>LR990002.1:2410000-4810000 GCA_905147175.2 Nymphalis urticae
ATACTATACTCCTACTGTAATTAATATTAATAATATATTTTTTTTATTTATTTGATATTTAATCAACTAAATCTGAAGACTGGTGCTTGCAATAGTGTTTATTCTACAAGGCACCAGGCCTCCACTCCTGTTTACATGAACAAAAAAGAAAAATATCGTAAGTAATTCGTATTATTAATAAACTTACCAATATCCTGTTAACAAATATTAAATTTAACGCTTCAAAAGCATCGCCAATATTGCAAGAATATGTTCTTCCATATACAAAAATCTATTTTTATCAAAATGATAACTACTTTAATTATATACCGTGTAATGTATTTAATGACAAGTATCATATCTTGATGTATTAAACATTTGCTAATCGATACTTATAAATCATTCACGACTATAAAATAAACCCTAACGCTTCGTCTAGTTCGTCTATTTTCCCAGAACGTTGGGCAATTGAATATTGTTTGTGATTCATGCGTGATAAACATACTTGGTTATTTTGATTCAATCCATGGTCTTCCATTGCATTCCACAGAAAGTATGATTATCCTTAACCCATTTGTGACATCATATGTAGATATTTTATAACACTGTAGCGTAAAGTTTGGGAGGAATGACGTGAAAATTGCAATGACAGTGATCTAAAAATAAGGTCGTTGGCGTGGCGCGGCCGCCACAACGCGCTCCGCAGTCGAGGACCAACCGTCGCGAGTTTCAGACGAACGATCACGAGCAGCAACCATGGTTTACGAGAGTGACTTCTACACGACGCGCCGGCCATACCGGCCATCCAGCTACAGCGTGTCGGTGAGTGCGCCGCCTTCTAACACCTACCGAGCGTGCACCTCGCTCCAATCTTTTCCCGGGAGCCGGACGCCCTCGCACCAAGTCGACCCTCGTCATTTTCATATATTTCGCTAAAGTAGTGTCTTAGTGTAGCGGTCGTAGCTTACAGTGGCAATAGTATTTATTAATTCAATTCTTCTCATGTGTTGTCGGACGGCGATCTATGTCGCTTACAAACATATTGCTTTATAAGTACCGATGTCCAGCCGCAACGTATTTCGTTCAATAGTGTAGGGTTCGATAGGACGTCGCGGTAGCTATCCGCAAGTGGGTCAGATCGAATCGAGAAACAAAGATCGGTAAGCGGAGCTACCGGGCGCGCCAAATATAGCCGCGGCTGGAGCCGCCGCCCGCCCGACTAACGGCGACTTCTCCGCTTGCAGCGGGTGGGTGACTGGGATCTGGTGCCGTCCGTGCCGCGGCCGAGTCTGGTTCCCGATCCCGTGACTGCGTACGGCCGGCGCTCCAGGCCCGGTGCTCGCGTCTCCATCCTCGACCCAGTCGCGAGGCAGAACATACCGCCGAAACCGGAGTCAAAGCTGGCGCCGCTCGCGCCGTACGTTTCTCCGCGTGACCAAACACGAGCGCGCGTTCTGTCCTCTGTGGGCCAGCACGAGCGGGCTTACGCGGCGGATCCTCTGGGCACGCCGCGCGATCACATGGACGTGGTGCTGGCACAGGCGCACGGGCGGCCTCTGCACTCGGCGCACCGACAAGTCTTCTACAGCAACTACGCCACTTATTGAATATATCGCAGTCGTTTCGTGTGTCGCTTACGCTAGTCGGGTCGGTCGGGTCGGTGCGAGGGTGCGCGAGAGCTAGCGGTGCTAAGGGCGCGGTTGTTGCAGACGCCGCGCCACTACGTGGTGGTGGACCGAGACCCGCTGCCGAGGCGCGCGGAGGAGCAGTACTCATACTCTTACTCAAGCACGTCGGAGCGGTCGGCGGGCAGCGGACTGCCACAGCGCAGCTCGTACAGCAACACGGTGGAGCGGCGCTCCGCCAACGGGCCTGGTGGCTACTCGTACACAAGCGAGCGGTCTAGCAGCCTCGGTGGTCCCAGTGGCTACTCCTACTCGTCGTCCACAAGCGGCCGCCTGCCCTACGGCACCACTTATCGCCACTACTCTTACCGCGTGTAGCGCCCCGGCTCCCGACCTCCCGACCTCCCGTCCTCCCGTCCTTACACCCTTAACCCTCCAAACATTTCCTTGACTTAATCAGTATTCGCTAACGCAATGTGATCGCACTACTTTTTGTTTCGTTACAAGTGGTCGTGAATCTTAATAGCTTTTAATGTTTTTAGACTAAATTTTTCTATTTAAACGAATTATTTTGTGATTTAGACTGAATTTTTAATAAAGCTTGCATTTTTGTAATTCTATTTCCTTTGTTCTTACAAACCCAAAGAATATCGATGATGAGCTCGATATTTTTATTTACTAACAAACAGAAGTTTAAATTTTATTATAATCTGATACATGAATATTAATTTATATTCTTTCAGTAGGTAGATACCTGTACTGTCTATTCTTGAATCAAGTATCAAGTATTACAGATTCTCATAAAATCAATAACATTTTTTTAAAATGACCTAAGTAATTATATTCACGACACTTTGCTTTTATAAACAAACAACAGTTTATTAAGCGCAATTTTTGAAATTGAAAATTATCTCTCAGTATTCAATAAAAGGAATCAAATCGGCTTAAAGGACCAAACATTATTTTGCTAACTTATAAGAAACAAATATATTTATAATTTGAAATAATTTTACATTTATAATTTATATAAAAAATAAATTAATTGCAAGTGTAGCCATGTATAATAAATAGTTATTTTTTCTATCGATATTCTTTTAATTAATGAACAAATAATTGATTTGTTATGTTATACAGCGATTATAAATAATTCTAAACATTATTCAAATCAATACTTATATTATGAAGAGATGTTATTTTGTTTGATTAAGCCGATTTTGCCTTTCAATATACATAGAAATTTCACACACTTAATACTT
Source organism: Nymphalis urticae (assembly GCA_905147175.2). Classification (NCBI taxonomy): domain Eukaryota; kingdom Metazoa; phylum Arthropoda; class Insecta; order Lepidoptera; family Nymphalidae; genus Nymphalis; species Nymphalis urticae. The sequence continues at coordinate 2,412,861 of LR990002.1, forward strand.
ACATATTTAATGACAAACAAAAGTAGGATAATTTTTTATTATTAATTGTGCGATTATAAATTAATGGTTGAATATTAAACTTATATATATTAAGATTTGATAAATTCCATTTTCATTATGACGCCGCTGCCGACAGCCGTTGACGTCCGTGTACTATCTCTCATCCCTTCTACCGTATTACAATATTCCGTATGTAACTTACATACCTAAGCTGTCTCAGGTGAGTGTGTGTAAATCGCAATGGAGTTACGCATCCTTTGTAAATACCATCAAGCACAGAGCTTGTATCCGCCTCGTGTTTATCACAACATGCCGCAGGTGCACATTTAACAACTTTTATAAGCTTTAGTCATAAGTAGATCACTCATGTCATTCGCCATTATTATATTTCTCGTAAATATATTAATACGCAGCTCGTATGGGGCGACGTTTTTATTTTAACGGAATACAACGCCACCGTGCGGTAATCCGTTTTAGGCTGGACGTAATATTACGCCATCAGCATGGAAAGGGTTAATTGTTGTTGATTTCAGGCACCTATTTGAGTATAATTTCGTAAATGCTTAACAGAATTCATGTTAGAAGATGATAATGAATATATTAGCTACATGTCCCAGCACGCACGGGCAGAATAAGGATCTACATTTATGTTTATATCGATATACGTATCATTAAGTTACGCGGCACACGTCAGCAAAGCTCCCAGTCGACAAGATTTTTTCCGTCTTCAACATTATCATACTTCAATTAGCTTTCACAAAACCTTAATAAAAATTTTATACCTACGTGTCAGACGCAACGGGGGACTTTGTTGTATATAGTAATTTTATTTTAACCATCGTTTTAAGTGTATGTAGAAAAATTAAAACACAAATAGTAGAATTTTATATTTTGGATTAATTTAATTTTTAAATTATCAAATCTATTTAGGCTGAATGGCAAATGAGTAGTGATAAGATCAATCGTCACTATAATACATAACTTGGCGCAGTCATGTGCAATAGTTTTCACTACCGGCCTGCGAGCCAAAGATTGATTGAAGCATCCTTACAACGTGCTGAAGATTGTACGAGGAATACTCATTCGTTGTATTAATAGAATAGGATGTAATTTAATATTAAAAGAAAAAGTTTTATTTGATTGGAAAATGATAAGCTCATCATAAAAGCTCTCAATATTTCATCATATCTAAGTTTTTGAAAAGCCAACTTAGGCCACATACAGGTCCCTTCTACCTTCTGGAAAATCAAAGAAAGCTGAACGGCAATATTTGTAGTATAAAGGGACATAAGCCGTTATTTTTTATATTAGTTCATGTTTGTCTGTAAATCCGATTCATGAAAAATTGCACACGACACTGAGAAAAGGGGTGAATAAACTTTGATATACACGTATAACAACTATTAATTGACCAACACATGCAACGAAATCCATGAAAATAGAGGCATGGATAAGATCATAGGCACAGGTAGTAAGTTTTAAGGCTTGGCTCCCCGGGCAGAAAAAAGTACGCCCCGTAAATTTAAGGTTAAAGATAAAAATATTTTTAATTATTCATTAATTATATTATCGGTTACTTAGGAGTAGGTAGGTAACTAATAATGACTTTTAGAGTAAATTTGTGATCTTTATTAGGTTCGTGTAGTTCCTTAAGAAAAGTCAATTTAAAAAGTAACAAAAAATGGGTAACGATTAAGAAAGGCTACCGAGGCTGCCGCCCGTGTATTGGCTACAGGTTAAATACGTAGTACTTACGGGCTTACGGAAAAATACCGGATGAACGGAAACAAAATGACGCAAAGGAAGTCGCAGTTAGCAGTTAGAACATCATTAATTCCTTTTCATAATATCATTATTTTATCGATTATTAGTAGAATAAAATCTTAGTAGATAATAAATATATTTTTTCGATTATTATAAAATTTAGGTAATGTTTAGTTGGTATACAACTTAGTTTATAGTGTTGATGGATGCAATGAATACATTAATATAAACAAGCTAAAATATATTAATTAAAAAATATGATTTCGGAATGTTATTACATCTTTTTACAATACAAAAGAAGTTTCAGTCTATTGAAATAGCAGTAACGTGAGTTGTTATGGCATTACGCCAAATTCAAGAACGAAGTTTCCAAATATATCTAAAGCGTTAATTGCTGTGTAATTTCTATAGAAACTCGTATTACATAAAAACTTATTACTCAAACCGAACTATGTAAGTGAAATAATTAATTACCAATATTATATGACTTAAAAGTTATTATATATCAAGGTAATGTTGGTAATCATTCGATAATTTGTATATGAAATATTATTGTACAATTTGATTTTACCGATAAGTCATTTTCGAATCCCGTGCGAAGCCACTATTTAAAAAGTAAAAAGTAATTGTCTATGGGATAGTCATAAATTTGATTAGATCTATCAATATATATTAACTATATGCCAGCAGGATATATGAGTAGGGTCTTTACCGCATGCCCTTAGTTAATACGTGGTTATAGATTATTAATATATCACAACCAAAGTCGTTAATATGACATATACGAAACTTGTGATAATAAGACTGTATTAGATCTGTGTGGTTTAGAAAAGACACCTACTTAAATAAAGCAAGCAATATCGAATGGTCCACCCAATTGCAACCGCGCTGGATTTTTATTACTTTTGAAAATATTAAAAAGCATTAAATAACAATTTTCAAATAAAAAATTCGTTTCCATAAAGTATATTATTTATGTATTACGTAAAATAAAAATCTTCGTATTGCCATAAATTCTGACAATGACCTTGCTGATATACAAAAAAATAAATTAAGTAAACACAGCTTTGCCACAAATTCGCGTTTAAGTAAATAATTGGCCGGATGTCTAATATCCCGGACTAAAAACAATAGCGTTGCTGGAAATTAATCAAGGGAATAGGTATTGGCAGTAGACCAAAGGCCAAGTGAAAACATCTGCGCATTACGAAAACTAAACAATAAACATTTTTATGTCGTGCTAAATTATTGCGTTTTCGTTTACTTTCAGCTAATGAGGTTTGTAGCTAAATATGTGATTTTGATATCATTTGTAATTTAATTCTTGCATAAGCAAGAATCGGGTAGTGTACGACAACAGTAGCACACTGTAATTATTTTGAATGTTTTAATATAATAAAACATCTTTTATTGTGAATTAATGAAATATAAGTTCAATAAATCAGTAATTAATATTATATGTAAAAATAAGTTATTATTTATTGATTGGCCACCAATCCACATTAGTAGAGCATGGTGGAATATTGTTAGGACCTTAATTAATAAATGTAAGAATGAATTTACAGCAATTATTCGTTTAAGCGCAAGTGCGCGTTCGTTTAGTGTAGGTATTACATTTCTTATTATTATATTGTCTGTTACATAGTTATGCTTAAAACGTTTATTTAGAAATTAAGTCGCTTAGCAATCAAATGTTCATGACATCGTTATAAATTCTGCGGTTAAGATCCTGGTATCATGTGGAAAAAACTATTTAATAATCAATACAATCACAAAAACCAAACAAATAATTAAAATAGAAAAATATAAACAGTGGAATATTTTCTTCGGCGTTCTATACCACGATACAGTGGCGAGTTGAGTTTTAATCTAATTTCGTCCCGACTCGAATCGTATAAGCTGTGACTCACAGGGCTATTGATATCGTGTTTTCTTATAAAGTTATGTAGCAGCTACAAATATGTTTTATAATCGATTATAATTTAAGGGAAAGAGATTAGAGTTAGCAGCCTAGAATTAAGTAGTAAACACAACTCCAGGGGCAGTTTAAAGGGCAGCTTTGCCTTCAGAGTGCGTCATACGATCCGTACGGATGCCGTGGATAGTATTCTTCGGAATAATATTATAGAATCTTATTATTAGGAAAATGTCAAATAATTAAAAAAACAATAAATTGTATATGGTTTCATTCTAATATCTTTAATTAAATTAGTAATGACAGAACGCCACAAGGCTACGCGTGCGTAGGGTTTATACCACATAAATCTGTCATAATTAACACGTAAATAGTTAATAGTAAAATTAACAAGACAAAATACATATAAAGACAATAATACACTTATAATTTAACCAAGATTTATTTATCGAGTTTGTGAAGTAGCTACCTGCGTTCGAAATAATTCGTATTGGAAGCAAAAGATTTGGTGCGTAATGTATTTAAAAACAAAATACAAACTAGAGGATTGTTATTCCCTCAGTTAAAAGCAATCCCACCAGGAACTACCCGTAGTTTTGTTAAACATTTGTTTTATATAGTAGATTAGAGAGCACAAATGTTAAGTTTTTGCTCGGGCTTAAAATCATAGGCACTACCAGAACTGAATACAGGCCTTGTCTAATACATTTTTGTCTTCTTCATTAAAACGAGTAAATTATCTATGATTTTTTTTCTTTATTTTCTTTTTTTTTCAATATTATTTCATTATCTACATCTAATAATTCACTTCATTCCTTCAATACTGTATGACAATAACACTTCTAAATACAACTCATTTCAATTGAAACAAATGAAATTATTTATACCTAATTAAAAGAAGAAAAAATAATTTCAATTATTGTTAACATTGCAGTTTCTATTGAAATGACGCATTTGTGCCTTTTTTGTTATCAGCTCATAGACAAATACAGCTGAGCCAAGTAAGTACAAGATATACATTGAACTTATGCATGCGGTTTTATTATTAATCTGTTCCATAATTTAAAAAAATGAGTATTAGTCTCTAAATTTTAAACCATTTTTACTGCGTTTTAATATCATCTAACAATTTCTTACTTTAATAGGACTTTTAATTTATTTTATAACAATATCTTGAGCTAATTCCTGTAACAGTAATTCATAATACATTAAAGTATATCTAGCATAACACTTTGATTAAATACTTTTTTAATTTGTGTTTTTGATTTTAGAATTAGTATTACAGTGTGGTATATTTCCAGGATGAACTGATATACCGTCCGACATATCGCACTGTTACCCGACTCGTGACGTGCCCTGAAGCACCCCACCACGTATTACGTGTGCGGGTTCGCCCGTCTATCATCTTGAAGGAACTCGATCGCATCGCATATCGTCGCCGCCCAGCAACTGCTATAACCGCTATCGATGACTACTACAGATCTGAAACTACCAGAGTAAGTAAGAAACTGGTCCACACTTCTGGTGACCCAAGAGCTGGCGCTTATTTAGCCCAAAGCAGTGCAAAGAGGCAATAGTGCCAGCGTCTTGGGTACAATGCCACAGGACAATCTTTTAGACGGCGTGTTCTTTCTTTAAATTTGTATGTGTATTTTGTTCTTTTTTTTGTATTTTATAAAAATATATGTACATATTGCATACCAGAGTAAGTTGCTAAGTTATTATAACGTAAATGTCCCGGGCAATAGAAAATACGCTATACACATAAATAGTATAACTATTTATACAAATAGAAAGCCGTGCAAAAAACATTATCTCAGTTTTCTTTCGTGATTAAAATCATATCAACGACAAAGAAATAATAATAATATTAACACAAACACAGCAAGGCTTAAACTTATATTTCATGAAAATACACAAATAAGCAATTGAAACGTATTTAATTTCTAAATATATCAAAAACGTTTCTGCAAATTATTGATTAATACACCTAGTTAAGTACCGACCCATTGATGTCCCACTCTGGACAAAGTGAAATGTCTTCGTTTTCAGAAAAAGTTATTACGCTACGCTCTTCTAGTGTGAGTGTAAATTGTAAATATGTGGTAAAATTCATAAGCAACATGAAGGTTTCCTCACGATGTTTTCTTTCACGAAATGATTTATAAACACACGAAAACCATTGAATATGATGATTGACATTATACAAAAATAATCGTCGGAGCGACCTCGAAATTATTATGACAGGAAAATGCCCTTGGCAAAGATCTTGTTTGATAATTAAGTCTAAATTTTCATTTAATTGTATCGTATATTATATAGCAATGCCAATTGATATGTAAATTAATTTAAATACTTCGTTCGTAAAAAGAAACGATTTTTAATTTGAAACACATTATAGATAAAATCAAAGCAAGTTTACAACGATATTAAATTTCTTGACGCTGAACTACTAAAATAATCTAGACGCTCTTGACCCGTTTACATTTGTTCTTGTGCTGAAATATTATTATCTTCTGAACGTATTTATTAATAACGATTACACTGTAAGATAAGTGAAGGTTATTGGGAATATATATTTCAGTTATATTTAGGTATAGTTGCATAAAACTTTCCCTATATTCATCTAATGAATACTTTGTATAAAAAAAAACGCAAAATTATATTTACTTTGTATTAAATTTAATTTATTTTAACGGTATCGTTGATCTGTCTATGTCTGCAAGTCATATAATCGTGTCGGTCCAATAAATAGTTTTAGGACCTTCGGTTAAGACATCCCAGAAGCAGCCCGGGCTTCACGCAAGTCCTTTGCTCATGCGCTTAATTCCTTACGGAATATGACCGATTGCTATCCCATTTGAATATGAGATTGCGGAAAAGGAGCTAGTGCGCCTATCACTTTTCTATCGATATCACCGAAATCAATCCAGTAGACATTACCCAAAGGCATTTAGGCAAGCGCGCTCCATCTTGGACTGTATCATCACTTTCCATCAGGTGTGATAACAGTCAAGGGCTAGCTTATATATTTAATTTAAAAAAAATCCTCATAATATTTTTCAATATTACAGAATTTCGAAGATGAAACTCGTCGCATACGCGCCGACACAGCTTCGCTGCTGCAGCGCGCCCGTTCTGTGGTTCCACGCGCAAAATCCGTAGCACCGCTTGACACTATATACTCGTGAGTTTAATAAAACCTACACCAATAGCATGAACAAATACTATGAACGTAAATCAATTAAATAAAAATTAAAGTGTCCATATCGGGTATAAAAAATACTCCTATATGAAAGGTATTGACAAACTAAAGAAGTGACTATCCGCAGACTTAGTAACCCATACCAAAATTCAAATAAAATGTAAGTCGATATAACAATCCCTGTGACCTGCTCTCTTCGATCACGACCTTCGCTATTAGGATATTCCCTCTCAAAGTAATGTATTACGATGTTCAAATTGTGTAAATTTTTTTGGCATAATTAATTAACAATTTCATTCAAATTCTGTTTTTAAAAATTCCAATTAAAACTGCATATAAATGGATTCATTCAGCTAATTATAGAAATGATATTAATTACAGCGAAGTAACATGCCAAATCGAGGGCTAACTCGGACATGGTTGAAATCGAAACACCTGACGTAGTTACGTGTCAAGTTTTTTTGGCATCAACTGATGTAACGTTCTAAAAATATTCCACCCATTGATGAGTCTATCAGACGCTTCGACACTGACATTGTCGTTACACATGCGTCGAACATGATTTTGGCAATGCACCACAGCATTGTAAACAATACACCTTTGCACAAAACGATCCATACACTTATAAAAGGATTTTGTTAAGATATTACTTTGAATACTGGCAGATATTTCCAGTGTGGGTGTATGTTTCCCAGCCAAGATTATCTGCGGTTGTGACGTGCAAGTTGTGCTGCTCGATGGTTTAATTATAGCAGATTTAAATGCCAGTGTTTATTGCTTTCAGTTCTTATCTTTTTTTATTAGTTTTTCATCCGATTGTAATTACGTCTTCGATTATAGGTGATGGTATTTTTATATCATATCAGATGTTATCTACTGACAGATACTCTTACGGCGAGCCGATGCCTTACCGCTTCAGCAATGATGCGTATGTTGCTAAGTTACTGTTGCCCTTGCGCAGCGTTTCAGACAACATTCATCACATTTCATTCTACGCAGAGCCCGCTAAGAAGTTTACAGGTATTCAAAAGTTTCAGAGACCTACGAATTTTTTTATTAACATGAATATCTTACTAAAGCACTAAGTCAGATGGGATTAAATGGCGTTGTTTAGTTTTAAATAATATATATATCTTTGTGTTTATTTTTTTTATCAAATATTTATTTCTATGCGTATCGTTGAAATCCTATCGGAATTAACTTAATGTCTACCTTTCTTCCTCCCTTTGGTCTATCTAACAATTTGCCCCAGTGTGCCCCTTTAAACCGAGGTGTTGCTCGCCAGGACGCGGCCACCTCGCGTGCGTACACTATTCCGGTAAAAAGGCCTTCTCCAACCGCAGGCCTCTCTACAAGGAACTTAGCATCAGGGACGACGTCAACCTTCTCTCGTTTTACGCGAAGAACAGATTGGCGGCCGCGGGTTTGGCCGTAGAAACGGCCACAGGTACTACATAACAGACGCCTCGCTAGCGCTCGCTTACTTTCCGCATAATTATAAAATTATAATTAAATATAAAATGGAGCGCAGTGAGCAACCTCGTAACTCGTTGTACATACACATTATCGATTTTCTTATTTACAATTTAGAAAAAAAATCATCTAACTTTATAAACAGAATCACTCAACTATAATATATAATACCTAATCATTAAATAAAGTATATAATAGAAATAGTATCGTTAATCAAGTAGGTATCAATGCATTTAAAATAATCGTTTAAGATTTACTAGTTTTATTAAATATCACATCCTTGTATATAAGACTTTTAGATAAATACAAATAGTTACATTTTATCGTTAGTAAGCCTGCGCCTATATACTTACAACAAGAAATAATATGGCGTCACTCTTAAAATCAACACATTACACGAAAACAAAATGAAAAAAAATATTTTTTTTTAACTGCGAAGGTCAAAATTGTATTTAACTAGAAGGTCGAAGCCTTTTATTTAAATAAACTATTCTGTTATAATCTAAACGGCTAAAAGTTTTAAAAAATACACTCATGGGCATATTTATATGAAACCTAAATAGGTTAGAATACTATGACCAAAATTTATGTAGTTGATAAAAAAAACGTATTTAAAAATGTAATAACGCAGCTTTATAGAAATTTAGCGCTGTTATCATGAGGAAATCATAATAAAAATTGATTTTGTTTTAAAAAGGAGATATTGTTCTACAATCTCTTCTAAAGTTCTTGCTATATACTACCAGGGGCTCATTTTATACCGTGTAGGTAAAGCACGCTATGCAAATGTCTCCCTATTTAAGTCCACTACCACGAGTTGATCATCAAACTATTTTATACTTTGCGTATCTTTCTCCGGGCCATCTTTATACTTTCAGACTTCTACATTTTGATTTAAGATAAAATTACCATATTTCATAATACATGTTTTAATTTAGACCATGCGAACAAGTTCAGACAAAGTTTGAATTTATTTGCTTATTTTTATATAAGTAAACTTATTGAAAATAGCAAAAATTGTGGCCTTAATTAAGTATTACAATTAAATTAAATACCTTCTACAGCTGTAAAGAAATGCAACACGGAAGTTAAAGACGGTCAAAATTGTTCTTTTTTTTTAAATTTACAACTTCTATTTATATTTATTTGTTCTTATGAATACGTCTATGAGTGTGCGTTCCAGATAAGGTTACGAGGCCTCATTAGCGTGTTCGTTTTTAAATTATGCTTACCAGCTTCGAAGTGTAGTCGTATAAAAAGAGCAATTAAAAAAACAAGTATAAAATCAGTGTCTAACACTGGGTGTGGTGTCTCTTGCAGCGGATGATGCGCCGGAAAAGGTGCCAGCGGCGCAGTGCGCGTAGCTCCGCCCACTCCCTCGCCACGGACGCGGCGCGGCGCGGGCGCACGGCCCCCCGGCCTGCGCCCGCGCCGCGTCCGCCCTTCGCGTCCTTGATCTCGGTATAACACGACCCGACTAATCGATCGTATATATTTTTAATATTACTACTTTTACACGTTTCAAATCTATTTTTGTTATCCATTTACAAAAGTTTGATTTAATTGTACACTTCTAGTCGTAGTCGTGGTAGTGCGGTCCGCCGCGACTCGGTGATCGAGACGTCTCTTTCTTACTTAACAGAACTGATTTTGTTTAACAATAAATATTTTACCAGTCTTAGTTGTTTTAATTAGTTTGCATGATAGATACCCTAACCTTCATGCTTAAAGTACCCGGGCTTATGCATAACGCTTCGCTTTCTAAACTAACAAATATATAAAAAAACATGCATTTTTATTAGCCTAATGTAAATGTAAGACAGATATTTTTTAATAATTAAAATATAGTGTAAATATTTTTCCTCAGAATCATAGCTAGTGTGTTATGAATTGTAAAATAATGTCTCAAATCCACATTTCATGCAAAACATATTTTTAAGAATTAGTAATTTGCACACGGCCCGAACACGCTTTCACACGGATCACAGCATGAGGCAAATCAAAGATTAAAACATCTCGACGATTTCCATTATCCATCAAGCTTCAAAGCCCGGATCATGGCTAATAGCACCCACGTTGAGAGCGTTACGAGCTGTGCTGCTGCGCTTACTTTCCATTTGTGATCATTGATGCAAAATGACACGCTTCTGCAGTAAGCTGCTAAAGCAAATCATTTTACCAATGATCATGGGTACCACGTGACCACTTACTGCAATGCAGTGAAACTCCTCCCGTGGAGGCCGAGCCGCAAGTTCCAAACGCCACAGAAGATGGAAGACCCTGATCTTGAAATGAAGGCAACAAAGGCCGACCGTGAGGCAAGATTTCGGGCTACAACAGCTGAGCCGGTCCTCACACCAGCGGCTGATTTAGCAGAAATCAAACGAAAAAGGCAAGAGGAGGCTCGAGCTGCAGAAGAAAAGTAAGTTCAATTTACAAATAACCTAAGAACTGCATATTTAAAAACCTTACAGGTACATTTAAGTAAGCTTTTTTTTATAGAATAGGACTGATGGTAAGTGGTCACCAACGCCCATAGACATTGGCATTGTAAGAAATGTTAACCATCGCTTACATCACCAATGCGCCACCAACCTTGGGAGCTAAGATGTTATGTCCCTTGTGCCTGTAATTACACTGGCTCACTCACCCTTATAACCGGAACACAACAATACCAAGTACTGCTGTTTTGCGGTAGAATATCTGATGAGTGGGTGGTACCTACCCAGACGAGCTTGCACAAAGCTCTACCACCAGTAAAGGACAAACAGTAAAAAGTTAAAATAGTTGATTACTAAAACTTTCAACAGATCTACTAAAATATATAAAATACCTTTACACGTAGTATCGCTATATTTTTTATGAAATTTTAAAAATAATATTTTTAATTTCAGAGCTTTGAAGGAAGAAGCCAAACGAGAAGCTGAGCGCAAAGCGCAGGTAAATAATACAAAACTGTTAATTTTTACATACAAATTTGTGAGAAATAGTAATAAAACTTTTTATAATTATTCACTTATTATTTAAGGCTGAACGTGAAGCTGCAGAAAAGAAAAGGGCAGAAGAAGAGGCACGTAAAGCAGAAGAAGCCAAACGTAAAGCAGAGGAAGAAGCTAGAAAAGCCGAAGAAGATGCTAGAAAGGCTGCTGAAGAAGCAGCTAGACAAGCTGAAGAAGCTCGTAAGGCAGAAGAAGCTAGATTAGCTGAAGAAGCGCGTAAAGCTGAAGAAGCAAAATTAGCTGAAGAAGCGCGTAAAGCTGAAGAAGCTAGATTAGCTGAAGAGGCTCGCTTAGCAGAAGAGGCAAGATTAGCTGAAGTAGCTCGTTTAGCGGAAGAAGCGAGATTAGCAGAAGAAGCAAGGCTAGCGGAAGAAGCTAGATTAGCAGAGGAAGGTCGACTGGAAGAAGAAAGGTTGGCCGAACAACGCAGGCAAGAGGAATTAGCAAAATTAGAAGAATTTGAGCGTCAGGCTCAAGAAGAACGTGAAGCAGAACTTGCAAGACAGGTATAGAATGGATATTTCTAGCAAAATAAATGATGTCATTGTATAAATATTTATTGTTTTTGACGTTTTACAGGCAGCTGAATTAGCAGAAATCGCGAGACAAGAATCTGAATTAGCAGCTGCTCGTTTAGAAGAACTTTCACACAGTGGTTCTGCAGGTGACAACATAACTGCTGCTGAAACTAGGTAAATTAATCGTAGTGTATTAGCAATAACAGCAACATTTTTTTAGTTCATTTTCAAATAACTCGTAGATAATATATATTAAGTTAATTAAAAACACCATCCGGTGACGTAAATTACTAAGACGTAATGAAATAAAACAATTTGTTATAGTGAGGTAGCAGATGAACCTATCGTAGAAGAACCTGAAAGTCCAGAAGTTGTTCCTGAGACGCCCGCTGAATCCCAAGAAGTCGTAGAAGTCAGCGAAGATGAGAAAGCTGAACCAGATGTAACTGATGAAGAATAATCCAAAGCTATGAATTATCTTAATTCTATCTAACATTTTACTAAAGTAACGAAATACTATTGTACTTACTATTTTTCTTCGCAGAAAAAAAAACTCGGATATCAAAATCATAAGGTTCGACATTGTAGACTAGATTTTTTTCTAGTTATGCATTTCCGTTAAGTTTTATCTTTCTTGTTTATACTATTCGTTATTCGTTTATATTCAAGGAAGTGTACTTGAATAATGTAATAGTAAAATGGTGGTGCCACAATAAGTAACTATTTTCTATAAACTTTCATTTGCGTAATACAGTTACGTGATAACGAGAGAATTGATTGATTTGTTTTATTGTGATTATTACTACCATTGTTAACAATGTTACGTTTCTTTTTTACTGTTTTAAGCTAAGTGTTTTATAATGTTATATTTTGTTAAATTTAACAATAAAAGACAAATTAACAAATAATACTTTTATTTCAAATCTTAAATATTTAGAAAGTTTAATATTAAAACCTTCAATCGACTTGTTTTATTTTCTTCATGGAACTAAAGTACTGCTAAATCATTTAGCTTCAACTCGTATTGCTAAAAAAATCAGTGACTACTTGTCACTTAATAGACAAAAACATTCTTATATAAATTGTAATTAAAATTCTTTTAACGCCTTTCATCAAGGGACTCAATAATTGGGACAATTTATCAATTAAGAACCTTAGGTGTAGATTTTTGTATCAATTTTAAAAAATATCATACTTTCGGATATGTCAGCAATATCATTTGTTACATATCGATTCTTGTTTTTTTTTTTAATCACATCAAACTGGCAAGATCAAAAAAATTGATTGTTGTTAGTATAATTACATTAGACTAAATTTTGCCCGTGAGATACAGGAGTTCAGATGTTAGGTATAAAAAAGAAGCTTATGTCATTAAAATCGGTTCAGTGGTGTTAGCTGTAAAAGTGTAACAGACAGACTTACTTTCGCATTTATAGTATTAGTATAAATAGTATGGATAATAAGTAAAGTAGTTTTATTAGTAAAATTTATTTATTATAAATTTAACCAGTTACAATGTATATTTGGACTCTCTTTATTCATCCATCCCTTATTTTAAGCTTAATACTAAAAAACAATATAAGTGTCCAATTATTCCGTCATATATCCATTTTCACAATTTGATCGACTGCTGTTGCTACATCTTCTTTAGTAATATTTTTGTCTTTTTTCTTTTGAACAGGCTTAGTAGCAGGTTTATCAGTTTCTTGTTTAGGCTTTGGGTTGTTTTTTATATCTAAGAACTCTTTATCCATATCTACAACTTTTTGTTTTAACTGTAACAAAAAAAAATGAATATATATTTTTTTATAGTATAGGTAGGCGGAATAGCATATGGGCCATCTAATGGTAAGTGGTCACTAACGCCTATAGATATTGGTATTGTATGAAATTTTATCCATAGCTTACATGCATCTTCAACCTTGGGAACTAAGATGTTATATCCCTCGTGCCTATAATTACACTGGCTCACTCATCCTTCAAACTGGAACAAAACAATACCAAGTACTGCTGTTTTGCGGTTGAATATCTGATGAGTGGGTGGTACCTATCCAGACAAGCTTGCACAAAGCCCTACCACCATATAATTGAATATTGATATTTTTTTATTTTTTTATTTTATTAAATAGGAAGCCAACTGCTGTGTACAATTTTGTTTCTTATTCTAGACTACAATCTTAAATAACTTAAATATAAAAATTACATACCTCACTTATAGGCTAACTTAATATGCGTAGGAATAAAAAAAGAACATTCTTTGTTATAAAACTTAAAAAAGAACTACGTTACGCAAGAAAAAAAATAGTAACTATCTATAAAAACAAAACAAAATATGCAAAAATTATAACAAAAAAAGAAGTAAACGTCGTTATAAAAAATTGACAATTTAATTAATTATTGTAAATAAACAAATTTATGAACTTACTATGACATACATATTATGAGTATTGTCTTGCATCTTAGGATTAAATAAATGAAGGTCAATGCTTAGTGGTTAGCTACTAGTAATGCTAAGTGGTTAGATACTTTTTAATTTGTCTTTTAAAGCGTAAAGTAGATTGTATAAAAATTCCTAATCTAGCTTTTTTGAAAATAGTATTATATGCAATAACCATTCTGTTAATAAGTGCAGCCTGCCCAGGTTACTTTTAGCAAACCCTTGATTAAAGGTTTGCTTATTTTTAATGAAACTTCTAGTGATATATCTTGGTACTGCCAATTTTACTCTGCTCAACAAATTTGCCGTATGGTGAAGGCGACGAATGTCACCACACCATCTCATCCCGTGGGGGGCGTAGAAGTTGACCCGAGGGAATATACACCAGAGAACGGGCAGCAGTGTCTCTCTGAGTACTATGACCAACTTACTGCGATCGCCAACCTGTCTGCCAAGCGTGGCGATTACGGCATATCCCCCCGAAGATTCGTACAACTAAACCACGGCCCCTAGTCCCCGGCAGCCCTGCTATTCCTAGCCTTGGTAACAGCTGTGGTAACGGCTGGGCAGGGGGTGCTAAGGATTCCACGGCCGATTTCGTGTTACCAACACCGACGACCTCTGGCCCTGACAACATATAACACGCGAACACTGCGAACCGATGAGAAGATCATCGAACTGGAGGAAGAACTGAGCAGGTTACACTGGGGTATCGTCGGATTAACCGAAGTCCGAAGACAGGGGGAGGATACGATAATCCTGAAATCCGGTAACCTAATCTATTTCTGGGAGGGTGATCAACTGTCCCAAGGTGGTGTCGGGTTCAGAGTCCACAAGTCCCGTTAACAACTTTATGAAAATCGAGAGCGTATCGACTAGGGTGGCGTACCTTATACTCAGAATCACCAAGCGGTATTCTTTGAAGGTCATACAGGTATACACGCCGACGATGAGGTTGAGGTCATGTATGAGGATTAATCTAGAGCCATACATACCAATAAGACTCATTTCAGTGTTGTAATGGGGGACTTTAACGCGAAGCTGTGCAAACAATTCGGTGATGAGTTAAAGGTGGGACCACATGGAATTGGAGACCGCAACCCTCGGGACCAGATGTTGGCCGACTTTATGGAGAAGGAGGGACTCTTTATGATGAGCTCCTTTTTCAAAAAGCCAGGTCATCGTAATTAGACCTGGGTGAGCCCTGATGGGAAAACCAAGAATGAGATAGACTTCATCTTGTCGACGAGAAGACAATTATTTAATGACGTCTCCGTGATCAATGCTGTCAAAACTTAGAGCGATCACAGACTAGTAAGAGGCTCATTGAATATCAATGTTAAACTCCAGAGGTCCCGACTGATGAAGTCTACGCTCCGGCCATCACCTCTCCAAGCTCATTCAGTTCGAACTCCAAAACCGATTCGATTACCTAGCAGACTGCGAAGAAGTGGACACATACAACGACAGGTTTGTGGAAACTGTCCGTACGGCTGGGTCTAAGACCTTCAAGACCAACCATACAAAAGGAACCAAAAAGATCTCTGCCTCTACCCTGCCTCTGCCTATCCTACGGCTTATGGAGGAAAGACGGAAAATGATTCTGATGTCCCCAGCTGATGCTGCCGGCTATCGGCTGGTCAACAAACAGATTTAAAAGTCTCTGATTCGTGACACTCGCCAATTCAATACAATGCGCATTAAAAAGGCCATTTAGCGGAACAAAGGCTCTAAAGTGTTCGCCAGAGATCTGTCTGTTGAGCAGAGTCAACAGAAAACTGAGGACGGCAGAATAGTCACGTCAAGATCTAAGCTGTTGGAAGAGGTTGAGTAGTTCTACGGTTAAGTACGTACGGTGTAAGTACACGACAGCTCAATCACCTGTCAGTAGTCATGCTGCAGATACCAGAGCAAGACTAACCTGACCCTACACTGAAGATTTTCAGGACGTCAGTCTTTTCGAGATTAGAATGGCTCTCGAACAACTCAAAAACAACAAGGCACCTGGTGATGATGGTGTTTCAGCTGAGCTTCTGAAGGCGGGTGGTACACCGATCCTCAGGGCTCTTTAGAGGCTTTTTAACTCCGTCATAGCCAAAGGTCAAACGCCAAAGGGAACGCGCGGGATTGTGGTGGTACTTTTCTTTAAGAAGGGTGATAAAACCTTCTGAAGAATTACAGGCCCATCTCACTGCTGAGCCATGTTTACAAGTTGTTTTCTTCCAGCCACCGGATTCCGGAAAGGCTTTAGCACCATAGACATACATACGCTGCAGCAAGTTATACAGAAGACCGAGGAGTATCACCAGCCACTTTTGTGGACTATGAGAAAGCCTTTGATTCGATCGAAACCGAACCGATGCCGGCCGTGCTGAACTCTCTCAAAGGTGCCAAATTAATTATCGGTATATCAGGGTGTTAAAGTGCTTGTACGAGAACGCCACCGTGTCGATCCGACTCCAGGATCAGAACTCAAAACTGCAGAGAGGCGGAACGACTGGGAGACGTGATATCCGAAACTGTTTACCGCTGCATTGGAAGATGTTTTCAAGCTTCTGGACTGGAATGGACTTGGCATCAATATCAACAGCGAGTACATCACTCATCTTCGATTTGTCGATGACATTGTAATTATAGCTGAGACCTTGGAAGACCTCGGCACTATGCTTGATGACCTCAGTAGGGTTTCCCAACAAGTCGGTCTAAAATGAACATGGAACATTTACGCCTACCGCCCGGTCCACGACCGGGACGGATATATGGGCCTCACGGGGCAGAAGGCTACCGTCCTACCCACTAAAACCTCCCCGTACCCTTCCGTCCGCGTACGAGGAGCGCCACGGGATCGCTTTCGCATGCTACCGTGGCGATCCATGTTGCACCCACTCAAGACAAGGTTGGAAATTCTACACTCGAAGTTGTAGACAAATATGTCTAACTAGGTCAAACCATCCAACTATGTAGATCCAACTTCGAGAAAGAGGTCAATCGTCGAATTCAACTCGGCTGGGCAGCGTTCGTTAAGCTACACGATATCTTTTCCTCCCAAATACCGCAATGTCTCAAGTCGAAAGTCTTCGACCAGTGTGTGTTGCCAGTGATGACTTATGGATCAGAGACGTGGCTTTTGTCCAGCAGTGGATGTCTTCCGGCTGATATGTGATATGATATGATTTTTTAGTGTAGCAATTAGGAATTAACATAACATATAATAGAAACAATAAGTATTTATCATTTTCATGAGAAGTAAACAATACACAATAAATAAGTAATTGTTCTAATGTATATGGGCGTTAACTGGCCCAGAACATGTTTTATTTATGTAAAACGTCATTAGTAGACTGCAAGTAACTGGATTGTAAGTCTTAAGTCATGTATAGTTGTATAGTCTTGTAGTCTTTATAAAGGAGCATTTTCATTGGTCGATAAGTCGGTAGTTAGCCCGATTGCGGGGAGTACCCGCATGCGAGCTAACAACCAATGAAATCCACTGGTCGATAACTCGGTCGATTAAAGGTGTGCGGGTGATATAATGAAATATAAAAATAATAAATCATTAAATATTTAGAAATCACCCGCACCCCGTATGCGGGCTCTGACGACCAGTGAAAACGATAAACTCTTTGCGGGCCCTATGGCATGCGTTACAGAAATCTCCCGCACCCCGAATGCGGGCCTTATCGACGCATACGGGGTGCGGGTGATTTCTATAACGCATGCGATAAGGCCCGCATGCGGGGAGCCATTTTCACTGGTCGTTAGAGCCCGCATTTGAAGTGCGAGAGAATTAGGTACCTACAGTTTGGCAGTGGGTTTTGAGATAAGCAGACGTACTCGCCATGGATCAACAATTATTGCTTTGTGGAGCAATTTTGACTGTTTGCGGTGTATTAAAAAAGAAATTAATAACTTCTTTGAAGAAAAAAAAAAAGAGATTTTGGATGCGAAATTTACTTAAAAGTAGAAAGATGCACGGTGCTTCTAATACGTTGTGTGCGAACTTGAATCCGGCATTGGAATGTGATGTAGAAGATCATGATAATTTTTTCAGAATACCTAAAAACTTATTTGACGATTTATTGAGAAAGGTAGAAAAAAGAATTGAAAAAAAAAGACACATTATTTCGTGAGGCTCTTCCTGCAAGATTAAAACTTGAGGTCACCTTACGTTATTTAGCTACTGGAGATTCTTACAAAAGTTTATATTACTTATTTCGTGTGTCCCCTTCTATTATGAGCAGTTTTATACCAGAAGTGTGTGACGCTCTCTATGATGCACTGGCAGATTATATAAAAGTAAGTACATATAAATATAAAAATAGTAAATAATATTAAGATTATAAAGTAAATGTTTATTTAAATTTTGCAATATTCTTACAATTTGTACGTTTCGAAGTTTTAATTACGTTACGTACGTACGTACGTTAAGAAGTTGTAATTGAGCAGAATACACTTCCGGTCACCTAAAGCGTACCACCCTTTTTTATGGACACCAATTTATTGAACTATATTGAAATGCCGTTTTCGGAGTGTTATGGGCAGAAACAACAAATTAGGTTACAAAATATTGTTTTCAAATGTACGTTCTTAGAAATAGTTTTATTTGAAAGAAAGAAAGAAATTTTCTTCTCTTCTTTCGAAAAATCTTTAGAAAAATCTTTCTTTCTTTCTTTCAAATAGTTTTATTTAAATTTTTTTCATTTTTTCATTTGATAACCAAAAATGTATCGTTTTTCTCCGATGTACGGATATTGTGTACAACCATCTCTAAATATTGACTAACAAAATATTTCTTTATTGTTATTAGTTTCAAATTTCAATATCTGGTGGATTACAAAGTGGTTCGATTTTGGTGTCCGCGAGTGTAGTAATCATTTAATCAATATCAAATAATTAAATGAAATAAAAATGCCTTACCAGGCAAATAGATGTTGCATAATTATAAATAATATATAAAATTGCTTCATACGTTTGTGAAACTGATGTTGTTGAAATCGTCTTCATATTTAGATAAATTAGACACAGATGCGGAACTTAAATATCCTGGATTTTCTGGATCATAGGTATTGGACGTCGAGGTACCATAGGACAACAACGAAGATTTGGTTTGCTGTCTCAATGCTTTTAATTGAATTTCCGATAAAGCCTTTTGAATATCTGTTTTTGCAATAATTGAAAACTCGCGTGGCAATGTACGTAAAGTCGAGGCTATATATCTCCCAAAAATGTCGAATTCATCTTCTTTATTTTGTAGTAACGATGTTGTATTTTTAGAAACATTCTCGGCAATTTTATTTATTTTGTCAATGGCTTCATGTACCTCGTCCTGTCTTTTATTTGATTTGCCCCTTTTCTTCGTTGCTAGTTTTGATGGCACAGTGGATGTAGATGAAGACGTTTCGGTTAGTTCTTGAACTCGATTTTCAATAATTTCATCCGCAGCATTTGAGTTTTCTTCTCTATCATTCTCTTCTAATACCGAATTATTATTTTCGAAGTCAACAGTATCAGTAGCTATTTCCGAATTTTCATCGATCTGTGAATAAAAAATATTCATGATTATATGTTCTTTTTTCAGGTCCCAAACACAGAACAAAAATGGATGGATATAAAAACTGGATTTCAGTTAAAGTGGAATTTTCCTGGATGTATTGGGGCAATTGATGGTAAACATATAAACTTGCGAGCTCCAGCCTGTAGTGGATCTGAGTTCTATAATTATAAAAAAACTTTTAGCATTGTTTTACTAGCTTGTGTCGATGATGATTATTCATTCACTTATATTGATATTGGAGCAAAGGGCAGATATTCTGACGGCGGAGTTTTTAGTAATTGTTCTTTAAAACGAGCAATTGATGACGGTAGTCTGAATATTCCAGCAGAAAGTGTTATTGTTGCGGATGCTGCATTCCCGCTTCAAAATAATATAATGAAACCATACCCGGGAAATAATCTAACGACACGGCAAAAAAATTTTAATTACCGTCTTTCAAGGGCTCGGCGAATTGTAGAAAATGCGTTCGGTATATTGGCAAGCCGATTTCGAATTTTTGAAAAACCAATAGCCAACAACGTCAAGAATACCATAAAAATAACAAGGACATCTTGCGCGCTTCATAATTGGCTAAGAAAAAATGATTCTAATTATCTTGAACCTGGACTTGCGGATTATGAAGATATCTCTACTGGTATAACAATTAATGGCTCCTGGAGACAAGTACCTCTTCGAAACTTCGAGAACATGGGAGAAGATAATACCTTAACTGAAAATGGGACAACAATTCGGGATAGATTCGCTGATTACTTCAGTAGTGAAGGTGCAGTGCCGTGGCAAACAAGATTTATTCACTAACATTCCGGAACAATTTGAGGGTAGACTGCACTAGGGACAGCGCCGCGGCAGAACCCACTATGCCCCGCGGCACTTGTTTCTTTAATAATACACTTCTCATGAAAAAAACGAAACATTTCGATTTTTATTTAACTTATGATAATAAAACATGAAGTACCTATATAAAAAAAAAATATTTGAATTGGATCATCAATTCATTAACATTTTTAATTGAACACCTCATAGGTATCACTACTAACCTAAACACACATTTTTTCAGTAATCTTTAAAAAACAAACTCGCGAGGTGTTTTTTTTATGAGAAGTGTATTAGATTGTCTCGTGTTACTCCAAAAAATGTCTAAATAATAAAATATAAAAAAAAATAGTGATATTTTATATAATATTATATTTCTTAAAAATATATATTAAATAACCTACTTAATTAGGATTGTCTTTGGTAACATAAATAAAGTTTGTATACTTACATTTGAAAATGTCTTCTCTTTATTTTTAAATGCTCTTAAAAATCCATCGGCAATTGAAAACCATGACACCTTCGGTTTATAAACAGAATCTCGGTCGCTTCCGGATCGAGTGCTCTTTTCAATTTTTTTTAATTCTTGATAGTACGATGACCTTAAATTTTTAATTTTTTTTGGTATATCTTTGTCTGAGATGCCACTAATGTTTAACTTTTCCGCAATTTGTTTGTACGCACTTTGTCTTGCGTCATGATTTTTATACAAAGCACTCGTTACGTTCCACAAACATTTGTAGTCTCGATAGATCTCTACGAGTTTTAGCATTTGTGAATCCGAAAACCGTTCAGCCATTTTGCTCCCACGCTGCGTAAATAAACAGCGTTAATAATATAAATAATGCGCGTAGTATTGATGACGTCTAATGAATGGCTGAACGGAGGCGAGCCACCGCATGCTTTGTATCGACCGAGTTATCGACTGACTAGTTTCATTGGTCGTTATCCCGAATGCGGATATCACCCGCACACGTTTAATCGACCGAGTTATCGACCAGTGGATTTCATTGGTTGTTAGCTCGCATGCGGGTACTCCCCGCAATCGGGCTAACTACCGACTTATCGACCAATGAAAATGCGCCTGCCCGAAGAATTAATAAATTGAAAAAAATTAAATATTAATGCGTGGTGGAATAAGCTCCAAACCTTCTCCTCAAAAAGAGGAGAGGAGGCCTTTAGCCCAGCAGTGGGACATTCACAGGCTGTTACGGTTACGGTAAATATTAATATATTAAAATAACAAATTTAAAAATAAATATATAATTTGCTAAATTGAAGTGGCAGGGGGCGGGGCACATAGCTCGCAGAACCGACGGCCGCTGGGGCAGAAAGGTTCTCAAGTGGCGACTACGGACGCAGCGTGGGCAGGCCCCCTACAAGGTGGATCGACGACTTAGAACGAGTCACGGGAAGCCGTTGGATGCGGGCAGCGCAAGACCGGCAAACGTGGAAATCCTTAGGGAAGGCCTTTGTCCAACAGTGGACGTCTTCCGGCTGATATGTGATATGATATGATTTTTTAGTGTAGCAATTAGGAATTAACATAACATATAATAGAAACAATAAGTATTTATCATTTTCATAAGAAGTAAACAATACACAATAAATAAGTAATTGTTCTAATATATATGGGCATTAACTGGCCCAGAACATGTTTTATTTATGTAAAACTTCATTAGTAGACTGCAAGTAACTGGATTGTAAGTCTTTAGTCTTGTATAGTTGTACATGTTGTCTTGTATAGTTGGCACATGTGATGATTTATAAACACAAATCAACAACATAATAATTCAATTTTGCTTGACTGAGTTCCTGAACTCACAATAATCGGTTTAGATTGTTGTTCTTTATCGCTGAACCATCTTGGCTCACAAGTCACATGTGCTTTAAAATTGGATTTATAACTTATGGCTAACCTAATAAAAATAAAGCATTTTTCCTAAGATAAAATGGTGTTTTTAATCTAAGTATTATGTGTCTAATTTTCAGAATTAAGTTAAAATGGGATGAAAGACAAAAACATGTAGCACTATGAACTTTGATTAAAGTTCATAAATTTAAAATAAAATAAAAGTAATTAAATATAGAATAGAATAAACTTTAAATAAATAAATATCATAACTTAACATTTTGACTTCAAGCACAACTACATTAATTAAATCTAGTAAATAATAAGAAATAACTCACGTTTTTTAAACCTAGGTTAACTGCCTTAGCTTTTGTTTTTTTTAAGCTTTTAGCACCAGCTACTTTAAAAACATTTCCTTTTATACCTTTTTTCTTATCTTTACCCATAATTTTCGTTACTAATAATAATAGTGTTTACAAACAACAAATAAATATGATACACAACAGCTTGAAATCAAATACTTAATACTTGAATGGGTAGCAAATAGCAATATTGTTGGTACTTGGCAATGTGAGAAATTAATGACATTTGAGAAGTGTCAAGTGTCTTTGAAATTGGCACTTCATAATATTATCTGTAGACAGCGTAGACAGAGAAACAAATAGACCAAGGGGCCGTGAAGCCGCAATTGAGACAGAGATAGTTTGTCAATGTGTGCGTATAATGTTGTCATAGTGCATTCCCTGTTTTGGGAGATAAATAATTTTCAGGATTTAATTAAAACAAAATGAGGTTATCCAATTTTACTTTTTAATACTTATTATATATTTTTTTAATTAAAATATTTTTTTGTTTCTGTATGTAAACGGCGAGTGCATCTCACACCTTCGATTTGCCGATGATATCGTCATCATAGCAGAGTCGCTGGAACAACTCACCAGAATGCTGCGTAGCCTTAGTGAATCTTCCCGGCGTGTCGGTCTCGGTATGAACTTGGACAAGACCAAGGTCATGTTCAATAGGCATGTTGTGCCGGGACCGATATACGTCGAAGGGAAACCTCTCGAAGTTGTTAGGGAATATACCTACCTAGGACAGGTTATACAAGTCGGTAGGAACAACTTCGAGAAGGAAGCCGATCGAAGAATTCGCTTGGGATGGGCAGCATTTGGCAACCTTCGTCAAGTCCTCACGTCGTCCATACCACAATGTTTGAAGACGAAAGTCTTCAATCAATGCGTCTTACCTGCCATGACATACGGTGCCGAAACGTGGACACTAACTGCGGGACTAGTCTACAAATTCAAAGTCGCTCAGCGTGCTATGGAGCGAGCTATGCTCGGAGTATCTTTGAAGGATAAGATCAGAAATGAGATTATCCGGAAAAGAACCGGAGTCACCGACATAGCTTGCAAAATTAGTAGGCTGAAGTGGCAGTGGGCTGGTCACGTATGTCGTAGGACCGATGGCCGTTGGAGCAGACGAGTCTTAGAGTGGAGACCGCGGATCGGCAAACGCAGCGTAGGGCGCCCTCCAGCCAGGTGGACCGATGACCTTAAGAAGGTGGCGGGCACCGACTGGATGCGGAAGGCGGAGGACAGGGAGCTTTGGCGCACCTTGGGAGAGGCCTATGTTCAGCAGTGGACAAAATGATTGGCTGTTGATGATGATGATGATGATGATTTTTTTGTTTTCCAACTACACCCAAAAACCGTTGCGTTGTTTGTTTTTGTTTACGTTATCAATAGTTCTTCACTATCTTTATATGGTACTGGATTAGCATTCTCCTCAGATGTTGAAATCTAAAACACTCAATTAAATTATTAATAAAGAATGGTTGCCACATATATTTCATTATTCTATGTTAACCTCTTGACTCGGAATCTAATAGTATTTTAAAGTCATGTTAAATAATGTTGTCGTTAGGAAATTATAAATAGGAGAACGATTAAATTAAAATAACATATTTACATATAACGAAGCACTATAGGTTATCATTGGACTCCGTATTTATTTGTTTACATTTTCGACGAGTCGATATTTTTTAATTTTTTATCGAAAATCGGGACATTTTTTTAGCTGACGCTGGCAGCACTTACATGATAAATAATTATAGGTTATGAATGATAAAAACTGGAAAATCCTATTATCTTCAGGATTTTAATGCAATATAAGTTTCCGTCATGCTATGGCATAAATAAACATCACTGAGAAACTATATTTAGAGACAAAATAGTCGTACTTACGCGTGAAAACACACGCCGCCAATTTTCTTCTTGCTATCACTTTAACATGAAATAATACGACAATGCACCATTGTATAACCTTCGATATGATATAAGGATTGTTTCTCGGCCTTTTCACTGGATTTGAATCGTTTTCTAACATAAAAATAAGCAAAAATTGGACATTAAACACAATTAACGCACCAACTGTCAAGTTTGTTTCGCTACTAAGTAGCGAAACAAACACGAAGACTGGTTACGCGATAAGGGACAAAAGATTTGATAATTCTGTCTCTGTCTAAACCATTTGTAACGTAATTTTTGTTCTCTTTCTTGTGTAAGTGAAAAGGAAAACGCCATTGCGTCTATTTGTTTCTCTGCGGTAGACAGAGAAACAAAGTTTCAAAGTGAAATAAAGTTTGTTACTCTGTCTACGATATTATCCTTTGGCAACAGAGAATGGAAATTATTAGCTTATAATCTGGACAGAAACAAATTACAATAATTTGTATTAATTATTACTATTCGAACGATTTGTTAAAATCATATCTTCTTGATACATAAAAGACAAATTATAAGTCACTTCTATAAGTCTTGAATCATTATTTTTTTAAATTAAATAAGTTTTATACTTTTATTGTAATTGGTTGTTCAATTAAGACCCTAAACACCTATGTTTCACTTTCGTCTTTTTAAATCTTCCAGTAATGTGTTACTGTGTTGCTTTGTTTTATCGCTATTATTGCATCGCTGAACATATTCAGTGATGCAAGGATAATATTAAATATATTGAATGCTGCACTTAATTGAAATTTCAAGATCTTGGAACATTATGCCGTAGGTTGTTTGTTTTATTTTTAACATATTATTAAATAGGGAAAAACTTTTATAATTACCCTCTTTTCGATTTTTTTCGAATCTTAGTAGAACATTATGATAGCTGACGACAAATTATTAAGGTAGCAGACATATCCACAAATATACATGTTTAAATTCTTTGGTTAAAGAAACACTACATAAAGAGTTTCGTTTGTACTATAATTTGATAGTACTTTCATTTTAAAGCGCCATGTAATTTCCTTTAAAAAAATATATGTGTGCTTCTTTTTCTCATTGCTTGAAAGAGAAAAAGTGGCTTAAGCCATTTTTCGAATTGGAGATTCTATTTATATTATTTTTCTTTTTTATATTACATGGCGATTATCATTGACTTAAAAAAATGTTTAAATTATTAATATTCCATATTACTTAATAATTTTCGTATATAAAGATTTTAAATTTTTATTACAAAATGTAACTAAGATAATATTACATTTTCCAAAGTGCAATTCCGATTTGAATAATCTCCTGTCATCAAATGACAAATGGAAATGTAACAGATTACAGATTGAGAAACAGAAAGAGTGCATTTCCAAATAGCTATTAATTTTATTCTAAATCCATTAAATTTAAATTTCTCATATCAATTATCGATTTAATTGTTGTATAACATCGCAATCAAGTAAAATAATTTAAACAGTTTCGTTAATTATATAGAAACAAACAACAAATTGGCAAAAACAACATATATTTTATTTCTACACGGTATATTAACCGCCGCCAAAATTAGTTACTACTCTAAATACAACGGAAATATTTCCACCATGGCTAAGGTATGTATAATAATAAACAAGATAAATATTAATAGATTAAATCTAGTTTTATTTGCATACTCGTTCGTTAAAGTATTAATTTCCTTGGCCTCTTTCGACCGGTTTTTGTATTCTTAGTCGTATTTAAGTATTATTTGTCTTTGATACTTCGTTAACATGGGTGATATTATTGAAGAAAAGGTTAGTCTTTAAAAAAAAGTAACATGCTCAAGCTTTTTACATTTTTGTTATAATTAAAAAAAAATCCTTTGCCTCTCTCACAAAAAAAAATCGCAAATCTTTCTCGTCTATCATATTACAATCTTTAATCATTGATTTAATAATTAAAAAAACTTCAACAATCTTCAAGCAAAGGATTAAAATAATATTTGTAATATTCTTCTTTCAGCCAGTATTATATTCCTACTGGCGAAGCTCTTGTTCGTGGCGTGTTAGGATTGCTTTGAACCTAAAAGAAATACCATATGACATTAAAGCAGTAAGTCTGATCAAAGGAGGTGGAGAACAGCACTGCAATGAATATCGGGAGGTAAACCCGATGGAACAAGTGCCGTCACTAGTTATAGGTAATGTTATCTTTATAATATGTAGTTATAGACATAATATGAAATTATTACCATCAAAAATATTTATTACGTATATAATCTATTTATGGTAGATAAAACTAAATATTATACAATTCAGTCATAAATGTTTATTTCTCAATAAATTGTTCTTATCCCTCTTGTAATCCCTCATAAATGTTTGAAATCTTAATTTTTCAGTAAAATTATATTTTAATAATGATAATATATGAATGAAAATAATTTTCCCTTTTCAGATGGACACACATTTGTAGAATCACTTAGTATAATGCATTATTTAGAAGAAACAAGACCTCAGAGAGCTCTTATGCCTCAAGATTGTTATAAGCGGGCGAAGGTTCGAGAGATTTGTGAGGTAAATTATGTTATAAACATATAATCAGAAACATAAACCAGAACTCAGAATTATCTAAGTTCAAGGAATATTTCAAAAAATTGTTTATTAATATTATTTGTCATAATGTTTCTTTTGTTTTTTTTTCTAGTTTTATTACAATTTTCTTTATTTTCTTTATTATTCCACGATATAATGTACTCATAAGTGTGTATCATTGTGTGTTTTAAATGATTTATAAAATATGTTAGCAAATACAATTCTAAAATGTCATGAAATATGACAAAAATTAGCAAAAATACAGTAAACATAGAATGTATAGAATATAATTACTCATCAAAGATATTGGTAGTTTAGAAAAGGTATGCAACTAGAATAGATGTATCTTTGCAATGTTTCAGGTGAAAAATTTTGTTAGACGAATAGCATATCCCATTTTGGTAATAATTTTCACAATGCAAGATCAAACTATGTTAATTTTCTAATGCTGTACTTAGCAGACAGTATAATTAGTATATATTGAACTAATAATTTCAGGTCATATCATCTGGCATCCAGCCTCTTCAAAATTTGATTGTTCTAATATATGTGGGAGAAGATAAGAAAAAAGAATGGGCCCAACATTGGATTATGCGCGGTTTCAGAGCAGTTGAAAAGCTTCTATCGTCCTGTGCAGGAAAATATTGTGTTGGTGATGAAATAACTCTAGCTGACTGCTGCCTTGTGCCACAAGTGTTTAATGCAAGAAGGTTAGTCATATTTACATATAATAATGCATTGTATTAAACACCATCAAAACAGTGGTATTTATTTTTATGGTATGGATACAATCTAGAAATGTAAGCACTTAATATTTGTTGTCACATTAAATAGTTAACATGTCATAGTTAATTAAATAAAACATCATTTAAAATATAATAATTCCAGATTCCACGTTGACCTTCGTCCATTCCCAATAATACTTCGCATTGATCGTGAGCTAGAGAATCATCCGGCTTTTCGCGCTGCGCATCCCTCTGCGCAGCCTGACTGTCCACCGGAAGTAGCCAAATGAACGAACACCTGCGACCATCACCACTCCCTAGAGTGGATTCCAATACACTTATATTGTAAACCTTGACATAATTGTTAGCTATAGTTTTTAATTAGGTTTCTTCACAATCATATATGAACCCTTTAATTTTGTTAGTGTTTTTTCTAGAAAAATATTGTATAAACTCATGCTTAATTAATAATAGTTCAGCTCAAATCGCCTATTTGCCAAAATAATATTATCATATAAAACTAATAACTTAACAATAGTCTTCTAGTCAAATTATTTGACATCAAGTTAAATAGTTGTGATATTTCAAACAAGAAATTGGTTTAGCAAGTAAAAAATAGTCGTTAACTATTTAGATTCTCAATATTTGAGTAGAACTTTTCAAAAAAAGAATAGGTTCACACTAAAATAAATATTGGACAAGATGTTTATACAACAACTAAAATCGGCACCAAAAGAATTAATTGCAATATCTAAATATATATTCTACATTTTTCATATATTTTAATTTACTACACTCATTTATAGATTCGATTAAAATAATAGGCTTGTCTCAGATAAGTGCGTAATAAAAACAATTTATAGTTTTATAATAATTATTATAAAATTATATTTTTAATTTCTGTTAATATTTTTGATAGATATTTTATTTGTTAAGTGTATTTTGCTTAGCATATTTTAATCTAGTCTTATACTAGTTACTTATACATTTTAAATGGTTTTACAAGGTTTCACTGACAAATCCAATATGTAAACGGACGACTCATGAAATATTAGTAAGTAGTACCTATAAATAATCATAATTTTGTAGAAAAGAAGTACCGCGGGTATATTTGGTACTAGTAGAGATTGGAAATAAGAAGCAACTGCGTATATCAAATAAAGTTATAAAGTTTATTGTGTTACTTACAAAACAATGATTTGATCTGTCAGAAATCCAGATATATATATATATAGTCATATATCCATAGATATCAGTCACTAGGTCTCATTATTACTTTGCCATAAGTGAAAGTTTCATTTCGCTTTTTTAGTGTTTTCTAGTAATTCCATAGAAATTCCAAATTTCGAAAAAGATTTCACTTACGAATTATTTTTTACCAGTGGATTTGTGAGTAATTTTATCAATTTTTAATAAAATATATACATATATTATTTGATTATGAAATTATGAGATTAAATTATCAACTAATTTTTTTTAAAGGCCAAATTGTCACATTTTATCTGAGTTATATTATGCTTACTTTATTCTTATAACATTCCAAGCGTAAAAATAAATGTCTAAGATTTTATTCTTATTGTTATTTTATTATATTTGGTACACTTATAAATTTATTTAATGTGTATCTATTGTAGTGATATGTAATTGGTATGTGATTTGTCTATATTTGTTTATTATGTGCAATTTCAATGGGATTCAAAGCCTGAACTAGATCTTTTTAAAATAATTTATGATTATTTTTTATCATTATATACAACTTTTATTGTTTTCCGTTTTAATAAAATATAAACAAAATTATCTTTTCGTTTTCTTAATTTCATCTTCCCATTTCATCTTTTCATTTCATTATAATGTTAAATGCTTTACAGCCCGATCTTTAAAGATGTAATATGACCATATTTATACCAGACTTAATTAGCAATTCTTTGTTAATTGTAATTTGGTTCTTATGCTAAAGGAACATTTATTCATTTTAATTAAATCTGAATTGAAATATTCACACAATAGTATATTATATATGTATATAATGGCATATATAAAAACAAGGTTCAATAATAAAAATATATAATATAGATATATACTTTTGAAAATTCATGGCATAGCTTAGAAAATTATATTCAGTTAGAATATTAATCACACAAAGTGTCAACACAATGCACAGCACTATTTGCTACATTTATCAGAAGAATGTTAAAACCAGTACCGTACGTTAGCGCAAACGACAGAATTAATTGTTCTAATTAACAACATACACTACCTTTATTGAATTCAGTTGCAGTATGGACGATGATTCAAGCTGGTTTCACTTGTTTACCGAATTGGTATAGAACTATCCGTAAACAACTGTAATTAAAATATATTAAATAATTTCATTTATACAAATACTACTTCACTACTTCGAGGAGTGTTTATTGTGTGCTATGCCGCAATGACGTAATATTTTGTATTTTCCTAAATAACCTAAATCTTTTATTTCTTTAATTATATCATTTTTTAAATATTTTTATTAATGCAATAAAAACTAACAATAATGTTCGTTGGTGGTAATCTTTACTATTGTAGGCAACACTCGTCTGGCATCTGTCAGATGTATCGAACGCCGCTTTCATCCGTCGCCGACAAACCGATAATACCAGCGCCCAGCGCAGTATGAAACTGTACTGAGTATTGTTGTATTTGTGTCGGGGTCGGTACCCTTCTAGTTCTGTGGTAAAATAAAAATGATTACAGTGTTATGTTTAGTGATTAAATAATAATGTAAGTTGAAAACAACTCTTAGTGCTGTGCTGTGAAAGTTGTACCCAGTTGTGTATTGTTGCTGATTTAAAATGACCGAGAAAAATAAATCCGAAAAGATGACTAATGCGTCGAAACCTGTTCCCATGAAACTTTTTGCCGCCTGGGAAGTGGATAGGACACCATCCAACTGCATCCCAAGGTAATTTAGAAGCTTATCAATATTTATATGGTTTAGTTCTTATACGATTAAGTTAAGATTTTGACGTGATTTTACTACGCTGTTCCTGTGTGCCCAAGCATTGAACATTGTCTGCATCAATTACGTGCACGATTGTGAGTAATGTTATTAAATCGATTTATAAACAATTCCATGAAAACGATAAAAAAAATAAGATATGTCAATTCATATACCAATGTAGCGTTTAATATTACGATAGTCGCGATATTCGTTTCGCCGGCTCATTAATTGCTATCGTTTCTCAATTAATCATTTGGATATTTATTTTTTTAGTATTGCAAACTGTGTATCTTAGATAATAAGATTATAATTAGTAGTCTGGTCAGTTCTATTATAATTTATTATGGGTACTACAACAGTTGTAGATACTTACCTATTTGTAGTAAATGTATAGTGTAGTTTTTCATTCAGTTGAAAAAAACCCTTTATTATTAAAATTATTCTTAAACAATATAATATAACATGTTTGTTGTTATAAAGTTAAATAATATATATACGAATGAAAAAGCAAACAAAATAACAACATATATAACAATATATATTTACAATGTTTATTTTTATACAAAATAATATAATAGTATATTTATTTCTACATCTTTTATGAAACTATGTCTCATTGAACAAGGTTTATATTAGTCAAAACTATAAAATGTTCAGTACATTGGTATAAATATTTTTTTATTTTATAATTAACTTTGAAAATACTTCAGGCAATACTTTCACATACATATAAAGTTCTTGATTTGTTTTATATTCACAGCTATCAGTATCATTCGACTGTAATTGTAAATAACTGTTATTTAAATAACAGTGCAAATACCTATTGTTATATCCTGATTATGCTAATTATCTGTAAATATAATTAGCATTATATATCTTAAAGTAAACTATTTCTAATTAGCTTATTACACATTACATTTATCTTAAAACACCGGTATTAGAATTAATTAATATATATTTAGAAGTGTTCAATAAACACTAACATATTAAGCTTTATCAAGTAGCTAACATTATCTTATAATGTTATTTTGTTGTCATAGAGATGTTGTAGAATTAATTATTACACTGAATACACCGTTTACACCAAAGTCAATTGATTTTTAATCTTTGATTACATTTACTTTAAAGTTAAATACAAAAATCACCATTAAGAGTGCTCTTAAAAATTAACTTTATCACATTGTAACTTTGTTATATTATCAAGGTATGATACAGGTATTGCATATCTCAACCTCTTTTGGGTTGTTAAAAATAGAACACATTATAAAAAATTTAGTATTTATTGTGATAATAGTGAATGTCAGTTAGGATGTGATAAGAACTAAATGGTGGTCTATGGACCACATCTGTGACATGAGTGGGTCAAACTTTGATTTATAAAACCGTTTCACCCATTTGCTTCAGCTTTGCTTCAGAATTGATTTATCAGGCTTGCTTGTTTTTTTTTAAGTCTTTTTTAAGTGAAATTAAATTGCATTATTGATTTAATAGAAGCTCTTACCCACAAATAATTATGTTTGTGTGAATATAAACTGACCCTATTACCAAGGTTCTTTAAAATCACTCCGGTAGTTATCTCATTAAGTGTTCACAAACAAATCCCATTATAGTAAATGATTCTAAACATAGATAGCTTTAAACAATGTATACTTAATAATTTTCAACTCACACTATCACAATACATTATTCTAAAAGTATTATTGAGCCGGCATTATTAGGACTTAAAGGCTGTATTGAAATTTCTTTAAACCTTAAAATGTCAAGCAACTTACCCATCCCTATATCATTAGTTAAAGAGCAATAAACAATAGCATTGTAGGGACAAACCCTTGTCGCCAACGTCAGGGATGTGATCTCGCGCAGTAGTCCGCTAAATCCTCTTTCATTCCGTTAACACCACGCCAACATTTATGTGTGTATTTCGGCAAGCGAACGGTGTTCCATTTTAAACATAAGTCCGACTATATATATTAAAATAACTTATGAGACTTGTACTCGTAATGTCTCGTATTATCGATGTTTTTGACGAATTTAACATAGACGGAAAATAGTCTCGATCGGTATAGTATAAGTTAATTAATTTGAGGAGATACTATACTGGTATAATTATATTCTCGTCATAAAGTTTTAGGGGAGGGTTCAAGCATGTTTACTACCGAATTTCATCAAAATCGGTAACAGATAGACAGAATTACTTTCGTATTTATATTAGTATAGATTATATATTCAAATACAATACTTAAATTGCTAAAGTTATATCAAAACCGTAGCAGTTTTATTTTTAACTAGCTATGCTATATGTTCATCGTTCATTCCAGTGTCTCTATTATTTTTGGTATCCTATATGACTCGCTTTCCACCTATTTCGTGTTTGTTACAAAGTCTGAAACCTTCGGAGAAATGTCTACAAATTGAAAAAGTTCCAGCTAAATCGGATTAATGGTAAACGCGCATGGGATAGAAAAATATGCTGGAATTTAAGATCTTTTAAAAATAATGCCTAGTATTTATTTACCCTTCGAATTCGTTTGCTTCAAATAAATACTTCGAAGTCTATTCTAAGTATTTTTTTTTATTTTGCGGCCATCAATACCTAAATATTCTTTATTCGGAGTTGTCGTCATGTTACAGTATTAAAAAAATGTAAAGCTAACATCTCGAGGCCAAATATCAAAAATGGAATTATTTCTGATATTTATCTGTAAAGAAACCCAAATTATTTCTAATATAATACATATGTATCTAAAATGTCATATATCATTTACCATATTGTATGAAATAACTAACAATAAGATTCAATTCTATAGAGTAGCAAAAAAAAAAGTCCATTGTTTTGCTTCACATTAATAGCTACGTTCAAGTTAAACACGGAATGTGCATAGTTATATTTGTGTAACTTTGATACAGCACAAACGTATTGTGCCTTTGTTACAATGTGAACAGATGAGCGCATGGGAAAATATGACAAAAAAATAAAATTTTATGTTAATTATAACGGAGAATATTATTGTATTAGTTGTCTTGAAAATGACGATTGTAATATGTCTTCTATATGTTGCGTGTTCGGTTTTCGCTTAGGGTGTACACGTAGTGACATGTTGGGTCGTCTCGATTATTATTAGAGTTTGCAGTTAGCGCTCGTGTCTCAAGAGATCCTGAAGCCGTATGTGTAATATGTTTTAGCATCACTTTATGATAGACTTACTGATTCAACCTGTGGTAAGGCTATTTGCAGACTCCATACCCACAAACTAGTTACTCTAATAGCAATACTAAGTATTACTTTGTTCCGGTTTGAAAGGAGAGTTAGCCAGTGTAATTACATCTTAGATCTTGTGGTTGATTGATAGTAGTTTATATTGTTTACAGTGCAATCGTCAATCGACAAAGTTTCACAGTACAAGTGGGACGTTTGCTCAACTTCGCTTCCTTAAATTAAAAAATAATAATATGATAAACGATATATCGTTTGTTCGAATATAGAATAATATTCTTTCAAAAAACCAGTAACTTATGAATATATTTTAATTTCAATTATAAGCAAATACTTTCGTCATTTATATTAGTCTTGTATGTTAATATTATTCGCTTAAATTATCGATAACCAGGAAATAATAAAATAGATTAGTACCCAGTTAAACTGTTCATATATATCAATGTTGTTAATTTTCAACGAGTAATTACATCGCCTACACCTTGCGGACCTTGTAAAAGTACTTTCCGCAGTTAATGAACTGAATCGTAGCGATAAAACTAAAATTATATGTAAAGGAAAGCGAACGGCACGCATGATTCACTCACACAAACACAGGTTATGCAAATGCAGTAATACCATAGAGATATACATACTTACATACCCAAGGAATCGCCTTTGGACTGGGGAGTGGTATAATTTATAAGAATCTTAATGTAAAATTAAATATAGTAGAATTGTTAGAAGCAAAATATAATTTATCTTTGAATAATGCCTATTTTGAGCACGTCTCAATATCATTTTACAGGATTAAATTGAATGTACAGCTACACTGTAAGTAATGGTCTAATAAAATCAAAACTATAAACACAGTACAGTGCGCGTATTACATAAAAAATATTTGCTACAAGAACACAACTAAACATAAGAATACAATATTTAGTATTTGGTTAATATGTTAATGTTGTTAAACTTAAAATAATAAACTTTTAACATATTTTCTGGATGTATTTTTTTTGGGCTTGGTGCACATTCTACTATGCCACTCCAATGCGCATTCGTTTCAATTTCTTTCGACACATGTTTTTCTTCACCGCCGAGCACGAGATGAATGAAAATTTAATTCTATTATATTATTAGAATGTATTCCCGATAAGAACAAATATTTAAAAATACAAATATTTTTTTAATGAATATTTTTTATTGCTGTTAACAAAATAGTTTTTTTCATCTTATCGAATCTTTCAATATAAGCACCCGAAGTTTTGCAAAACTGAGTTGATTTATAATGAAGTTCCGTACAAAGGAAAACAAGAATATAACAATTTTGACCGATTATGTTGTATTTATTTTTATAAACCACTCGTTTCTTATCACTTGTATTGTATGCGCTCGCGCCAAGAGGGTGACCGCAAGGTCGCCTTTGTCTTGGAGGGTGACACACGAGTGCTTGATATTGACTCACAGTGGCATCTGATAGGCATGTGCTAAATTTTAATGCAGAAACGATAAAAAAAACAAAATTGAATCTAAGCAAATGAATCTAGATTAAATCGCTCTTTAATTGTGTTTGCAATTTATCAGCTGCTCTACAGCGAACATCGTAAGGTGAATTGCTTTGTACTCTAATTTATTCTGGGAATGCATACGAGTAATTTTCGCCTGATTGCAAATGGTCACCACTGGCCATAAACGCTTTCAAGAAGTATAAACCACTCCCCACAGTCGCCTAACTGTAATTATCGACATTTTTAGATTGTAGAACAATCTGAATCCTTTAAAATTATTTTTATCTAAATCTAATAAAACACATAATCACATTCCAAATCTGGCGTAGAAGGGCGAATATTTTCTAAGAGTCCGAAGAAACGTTGTGTATATTGTAACCACACTCAAAAGTGAAAAATTTCTCATTGAATAGATTAGATGTATTTATTAAAAACTGAGCGAATATACCTTAGTAATCATCATCATTAAAATATGACTGAGACTGACTTGAGTCTCGATCTGTAAGTCTCGTGACAATAAACTAATAAATCTATAAGTGCCGAGACTTCGAGACACGAGACGTCCCTGGACCCAAACTCTAGTTATATCCCTTAAGTTTGTAATCAAATTCGTTCACTCAACCCTTCAAACTCAACGACAGTTATAAAAAGTATTCATGTTTAACCTGCCAAGACAGAGCAACAACTGTCAGCTGTGAAAATTAGCAGCTGGCATATAAGAAATCAAATTTAAAATTCAAGTTTCACGTTTTCCTCCTCTATTCTATTAGTGTGAATTGATGTTCATATACTATTGATTTATTTATTGCTTTTGAATGGAGCACGTAAAGCCGTTGGTCCCCTTCCTGAATTTTTTCCTGTTGTGTTAGATTTGCCGTCCCACGAGATTATGACTGTGACGGAAAAGAGAGTGCACCTGTGTTTGTGCTCTCACTTGTGCACTATAATATGTCCTGCGCATTTGGCTAGTTTCTTTGCCGTGGCCGAAATCTCCTGACCGATTTCTCCTGGCCTTCTGGTCATCATTATCTGTAATTAATTGTAGCATAAGTTTTATTAATTTAATAATTTCAAATGGCAAACATAAATCATGTTAATATCGTCGTATTTTATTTATATTATAACATACAGTTGCTACTTATTGATGAATCAGGATTAATTTTTTAGATCGCGTGTGCGTGTTTTTAATCAAAACAATGGTAAATTGCATTCGGTTTAAAATGAACTTTGTAGCAAATAACAGGCTAGACGTTAATATACTGACAAAAATTGTATGAAAATATATTATTTATTTCATTTTGTATTATTATAAGATCAAAATGTCACTATATGGTTTTTATTATAATGGGAATTGGTCTGCCTTGTCGTTATTAGGGTTGTTACTTTAGTGCCTGTATAAAAAAATCATAAATATTCAAAAGAGTTCTTATCTTATGAGCACAAGAACCGGTAAAAAATCGGTTTTCTTTTATTAATATTATACATGTAAGACTAGGTGTAATAATTCCAATTTCCAAGCAATATACTAATACTGTCAAATTGACAAATCGAAGCGGGCATAGAAACGATCACTGTTTTTATTATAATACACTTCTATATATTATATATATCTAGTTTAAGAGTTCTGTAGAGCGCATCGAGGTCACGGTTGAATATTACAAACGTCTAAAATTTTACAATATATGCAAGGTCGTACTTGTTTTGATGGCAGTGCATTGCCGTGTTAATAAAACGCACCGTGTTTCACGAGAACATTATTGTTACGTAATATTAATATATTTCTTGCTTAAAGTTTAATTATTTTTTATTGTTTTGTTATGATGCTTTTAGTTTTATTTTTATTGGTGGATGGCTACGGTTCTTTAACTTTGTACTGGTGTAAGACACGTCTCGGACCACCTATTTAACGGACTTTAAAAAAACAACACGCTACAAATATATAAGATGATTGACGCGCATAGTTTTTTTTTTAATTTTTATTATGTATGTCTATAGATCACTTAAACATAGCTAGACCGATTTTAAGTTCCCTTGTGGAAATTCGAAAGTGAAATGTGCGAGATTTAAGGTAATTTCTTCGGTAATGTAAATTTAATATTATTCAGGCAATTTCAAAAGATATTTTTTTCTATCATGTGACAGCGACACATTTCATTTAAGTTATTATCAACCACTTTGTGACGATAATAAATTATCGTGACAATATTGAAGTGACAAATCAGTACAGAACCTATTAGCTCTCGACGTAGCCTTCATAGTTAAATAGAAATTTATGTTACGAAATAAACTTTTTATATAGAAATCAATTTAAAATCTTCGTTTCATCAATCTAATATAATCTTTATTCGATATATTTATTTACAGAAATTGCCCCTGATCTATGTATGTTCGTGGCCTTCCAAAGTCACGTATTGGATGTGATATCGGATTTGGCGTGTTTTCATTGTGAACTTAGTTCGAGACAAATTTTTCAAGAGAAAGTAAAATAGATTTGTGTTAAAATTGGGTCACGTATTATATATGTCAAATATGTAATGAAAAAAAAGTGTAATCGTGTTAGCAACGGTGCTTCTCTTTGAGAATTTGCTTCGTATCTCGCGCGTGAAATGTTGTATGCCTTACCGTGATAAGCTATTTTGATGCGTATATCCTTTAAATATCATAATTGTTTTATTCAATATTGCATAGAGTCACAGTAAGGAATGGCTGTACTGCTGTGCTTTTCTGTGAGAATTGAATTCGCATCTCGATCGTCAAATGTTCTAAGCCGAGGTAAGGATAAGCTATTTCGATCCGTGCATCATTTAATGTTATAATCATTACATTCAATGTTGCATATCATTGTTGTCTGCTTTAATGAACTTTTTTATTTTATAGAATAGCTAGGCGGATGGCAAATGGGCCACCTGATGGTAAGTGGACACCACCGCCCATAGACATTGACATCGATATAACTGCTAACCATCGCTTCCATCGCAAATGCGCCACTAACCTTGAAAACTAAGATGTTATGTCTCTTGTGCCTCCACTCACCCTTAAACCGAAACACAACAATACCATGTATTGCTGTGCTGTGCATCCAGACTAGCTTGCTCGTAGCCCTACCACCACCAGAATTGGTGGTACTATTTACACAATAGCCTTAAATATGTACAAATAAAAATAGCTACTGTACAAATCGTGACCGCGTGAAGAATGCTCGCAATGCTTTAAAGAATCTATTACTATCAACTTTGGTTTTGCAAATATATATAATATAAATAATGTTCAATAATTCCACATATCATGTATCACAATGGGCATACCGACTCAGCTCGTATAGACCGGATGTTTTTAACGTAATGACTGCATCGTTGTTTATCGTATAGTATTGTTCAAACTTCCATCCACTGCGCCGAACTTTAACAGTCTACTATAAGTATAGAATTTTATAACAGATCTATTCACTTCTGGATTTTGGTTGATAAAACTTGCGTGGAATATTTTTTTTTGTTTTAAATTATACTTAAATCGATTAGGTTCTAGAAGATTCGGCAAAAAAACTAGTGTATAGTTACTCTTTTCAACCAATTGAATTACAATGGTATGCTATTTAATATAAAGAAAATAATTAACTACGCGGTTTTTATAAAAATATCGGCCTCCATAATTTCTGTTACTTCAACTGATTATCTATTGAATCTACAGCAGATATGCAGAGTTTTGGGGTTATCGTTAATATACAATAAAAAAGATTTACAACATATATGTAATGTTCGTAACCTAACAATCTAGAATGATACGAACTAAACTCGGATCTACTTTGTGCTGGAACAACGAAATGCCATTTCAACGGATATACAGAACAGCGGAATGATTTTTGATGTCTCTGTACAAACAGAGGTGACTTACCAACATCCTATTTGGTATTTACATCAGCTTTTACAATAAGGAGCCGAGATAGTCCAGTGGTTAGCTCCCGTGATTCTTAACTGAAGGTTGCGGTTTCAGACCCGGGCAGGCGTAAATTTTCATATGATTTGTGTTAATAATTCATTCATCACGCGCTCGGCGGTGAGGAAAAACATAGCGGCGTGTCCGACACACAGGTTTCCTGGATGTGCCATATGTGAATGGTGGAATAAGCTCTAAACTTTCTCCTAAAAAGAAGAGGAGGCCTTAGCCGAGCAGTAATTAGCAACAGTAACAATTTGTCACTTAACAATAATCAAATGCTACCATCGCATAAATGCGAGTGTTTTTTTTTCGGCTTTGATGCGTCATCTGTATTTGAATTAATCAGAATTACCATTATATACATATGTAAATGTGTTAGTTGTAATATATGATTTAATTTATTCGCGGTCCGTAAACAAAAACAAAGATAAAAGTTTTATTTACATAACGAAAGTCCGACTAATTAAGAATAATTAACATATTAATGTTCAATAATATTTACCTTTTATGTTTGTGTATCAATATTTTTATACCTTAGATTAACGTATTCAATGCAATTTTCCTAATAGCACTGCCAATTATGTTGATGATGTCCTGACACGGCTGCCAGTCTCAAGAGAGATAAGCCAACTGCGCAGGACATATTATAGTGCACAAGTGTGTGTAAACACTATTCGCTCCCTTTCATAATCCGATGACGGCAATCCATTACTACCGGAAAGAGTTCGGGCCAACGGTTTTACTTGCTTTTCGTGTCACGGGAATGTACACACATCCAACTTCGAGACTGCTACTGACAAGTAAGAAGTCCAATAAATGTATGTCTAGTATATACTTGAATAAAATGCGCAAGTAATGTCGGAACAGTAATCATATATGCGTTGTAAAGCGTTGTAAATAATTACTCATTCTGTTAATCTTTTTATGATGAAATATATATAGGGATTTTCCCTAGCGAGCAAAAATCATTTGGACTTGTTTAATGATGGTGGCTGCAGAGTGCAGTCTTATGAATAGGTAAATATTAAAGTTGTATTCTTATTGAAACTACTTGGTATTTTGTCATTTATCGAAAGCAAAGCGACGCCATTCACTAGGTTTAAAAATAGAATTAAAACATTTGATCAATAAAAACTTAAATATTTATCAACCGGTCGTAGGGAATCGGATTTAAGTTTATTAATTTACACTTGAGTACTTAGAATATATATTTCGCAAAAATAACTCATTTCGTTTATGGCTTATGACGATTTTATTATATTTTGCGTGTCAAATAGTAACGGGTATTGTTATATATTATACAATTTAAGGTGAACAA
Source organism: Nymphalis urticae (assembly GCA_905147175.2). NCBI lineage: Eukaryota > Metazoa > Arthropoda > Insecta > Lepidoptera > Nymphalidae > Nymphalis > Nymphalis urticae. Next base: position 2,453,882 of record LR990002.1, read on the forward strand.
ACAACTGTCGCGGGATTTCTGAAGATTTTGTTGAGAACTACAAATCCTTCATATGAAGTACTTAAATATATATGTGGTTGGATAAAGCAAAAAAAAACACAATAATAACATACACAATAAGACAAAACGCGGCTATTATAGTGTTGGGTTTATCTATTACCGAATCAGAATGAAGTTATTATTTAACCTTTAACGTATAAAAGATTTTTTTTCTTTATATTTTTATTTATTATTTAATGTTATCATAGCTAGACCTAAATAGAAACTTTGGAAGCACCGTTTATGTTATACGGAATTCAGTAAGATTAATCAATGTCACAATATTATATCCGTTTTTTGTCTGTCTGTACTTTTAGATACAAAAACCGATATTGAAGTAAGAACGACAATAAATTAGTTCATTGACCATACGAAAAGTGCTTCGATCCGTCAGTTCGTTCATTGCTAACGGTACCGAGATAAGGGGCCGCGAAACTGTCGACTAATTTCACTGATCCACTTTTTACAATAAACAAATCGATACACTAAGCTGTATCAGAATAAAGGTTATATTCGTTTGAAATCGTTTGTTTCTTTGTTCATTGTACAGGTAACAACCAAACGGCCTCAATTATACTACTAGATATAATTAATATATATTTTTTTGTATCTTGTGTCAAAGAGTTATTGTTGTGATTCCGTTAGTTCTGTATTTTTTTGTTTTAATTGAGATATTAAATTTCACGAAGAATTATAATTCGGAATTATTTCATTTATATCATAACTAGTTTCCGTTTGAGAGGGAATGCTCTCAGGGGGTGCTGTGTGCGAAGTCTATGGAAGATATATATTTTTATTAAAATAAAAATAAAAAACAAGATTTTAATAGATTTTGTAACTAAGTGCCAGCCCTAACAAAAATGGTCACCGACACTTTCTAATGACGCTATCCAAGTTACTTTCTAGGAAACGTTTAAATTGTATTAAATTGGGTTTATCACTACATAAAATTTACCGATACAATACAATCAATACAGTCGAATCAAAATAATCTTTATTCAAATAACCTCGCTTAAGGAAATTTTCAATCGTCATATGATAGTATTGAATTAAATGTAAAACTATACCACCGGTTCCGGTGGCATGGTGTATAACATAAGGCATATTATTCTGCGCAAGACTATATAGATGATGAAAAAGCTTGAGTTAGTAAAAATAATAATTAATAATATCCTGGGACATTATTCACACACGGCCATCTGATCCCAAACTAAGCAGAGCTTGTACTGTGGAAACCAGACAACTGATATTCTTTTATAAATACATACTTGTATAGATGATTACACCCAGATCCAGGACAAACAGACATGTTCATGCATACAAATGTCTGCCCTGGGTGGGAATCGAACCCACAACCGTCGGCGTGAAAGGCAAGTATTAACCAACCACGCCAATCGGCCCGAACAAATATTCATTGATTTTCATACAGGCTATATAAATTTAAATCCATATTACAGATGAAAAAGAGTAGTATTTAGTATATCAAAGTTACTTTTAAGATATTGCTAATTTTTATTCTTTTGTTTTTTTTTTTAATTTGATATAATTTTGTAAACAATTTTCCGCCCGCGGCTTAGCGTGTGTAGCGCGGTTGCGTGTGACCGGAGGGTGAGGTGTTTGGTACAGTAGGCCCTTTTCTGACAACGTCTATGCAAAATTTCATTACGATTGGTTAAGCCTTGAAAGTGTAACAAACAAACTTACTTACTTACATTTATAATAATACTAAGGTTACTTATTATTAATATTAAGTAATTATTATGTATTACACTTATTTTTTTATATTCATGATTTCATTTAATTGCAGTTCGAGGATCGTTATGAGATAAAAAAGACGCTATGAACTCAATTTATAAAAATATTGTCTGTTCACATTTGCGCTTATTATGTGGAAAACATAGGATCGATTTTGATTAAACTCAGTGTGTTGATGCGATACATTTTATGTCATCATATAGGATTTAAGATAATCTCATATAAAATAACACGTTTGCTCTAAGTTAACTTCCGTTAAAACGGAATTAATTATTGTTAAAACCTATCCTATCCTCATGTGACGAATTATCAATTCAGTTCAAGTATCAAGACTGACATCGCACGGTACAGAAATACACAAACGAGTTTCACTTAGGAAGTTGTAGTGATTCAGAGTCGATTTCCGTGAGATGAACGTGAGTGAGGCTGACACGTTTCGTGACTCATCAGTCATCACGTCTCGTCTTGTACTGTGATCATTGTCTGAAACGTTCTCGCTTATATAATTTATTTATCTATTTAGTTTACATTACATTTATTTTTTATTAATAGTACGTAAAAGTCCAATTTTAAATATGCGAATAGTAGCCCTTTAATAAATAAAATTATATTTCCTATTCCTAAACAATTTTAATGTTAAATTGCTGCTATCTTTATAGCATATATATACTATAAAGATAGCAGCGTGATGATAGATTATATTTTCACGAATACTGCTACTTGCACAATTCTAATTTCAAAGTATTTACGACTTTACAATACTGTCCTCTTCTTTCGAATTTTAAATTAATGATGACACAAAAAAGTAAAAGTAAATATCCTCTTCGCTAAGGCCTCCTCTGGTTTTTGTGGACAATGTTTGGAGCTTACACCACTGCTTCTTCAATGTGGCTTATTGACTACCCGAGGCAGATATTTATCCACCGCATGCAAGTTTCCTCAAGATGTTTTCCTTCATCGCCTAGCACGAGATAAATTATAAACGCATATTAAGCACATCATAATTAAATGGTGCTTGGCCCTGGTTTGAAATCGTCAAATCATTGAAAGGTTCACGTCTTTAACCCTCATATATTTCTGTATAATAACTGTAACGAATTGCCCAATAAACGACGTCTGTTCGTTACATTTGGTGTGAACGTATAAAGAAATGTATAAATTTCAACCAAAAAAATACAGATTTTATTGTCTGAGTGTTTATTGTACAAACAGGCCGTAGCGTGATTCTCCGCAGTCCCCCGTCGGGTATAATTACGCAGATGGTATCGCAATGTGGATGTTATTTAAGGTAATTTCCCGTTGACACATCCGAATATTGTGACAAAAGACGTCGTGAATATTGAAATAATATCACATGCCATTTACAACAGTAATTTGACGCGATTCCCGTCTTTATAATTTTCTGTATAAATGTTATATTTTCTTGCGATATGGGTAGACTATTTTATTTGGGAATAGGACTCTGTGCAAGCTCGTCTAAGTAGATATTCTATTATCAAATTTATATTAATGTCTTGGAATTTAAGTTGCCGAAGTTGAAGTAAGCCTATATAAATAAAGGCAGAGGTTAAAGTATTTCAAATATCTTGTTTGGCAGTATATGATGTAAAGAAAGCTATATAATTGTTTTTGTGTCTCCATCTCTACGCCACTTAGTATTAGGTCGCCTATTTGTCTGCCTACAAGCTATAAATAAATAAATATGTACTGTGTATGTTATATTTTATCAGAATCAAACAATATTCGCGAGTTCGCTGACAGGGCAATTTTGCTTCTTCATTGTGACTCCATGGCGAGGCTTTCATATCAGTGAATTTATTATGTCAAGAACAAAAGAATACGCTTTTAAAAACGTACCATTTGTTAATGAAAATGTGCTATTGTTAAATGAATAATTTATGCTCTATTTAAATTTTAGATACAAAGGAATAATATCTCGTTTTTTTTTAATTTGCGCTTATTTTTATCAATATCACTACATATTATAAAAAACAGTGTCCCGACGCAGCTGACTGTCTGAATGCGATAAACTCAAAAACTGTAGAACGGATTTTCTATGGAAGTTATTAGTGGTGGATAACTATAGAAGGCTATATAATTATAGATGTATAAAATAATGTTTTGTGTAAATTGGCTAAAGTACGAAGATGATTGTTAGATGTCGAAAAAAAACTGGCTTTACGGGCGTGCGTCACTTAAACCGATAGAGTTATATATATATATAATATTACGATATAAAAGTTTTACGTAGGCCCTTATTCAACCCGTGTCAAGCCGGGAAGGTAGCGAGTATTTTATTATATATAAATGGACCGTTCGATATGTTTTTTTTTCATACCCTTGTCGTTCATTTTTTATATGTCACAAATTTCTGCGTTTTTAATTAATTAATATTTATTTTCGAATAATTGTAAGAATACTACAAAAAATATATATTAATATACGGCAAACGATATGACACAATAACGTTACTATTATATATTTTAGGATAACATATACATTTATATAAGTTAGTTATATAAGTAATATACAAAATAAAGTAACCGTAATAACAATATTTAATTAGAATAAGCAGAGACGTATAATGCATGTTAAATTATTCCATAAATGGTAATTAAATTTGAATTAATTGTTTTATTTAATTTAGTTACAAAGCAGTGAATTTAAATGATGATTGCTTCTCGTTTGATAGAATCTGGTTAAAAAAAGTTTTATTTATCATATTATTAATAATTCTTCGATTCGATTTTTTCTAAAGCCTTTTTTCCAAGGACGTTTAATAGACGGGTAGGGGTGGCAGCGTTATGCCCATGTGGCAATCAGTTACTGCTCTTCCTATGTGTAATTGTAAAAATATAGCAGTCGACCGTTATGGTAAAAAAAGAGAGTAACATTTTTTTTTTAAATAACGTTCGGTTCTTGTTTTGATTTAAAAAAGTATTTCATACTTTTTACTGTAATATATATTACCAGTAACATATGCAAAGTTTATATAAGATACGTATAAAACACATATTAAAACGATCTTCCCAAACTTATATACTAATATTTAATTGAAAAATATATAATGGAATCAAAATATATTTACTTTATTTTAGGTTCTTACACTTTTAAATGTACAAGAATCAATTATTACTTAAAAGCTACGGTTGTTTTTATATACTGTATAAAATAATATGGGTTTGGGAAGTTGCTCTATTAGGTATTGGTTTTTCTCATTATAATTTACATTCAAATACATCTAACTAATCAATGTTAATTTCTATGAAGCAATGTATTGTAGAAACACATCTCTACATACATCTCATGAAACAGTTTTAATGTAATAAAGAAAAATGTTGACAACAATTATTAACCCACCTAGTAAAGATATCATACATTACAAGTATGCCAACTGCCAAGTAATATTGTGCAACAATGAAATTGAATATTCCGCTGTTCACGTAACTTGGCAGGGACGGTGACTTTCACTGCGCGACTTTCTTGTTGTTTAGGTTTTAAAATAAATACTTTGAAACCAGTATAAGCCGAGATGGCCCAGTGGTAAGAACGCGTGAATCTTAACCGATGATCGTGGGTTCAAACCCGGGCAAGCACCACTGAATTTTCATGTGCTTAATTTGTGATTATAATTCATCTCGTGCTTTACGGTGAAGGAAAACATCGTGAGGAAACCTGCATGTGTCTAATTTCACTGAAATTCTGCCACATGTGTATTCCACCAACCCGCATTGGAGCAGCGTGGTGGAATAAGCTCCAAACCTTCTCCTCCAAAAGAGGAGAGGAGGCCTTTAGCCCAGCAGTGGGACATTCACAGGCTGTTACGGTTACGGTTACTTTGAAACCAGTTTTAAATAATGATAAGCTTTAGGTTATGTTCGTGTAATTATATATCTGGCCTGGTTCTGCTTCTTAAAATAAATATCTGAAATAACAACAATATGAAATAAATTCTAGTGTCTGTGTGATTGCTTAATAGCTTATATGTCTTTAGATAACGATCCCTAATTAACTATCTAGTAAGTTCAGATTTAACGCCAGCGAAGCTAGGAGCCCATAGTTAGTAACATATTGTCCTATTTTATATAACGTTCTTTCGCTAATTGGATTTTAATTTTATCAATAATATTTATCTTACTAAAATTTTACCATTCTCAACGAGGCCTGAAATTCAGTGCGCAAACACAAATGTAATCAATATTCCCCTACTCTCGGTCAGTCAGTCAGATGTCAGAAGAGTCTGGTGGGATAATTGTCCGACTAAACATTCTGCTGAGAAATTCTTAGTAGCAGTATTTCAGAAAGCATGTAAAACAGTGGTCTTGTGCCTAATCTTTCTACGATCCAGCAGGATCGAACTACGTGTGTAAGGAAACAGAGAGTGTACATGTGTTTGCACACACACATTTCCAATTTAATATGTCCTGCAATAGTTGGCTAATAACCGACAAGAATATCACTTTAGCTATATTTTTATTCTACAGATAGAAAAAAAATATATTTTTAAAGTAATTTAAAATACATTAAATAATGTAAATTAAGCTACAAAACAAATTATGATGATAATACAGCTGTTCAAATATAAATAAGCAGTAACAGTAATAACTGTTAATAAATTGATATGAAAAAAAATTAAGCATCGTAACTGCGATAATTAACTTTAAATTTAAATCGATATATTCGATTTGTTTGTATTCGTAGATTTTAACAGATAAACATCTATCGACTATCGGCATGGAACATCTTAATCGTTACTTACACGTACGTTGGTAAACATAACTGTTGAACGAAGAACATTCAACAGATGTTCTTTTTAAGTCTTCTAGAAACTTTAAAATGACCGCTCCATTGTAACGCTGTTTATAAAACAACGGTTTTAACCTAACACACGTAAACGTGGTACAATCCGTGGCCGACAGTGAAGTGTTTATAAATATACATTAAAAGAAGCGATCGTATCGAGCTTGTTCATTTGATTAATATTTATGTGGAAAAATTAAGTTTTTAATCCTTTCAAAATTCGAACGTTCAATTTTATTTAAGTTGTTTGATCTGTCTTCTATATATAAGCTGCTAAATTCAAAACGTTTTTCTTTTTTTTTATGTTATTTTCTCTTTATAGAATAGGAAGGTCGACGAGCATATGGGCCACCTGATGGTAAGTGGTCACCAACGCCCTTAGACATTGGCACTGTAAGAAATGTTAACCATCGCTTACATAGCCAATGCGCCACCAATCTTGGGACCTAAGAGTTTATGTCCCTTGTGCCTGTAATTACAATACCAATACCAAGTACTGCTGTTTTGCGGAAGAATATCTGATGAGTGGGTGGTACCTACGCAGACGGGTTTGAACAAAGCCCTACCACCAGTAATAACATAAACATACAACATTTAATTTATAAAATATGAAGAAGCTAGCACGTGTTATTAACTTAAAATAAATATTTTTAATTAATGTATGTACAGTGTACATTCTGTCATTGTTATGTTAACCGTGAATTTATTATCTGAACCAAAATTGTATGCAAAGCTCGTCCTCCGGAGGGTCAGTGATTAAGTAATCAACTCGTCGAACAATATGCATGTGTATACACAGTAATTGCGCGGTTTCAATAGTTTCCATTTGTGTACTAGAATAACATGTATGGTTGACTCTTTAGGGTCGAACACATAACAACGTAAAGCTAAATGAAGCATGAGCGTAAGCGATTGCGACAGCGTATTTACTTTGAAGAAACATCATAACGTATAGAAATTAAAGAAATATTTAACATGTCACGTGACCAAAGATATATACGCCCAAAAATAATAGTAAATTTATAATAGTAAATAATAATAAATTTTTCTTCGAAAGTGAAATAAGAAGTAAAAGTAACAGCCTGTAAATATTCCAGTGCTGAACCAAGGCCTCTTTCGATGCTCGGCGGTGAAAGAAAAATCGTAAGGTAACCTTTATGTGTCGGATGAATATCTACCACATGGTACCCACACCAACCCAGACCATCCACCGACTATCGGAGCAATCTGTCTTCTACTAAACACGTAATCAGTGCAATACGCATAGTTTTAATTTCAATACAATTGTGATTGCAATTGTTTTCAATGACGTCTAGTCCTTTATATGGCGATCTATTTCAAAGATTAGTATGAAGATATTATATTGCATGAGTGTTTCCATAAGGGGAGCTGTAATCTCTTTTTTCTCACTTTTATGTTCCGACAGGACAGCATTCCGAAATTGAAAGACGGAGATTATTCGCAGGAATTATACTTAGAATTTCAGAATTGCTACTGATAATTTCTTAACCGAAAATCTCAATAGTTTGCACGAGCCTGTCTCGGGTTTTTATTTATCCTCGATTATATTTTTTTATTTAATCCGCGAGATTAACGAATCAGTTTTAAATGTGTGTATGTGTGAGTGGTTTTTTAAAAGTGTTTTAATCGCTTTCGCTTCGCGTGTCGCGTTTAGTGTATGTGGTGCTTTTTACATTAACGAGAAATATGAATCACGCTAATGATATTTTCATATGATTCTATATAAGTTAACGGTACGACTATTTATAAATTGTTTATGAGATATGTCATATGTCGTTCTATTGAATGCAAGGTATATAATGAAATACGCTCGTCGTTTAAAGTGACAGCTCGAATATTAATGCGTCGTTATTTGTAATGATTAATTAATTTACAAGATGGCCTCTAGAACAAATCCAAGTATTGTGCCAAATCTACCACGAAACATTCATTTGTTTTCCTTATCGATTTTGTTACACTCTTCATATAATTTTTAACTAAAATTTGCGTGTAACTTGTGTAATGTTTATTTCGTCATTGTCATTATAAATGGGACGACACGATTTTAGTTTCGAAGGTCGGTAGCGCATTGACTATGTAAGGAATGGTTAATATTTCTTTTAACGCAATTCTCTATGCCAGATCACCTAAATATTTTAAATAAAAATGTTTAAGTTTAGTCAATGGTGCTAATCACCAACTGTATCTAATAATGATAACCGTAACCGTAACAGCCTGTGAATGTCCCAATGCTGGGCTAAAGGCCTCCTCTCCTCTTTTTGAGAAGAAGGTTTGTGCTAAACTACATGTTTATGCCATGGTATGTCTTTATCTGTCGTGGTGATGTAGTATGTTCATTTCTCTCGAGATGTTTTTATCATTGTCGTTTTATACTTTGGACGAGTATAAAACGACTTAATGAGTGAATGAATGAAAAGTGTCAATGAAATTATTTAAAGCATTACATTCATTACGTTTATGCAAGTAATGTTGTAGGATAAAATGAAAGTAAAGCTAACCTTCGTTCTGTAGACTCTACCGAGAAGAATTGTCGAGATGCTCAGCAGTTTATCTTTTTTTACTCATATATACTTGTTCATTTATATGTAAATAAATACTTATTATTTATGTGTACAGTATATAACGAATACAACGATGTTATAAAAATTGAAACGCCGTACAACGCCGAGGAAGACTGCTTTGAGTCAAAAACGATTTTTTAAACCCTTCACCCTCAAAAAAAGTATAATGTTTTTGTCTCAAAAAGAAAATATATTATATAATATTTTTTATGTATAAATTACGATTTGCTTTTTCTGATATTCTATCAGTTTCTGCCCACGGTTTTGTCTGTGTGATGTAGAGGGTTTGAGGTTTGAGGTTGGAGGAGAGTTTTTATATTGATTAATTTTCATAATGATCGGTTGAGTAGTTTAGAAACAAACGAATAATCTCACTTTCTCATTTATAATATTAAGTACGGATAGTAAGGATGTTATGTGTGGTACACGCATCGTTTATTTCATTGATTTGATCTTAATACAGTTGTTGTTGTTATATACATACATTGTGTTATATATATACAATATGTGGCATGTTAGTCGTATCGAATATAAAAAAAAAACAAGAGGGATTGCAACGCAATCGTTAGCTAGTATATAATAAGCTAGCTAAACCAGATAGACGTTGTCCTTCCTGTATATATTCATAACAATTGTCAACGCGATCGTTATATAAATTGATGTGCTGCAGCGCTATTTAGCAATGGAATAAATAGGTATACGTTCCAACGGTGTTAGTGTATTAATTGCAAATACGTATACTAACATCCATTTATATATATATATATATATATATATATATATAAAATATTATTATCAATTTATTAAAACGATACTCGTAAAATATCTCTAGATTATGACTAAACTTCCAAACGCTTAATATTCGTCGTCTGGTGAACAGAATCCTTGCGACGACGCTTTCTCCATTGTGGTTTGCTCTCAATACTGCCGACTCACTATCTACAATGTCTTAAACTTAGTGCTTCAACGTTATAAACAGTTACATACCCACGCCTGCGTTATTGTGGACGTGAAATAATCTTCATATTATTTCACATTTACGAATGAATAGATATAATAATAATAGAGCTTTAAACGTATAAAATATCCGATATTACAATTGATCGGACATATTTTGGTGCACAAGTGTGTGCGCAAACACAGATGCACTTTCCCCTCTCATAATCTTATGGGACAACAATCCGCCGATTGAAAAAAGTTCAGGCGCAGGACACTTCCAACTTTCACACCCCGGACTGCTACTGAAAATATTTTTTTATTAGCTCGACCTGGGTTTGGAACCCAGGACCACAAGATCTGTGACTAGACAAACGAGGTAATCAGTTATATATTTTTTCTTTGTTTACTTCATAAGTCTACCTAACCCTTACCATGGGGCTTCACACTTTACTACACTTTGTACTGGTTTGACCGACTAAGTAAATGGGACAAGGGAAAGCGAACGATGATCATGTTGACGCCATGATGTATTACCATAAAAAGAAAAATCTTATGATAGTTATCAAATATTAGCTGCATAGCGTTAGCGTTACTGCTCCGTCTTTGTCGCTTTTAGTCTGATATTATATGCTCTTAATTAAAGCAATAAGTATTTTTTTAACAATAATCTGTTAGATTCTGTAATTAAAAGTATTCATTCAAAATATTTTTTTTACAAAGCAACAAGGGCTAATACTTCCTTACAAACCCAAAAATACGCAAAGGACAAAATCCACAGATACGTATATGATAATCAGGTTATTTGCCGCTCAAACGTATCACATCCGATTTCTAGTGCACTAAAGTAGATAATCGTGTTATCGATATATTAACATTAATCCATCCAAGATTTGATAGGCCGTGTTCATATCTCCGTAATAATTTAGATATGATTCACTAAAGGACGTTAAGATTTAAGTTATGTAGAACTTCGGTGGCCGTTCTCTACTTGAGTAATAAACGATTTTAAATATTACTTCGTTCATTCATTCGTGCATTTCATTTCGACCATTCTGATAATCATCGCAACGAGTTTCAATCGATTTTTCTCTTTCTACCATAAATTATTTTACTTTCGAAAGAATAAGTCAGTGTGTACAATAATGGAAGAAAGGAATTAATAGCTTACTACTATTCAACAATATTTAATTTAAATATATGTTGTTAAGGCCCATTATAGATATAATAGATTAGTCAAGGTTAATAAGCGAGAACGTTAATTTATATTAAATTTGTTTTATTATTATTATTTTGGTATTTTTTTATATTTATTTTACTGTATGTTTATTAGTTAGGGGTCTAATCTCAATCTGAAGACTTTTTGTTGGGATGTCCCTTTTGTTTTTTTTTGACAGTTCTTTTATTAATAAAGGCTATCAGCTATACACGCTTTGAATTAGGAACTAAATTAGGAGGAATAACAATAAACGTCAACCAATCTAAGAAAGTGCACAGATAAAAAAACACAACCATACAGCATTGGATTATTGCCATTCAATGTTGCTGATCACGGTGCACAGATAATTTAATTTAAAAATAAATGTTTAAAGAGCTTGGAGTTCGTATTCGTTGATTTTCATACAGGATAAAATCATTTAATAATATAAGTTTTATGAAATGTTTGTTAATGTTTGATGAAAATAGTGACTACTGAGTTCCTTGCCAGTTCTTGTCGGTAGAATCTACATTCCGAACGGAATATAAAAATTTATATTTTTACTTCGAGTGATATCGTAGGAATATTCCATTCGATCCCACTCCCTATAACTTTTAATGCTCGCAGAATATTGTAGTTAAAAGGAATTTCATTATGAGTTTAGTACACAAGATCAAAGTATTCAGTTTAATATTCAGTCGTAAACGGTACCGCTCGATTGGTCACCAGTACGGAGAAAGCGTTTGTATAGTCAGGGAAATGCAGGATATTGTTAAAGACGATACAGTTCAAAGGCTGCGACGTATTTGAAGCGTTTCGACTGTAGGAAGCGATATTTAAGTTGGAATTCATAATTTACGATTTACCCCCTCAATTTATACATCAGTTTCAGAACGTAAAACGATTGACTGCTTCGTGAAATATTATTGATGTGCTATAGAAATGTATTTTGAATAAAGTAAATCATGTGGGTATTAAATAAACAATTTAGATAAAAAAATTAAACACTGATAAGTATTGATAAATATGTATTATCAATACGTCCCTAACGATAACCGATCTCAAATCAATAACGTAAATATTTTTTACCTTTTCCAAAATCGTCGTCACTTATAATTTTATTTGTATTTTGTTGGAAATCACACGACATAAAAAGCTCGGTAAACGAAGTGTGCTATCAACACACGAGATCTCCTTGTTTCACTATCATCACGGATTTGTCACGTTAAATTGGCACTTTCCTCTTCTCGTTACCGCGTGACCCGTAACGTGCTGGAGTTGGACCATTTTCATGAAACGTCTAAGTTTAAAAGTCGTTTTCAAGTATTGACTTCGTGGAACTCGTTATTACCCGTTCGCTTCGTTACTTGAAGGATATATATATATTTATTTCATAAAAAATAAGGTGATTTTATATTTTATTTTATATGACTGAACACTGATTGTGTTTTGTTGTCGAAATCAAAATAAACTTTATTCAAGTAGGACCTTACAAGTAGCCCTTTATTTACAAGATTCAATTTAAATGTAATGCTAACACCGGTTCGGAATGTAGTCAGTAATGTTATCGAGAAACTCAGGCATTATTATTTTTTATTAAATTCATACATAGCTTTTTTATAATGACTATAATTTATTTTTTCTTCTCATCAACCGTGAATTTTTGACAAATACGATCTCACCTCCATTTTTTTATATATTCAATATCAACCAGCCTCGAGTCTAAAAAATACGATGTAAATATCGTCAAATAAATTATACGCAACCATTTTCATTCGTAACAAAAGGTTGTGCCACGTGTAATGTCATATACGAACTTACGATTCCACGACATATTCGGTTTCTGTACTAAGTTTCAAGCTCATTCGCGCAGACGTTCAAGCTTCATCGAATCCAATACACAACCTTGTATTTAAAATTAATAAGTACATCTTATTTATACTACCAAACCCGGTGGATGTTGTATTTGGTATAGAAGTTGTTTGTCTGTCTGCAGCACCATCTTGCAGCAAGTTACAATAAAATGGTATGTATAAAACCTCCTCCATAAAAGAATACATAAATATGTGCCAACTTTCGGACTTTGTGTGATCGGACAAACAGTAACAAAGTTTATAAATCTAAAACAGAAATACTTACATTCATTTATATAATTATTTTGACATTAGATATCAATCAACTTCGCACATTATATGTACCTACGTGAGATTTGCAATATAATGAATACTGACTTAGCACATTAAAAGCCGATTATGCAAAGTATAACAGTAATTTTATCGTCTACAGAATTTAGTTAATTTATCTTTTTATATAAAGAGCCAAGATGGTGGCTATAATGTGGTTTAAATTCGTAAATCGGAACCGAAGATTGCACCTTCCAAAATGGAGCAGCAATGTGGACCGAGCTCAACAACTTTGCTTAGAGTATTAAGCGCTGTAATACTCGTGTATATATTTAAATATAAATAAGATGTAGTTTGTTACTTGTACGTATATATAATGCACTACATATGAATGTATATTATTAGCATTATTGTTAATTTCTTAAGAGAATCCCAAACTACGCTCATAGACTTCGTCACCTTAGACTGATTACATTGGTCTTTCAGATATACATATATTTATATTTTTTTCTTTTTATAATATTTTTTGACATATTTTTAATGCAAACTGTAGTTACTTTTAATAACAATAACATGTGTTAAATATTAATGTGTCCTTTTAATATATTATATTTTATTACGTTAATTTTAAACGATTGTACTGTCTTAGTTTTCATATTTATTCGATATATACTAACCCGTTATTCTACCGAACTTCTTTCGCTTAGGATTTTTTTGATCGCTTTAGGCGATACGACCGTCTTTTCGCAACATTTTTTATATATCTTTATTTTATTACTCTGTTGTGACCCGTTTTATGTGCTTTATGTATTACATTGAAAGAAAATGCTTATACTCGTCAAAAAAGAAATGTATATTTTTTACGAATATTAACTTTAACCTACATTTGAATAACAACTTCTTTCAAAGTATAACTGAATATATTATGACCACAGACAACATATTTGAAAAAATTAAAGCTAATTATTACAGCACTAATAACACTATGAGTTATTTCGATGTAATTAGCGGCCTGTAGTCTTTAATTAATCCATTGTTGCTCGGTCGTAGTTTATTATAACTACGGGTCAGACGGCCAACCGTTATACGTTACCATGTTGAGCGCTAGTTTTCCATTTCGCTCATTATATTCTCGTCTGAAGTTGACCTGCCGAATAATCATGTTTAATGTTTTTATACTTCTCCAAAATGTATCTTTACGAAGAATTATTTTGCTCTGATTGGTTATTTCAGTAATCAATTTTCTCGCTTAAAACGAAATCCTTGATTATATATCTTTTTTTTTTTAAATCTCGTATTCGTTTTTTTCTTGTAAAATGTCTGAAATTGCAATGTTTACATTTTATATTACGATGTATTAAATGTATTTTAAATGTGCTTATCGTCGTGAGAAATACATAAGTGTACTCGGCAACTGGTTTCCAGTAATGTGTCAGATTTCTCGATACGTCTTCCTAGAAAGACATTACATTCTTCGACAGCTCTCGATGTCAACGTATTAATGTTAGTTGCAATTTTTAAGCTAGGTTTAAATAACTAATGTGAAAAAAAGTGGTTTAGCGGGTGATTAGTTAAATAACGCTGTCTCCTTCTTTCGAATGACAAATCAATAATGATGGAAAGAGCGAAATCAGTGTTACGTTTAAAAGGAAGTCTGTCTTATAATTAATATTTGAATGAACGTCCAAAATGTTTGTCACTCCGTCACGCCATGTGGAATATTGGTGTCGAGGCAGATAATTTCATGGAATTGAAATTGGGACGTTAATTCGTTGTAAAATCGGGGAATAACTGGAAATTATCTTTTGTTTACGTGTTTAAAATATAATTTATACGAAGCAAAGACAAAACTTGATGCGTCATTTTTAATAGCAGCGTAAATAATTCTTAGTACAGCGAAATATTTGCTCACAAATCAGATTAATTATAACATATACTACTTTTAAATTTTTTTATATTTAATTATGAACTTTCGGTCAAAAATGTCATTGTGAACAAGTCGAGGATTAATGCACTTGATTCGATTAGTGTTTCACACGTAAGCGAATAACGTGCGTCGCGTGATTGTAAACATATTGCATTAATTGGATTTGATTTTTTTTTTCATTTAAATTAGGAAGACACCTGATGCACAACACGCAACTTGTAAATCTTTTTTAATATTTATTTTGGATTCCAATAAAGAATATTTGAATAAAAAAGACAGACGATGGGTTAACTAGATGGTATGTATGGTCGTGTTCTCGTAATGGAAGAAGTTTAAACGACTTCTTAGAACGTCAATGTGTCGTCAATTATGTACCTTGTACCTTGTAGTTACACTCGCTCATTCATTCTATCAACCAGAACACAGCAATACAACGTTATACAATTGCAAACTGGTCACTACCGCCAACCGAACTTTGTTTAAAATCTGGTCCTACTTAATTCTCTCGGAATTAGGATAGTCTAGTATACTTTTCATTAAACATCGAAAGCTTTGATATCATCAAAGAACGCTTAGAGCCGTTTTGTCTTTTGAAACGTTAACCTAAATATGCCGTTGAACGCAGCAGATTTATTAGGCATTTAGGGTTAAACTGTTTTTAAACTATTGATTTATTCAAGAGATAAACTTTATAATAACATTGTGTAGCCAGATGATGGTTTTAAAGTTTTGTCTTACGTAACATTTGGCGATATTCATAATTCGAATGTTAATGTCATTTTCAAAACTTCTGTTTTTATTTATGTATTTTAACTACTTACTAATTTAAAATTCTATATTACTTTTATATACTATTCACAATTCGAATGGCTAGTAATTCGAATTATTAACAAAGTTTTGTCGATTTGAATGTACCCGCTTCGAAATCGTGGCTCTGAGTTTGATAACGAAGGTCGGAGCGCCATTGACTGATAACAACATCCTTTAAGGTATCGATTGTAAATATTCTGCGTTATTGGACAAGACGCTGTTTGAATAATTTTATCATAGTAAATAGATTTATTAGATACTGTAACAGCCTGTGAATGCCCCACTGCTAGGCTAAAGGACTCCTATCCCTTTTTGAGGATAAGGATTGGAGCTTATTCCACTAGAATACACGTGTGGCAGAATTTCAATGAAATTAGACACATGCAGGTTTCCTCACGATGTTTTCCTTCACCGTAAAGCACGAGCTGAATTACAATCACAAATTAAGAACATGAAAATTCAGTAGTGCTTGCCCGGGTTTGAACACGATCATCGGTGAATCGGTGATTCTGCTTTGAAGGTATAGTGAGCCAGTGTAATTATATACACAAGATCATATAGTCAGATGGGTGTAATAAGTGGATATTTCTGACAGTGGCTACCATTTACCACCCGTCGGCCTATTTGTATGTACGTCTACTTTAATAAGGTAAATAACACAATATATACATATATATATAAATCGTTCTTCATAGTATTTCAATATAATTGTATAGTTTGTCATCTCAGATGTCAGTTTATATTACAGTTTAAATGTAATAAAGACAGGACTGTTTAATTAGTATAGTCTAAAGAGGTCGCCACATGCCTTCTATAAATTATTAACGAAGCTACTTTATCAAAATAAACAGAGCTGTTTTTTCTTTAAATTCGATACGAGCTGAACAAACATACGTAATTAATATACGTGTGGAAATTTTACGAAGTAGTTTCATAAATGTAAAAAAGTTACAGGTTTAGTTATTTTTGAAAAGAGAATGAGAATGAGACCGTCTGACGACCGATCTCAAGGTTAAGAGAGAACATTCGTTAATCCAACACATTTAGGTTTCAACACGATGTTGTCCTTCACCGCCAGTAACGAGATTAATTTTATTATAAAGAAATCATCGCATGAAAAGCTGGTCGGTTTTGAAACTGATGTGTTTGCTTAAGATCAACACATTATATCCACTGGGTCTTCTCGACTTTTAAATATAAAGTTCCATTTAATAAAAACGACTTCAATATATTTCGATTCGAATAAATGACAAGCAACGATTAAGGCATTATAAACTCTAAATCACGTTCTTCGAGTCTCAATTCATCGATTCGAATCACGTCATCCCTCCGGTATGCGGAGAACCTTATAATTGTTTCTGACACTCGACCCACAGCTTTGTAATTATTACTCGAGGAATGCTATATGGGAATATTTTGATCTCGCATTTCAGGCGCTACGTAAAGCGTCAGCTCACGTATAATATTTAATTATTGCTAGTGAATAAAATATAAATTGACTTAACTTAATATATTATATAAACTTTTTTGTTTACTGGGATTTATATATTTATGACAGTCTCGTTGGTCTAGTGGCTAGATAAAATCGGGTCAAAAAAAAAGTTTTTGGCTTTTTATGTCGAAGCTTCTCAGAAGCAGCCCGAAGTTGGAAGTTGGAAGTGTGTACACTCCCGTGCCTCGGAAAGCACGTTAAGCGTTGATTTCGACTGAACGTCTTGAGATTGCGGTTCCATCTGATTATGAGAGTGAGGGAATAGAGAGTGCACCTGTGTTTGAGCACACACTTGTGTACTATAATGTGGCCTGCGCAGTTGGCTAGTTTTCCTTGAGACTGGCCGCTGTGGTCGAAATCGGTCAGGAAGACATCATAATTTGATTTATAGGTTCCAACAGGAATGTAACAATACCAAGTATTGCTGAATGTAACAATACCAAGAATATGTGATGAATACGTCTTACCTACCCAGAGGGGCCTACACAGAACCTTACCACCGAGTATCTGGCCGTACAGGTTGAATGTTTAAGTCTAAGGAGGTTCCCTTTTCGACGGCAGTTTGTGACACAATCGGAAGTTCTCCTCTCGGTGCAAGTACTTACCAGTGACGACCACATATAAGACGAATGGAAATAAAACAAGTCTTACATATCCATTTTATTACTTTTTGACTGGACAGACTTCTGACTGCAGCATATACATATATATTTATAAATATAAGCTTGTGAATATGTCTCTCGTGTCGTAAATCTTGAGAATTTATGATATCGACTTGAGGCCAATTGCATTCGACGCCTAATAAATACACAATTTATTTTAAACTAAATATACATGTTTTTTGTAATCAAATAATGTAAACATACTATGTGAATATCTAAGGGCGTAAAATTTGAAGTTGATAAATTCGTTCCTATATACGTAGTATACTTGTGGTCAGATCGAATCGCATTCCAACTTGAATTATTTTGTTTCTTTTTGTTAGTATTCTTCTACAACTTGCAATATGTGTTGCAATATGTATTAACTTATAAATACTTTTTAGTTTTAATCAAATACGCAACAAGTACGTTAATAAATATTTATAATACTTACATATGGTCGATGTTTTCTGACCTAATTTGTATGTCACATGTTACTTATATTATCTGCTTCGATAGGCGCCCACATGTTTTTTAATTAGATAAATTTATTTATGTCTATTTTTAATTTTTTTATAACTATTTTGTTTATAACCTGCTTTGATGTTTATTTTACTTTTATATTTAAAGTTAACAAATTTTAAGAATGTGATAATAATATTTATAAATAATTAATACTTTTCTGTACAATGTGATTATATAGATGAATAAAAGCTTGAGGTTTTACTCGATGATTTTCATAATGAATTCTAATTGACAAACAAACAATTGAATTTATATATTAATTTCATTTACACAGTTTCATGACGGCGATTCTCAGTAGAATTCATGTTCCTATCATTTGGTAGCTCGAGTTTAATGGTCTTATAAAATTGTCGATTATAAACTTCTCGTTAGTTCAGCCCACTCGAATAAATTCCCCATCATCAATCGCTAGCCCTTGTCCCATTTATATTGAAGTGCAATGTGTCCATTCTCATACGTTAATCTCTATTACTAGTTTTATCTTCAGATACGATTTTTTTGCAGTACGACTTGAATAAAGTATGTTTTGAATTATTAGTATCCGTAACCGTTAAGCAACTTACATTTGTGTTAAATTAATTTAAATTTCAGTAACTACTAGTATAAAATGTTTTGTTAGTTATGTTTGCCTTTAATCCGATTAAAAACCTTAAATAGTACAAAATATTAAGGTTAATGGGTTTAGTGGTTGCAATATATTTATTTAATTGTTTCGCCTAAATTAACAACTCACTACAATTAAAGGTGTAAGGCAAATAAATTCACGCTCAATGCTAGCAAATAATATTCGTTTTTTATTTTAACTAGGAAGGCAGACTGGCAATTGGGTCATTTAATGGTAGGGTGATAATCCATCGACATGGGACCGTGAGAAATATTAACGGTTTCTTATATAACCAATGCCCATGGAAACTGAGACGTAACATCCCTTGTGCCTGTAAAATTAATACAGGTTTATTCTTTAAACCGAATTAACGCAATACCAAATTTGGGTTTTTGGCGGGAGAATAAGTAGGCCAGGCGGTTAGAATCTAGCGCTAGCTAGTAGCAGGGTAATAAGTTTCGCTGCTAACACTATTATTAGTATATTAACTTCACGTATGTATAACTAAGAAAGTCGGTATATAAACGAAACTAGGAAGTCGACTTTAACCTAGATTTACTTCTCGTATCGATTTCATACTTTGTAATTGTAGTTATTATTGTGATGGAGCCTAAAAGTGGATAATGAAATATTTCAATGTCTATACCATTTGAGCTCGTTTGGTTTCCTAATCATACGAGAATCATCATTACATGATGTTAAGTAAGGCGTATGTTTTAAAGTATAATTTATTCAAACATTTAGAATGTATCTTATTAAACTTGCATATTCATTGTAACACCAATACGCAAAATAAAGAAATGTATACCTTATTATTAAAACAATTAGGTACTAATTAAACAATTTGTACAAATTAGTTTCGCTCATATTACAATGTTTTTGCTAATAATTATGACACACAAAAGCGAAAATATAGTTCGAATGACATTTATGATTGTTTTCGATATAAGTCCAATGACCTCTTCGTTTTAATATTCTCGCCGTTGACTGATGTCTACTCATAAACAAAGGATATGTTCTTATCGGATGTCTACGTACGGCTATTTGCAATTTGTTACGATCTAGCGTATCGCCCCGACTTCACACGGGACACAGAGTTGAAAGACGTATTAGCGGTATTTTCTTTATAACAGGTTGAGATAAATATTTGCACAACATTATACATATACTTTATCATGATTTTCATGTGACTAATTTATATTTATGATATATAAATCATTAATTTAAGTTGAGTGTAATGTTAGTATTATAATTGTTTTGTTGTAAATGGTGTATAACCATTACTACTGCCTACTGTTGTCGTAAATTGTTCTTGATATTTTTTTCTAATATGCCAATGGCGTTTTATATATAAATAATTTATAATAATTCGTAAAACGATTATATTTGTCGATAAGTTCGAGAAAAATCAATGTGCAATTGTGCATTCGGTTGAGTAAATTCCTAAGAGCTTAAGTGACCGCTGTCGCTGTGTGTGTTGTGTTGTCGTCGAAACTTTTACAACGATTAAAATTATAACAACTGGTTGTAAATATCGATTTGCTTTGCAACTGTCTTTATTTCTATTAATGAAGGGGTTAGAGTTTTACTTTCAACTTACCCAAAGAAATTTCAAATTAAAATATAATGTGATAATAATATACATAAAATGGTTATAAGAGAGCAATGACCGGCGCTTCGATACATTATAGAAAGTTATAATTTGATTACTTGTTGATACAGTCGTACATACATACAGACACGAATGCTAATGAAGGTATTGTTTGTTTCAGGTAAGGACATCAGGTTCTGGAGCTATTGTTATTCGAAGCGGACGCATACGGTAATCCAAAATTGATTCCGTCAAACTTTTGGCAGACCATGATAATTGTACTGACGAAATAATCGTGTTGATATTTAAGTTGCGATACACGTTTTTAGATGACGTTATAATATATTTTTTTTACATATTGCTGTTTCCGAACGTGCTGGTAAAAAAAATATATGTAAGATTTTATTGTTGTGTTTTTGTTAATATTTTTTTAAAGATTTCAATTAATAATCGAGCTATTCTAAATTTAATTTTATATTTTTAATCTTGTATCTTCGCTTTGGACTTTCCTAATCTGACAGATTATTCAAAATTGGAATATTTTTCTATTGTACCAAAAAGTGCATCACTATTTATAATTAAACAATGACCAATAACGTTGCTCAACGTTTTGATGGTGTGTATGAATATAAATTGTCAAACGCATGAAGCTGTTTTAAAAATTCAAGTCCAATAATACTTGGATCGTCGTTGACCCTTTTCGCCGGTAATGCCGGTCTTTAAATATTTATCCAATTCTGAAACCATTAAAAGGGACCAAATCTGATTTCGGAATATAGTGTCCTTTTCGATACCCATTAGAACCTGAATTATTGATTCGACTTCTATTTAATATTATATATTAAAGATTGAAGTCGTATTTCTAAAGAGAGTGATTTTTTAAGAGAATGGGATTCCATTGATCTTTTTATATTTTTAACTCCTCTTATTAAGTCTTGATATTACTATTTTATTCATATTTGTATAGATATCGCAACTAGGATTGTCACGTTTAATCGATCTATTAAATGCAAATTGTAGCTGTGAATAAAATAAGCCAATTAATTTTAGCCAGTATTGTATCGGTTTTTATTGATAGTAATTATATATATATATATAGGCTAATAGTAATTTCCCATCAGATCTTGAGATCGTCAAGGTGTTTTTGTTTAAGGACAAATATCATCATAATAAAAATAAATGATAAGTGATAAACGTATAACTATATACATATATTTACTTTCAAAACAGGTATACATATATGTAGTAAATACTAAAAAAATACTTTTTTAAAGTGAAAGTTTTGGCAAACGATGTGAGAAGATTTTCAAGCTTGAATTTAATTTATCGTTTTTGTATGTAACGTTTCAACATAAAACGTTTCTGACGCTAAATAATTTATTAGTGAGGAATATTTTGAGATCTCTTGAAAATAATTTCCAATGAACACTTTTTTTATCGTTTATCGACATTCTTCAAACGTGACCCCGATATCCTCGAACCGTTCAAGATTCCTTTTGTATGACGTTACATTGTTGATAGCCCTACTTTGATAGGTTCCTTCCCCTCGTGGTCACCACTCGGTCCCCTTCGGCTTGCGTTTACGGAATCAATAAAGCTTTTAACGCTAATGGCCGGACGAGACGATCAGCTGCCGTTTCGGGCATCAACTACGTAATTCAAATAGATCGTCGACGATTTCGGTTCTTTTCGTTATTTTTTTTATTTTTTTAAATGTATTCAATAACGCACAATTACGTATGTAAATGACGAACTATAAAGTAGCATCCAGATAATCTTTTAAGTTATTCTAAGCTGAAACATCGTTAGCGATAAGTAAATATGTATTATGTAGAAATCGTTATCGTGTATTAGTAATTAAGTTAAATATTAATAAATAAAAAGAAAGGTGTCGTGGTACACCAGGTTGGAAATAAATTATGTATGTGTATTATATTATGCAATAAATAACAATCACGATGTTTGAAATCAACGTTAAATGTTCGTAATAGCCTGTGAATGCCCCAAACTGGGCTAAAGGCCTTCTCTCCCTTTTTGAGGAGCTTATTCCACCACGCTGCTCCAATGCGGTTTAGGTGAATACACATGTGGCAGAATTGCAGTGAAATTAGACACATGCAGGTTTCCTAACGATGTTTTCCTTCACCGTAAAGCACGAGATGAATTATAATCACAAATTGAGCACATGAAAATTCAATGGTTGCCTGCGTTTGAACCCAAGATCATCGGTTAAGATTCACGCGTTCTTACCATTGGGCAATTACGGCTCGGTTTTAAATTAACGTTTAAAATTAATTAAATGAAGAATAAACGAAGACATGATAATAAAATACGAATACAGCTGACTCGGTCTCCAGACGCTTGTACCAAACAAACGTACCTTAGTAAAAGTGTCGTGACGTCTTAGTTAAATGTTACGCTTATTTCGTCCCGGCTCTCATTCTCCAAGTCTCTGGAGTGTAACGTACGATAAGGAATTTCGTTTCGTTATGTACCTAGTGATGTCGAGTCGATTTGAATAATTAATCTGGAGTACAGATGAAATAGAGCTATGAAACATTCAATTAAAAAAAGGCGCGATTACAAAAGTATTATATATTCAAATATTTTTATATATATAAAAAAATATATCGTTTCTTCGGTACTTAAATCTAAGACGAATAGAGTACATAGAAAGTAATTCTTATAGTATACAAACCGTTTAAGCCGACATGTTCTGCAATATACCAAGATTAGACGACGCCCACGTCGCGTAGCCTTTATTGAATTTCATACAAAGTACGAAAAGCCTTATAATTTAGATCGTTTAAATATACAGACGTAAGGAGTCTTATGACTAATTAAAAGAACAAATAGTTATTAAAATTATACTTATTACGATCATGCTTATTATATTTCATATTGATTTTTCTGCAAGTTAACTGAGATGACATGTGCCTTGTATCTGACGTTTCACTGGCTCACTCACCCTTACCCCAAACAGAACACAATACTTCTAAGTATTGCTATTTGGCAGTAGAATATACGATATGTGTGTTGTTCCTTGAAGTATATAATCTTGCTCAATAAGTACGCAAAAAATATTATTTTCGAACTGGCAAATCTTGAGAGTAGCGGTCAAACAAAAAAAAAATCAAAATCATCAGTTTTATAATATATGTATAGTATATAATACATGCCATGCACTATATTAACATAATAACTAGAATAGATATCAGATGTAGATATCGAATACGCACTCGCTAGACAAATAAAGATTGACAGCGCGGTCTATTTCATACCGGCTTATCTAACTACTGCATCAAGTATTTGATAGACCACCTCGTTGTAGTGTTCACCCATCGTGATAGGTGCTTCAGAGTTTGCATGGAATTTATTCGCATAATTCATTTGCTTGGCTGAATCTTAGCTATTTAAAAGTTTTGGGAAAACGTCCTTGGATTTCTTTCACGAAAAGTTTGGTTCAAATGTCAGCTCAGAGTCAAAAGGTAATTTTTCAAGGTTGTACCTTAAATCCAGATTCTAGAGACTGCCACGTGGCTGGGACATTTATTTTTTGAGAGGAACTATTCCAGCATGCAATAATTGAATATGATTTTATCGATCTACGTAGTGTAGGTTATGAAAGCTCCCTAAATTAGTTTTTTGCGCCTCGATCAACAAATGTCATACAATTAGCTACTACCTAACCTATGTATAATTTTTTTAGCTTCGTCGTTAATCAATCTGTGTAGTGAAAACGGAATGAGAATCCTCACAGTCGATTCCGAGGTCAGCTTTAGTTTATATTTAATTATAATACATTTAGTTTTGCTACACGCAGTTTCCATATTTAATTGCAGCTCAACAATATGTACATAAATTAATAATTAATTATTCTGGTCTTGTATAAATATACATTTATTATAACTTAGTTTATTAATATAAGTTTAAAGGCCGTATCTACTCTACTCTACTCTACTCTTAGTCTTATATTGAGTTCTTTTGAAAATTTATATAAGTAAGTATATAATATGATATAGGTAATGCCCCAGCGTTGGACAAGATATTGTAATACATTTTGGTAACCTGAAATTATGAATTTTCTAGTAGAGCTATCACAGAAATTCATTTTAAAATCGTAACTTCTGTGTTTCTCTCTAACATTATTCCTTAAGTTATATATGTCAATAGGATATGACGAATATGAGCAATGTCAATTGCTCATATCATATCATATCATATCAATGGACATTGCTCATATTCGTCAGTAGTTTGGTTATTTTTTAGTTATCTATACTAATATTATAACATTGAAGTGTTTATTTGGTTGCCTAAAAATGCCCAGTTCAGAATCTAGCAGTTCGAATAAAAAAAAGTATATATTTAAAAGTTATATACCATATAACCATGATGTTACGAACCACAGAGGCGGAGCAGTAAAGACAAAGCGGGTGTATCCGCGCGTAGCAGCTTCTAACATTGAGTCATTTTATTATTAAGCTATTAGAAGGCATTATACAAGGCATGAATATCAAATATGGTTTATATGTATATTTTGTTTCATTCTTGATTTAAGTGAAACACATTGTAGAGACACCGAGATAAATGGAGAAACAGCTGCTGATGGCAATTAATCAAATTCATACATATTAGATATAGCGTATTATATTGTTTTCTACGTAGGTCTTTATTAAGTTGATACTTAATGTTGTGGTAAGCGTTTTGTATATTGATTAAGTTTCAATTTCAAGTGTTTTTTAGAGCAACGTTTATACACCTATTACATATCCCTTTTCAGTCTTTATTTTGTTCTTGTAAATTTAAATAAAACTTCAAAGATTGCCTGTACACGTTTAGACGGAAATAGTACTCCAGAGTCGTTGCATAAAAATTATCTGACATTTACCTTCGTCGAGGTATACGGGGTGATTTATAAACACCACTTAAATACAAAAGGTATTGTAGGTCAGGTATCGGTATCGAACCCGCGTCAATGTGCTCTTTCGACTGATTCATTATACCTCTTAATGAACTTTGTCATCTGCTGATTATATTTAAACCTTTACCCCGCCCCGTGTATCATGTGATCCATGGTAATTTAATTATCGTGTCTTCTGTTTAAACAAGGTACCTGTTAATATAGATTTTGCATTTCTAAGAATATTCTTTTAATGATGTCAAAAAAAAAACAAATATGAAGTCCTTTTGCATCGTTTTTAGACGTGTATTCCTATAAAGTTACAAATCCTATATTAATCAAAGGTCAAAAGCGAGAAAGGTCGAATGTCATAGTGCCTTCGCGTGAAATGTGTTTATTCGTTATTTTTAGGATTATGTCTAAATTGGACTTGATTTTATAGCCGTGTGACCGAAACGAAAAATGTGTTCAAGTCTAGAACAACGCAGGATATTAATAAACTGTAATATTAGAAGGATATGTATTATAATAATATAAGGAATTGATGTAAGTGTTTAAAAATTAGAAAAAGGTGAAGTTACTTGAAAAATTCTAATAATAATAATTAATTGTATTTAGTTAGTGTTATAAAAATACCGTAATGGCTTTACGCCAAAACTACATGTACTGTGTATTTTTTTATGAATATTATTATTGAAATATATGTATGTGGTCGTTGAACTCACAATAAATATGTAGAATTAATTGTCAACACCATAAAATCAGTTAGTATATCATAATAATCATTTTCATTCTTGTTCCTACAAAGCCTACTTCGCCAATGCGCCACCAACCTTGAGTACTATGATGTTATGTTCCCTTGTGCCTTTGATTTTAAGCTGTTAAGCCGGCTCTACACTCGCTTATAAATCGCGGCGGCGAACATTAGCCGCAATTCTCTCGTGGTTTCTGCGCGAAATATATGGCTCTATGTTTGCTTGACTAAAACAGTTTTTTTTTGTTTATATTTCACCTCGTGCTTGGCAGAAAAATACCCTGACATACTATACGTTGGGTAATACACAATTTTGCGTATGTATACAACTAACAAAATATGGATAAGCGAGGTAGAATAACCTATATATTCTGCCTAAAAGGAGGCGATGCCTTTGTCCAGCCGTGGACATTTGTGAGCTGTTTTTTAAGTTATTCAATAATATACGTACGGTTTTCTTAAAAAAAAAAATCTAATAAATCGTACCGTTAAACCTGGTCGTTAACCGCTCGTAACAGTTTTCGGCCGTCGTGCCGACGTTCGTCATCACTTGATCCTTGAACTCCAATTTGAGGTAACCGTGTGAGACTCGAATGGGACGTTTAATATAATGTGTTCTGTGTGCGGAAAGTGAAATAATAATTATGATGATTAAATATTAATTATGATTGATGAAATAATTTATTTTTATTCGTCAGTATCAAAGTTTATGATCTGCTAGCATACTATAGTAAAAATCACCTACTTACTTACCGTGACGCAAAAACTAATGTGATGGGCCAATTTTGATGAAAGCTTGTTTTTAACTTATGATTAGACTTAAATAAAGTACTTGTAGAAGCCCGCTTGAATGAAGTATATATTGATTTTATAATAATATTTTTTAAGTAACAAAATAACCACTTTTGAAAATAACGCGACGGATACGAAATGAGTACTCCGCTTAGACTTGAGTATACTCTATAATAAAGTAAAGTATAGGCGAGAGATGCCGCGGGCATAAATAAGTATTTTTATTTTATCATGATTGTATTTAGTGGAACTTTGCTTTTCATATATAATTGCTGTATAAAAAGAAATGGCTTACAGGATTATATATAAGCTATATCAACATAATCAACGTCTCGAGAAAAATACACGGAAGCAGAGCGCCTTATTTTAATTAAAAAATATCGTCCCTCCTTCAACTTGACACTAATTAAGTTATTATAATTGGATCCTAACACAATTTTTTGTGAGTGAACACTCCCTTTGAATAACCATAAATTAATTACTTTGTAAATAAATCAAATTACACTGGCTGAGTGCTTTGCCCTCCATTGTAGCGTAAAATCGTAGAAAATAACGACTTATTTGATTAATTGTTCGATAAGTACAAGATAATTTATTAGATAACTTCAGAAAAATGAATATTAATATAGTTTTGTGCATGTTACTCGACATCTACGTCGATTATAAAACGATTTTAATGATTGTTGTTTTATTTGATAATTTGCACTTCGAGGGTTGGTACCATTTAAATATAGTTGGATTATAGAGAAAAGTTTATATATATATAACCTAATATGTAGTGTCATTCTGAACACATTCTTTTGAACTCACTCTAATTCTCACCCGTGAAATGTTGACCACCGACCTTAAAGTGATTATACAATTTCTTGCATGTATTCTTGAATTTTTATAATTTTAGTGGTCAATGTCGCATATCACTTTTACATTTCACGATTGCTTTGCGTTTGTTGGTGAGTCTCGAGTTTGTTCTTACAGAATAGCACTACAGTTCTTCTTGGGATAGTTGCCAATTATCGTTTGGAAAACAAGTATTATCTATATGATATATTCATATCTAAATTTTTATTTTATTTTGTGTATTGCTTGTTTTGTTGCCCAATATGGTGTCAGCTGGTCTTGTGGGAAAAGGAGAATAATTGTAAGAGAATATGGCCCCCCGAATGTCATGTTTAGCCCGAGGCATTGTCAAAGTTGCGATTCTTGTGCTCCGAGGGGCTGCTGTTAATTCTTTTGTGCGCCCCTTTTTAAGATCACCCTACCATTTCAAACAATCCAGTCTACTGACTCACTATACTATGATTTGGAGCACGAATTCTCGTTGTCTTGTTCCTCAAAGTACGGAACGTCACATAAAGATCAACATTTTTATATAAAGTAAAATCTTCGAATGTTACGAAGATCGTTTTTTTATGCTGAACGATCTACCCGGTGAATTGTGCTCGAACAAGCGATTGTAAATCAAAATAAACTCTATTCTAGTCAAATTTTATTGAATGTTCCTTTTACAAGATGTAAATCTACCTTATATTTATTTATCTGGCCGTGCGCGGACGATCTATATGTTAACTAGACACCTCTGTGTCCTTGGATAACGTTATTCGGACCACTGGAGCGTGACTGACCCTGTTGTTATGCACTAATGCATAAATTACCAGCCAAAATATACTGATTAACTAGGATAAATTAATATGTCCTTAATGAGAGGTTACATACAAACGAAAACCATTACTGTATGTTAGTGTTTTACGAATGTTAATTATTTCATTTATCTATACTAATAAATGAGGAGACGTTTTGTTTTGTATTGCCCCACTGAAAAACTACTACCAATACACACACATATATATATATATATATATATATATATATATATATATATATATATATGTGTATATATAGGACATAAGAAGATGCAATGTGTTTCAGAGAAGCTTTTAGTATATATTATTATATAAGTAATTGCACTTCGCAGTTTCATTCAATTTAAATTTAAGATTGAATAAAGAATTTCGTGTTCGAAATATATATGTATTTTTTTTCATGGTTTTGTACCTTAATTTTATTTTTGTTTCTTTTTGGTGAATAAATTTATTTTATTATTATAATATATGATATGAGAGTAAATGTTGTGTCGTAACAGAGTATAATGTTGTTTCATGAAACGCTTCGGTCGCATAGATACACAATTTTTTAAAGAATTACTAGGAAGCTACGATAATACAAGTTTTTAGAAATTTTAGTTATTATGAAACCTAGTAACCTATATATATACATACATAAAAGTTCCTTTTACGAATCGAATATTTATCGGGGTCATAGCGTGCCATACGGCAGTTTCGTCGAACCTTCATTAAAACGTAAACCGGCTGATATATCAATACGAGCTCCTGATTAATTGAGGATGACCAATCCAATGATGGCAGCGAGAATTAATCTTTACCAGGTTAATACTAAATTAAGAGGCTTAGTGCAAGCACGTTTAGTTAGGTACCACCCACTCATCAGATATGCTACCGCAAAACAGCAGTGCTTGGTATTGTTGTGTTCCGGTTTGAAGGGTGAGTGAGCCAGTGTAATTACAGGCACAAGGGACATAACATCTTAGTTCCCAAGGTTGGTGGCGCATTGGCGATGTATGAGATGGTTAACATTTCTTACAATGCCAATGTCTATTGGTGGTGGTTGGCCTACCTATAAAACCAACCAATATTCGCACCAATTTTCTTAAACCTAGGCAAAGAATACTAAGGCAAAACATCGACGGATTTCATAAATATTATCATGTGAATCTTGTTTTATAGTTATAATATATGTTGTTTCATATCGCAATTTAATATAAAAATAATCTTCATATGAAATGTATTTGTAAGTGAAGTGCGCAGTTGTGAATCGCGTTGTCCGTATTTGATTGCACCGTCGCTTTGCCGTGCCATTGATTGATGTATGGTACCAACAATTTGAACTGATGCATCGTCGGATAATTTGATTTATGATCAACGGTTTCAGATTTGTCAAGGTTGATTTATTGTTTCATGAAACACGTGAGATATTATTATTCTATCATGTATCGTCACGTTTGTTTATACTTTCATGTCCAAAACGGTTTGTGTCGTTATAACGATTGCTCAGTTTTTTATTTTGAAAAGTAAACATTATATGACAGTTTTTACCCGTCATTTCGCTTCTCTGATTATTTTCGGTATACATTACAATAAATTCGTAGCTACGAAAATCCATAAACACAACTTCGGTTACAGTTCTGTCAGGCTAATAAAAATTTATTGGATTTTTATGTTAAGAAAAGCCTGCCAAGTCTAGCCTTTCTTACAAGCATTGGAGACGTACGTGAACTAAACATTTTATGTAATAAAAATATTTTCTATCCCATATTCACGAGAAGGAACGGTATGTATCCCCGGCAACGTATTCATCCTGTTTGCGGGACAAACATATTCACACGCTGATATTGATGTCCTTATCCTCTATACTTCGAACACGACTAAAACGCGATTCATACCAAATCCTTTAAGTAGCAAACAAACTATTTTATTTATACAAGTATTTTCTTGATATTTTTAACAATATACTTCTTTTCGTTTAAATAATAATGTGTTTAACGTTTTTCGAACCGATACTAAACTTAGGTCCTAGAAAATGTTCTCGTTTTTTATGTAAATCCTTGCATTTTAATTTATTTAATAATTTGCGATAATGGTGTTTAATAAAATGCTTTATTTATTTGTAAATAGAAATGATGAGAACAAATTCGTCAATAGCTCTCTATATCTAATTTAACTCCAGTTTCTGAAATGCTGATCAAAGTCAAATTAACTAATCTGACTCAATGCCGAACGCTGATTGGTTGCCTATATCGTCGGCTGCTACAATCGACTAATGATTATTCGTACTAAAGTATTATAATACAAGTTAATTGACATTTGATCAGCGTTTTAGAAACTGGAGGTTAGTCGTTCATAGTTAATAATATAAATAATTACAATCCAGTTTTAGTAGATAAAAAAATGCTATTTTCCAACATTGCCACCTCGTATGGTTGCCGCTCGCGCCATATTAAACAAATGACGCCCGGAAACGGAGTCTTATAATTTAAGATAGATTTTTGACGTATTTTACTATGAAAACAATTAGGAAATAAATAACATTTTTATGATTTTCATAGTAAGATTTCTTTTATACAATGAAAGTTTAATTTTTTTCATCAAGCAGGGGAAACCTTCAAAAGGAAGGAACCTTTAAATTTAGACGCGAAAAAATTTCTACTTGAACTGCCTTTTAGCAAACACACCTTTTTAGCCTAGTTTAGCCCCAATTAACTTGAATATATTTTTGACTTTAGTTTTTAAACGATATTGATATAATAATAAGCCGAGATGGTCCAATAGTAAGAACGCGTGAATCTTTACCGACGATCGTGGGCTTAAAGCCGGGCAAGCACTACTGAATTTTGATGTGCTTAATTTGTGATTATAATTCATTTCTTGCTTGACGGTGAAGGAAAATATCGTGAGGAAACCTTTGTGTCTAATTTTATTTGAATTCTGACGTGTGTATTTCACCAACCCGCATTGGAGCAGCGTGGTAGAATAAGCTCCATAACCTTCTCCTCAAATAGAGAGAGGATGTCTTAGCCCAGCAGTGGGACATTCACAGGCTGTTATAGTTACATATTGATTTAATAAAAGTGTGAATAAGAAAAATATATTTCTAAAATCGCTTACAATTTAGCCGAAACTATATCGACTATAGATGATAGAGTTATTAATAGTAGAGGAAGCGTGTCATGTATGACAGTTTAGCGTGGTCCCTGATGCACGGTGGGGAAATACCGGCGAGTACAACAGGCGGATCTGTGTGTCCAATAGAATTTAACCATGTGTGTTGAACTAAAATAGCTCAATTGCAATGAGACCGGCACTCGTGAATCATCACCGAGGCATTTCATGTGTGGACATCGTACATTTGTTATCTACTTGAACAATATTATACTTTACTGAAACTACTTATAATGTAGGACGACTTCGAATATATTAAATATTTTTGACTATTGAACCGAAATGACCTAGTGGTTTGAACACATGATCTGAATCGAAGATTGAGGGTTAAACCCGAGCGTGCACCTCTGAATGTTTATGCGCTTTAAATTGTGTTCATAAAAACATCGAAATTTGAGTTTTCACTAAATGGCAGTATTGCAGCGTGGTGGAGTAAGCTCCAATTCTAACTTCTACCTTACCATATTATAAATGATCGTTGCTTACAAAAGTTAGATATAACATTATATTTAATAATATATCTTAAGGATAAAAGGGGTTTAAGTTCTGACTGGTAACATACATCATAAGTTGTGAATAATTAAATAGTAGTACTTAGTATTGCTGTGTTCCGGTTTGAAGGGTGATCGAGCCAGTGTAACAAGGGACAACCTATCTTGGTTGCGCATTGGCGATGTAAGAAACGGTTAATATTTCGTACAGACTCAATGACTATGGGCGGTGGTGACCACTTATCATCAGGTGGCCCATTTGCCCGTCCGCCTACTTACTTTATTAAAAAAAACTTAAGTACGGGTGACACATTTCAAAAATGTAAGATAAGTGACATGTTTGAATATCGCCCTACTTTCTCTACAAGATCATATCCCACGATAGTTTATCTTTTATCTTGAGAAGTCGCGCCTCGGACGTATTATTATTTAATGCCGCTTTTTACATCGATATTCTTGTAACTTCTTTTCTATATAAGTAGTTTTATTTCTGTATTTATTAAACCGCCTTGGTGACAGAACTTTGTATGCTTGAATCGTACATGCCCGTTTGAATGGTTGTCTATTTTATCGCGAAATTTACAAAGTATTGCTTTTTCGGTTTGAAGAGTGAGTTACCCAGTGTAATTACAGACATAACTTCTTAATGCCTATGGTTGGTCGCGCTATGACAATTTAAGAAACTCGCTTCAGTAAAGAGAGAACGAGCGAAATGACATCTCTCCCGTCAGCCAGTATTATTAATTATTAAGCACTTTATGTTTCTTGATCTGTATGTGCTTACTAGCTGTCAAATAGGTATCATAAAACAAAGCTTCGATAAAGCAGCCAAGCGTGATTTACTTTTATAGTGATACAAGAAAAATGCATTGTTAATGAAAAATATGGTATATATATGGAGTACATATTCCATTGTTCTCATTTAATGTCACGTTTCTAATGAAATGATTGTATTTACAGTGATTTGAGAATATTACGACTGTTTGTCTCGAATTTAACGAGTCGTGTTTATTTCTCATTTACGACGAAGCTAAGTAAAATCATGCTTTTACATCGTCAGTTTCGATTCATCACTATAATTAATTTTTAATTTATCTTTAAGTGAGCTAATGTGCTCTTACAAGAACTTGCGAATTGTCTTTGTTATATTTAAATTATTATGAATATGTATAGAACTGGTGCGCTATTCATTTTGAGGGTTTTTAGCCTTAAAACGCCACGCTGGCCAGGCGGCTTGGCGAGTCTTCTGGCACGTTGGTCTGTTTCTCACCAGCTCCTACCACGAAGAGAGAAGCTGGTGGGTAGCAGTTACCTAGAGAAGCAAGAAAAAGCAAAAAGCCAGTGGGCAGACCACCCGCGCCATGATCAGACGATTTTAGAAAAATGGCGGTTGTTCAATGGATGCGATTAGCACAGGACCGGGAGAATTGGTGAGCCTGTGAGGAGGCCTATGTCCAGCGAAGATTAATGTGGGCTGAATATGATGATGTATAGAACTGGTTAGGAATTCATAGTTGACTCCAAAGGGAACTTGACCTCTCCTAATTATATAGTGTTTGTGTCTGTTTTAATCAACAAATCAATATAAATGTATATATGTTAATGCAAAAAATAATATCGTTCGACTCAATGGTTTTTGAGTTTAACAAAATTAAATGACGTCTCGAATGACGAATCTTTGTGCGCGTTCGTAGTGATCATTCATCGTTGCCCTTATACTATTTACTACGAGAAAAAGCCTTTGGTAACCCTCCTCGGTAATGCTCTTGCAGTTGAGTTCGTTTCCCGTCATCGTACGTGTATTTAAAACGTTTACTGATGGTTTTTGTTGATTTTTACTACAAACAATCTTCCTCTCTCTTTCTCTTAATAAAGTAAGGTCGGCGGTAAAGCCAGCGGTTCCAGTTCTAAGCATCAAAGACTATATGACGTTACCAGGAAATTAAAGAAATTTAATATTGATAAAATCGATAGTATTTTAACTAACAATATGAAGTTGCCGGAATTAATATACCATAATGGGTTATATGACGTTTAAAGGCATTTCACAGAATGAAATATCGTCATTCGTGTTCTAAATATCAGTCTACGACGTTATCAGAAATATTGACAAGTGTAATATTGTGAGATCCGTTCGTATCCAGAGAATGATATTATAACAAGTATGATAATATGTTAGTCATTCGAAACGGTCTGATTATTAGAACTTATTAGGTCTTAAGTTATTTAGCAGTTCTAATTTTAATATTAAATAAAATACTTAAACCGTAGTTGAATATTGTCGTCTCCGAGGACGTGGAAAGAGGAGTGTGGGTATTGTCGTCTCCGAGGTTCTTGAAAGAGGAGTGTGGGTAGACTATATTTTTTAATCATTATAATTGAACGACGAATGTGTATACATGACTATATTTTGATGATTGTTGCAGGTACACGATTTTTCACATTTTATATTTTAGTCGTACACGATCACAGCGGACACACTAACTCACCGTTATACTAATTTGTGGATTTTTTCTACTGGCAATACTCGGCAGACGTTATCCGACTTGTGTAAATGCATATAGAAATTGTTATGTCAATCGGTTGAGCTGCATCGCCATCTAGTGATTTATAACAACGATTTTCCTTGTGAAAAAATATATGTATGTGCCAACTTTCATGGAAATCGGTCAAATGTCTTTCTTTTTCAAATCTTTTTTTTCTCAAACCGATGTTTATATATATATATATTTTATATATTAATGTATTTAAATTTTATTCAAAAGAGGAAAGGCTACTTAATAAACATCTTGTTAAAATTTTAATTCACGAAGCCCGACTTTATTCTGAACATAATTTTCATATTTTTAACGAAGAAATAAATAAAATACATTGAAATCAGATACTTTTGAACAAGAGCTCGCTTACTCCGCTATTAAGAATCAGTAGAAATAAGAAGAAACAAAATACAGCCACCACAACGAATACTTCTTTAAATTTATTCCTGTTACTTACCATTCGCGTGAGATAAAAACGAAAACCGTTCTCGCTAAATCGTTAATGTACGGAAATCCTTTGAGGATAAACAAAATATTGTAAAGAGTATATTTTATGTACAACAAATGTGTGTGTATCAGTCGTTCGCTCTTGACAGAGTGGTCGTGGTTGACGATGATGCATCGTTTTTGGCTAATGTAGACCCCGCTATGTGTCTCCATTTGATGCGGTCTTCAGCATCTCTAAAACATTGGACTATGGAGGTCTGTGTTGTAGCTTTTATAATGTCTGTCCAACGCTTGGGTACTCGACCGCGCGACCGCTTGCCTTCTACTTGCCCTTGGACAACGAGTCGTTCCATGGAGTGTTCATTTCGAACAATATGTCCGAAGTATTTGAGAATTCGTGTTTGCACAGTCGACGATAGTCTTTTTTTGATTTTTAGTTCCTCCAAGATCGAGATGTTAGTCCGAAATGCTGTCCAAGGGATCCGCAGCAGTCGCCGCCAACACCACATTTCGAGTGCGTCAATTTTGCGTCGGTCTTTCTGTCGAACCGTCCATGTTTCTGCGCCGTAAAGAAATATAGGGAAGACTAGGCTTCTCATCAGGCGGACTTTGGTGGCTTTTGTTATATTGCGGTTGCACCAGACTTTTTTTAGCTTATCAACAGCAGACCTTGTGATAGCACATCTCCTTCGAATCTCGTCCTCACATCCACCCGTGTTCGTGATTGTGGAGCCGAGGTACACGTAGCTTTGGACTACTTCACAGTTGCCAATCAAAGATATATCTGGCCGATTCAGTTCAGCACGGTCCACGATCATCATCTTGGTTTTGATTCTATTGATCGCAAGTCCGAAGGAGAGGCTTATTGTCTCCAGGCGTGTCAGCAAGTGTTCCATGTCTTCTTTTGTTTGAGCGAGAAGAGTAGTGTCATCGGCGTATCTTAAATTGGATATCTTACGACCTCCTACTGAAACCCCCTTGTCCCCTTGCTCCAAAAATATTCTCATAATACACTCCGTATATATGTTGAATAGGAGTGGAGAGAGTATGCACCCTTGCCGAACACCAGCATGTGTCTGAAAGCTTTTTGAGTCAATGTCGTCTATTCGAACAGTCGCAGTCCCGTCCTCGTATAGTCGGCAAATGAGACGAACAAGGTGGTTAGGTACTCCCATTTGTATGAGTACGTCCCATAACTTGTGCCATTTCACGGTGTCGAAGGCCTTGCGAAAGTCGACGAAGCAGATATAGAGCGGGCTGTTAAACTCTCTAGACTTTTCGATTATTTGTCGAAGAATTAAAATCTGCTCCCTTGTCCCTCGACCCTTGATGAATCCTGCTTGCTCCATAGCTATTTCAGGTTTCAGAAAAGCTTGAAGTCTGGTGTTGATGATATGAAGGAGTACTTTGCTGGCGTGTGATATTAAGGCTATTAGTCTGTAGTTGTTGCATTTCTTTGTTGATCCCTTCTTATGCAGTGGTATAAACACGGAGTGTGCCCAGTCTTTTGGCCACGTTTCTGTTTCCCAGACACGATTACAGATAGTGTGTAGCATATCAACTCCGTATTCACCCATTGCTTTGAAGATTTCTATTGGGATTTCGTCAGCTCCTACAGCTTTATTCCTCTTCAGGTGATCGATTGCGGCTCGAACTTCACTTTTCAGTACAGCTGGTTCCATGGTATTGTATGCAGTCTGTGAGAAAAACTTGCACGATAATCCCATGTTGTCATCTGTAAATAGTTGCTCGCAATATTCTTTCCACACACCAACAATATCCTTGATTTCGGTTACAGTAACTCCATTCAAATCCTCGATAGCCCAGCTTTTAAGTTTAAATTGACGAGTTATGCTACGAATCTTCTTATACAAGTCTTTCGTTTCGTTGCGTTCTGCGTTTTTTTCTAACTCTAGACAGATGTTTTTGAGATAGTTGTTACTATCTTTGCGAGAAGAAGGTTGAATCTGCGCACTCATCAAATTTAAGTCTTGGACAGATGTACCCTTGGCTTTCATCTCACGGCGTTTCTCAACGAGGCGCCAGGTGTCGTCTGACATCCAATGCTGGTGCTTAACCTTAGTTCGGGTAGGCTGTGTTAAGTGAACAATTATTTTTATTTGCTCTTTTGCAGATTGCCAGAGTGAGTCAGGATCATCGCCTAGTGCTTTGGATTTCCATGTATCAACTGATAGTTGGTTAATAAAAGCAGTTTGGTCCACTATTAGTACAACAAATATTGAACCGTATTTGTTTATGGTTAAAGTATTATTTTAAACTTGCTAAAATTTATATATATTTGTCCTCCAAAGAGCGAACTGGTATAAGTTTTGCATCGCAAAATGTGCTTGCCTTATACCACTATAATAATTCCAGTTTCGCGGGTCGTAAAATATATGTATATGTACATACGAAGTTTCCGCGACATTAATATAAGTAAAACAATTTAATATGCATAATATTAAAATTTCTAAATGCAAAAACTATTTTATGTATGCAAATTCAGAATAAAAACATCCCCAAGGTCTGTTTTCATTTAAATATTATAAATGATTTCCGTTTCTTACGTGCAAAAACCGACAGAAATGAAGTAAGTAAAACGTAGTAAACGTAGTAAATCTCCCACTGCTGAACGACGGTCTCTTGCCAGACAACCAACCGACACATGTATTTTTAACAATAGTAGTTAAGATAAAAATTAAGCATATAAAAGGATTTATTTTTAGTTTAACAATAGGCAATTTACATTGACAAACTTAAGTAATATGTATGAGGACTATATATTCTTTAGTTGTATTCTTTATAAAATAGGAAGGCGGAAATATAAAATATGGGCGGAGGCGGAATTATAAAATATGGGCCACAAGGGTAAGTGGTCACCAAACGCCCTTAGACATTGGCACTGTAAGAAATGTTAAACATCGCTTACATCGCCAATGCGCCACCAACCTTGGGACCTAAGATTTTATGTCCCTTGTTTCTGTAATTACACTGGCTCACTCACCCTTGAAACCGGATCACAACAATACCAAGTACTGCTGTTTTGCGGTAGAATATCTGATGAGTGGGTGGTACCTACCCAGACGAGCTTGCACAAAGCCCTACCACCAGTAGATTGTATAAGCCATCTAATTAGTTAATATGAATTTGAATAGGCTGCGCATTGTACAAATATGCTGTGGTATTTAAGTATGAGCCTGTGTGCTGTGTCTAAACTTGGACGCAATTGCTTATGTATTAATTGTGACGTGAAGCGTTACTAAAGTGAATTAGATTAGGTTCTAATTAGATATGATCATAATGTTGGATCTTATATAATTGCAGCTTTGTGTCTGTTATCTTATAGGTAAGCGGACGGACAAATGAGACCCTTAAAGTCACCACCCATAGACATTGACATGTAAGAAATACGAACTATACCTTACATGGCTAATGCGGCACCAACCTTGGAAACCACTTACATATTACCATTTATTTATTATATTGTTATTTTGATTTCCAATCAACGTACTCTAGTTTGTTGAGTAGCTTTCTACGTCAATCATGTATTATATAATATGAATGAAATTATACTATACATATTTAATTAAATTTACAACAAATTATTTATTAAAATCGTGTTTATTGTAAAATGTAATATTGTTAAAATCGAATATCCGAAGCGTTAACTAGAATTACAAATTGTTATTTACGCTTTAATAAATTTAGTCAAATAATCTCGAGGGTCACAGCCAGTCACCTTTGATGTATTGAATTTGATTTTGATTACTTTATTAATGTCAATAACTTTTTAATATATAAAATGTCGTTAAAGTGAAAGATTGAAAATTGTAATAATATTTGATAATGTGATTAAATTTTTATCTATGTTACTTTCAAGAGTCGGTATGCCCTTGTAGATAGAACACGCGGATTAACATCGTGGGTTGCCAGTTCAAATCCGAAAGTCATCTGACTATGGTCTGCCCACTGCTCTCCTCGCTCCTCTAAGCTATCACTCCGGGACGACTAATCTCGTGTTACGCTTCCCTATTTACGTCTTCGACCTTCGTTCGACGAAATTCCGGGTTTGGTAAACGATCAACGAGGGAGATACCAAGCATAGATGCTCCATCGCTCTTTGTCCCACTTTTATTTTATGCATGCCATGCTATAGTAAGCGCCCATGTTCCCACACCGTATCATAATATACATTAAATTAAATCTAAAAATAATTAGTATAACGATACTAATATTCTGTACTATACTATTC
Organism: Nymphalis urticae; assembly: GCA_905147175.2. Classification (NCBI taxonomy): domain Eukaryota; kingdom Metazoa; phylum Arthropoda; class Insecta; order Lepidoptera; family Nymphalidae; genus Nymphalis; species Nymphalis urticae. The sequence continues at coordinate 2,493,871 of LR990002.1, forward strand.
AGCTGTAAAAAATATTAGTGCGATGAAAAAAATATTGTAAAGCTACGTTGAAAGATTCTACTTAAATTAATTAGCATTTTGTATTTGTATTCAAGAAAATAATACATTTCAAGTGACGACTTCTATGCTAATTCAGCTTTGCAATGCAATAATCAATTAATTTCATAGATAAAAGAGTTTTACCTGATTCTATTAAAGTAGTAAAGATTGACCAACCATTTGGTAATAACTACATACATATACTCGTATAATTTAATAAAGTGATTAAGTCTTCTACAATGAGTCAATTCAAAATATTACCGTGCTGTATGATGTAAGGCAGTTATTATATAAAATATCAATATTTACGATTTAACTTCTTCATCAATGTCCTTGTTTATTATTTAGCGTGGTTTTCACTATTCTAAGCCAATCTAATTGTAGATAAGTAGTTCTACCACGGAAAAGTAGTCCATATCGATAATATATCACCACTTGGCCAATTGGATCATCAGCTACATTATATAAATGTATAAGATATATATACCCGTCTCTTTTAATGAGAGGTAATGTAAAACAAAGAGCCACTAGGACTAACGACGAGAAAGACACTCAAGTGGAAGAGAGGATTGGTCTCAAAGTTCGAGCACTCTGAAACGTGATCGAAGATCGGTAGATATAACGAGAATGTATAGTGCGGTGCAATTCCATTTTAATTGGCAATTCCTTTTTAGAAGTAAGTAAATAACGCGAAAACATTAACCAACAGAAACACATAGCTTAATAATATAAGGATTTAGTGATGTGTGCAAAAGGTACTTTTTTTTTACACTTCTAACAAATGAATTCCTAATATTCCTTTTCAGCCCTCCAATTGTTGATGCTCCTAAAACAGCTTGTGTTAGGAGCGTGGACGCCCAAAGGGTCAGATTCGAAGCTGCGAATTTTACATCGCTTGGCGTCCCGTAAACCATTGCGCTATTGACGCTTCATACGCTTTAAAATAACGATGACGATTTATTTGTTGAATATCCTTTGGCATAAGAGATTTCTTGTAACGTCATTTTATAGGTTAATACGAGAATTATTATTTTGACAGTAACAAGAATTAATTATAAGTCATTTTCAAACAAATATATGCTGTTAAATTTTAATAGCATTGAAATCTGGGTTTAGCCCTTTATTCTTTTTATGATCTAATAAATTTCCCAAATAAATTAGGTTACAGTCCAATGGAGCGAATTTTGAATATAGAATCTTGCAATCAGTAAAGTTGCCAAAATTCTTCCACGTTTCCGTAACGAGCACTTCATTTTAAGATTTTGTTACTGTTGATTTTCCTATTTGTGTTAAGAAGGAAATTAAATGATATCAGATACTGAAATTGTAACTTTGAAATGTAAATTCTACTGAAACATTGACTAAAGTATTTTTCTTTCAAAGATTTCTTCCTTCTAAGTGGTTTTGTGTAGTTATTTAATATATTTGCATTAAATGTCGAGTTCAAGGGATTTGTTTTAACTGCAGTGGCACTTTTGCGTTTAAAAAGCTGCATGCGAATAGCTTTTATTAACAAGGACGAATTATTCCGCAGAGCTAAGTTTGTAATGCATCGTTAATATGGCGAGGGAAATGCAACTACGAGGTCAAGTTTATCTTTTCTCACGCTATTACCGTGCTAACTGTGCGGAACCGAGCGAGTGAGTGTATTATTTAATAATTCATGATCTGATTCTGAAATTTAGATGTTCGGTGTCGAAGTTACTCAAAATGTTGGGATGCTTGTAACTTTTAAAGAAGGGGTCTATTTGAATCTGGACGAAATATGTTTATTAGATCTGTTAACCGACATCGATGATTCAAGCTGTGTTATATTTATAGAGGCATTTCGAAGATTTATTAGCGGTAGGTACAGCCGGATAGATTGTTTTCTATGTTATTTACTTGGTTCTAAATTAATCTAAGTTTCATGTTTTCTCTCTACTGCATAGACTCGCCAAAGAAAAACCGGCACTGACTTCAGTGGTTTTATCTGTTGTGTTACTTTTAAAGTGTTATTTTTTGAAGTCGATTTATTTATTAATAATATATAATTATTGAAAATTTTAGGAAAACAAATATCAATTTGCACGTTTCGAACATTTTCTTTTTAAGTACTCTTATTTAATTTTTTTTTTTGTTTTGATAACATTATAGATCGTCAATAGCTACAAACAAATAATAATTGAAAAACAGACGCGAAAAAGTTACTGGACTGTTTTGACTTTGCCTATTAACATATTATAGCTACTCTGATTTATCTCACATAAATGTTCAATGTATTCTTTTCATGATTTAACATCTAGATCATGGTTCGCTTTGTACTGATGTTGTCGGAGGATCTGATAATGGAAGTGCCTACATTTTTAAACGAGGCACGGAATATGTTATGAGAACTAGCATCGGACCGGATTGAATTGTTTGGGACGATTTGAATTTTAAATTTTATTCATGATAATTCGTTTCATGGTTTTCTCTTCAGACGTCTTAACGGCTTATAAAATTCGATGAATTCGAATAGTCGAATTTTAAACGCGTATGTGCAGAATGTAAATTGTTGTGTGCCTTGAATTCACAAAATACGGAAAGCGAAAACGTTATCCTTATATACTTTATAAATGCTTCCTTTTTTTAAGAATTTATTTTATCACATCAGGAAATTTTTCAAAGGAAAATAAAACTCTGTTATCAATTAAACGCTATAGAAATTTATTGTAATGATAAGGTTTGAAAACAACAGCGGTACACGTGGAATAATTTTCGATTCTGAATATATAAACGTATATAAATGTATGTTGGGAGAAAAATGCTTGTGCTCAGTTCACGTGACGCAAGTGGTACTATGCATCAGAAACATCTATACAAATAAACAAAATTGAAGGTTTTCTATTGTGTCGTTCACGTCATAGAAATGAAACTTCTAAAAATATATAATAAATATATACCTCCCTTTCTCTCTACGTTCTTTCTTCTCTCTCATGTAACGAAATGTACTCATTTATGTATTTAAAAATTGTATTATCAATTCTCATCACATCTATCGATTAATTAGTCGCTGCCAAAAAAGTTTCACTCCAAAATGTAAAGTAACAGCTTTGAAATGTTCCACTGGTGGACAAAGGCTTGTTCAGTTGAGGAGAGTTGGAGAGGAGGTTTGGAGTGATCACGCACCAATGCATTATTGTTGTATATCATATTCGAGCAGTACGACATGAATTATAAACAAAAGTTAAGCACGTAAAAACTATGATCCTTGCTCGATTTTGAATTCGCAATCTTCCGGTCAGATTCGAATGTTCTAGTCAATGAGCTATCCCGACCAAAACGAGTTTCACTTAAAAAATTACATAATTGCAAAGTTCGTTTCAAACTTAAATGTAAAATTTTTGCGTTTTTTTCTAATTTTGCTCTGATCTCCGCGCTACGTCGTACTCTATGAATATTTCATGACATGGTCTTGTAAACGTGAGTTTATTTTTCGCTATTTGCAATTGAAATCACTTATGAATTTTACGTAACACGATATTTTTTAATTTAATTCGTTTGTTCTAGTTTTCAATGTATAATATATGTATGTATGTAAAATATTACTTATTAGGTATTAAGTTTTTTGTTAAAATTTGTTATTATTAATGATTTTTCTGTTATTTTCAGGTATGTTCAAATTTATTAAGATTCAAAATAGAGGTAAGAAAATATATATTCGATTCGAAATTTTCATGCATTTAATTATTTTTCGTATGTAAAATGAATAGTTAACATTTAATTTAGTTTGTGACGCATCGTTTTTTTTGTTAGTTATCATTTATAATTATAAGTATAAATTGAAAATAACAAATATACGGATACATTAATACGGATAATTAAAAAAACAAGTCCTTGATTTTAGTTAAGTAGGGTAAGTATACAGTTTAAGTTTTTAGTAAAACATACGACTTCGTATTTTCGTTTTAGCATTTTAAAACTTTCTGGTAATAACTTGAAAGTAACGTTCTCCAACTACTTTTCAGGGACTTTTCGTATTTGAAGTTATAAGGTCGTTTGCCATAAATCCCGTCCCATAGCGGTCTGGCGTGCCAGCCGAGCATTAATCGAAGGAGCACCCTCCTTTCAAGTTCAAGAATAAATGCGTCTAGTTTCTATATACCGCCCAACTATGTGACGTTTATATATCGAGAGTTTGATATTTTTTCGATACGATTCAACGGTTGTTTATGTGACTTTCCAATCTCGTCTGGTTTTACGATATGACGATTGTCCTTTTTTATTTTTACCGATTATACTTATTCTGCTTTTTAAAATTCGAACTGATACACCAATTATGTTTAACGAGCTAATCTGCCCACGACGTTATGATTATTTAAACTCCAGAGACGAAGGGTCTTTGCCCTTTTTTAATTAGATTTATAGATTTTTATAACGTCTTCACTTTTAATTGTTCTTATAAATGCTATTATATAATGTATAACGTTAATTGGGCTCCGGGGTTCAATAGGCGTGGGTTATACTCGTAGAGCTTTAATCGTTTTATTGTTTTAATTTTCCCGAATACTACCTGTATCCTGTCCTATTAAGTGGTTTAAAGATTCAATACATTTTATTAAAACGAATATGAAGTAGTGGCATTTTTATTATATGTAGAAATAAGAAGAAAATATCGTCCACGTAACATTATTTAAATAAATGCTACTGAAAACAGTCTAACTGGTGGTAGGACTTTGTGCAAGCCCGTCTGGGTAGTTAGGACATAACAAGTGATAATGATGATTGCATATGAAAAACATAACCCTTATAGAAACAATTATCAATCATATTAATCAAACACGTTAACCGTTACCATCACGTCAAACTAAAATTGACATTGACACAAAACGATATTGTACTAAAATAATGTAGTTGATTACGATACGGTTTTATTTTTAAGCTGTATCAAGTCTTCAGAATAAATACTATGTGTATATAACAGGTAATCTGTTAATTGAATAAGGCACACCTAAATAGCATAATTTACATATATAAGGTAAGTAATGTCTATCAAACTCGTATACTAATGTGTTATTGCTCAACGTTCTTAGTAAGTAATTAAATTTATATATTCTATTTGATATTTAAGCAAAGTAAATAACGTTTAAACCCTATTTACGAACAGTACCAAGGTAAGTTTATATTGCCAATATTTGTCTACGTGCTTGGAATAATGTTAACTCGAAGTAGAGGTGTCTAAGTTTGTCTATGTTGGAATTATTGAAGCATTTGAATACGTTTCTCGTGAATTATATTTGAAAGGACTTTTTTTTACAATTATTTTATTAAATAGCATTTAATTTAAACTAATTTTAAAATTTGTTTGTAATATAACTTTAAAAAAATATATTTTAGTCAGCCATACATTTGTTTTGTTAATATATGAAGTGTTGTTCATTGAATCGTTTGTGTAGCGTCTCATGTGTATTTGGAAAAAAATTTTAATATTATTGTTTGTGATAGGATATTTTTTGTCACTTTTCATAGTTTAATTTCTCGGAGCGTCGCCAGATCTGTATTATTTTGCAGGTTTATATCATTTGTTTTCAAATTAATTTGCAAGAAATTATTATATTTCATACTGTACAACTGACAATTTCCTTTTCCAAACTGTTTACAACTAGAGGACGTTTTAAATAAAACGAAGCACACTTTGTTATTCCTCTAACATTACCTGCGTCGAGATCATTGCGAGGAAAGCCAATTTCTCGTTGACAAAATAAAAAGATACATCAAAACGCAATAGCAAGCCTTTGTATCATATAAAAGAGACGAATATACATTTCAGTTCAGTCACGCACAGGACGAGACCTTGGAAAGGGTATCTCATACATACAACATATCGATAATACGATATCCCCTCCAGCGAACTCCTTTGTTTGCTCTCCATAAAAAAAAAACTGCGCTGTATCGTGTTATTGGTATTTAAATACTTCGTGACTGATCGCTTCGTCTATGTATTATTGCTTCCTTGTGAATTAATTATATAAACTAGTCCTTTAAGATTGTCTGTTACAAGTTGTTGTTAATTTTATTTCAAATTATACGCATTTATCTATCTTTATAAGTATGTATTTACAAAAGAAAAGTAGTATATGTAGTATATCAGTTGTCTGGTTTCCATAGCACAAGCTCTGCTTAATTTGGGATCAGATGGCCGTGTGTGAATAATGTCCCAAAATATTATTATTATTTATTTATTTCAAAGTATTATAGTGACGAACTAATGAATTGTTTTTTTTTTTCAAGTCCATCAGTTTATTAGGCTATTAAGATCATCTGTTACAAGATACATTAATTGTAATTGATTTTCGTAAAGCCGTATTATGTAAAAAATGTTTTTTTTTAAATATTCATTTTTTGACACTTGTCCATTTGGACATGTTAGCCCCATCGTATCTTAACCTATACAATACACAGTACAAAGAGAGTCGCTAACGAAAATAAGCTACGAAATCATATATGGCTACCGAAGCTTCCGAATTTGGAGAACAGAGAATACTTTGCGCAGCACCTACATTCATACAATTAACATTGTATGTTACCATTAGGGAGTGTTTACCCTTTGTGCTTTATTCTTACTACATTCCATAATCAAATGATACACATCTTCTAACACATTACAGACATCGCAATTTGGTTAATCAGTTTTTTCATTAAATATGCAAACTTGTTGCATGGGTAGTGTCCCGATCGAATCCTTACTGCTAATTTGACATATTTTTTTTTAAATTTTGAATCTTCAAACGAAGGAATTCGAAGAGGCCCGTATAAAAAAAATTGCATTAGCATTTATAAATCAGTTTATTTTTGAGTTAAGAATATTATTTTAGATTTATTGAGCTTAGTAAGACGAAAAATGCGCAATGATTGTTCGTAGACGCTTTCGGATATTGTTATTTAATGAAGTGTTCAAAATATTTAGATTTTTGATACGAATATTCATTTTTACGGTTGGTTATTATATTAAGTGCTTTTACACTGTATTTAGCTAAATGTTAATGTAAGCTAATGTAAATACTATATACTAATAGCTAATGTATGTATTTACGAGCACAATACTAATGTATTCAATATCTTATGATACAAGACATAGAAACAACAGAACGATAGAAAAACGGTGATTATTTGGACAATGCCATGTTTTTATTTCGAATTTCAAATCAATAATGAGAAAAAGAAAAAAAATAGTATTCGACTAAATAGGCCTTATCTAAGTTTATAAAAAGCAGCTTATACTTAATTTATAATATAATTAGAATGTAAAAATATATTATCAAAGCAAAACCCACCGACGCCGACGTGAAATTAAGTTAGTGACGAAAAGCCTTCACAATCTGAAATTTTATCGTACATACATAATGCCTATTTGAATTATACGTATAGTGTTTAAATTAATTAGCGGTTGTGTGAAATAAAAAAAACACACACACACAAATAGCGATATTAACTTTAAAAGAGGCAGTTATTTTGAAATCGCAGACAGACACTTCAATTTTATTTATATGTATAGATATACCATTCGCATTCCATAAAGGATGTATTGTATTTAACTCGAATATTTTTTTCCTGTTGATGTTTTGTTTTAGTCACGTGCACTTATGTTTCCAGTGAATTAAAGTATGTCAATTAATTATATAATTTTAAAGTAATATGATAGTATCATGCATTAAATGTTTATTAATATTTCGCTCTGAAAAAAAAAGAATAAATTAATTGAAGTGAATATTTCATTTTATTAATGTAAAACAGTGAGACAATTGTTCAAATGTTCCATCTGCAGTATGTGCGTGTGTATCAATGCGAATAATTTTAATAATGCGCTACCGACCGTAGGACTTTCAGGATGTGATTTTCCTTTTGCACTCCACAACGAAACAAAATATTGATATTTTGGTCAAATGAGTGAAAAATGTGTCCTATCGAGTTACGTACCCAAGCGGGCTTCACAGGTTTTTCCAAGCAAACAAAAACCAGCCGACTCCTTATTTAAAAAAAAGGCAATCAAACACGGTAAGAATTATTATATATATAGCTATGGCATTAACACATTTCAGCCATTTCACCAACCCGAATTGGAGTGGCGCGGTTAATCGTTTCTTTATTCTCGTCGTCGTCTCATATTCGATCTGTCGTCACAAGATACTCGATAAGTATACTGTGAGGAATGCGTTCATTCATCGGTGACAACGCATCCTATTTAAACATTATCCGAGACGATAACCCGAATAGCCGATCGTTTGGAATGTGAGCCCATCGACTGTTATCTATCAAACGCGACACGATCCGTCTAGAACGCAAAACGTTAATTGCTAATGGGTTAACATTATCGTCATTAGTGAATTTGTGAATGGATATTTATATTAACATTTTAATTAATTTCCCCGTATCTAAACGGGTTATGCTATTTATAAAATTGAATGGGCCTTACTGAGATGTAATATGTTTTTGTTTATCGTTGTGTGTTTCATTGATAAATATTAAGGAAAAGGTACGGAACGGATCAAATTAGTGGGGTTTCTGATGTTATGTAAATTAGCAATTTTTCGTGATTTGTTATTATAATTATAACAAGGCTCGATTTAATTAGTACATTTAAATAATTGGTCAACTTTGTTTATCATTGACTCTGTCAGAAGTATGGTAAGGATGTTATAACTTTTGTGTCTGTAATTACACTGGCTCACTCACCCTGCAACATGCCTGCCTGCATTGCTAACGACCAGAATAATTGTGGATGATATCCACCAAGACGGGGTATGACAAAATCCTACTGATCTAATATTTAGAATGCGTTTCGTGTGGGAAGTATAAAAATAATAGAAGATCAGGATAATTGGAATTTAATGGTGTATACGAATTTTATCAACATTGCTAGACTGACTACAATTTTTAACAAAAGATATTACTTCAAGACTTATGATAGGATTTTTATTAATATATCACGAGTCGGCGCATTGACAAGTTCTACAATAAAGGATTGAAGTAAATATTAATTGCCAGCATCATTAAAAACACGCAACCGGCCGGTCATGACGATCGATAACGGGACACAGAATGACTTATAAGTTTTCTACCTGATTTAATCATACTGCAGATTGACGTAAGCGTTGGAAAATACATACCTACATTCCTTTTTGCAACTAATTAATGAGCTATTTTTGTACCACTATCGATCTGCATAGATTATTTTACATTGTATTATATTATGTATTCAACTGACTGCCGAATACGTCAATCATAACCAAAGACTCCGGGTTCAAACCCAGGCTAGTACCACTGAATTTTCATGTGCTTCATTTGTGTCTATTATTCATTTCGTACTTACCGGTTAAGGTAAATATTGTGAGGAAACGTACATAGGATAATAATCTGTTACGTGTGTATATATCAACCGGTATTGGAGCGTACTGGAGTCAGCTCCAATTCTCCAAAAAATGAGAGGATGCATTAGCTCTGCAGTGGCACATTAATTATTACAACGAATTGCAACAATCTTATTTTTTAATAAAATGAATATAGAGTTTAAACTCAACATATTTGAATAATTTACTTAAACGTATGTATGTGTAAATGTATGGAAATGTTTGTGTAAAGATTAGAAAGAGTATTAAATTAATCGGTTCGATGTTTTCCTTGCAAATATTTCTAGAATTGCGTACGTGATCCAATCACATTTTCCACTGTTATCTAAGTTTCCAATCTATATCGACATTATAAATGCGAAAGTAACTCTGTCTGTCTGTTACGCCTTCAAGAATATTCGTGGTATATACCACTGAACGGGTTTTGATGAAATTTGGTTTCAAGCAAGCTTGTGCACCAAGGAGAGACAATATTTTTGACCCTTTCGCCTTAAACGCGGGTGAAGCTGCGGGCGAAAGTGAGTTCACTATAAAAATAAAAATGAATCTTTCCTCGGTATTTAGATGATGCAGTGATAAAGCTATGCTAATACTATTTAACGATGTTGAAATTTCAAACATTTAAACTGACAAAGAGCAATAAGTTGGTTACTAGTTATGTTTAAAAATGCATACATTGTACTACAATCCTGTATTTTTTATTTTATTCGTTCAATTCCTTGATATTTATTTTACATTGCACAAATCTGAAGAGGTCTATTCTAAGATCAATTCACGGTTACAATGAATTAAAATTATTCTTTTTTTAAAATTATATAGGTAAAATATTACCTAAGTGAATTTAAATCTGATTTTGATACACTCAAAGATAAACATTACTAAGAATATATACAAAAATATTATGTATTTTCACAATATAATTATTTATATTAATGCCTAACATAATAATATAAATAAAAATTAGCTTCTGTACAAATCATGACCGCGCTGAGTGGTATAGGAATGCTAGTAAGTGGCATGCGAATAATATTTGGCTAGACATATAAGCAACTCGTATCGGATTTAATTGTATTTCTGCCACATGTGTAGCCAACAACCATCATTAGAGCGATAAACCTTCCCAAGGGAAGAGGAGGCCTTAAACCTAGCAATGGGACTTTCACAAGCCGATAATTTACTTTTACTGAACTATCAGATTTGATACTTGCGAAAATGTAAAACTTTATGTTAATATTCTGATGATTGTATAAAATTATAGTTTTGAAAATCCAAAATTAGGATGCAAATAGAAATCATTACTCTACTCAATACCAATGTCTAATTGTCCATCAATGCCAAGCTCTCTTCTAATAGCGTTTAATATTTTCCGGGCCGCTGTCTCTTGGGCAGCTTGCCAGTTCGCACTTGACCGCTGTCTACTATCAAGTGTTGATAACTGTACATACTTGTTCACGTGCTGAGACAATATTAATATAATATTTACATTAAACTGCCTCGTTGGTGTATAATTATTAGGCAGGTACGTAGGTCCTAAGTTCAAATCCCAGACCAAACGAATAACAGTAACCCAAGCAGTGTTATATTCCAGTCTTTCGGAAGGTGAAGCCGTTTGTCCTTGGTCTAGATCTCAGGCATGTGTTACCATTGAGATATTGAAGCTCTTGGCGCTCTTCGTTAAGACGAAAAGAGTACCGCTGGTTTTTAAGTGGGTATTCCGATATTTGGGGTGCAGTCGGCGCCTTGGACACCGGCGAGCCCCACATACCGCCCCCACTTTTTCCGTGGAGGAAACGCGTAGTGTATTTTTGGCGATAAATTAAATCTCTTGTCGCTATTTTAAAAATGTATTCTACATTTTTACAAATATATTAGTGTAATGGTCCCTTAAATATATAATATATTTTTATACCGATTAAATTCTATTTCACTCCTTTATGGTGTAAACGATTGAATGAAAAATATTCAATATTTATGAATCTTGTACATTTATTATACATACATTTCCATGTATACGTTAAATTAATTAATTTTGATTAAATAATGTGACATTAAAATCAATTATAAGACATTTTAACACCGATGTGAACTATGTCGCCTTGTGTTTATATAAAACGTTAATTAAAAAGCGAAGAACTCGCTGTTTAATTAGAACTAGGTTGAAGTGTTATTTCATTCAAGCTCTGGAATACACTCCGTATTAAGCAAATGTTTTTCTGCCGTATCTTACTTGCTTGTTTTAAACTGACTGCGGATTGATAAAATATGATAATGCATTTGCGTTTATTTTTTAAATATTTGTTGTAAATTTTGAGCTATATGTAACGCCTAGCTGCCGCCCACATGTAATGATAAATTAAATAAATAACTTAATATGGAATATAAATATAAACATCTTTGTGCTTAGTTTTTACGTTAAAATATTTTATTTTTCTTTTTAAAACTCCGTTTCTGCACTTAGGTTGACTGGTAGAGAATCCTTTTAGCATTAAGACCGCCTTTTGTACGATCTGTATTTTAGCTGTGTATTATCGTATTGAATAAATAAATATTACCCAATAAAGTAATAATTATTATATTATAAAGATCGATATATTTCTATACTACAATTAGGGGTATAAATTATTTATACCCCTAATTGTAGTATAAACAATTGTGTCATGTATGAAATGAAATCCAATTTTCGAATTTAGATCTTTCGCGAAATAAAATGTTACGTGAATCACGATGCAAATGTGTAGTCAACTTGTAGTCTTATCGGGCTCACGGTAAAACCCCTCAGGGCGCACATTAATGAGATTAAACTGATGTAAACGAATGATTATCCGTCTACATTCAATACGCTCCGAAGTTATTTATATAACAGTGGATCTGTTTTATTAACTACTTCGATTTAATTAAGACAAAAAAAAATCTAAGCGAAACCTTGTGTTATTCCTTTTGTTGTTTTCTAAGTAATGTAGGTCGTAGAATAACTATTGAAAAGATACAGCTATACTGCGTCATTTGTAATTCAGTATTTTAATGTAATAAATATATTAAATTCATTTTTTTTCAGTTTTAACGACTTTATCGCATAAAGAATTATTATAATGCACTAATTACACAAGTTTCTAGAATGGTTAACGAAATATTTCTTTATTGTTTTGTATATTTGCCAAAAAAAGTGTATTTAGCGATGCCATTGTGCGTTGATGATAATAAATGTTCATAGAATAGTCTTCGCCCACGTGTGAGAGGGGCACGTTTATGCAAAATGTCATGATGATTAGTCGAGTAATTAAGACGTGAAAATAAATAAACAAACAAAGGCATTTTAATATTAGTGACGATATAAATATAAGTTGACATTCGATTATATTAAACAAGGGTATTGTACAAATATTGATTGTGTTGCAATTTACAATCTGTGGTGGTTGTGTGGGGTACCCTTTCGGTACGGCTTTCTTTTAATTTTCGATTTTGACATGTTTAAATATTATTTATGATATTGTAGATTGAGTGGTAATAAATAGCTTACATTAAAAATTAATCGCATAATATATTGCGTAATAGTTAACAGCATTCGATAGATTAATACATTTTATATATAGCACACGTTTTCACTATGTGACGTAAATAGCCTACGCATGTATATATGGCCAAGGAGACTCAGCGTCAGGTAGGTCGGCTTTGCCCTTGTATTAGTTGTAACTGCAACTATTGTGTGACGAAGACGTCAATAATTAATACTGTAATTACATAGTGCGTTGACACCTGTAGTGTGTATAAATATATGTATAATTCTTGCTATTAGGTGTATTATTACTAGTGATCGCCCGCGGTTGCCAGTCTTAGGGTAAGAGGACACGTAATTAATAAAGTAGCCTATGTCCCTCCTTGGGGTTTTATCTTGCTTTTTATAAACTTTTGTTAAAATCCGTTAAGTGGTTTAGCATTGAAAGCGTAACAGACAGACAGTCTTACTCTCGCATTTATAATATTATTAAAATATATATGTATGAGACTAAACATGTATGAGAAGAAATATCAGTCAATCGGTTATGTGGAATTGGTTTAAAATTCATTCGCAAGTTCCAAGACTTATATGTATTAAGAGGTGAAGTATTTGGGAGTCGTACGCTTAACTATGTATAGAATTTATCGGTTAACATCGCCGTGGGGTGAATGAGAATGATGATCGTTGACTTTTCCCCCTTATATTGTCGCTGTGTGTGGCGCTTACGTCACCCTCGTGTTTGCGAGTTTGACTTTTCTATATAAGTATGTGTTTCATAATATCATTATTGACTTCTTTTTTTGGTAAAGACCAAGATTCAAATAACTTACGAGTAAAAATTTATTGTTTTTTAACTGTGTATGTTAAGCGTTTGGTCCAGCGCCTGAATTCTTTCCTGTAGTGTCTGATTCCCATCTGATTATGCGAGTGAGACAGTGCACTTGTGTTTGCTTTGGTTATTGTGCACTATAATATATTCTCCGCATTTGGCTGGTGTCCCTTGAGAATGATCGTGATAGCCAAAATCCGTCTGGACTTTGCTTCATCATCATTCAACATATTTATTACACTTATCTTAGATACAAGTTTTATCCAAAAATTAAATAAGTAATATTATCATTAAAACTAAGAATATATAAAAGAAAATTATTATTTACTAAATTTTAATGAAACATCAAAATGTTTTTGTTTATTTAAACAATAGACGGGTTTCAATTAGTCAAGATAAACATCTTATTTATAACCGTTTCAATGGATTTTAAAAGAGCTTTCTAAACAAAGAGTTCGTTCTCTTGTTTTGAAGGACGAAATCAAATATTTAGAGAAAATATTTTGAAGAAATGGTTTTCGAGTTTATATAATTACAATGCATTCAATCCATGTTGATATAATTATTTTGTAAATTACTGTTTGGTTTTAGCATGCTAAAATGCATATACTATGTTACCAGTATGTGGAATTTATTAGTACCAAGACATTATAAATAACAATTATTGTAATAATGTAACGGAGCCGTAAATAAATACATATAATACAAAAATTGCACGGACGTAATCGTCTGTAGAGAAATATATAAGTAAATATATATCAGCCTGTGAATGTCCCACTGTTGGGCTAAGGCCTCCTCTCCCTTTTTGAGAAGAAGGTTTGGAGCTTATTGCCCCACGCTGTTTCAATGGGGGTTACTGAAATACACATGTGGCAGAATTTCCGTAAAATTCGACACATGCAGGTTTCCTCACGATGTCCTCCTTCACCGTCAAGCACGAGATGAATTATAATAACAAATTAAGCACATGAAAATTCAGTGGTGCTTGTCCGGGTTTGAACCCACGATCATCGGTTAAGATTCACGCGTTCTTACCACTGGGCTGTCTCGGCTTATATATATAGGTATAAATATATATGTAGGTGAAATTGAATAAAAACTTATTAAAAACTTGCAAAAAACAAGGTAAGGCAGTTCCCATGTTCAGTGCGGCACAGTGGCTCTGTAACCGAAGCTGAATGTAAATATTATTGCTATCGCCGAAAAGCGACCAATTTGGTTTATCGATGTTTACGTATGAAGCTTTTTATATGATTGGAATTTTATTATTACGACTTTTTGTTGGATATCAATTTGCGTTGAAAGACTTGTTGTATTTTCGACTTTCGATCTTGAAACTATATTAACATGTAATAATTGAATATATAAATAAATGTGACGAAATAAATCTACATATATGTACATGTATATTGTTAGTACGTACTGATATGAGTTTCGCTCACATAAACTCATTTCACTTAATTTCACCACTTACTACGTTTTCTGGTGGATTTTTCATGGTACTCATTTTGATGAAAAAATATATAGGATATTTAATTTGTTTTATTTATTTATCTTGAATTTAATTTGAATAAGCTCCAAACCATCTCCCCAAAAGGAGTGGACGCCAGCTGTGGGACAAACACAATCTGATACTGTATGTTTACATATTGACATGGCGGACATACTTGATGAAACACGTGGACTGTATGTTCACACACCAGCACAAATCTTCTATAATCTTTTAATAATTATTGAACTGTATTTTTATTTGTAATATTTTTATTTTAGTTAATCTCGTATCGTACGATGACGAAAATATTGTTAGTAAACCAACCAGCTACAGACAATAGACATGTAGGAAAAAAAACACCGATTTTTTCTTTAAAAAATGTAAATAATACTTAAATTCATTAATATTCGTTTTTAAATAAGCTATTCGCACATTTACATTCCTACTCGAGTTAATTATAAAAAAAAAAATGGAATAACGAAATTTATTATTAATGTTATGCTAAATATCTATTCCTAAAACAAAGAATCCGCCGACATTAGTCTCGGCCTCAAACCGATCGAGGCCATATAAGGTATCCCGTGTGCGATGAATCAAGGATATTTGCGCACGAGCCGCTTGTAATCTAAAACATATAACGAATACTTCTATAATTATATTATTACGTTCAACATCATATTTTGTCGTAGTAATATCGAAAGGAATGCGCTTAAAATATTATAAATCGTTGGACTAACCGTTTCTTAGAAAATAAATTTTATGTCATATGAGCAATTAATTATAGTTGTAATAAAGCGAATGTACATCTTCTTTATACATAGGTTGATGCTGGATCGTGAATGAAATTAAAATATTTCGAAATAATATAGTGAAAAAACCAACGTACACGTATAGAATAATGAAATATTCTCAGTTTTTTCCTTTGTTTTTTTTTTTGTTAATTTATGAATTTGTATCTCTTCAGACGTATAGTCAATGCCTTTGGTGTATATTATCTTTAATCAAATTTTTTTTTAATGTGCATGCATGTTTATTACCAGACAGCTCATCACAAGTAAAGTTTCAGGATTAATAATTAATAGAAATATGGTAATCATATGAAATTAGATTCTTGGTAAAGAAGCCGAGAGAACAACTGAAATGTGCCTACTTTAAAGGGATTCCTGATTGGCAATTCAGAAACTTGGCGTACAATTTCCTCGTAAGTGCTCTAACCTATTTATAGTTTGACATTTACGCTTTCACAATTGTACTTCGCTGGTAATCTTATCCTGTGACATATCACGAATACTTCTATAATTTCTAAAACGTTCAAAGAACAAAACTATACGAATTGTCTTTGTAAGTTTTTTAAACTACTTCGTAAATTGGATATTCTCAATTCATCGGAACATATTTTTCTATGTAAGTTCTGTAAAATTTTTTGAAGCATTTATTCATGATTTATTTTTGGATTCTTGGTAACTATGTATTAAATAGTTATTTGTTACAATAACTTCATGCTAACATTTGAGACTATATTTTTTATGATTATATTTTCTGATGCCATGTGTCAGTTTGTGCGAGTAACAATAAGAACTTGATGTGATTAAGTAATTAGTGTACGTCTAGTAGTACGTGAATCTTAATGAGACTGCCAGATCAAACCCACACCATCTATTGAATTTTCATGTTCTTAACACCTAGCAATAAATTACAAATCTTGTTTTTGTTGTCTTTGTTGTTGTTTAAGCTAGGCGTTAACGAAACCGTGAAGAAACCTGGGTGTTGTGGATGAACATCCGCCTCTTGTGTGTTCGAATCTTTACCTCAAAAGGAAAAAAGGCCAAGTCCGTCTATCAGTAGTAGGAAATTTAGTGATTCAATTTTTATTTGTGAGTCTTTTTTTATTAAACACAAGTAATTATATGTATATAGATAACCACAAAAATACGTACGTTTGATAACTTTTGATAGACTGAACCAATTTTGACGAAATAAAGACTAAACGGGACCTTCATTTCAATTTGTAATTTTTAGGCGTTTTAAAGATAAGCTTGGACAAACAAACATTCAGAGAAACATTTAAAAAACGCTTGTTTTGGTTTTGATAAATCGCACATAGCCCTATAAACTTTAAAAGAGGCAGTTATCTTGAAATCACAGACAGGCACTTCAATTTTATTTATATGTATAGATAACGCGTTTCGTAGTTTATGTAACCGCTTATTACCAGTTCTTCTATATTGCAACAACTTTAAGTTTCTAGTTAAGATTCTTTGACTTTAACGATTTTCCATTGACTCATCCCGTTCTCTTTTACTTGATAGTTCCAGCACGGTTCATAATATCAGATAAACATATAACTAGTTCGTTTCAGTTCAAATAATGTAAATCTAAATGCTTTTCATACGTATCAATCCCAAAGATTGTAAGACCGCAATGTTAGCTTTTCACCAAAATAGATAGTAGCAATAGCGTCGGAAATTGATTCATTTTGTTTACTAAACAATTGTTTCGTTCACGGCGCCGGCCGCTTGTTGCTTGCCTTTGTGGATATATTTAGGAATTACTAGATTTTGATTATTGTAGCGGTTTTTATTAAATTAAATAAAAGTATTTCATTGGAATCAAGAACAAACAAACCGACTCGTACTCGAACTCGACTCGACCGACATATTACTATTCTTATCGCGGCACCTCACTTAGCGGAGCGAGTTGCAATAATTGTCTGCATACGATAAATATCTTTACTTATAAACGTTACGTAGCGGGTGATCAGGTAAACATTGCCTTGTCTTCTTCTCTCGAACGTCAAATCAATAATGACAAAAAGAGACAAATCAATGTTTAACTAATCATTTGTTTAGCATTTGATTTTATATACTTCAGTTGAAGAAATGTGGCTAATAACGCAAATAGCTTGTACGTAATTCAGTCAGTTGATTTTTAATTACAGATCAAAATAGTTAAATTAGACGAATATTTTCCTAGTACGTCCACTCGGATCGTTCAGTAGCATTGCACCGCTCTTACGTTCATTGTTTTATAAATAAGCAAATGTTTGGCATTCCATTTTTGAGATTATATTTGCGATTATCCCAAAAAAAATCTATTAAATAATGTGATATCGCTGCGCAAACACATTAAGCCAAGATATTTACAACCATAACAATAATCTTATAGTACGAGTCGGTACGTTTGTTTGTATGTTTGTCCTTAAATAACGATCGCAATGCTAGACATAACATAAATTAAAAAAAAAAACTGTTTACACTTATAAAAAACTATTAAATATATATTGATGGAAGTCTAACGTAAATAATTTTTTAGTAAGTCCAATCAAATCTAAATATACTTTATTAATTCACATAGGATTGTATCGAATATACTTTTGAATCGTCATTTTACAAGATTACATTGATATGATTTCGCATTTTCGAGTAATTGGTGAGTTTAAAAAAATACATATTAGTACATAAGGTTTTGTTATTCTGTATTCAATTGAAAACGATATCTGAACTGAGACCAGCGGTGCTGCGCTGGTGCTGGTGCTTCTGTAAGAACTCACCCAATTACTCACCCTTGAAAAGTTGACAATCGACTTATTTTTATGTACTATTTTTTGTATTTAATAACATTTCATGTTATAATTATTATGTCAATGTCAATCACTTTCTGACATTTCACGATCAATTTCTGCGGTTAGTTTCGAGTTTGCTCTCACAGAATAGACCTACTGTTTATTTAATATATCAGCTTACCGCCGTCCACTGCTGGACGAAAGCCTCCCCCATAGAACGCCAACCATCCCGATCTTGGGCAGCCCGCATCCAACCCGTACCTGCCACCTTTTTCAAATCGTCGGTCCACCTTGCCGCAGGGCGTCCTACACTACGTTTGCCTAAGCGTGGTCTCCACTCTAACGGGTGGAGACTGTTTATTTAATACGGATTATCATTTGTGGTACTTTTATCGGAACATGTTCAATCTCTTCCAAATATATTTTCGAAATGATTGCGACCCCATTCATGATTATAAACTTAGACGAATTACATTATACTTTTGACAGGTCTAATACTGAGCCAAAACTTCATAAACTATTTAACCTCTTTAATATAATGGTTCCCATTTATTTATTTGAGTATGCACACATATATAAATAGATAATGTTCACATAAATAGATAATAAACCAAACAGTTCATTACGAAAATCGAAGATACGAATATCGTGCAATCTAGTGAACGTAATACAAAATGAAACATCAGAAATGTTACTTATTTTGTAATTACATCGCGCCCAAATGAGTTCCAGGTTTTTTATCACATTACACCAAACACTTTCGATATGCCGTTCAATACACTTTCTCCTATGCAACAGACAATAGTTATGATTCATATAGTTCGACACGAAGCTATGCATACGTTCACATTTCATTCGATGTAAGAAGTAAGTACGAGTAATGCGCGTTCGCCACGAATTCTCAACGGAGTCGTTAGATAATTATTGAAAAGAGAATTCCCGCTATTTTGGACTTAGATAGTCCATATCATTCATTCGTTGGTAAAGCAAAAGTGATTCTTTGCGCGTCTAATGTTGGTATAATACCAACGAGAGCTGTTCTATCTTCTATCTTTATAAATACGAAATACGAATAATGAAAAAAATATAATTTTTTGTACGTGTATAACATTTATTTCTTATTGAAACTCCTATTGTGTAGGTCTGTAAGCGATACAAAGTTAAAATTGATTTAGTATTTCCTACAGTTCTCTACAAACTTTTATATATCTTATTCTGTCAGTATTTACCGTCGTTCTAGTTATATACCGTCGGGCTAGCTTACAAAGTTACAAATCTGAGCAAATAAAATGTTTTTTTTTTTATTGTTACTCCTTATATTTCATGACATTTCTTTGTACCTCAAATTTAATAAAAATCCGTTCAGCCAAATATATACAAACCTTACCTTACGTGCGAATTATCGGTTATTTCCCGCGAGTCCGTTTGTAACAATTTTAGCATAAATTCAGTTATTTTTATTCGTTATCTAAACCAGGCTACCTCATTGTCAAATCTCATTACGAATCGGTTTAGTGGCTTACTCGTTAGATAACAAAAAGACAGACAGACGAGAGTTCGTATTTGTAATATTAGTACAGTAATGCCTTTTAATATTCCGTTTTTATAGCAAATAAAAAATCGGGAACCGTTATTATTATGTAGACAAAACGGATTGCGGTAACATCTGCAAAATCATTTGACGTCAATGCGGACTTCGTTTTGAGTCGCTATTACGAATTACATGATTTCAAAGAGTTTTGTTTATTTTATTAATACTGTCGTAGCGGATAAATTTGCTTATATTAAAGTACCCTCAAGCCTTTATAGCTACTTGTAAAATAAATAAACATTCTCGTGATTTATAACGGAAATAAAATCTGTTATAATAATTTAAACTTGTCCATATAGCGATAAATGTAGACTCGTGATATATAAGGAATTCTAACCCTTATTGTTGGCTGATGCAATTGGATATTTGTTCAAAATTCCATGCCGTTTTTACTCTGGACGTTTGCTTTTATATTTTAATGCATACAGCTCAGCTAGAAGAATTTATATTACTTCACTTACTAAAAGTCGTCAGTATTTACAAGAATTTTCCAATTAATAAGCTTATATTCCTATTAATAAAGCTGGTGCCCACGATTTCGTCCGCGTTTTTATAGCGATATATTTAAAAAAATGTATTTTCGTGTACTGTATCTCTTATTTATTACAAATTTTAAGGTAATATTCTCGGTAGAATCTAAATTTGGTGCTAGCTTTACATTTAATTTGACATTGTGTTGTGGTGACTGAAAAGTGATTATAATTTCTGGTGGTAGAGCTTTGTGCAAGCTCGTCTGGGTAGGTACCACCCACTCATCAGATATTCTACCGTAAAACAGCAGTACTTGATATTGTTGTGTTCCGGTTTGAAGGGTGAGTGAGCCAGTGTAATTACAGGCACAAGGGACATAACATCTTAGTATCCAAGGTTGGTGGCGCATTGGCGATGTAAGCGATGGGTAACATTTATTGCAGAGCCAATGTCTAAGAGCGTTTGGTGACCACTTACCATCAGGTGGCCCATATGCTCGTCCGCCTTCCTTTTCTATAAAAAAAAAAACAAAATTAAAATACCTACTTGAATAAAGTTAATTTGATTTTTTTATGCATTTTATCGTAAACCGCTTCGGAATCTAGATTCTACCGAAAAGAACCGGCTAGAAACTCAGTCAGTTAATCTTTTTCATCAATTAGTTTCCCACGTTTTGTTAATGGATAGAAATTATTCTGAACTAACATGAAATAGTTCAGTGCTGTGAGATACGAACGTAATAGTTGGAAACTGGAGCAAACTAAGGAAAATTATATCGACAATTCAAAACTTAACGTTCGCAGTAACGGTTGACTAACACCGACTAATCTATCTTGATTATTGCTTAATGATGATTAAATTTACGCTCTTATGTTAAATATTTAAATAAACCAACTTAAATACTTTTATTATTATTAAACTTAATTATTATATAATCAAAAATTATAGTTTTTAGCGTTTTATCTTGCTTTTTTATCAAGGATTGAACGACATGCTTTGGGATTACGAGGAAACAAAAGTGACAGCCTGTCAATCTCTAGTCAGATGAGCAAATATTCCTTAGCCTCTTGAGGAGAATACTTTGAACTTTTCCTACTACACGATATTTTCATTTACCACCAATAATGATATAACAATATAAATTATAAATACAATTCCCATGGCCAGCCTGCCTACCTATTTAAAAGAAAAAAAACTTTAGAGGACTTTAAGGCAAATAAAGTATCAAATTAACGATCGTAAAGCAAGCGGCATTGTACAGTCATAAAAAAATACTTATATCATAAATTTCTTTCCGTCTTGGGATAATTAAAAAACATTAACTTCCTAAGAATTAACCCATTGTTGTTCTTGTAAGCTTTATTCATTTTTTTTTACTTTAAGCTTAACGTATTTATTTTACGATCGATTGAGTGTTGTTTTTTTTTTAATTTGGTTATGTATATATTTTTATCTGTTATATTTGTATCTCAATTGTTATTGAACTATATTTTTCTCTCATAAAACAAATAACACAAAAACTTCGCAGTGGCTTGCATATATTAGTTACGTGTGTCCTTGATGTCACATTATACGCTCTTAATTTTGCAAAAGCAATTATATAGCCGACTCTCGTAAGAGCATCGTCGATCATAATTAGTGTAAGTGTGATGGCAACATTGTGTTACTCCGTCCGATTTATTTTTGGCGCAACCATTTTGGCAGTACAATGTCAGGGGCTTGTGTATATTGCAGTCAACGGCCGTGCCAATGTCTAGGCAGACTGACTTGAATGTATAAGACTCCATTACTTTAAAGCTTTCACAAATTAAAAGTGAAATTGTGTGAGAACAAGAGTGCATTATACATTTCCTTAATCTTCAAACAAATGCCGTAATAGTGGCCTTATTTCTGTACAATATATTTATTGTACTCATTTTAACTAACATATATAAATATTTGTGGTATAAATGACGCCTTATTCAATTCTGTTCGAAGTGATGTCGATGAACACGTACGTTATAAATATTTCAGGAACGTAGTTTTTAATTTATTAAAATAATATTCCTCTAGTGTCTATATACGTACAGTCGCCGGTCTTTTAAATATTTATTTTTATTTATTTGCCATAATGACACGAAATATAAAATGTTATATTTAATCTCGATTCGTTTGCTATGATCTCGTTTACATATTATTATCGTTCTGCAATTAAGATTGTATGCACTAAAACATTATATCAATCACGTAATTTCACGTTTTCTGTCATGTAAATCATTTGAACAACGAAAAATGGGTTATCGAGATTAGAAACGTTTACAGGCTATTCATTAATTTCGAAAACTAATAAATACTAATAATAACTATTTTACTGTTATTTCATTTTAAAACATGCTGTAGGATCGCGGGTTAAAGTTCAAGAAAGCATTACTGAGTATCCATATGCTTGAGTTATCTTTACATTTAATACCTAATTCACCGTTATTACTTTTACAAACATTATTCTAATACAGAACATTATTTGAAATAAAATTATGTAACGCCTTATCTCACAACATACATACACTTCTGAAATTCAAATTAATAACTCACATTGTCTTATCTTGGCTCGTACGCAAGTAAACATATTCTTAATAAACATTATTTGTTTACACTCATCGATTTAACTACGAAAAAAAAACAGCTGCGGTGATCCGGAAATCTTGGCACTAATTAACTTCACGAAGTATGGTAATTTAACCCTTAAATTGAACTCTGTTCCGTTGTAATAGGTGCGTGATTACGTTCTGGCTCGTATCTATCGATATAATCGAAGGGAATGTTGGCGAGCTATCCAAATCGTAGCCGCTGCCAAATCTATGTAAATTATTTATTTACGTTAATTATTTAATGAGATATAAAAATTAGTAGGTGCATTTATTAAAAGATTTTACACGAGTTTGTTTTGTTATGAATCCAATCCACTTACACTACTGTTTACAATTTTGATTTCCTTTATAGTGATTATAACCATTTTCTTCGTTGTTAGTTGAGGTATTCATCAGCAGTCTCTCCTGGTCTCTTAGATTAATTATTATAAAAGGTTTTATATAAATGTTTTGAATGGGGCATTGCTTTTTTATGAAAATAATCAGTACAGTATATATATTAAATATTTGATGTAACTTGGCGGTATGGAGGTATTTTCAATTGGATGAATGGACTGATTACGTGTTTGACAAGGCACTTTCGGTGTAACGTTTCATTCATTATAATTTTATAATATTTTGATGTAAATAACGAACATTGTTTTTGTCCAACTAGGTACACATTTGTAAATATGTGTTATATATATTTTTTGTATTATAAAGTTTTATGATCAACAGTGGCATTTTTTAGCTTATAATGATATCAATCTTAAGTTAAATGAAAATGAAATGGAAAGAATGTCTGATTTGAAAAGAATCAATAAATTGTTATAATCATATATATTTTTTATAATAATAACAAAATCAAAATATTATTTATTTAACTAAGTCTTAGAAATCGTCATATTTAAAGATTGAATTAAACATTAAGCAATTAACGATTGTGAATAGAATAGAATAGAATAGAACTATCTAGAAGAACCAGTCAGGCCATATGATTCAATATTGAACAGACGGTTCATTTTAAAACTATTTCAAGTGTATATTTTTTTCACTCCGACTATCAATTAAACGTTTGTAAATTACGTTTATTGGGCGATTTATTCGAATTGATTGCTTTAATACGCGTCACGGTCGTAAACTGAAGCTGTTCATATCTTAAGTGGGTTCTGAGGGAATATGATCTTCATACGATGTGCACGGACCATCTGTTGTATAAAAAACTTCATTTTATATCGGCTAGTAGTTTAGTTATCCGAGCTGATATGTACACACAATCTTGGTAGTGATAAAACAAAAATTCTGATGAAATTGCTATTTTGTATTTATGTATTTATAAAGTCTTCATTCGAAAGTTAAATTTTTGTATCAATAGAGAAACCTTTTTATGGGTTAAATTTTATATTGCGTTTTAATAATAAATTTATTATGAATTTTATGATCGTATTCCCTGTATTTATGTGTGTTTACAAATACAAGATATTAGTATTCTTTTGTAAATATTGTATAGACGATAAAACCACCTATAATTAATGTCCGTTAAATTTTATGCAAGTTACAAAATTTGTTTGTGAATAAATAACATACATATATATATCAAAAACAAAAAACCGAACCGTGTAATACTTATCACATTGACTGCTCAATCATCTTCATCAGTTACACTTCTCCAAGTGTCTTGCCTTCTGAATGCAAGTGCTTGACTTGAGTTCCCTTAATTACTCATCTACCACATTATTAGAACTGGATTTTAATAACAATAGAACCAATAAGGAAGTCTGCTTATAAATAACATATATCTGAAGTTACAAACATTAAAAAAAAAACAAGTAGAAACTCGTTCATTTTGAAGTCGCTTAGAAGTATAACTACTGAATATTTTGTCGATTCTTTTCGTATACATTCCTATGGAACAAAAAAAACTACTTCGTCATTGTAAATGTCATTAAAGAAACAATTCATAAAATAAGAACTTTGACCTCTGTGTCGTACTCATAAGGCTTTTACTAACAGTAACAGCCTGTTAATGTCCCACCGCTGGGCTAAGGCCTCCTCCCCCTTTTGAGGAGAAGGTTTTCGAGCTTATTCCAGCACACTGCTCCAATGCGGGTTGGTAGAATACACATGTGGCATAATTTCAATAAAATTAGACACATGCAGGTTTCCTCACGACGTTTTTCTTAACCGTCAAGCTCGAGATGGATTATAAACACAAATTAAGCACATGAAAATTCAGTGGTGCTTGCCCGGGTTTGCCCCACGATCATCGGTTAAGCTTCACGCGATCTAACCACTAGGCCATCTCGACTTACTAAAAAGGCTTTTACTAAAAATGTCCAAATACATACCAACATGGCCGGTACATTATTCATTCAATGAACTAAGTTGTTTTCTTATCGGATATAAGAGAAAATGTTGTAAGAATTTCTCCGTTTGATTGATGAAAATGGAAATAATTTTGGTATCGGATCATTAATAATGATTGCGACTCCAATGCGATATGCGTAACTTAGCTGCCAAATAAATGTTTCTTTTATAATAATGAAAGAGAGAAAAAGAACCTTAAAAATATTTAAATAAGTTTTATTTTTCATTACAAAGTTCGTATAACGAGTTGTCGAGCTTGCAAAAATTTTCGTGAACGCTATAAACTCCTGAAGTAATAGATTTTCATCAGGCACAAGATACAAAGTAATAGAATATTTAAGGCATGTAATTTATTCAGAGTTTTTTAAGAAACAATAATTATTTATTATAGAAAATATATGAAACAGAATGGAAGTGCAATATTAATGACACAGTCAACAAATGCAGACTGAAATAGTAAATAGCCCCCCAAGTAGGTAAACAGCTCAGGGTGTAGTTAAGTGAATTATACATATCGCTTCTTTTTAATGGTGCCCTTGTGTCAAATTGAACTAAATTATACAGATATATATTTAAACGTACATATAGAATGCAAATGCACAATAAAACATTTTACCTTTTAAAAGCACGTGTTTATGTAATCAACTAGCTGACCCGTGTCCACTTCGTTACGGTTATTTTTTTTTAGTTTATTTATTTTGATAAGAATTCATAATTGTTGATAATATGACCAATAAACGTGACAACGATTGAATTTTTATTTTTTTAATATAAAAAACTTCTTTTTGTGACTTAAATATAAAAGTTAGACTTATGCTGTTGCTGACTTGTTTGTAGGCATTATTATGCTCTACAACTTTTATCTAGAACTAAATCATATATCGTTAAGGCAGCGTTTTTTTCTTCGACTTACTTTGCAAATCCGACTACCACGAAAAATACTTTTAATTTTTCGAGTTAATATATAGCCTATGACACTCACAAATAATGTGGCTTCCAGATCCAGAGATCACTCCCTACAACCTCACAAACTTTACCTCTTTATATTTTAGTATAGATAAAACCGCGTTTTATTTAATTTCCATCAAGAGTTGTTCGCATGATCGTATTGCTTCCACACTGAAGTCGAAGATATCAAAAAGTTTCCATTACCAAAGTTAAGTCTTCTGTATTCAGATCCCAAGAACTTTATATCAGTTTTTAGTAACAGGTGTTCCTAAAACTATTTTAGTTCCTTTTCTGTTTTAAGTATACTCGTAAATACACGAGCAAGATTTTTTTGAAGTTGAAATATAACTAATTATGAAGATGTAAATAGTGCATTATCACTGATACACAATTGGCTTGTAGCAATTAATTTATATTTAATTGAAGGATTTCTAAAGCTATGTACGAACATACACAACAATTTACGTTTTACTGAATTAAAAAAAGGAGAAGGTTCTATGTTCAATGCCTATGTATATTTATATTAATGTTATAAATGTGAAAGTAACTCTATATGTCACGGCTAGAACACTAAACCGATTTTGATGAAATTTAGTATGATACGTGCTTGAACCCCGATGAAGACTACTTTTTTTATAACAACCCCTTCCCCGAATACCAACATGGGAGATGTTACCTTACATACCTTAACATGCGTGCAAACACTAGTCCATACACCGATGTTTATCGGTACAATAACTAATGGTGTATATCAGCTACCGAAAGTGTGAGAAGGAAAGATGATAACCAAGTTTACGACGCCGCTAAATTAATCCTTCCGGACGAAACGTAATCGTTTCAGTAATAAATTTCCGAAGATGATATTAAGATTATATGAAAATCTATTGAAATATTATCTTTCATTCAAAATACCGTATGATGTATAGATTTGTATAAAAACAAACATTTTCCACATCAAAGTGACGATCAAACCTGATTCCAAAACCCGACGTTTCCGAACCTTTTAATTGGTTCCTCGCCGCTACCCGCCAACTGTCGGTTCATTGATTTCGCTGCCTCAGATGAACGTCCATATATAATAAATGTTCGTATGTTTTTTAATTGTGAGGTCGGAGCATCTCATCTCTCAGCCGAAAGACGTCCACTGCTGGACAAAGGCCTCCCGTATCAGGTCGGATAGTTATTATTAGTACATTTATCTTGTAAATATTACTTTTTTATAAAAAAATACTGACTTAAATAAATAGTTATAAATGGCATCGATTATTAATGTCGAAAACATTTTTTTTAATTAACTTTCAGATTTGAAAACTCAGATTCCAGTTAAAATCGTAAACTTCGTCCATTTTAATAATTTAGTTCTTCTGTATTTTACGTGACTAACTTTAATTCTCGATTATGCAAAGAATCAATAATTAAAGCGCCGATGAACGATTCGTAAGGTAATATTATCTTGAGTAAAGGTTGATAAACTATTCTAGAAATACAACCAATAATTTACCAACACAATTCCGTAATTGAAGACATTACCTACTGGTTCTGTAATAGACTGGTGTACTGGTGTAAACTAAACTCAGTAATCACTGGTGAGCATGTGGTAAATTCACGGAAGGTATTGGAGTTATATTTTGAAGTAATACAAAATCGAATGGAATCCGTTCATTCCTCGGCGTATATACTTGTTTTATTAAGAGTATAATATCCGGCGCTTAGAAAACATTTAATTAAATTGCGCACCCAGGGAACTGTTTTTCAAGGATATTAACTTTTACTTAAACACTTTATTAGGAGTGTGTGAATAACCCAATATTTTACAAAACGTTACTTTTATAAATACAATTCTACTCGTACATATGATGTGATCGATGCTAGGAATTCGGCATCTGCCTGTGATGCTACATCTCGATGTTTACAAATCAGACCAAATATCATCGCACAGGGACGGACTAACGAATATTTGAAGAAGGCAGTTCGTGAAATAATAGAGTTAGAGACTTTTTATACGTTTAATTTAAAATTTAAATTGCAGGTCGTAAATGTCCCACTAATTAACAAGTCGAGAAGACTTGTGTTCCTTTGAGGGTAAGAAATGCGGGTAGATTATATTTTGAAAAGGATTTTTCTGTTACCGTTTTGAAAACAAAAGTCTCTATATGTGAGCTATAGGTTAACTGAACTTAAGAGACGGGTCGAATCCGTATTTGTGGCGCGTTGTCTTACAAAAGCATCAAACATTTCAATCAATTTTTCTTTAAGCATACCTGGAAAGCGGAATAGTAGCACCCTTCGGTGATTGAAACCATCAATTTTCTTGACCGCCTTTTTGTACTTTATAATGGTTAGAGTCCAAGGCCTGGTTCTTCTTCAATAGATTCTCGATCTCGTTTATATTTATTATGCAGTTGTAAATCATGGTGTTACCACGAGAGTTCTAAATACGATTTCCATCTCATCTATGGTATGGTTTAAGCGGATCTTCCTTACTGGTTCCAGAACTTTATTACAATGCGATTCAAATCTACTTGTTCGTTGTCATGATTAGTCGCATACGAATGATGACGTCATGGGGTTAAAACCTCGTAGGCATGTATATTTTTAATGAGTTCTAAATTACGATGATACCAAGTAATCATGCCTAGCCCCAACCCTTCCTGTCCATTCTGCGAAATTTTGTACCTTCCCTAGTAAACAAATTTTTTATTTCGTTGAAGTAGTAATAAACCTGTGTAAACAACTTTTTGCGTCAGAAATGTTTTAAACGTTACATATTAATGGTGATTTTAAATTCGACCTTAAAATTGAATATAACTTAAAAAGTTTTACTCGAAAATGTTTTAATAAACGAGGGGTTTTTAAAGTATAAATACGGCCCTGAGTATACGCGTATACTATGAAGCGATATAAACCATAACGGTTGTACGAAAATAGACCGCGTACGTAATTACAAACAATCAAATCCGCTTTTAACGTTTTTTAGGGTTATATTCGTGTTAAGTTTTAAATAGTGTGACCATTATTTTAGACTTAAAGCGAAATATTTTTACATCCAATTTTTCTGATATAATTATTTTATAAGGATTCTACAATAGAAGTTTAAGCATTTTAGCGTAGATTTAGCAGGTATTTATTGAATGTAGGAAAGTTATAGGATAATTGAGTCATAGCCGCCCTGAAAATGAATGTTAATCAAAGAATAACTTTATTTCGCCGATTTATTTATGTTTTGCCGCAATCCAAACAGTTGAGTTTTGTTTTAATCATTTCAAAAAAATCAGTAATATTATTACCAATTCAATGCTTAATATGTTTTGTAATATACACGTGAGGCATCACGATACTACAATACTTATTAAATGTATGTCAATAACCTGCTATTAAGTGTAGATCGTCCATTTGGAGCGTAACAATAAAATCGATAACAAACATAATATATATAATCATTTATTTAAAACATATTTTTTTCATAAATTAATTTTCTATATAACCAGTAATAATCAATTAATTAATAATCATATGATGAATGGTATTATTATTGCACGTCGTTTGTTTAAAATCTAGAACAAAACCTGTAATCGTAACTCGAATTAGAATTTAATATTAACAGATAGCGCCTATCTTTTTGATAGGCGATATCGGTTTAAATGGTTACACTGATAGAACGAAATAAGGATCGATGTAGCGTATCATCATAAATTGATATTTGACATTTTCTAGGTTTTTTATTCTCACAGTGCTCGTGAGTCATAGCTTTTTATAATGCCGTCTGAAATTACATATGCACTATAATTATTATAGGTTAGTTTGTAACATTTCACCATACAATTAAAAAAAAACGATTAATTCTAGTATACGTAACATAAGGGCAATATTTTTAGTATTTTTTGTCAGAATAAGTTCTCTCAAACGTTACACTGAATCGTTGACTTAAATTCAATTTTAGTAACTGTACACAAAACGCGCCCGGAAATTTAAATTTTCATATGATATAAAGGAAGGACTTACAGTATAACGATCATAAAATCATTGCATGTCTGAATTAGATAACGCTAAACTGGAGCAAACCGATATAGAATACATTTCTGGTGTGTTAGGCAAAGTGCATTCGACAATTCTCGAAGCAATTTCAAACTTCTCTTTTATTTAAATTATTTAATACAATGCGTATACGTTGATCACGTGATAAAACAAATATACATGAACCATACAATTTTACCTTTTCTACAGTCGTAATTGTCAATCGCTACGTGACCTTGATTTTAATCCGCTGGATCGACACGTCGCGTCGTCTACCTTTATCCGGTAAAGACGGTGAAATGTGGTCACAGTAAAACGCGACCTGTCCGCTTGAGTCATCGCGTGACGCCGTACCGTCTAACGAGCGTCTGACTCTCACCTGCAGCGTGACCTCGGCCGATAAATTAGATGGAACCACCAGCGAACACCAAGCAGCTGGCCAATTTATTAGGCGATAAGTTAATTTGCGATTGCTTTATTTCGGAACTATTTGTTTTTATAACGAGATTAAATTTAGGTATATTATTTATTTTTAGTGTTCAATAGCAGAATCTAAGAGTCTTACTTGAATTTGTTTAGCGGGTCATTCGTTGAATAATGCTGTCTTCTTCTTTTGATTGTAATATCAAAAGTGACAGAAAGAGACAATCAGTGTTTAACTAAACAGACTCCAGGCAACGTTTGTATTACATACAAATTAATTATTATATGAGTTCTAAAAAAAATCTATACACATCAATACTAATATTTATATGACTAGTTTAGTTTCATTGTTTAGAGTATAAGGCAAAGTTTTCACATTGAAAATAAATACGTACTAAATATAGACAGGGCCATGGGTATGTGTGTGTGTGGATGTACTGAGTAAAATGTTCTACTTTTACACCATATAATAAGACTGAATTAAAATTGATTCACTCTAGTATTCTGTCACAAATAAAAATAAAACTTTTAAAATATATAGCTTTATTTCTATCTCCACTGCGTAATAGTCTAACAAAAGCGATTCATAAACTTATACTTTGCTATAATTAGAAATACTACACATTAATAATATGTTATTA
Source organism: Nymphalis urticae (assembly GCA_905147175.2). Lineage (NCBI taxonomy): Eukaryota > Metazoa > Arthropoda > Insecta > Lepidoptera > Nymphalidae > Nymphalis > Nymphalis urticae. Next base: position 2,525,718 of record LR990002.1, read on the forward strand.
ATACAACATATGTAATACAAACTGACTAGGATGTACGAAGATCGCGTGTTATAAATCTCAAATATAAATGACTTGTGTTATGTCAACGATCGATACTATAATTACAGTGTTATGTCATTGTTAAATGACGTTACGTCTAGATAAGTGCATAGCGACACGGCTAACAATCAGCCATTATGTGTAATTAAGATGTAATTATTTTCTCTCAGTCATTGTCTCACAATATTGATTGTATTAACAACGGAAGTTGTTCGAAGTGGAAGGAAATTGTTGTTAACAAAAAGGCAAGATTATTAAATGTGTTTGTAGAGTTAAGTAAAGCTAAAATTGCGCTGTCTTTATTATATCATCACTATTCATCCAATCGCAATCTACTGCCGGTTATAGGCCTTTTTTTATAGAATAGGAAGGCGGACAGGCATATAGGCCACCTAATGGTAAGTGGTCTACAAACGCCCTTAGACATTGGCAATGTAAGAAATGTTAACCATCGCTTACATCGCCAATACGCCACTACCGTCTTGGGACCTAAGATTTTGTGTCCCTTGTGCCTGTAATTACACTGGCTTCACTCTTCAAACCGGAACATAACAATACCAAGTACTGCTGTTTTGCGGTAGAATATCTGATGAGTGGGTGGTACCTTACCAGACAAGCTTGCACAAAGCCCTACCACCAGTAAAGGTATAAGCCTTTTCCATGGTGCGCTAATAGTCCCTGTTGTGTGCATACAATCCGGTCCTGTCGCCTCCCATAGTTCAATTATTTTATATCAAACAATTTTAATTTATAACTCGTCATCATCGCTATAATATAATGTGTGACGGTAGATAGAAATAATTTGGCTGACTTTTAGCTGGCTCGCCGCCTGCTGATAACACACGTTAGGAATGCTTTTGCTGGTTTTTTTCAACGTCCCTTTGTTTTTACTCGTATAAATTACATAATTTCTGTTCGTCTTTTCATTACGTTTTGTAAAAAAAAAAAACAATTGTGTTTTGTCTAAACTCAAATAAAAACAAAGGAAATTTGATTGTTATGTCATGGTTTTGATCGAAAACATTTCGAAAGGAAAATATATTCCAATAATCCATTTAGCATTAAAATATAATTTACACATATAGTATGAAACTTTTAAATAATTCAAACCTGAATGAATTCTAAGTGAATTTAAAACACTTAGACTCATATTTCACATATTTATTTTGACGAGGTAAGCGAAATGTATTGTCATACTGCCTTCTGCATCTCTATATGTTAATATGTAGACGTACGCCTCAAGAAATGTTTTGCCATAGAGTTCCCAGGATTAACATTAAAAATAAACATTATTTCTGAAATTTTTAACACTTTTTTTTTAAAATAATATGAACATTTTGGAAGTGTGTAATATAATTTTGACATGCACCAAAAATATGTTCAGTACAGTCACAGTAAGAACAGACTTGAAACTTAACTCAGAAAATGGTCGTAAAATGTCAAAAAGTGATACGCGACATTGACCATAATAAGTATAATATTTCAAGAATACACGTATCAAAATAGTATATCACCATATCGGTTGTCAATATTTCACAGATCAGTAATGAAAAGAGTCCTTACAGAATAGCGCTGTTTTTAAAAATAATAAAGTCTGCTATCGCAAATTCCTTCTTTATATATGTATGAAAATACAACGCATTATTCACACGTAATATTCCTGTATCGAAGATAAACTTAACAAAGTGTAGGTACTTCACTTTTCGTCCGCATTTACACCGTTACGTAACACTTTCTTAATTTCGTTTTTCTTTTTGATTTCAGGTAACAACCCTCTTCTACCTTTGTTTATATGGAATGTTTCGTAAGTATTTGTAATCTAATTCAATATTTTTGTATATCTTCAATCTAAGCATATATTTTATAAATAATTTGCAGCATAAGCTCGCTTTATTTGTGACATAGCTTCAGTAATTTTGTTCATTTTCCCATAATTACAATCATATGCTGTGTTATGTGTGTTATTATCGATAGTATATATAAAGTATATATAATATATATATATATATATATATATATATATATATATATATATATATATATATATATATATATAGTCGTCGGTGTGAGAATTTAGATTGAACAAGTATATTTTAAAAGTGCTGTGTTTTATCACAGCGCCACGCCGCCGTGCCTTATAACCGAACTCCATAAAATGTTACGACGCCATTGTTCCTTATAGGCAGTTAAACCTGTCTCTTTTGCTCGGGATATTTAGGGAAATTAAATTTTAACCGAACTAGCGTTCTAGCGTTTGTTTGTGGAAAAGATAAAGAGTTGACAATGTTTTGATCATAATTAAATTTCGAAATTTAATGGATTTATTAAAATAATTATATATATAAGGGTTTTCAAGTCACGTCGTTTTACAAATGCCGAAAAAGTGGCGGTAAGTGATTCATCGTGTTACAATTTATTTATGTATAAATGAAATAAATGCAATTAAAAAGGTCCTCTGGAAATTGTGAAGTTTCCAAAGTTCATTAAAAAAAAAGTTTGTCTGTGCGAATGTTTGGTAATGTGCTGGAATAGAACTAGGTTCTTTTTTTGGGTTAAACGCTGTCGTGCCATCCTAATATCAGAGTGGGCGAATATACCTATTCAATACCACATTCCAATGAATAGGAAGAGTAATCTCGATAACTCATCATTCCAAAATTGAGTTTCACTTCATCAAACAATTAAGTCCACGGGGGCAAAGATCCAGGGTCGACCTAAATGGGCCGCGAATTGGAGCGCTCGGTACGGTTCCCTAAAAGAAAGAGCAACTGTACACAAAGTATGGACCACTATCACTAAGGCTACGCCGTCGTATCTGTCAATTATCAAAATATATTTCAAGTTATTGTTTGTATAAAATAAATTAAAATTTAAAAGTACTTAAGCCAAGTAGTTATAAGAACATCTCGATCGATAGAATTAAATTATTATATCAAATATAAATTACATGAATATTACATTGTTTAAATAAACTAAAAAATATCTTATAGAGTAAAACTTGGAAATGGAAACAAAAGTTTGCCTGAATATTCAAAGACATATAAAGAGCATATTAATCATGCACGAATCGTAACTTCAGTCGCCGTAGGGAAGACTTTAATATCCATTCTTTATGGCCTACTTCCTAAACTGGGGTGAGAGCTTGCGATGTATGAACAGAACTCCACTCGCCTCTTTGGTAAAATGGTAATGCTTACAACCTAGGGTTGTCAGCTGAATCTTATATATATATTATTTATTCACAGTAACCCTTAGAAAGGTCTGATATTTCTTAAAGAATAAAGCTACCCATCTCAAAACCTGAGAAAAATAATAGTTATTTTGGAGGGAATGATTTTTTTCTCACAATGCCAATGACATGAGTTAGTTCAAGATCACTCTTACGTCACGTTAAAAAATAAGCTTTCGACTGTATTTGAAACGTTTTTTTTTAGGTTTTATATGAAAAATACAGTTTTTAATAATGTTCGTTTGTTCGTGTACAAAAGATTTTAGATTATCAAGACGTGGAAATTGTCTTTCGTTCGAATAAATCGTGAAAATAAACTACTTATCTACTCCAAAAAATTGTGTACTATTAGTTTAGCCCAGCAGTGGGACATTCACAGGCTGCTACTTATTAGTTTATTGAAGGTTGCCACAAATTGTATGGCTTATTTAATTGTTAGCTCAAACAGTAAAGGCAGGTATATTACTTACTTTAATCATCATATTCAGCCCACATTAATCCACTGCTGGACATAGGCCTCCTCACAGGCTCGCCAATTCTCTCGGTCCTGTGCTAATCGCATCAATTGAACACCCGCCATTTTTCTAAAATTGTCTGACCATCGGGCGGGTGGTCTGCCCACTGGCCTTTTTGCTTCTCTAGGCCACCACTCCGTGACGACTTTAGTCCACTTTTCATCTTCCCGTCTGGCCAAGTGTCCAGCCCATCTCCACTTTAGCCTCGTGATACGCTTCCCAATATCTTCGACTTTTGTTTTTCGTCGGGTTTACACGTTTGGTATACGATCGACGAGAGAGATGCCTAGCATAGCACGCTCCATAGCTCTTTGTGCCACTTTTATTTTGTGCATGCTATGCTTAGTAAGCGTCCATGTTTCGGCACCGTAGGTGAGTATAGGCAAGACACATTGGTTAAACACCTTGGTCTTGAGGCATTGTGGGAGTTTGGATGTCAAAGTATCTTCGAGCTTTCCAAAAGCAGCCCACCCTAAGCCAATGCGTCGTTCGATCTCCTGTAATTGAGATTTCCGATCAAATGATAAACGATGTCCAAGATAGATATAATCGCTGACCACCTGTACGGTGTCCTTACCTACGGTTATGTTAGGTACACGTATTTGGCTATTAGTCATGATTTTGGTCTTGGACATGTTCATCCTCAGACCGATCCTCAGGGAAACTTCTTGCAGATCTGCTAGCATTAGTTGAAGTTCTTTGGTGCTCTCGGCGACGAGAATTTTTACTTTAATCGCCGATTCTAAATTAAATGTAATAAAGCTGGCACCGGATTTGAATGTATGTTCTACCAAGAACCCTTTAGGAACAATAAATCCATCTTCCCGTCAAGAGTTGTATGCCGGTGTATAAATCTTTAATTCCATGTAGAATAATTCTAATTATTATTTCTTTATATTTATTACAAAAAACTTTAGTCAGCCATATTTGTATCAATATCAAATGTCATTGACCTATTGAATCTAATTTCTGTTAGTCTATTTTTTATTAACTTGGATTCGTAGTTGCGGTGATCATGAGCCATTAATCTATAGAAACTCATTATATACTCACTCCGTTCTCACTCAATGTTGAAAGCCGACAAACAGCGATATGCTATTTTTATGCGTGTTTTATTTAAGAGTTATAATTACTTCTTATTTTCGTTGAGCTTTGAGTTTGTTGTTTCAGAATAATAATGGTAGTTAACCATAGAAACTTGCTGCTGGCTTGCTTACTGTTTATACTGTGATTGTAATTAGGAACTGAAAAACTTGACTGCCTCATTAGTCTAGTAGCTAGATGTAAGGCCGCAGACCTGAAGGTCCTGGGTTTGAAATCCCAAGTTGGGCGAATAAAAAGTTATTGCATTTTTCTGTCGAAAATTCGCAATAGTAGCCTAGAGTCTGGAAGTTGGTAATGTGTACACTCCCGTGCCTAAGAAAGCACGTAATGCCCTTGATCCTGCGCCTGAACTCTTTCCGGTCGTGTCGGATTGCCGTCCCATTGGGTCATGACAGTTAGGAAATAGAGAGCGCACCTGTGTTTGCGCACACACTTGTGCACTAAAATATGGCCTGCGCAGTTGGCTAATCTCTCTTGAGATTGGCCGCCGTGTCGAAATCGGTCTGGAGGACTATTATTATTATTAATTAGGAACACTATGTTACCCTTCGTACCGGTACAAAGTACCGATGTTTATCGGTACAATAACTAATGGTGTAAATCAGCTACTGAAAGTGTGAGAAGGAAAGATGATAACCAAGTTTCCGACGCCGCTAAGTCAATAAATCCTTCCGGACGAAACGTAATCGTTTCTGTAATAAATCAATCAATTCCGAAGATTATATTAAACCTGGTTGATTTATAAATTAAAATGTTTTGTTAAATATCATTAATAAATAAGTCATACTATTGAATACAAGTTTATATAGATGGTAAAAAGCGTGGAGTTACTATTTTTATTAGTTTAGTTGTATTTAATTGGTGGAAAAGCGTCTCTTGTATTCTCCTCAGAAGATTCTACATTCGGAACAGGCGGTAATTTTACATTTAATATGATCCTGTAACATGACCATTCAAAAATGCTTGTTAAAACCTACTTGAATAAAGCGTATTTTGATTTTATTGCAGCCTTTGCAGATGGATTTAGTATATGTACATACATACATTAAAACGAAGACGAAGATTTATAAAACTAACTTTTAGTTTTAGACTAAATTTAATTGTAATAATAATATCCTGGGACATTATTCACACGCGGCCATCTGATCCTAAATTAAGCAGAGCTTGTACTATGGAAACCAAACAACTGATACTATATGTATACTACTTTTCTTGTGTAAATATATACTTTTAAAGATAATTACACCCATACTCAGGACAAACAGACATCTTCGTGCACACAAATGTGTGTCCTAGGCGGGAATCGAACCCACAACCTTCGGCGTGAAAGGCAAGTATCTACCAATCACGCCAACCGGCTCGTCATTAACGACAATTCTCGTGTACAAAATCGGTCCATTGAAAAAATATAATAATTATTTCTTCTAAATCTTAAAGACCCAGTGACACTAACGCATATTATTTTATTTACATACTTACATATACACATACATAGTATTGTTTTAATAAAATGTTTTTACAATATAAAAAAAAACTTAAGTAAGAACCGCTTAGCAGTTGGAAACTAGATCATTTCAAACCGTTCGTTGCTCGTACGTGCCTCCGCGTAATGAAACACGCCTACGGGTCTCTTATATCCTCTGGATATGTAGCGCGATGGTTTATTTACCAGTTTCATCGACCGTATTAAATAAAACATTTTACTCGCTTTTTTTTTATCTTTTTTTGTTGCAATGTGATATGATTAAAAGTTATATAGTAGGTACAATATATATGCTTCTATTGCAATTTCGCTTATATAAAGATTTTGTTGTTTAAAATTGTTAAGATGGTTTTATTGAAGAAAATATTATTCAAACACCAAAAATTTCGCTTTTGTTCATTCATTACAATCTTTCCCAAAGATGATAGTCATTTATATTGCAGCTAAAATTGAATTACTTTTAGCAGAGCGTAGTATAGCATTGTGTATTTAGTGGAAGGCGATACTTATATCTTTTCATCTACCATTTCTGTATGTTATCAATGCAATATAACGTCAACATTTAAATAACATTCGCGCTCCGTTTAAAATGTTTGAAAAGATACGATGTTTAAATGAGTAAGTAAACTGAACGGAAAACATTCAATTGAATTCCATCTCTCCGTTTAAGGATATACGGATAGGGGCTGTTTGTTTGTTGTAGTGAAATTTGACACACTTTACAAGTTTCAGATACGAGTAAACTGAAGTTAGAAGTTAGTTTAATAGAAGTTAGATAAGTAGGTTATATGTTTTATTCTACTCGTTAAATAAAGCTAAGGTTGTTTGAAAATATCAATATTTTGCGTGATTTTGAATGCTTGTTATAAAAATAAAACGTAAAATAATTGATTCTACCATTCGATCGAATCGAAATCAATTATTTTACGTTTTATTTTATATTGCATGCAACACCACGCGCTATATTGTTAAATATTCAAAAAATAAATAATTTTGATTCTTATTCTTAAATTTTATGAAGTCCACCATCCGTTTGTTTAAACTTCTTCCTATTTTTAATAGTACGAGTACGTAGGTCAAAGTTTCTAGAAAAATCTGGATCGTTTTTACAAATGTAATTACGTACATTATCAAATATATCAATATCAAATATGACCACGAAGAGCAATTAATATGACAGGGTGAAACTAGCTGCGAAAGACCTACGTGTTGCGCACGCTGATCACTAATCCGATGTGATGATGAATTATAAGTTTGAAATAGTTTGTATTATATATTTGTATCAGCGATACCAAATCAATCACACTAATATATATATCTTGATAATATTTATTAAAATAGTAATAATAAAGGAGTCATTAATGTCGATACCATGTCTGACACATGCGCATTCGTTTCACTTTCTTCTGAAGTTGCAGCATCCCGTAAAGCAGAGCTTCAGCGGTCGGCGGACAGCCGGGCACGTATATGTCGACCTAAACAGTACGATTTAAAAAAAAACTTTTATTTAATTGTTGCCAGTCCTCCTCCACCGGGAGCTTTGGCGCACCTTGGAGAGGCCTATGTTCAGCAGTGGACTTAGATTGGCTATTGATTGATTGATTGATTTTTTATTTAATTTGCAACGTTAGCTACCTTCGAACTCCGTGACGAATAACGATCAACAACACAGATACGAAATTTTGTATACGCGTTCAATTATGATAACGCCTTTTTGATACTATTTATTTATTTTAAATTAAATAAAAAGTAAACGTTTGTTAGACAGCAGTTTTCATTTAGATATTCTTTATGATAAAAGAAGTAATGAGTAACACAATAGATCCATTGGCAAGCCTAGCTCAATATTAAATAATTTTACATCGCAAAATATTGCTCGAGCTGTTCTCAATTCAAAATAAGGAATTCACTTAAATACTATTTGCGGTAAAAGTTTCTACTTACATATACTATATATTACAGTAAAGAGGTATGATAGCCCTCTAGCTAAAAATATCGTAACGAAACCTACTTGTCGAGGATGAAATTCTGTCTCATGTGCTCCTAACCTGTATTGAAGCAGCGTGAGGAGGTCTGTGCAGCAGTGAGAAATTTATTTATAAATATATTAAACATAAGTCCAATAACCAATTACCGGAATAATCCTATCAGCACCGCGAACAGTTGAATACGTATAATGGTAGTAACCACCGCCGTTTGCGCAACTACCCATCGACACCACGAATCGGGGCTCAGGCATCAGGTCATATGTCTTCCGTAGAATCGGCGCCATCTTATTGGTGACGGTGCCGGCGACGATGATAACGTCAGTCTGACGCGGTGTCCCTCGGAAGACCATACCGAAGCGATCCATATCGTATCTAATAGATTACAATATTTTGCTTAGCTTAATTCTAAAGAACTATTTACTTGACATTTTGATACAGGGCTTTGTACATGTCTACGTAGGCGGGCAGTGCCTCATCGTACTCATCACATATTCCATTGCCAAGCAAGACTTAGTATTGTTAGGTTCCTATTTTAAGTGTGATTGAGCCAATGTAACTACGTGCACATGAGACATAATATCTTAGTTCCTAAGGATGGTGGCATCTCGGCCGTGTAAGGTGTTTTAATTGAGGTCAATATTTCTTCGTAAGTTATATTTAGTTTATAGCTCGCCAACGAAGACTCGCTAACAACGCAAGCGAGGCATCAGGTTAAAATAAATATATTCTAAAGGTAAATAAAGATTGACATGCAGTCGTGACATAAATGTGTTAATTCGAAGGCTTGCGCGCTCGAGTACGTAATTAAGCGGAAATGCTTGACCCCAGACCTCTTTGTTGAAATACTCAGGTCAGAATGCCACAGCCCGGCCTTTTGCTGCCTATTTATTAAGAATTTTAGAATACATCTTAATTAATTGCTATTTACTTCATTAAATATTTATTCATATGTAAATAAATAATGTTTGTTTATGTTACAAATTTTCACCAGATATTTTAATGATTAAATTTATATAATTTTATTGAATTATAAAAACCTTTCCAAAATTTTATTAATACAGATTTTTTTTAAATAATTTTAATTTCATTATCATTTACAGAAAATCGTTTTCCTAATTTCTAAAAGGTTATCGAAGATGTTGAAGTGTTTGGGAAGATTGGGGACATTATTGATCTTTAATCTGCCTTTTAAAAATCACTCCTTGTAATAACTTAGCGAAAGGGGAGTCGAGTTTTATTTTTCATACCGTTGTCAGGCGGTTTTCAGATAAAAAATACTGACAGAGGATTCTCTTAGATTCTAGTTCACGTAATATTTTGCATTAAAAACAAATAGTGACAATTAAATCAAAATAATCGTATCAATTTTTCGGATATCGAATATGGATTAACAATGTATCATAACTTCTATTAAGATTGTCCAAGTACCTTTAATATTTAAAAATAAGTATCTAAATGATATAATTCAATTTCTCCGCTTCTCGGTATATTGAGTTACGAATGAAATGACGATTCAAAAGTAGTTGTATTTTTATACAACTTGTCCCTTACCATTTCCCATCCATTCCGCACTTAAGCTTTAGATTTAAGGAAATCGTTTAGGCCATTTAAATTCGCTTCAAATTGAACGTGACTTTAATTACACACAAAAGGGACATAAATCCTAAGGGATAAGGGATCTCATGGTTGACAGAATAATGTAACGGCACATTACCTCGGCCTAAATTTTAAATTATATATATTACACGAACAAACTCTTTTTTTTTGTAAAAGTTAGTTTCTGTTATCAAATAGAAATATATTTCATCCAAGCAGGAACTCAGAAGTACTTTAGCATCGTCGTTTTACGTAATTATATTAAATAAATGTTAAGCTATGTATTCGGCCAAAATATTATTAATATAGCTACGAGACTGGGTGCCGTTTTTGCTTAATGATTCTCGACGCGAATTCCTCAAGACCGTAGCGCGAAGCTACACAGCCTACCTACCATCGATAAACGTATATTTCAAATAGCACTGGCAAGTTACTGGTATTACTGTTATAAACACACAAACTGTCGAGCTTTTAACATCAAAACAGATTAAACAATAATAGTTGTGATCGTGAAAAGGTGTTGCATGTCGTAACCGGCTTCGGTTACAGATAATGATCTCATATCGTTTACACGGTTCGGTATCGTTCGCTTCACTTACTGTAGCCGTGAAATCAAGGTGATTACGGATTGACGGCGAAATATTACGTATAATATTTTACAAATATGAGAGAAATAGACAATTGAGTCAAAATTCATCTTATATATTTTTAAATTAATTTTCGCACGCGTGTTGTTGAAGTTGGGACCGAAAGTTAAGTATAAAAAACATATGACATTCCTTGGTGTTCAAATTTGTTTCATACCATAAACATAACAGACATTACTGCTAGGCAGAGTTACTTCGCATTTATAATAAAATAGTATCGGTAGGTATTACCTAGGTCCAGCGTAATGCATCATCTCCAAAGCGCAGCACGCTAGGCCGAAAGTCAGGGGCCAGAGGGAACCTCTTCTGCCCCAGTTAAGTATGTCATCAACTCTAGCGACCACCCACTCCGCCTTCGACTAGAAAAACAAATAAATCGCATATAAATTAAAAATATATTTGTCTTTAAAATTATTAGTTATTATATGTAAAAATACATTCTTGAAAAATGTAAAAATGCCTTATTTTTCTTCCTTACAGGTAAGGCTATGTATATATTGCATGTTATGAAAGAGTATCGGCGTGTTTTTTTACAAACATTCGTTGTACAAAAAATTATACAATAAATCGATTTTGTTGCTTTAATTTGTTTGAAAGATTGATAGACGGTTTAAATAGCTTTCGATTTAGCAGTTGATCGTATTTAATCGTCTCATGTTATCCCTATTACGTTGCCATGTGCCCTATTACGTTAATTCAGCATGATTCCTTTCCATTCCATTTTACGCTTGCAGAATACTTATTAAAACCCATCATTTAGAACGTGAACTCTTTATATCGTTTTAACGAAAGAAAACGTCGAGATATTTATATTCCTATTCCCATTACATTTATTAATCACGTACGCGCTATAGTAAAGTTGTATTTTTTTTTCTCTTTTCGTAAGTTTTTATTATTCTTGTTCATATAAAATTATATAGGTACGATAGATTTATTTTATAGATAGATATTATTATTTATATTATGAAATGTTTGCGTTGCATCAACGCAATCGCACTGCGCCGCGGCGTCGTTTTTGTGATACGACATCGCACCGCAGTGTCGTGGCCTCGCCTTAACAGCATGTAAATGCTGTCCACTGCTGGACAAAGACTTGAGCTATCAAACTGTTTTAATGCAGATTTGTGGATGGTGACTCACATGTGGCAAGATTTCATCCGACATGTGTAGGTTTCCTTTCCACTTCAACGAGATTACTGAGATTAATTATAAACACAAATGAAGCAGTTGATAACTTAGGAATTAAGATTCGCGTGTTCCAGCTAATATTTGTGGTAGGGCTTTGGGAAAGCTCGAATGGGTAGGTACCACCAACTTATTAGATATTCTACCGCAAAACAGCAATGCTTGGTATTGTTGTGTCCAGTACAGTGTTTCAAGGGTGAGTGAGCCAGTGTAATTAAAAACACAAGGGACATAACATCTTAGTTATCAAGGTGGCGCATTCGCAATGTAAGCGATCGTTAACGTTTCTTACAATGCCAATGTCTATGGGCGTTGGTGACCACTTACCATCAGGTAACCCATATGCTCGTCCGCCTACCTATACTATAAAAAGTAATAAATATTATTGTTGACATTATATCAATATGATCATTCCGCGCTTTCATATTTAAGGTCTCAATCGAGCTTAAAACTACATTGAAAATTACATGTTCTATTTACCAACAAATAAATAAATTCCCTACGGACGAACAGGAGCCTTTTCCTTTTGAGAAGAAAATTTTAAAAGTTGATTTATCGTAGCGCTTCGTATACGAGCCCGTCTCGGAATTACTTCGCTAATATAAGTTAAATTATGAAATACGTTGTATGAAAATATTTAAGTTTCAACTCACAGAATACAGTTTCCATCCAAAATTCACGACTAAAATATCGCTCTGTGTGATGTTACAAACATTAATTTCTACAAAATATCCGAAGCAACTGAGACAAGGATAAATATTCATTGGTAACAAAATCTTTTGTAAGACTTTAGTGAAAATGTTAAAACGTCTCGGATAAGTTAAACTTATTTAAATAAATTTACATATTGTAAGTGTTTTTTGCATATTATGGACGTTTGACGCTTGATAAATCGAAACCTGATCACAATAAATTCCCAAATATGTATTGTATTATAGTAAAGTAACATTTCACCTAGATATCATCTCATATCATCTTTCAGGCTTGATGAATATTGAAATATGAACTTGTAGCAATATTTTATTAGAATCATGCTAACTTAAACACGATATATTTCTGCTTTAACGAACATAAGTCTAAATCGACTATGCCATATGGGCTCATAATTATTAAATCATAAAATATATTAAATTTATTTGCATATGAAAATTAATGCACGAATTAAATTCCATCATACAAACACTATCATTAAACGTGAACAGCGAAACCGTTTACAAATCGTCGAAACCGTTCCACCGGAATCGATTTAATCCAGGATTAAACGGGCAACGTCCGAGCTGAAATATCGAGACGATCACGACTAGTAGAACAATTCACATTTTACTTTAAAACTACTACGTTTTCTAAAAAAAAAAAAAGATATATAGTCTTCGCCTCGAGGTGACTAATGTTACTAACATTGAAAACGTGGAGGGAACTTACTGCAACAATGTTTATGGGTTAGGTTAATTTTGAAGTTCTTCTGAGAAATGTTTTATCGTTTGAATAACAGTATTGCAAATATATTTTTCATTCAAAAATTTTTTTTTAAATGTACAGGCTAGCGCTTGACTGTTATCACACCTGATGGAATGTGAGATACAGTCTAAGATGGAGCGCGCTTGCCTAGAAGATAAAAGACAAAAACCTATCATCTATAAATTTCAGATCAGGTGGGATTATTACATAACATTGGGCACAACCTTCAGCTCCGGGCACAGCAATATAATAAAATACAATAGTATTGACTGGTATCATTTTGAGATGTTTTTACGCGGTCACCGCCAGAAATGTTAACCATCCCTTAAATCGCCAATGCGCTACCAACATATAAGTTCCAAATAAGCTAAAGAATGATCGGACTTTTACGGCCTTATATATAAGCATTGTTTAGTGGGTGATGAGTTAAACGATGTCCTGTCTTCTTCTTTCGAATATCAAATCAATGATGACAGAAAAAGCAGACAAAAATCAATTTAACTATACAGCTGCTAAGCGACGTTTATAAGTAATGGTCTGTTAATGTTTAGATCTATAGCGTGATCGTGAATGTTATTTTATGTGAACGTTGTGATAATTTCTAAGATTGGGTCTAATGTTGATAGCGAGTTCCAATCTCGTCCCGTCGTCCATTAGTGAGATGGGTGGACTTACTCCAATTTCTTACGTAATTGGATTGGAAGAGGGTTAGTTCAAGGTGATGCCCGCGTTAAACAATTGGTACACACGCTCACACAATCTGACCTTTTAGTTCACACTAAGGACTCGCAATTTTTTTCTAATAGTTGTAATTTAAAAAAGTATATCAAATTCATCCGAATGCTTAAATATTGTTTATGGTAAATCTTCTTTTGATTGCTAAAGATTTTAGTACTACGAGATAAATAGCCTTTTCACATAATTAAGGAAACAGGAGCTTTTATATTAACAAAAAGTTTCAAAGTCTAGTAACCTCAACCCGATATACAAATATCCATCTTTATATAATGTTTAAGAGATATGAGCATAACGAATTCGGAAATATATATACAACAACTACAAGTAAGTACAACGGCCATAACGCCTTCTGTTTCGGAAAGGTACTCTGAGCTCAGTTTAATTATTTTTCTTTCTTTCTTCGTTCGCGCTGAGCTGGGCTTGCTTGCCAGTTGTCCGGATTACACAGGGCTGTGCTCTCGGATCTCTTCCAACAGTTTACTGCATAGTGCTTTCTGCTACTACGTAATACTACATTTTCTCAATCCGTACGGACGGATTCGTATTTTCGATTTTACCGTTTTTTAAAGTTTTGTTTTAACTTTATTATTTAAATGTGTTATTATATTTTTTAAACTGAATTTATTTCTCTTACAATTTGATAAATCGCCATTATTTTTCTGCTCGTCTTTTTTCAGTTCAAATATTTCCAGATTTTATTACGCAATTTGGTATATTATATATAATATGAAATGGCAAATATGTATATAATACACTAAAGATTTTATAGTAAAAAAATTTAATTACTTGAAATGTTATGTTTTTATGATATACTCGTATCTATACCCATAAATACAATCATTTTAACGGCACATGCGATTTATTATAATGGAAATGTTGCTCAAGTGCAATAAAGTTAGAAGTTGCGAGAAATGGATATAAAAAACGTCAGGTAGTATAATCGTTATTTAACAGTACGAGAGAAAACAACTATTACATGTTGGATATAATATAACACGCGCTATTTTTTCTTTAAATAAGATATTTGAATTATTGTCAACTGCTTATATACTATTATCACAATCAAGTTCAGGAAGACAACGCATCGTATACATATCGTAGTAAATTCAAATTTCGAATGTCATCTTAAATAAATTATTTGTTTGCTTAGCACTTTATATGAAGAGCTCCATTCTTAAACATTATTCAACGATCGACTTATGTACATATGTACAGGTTATAACAGTTCCTAGTAAAATTAACTAAATATAAACATCCCATTGCTGGACCAAGGCTGCTCTTTATTTTGAGGAGAAGGTTTGGATCCTATTCCACCACGCTACTCGTATAGGGTCCTGTGGATCCACTTGTGACAGACTTTAATCCGACCCATTAACCTCACGATAATTGGTTGACCGTACGAGATGTATTATAAACACAAATTAAGTTCATTAAAATTCAATGGTGCTCGAGTTTTAACCTCCAGTTGAGATCAATTTGTTCGAACCATTCAAACACAAATAACCAAAAGCCAAGAAACCAAAAGTGCTATTACAAATCTTTGCCTCTACAATTCGTTGATTTCCTTTCAACGTACAAAAGCAGTATTTTTCAATCGAGAATTTCTCCGACGTACGTAGCGGCGCTCAAGCCACTCGAGCTCGAACTGGAGCTCCATATTTCTCCGTTTTACCTTTTATCCGACTCTATTCTTATTTTTATCTCCTGAGCGAATTCTCGTTCGCCGACTACGGGGATTATTCAAATCGTCGAGGCGAAAATGTTTGTATTAACATTCTTTAATGGCTTGACGGTTGTGTTTTGGTTCCAATTCTAAATATAATTGAGCAATTTGCAACGAACGAACCCTACAGATTTGACTTAATAGACGTATGATATAAAGTATAGTAAGTAAAGTAAAAGCCTATAAATGTCCCCCAACTGGGCTAAGTCATTTTTGGGGAGAAGGTTTGAAGCTTACTCCACCATTCTGCTATACATACAGCAAACCTGCATGCCTCACGATGTTTTCCTTAAACATTGAGTACGAGATGAATTGTAAACACAAATTAAGCACATGAAAATTCAATGGTGCTTGACTGGGCTTGAACTCGGAATCATCGGTTAAGAATTTAAGATTGACGTCTTCTAACCACTGGGCGATCAGTGCTTCCAAGTTGAAGATATAGTAGTTACGTTCATATATTTTTACAATGGTGATATATATAATTATTAACATTGTTTTATAAATAAAAATATTATTAATCATTTACCTGACCCTTGTAATGAAACGGGGAGTAACGTCTTTTTTCACCAACTTTATAAGACTTTGAACCGTGTAAGTTGACCGGGGCTTTCTTCTTCGTATCACTGCAGTAATTCCTTCGGATATCTCCGTTTGTATCGAAGGGAATGTTGTAATTCTTGAGTACAGCATTACGTCCAGTTGAATCAATATTGATAATTGTGGATTTGTTATAGCATCGCAACAGGCTAAAATGGAATGTTATAGAAACAGAACAATATACAGCATATTTTAAGGAAAAACTTCTGTGTATAGGTTATTAATAATATGAGGTTCTTTTTAAGTTTCATTAATAATTTACAAAGTTTAATAAAAGTAGTTCAAATGATAGCGCACCGCTAGAATTGATATATCTTACACAGTAATACTGCCATTGACCTGTTAAGCATGTTATCTAAGAAGCTATGCCTTTTGTGCCTGAGTAATCTCACTGGATCATTCACTAAAACCGTAACATTGGCGGGTTGAAACGAGATAGCACTATTCTACTTTGCCAGAACCAGGAACAATAGGAAATAAAAGTTTTGTGATTTGAAATAAAAAAGTCGTCTGTTGACTTTATATACCTGAAACAATTTATTTTCTTATATATAAATGATATATGTGACATATTGCTTTTTCCTCTTGTATTGAATCGCGTTGAAAATTTTTAGTAATGTCACTTTGATGTTTGACAATTTTATGTCAGATGTTATCAAGTCGCTACGAAGGTTTCAATATTGTTTCATGTTTGGAATATTGTATTTAGTTATGCAATTTTTTTTATACTAATATTAAAAATGCGAAAGTAACTCTGTATGTCTGTCTGTTTATCTGTATGTCACGCTTTCACGGCTAAACCATAAAAACGATTTTGATGAAAGATATAAGCAAGCCCTCAAGAAGGACTTATCCCATATTCCTATATTATTTTTATATTATTATGTTTATAACTTTATAAATAATAATTTTGAATAAAAATGTTTTTATAAAAGATTTCCTTTAACCCAATTTCAGATACATTTTAATAAAAAAAAGTATTTACTAAAGAATCGTTATTCAGTGCGCGTCCCAGGAAGCTCTTATTATTCCACGACAGGCGAGAATTCCCCGACATTTTCCTTTGCCGAAAAATATTGTTACATGAAAAATCCCTTTTGTATTCGGCCCTCCATTGTAAATAGTATCTACCTGGAGACTCATTTCAAAGTTGTATAAGAAATGAATAATGAAAAAACCAACTTGTCAAAAAGTTTTCTTTAAACGTTGTTGTAAACGATCCTGTGTCTTCTTCTTTTGAATGTCAAATCAATAGTGTCAGAAAGAGAGAAATTAACTAATCAGCCGCTAAACTATAAGTAAAGCCTTACATTTCAACTATGTTGCTTATATTCACTTTTTTTTTGGTAATACAATATAAAAAATCATTGGTTCCGAGACCGAGATTGCCGAGACAATCTTCGATTAATACTCATATGTTTCATTCACTGGGCCAGTTCGGCTCACATTTGTGTTTATAATTCATCTGTGCTCTGTAGTCGCCTTGTAATAGGATATTACAATGTGATTTTTTTTGTAATTATGTACATTACGAAGAAAAAAATTTAATCCATGTATGCAGAATAGCGTACACTCGTACATGATACATTATAATATCCTTCTTTTAGCTGATGGAAATAATATTTAAAATCTATTTAACTATAACATCGCCCTAGGTTGTCTCATAATTTGATCTGCAAGCATATACAAGGCGTCAAAGTGAATTATGGCCGTGTCACAGCGTAATCTCCTTCGCTGGAGGCTGGATGACGCTTGTGATAAGCCTTCATTGTGTCCGAGTAAACAGGGTTTAATTGATTAGGTTACACAATATTCGAGCGGAAGCTTCCACTTCAGCTATTAACCATCGGCTAAGAACGTATCGAATAAATATTGACGAACATTAAATAAGTCTTCCAAATGCATCGTCCGTGTGGACTTCGAATACAGATTGTTATTTTTATAAGCAAATATTTTTATGAATTGCCTAACTGTTTTCCTCGATTGCGTCAGCGTCAATTTTATTTTTTCTGTAGATCCCGTACTTTCCAAAAATATGCTTAAGTCCTCCAGGTATCAGATAACTTTTATTTTAAATTTCATACAAATTGATATAGTAGTTTACTTGTAGCGAGGTAACAAGCAGGCGGATAATAGAGCACTGGTCTGATTGAATAAGAAAGGTAAAGGTAAACCATATTAGCGTTGAAACTTAGATCTAACGAAGTGAGCTGAAGTCGAAGAAAAATGAAATAGAAACAAATTGATGTCAAAGTTTATTGTCGCATTTACTGCTTCTTATGTTTCAATTCATAGAAAAAATAAATACTAGATTTTCACGTCAAAAGTAAAATTATAAATAATGATATTTCCTAATTTAATGAGACATGCAAAAACTTACTTAAGTTTAATTCAAAGATAAAAAAATCTTCTATCTCATGGTTAACTCTTTTAATTCGTGATCATCCTTTTATTTTTATCTTTTCACTTACATAGTAAATAAAAGCCGTCAAGTCTTTTTTTTAATGTCACACGATGAATATTTCTGAATATATTTAATTCAGTGAAACGGCTGCGGTAAAGTTTGTTGTACGTATCTATAGACGAAAGGTGCGGAAATATATCACCATAAACATTAAATTCTCATTAAACTGTACCTTAGACCCTCAAGTAAACACCATGTTTTATTCGTATTTCCTTTTACCAAACAAACTGACTTTCTCTTTGACGCCAGCCTCATTAAAACCAGGGCCTAGAGTAGTGGATAAGTGGACGTGACACAATTATGTGGCATGAAAATGAGGCGGTAAAATGATGTACCAATTTAAAATATCTCGTGTTAGAATGTCCGTAAGCCGCTGGGCACGTTGGCCGGCTTTATTTCCTCGACGTCATTTAAGCCGTGCGGCGGACACAGATTAATACGCAGAAGCGTTAAGAGGTGACAGGTTTTGAAAGCAAATTGTTTGCCAAAACCGAATTACATTCGGTTCTCGAAGACATATTCAATTTCGGTCACGTCTTATCGAATTTCCAAAAGTGTTGTGATCAATTTATGTTTTGATGCAAAATATTTCTTTCTTTCTAATTCAAAATATAAATTTTTATTGAAATATTTGCAAGTATCGGCAACTGATAGTTTTGTTTCTTTTTTTTGTATGTACAAACATTTCTTTGCTTATTTGCCTCGGTAATAGCCTGTAAATGTCCCACTGCTGGGCTAAGGCCTCTTCTCCCTTTTTGAGGAGAAGGCTTTGGAGCTTATTCCACCACGCTGCTCCAATGCGGATTGGTGGAATACACATGTGGCAGAATTTCAGTGAAATTAGACACATGCAGGTTTCCTCACGATGTTTTCCTTCACCGAAAAGCACGAGATGAATTATAATCACAAATTAAGCACATGAAAATTCAGTGGTGCTTGCCCGGGCTTGAACCCACGATCATCGGTTAAGATTCACGCGTTCTTACCACTAGGCCATCTCGGCTTAGTTAAATTTGCCTCGGGAATCGCATATTAAATTACTGGTGGTAGAGCTTTGTGCAAGCTCGTCTGGGTAGGTACCACCCACTCATCAGATATTCTACCGCAAAACAGCAGTACTTGATATTGTTGTGTTCCGGTTTGAAGGATGAGTGAGCCAGTGTAATTACAGGCACAAGGGACATAAAATCTTAGGTCCCAAGGTTGGTGGCGCATTGGCAATGTAAGCGATGGTTAATATTTCTTACAGTGCCAATGTCTAAGAGCGTTTGGTGACTACTTACCATCAGGTGGCCCATATGCTCCTCCGCCTTCCTGTTCTATAAAAAAAAAAAAAAGCGCATGTCAATTCCTAAAAATAATTTACAAACATACGAAGGACGTTAAAATGTGTAGACTAAATGATCAGATTATAATGGTTTTAGTATTAGTAAAGTAAAACGCCAATAACAAACCATATATAGCTCATTAGTGTCCCATATGTAACAAAGACTTTCTCAGCTGTCAAAAAAAATCAATCATATTCCACTATAATGATAAATATTTATAAGTCAAAATTTCAGCGACACATACTCATAATATTTTCTTATTAGCACTGGGCACCTGTTAGCTAATGAAAGAGATGTGAGGTCGGTAGTGGTTCGCAATTTATCTCGCAACTTACGGTTATGATCTACGTACATGTTTTATCCACTCGGCCATTATAATAATTGATCTATCAAATCTAATTAGGAGTATTGAGTGGATCTAACAAATGAAGAAGGTCATGTAACCGTTTTCTTACCCGCCTTAAAATTAAATACTATTTTCGTTACTTAAACAATCCAGGTCATTACTGGATGTGATGAGGTAACACACACACACACCCCCCAGTAATACAGATGTGTTATGTTGGAATGAGCTCGTAGCCATCCGTACTAAAGACGGCCATTGCAGAGGTTTTTGTGGACAAGAATCCCACATAAAGCACATTTTTGATAGTTTCTAACGAATATATATATATATATATATATATATATATATATATATATATATATATGTATATGTATGTATTTTAAGTGAAAGAAGAAAGGTGCTCTTTGTCCAGGCACACGATATTTATAGAATATTTCTACTTATTAAAACTTCACATATTGATTTTAATTTATAACCGCTTAATGCTATAATTAACATAAACACGACGTAGTAGTTGTTTATTCTTTGATAGTGTAATTAGTAGTTCGTGGTTGCCGGTAATTTATACATTGTACGCCCATTCAGTACCATGCACGTGTGGCAGGCAATTATACAGGAAGTAGACGTCAATAATTCCACCATAATCTATTAACGTGTCAGTTATTCACCGGTACTGTTTGTTTAAACACGTTGTAATAAAATAACAATAATATGTGTCTTTGTAGTGTGCGTACTATGCGCACACTAACATACCGAGCGTATTATATCGATTGCAATAATGATTCGAATATTTGTTAGTCATGTCCTAAAACATATTTGAATCATTTAAATTAGTTGGTATATACTAATTTACATAATAATAACCAAGATGGCTTAAGATGATCGAATAAAAATCTGTCACATGTGTGACTAATGTGAGTGGCGTGGTGGAAACAATCTCATAGGAGAAAAGACCTTAGCATCGGGACATTTAAACGGATACTTTATTCTTTTACATAATAACAATGTATTAGATAAATAGCGAAAAGTAACTAACGTAATAGAGTAACGTAATCAATTTAATATAATCCTAAATCTTTTATTACTGTTTAAATAATCCGTACCAAATAACTTTCTTTACAGTTACTCATTAGGCCTCGTGGGAAAATGCGAGTGATTAAATGTTTATCAACAGCTGTTGCAAGTCCTAAGAGGCCGAGGTAATATTTTTAAGAAAAACAAAAATTCAGTCAGTTTACTGAAAATGTAATAAATCCTTATAACGTCTGACGTCGCGTTTCTTTTCATGTTTTCGATTTTTTTTTTGCAGAAGCTTTGAATTCAGGGCGCTTTATGATTTTTATTTGCGCTGTTTGTATACAGAGCGTTATGAAATTGCTTCGACGTTTCAGAAATAGGGTTAATATTTTTGCTAAGATTTTCAGTGACATGCTTTTAATATATTTATTCATTCAGTAAGTTAGAAATCGTGTTTAAGGCGTATGAATGTTTGAAATAAGATATAAGTATTCTTTCTGCAAGTCTGTAATTTTAGTTTGGCAGTAAATACGTTAATGACGTCGCATACATATTCTATCGCCAATTAGAAATACTTAGTATTGTTGTGTTTCGGTTGGAAGGGTGACTGAGCCAGTGTAACTACAAGCATAACGAACATAACATCTCAGTTCCCAAGGTTGTTAGCGCATTGGTGAATGGTTAATATTTCTTACGGGGTCTTAAAAAGAAAAGCCATTGAAATTAGTATCTTTAATACATAGTGACCAATTATATATTTGCATATTTCATATTACTACAACAACATTTTTAAACATAAAATAATTCTGTTATTTTTTTTTCAACAGTTTCTTCAAAATTATTATGGCGATATCATGTAAATAAATATACATTTTCATTTCTCTGGGTTTTTTTTGTATCGGAGCAGTTTTATTGGCGTATGTTTTACTTGTTATTCATTAAATACAATCTTTGTAGTGTAATAAAATGAAATTGGGCTCGTTGGTTTGTTATTTTATTGCGTAATAATTAGGCATATATATTACATTTATGATTTTCGTATTTCTTATAGATGTATTAATCATAATATTATATCATATAAATAAGGTTATATTTAATCTATCTATGTGTATCTACCGTCTATAAAGCCTAATGTAAATTTATTAGCTATTATTTAACGAAGGTTGAATTAAAATACATTAAGTAAACTATAACTACTGGTGGTAGGGCTTTGAGCAAGCTCATCTGTGTAGGTACCACCCACTCATCAGATATTCTACCGCAGAACAGCGGTAGTTGTTATTGTTGTGTTCCGGTTTGAAGGGTGAGTGAGCCAGTGTAATTACAGGCACAAGGGACATAAAATCTTAGGTCCCAAGGTTGGTGGCGCATTGGCGATGTAAGCGATGGTTAACATTTCTTACAGTGCCAATGTCTAAGGGCGTTTGGTGACCACTTACCATCAGGTGGCCCGTATGCTCGTCCGCCTTCCTTTTCTATAAAAAAATAAATAAATAAAAGAAGCGAGATAGTTCATTTGATACGAATCGTAAAATTTGAAAGATCTTAAATAGGACTAGTTTTAAACCTAAGGCATCAATGTATATAAAGTCTTTGTGTATCGAAACTTGCTAGAAATCATACTGTGTCGGAAAGTTTTTGAAGGGACTTAAACATCTGCAGTGAAAGCATGGTGTACTAAGTTACGCAATACGCATATAGGTATTCTTTACACGAGACGGCGTTGCCCAGCAATCGACCATTATAATATTGGCACACTGATTTATATTTTACACCCTTTTCATAGTTACATTCATATTAAAACAATATAAATACAATACGATATTACAACTTTACGTTGTATGGGGTTTAGTTATAATAGTTAATACTAATAGTGTTTGTTATTTCAGATTGTGCACGCTCCGAGTGACGCGGTTGCGCGTATGCGGCGCGCTCGGCGAAGCTGGCGGCGGAGCTGCTGGCGGGGCCGGCGCCGGTACGGTCACGCTCGCGGCACGTATGCACAGCAGCAAGCGCACGCTGCGGTCCAACGACATCACCGTGCCGCCCCATGATGTGGAGCTGGACCTCTGCTTCTCGCTGCAGTATCCGCATTTTGTAAAGCGGGACGGAAATAGGTACAGATATGCATAATATACCCTTAACATAATATAATTAACACTATTTGTATTAGCAATTTGATGATGGGGAATATTGCTCGGTCTGTCTGGCTAGCTGCCCATCTCGTTATCTCTCTATCAATATTACGCAGATCTAACGTTCTGCGTTTTTTCTTAACTGGTACGTCTCTTGTTCTTCTGGTCCTGTGTTAAAAGAACCTGAGATTAAGCTCATATGTGTATATATATATGCTCGTATCTGTTGTATATCTTAAGAGTATAGATAATAGTGCATTGCATAAATTTTCGTCCATAAAAGTAAACAGGCTCGATAGATTCGGTTGAGTAAATCGCACGCAGACATTTTTTTTTAATTATTTCTATAATATTTATATGAGTTTATTGGCATTGTATAGTGCGCGAGACGTACGACATGACATAAAAACAAAGTCGTTTCTTATTCATTGCTACAATTTGCTCAGCTTTATGAGTAAACGTACTGGGTAATGGTGTGGTTCAAATGTTAACGGCGCAATGATATTTTAAGGTCGAGGTTAACACTAATGGGGTTTCCGTCAATAAAAAAATATGGGCGAATCTCATATAGTTTTATTTTATAGCCGTTCCCTGATGAATATGTTACGAATTTTATTAGTTTACGTCACGAGTAATGCTTTTAATGATAAAGGTTTTTGTTGAACTAAAAACAAGAAAAGAAAAATAAATACCCGGACGCGAGAAGATCCTGCAAAGAAACGCATCGGGATTTTTTTTTAAGATACCTCTCTCCCATTTGCCTTCACATTAAATTGAAATTTTTAAAAAACCTTATTTTGTGCCTATTGTATAAAATAAAATTATGTACCAAATTTTAGCTTTCTAGATTCAGTAGTTTGTACTGTGTATTGTTAGTCATTCAGACAAAATGGTTATATAAGTATATATAATATTTCCCTTTTAGCCGTTTCATTTGTGAGTGACGTCATAATATACCGCGTCGCCATCTTTGTTTTGCGACCCTGGCCGACGCCTTAGTCCCCTAAGCGTCAGCTGCTTACAGAACAAATAAATAACATCACTGAACCAAAGTTCTCACAAATATCCTCAAAGTTTTAATATTGTTGTTGTTACTAACTGATAAACATGATATCGCGCATAACACATGGCTTCAAAATGTATGTTACAAATGAGGAATGGGACTGTTAAACCAAAATAATGTTTTATAGCGGTTGGTCATTCCGGCGTGTTAAGAATTTCCGACATGTATTCCCAGTTCCAAGTTTATTTTATGGTTGTTTTATTGCAAGGTATGCGTGTTCGTTTCAAATTGGCTCGCTATCTCTGATCTATGGAATCTCACCATGACGGGGGTCGTTCGTGATCCTGAAGCATTGTCTTGATGGATACCAACCCACAGTAGAAGAATAAAATGTTTCGTGTGATTGCACAATGTTGCTGATCTTTATTGCTAAAAATGATGCGTGTATCCCTGATCAGACATGTACTTGGCTTTCGTGCAAGCCCGTCTAAATATGTAATAACCCTGTACATCTGTACTTAGTATTGTTATGTTCCGGTTTGAAGGGTGAGTGAGCTAGTGTAACTGCAGGCACAAGGGACATAACATCTTATGCGGTTTCGCATTGGCGACGTAAGGAACGGGTAATATTTATTACAGTGCCAATGTCAATGGTCGGTGGACATCACTTACCATCAAAAGGTACATATGCAAGTCCGTCTACCTATTTAAAAAAACGAGACAAAAGAAGCATATTTGCATCGGAAATGATTTATATTGGAATGTAGCAAATAATTCGACCTCGAAATTATACTCCCATCGCACCCAACAGCAAGTTTCACTTAATAAAATGATTTATTTATATATTTTCAGTATAAGGTAATGTCAGGTATTCTCAAATAATATTTCTATGACGAAACGTTCTGTATAGATAACCTCAGATATATTAAGAAAATATTTATTTAAACATTCACCTTCTGGTATTTCTTGAAGTGATTTAAAGAAAAAAAATGTTACAGGTTACAGATAATGTTGCAGAGGCGCAAGAAATATAAGAATCGCACCATACTTGGGTATAAGACCTTGGCTGAAGGCGTCATACGAATGGACCAGGTATTTACATTATTCGCTTAACCTATGAACTGTATCCTATATCCTCGGTTATTTAAATTGATTTATAACTCTCACTTTGCATTTATCTATATTTAAATCTGATGCTGAACATACGTATACAAAAAGTGAAAATTTATTATAAGTTTTAAAATATTTAAATATTCGCATACAGGTCAAAACGATCTTTTTATAATCAATAAAACATATTAATTAGAGATGAAACGGATAATTCTTTGGCCGCATACCGGATATCCGGCGACCTGTAAGCATTCGATGAGAAGATTTTTCAACAAAATAGGGACGTGTAATAAAAATTTTCATAAACCATAAAAACAATATTTACATAAGAATATATAATAATAATAATAAAGTCCTCCAGACCGATTTCGGCTACGGCGGCCAATCTCAAGAGAGATTAGCCAACTACGCAGGAGATATTATAGTGCACAAGTGTGTGCGCAAACACAGGTGCACTCTCTATTCCCTGACTCTCATAATCCGATGGGACGGCAATCCGACACGACCGGAAAGAGTTCAGGCACAGGACCAACGGCTTTACGTGCTTTCCGAGGCACGGGAGTGAACACACTTCCAACTTCCAAACTCCGGGCTGCTACTGAGAATTTTCTAACAGAAAAACCCAATAACATTTTTTTTGACCCGACCTGGGAATTGAACCCAGGACCTCCAGGTCTGCGGCCTTACATCAAGCCACTAGACCAACGAGGCAGTCAAGTATATATACCTACATAAACAAATTACACACACATATACTATACACATAACCGAAACCGAAGTATAAAGGCAAGTGTCTCGGGGCATCGTTTGTCATTTAGCGACCTCGCTCCTGCACCAGCTGTTAGTGACGTGAAATTGGCCATTTACTTGCGAGACGTGTAGGTTGGAAAAGTATTTACTAGGCTCATTTTCCACTTGATCGTAATAAGATAGAATTTATATAACTTTGTTGAGTATAATAGATTAAATTGACAATTAAGGTTCAAAGATCTCATTGTTACGTACAGATTCGATATATGTCGATAATGAAGAAAGAAATTCAATTGTTTTCTCTTTTTCGTTTATTTTTCTATTATCAAGCTTTTATTATTTTGTCTCTTTTTATCTTTAAATGGAACGGTATTATTCAATTCAATTTTCTTCCATATTTAGACTTTCGGATAAGTGATGAATGAGTGGTCTGGGTATGTACCACTCGCTTATCATATATTTTACCGTCAAACAGCAATACTTAGTATCGTTGTGTTTCGGTTGAACAAATGAATGAGATCTTAGCGTACTATAATGGTGCGTATGTCTATCGGCCACTGGGTGGTGACTACTTAACATCGAGTGGCCAATTTACCCGTCCGCCTGTCTTTATTATAAAATATATATGTACATATTGTAATTCGTCTTGTTCAATGTTACCGTCATACAGGCAGTCCTCGACTTACGTCGTTTCGATTTACATCGTACAATGTTTTGACACTATTCCTCAAGCATACGTCATTTATTTTAAGAACTTACTTTTGATAATAAAGTATGGTTATCCTTTGTTATAAATGCAATTATTATTTTTTTATTTCGAGTCCGTGTGGATCCTAACCCTTGAGTTTTAAATGTAAACATATGAAAAAATATGTTTCGATTTACGTCGCGTATTTCGAGAACCTAACATGCCGTAAGTACGAGGACTGCCTGTATTTGTCTAATGACAATAAGTTCAATAAGGCCTCTGCGTGTTTAAAGTAATGAATCGCGCAATCAGGGATCGCCATTATAAGATAAATTTGTCACTAATTGGACATTGTAAATTAAGATTATTCTTAAAGTAAGATTCTCGTTTCTTAAGAAGGAACACGGACAGCGTTAGAAAAATAAGTCACCTTTAAAAAGAGAAAAACACGACGCGGCGCTCTTAATAGGATTTATCTGAAATTTAACTTTGAAACAAGTTTTAATAAAATCAAAAGCTTAAAGAGATAAAAAAAAATTTTAAAAGTCCTCCAAGTAGAATAAATTTAAACCTCGCCTTGTTTTATTCGTTTTTGTATAATACAAGCGAGTGAACGCGACTTTATCTGCGTAGTAATTTATATTGCCTTTAAACGATAAATATGTATATCTTTTATTGTATTGAAATTTTGGCGATTTTAATGTAACTTTAAAAAAAAAGACGCAGAGGATTCGGTTGGTTGTTTTGTTTCAGTCCGGAATGAACAAAGATACGCTTTTGTGTATTGTGTATGTGTTGCAATCATGAAATCATTTTCTTCCTAAAGCAAGGTATTCGTTTCTATAATAAAATGAAATAGAATCAAATAAAACAAAGACATTATTTTTATACTCCAAACCTTAGTTTTTTATACTCCATGCGATTTACTCTGCTATATTACGCATCACAAACAGTTATTTATTAATATATCTCTATATATAATGCAGCACTATTCCACTTAACTACTTATATACACTACAATTTCAATTCCAAAGACCCGATAACTTCGTCGACATTCAAAATTCCATCTCTCCGCCAATCCACAGTGAACGTCGTAGATTATTCTAAATTTCGACCAATGACATCGCGTCAATTCATTGTCAAAGTTCTTTATTTGTCTCCATTCCTCTTGTGGTTAGGAAAGGTACTACATTAGACGCGTATAATCGTATATATGTATATATATTATTTGTTTTTTTTTTTTTTTTGGCAAGGTGCTTCAACGTTCCATGGATATGGAATTGGAGCTAACGAGCGTGGGTGGTAAGGTCGGCGCTGGAGCTGGCCAGCCGGTCGCCAGGCTCACCATCACGGGTCTAGCCTCGACGCCCGTCGACCATGACACGAAGAATAACAATACTCTGCTTATTACAGGTAAATTATACAGATTTTACAGAGGTAAATGTTGTACAGAATCTTAAAATGAGTGTTTCAGAAGCATTTTGTAAATGCATTATAAAATGTAATTTTAGATATGGAAGTTATAAAAAACGACTTCTTTAAAACGATATGAAAACAGTCACGACCTTTAAGAAAATACGAAAAGCAGGCGTTTTACATAAAAATGTCCAACATGTATAGAAAAGTATACATATACATTTTATAATTGCTTAATTACTATTCCAGGCAAGTGACCTGTTTTTTAATAGAGTCAAGGTATAAATAACATCAATGATGAGATGAGATAAATTATTGTAAACACAAATGAAAAACCTGAAAATTCTGAATTGCTTGTCCGGATTTGAACCTGCAATCGTCGGTTAACTTTCACGTATCCCAACCACTGAGCCATCTCGGTTCAAGACTGTATACATTATGTACTCAACGTTAATAAATTTCAAATGTCGTAACTCCAGAGCGAGGGTACTCAGACGAAGAGGAAGAAGGGGAGTTCAGTTCCGTGGAGGAAGCTGACGATTTAACGTACGGCGCCGCGGCGAGGCGACGTACACATAGACAGCTGGCCTTCAACAAGGGAGACCTGTCGTACACTAAGGTGAGCACGGCATCCTATACAGTGCCAATACTAAGCCTAAATTATTTTTCAAGGTTTGATAGCTTAAAGGTATTCTTATCTATAAAATATTTTAATTAGACTGACGCTAGAATACATTTATCATTGTATTGCATAGCTTATAATTAAATTTTATAAAAGTTTTTAAATTAATATAATTTCAATAAATAATTCTTAACTATTTTAATAATTAATTATTATTAATGCATGGTGTGATTTTTTATTAAAGCTATAATGCTTTGCTTAAAAACTAAATAAATTTAATTATAATCTAATTTATCTAAACTTTATTTTCTATTTTGATGTCGCGCTGCACGATGTTTTAATTAAAATGTAACAATAGTTATGATTATTATTATTATTTACAATAACAGAATAAATAAGTGTAATATAATAAATATATAATATTATTTTAATAAGATATAATCAGATCTATTTTAATTAATTAATTTATGTTGTTATGAGATTGCTTCTTAGAGATATGCGAAAAGCAACAAGCCATTGTAAATGCTATTAGTTCAAATTTTTGTTTGTTTTTTTTTTATTATATAGAATTGTATTATTTATTGAAATTAAAAATAATTTGATTATTTTAGTATACACACCAAATAATTTTTGTTGTATCACATAATAATTAAAGGCAAGCTAGAAGATTTTTTGTTTATCGTAATGTAGTGTTCAATGCTTATTGTGTTCATTCAATCTTTTCTGAATATCTTAGAATGGATTCTCTCTTATTTCTTGAATCACGTCATAATTTTTAAATATCCATTTTGATTTGATTAAATGAACATCATCCATCAGTAGACGTAAGGTTAAGGAGCTTTGCCTAAACCGTTGCTTGCATACAGCTGTCACGCTCACGAGAGCTAAGCTTCATGGAACGAGAGAGAAAGATACAGAACTATATACGGTCCAAGGCGCACGACAGAGACAGCGATAGTGAGCTGGAGCACGCAGCAGCCAAGCGCAAGGGCAGCCGCGGAAAGCTGGCGGTGAGCCGGCACGCGATACCTTATAAATATGAGAATAGAGACGAAATTCGCGTAGCACGCATCCCACTGATGTATTTTTTTCTTACGGGATCTTTCTTTCTAAATTTAAATTCTTTAATGAATCAATAAAACACAGATAAACAATAAATATTATAAACATAGTGATTATAAAGTAATAAACAATTCATTCGATTTAATTGAATAAGCAAATAAATTATTCTATTTTGTAGTTAACGTTATTTTAATTGGAGATAATAGAATGAATAATTTATTTGAAACATTCGAATGAACGAACGGTTGAATGTTAATTATATGGATATTAAATTTCGTCTCTATTTTCATAGTTTGGTAGTTTGCCTTTCATTGTTTGCTTGTAGTTTGATCTTCTAATATTTGTTTGGTTTTAGTGTTTGTAGAGTTATTCAGTAGCAGTAGAACTATGTTAGTATGCAAATTTCCCAGGGCGCTTCGGTAAATTGAATTTTAATTACCGAATAATGGTGAAGAGATTTTATCTATTATATAATATTTAATATGCTTAAGACTATCTACGTTTTAATATTTAATACAATCTATTCAATCCGTACGAGTTTCTAAACGTTGATTCCTACCGCAATTTCTGAGCATGTCTTGTACAATGTTTGAATGACTGGTAGTTTTATTTTCTCACCAGATATACCGGCTTGTGTTAATTTTTAGTGTATCCCATATAAGCCGGTTAAGGACCGAGTGGCTTTCTGATAGTTCGCTCAGCGTAGCAAAAAGGGTTTATTAGCGAAGTGGGTATCTTCTAGGTAGTACTCATCACATAATCTTCCGCCAAACAACCCGTGTGTGTTCCGATTTGAAAAGTGACTGAGCCATTGTAACTACATCACAAGGAACATAACATTTTAGTTCCAAAGTTGGTGCCGCATTGGCGATGTAATGTATGGTTAATATTTCTTACAGCGCCAATGGGTAGTGGTGACCACTTACCATCAGATGACCCATTTATAAGGCTCAGATCTGTCTTGGGCTCAAATCCTCAAGAAATGCTCAGTAGCATTATTCATGCGGTAGAATTTCACACGATTCATACATGTGTCTCACGATGTTTTTCTACTCAACCGAAAAGAAACGAAATGAGCTATAAAACTTTAAGTACTTGAAAACTCAGCGATGCCTGCTCGGATTTAAACCCGTGACCGTTTTAACATCAATGTATTTCATCCACTGGGCCATCTCGCCTCGTAATAACTTGTTATATTTCTAATTATAAACAATCGATAATATCATCTGAAGTCTGAAAGTCTATCTGCTTTTGCCTGGAATATTTTTTGGTTTTTAAATTTAGAATTGCTGTGCATGACGGCATGACCTTTCCTTTAAAACTCTATAATGTGCGGTATATTAAATTATTTATTAGTATATAACTTAGCGCGTCTCTTCAAATATAATGCGTGTTATGATGGTGTTGGTCTGTCTTATTAAAGTCTATACTTGTATTATGATATCAATTCATTGGTTAATGTAGTTGACTTCTAGAAAACTATTTGTTATACTAAATCCTTCTTCGCTCTTGGAAAAAGTATTTTAAACGCTTTACTATTTGAAATACTTTCTTATTATATTGCAGTTGATAAGTATATATAGACTTGTTAACTTGTTTACAAACGCATTGTAATGTTTTTCCGATAAATCTAAAAATATGCTTAATTTTGACAAGGGAGTTTTCGAATCGAGATAATTATTCGAATTTTGACTTTATCTCGTATACATAAAGTACATTAATCAGAATATGAATTTTCCTATTAATATGATATCATGTGTTCTCACTTTTCGCGGTTAAGATTAGATTACCTAGTACGCGAAATATTACGTCAGTTGATCTTTACGGACGATGGAGGTAGTATAGCTTTTTTTTTTTTTTTTAACAATGAAAGAATTTATTTGTTTGTGATTTTTTTAATTATCTGTGGATATGTTAAATTGTGCGGTGTACTGAATTTTATTTTATTTTTATTTTTAATTTAACAAATAAATCGTGTTTGAGCTTGTATTATGTGGTATGTGTTTGATATAATTTCTGTAATTTGGTTATAATCAAATTCATTTCAGATATGACTTTAGTGATTTCATATGGGCATAATAAATGCATACATATTCTGTCATATGATAAAAGTTAATCTATATGATAGATGGGTGTTCAGGTTGCGTCCATATCTTCTTCTACACAAAAATATTTCTTTTTCTAAACCTAAAATGTAGCCATATGAAAAACTATAATAGATGTTAAATTAAATTAAAGGTATCAGTCTAGACATTCGTAGAAAAAACAAATATTAAATTCAAATCGTGTTATTAAAATTGGGTACGATAAATTATTTTCATAATATTTAGATTATAAATCATTATGAATATTAAGTTAATATAACATATAATTGTTTCATCTAGACTATGCAACGTAATAAACCTACGCGATAAGAATGAAATGGCTGCTGGCGTGATTTAAATGCAAGACAACTAAAGGACTTACTTAACCAGTCTATAGGCTACAGACTCATCCAAAGTAAATAAATGATTGTGTGAAATTTTCCACAGCAACGGAATTTGAAGCAAAAATTCGCCGCGCTGCTGCGGCGGTTTCGTGTACCAGAGGAGTTGAGCGAACGAGGCGCGGCGAGAGACACGCATCACGCTCAGCGAGATATCGATGAACTGTTTCAGGTAAAACTGAATAGTTTTCAATCTCTAACACTTTGACGTGTTGAGACGTATTTCGTCTGGATGCCGACCACTCGATTCCGAGTTTTAACTATACGTAGCTAAAGGTAACTATAAATTACACGGTCGCGACGCTTGTACTTGAATCCGGCTTATGGGTGCTGTGGCATCGGGTGATAATCGCGCCGAAGGACTCGACTAGGATTCATTCTGAATAAATGACCTTGGCAGTCAAAGTTTTAATTCATAGTTGGGTTATCTAGTATGGATACGCTACAAACCAGCTCGGAGTATATTTTATATGATGTTGCTTCCCAATACATATATTATCTTTGTATGTTATGTATGTTATAAAATAGTAACAAATTTGTGTAAAAACTCGAAACGTTAATACAAGTCCCTGACCAACTAATTACTCCTGGTACAAGATTACATGGAGTCAATAGCTTTTTAATAGTGTTTAAGGTCACAGAAAGCGTTTAAACCGCCTCTCTTACAAATTAAAAAACAATAAAGGAACGTTAGTATGCAAAACATTTATTACTATTAATGAATTCATTGAAGCAAATCTTGGAAACGATCGCGTCCTGTCTATTTATTTCATCATCATCAGCTGTGTGGCGACGGCGATGAATATCACCAACCCATTTCATCCCGTGGGGGGCGTAGAAGTCGATCCGAGAGAATATACACCAGAGAACGGGCAGCAGCGTCTCTCTGAGTACTATCTACTACCAACTTACTGCGATCGCCAACCCGTCTGCCAAGCGTGGCGATTATGGCATATCCCCCCAATGATAGTTACAACTAAACCACGGCCCCTAGTTCCCGGCAGCCCTGCTATTCCTAGCCTTGGTAACAGTTTTGGTAACGGCGGGCCAGGGGGTGCTATTTATTTACTGCATTGAAATTTGTAAACAATTACAATTTTTATTTGACAAGCGATAGTAAGTGCAATGCTTCTATATTAAATAAATGAATGAATGTGATTTCGAATTATGTTCATTCCAGGAGTTGGAGTCGCTATCATGTGGCGAAGGCGAAGATTCCGGTCCGGACCAGATGGACACCATCAGCATCGGTTCCACGCCCAAACCCTCGCTGCGTCCGTTCTTCAGCAGCTCGCGCAGTCTCGCTAATCAGGAACACCACCGGCATTCCAATGGTATGTGAAGTATTGTGACGATAGTATAGATCGAGTGGAGAGAGTGGCTTGGAATATAATGTTGTTTCTTTTTTTTAAATTGTAATATGAAACAAAGCTTCGAATGTATTATTCGCGGGATTAATCCATTCATTATTTATAAATATAATATAAGGCCAAATAATTCAGAGTAATACCGAACGAAATTTTAAAATAAATTATATTGATATAGAAATATAGCGTTGATATAATATCGACAAGCCGATGCTCGTCTGACAGTGCATTGTGTAACTCGCTTTGTTTTGTCTTGCAAGGTATATAATATAGACGAGAGAGTATCGATCGACGTACAAGATGTCGGAGCAAGCGATCGAACGTGTCACGATTTCTTTCATATAAATTTGTCATCGCCTCACTTAAGGCACAGTGTTGGCACCTAATAAATATCGATGCATCTTGCTCTCGCATGTCATAATTATGATCGGTGTGAATGAGACGACATTACGTGATGTCTTGTACGTGATGATTTTGATCGATGAGAATTATATGTAAATGTTTGGTTTTTTTTTGTTTTTTTTTTTTTTGTTTTGTAACGCTGTGTGCATAGTGTAGTGCATGTGTGGGGCAGGTGGAATGTAGCGGAAAGAATATTCTAGGTCAAAAGAACGAAAGTTATTGTTAGTTCAATTATTTGTTTTGTTACTTCATTTGTTTCCATTGTGTTAGTTAAATATAGATTGCTATTGACATTATAAGAAACTTAACATGTTTTGTAAATACTAAAACATCGGTTAATTCGATTAGTTTATTAAAATTACAATTCCTACCGTGTCGTATCGTGTCGTATTCGTGCCTATTATCCGCTTGCCCCAATCGAGTAACACCCGCATGCGCAGTGACGCGGCACGCCAGCCTCGCGTCCGCGGCGGAGCTGCGCCCGCGCGACCGACACCCGTCCGTGCCTCTCACAGGTACACGCTATAATCGACTTTATGCAACAGTCACTAGATCTTGTAATGTAAAATATTGTACAACAACATTATTGATGGCAAAGAAACACGGTCACTGTCAGATTATGTAGTTTGTCTTTAATCTGAATGCTCGGATGACGCAATAGACGACCAACGAAGGCTTAGTATTTAAGTAACGCAAAGCTGACTTTGAGACTGCACATCATATCTGAAATTGGCGTTTATTTTAAATTATAAAATTCAGTACATTAGTAATTGTTGCATAAATGTTATTTCATAAAGTCTCTAGAAACAGATACTAGGCAATAATGACTGCTGCATATTACATATACATTTAAGCATCACTAGCAAGCTTTTGTCTGTCTGTTTTTTTTGTTTCTTTTCCATTTCGATAGGCTTTTGTTTTTGTTATAACTTAGAAACTATAAGGCTTTGCAGAGAAGACTATTTAATTTTAAGTATTCTTACTTCTATCAGTTCTTGAAGATTTTTTTTTATATGATTTATAATCTACGGTTTTTTTATTTGAATTATGAAATGATCAAAATTGATGAGCTTATCTATATTCTTCAACATTATCATTTTCTTTATTACGATCATAACGTTGTTGGCTTAATTCCTAAGTCATATCTTTAATATCAAAACTAAAATTCCCGTTTCGAACCTAATAATTAAAATCCTTCAGCTTATATAAAATGTTTGGTCGATAAACAGAATCGGAAGCTGTACGCAGCTCGGCGGGTGACGAGCGCGGTAGCGAATGCAATAGCGACGGAGACGCGACACTTGACGCGCCCGTCTCTGGCGCCTCGGTGTCTAGCTCGCCTCCTAACGAAACCAAGGTATCTGATCCAACCAGTGTGTTTAGTATCGCTGAGAATTGGTTGAATTTCGCTATTGTTGAGCTGCAAGTTTCAATATTATAATAATAATGTCCTCCAGACCGATTTAGGCCACGGCGGCCAATCTCAAGAGAGATTAGCCAACTACGCAGGAGATATTATAGTGCACAAGTGTGTGCACAAACACAGGTGCACTCTCTATTCATTAACTCTCATAATCCGATGGGACGGCAATCCGACACGACCGTAAAGAGTTCAGGCGCAGGGCGAACGGTTTTACGTGCTTTCCGAGGCACCGGCCACTATTGCAAATTTTCGACATAAAAACCCAATAATTTTTTATTACCCCGACCTGAGAATTGAACCCGGGACTTCCGGGTTTGCGGCCTTACATCAAGCCACTAGACCAACGAGGCAACAAGACAGTCAAGTTACAATTGACATGTAGTATGTACAAATTACATTGTCCATAATTTTGGTGCTGTAAATATATATATCTCAGATCACGTATTATCCGAAAGTGATCTAGATTCTTGTGAAATTATGAAACAATAGTGGATATAATGGGGACACGTTTTCAGTTTGAAGACTGTATGACAACGGAAGTTGATTATGCAATATTAAAACATTTTGAGATATCTCTCTAAAGGCTGTATCATAGTCGGTTAACATTTTCCCTAAATTCGCAGGAGGACAAAAGATCTAGACTTTTCCGTAGCGCTACGAGCGGAGGGAACCTGACACCGGCGGCTGCGGCGCGCAAAAAGAACTCGCTTGTAATTGGCACTGAGAGACCGCTCTCCGCGCACGACCTTCCCGCTCAAAGCCCTACCGCTCTTGAGGTATACCTATATTTATGTACTTTATACAAAATACAATTTTACATTATATTTAATAAACATTTTTTTAGGTATATTTTACTTTTAGGTTCATTTATTAATAAGTTTGAATATGTTTCTCGTTTGTCCTTTTTGGAGATGGTTATTAGATCGAATTTACATTTTGAGTTCGTTAAACGAAAAATACACTACATTTCGCCTCAGCCGCGCCGCACGATGCTGGAGCAAGTGAACCGCGTGCTGGGCGAGGACGGCCCGCTGCCGGAGTGCGTGGCGCTAGTGCCGAGCGGGCTGGCGCGCGTGTTCCAGGCGCTGGCCGTGCCCGCCGTGCTGGCGCCGCCCGCCGCCGCGCCCGACGCGCGCGCCTTCCTGCACGCGCTGCTCGCCCGCGCCGCCAAGCAGTGAGTGCCTCCATCGATCGCTATGTACTATACTTCGGTGCCACACCGTCTGTTGCATTTTGAAATAGTCATTGTAGGTGATTTGACAACGATATAATTATGATATGACACGAAGCGCCCCCGACAGAGGCGTGCGGCGCGGCGTGCGCGTGTGCGTGTGCGGAGGCGAGGCGTGGGGCGCGGCGGCGCTGCGCGCGCACGCCGAGCTGGCCGCGCGGCGCCACGACGCGCCCGCGCTGCGCTTCTACATCGTGCCCACCGGTACCGCCACCGCTCATGCTACTCATGCCATTGTGACGACACCTGGCCCGTTACAACCGGCCTCGCTATTTCTGTGACACCATGTGTACAAAGAAATTAGCGAAAGGTCGCTCACCGAATCGATGTTTTGTTTACATCCTAATTATATTTAATATCTATTTTATTATCTCTTTTTTTTCGAGTACTAAATGCTAAAGTATATTTATTATTTTTTACTATAAATTCAGAGCCACATATCATTCCAATCCAAAGAGAAAATTAACGTTTTTATAAAGACAAATAAATGTACTTATTCCACTTTAATCCAACGTAATAATACACTCGCCGAAGGTCCGAACACGATATCGCGGTCTCTCGGCGCGTCGGACAACGCGTACGCGGCGCTGTTCTGCAACGAGACGTGGAACTCTCTCTGCGAGCGCGCCGGGGACGCCAGCATGGCGGACATTGCTGAGATGTCCTCTAGGATCGCCAGGTAACGATCCTACTCACACTGCCAGCGCCGGCCCTGAGGCAGAGCGAGAGCAGCGATCGCTCTAGGCGGTAGCCAGGGGCGCGAAAATGTCAAAAATAATTTCCAAGGGTTCGTAAACGATGTTTGATTTTTATAAATGTGATAATTATTATTTTTATAACATTAACTGAAATTAAATTTCTGTGAAGTGACAGCCTCGCCCAAAGGACGCTAAGGGCCAGCGCAGCATATTGCTAAATATTTTCATTTTCCTTAGGGACCCATTATTATAATTTCATGGCGACTGGATTATCTTAATTGAATTGGTAACATGTGTAAGCTGCTCCCGCCGCGCCGGCTATTTTACCATTAAACTATAATACCATATGACATTTTGAATCTTGTACTGATTTGATAATTACGCGGGTTCTCAAGTTGATAGTGTATTAACAAAATACTTTTTTTTTCATATATCGTTATCGTTATAGGTTTCAGGGTGCGAGTAGAATGTTAAGTAATGATAAGAAATAAAGACTTGAAAAATATATCGCCTAGAAAGAGATCCGCATGGTTAAATACGCGCTGTTTGAAATTTTATCTGTTGACTATTTTCAAAAACATTTATTTAATTTCTAGGTATTTAAATAGCATCGGTCCAGTCAACAACATACCGATCGGCGAAGCCATGGTCGCCTACCGGGATAAGTCGGGGGACGAAGATTCGAGTCAGACATTCGTACCCTTCATTGCGGTAAGAATCACTTTAAATTATTTATTATTTTGTAATAAATTTCAGATATTAATATTGTTGTAAACATGTTCCTACTATAAGCGAATGACAACTCAAAATTATAATTCGTCTACACCGTATTCAGAATTTTCAATACAAATACAATTTTTCACCACGAGGTGATGATCTATCCGTGTGTTCCCGTGCGCCCGCAGGAGGTGCGCGTGGGCTGCGGCGAGGGCGGCCCGTCGTCGCTGGAGCTGGACGAGGGCGGCTCGCCCCCCGCGCGCCCCTCGCCGCCCGCCACGCCCGCGCCCGCGCCCGACCTCGCGCCGCCGCTCGCGCTCGCGCGCTCCGAGCCGCTCGAGCTGCAGCTCGACTACTGGCCGGTGAGCGCCCCCCCCCCCCGCGCCCCAGTTATCAGGTCACCGCTCCCAAAGGTTTCGCTTCTAAAGGAAGTCCGTATGTCCCGCAGGTGGTGGAGGGCGCGAGCGGCGCGGAGGGCGGAGGGAAGGTCACGTTGAAGGGCTCGTTCCGCGCGCTGCTGGTGACCAGGCACAACCACCATCTCTGCATCACGTACCTCACCAAGGAGAAGAAGCAGAAGAGTGAGGACACCTTCCCATGCCTATATATAATACTGTTTACTTATATTAATTTATATTTTAGTACGCCCCCATATTTAGCACATATACCGTCGAACGATAACGTTTTCGTTTTGTGTTTGCGTTTCGTGAGATGCCAAAAGTATGTGAGGGAAATGGGATTGTGTTATTATTATGTATAATTTTCTTTCCAGTTATGAGGCTCGGTAAAAAGAAGGAGAAGAGTGGGGAGACGGAACCGGGTCGCGCACAGACCGTGGAGGGGGTGGCGCGTCTCATTTGTTCCGCCAAGGGATCGCACAACGCGCCGCTTAAAGGTATAAGGTGTTCGATTTCTTTTGTTCGAAAGTTATTGACGAGCTGTGTTAAAAAAAATTGGAAATAAGAGCAGCAAAACGTATGAACATGCAAGTTCATATACATAATTCTTCATCATATTTTCAATAATGATTATGGCCATGAATATATCATGAAATTGTATTCATAATTTTCGACCACCAGTTTACATCGACGGCACAGAATGGAACGGCGTCAAATTCTTCCAACTGTCGACGCAATGGCAGACTCACGTCAAGACCTTCCCCGTGGCCACGTGCGGCGCGCCCCTCGCTCCGCCGGAGACCTAGGCCTCCGCCCGTCGTACCTCGGTCGCCCCGCTCTGGTTTCCTAGTATCAGAACCTTCAGTGGTTCGATGGGCTGTATGACGTCATGAGTAATCGAACCGACAGCGGTTTAGTTATGTCGGCTTTTTGAATCCTAATATACATGTACACGGGATTTGATTGAGGCCGATGGGAATATGAGGCTCTTAAAGATGTCGTCAGCGTAATTGTGGTTATATGTAATGAACATTCGGAACGAATGAATGAACGTAATTGATAAAGGGAGAATTGAATGATAGTCATTTAAAAAAGTAAAACCTTCAATCAATTTCTCTACTGTTAGTTGTGTGTGTCACTTTTACGCCGGCGACCTTAAATGTCCAAATTTAATTCGATAACTGTTACTATATCCCTTCTATTTGTAGCGTTACTTAATATATCGCTGTCGAGCTGCCATGGTTTTAGCTAAGCTTTTGTTGTGTAACATTGAACTCTATTCGTTGTGTAATAGAGTCGATATTCCGTCTTAGAATTGTAGCTTCCTTTTATACGTTCAAGTTGCATAATGAAGGCTCAATAACGTGAACTATGCATTATAGTCATTTCATAGTAGATAGTACATTATTTATCGTGTAGGTATTCTGCGTACTCAGTGTATCGTATATCGTGAAAATTTATGGTTCGTGACATTTCCATGTAATATGTAGGTTAGTTTGTGTAACGGAGTAAATATAAACGAATTCTATGGAGTATTTTCGGCACATATCAGATAGGTTCGTGCTGGACTGCGGGCGCGATTTTAATTTTTGTCTGTGATTTGTGGATGCGGTTTTTTTAGTTCGGCGATAGTCGATTGGTCGCTAATGGTTTTTTATATATTTTATATGTATGTGCAGCGGTTCGTTCGGTTTTCGGTAGGAGAGCAATAGCTTTGATACAGTCGTGTAGCGTTTTTAATATATTTAAGTATATAAAATGTAATCTTTGCTATAAATCTTAGTATACGCGATCTTTCAAATATGATAATTCTAATATATGTCGCCAATAAGTCGTGGATAAATTTAGTGTTATATGAATTGAATGTAAGTTCGAAATTTTTCGTCAATTGTCTGTAATGAAGCCTCGTTATACGACAAAGTAAAAACAGATGACATTTAAAAAAAAACAACTACATAAAACGAAATATAACCGGATATATCCGGAATATATCCGGTTTGCGCAATAAGCTGCCACTAATTCATAGAACTTGAGATAAACAATGTTGTCTGGTACGAAAGTCTCTTAAAGTTCTCTCATCGTCAGTGTGAAAATGTTTGAATTTTTATCCGAACGTGTAGCCGGGCTCTTAGTGTGTTGTCAAATGGAATTTTACCCTCCTAAGCATTTCGAGCCAGCTTTAAAAGCTAATATGACCTAATTCGATAGCAATAATAAATATGGTTCCAAAAACGTATCCAGAAAACAATTGGTGTTAATTCTAATTCGATGTGTTTAGAATAGCTAAGTGTTTTAATCTGTGGTAAAAAAACAAAATTGCAACGAAATATCTTCGATTAATTTATATTTTATAAAGATGAGATATAAAAAAATATTTGTGAACTTTATGGTAAAAGTGAGGCATATCTTTTATTTTAATAATTGTAATGAATATGGCTTTTGTTCGATCCTGTATATTTACGCCACGGCTTATGGGTTCAATTTGCGATATTTACGGCATTTTAGTGATATGGTGCGCTTCCACTGAAATAATTGGCAACTTCTGTGTTAGCAACTTTTCTTTTTTGACGATTTGTCAAAGTCACCAACAACAACACAACATTGTAAATTTTTTGCTGTCAACTGACTTATAGAATCTTTTGACATTAACTCTTGTTGACAACACAAAGGTTGCCAATTTTCGTTCTGTGGAGATGCAGTATTAGGTAGAGATGAAGTAGAGTCGGCTCAAGGTGCTCTTCCATTATATTTGTTTTATTTAAACATTTTATTGCACATTATAAAAGTGCCAAATTTTTACATAAATTTAATTTGCCATGGTTAAATATAAACATTTAACTTAAATCCAAGTATTGAATTGTGTTTTAATTGATATTTGACTCGATAGTCTTTGATTTTAGCACCTATAGATATTTTCATCGTTAACTTATTATTTTGGAAGACGCTTGTATATAATAAAACTTCTCTTCAATATTGTTTTTTCAACTATTTTTACTATAATAATCACACAAATTAAATCGGACAATAGTTGGTGTATTTAGATATGTATGTGAAGTCAATGTAACGCTGCTAGCATAAGGTTAATATCAAATAGTAGAAAACTGTTATAATATATTAAGACCATAAGAGATGTATACAAATTTAACATATAAAACACTCAATATAAAGTTATTTTACAAAAATAACAGTCATTACGTATACATCTGTGTATGGCCAATTTTATCATACATACTATTCATAAGCTTTGTCGTGAATGTTTGGAATAAAAATAAAATGTTTTCAAAGGTTTAATGAAATATTTTTCACTGACAATATTAACATAAAATGCACAAAAAATAAATTGTAAAGACAGATAATAATAATTTTTAATATCTTTGAAGAATTTCTCTTTAATAAATACAAGGCTTTGAAGGAGTAGAGATTGTGCATATCGAAAGCTTTATATTATACTGTTTCTATATCAACAGGTATATAATTTTTCAAACTATACATACATATGTGTTATGTAATATTGCGGATGTTTTGTTGCTGATATTTATATATAATTGTGATAAATTCAAATGCAAGACTAACATTATTCCAACATATAATAAATATCAATTCGCTTCTGGACCTACAATCATAAATAATATTAAAAATTGCAATAATAATTTTAATTAACTTTTAATATTGCATGAAATTATATGTATCCAGTTACAAAAAAAACATAATCATTATACCTAATGTTTTAATTGTTCTAAAATTAAATTTATAATTGTATTCATTTTGACTATACATTATTCTTATAATCTGTATTAATCGCATTTTACATCTGCATGTGTGCTTAATTATGGTAAACGGTATAAATATGGTCTAGTCCTGTTTACAAATGCATATATCGATGAAACTTGATTTATTTTTGTTTCAACTGCTATTTGGGTGACATTTATAATTTCGAAGGTGGTTTTCACCTTGATGACAGGCTTCATATTTAAAACATAATATTTTCTTTAGACAATTATTACAGCAGATTATAATTTGTTTGAAATTATATTGTAATCTATCGGATTAATTTAAGAGTTGTCATTCTTTATTCCAATAGCGATTATGTTAATGATTTGTAAAAAATAACTTTTTTATTTATTATAAATGCATAAATTAATTTATAATTATATGTAATCAACATTTACATTACTTACTTTTGTTGAAAAATAGCAGTTAAAACAAAATGAAGTCAAGTTGTATAGTCCAAAGTTGTTTTAGAGGCCTAGCCGAACGTTTGAGTGTAACAGCGGTGTTTATTTAACGTTATCTTCAATCTAATAGTAATAGTGTACTTTGATAATAAGCTATGAAATATATTTAGTATAATTTTGATCTCATAACTGCTGACTGACTTGGCGATTAAAATTTTCTAATTGTTTAGCTGTATGCTGATATTAGAATGATTTAATTAAAATGTATTATAAGAAGGTATTCAATGCAACTTGTAATCATTTATTCGATAACAATTATTATTATTATTAATCATCACAAATATAATTTGCCAGAATAGATGGCATTAATATTCTTTAGTTTAACGGAGAGTTGTTAAGTTGATTTATTTAGTACAAAAGTATATTACATTTATGTTATTTATAATACAATTTTATACATCATTTCAAAGTAGTGAAGGTGCAATAAATGGATGTCTGCTCTCATTTATTTAACAGATGATTGATTTATGTCTGATAGTTATTTCACTTCAATATGTTTATGCAAGAAAATGAGATTTATTATTTAATCACTATTTGCAGTATGATTTGTATTTATTGTACAAATAAAATTTTGCATTATATGATTCTGTTATTATTTAATGAATCCTAACCTGAGTTGTGAAATTATGTACTACATGTTTTAAAAATAATGTCTTAATATTTCCTTTTGAATTCTAAAAATAGT
This sequence comes from Nymphalis urticae, assembly GCA_905147175.2. NCBI lineage: Eukaryota > Metazoa > Arthropoda > Insecta > Lepidoptera > Nymphalidae > Nymphalis > Nymphalis urticae. Next base: position 2,569,605 of record LR990002.1, read on the forward strand.
AAAAGTATGTTTTTATGATTTATGATGTTTCTTTTTTTAAATATTTCACAGCAATTTTTTTATGTTAAATTTGAACTAAATAAACTTCATTCTGTAAATAAATGTTTCTTTATATATTTGATTAGATGAGAAAATCATTTAAAAAATAGCTTTGATATGACTTACAGCATCATTTACATAATATGAGATTTTAGTAATCCACTAATATATATATATATATATATATATATATATATATATATATATATATATATATATAAATATATATATATATATATATTTTATATATATATTTATATAAAAAATAATTTATTTATAATTTATCAATTACATATTCATATCAGTCATTTATCAGCATGTAAAATGTGCAATATAAGAATATAAACACAGCATAAAAAGTGTATATTGTTATAAAATTACAATTCCTTATAATGATCTCTTATAAACATTTGAATAATAAGAACTTGTCTCTTAATCCATTTTCACCCCCAATTCCTCCTTCAGGAAGCACATATGATATGCCATCTTCCTGCTTTTTGGGTGAAAACTCCCATAAATTCTTATTACTTTTATCTAATTGATCCAGAGTCCAAGCTGACAGATATCTTGACTTTCCATGTCTACATATAACATAGATATTGCTCGGGTCAGCGATGTAGCTGTGCCCAGGATCTTTCACTACAACTATACCACAAACTAGGGCCCAGTGAGCTGTATGACCATTACGTAAGCATGGCGAATTATTCCAGTCTGCATCATATCTGGTTGATTTAATTAAGAATAGTTATCAGTTTTGTTTTCATAAATTATAGAATTTTATAAGGATTTATTTATTTGTTGATAATTTTCTTTTTTCTAATTTTCTAATAAAATGTTATTAAACATTGACAATGATTAATTAATTTAAGTATATCGATAATAATAAACAAACAACTTAAATATTAAAAAAGGATACGCAACCAGTAAAGTAGCTCCATTTATTAACTCAAGTATTACTTCTTCATTAAATAAGCCACCAGTCTTTACATAACAGTTTAAGTTCTCAGTTTCGGCCAAATCAATAGCTTTTTCGGCTAACTTAGCCATGTTGTTGCAACTGAACATTTCTCCGTTATTACTGTAACCTTCTATTTTAGTAATATTCAGCAGCTCATCAGGTGTGACCTTTCCATTTAATAACATAGATAAAGCAACTAATCCACAAGTTGGTCCTACTTGCATAATAGACTCAAATATTTTATATTTGTACTGAAATGGAGCTTCCTTTAAACATATTTCATATTTAGCACAAACTTCCCATAGCTGCGGTTCATGAGCTGCCCATTCGCAAATATCTGAATTGCTAAAAGTAGGTGAAAAATCTGATAGCTTTGGTGGCGAGCTCGAGCTGGGTGGAAGAGGTGGTGGAGGTGGAGGAGGTGCTGGTGGTATCGTACACATCGTTTATAAAAAATCTTATGTTACACTTCTATTTATAAAACACATAGTTCTGATTTCTTATAAGGAGTTCTATAGTTCGATAGTTAGTTTGATAAATATTAAATAACAATAAATCGTTCATTCTTTTTGACAACTATCTGCTGATACCTGCAGCTGATATCTGATACCTGTACCCACCTCTAGTAGGTGTTTATAATTATGATTTTACTTATAATTGTATTTTTTTAAATAAAATTATTGATATTTAAATTGGTATTATTATTATTTTATATTGAAGAATTATTAAAAAATTATACATTTCAACTCATTCAACTACTAATTATGAACGCATGGCATGTCATTTCGTTCTAATCGATTCTTGGCTTGGGTGTGGTGCTATTCATTCAAGTCGTTCTTTTATCATTCTCATTCATTAACTTATCCAGCGATTGCCGTATGGCGTTCAGTTGCATGGAGGTGGAACATAATTGATGTATTAAATTGAGTGCCGTAATTTAACTTATTGACGCTAAGTGAAAGTTTCCTAATTACAAGACTGGTTTAAGAAAAACGATTCATCATGTCGGAGACGAGAAAAAACCATCTTACTATAGATGGGGGTCAAATTAAAGAGACGACGGATGAACACGTCGCCTCGTATAAGCCTATTCCGGAATCTGATACAGGTATTTACATTTAAAATTGCGAAATATATTAAAAATATTGAGATTAAATTTATCTTTTAACACATTATATTAAAGCCTAGTCAATTGTAATTATATATCTATCTAAAATTCAGTATTGATAAGATGAAGTACGGAGTATCATATCCAAACGGTAATCTAGACCAATTATTAAATTATTACTATTTAAAAATTTTCTTTGTTTGAATTTAAAATGTATTAATTTGACCTTATCATTATCAGCTGATCCTTGACATAACGAAAGGTACTGTGCTCCTAAATGTCAGATTACGATTCGTCACCCACATGAGTTGTGACAGGATAAGATGTAGCGCTAGAAGTAATATAAAATAATATCTTACAAAATTTTGAAGCGTTCATACATTGAATGTTTAAAAAAATTTTAAATTACATATTATATTATATTTTTTCTCAAAAATACGTAATATTTGAGTTCAAATATATGATTTCTTGAAATTTAACTCGATCGTTCATAAAGCGCTTTCATTGGACGAACTTTTGCATAGCAGCGCCATTTTGTTATTAGATCGCTGACTGATGCAATAAACGGATTATTTTGCGTTTTTATTACGTTTTGTTATTTGTTTTGAATTTTGCTACGGAGTATAGTGATTTATATTTTAAAAGTGCATACTATTTGATTCATAATACTTACACAAATATTGAATATATCATTTATACGAGGCAAAATTATACTGCAAATGAATCAAGGAAGTTCTTATGAATGCCAATTGAACACTGGGCCATTCTCGAGACAAATGTATTATTGCGTTTGCCCCTACGTTCTTATATTGATTTCATCATGATACAATACATTCATACAATGACAGAGAATTTTGAAGATAATTGTGACTGAAGGGTTTATTTTCAGTTCATGAAATTGAATATATTGAGGCTGATACAGAATATATGCAGTTGAATCAAACTGAGATTATGGAGACTCCTGATGATCCTGACGACCACTGGGACCATGAGAGCACTGCCGGGATGTTGGCATTGTATTTACAAAATATAGATAAGTTTAGAAATCCAAAAATTAGAAAAAAGAATGTCTGGATAGATATTGCGAATGCAGTAGGTAAAGGACCTGACAGTTGTGATAAGAAATTTAGAAATTTAAAACAAACTTACATTAGGTTGTTAAGGAAAAAAAATAGAAGTGGAGTCACAGCATTTAAATGGCCATATTTTGAAATATTTGAGGAGATTTACAGTATTGACGGGGAATATCAACCAGAAATCCAACAAAAACTACAAGAAGGAACAGCGGATAGAATAACAAAAGCGTTATTAGGTATGAATACTTCAACTAAATTTGAAGAGACTCCGGAGAATGGTGAAACTTCAAATGGACAAAGTGATGAAGTTAGGAGAAAGTTACTAAGAAAAAGAAATGCAGAGTTTAGAAAAGCTACCTTAGAAATGAGGGACAGACAGCGAGTTGTCGAGGAGAAGTTAGATAGATTAATAAATATCGTAGAAGAATCAAATAATATACAGAGAGAGAGAAATAGATTGTTTCAACAATTTCTTGAGAATTTAAACCAAAACCACTAATTATATTATGCAAGTTACTATTAGTTAAGGATTACTATTTGCATTTAAATAATAAAAATAATTTTTGAAATGTTAGTCATTTTGTAAAGTATTTTTACATCCAAACCTACTAAACTAAACTATAGTTGTATAAGTAAACAAATTGATTTATTTTAACTATAGGTTATTTTAATAACTTTTGTAAATAATATGTTCAGATATTTTTATGTTGTTTTCCATTAGATAAAGTCCTTAGATAAAGTTAATATATTTATTTACACTTGAAACATTACACTTAGTTCAACATCTGTTATTGGTATGAAAAGTAAATATTTTTCACAAAAGAACTGGGCAAAATATAAGCAAGTCATTTACAAAGCACTTTTGTTCATTCAAGGGTCCATAATTTTAATGAATAATTTGTCAGAATATATTCTGACTATAATTTTAACTGATCCAAGTTTCTTAATATAACATTGCTGTATGCTTTATTGTTTGTTAGAATTAAAAAAAACAGAACAAGAAGAAAGAAAATAACAATTTAAAAATGTATAGTGCTAACTTGTTTTAAATTTGTTTACTTGTTATATAATGGATGACAAAAGTACAACATAAAATTATCTTTCAATAATTATGATAATGATGATGTTAAATTAAAGACGGATCAACAGAATGATTTTTTTATTGAATTAATCCCTTATAAAATAAATGTGGTATCGCATCTCACATCTGACACCTATGGAACATTGAAATTGGTAGCTATTGAAGTAATTTATAATGAAATAACAAATTTATGGTGTGAAATAAAAAAAAGCATAAACATTTCTTTAATAACAAATATATTTTTCTTCTTATTATTTTTCTTTTTTGATTGTTTCCTATTTCTCTTATCTTATTTATATGTCGTGCAACAAGTATTAAATAAATATTATTTTGAAGTCCCTTAAACGCTACGAAAGTCTATGCTAGAATTTGTGATCAACACTAGTGTGCTGTTGGGACTATAGGCCAACTTATGCCCGTCTGACCTAAGTCGCCATAAATATATTATTATTTTTGTCTTTCTTTCCTTGTTATTTATGTACAAAGAATGTATTGCTTAGTATTATTTTGTTGTAAAATTGTTTTAAGGGCGTCCCTTTACTTACTAAATTTATTGTTATATGAATAGAGCGTCGAGATTTGTCGGACTCGCAGGCCTTATTGTATTTAGTTCACGAAGAATTTGGTATAAGGGTTCATAAAGGAGTGTTTCGGCCTTGAGGATCAAGTTTCTACATTATGTTAACATCTGTGGGTTTTAAATGAAAAACAGTCCAATAATTAATACACTCAATTTATAATATTCAGACAGTGTAACGTTGTGCCAGGAATTATTTAAAACGAATGCGCTCCTTTGGCGCGTCCTACCCACTTTATACAAAAATAATCGGAAGTCAGTTTACGAATTAATAAATTATAGTTTACAACGTAATAATATATAATATGATGATCAACGAAATTATTAATAAAGAATTATAAGTATAATAAGGTATATGTAAATAAATCACCAATATGAATATCATTGGGACCAGTTATTATACGCCACAACAGCTGGGCGCCTATGTGTATATGTGTGTATATGTGGTACTTGTTAACAATTATTATGTGAATGGTACCCCAAGAATAAAAAATATGCATAGGTATGAATACCATATATAACTAACATGAAGTATAAACCGCCAATGAAACGATCTTTCGAGGGTCGAGAAACAAGGGTTCTTCCGATCGTATTGACTCGAAATTGAAATGTAATTCATCATTAATATCGTAATTTTTAAAAACAGAATTTATAACGACTTCATGATAATTTTTTCATTTTAAAATTGCAATAATGTGTGTTGTGCTAAGAATCTTTTTTTTCTTTATTTGGTGTTTTAGGTAAAGTACGTAGACAGAGAAACTAATAGACCAAGGGGCCGTGAAACTGTGATTGAGAAAGTTTAGAAATGCCCGTGTTTTGTAAAAAGCAGTTCTTTATTATATAATATAAGAATATATATATTCTTATCGTAATAATAATTATATTATATTGTTGTCGTATTGGTATTGGTGGTAAGCTTATGGTTTGAAGTTTATGGATGTGATAATTTATTAGATCTTTTGAATTAACTGTTTTGTATTTGTCTCATAATAAGTTTGATATTTCACGTTTCAAGGCTCACGTATTATAATGTGACAGCCAGACGGACTGGAAATTGTATAAAATAGGCTATATGATAACATCGAGCGTTGGTATATCCGACATTTTTGATTGACGTGTTGCCAATAAAATAAGTACCATAATTGTTTATTGTTTTCTTATTAATATAATTTTTTATAAATATCTCCTGGTGGTAGTGGTTGCTTTTAATTTAAAATAAATACCATATATTCATGCAATTGGGTCAACATGACCCGTAGGCCTTAAGTTTACATAGTGCTTGAAGAACCGAGGAAGGCTGAATAATTGAATGTAAACAGCGCGCCATCAACCTTCTACTTACATCTTTACGTACCTCATATTTAGGGAAAGAGGACTCATTTATTTTTATTCCTTGTTATAACTTTTAACGAAGGGTTACTTAATAAATTAAACTTTTCTTTAACTTTCAAATGAATAAGATACTACTTATATATTTATTTATATATTATAAAGGAAGCAAACACAATGTACAATGTAGAATTTAACCATTTTTAATGGTATAATAAAAAAAACTATGTAATCGCAAAATACATGTTAATAAAATAGTGGCAACGTTTATTTCGGTTTAGGAATACAGATAAATAATATACATCTTTAAAAATTACTTAGGTTAAGAGGTTTCTATCACAGGGAACAGACCAAAATTATATTCCAGCTCAGAATCTTTATGTAGGGTCTTATAAACACTAAATCATACCTACAACTAAAATTACCAGAATATTAATGAAAGTTTAATTTATTCTTAATTTCGTGTGTTTTTAATATTTATTTATTCGAACTCAAGGGTCACAACGTTGTGAGTGGGTGGAACGCACCCGTTTGCGACGAATATATGGTACATACTCTCTATATCTTGAACGAGTTCTAATTAAAGTCCATTACAAAAGTAGGTTTCTTCCACACAATATCGATCCGTTTCGGTGGACGACTTTCCATTAGTGTTCCGTATATGGCCATAAGAACTCGCGTCGCAGTGGTCTTTTTTTAAATAAATTCATTGAAGAAATAAACTAACCGAAGGTAGGCGAAGCTTATGTTCTAATATTTATTATCTGTATACAGTTTACTATTGTTTAATGTTAAACTAATACATACTGAGTTATGACTTTTTGGTTGTATGTTTTAATTAGAATTAATCGAAAAAAATATTTTGTCTTGTTTTTTTAAATTACTAAAATATTTATTCTAAATCGTTTAAAATGTGCTACTGTTTAAACAGTAAATCATTTAGCTTTGTTTTAAAATATACTTGTAATACTTTTTGTTAATTCCGAAGGATTCAGAAGATTGGAAATGCATTTCTCTTAATAATTAATAATAATATCTCTTATCTTGACCTAAATTACCTTTATCTAAAATACATACTTAGAATAATAGTTAATAACACCATTAACTGATTATTAATGATATTGTCTTTAAAAAAATGTCATTATTTCGTTTAGTATTCTCTTCTACTCTTTCTCATGATGAGGTAACAAAACATATATTTAATTTCGTTTATATATTAGATTATAGGTCTGAATAATTAGACGCCAAAAACAAAATATACATTTTTTTTAACTAAAGCATCTTGGTTCATTTCACTGGTATGTGAGCCCATAGCAGGCATGTACAGCATAAAAAAATGTATGTATGTAAAACTCATATTCAACTCATTCAATTCATAGACATTTTAATAAAATAAGTAAACAAAAGTCTCAAGTCACAAAAAATAAACTGTTTAACTCTTGTATTATGATGAAGATAAATGTGCGATAAGTGTCTTCTTCAAACCGTCCAGTTCATTAATTGTACGTAATTGTTAAATGGAATTGTGTATATCTTTTTATGGAGACTCGTAAATTATTAAATATGAAATTGATTGCAATACGCTCATTGAATTTTTCGTAAATCAAATTGTTCTGCAAGCAGCCTACAGTCCAGACTACACAGCATTCCTTTTGTTTCTTGGAACGCTGAGTTCTTGTCGAAAATTAAGGAACCGGTTTTAGGGATCACATTTACGCAATTCGTTATTCGTTTGATAATAAATTCTCGGATTTCGAGCCTAAATAATAATATGACATTTTTGTATTTTGTTTTGTATGGAATGGAAGGCTAGGCCCAGATAGAAGCTTAAAGAACTATCTCAACAATACACGAAGTGTGATCAGTTTATTTTATAAATTCAGCTCTCTGCTAGACTAAACTCAAAATTATAAACCCGCAAAAAAAGATAGCTATGTCGATATGCAGGCTTTTGAAGTACAATACCCATACTTTTCCATAAATTAAACTAAGATATTTTTGGAAACTAATGTTTAATGTTTAAAAAAATGTGCATCGTAATTAATTTGTTGTAATAAAATGTGTTTATTTTTAAGATCAATTCATATCCAAAATCGACTAATAACGGTCGCTATGCCTGTTTATTGGAACATGCTAATCTCAGAAATTACCAGTACGACTTGAGGAACCTTCTACAGGCTAAGAAGGATGGTTATATAAGTAGAAAACTATATTTATAAACGTATAACTCTCGATTCAATATTATCCACCGAAGCAATACATATAAAATGACAACCAATCTTGAAAACTGTTGTTACGTCATACCGTCTCAGCCAATGACAGCGTGCCATTCAATCGTGATGCCAAGCCAGCCAATCATAGCCAAGCAACCCTTCCAACTAACGGAAGCCCAGTAAGGGGAATAAAGCAAATATTGCCCTGCGAGCCACATCGTAAGCGGATCCTCTGTCCGGTTGTATACAAAGTGATGATATCTGTAAGGAATAAGTGTGATCAGTGTGGTTGATTTATAAGATAATAAAGAATAGGTGAAAGAAGTGTTATTCATAATACATAATAAGTGTGATTACACTTTTTTTTTTCCTGAATGAGTTATGCTGTTGGCCCTAATGGCCTTTACAGCGTCACCGGGCGTTGTGGCAAGTACTAGACTCCGCCGTGAATTTGGAGCCGTCACGGGCTCTTACAAGACGTCCATCCTGAGGGTGTCTCCTGCGAGATCGCACCTCGGCTCAGGACGTAGTCGGAGGGGGTGTGATTACACGTCGTGCCTTTTCATTTATACTCACTGTTTCAATATCCTGGTATTTAGTTAATGATGCTCTCGGTCATTTATGTACTCATTCTCAGTCTGAACCATTCAGGCATATTTATTAAATAAATATAAGACGAATCAAACAAATACAAAGTTTTATTTGTATATGGAAGTAGTTGTGAAAATGTTACCCTAAATATAATACGATTATATTCAATTGAAATTTGTAACGTAACGATTTAGAAGTGCGTATAAAAGCCTACTTCAATAACGTACATTTCCATTTTCCATTGTGTTTTTGACGGAAAACATTTTCATTGTTTAAATTATTTGTTTTCGTCTCAGACTAAGAAAGATAATAACGTAAGGATAGATTAGTCTAAGCGTTATTTTTAACTATTAAAAAAGAATTCATTAGTTAAATAAAGGACAAATATATTAATGTCACGGAACCAATCTTCGTTTGTTGGACTCGTTTGCTTGATGTACTTTTTGTTCAACTCGAGTTCGTCGACTCAATATCTTTAAGACCAGCGTCGATTGCGGACTTGTTGTGAGTAATTATTATAACTGCCAATATTTATATTTAATTATAAACGACCAACTTGTGCACTAACTATATAAATTATATTTGTTTAGTTTGCTTTCCCAGTTGGTGAAATAAATATTTTTTAATGATTAATTTTAAGAAATTCTATAGATTCGTGAATATTTATAGTAAGAAATAATTATAAATCGTAAAATAGAATGACTGAAATGAAAATGAAGTTGAGTATTCATTCAGAACGCAAATATGTACGCAACAGGCAAATTTTCATTTCATGCTGTTATTGATTTTCAGATTAAATAATATTAAGCTGTTAAAAAAATGTAGTGATCAAGATTTTGATATCTATTATAAAGAATAATTTTACTGTGATCGTTTAAAACAGTTTATTAGTGTAGCAACAATTCCATTAAATTTACAATAGGCTGGCTATTTTATGCTGCCCTATAAGCACATGTTCGAACTGTATTTCATCAATCACTAAGGGCGCGGTTAAAACTTTGAACGTAGCGTTTTAACTCATACACAATAACTTCAACTCCTATAATAAGGAAAGCTTCTACTCTCGAAATTTCTCTTGTCTTATTCAATACATAAGTAGGCACGTGAAGAAATATTATTTTGCACGCGGACGTTCGAACGGCTGTATCCCGTTAAAGTATCTGTACTTCATCACCCGGTAAAAACTGGCCTGATGATACTGAACTGTGAATTAAATCGTTTCGATTTGAAATTCTGTTGTGGCCACAATTAGAGGTTATTAATTAGTGGTAAAATCCAACTCGAACTACATACATGTAATAACAGCCTGTAAATATCCCACTGTTGGGCTAAGGCTTCTTCTCCTTTTTTGAGGAAAAGGTTTTTGGAGCTCATGTAGGTTTGAACCCACGATCATCGGTTAAGATTCACGCGTTCTTACCACTGGGCCATCTCAGCTTATTACATGTAATACATTTACATGTAATACATAAAAGCGTAAATTAATTCTTTAATAATGTACCAATATTGTTTTGAAAACATTATATATTTTTTTCTCCCCAAAATATTCACACATAAAAATTTTTCACACACACATATTTTAGATACCCTTAACCTAACTGAATTAAATAAAAAAGTAAAAAATGCTGATATCAAAGTTAAATTAAATATGTTTTCTTAGATTTCCGGACGTCCAAGTCGAGTCTCCACAAATCCAAGGAGAAGGTTTCGTCCGACGGTGCAGAGGAAAAACTGTTGCAGAAGGAAGACGAGGCCAAGATAGTTACCCGAGTAGACATGGCTGAAGCCAAGTATGTAGTCGGAGATCACAGGAACGGTGACGCGAAGATTGAACTCGATGCTAATAAGAAGGTAAGTGAAGTCTAAGTAAAGAAAAGATTTCATTTCTATGCTATATATCTATGGTATATTTTTATATATATATGTGAAAATAATTTTAAATCTAACTAAGATCAAAATTTAACAATAATTACTTGAAATCATGATTGTGTGAAACGGTGATAAGAATGCTGGCTTCGCTTTTGTATCAAAATTCGATTATCTAGGCGAAATCATTAAGTAGTTTTGCCACCAGAGGATATAGGTTATATAGGTATAAGATAGAGGAAGTAAATTTATTTCAAAATAATTTGAAATTCTCTCATTATTAGTGTTAAAGTGAATAGCCGATGTGGTTAGATTTGGTAACATCGTTTATTTCGTGCTGCGGTGACAGAAAAACCTCGTGAGGAAGCGAGGTGGAATAAGCTCCACATTTCTTCCTTGAATGCCTTAATAACCCCAGCATTGGCTCAGCATTTATATACTGTTACTTAATATTCACACTTTTAAATCTTTGCATAAAAATGTTTCTTTAACGTCATGTATAATGTCATCAAAGACAATATTTAGGATAGAATCAAATATAGTTTATCAATTTGTACGCAACAACAATTCCATTAAAGGATTCATTTTATGCGATCGAAAAAGCACATGTATCAAGATCGAGTAGTAAAAGTTTTTAACAATACGAAATGTATATTTTTGTCATAATGAACAACTCGTAAAGTACCTCGTCAAAGGGTTATTGGAATGATTCTTATTCGCAGCAATTCTCTGGACTAACGAAGGAGGAGCTGATGAAGTACGCGGAGGACCCGTTCTGGGTGCGTCTGCGCTGGTTCATGTTCGTGTTGTTCTGGGCGCTGTGGCTGTGCATGTTGGCCGGCGCCATCGCCATCATCGTCCGCGCGCCCAAGTGTGCGGCGCCGCTGCCTAGGACTTGGTAAATGATTTTGATACTTAATTTTTAAAATCAATAATTAAAAACCTATAACAGATTCCACAACATTGACTTTTACGTCTAATTTTGTCAAGTGAATGCTAAAAGCATATCAAAAAAAATTTGTTAAGACTCTTCTTTTATATATTAGAAAAGTATATAGGTAATAATTGATTTAATTAAGTAAATTTTTCAAATTTTTTATTGGTTAAATCCCTAACAGATCAGACATCTTTCTGAAGGTTAGGTCTTTGTGATAAATGATAGGCCTCCTGTCGTTCTTCCATTAACAACAGTTTTATTTGTCTTTTTAATATCAATTACAAAAGAGATTTATCTAATATCTGGGTTTTCATCCTAGGTATGAGAAGGGCCCGTTGGTTGACATGTCCTCCGTAGAAGATTACCGCGAAGTCGAATCAGCGTTACCTTTAATGGAGAAGTCCAAAGTGGCTGGAATCTTCGCTTTCGCCTGCAAAGATTCGTATGAAGTCTTGGACGACCCAACCTGTATCGATCAGTTCAAAGAGTTCGTTGCTAAAGCCAAGAAATTCGGAGTCAAGTAAGTTTTATTCATTTCGAACCTACCTTTTTAACTATTCGCCTCTTTCTTAAGTGTTAGATTATTATTGAGGGATTTACATAATCTTGGCATAGAGGAATTCGAATCAAGCAGAGTTCGATGTAACGGACGGTAAAAAGGTGTTATAGGTTTACGTGGATTACTGGTATTTTTAAACTTGCTGCTTAACATTCTTAGCAGTTGAACACATCAATTTCACCATTTAGTAGTTTATATTAAAATTGTACATCTAAAATTCCCTGCGTTTTTGTAATGTTAACATTTTAAAGTATAATAATCTTTTCCTATATCCCAAATTCCAGATTATAATTAAATAAATAAGGCAATATATATTAATATAAAATAATATAAGGCCATATATTTTAATTTTAATAGACTAACAGCCTTACTTATGAATGTTGTTCAGATTTCTCTCTTTCTATCATCGATTGAGAAGAAGAAGACAGAGCATTGTTTAACTAATCACAACCAAAATGACATGTTTTTTTTCATACATGTATTTAATGCAGTTGGAATTTATTGGTATGCCTGACTTGCTATTTTATAGTCGTTAGATGTACTTATGTATTCATCAATCATCATCAACAGCCAATTATTTTGTCCACTGCTGAACATAGGCCTCTCCCAAGGTGCGCCAAAGCTCCCTGTCCTCCGCCTTCCGCATCCAGTCGGTGCCCGCCACCTTCTTAAGGTCATCGGTCCACCTGGCTGGAGGGCGCCCTACGCTGCGTTTGCCGATCCGCGGTCTCCACTCTAAGACTCGTCTGCTCCAACGGCCATCGGTCCTACGACATACGTGACCAGCCCACTGCCACTTCAGCCTACTAATTTTGCAAGCTATGTCGGTGACTCCGGTTCTTTTCCGGATAATCTTATTTCTGATCTTATCCTTCAAAGATACTCCGAGCATAGCTCGCTCCATAGCACGCTGAGCGACTTTGAATTTGTGGACTAGTCCCGCAGTTAGTGTCCACGTTTCGGCACCGTATGTCATGGCAGGTAAGACGCATTGATTGAAGACTTTCGTCTTCAAACATTGCGGTATGGACGACGTGAGGACTTGACGAAGGTTGCCAAATGCTGCCCATCCCAAGCGAATTCTTCGATCGGCTTCCTTCTCGAAGTTGTTCCTACCGACTTGTATAACCTGTACTAGGTAGGTATATTCCCTAACAACTTCGAGAGGTTTCCCTTCGACGTATATCGGTCCCGGCACAACATGCCTATTGAACATGACCTTGGTCTTGTCCAAGTTCATACCGAGACCGACACGCCGGGAAGATTCACTAAGGCTACGCAGCATTTTGGTTAGTTGTTCCAGCGACTCTGCTATGATGACGATATCATCGGCAAATCGAAGGTGTGAGATGTACTCGCCGTTTACATTGACTCCACGTCCAGTCCAATCCAGCGTCTTGAACACGTCTTCCAACGCGTTGGTGAATAGTTTCGGAGATATTACATCCCCCTGTCTCACCCCTCTGCGCAGTTGGATCGCCTTCGTCTTACAGTCCTGGATGGACAGTCATTGTAGCGGCGTTGTATAGACATCTCAGCACCTCGATGTATCTCCAGTCAATATGACATCTCTGCAATGAGTTGAGCACTGCCCAGGTTTCGATGGAGTCAAAGGCTTTCTCGTAGTCCACAAATGCCATACACAGCGGCTGATTGTACTCTTCGGTCTTCTGCACAATCTGCCGAACAGTATGAATGTGGTCCACGGTGCTGTAGCCTGATCGAAAGCCGGCTTGCTCTGGGGGCTGGAACTCGTCAAGTCGTCTGGCGAGACGGTTCGTGACGACTCTTGAGAACAGCTTATACACGTGACTCAGGAGAGAGATTGGTCTGTAGTTTTTCAAGAGGGTTTTATCACCTTTCTTGAAAAACAGTACCACCTCACTCCCGCTCCACGTTTCCGGGGTCTTGCCATTTTGGATGACGGAATTAAAGAGGCTTGCTAGCTCTTTCAGGACCGGAGTCCCGCCTGCCTTAAGCAACTCTGTCGTGATTCCGTCATCTCCTGGAGCTTTGTTGTTTTTAAGCTGTTCTAGAGCCGCCCTAATCTCGCCTTGGTCAACGACCGGGAGCTCCTCGGAGTAATGGCACGTAAGAGGGGCGCGCTGGTCATCAAGACTGATTCCCACAGGTTTATCCGATCTTGAAGAGAACAACTGCCCATAAAACCTCTCTACTTCTCCGACAATCTCAGGCCTAGAGGTAACTACCCCACCATTTTCAGTTTTAAGTTTTGTCAGACGCGGCCTCCCAAACTTGCGAGCGAACACTTTCGATCCCCGATTTTGCTCAATCGCAGCCTTGATGGCACGGGTATTGGAGCATCGGAGATCGCGTCGCGTCAGCGTTTTTATTTTTCGGTTTAAGGCCTTATCTGACAAAAACGATGGTAGTTCTCGTCGTTTCCTCATGAGCTCGAGTGTCTCAGCAGAGAGTTTTGGTGCGTTGTCTCTTTTCTGTGGCGGAAAACACTTGCGGGATGTGTTTTGCAGTATTTTGACCAGCGTGTCGGTTTTCTCATCAATACTGCTTACGGTTTCCAACGCGGTAAATTGATTTTGAAGTTCCATTTGGAACTTTTCGGCACCTTGAGCAGCTTGGAGCATGGTAGGTCGGAGAGTAGACCTCATCATTCGATTTAGATTTAAATTTATTTATTAATTTTCAACAGAGTGATCGTAGACCTGACAGCCAACTTCGTATCGAAATCCCACAAGTGGTTCCAGCTGAGCGAGAACCGTTCGTCTGAATACAGCGATTACTTCGTCTGGGCCAAAGGTCACGAATATGATCCAGAAAAGCCATCCACACAACCAGAACCACCAAACAAATGGGTAAGAATATTGATACAATGATATTGTAATAAGAATTTTGTTTAGTTTTTACTTGTTTTTTATTTAAGTTTAGTTTTACGTGAAGTTACCAGTTTAGTAAATAGATTGTAAAATTGGTTTAGTGGTTCAAATTTACTTCATATCAAGTTATATCGAAATCGGTTCACTGGTTTAGCCGGAAAAGTGTAACAAATAGACGGACATTTAATATTGCATTTACAATAATATGTATAGATCAATTATTAGTTGCGTCGTGGGCCGAAGCGTGGCGTTAATTTTATTACCTTTCTCCGTAAATAGAGTTGGTAGGTTGGATTGGTTGGTTGGTTCTCATATCATCGCCTTTATACGGAAGAATAAACACTTCATGTTCTTATTTTTTTTTATAGAATAGGAAGTTGGACGAGCATATGGGCTACCTGATAGTAAGTGGTCACCAACGCCCTTAGACATTGGCATTGTAAGAAATGTTGCCCATCGCTTATGCGCCAATGCGCCACCAACCTTGGGAACTACGATCTTATGTCCCTTGTGCCTGTAATTACACTGGCTCACTCACCCTTCAAACCGGAACACAACAATACCAAGTACTGCTGTTTTGTGGCAGGATGTCTGATGAGTGGGTGGTACCTACCCAGACGAGCTTGCACAAAGCTCTACCAGCAGTTATATATCATTAAAAATTTACAATAAATTTGAAATAGTATAATGTTTTTTATTTCTTAGGTTTCGACACTGAACGAGCCCGCTTGGACGTGGAGCGAAAAACGGCAGGAGTTCTACTTGCACATGTACGGGGAGGACCAACCAGACCTCAACTTCACCAACGTGGATGTAGTCCGTCAGTTCGATGCCGTCATTAAGACGTGGATGCAGGCTGGCGCTGATGGGATCAGGTAAAGTTTGATACGTAATATTACTCTTTGCTAATTAAGGAACATTTTTCCTTATGCCAAGCCAAACCATATAATATTTAAAAAAAAAACTTACCCCAAAAATAAATTAGTCAAGTGTCTTGAGATATATTCTTGTGTTCCAAAACCAATTGTTTTTTTCTTTTGTAACCCAATACGACTGCCAACGACAACTGTAAAAAATAATCGAGTCAATCATATCTATGTGGTATATTGACTACGTCGACAGATAATAAATATTAAGTAAGGATTTAATACCGGCGTCGTTGCAGGCTGCTGCACGCTCGCGAGCTGCACGCCAACAGCTCGCTCGGGGACGAGGCGCCGGCGGGCGGCGGCGGCGCGGGCGGCGCCGACCACACCCAGCGCGCCTTCTGGCGGCTGCGCCACTCCGCCGACCCGCCCGCGCTCGACCTGCTGCTGGCGCACTGGGCGCTGCTGGCGCGCTCCGACGCAGGTCCGACACCTAACCGCGGCGGAGAGGGGCGGAGAGAATGTGTCTTGTAATTGACCTACTGGTTCATATCCCATTGGCTACCGTGATTACTACTTTCGGTGGTGACTTTCTTTTCTCCTCCAACCTCCGCTCGGTCCATACTGACGTTTATTTCAAAAGACCATCTTCTGTATATGATCTCCTTTTGTTCTACAATTATATTGATATTGCGTACATAGAAAGGAAACTTCTTCAGACATAGTTATTTTACAAGAGACGTTCATATTAATAATGTTAATAGCAAAAACCATAGTGAATATTATCGACGCGACAGTGGCCATAGACGAGTACCAATGCGGCTTGTTCCGCAGGCGACACGGTGTTCACGATAGCGGAGTCGGGCGCGCGGCCCGAGCTGTTCGTGCTGCAGCGCAACACCAGCGCGCTGCGCCCGCCCGCCGCCGCGCCGCTCGCGCTGCTCGACGCGCGCGCCGCGCTGCCCGCCCTGCGCGCGCGCCTGCCGCGCTGGCCCGCGCTGCAGGTACGGCCGCCGCTCGCTCGCTCCTATATACTTATAACTTATCAAACTGTTACTCTGTCTGCTTTATTATTATAGGAGCATTATACGAGTAAGCTCTCACGCTAAAGTGGGTAAGATTAAAATGCGAACTTACCACAAGTTCAAAAAATAATAATATGGTTCGAGTCCATTTATACATTTGAAATCTTGTTGAAATAATAAACCATTGTAAGTGCCTTGTCTTACGGTGAAAAAAGGACAAATGAACGTTAGATTTATTTTTTATTTAAGAAATAGGAATGATGTGAATCATTAATTTGAAATTATTATAATGTACCATCATTAATATTATTTACTTTATTTATAGTTAACTACCGAGGATGGTGCAGACGAGGAGCTAGCGGCATTCGCCATGCTACTACCGGCAGCGCCAGTACTGCAGCTCCAACAGCTCGGAAATAATGATACCTCACCCGTTAGTACAATTCTATATACAGGGTGACTGGTGAATTAGTATCAATACTTAAGGACGTGATATTTGACGACCATATATGACCAAAAAAAAATACATATAACATAAATATTAATAAACTTCTAAGTAAAGTTAACCAAAAGTTATGTAATTAATTACGCGTCATGTGGACACCCTAGCTGCGCTGACGACACAACACAGTTAGGTACATTTAGTTATCGCGCGGTACTTTACCTACGTCCAAACGCCGCCGCGTGTTAACAGGGTAGCAGGCTACCTTTGATAAACAAGCATGATCCAATCCCCCTTCATACTTTAAACCTGATTTGAACAGGCAAAAATACCAAAATATTTCACTCGTTTAAGCAACAAATTTGTTGACTAGGTAAATGATATGAACTTGGGACAAAAATTAACTGTTTACCTATCTTGGTATTTCCGGCGTATTTAAAAATGGAATCATACTTATTTACAACGATTGTCAATCATTTAACTACCTATCTACCTACATAACTACACTAACCTTAACAAATGTTCAAAGTGAGCTCCTGCTCGTGTGATACACAGTTCGGCACGTTTACGCATATTGTCTTTCACACGCTTTAACACGAATGGGTCACTTTACTACTCACAGTACTCACATTATTCTGCATTTGTGTATTGATAAGCCATACCTAATTACTAATGACGGGTCACACTCACACACGAAACATTAGGTATACGCGTAAGATCGATCGCTAGGGGCGCGCGCGCGGGAAGATGGACGAACCTTACGGCGGCGCTCGCCCGACTAATCAGCCGCGGGGCAGGGGTTGCGGGTGGCAAACACCACGCCGCACGCGCCGCGGAAATATGTCCACACTTTATTTATTTAAAGTAAAATTTTTGTAAATTTGGTCAAAAATTAAGTACCTATTTTTTTTACATAATTCGAATGAGAATCATGTACCGATTATGCTCCTAAAATATTGATACTAATTCACCAGTCACCCTGTATATTTTAGGTTTTATTTAACTGCTAAACTTTACTACAAAAATGATTGATATCTTGTTCTGTAATAATTGTTTGCTAAAAAAAAATATTATTTTTTTAGTAACTAATAAATAATGTTTCAGAGCGAGGGTCTACTGCACGCCGTGGCGCTGCGCGAGGACGCCAGCGTGCAGCACGGCGAGTACGCGTTGGCAGCCGCGCCCGCGCACAACTCCAGCCTCGCCGTGCTCGTGTGCGCTCGGTCAGTGCACACCTCACTTTATATTAGTCTGTAGATCCCAACGTCATGTGTTCGAGCTTCGGGATCGGGCCAATAAAATTTATTGGGATTTTATATCATGAAACTCTTATTAGCAGATTCCATTTCAATTTATTGAGTAAGGAGTTTTGCACCACGTTGTATGATTCTTTATTTATACAAAGAAAAATATATATATATGGACTTAAATTCGTCTATAAAAGTATTCTCTACACGCCGAAATAAGTCATATATTACAAAAAAAACAACTTTAAAAGTGTATTATTTTTTAACGTTAAAATATTGAAAATATTGTTATTTTAACTTAAATATTTCCTAATACTATGATCATAATATATCGATGTTCTCCGCTGTCAGCTGGAAGCGCGGCCACACGGGCTACGTGTCGCTGTACAACGCGGCGGGCGAGTCCGTGCGCGCCGACGTGTCCGCCGTGCGCTCGCTGCCCGCCGCGCTCGCCGTGCTGCGCGCGCCGCCCGACCACGAGTCAGTCACACTTGACTATTTATACTTGTACTGATTCGAAGGGAGACATTCTAAGCATAAGGGTATCATATCATCTTAGGTTTCATAGCTGGTGGCGTATTGACGCTATATGAAGTGCTAGTCTGAAGGCGAACGTGACGTCATTGGGGAGGGGGGCCTCAATTGTCGTCTTTCTTCATTAAATAAAAAAGCAAAAACTATAAAAAGTATAAAATATCTTCGGTTTAGGCTGCTAAATTTCGCCGCATGCATTATTTTGTTTAATTGTGTATATGTTTATGTGTGTATATGTATTATCGCGTCGCTGTCACATGAGATTCTTCTTAATCGATTCTATATAATAAGCGACCTCGATAACAGGTTCTAAACCTCTTTCTTAGAAGAGTTTCTTACTTACCCAGCTGATACTTTACTATTTATTTTAAGCGGAGTTATTGAGGATATTTTAAAACAATAAACAATATTCCACAGATATGTTAAAGACTTGTTGGTGGAAAGTAACGACGTCCTGGTGCCGCCGCGGTCGTCCGTGATCCTCTCCTACGTACCCAAGACGGAAGCCGAAAATTAGAGGAGCTTTGTTACGCATATGTTGCCCCCGTATGGGATGCGATCAAACGATTTTTTCCCTTGACGTCGCTTAAGCGACTAGCTTGTGTTTTACATTTTGCATTTACTTTTATAATTTGAAATGTCGTTTTGCAACAAATAAAATTTTATTGGCGATGAATGATTTTGGATTTTTTATTTAAATAAAACTATCTGTGGTATAATGTTACTTCCAAGTGTGTTAATTCGACGTTGCCGCGCGCGGCGGACGCCTCCCGAACCTATGTTCGGGTTTACCGCGCGTAATGTATATATAATAACTACGCGGCTTTAAAATTTACCGATCAGCTAAAAATATTATTGACTAAATAAATAAAACAAACTCCATTAAAATAATCAGTATATTTTAAAAATCCAGTGAGATTATATGCTCTGTTAACATTTTAAAAGCGTATTTGTACAAATATTAATACAAAAAGAATTTTATTACGTCATCAATTATTATATTCTAACGATCACGTCACGATTTTAGGAATGTTTGCTTACATCTAAGTTTAAATATTGTTCATATTATTGGTACCTAAAAATGAAATAAGCTTTATTGATCATATGAAGCTGTATAAATTAATTATTACAATTAGTAAAAATGTATATTGAAATTACGGTTGAAATAATTACAAGTATTCATTAAAAAAGGGCGGTGGAAAGAATTCATCATAATTTTCTATAAATTGCGCATTCGTTAAACCGTGACGAATACATGCGTGATCGTGAACAAAACTGATCACCGAATAAATGGTGTACGAGATCAGAGCGACGAGACACAAACGGCCCAACAAGTTCTCAGGGTTCACGCTTATCCATTTCGCCTCCATTTTAACACTCAAGATTTGGTCTAAATAACTCGTAGAAGCATCTGATCAAATAAAACAGCGCGCATGTAAATATAATTTGTACAAAGGCGTCCAAATGGTAATCCGCGGAGAATTTTAAATTTGAACAATTTTGTGCTTTATTCATAGTTGAGAAATAGAGGAATGTTTTCAAATTGTTAGTATCTAAGTATCTAATCGATATTAGTACATGGACCTTTAAAGAATTTGTCACATCGTAAAGATTGGCAATAGAATATATTATCAAAGTTTAATCGAATACTCAAAGTTTTCGTCAAATAATCCGTCGGGCTCTTCGAAATTGAGACTTGTTTTGTATTTTCCAAGTTATCGCTGTTCTCTGGCGTGGAGTTTACCGTCTCCTTGGCGGCTGCTTGGGCTTGTTGAACTGGTAGGTGGCGCACTTGGGGATGTGTCTGTCGGCGGCCCCGGGGCTGAAGCGCCGCTTGCAGTGCGGACACTGCACGTAGTCCGGGTTCTCGGAGGGCGGGGGAGGGGGCAGGTCGCTCAGCTTACCTTTGAAATTATACGAAATTTTATGTCATCTGTACGCCGCACATTGGGCTGAAGATCGGCTTCATTAACGCTAAAGACTTCATGAGCAGCACAAATCACAAGAGTATGGTTAACATTTATTTCCGACGCAATTCGTAATCTTCCGAGTATCGCGCCTGACGAGCCCTTACCTCCAGCATTGATGTGCGCCTGCACCTGCTTGGCGGCGCGAATCGCCTGAATGAACTCTTCGTGCTTCTGTCGCCAATTGCTGTTCGTGGACTTCTGCACTTTAGTTGTTGATGGGTTTGTCGTGCTCTTGCGCAACTTCGAGATGAACGGTTCAGCCTCTGTTCCCTGCGTTACAAATTTCAAATTAAACCTTCCATTTTTAATATGAAAATATGGATCCGATCTGGTGCTAAATATATAAAATTGAGATGTAAATATAAAAAATTGGCAAAACTACCCGAAATATTATTTTTAGATCTTTTCATTTTGAACTTATTCACAGCTGAATGCTTAACTTAAAAGCAATATTTGTTTCAGATAAGTAAATGATAACTTTATTATCGACTAAAATCGTTGCAATCATCATTAAAGCACTTTTCGAGTTCGGCCTCAGGATTAAGATAGCATAAGTACGATAGAAATGGATTGAAATCAATGCTAGTGATATTGGTAAATCAAAAACACTGCAATATGATAAAATACATAATCCTGTCAGAAATTTGGCAATTAAATATCAAGCTCAGGTGAGAGTAACTTGAGCACAATTTAAGAAAGTGTGGTTTATCACCATGCGTTTAAAACATTTTAATGTGAATATAACAGTGAATTAGGAAACCGATCGATTTTATATAGTTTTATTTCAAAACTGCATGCTGTAATAAACATAAAAATGTCTTGCCTTGTAATTTTCTGCTTCAGTTCCCTGATCCAATGAAGCAGCGTTAAAGGCAAAACGTTAAACGATTTCACTTTTCACGAGCAAAAAGTGACAACTTCCTTCGGAAAATAATATTTGCTTTCGAATATGGAAAGTAAGGCAAAAGCATCAGAGCATTTCATTTTTGTAATGTTTTCGTAACATAGAGGTAACCAGGATATAACTTTGGTTAAGCCTAAGATATAAGTTTACCAATCATTGCGGAGGGAGGAATTATTGTTATTTGGTATTATTATAAAAAATAAGTTTTGGAGAATACAGAGACATATGACAGATCCAGGTTAGCATCCCGGATTGGGTCGGATAAATGTGTCAAAAAATTCTCAGTCGCAGCTCAGAATTATTCTGTCACAAAAAATGTAATCAAGATAACGATAAAGAAGAACTACAAGCTTCGTCTAATTTTTATCAATGATGAGAAAAGACGGGTCAGATGCTGTTCTGCCAGCGAGTGATTTTATTTAGTTAGTTAAGTTTAGTTTAGTTGTAACGTATCATGATAGGATAAGTGTAGCAAATAACTCGAAGTTATGTATGTCATAGAATTATTATAAAGCGCAGTTGATTATATGCATTTACTACATTATTTGCTCTCATGTCTGATTATAAATAAATAAACGTACCGCCAGACGATGCTTGAGGACGTCGAACGGCTTCCGTTTCTTGGAATGTGTCTTCCTACAAATCTCCTGATGCTTCGGAAGTCGATCCGGAGCGAAGTGTCTTCCGCATATAGAGCAACCTCCTTCACCCGTGTTGTTTGAAGACGTACTGATACGAGTCTTGTTTGTAGCGCTTGTTTGAGGACTCTAGAATAAGTGAGAATTTATGGTAAATATTTCCTCTGTGAATATATTAAGTACGAATATTATAAATACTAAAGTTATAATTTTATACATTTTCAAAAACTTTAAATATAATTAAATAATATAGAATACATAAACATACTTAAATAGAATATAAAAAATTAAAACGAAATATTACCGTGGCAGGGTTTTTCTTAAGTACCTGAAATACAAAAATAAAATAAAAATAGAAAATAATATGATAAAAAAACTTAAACAATAGTTTTATAAAGTTTATATTTAACATATATACATATAAAATTACACATCTTGGCATTTAGTAAATAAAAAAAAAATATATATATATTATAATACGTTATTATTTTCACGAGAACTAGTCCTTTAAGTTAGATTAACATATTAGGTTCTCATCGACAGATGTTTCATGACGCATGTTATAAATAAGGAAATTGCGATCGTAGGAAATCACAATGCGTACATTAAAGGTAAGAGAACTATTTAATCCATACCGTAAAACGAATACATTATGTATTTATTGTATTGTGTTGGTAACAAATCGTATGGTCACCATCAGTTAGAGTTTCAATCACTCGTATGGCGGGAAACCAAACCACAAAATCATTCCCGGCGATATTTTAAATTACGGACTTGGATAAAGTTTTAATTGCAACCAAATAACTTGAGTTTTTCATTTATTATTTAATTATTGATGAAAAGTTTAGTCATAATAGCCGAAATGCCCTAGTGGTGGCAGGCAAGTACCACTGAATTTTCGTACGCTTAATTTGTGTTCATACATCTCGTGTTTGACGGTGAAGGAAAACATCGTAAGGAAACCTGCACGTGTCTAATTTAACTGATATTCTGCCACATGTGTATTCCACCAAACCCGCATTGAAGCAGTGTGGTGGAACAAGTTCCAAACATTCTCCACAAAATAAGGAGACGCGAACAGCGCGACATTCACGGGCTGTTTAACTAATTAGCTTTATTAGTAAAGATTATTAGATTATTAGCCGAGATATTAAGTAAAGTATGAGTTAACTTTCTTGTTTCTAACTTCATAAATTACGCAGGTTCCTTCTAAGTTTCCTCTATTTATCTACCTTAGGCGGTAAATCTCGAAAATTTGTCTCCTGACTATTCATAAAAAGAATCCTAAATACTAATTCCCATATTTCAAAATTGACCAAATTCTATTAAAAAACAAAATTTAATGTTCCTAACTCCACTTGTGTAGTATGCTTTGCCAGTAAATAATTTAGTGATACAATTTTATTAGATGAAACATTGTCACTGTAATGACACTCAAAAACAATGAATCGATTATTTCGATTTAATTATACTCGTTCATCTTTTCTGGAACAAAATGGAATTTTCCTTGAGGAAAGTTCTCTTTAATGAGGCTGGTGTAGGTGTTTGGTGTATCTGAATATATAATTTGATTAACACGATACAACGTGTGACGAATGTTATACTCACAGAACTCGGTCCCCTTTGCATGACTCCTTTAGGCTTATTGTTCTCTCGCTCCGACACCTGTTGGAATCATACCCTTTAAATACATCACTGAAAATTTCCTGGACGTTATTTTCGTTTATTATATATTTATAATAATCAAAAGTTACATTGTCAAATTGATAATGATGAATTTCATATTTAAAAAAAGAAACGTCAATTCTTTATGTCAAGTGTCAAAAAATATTTTTTTTACATTTTCTTATGCTATACAACATTAGTTGAGTTTTAATTAATTCCCGTCAAAGGCTCTTACAACTTGTTCAATACTTTTAATGAAATTATCTATAGTTATCCATTTATTTGAGTTGGGCGGTAGCACTGGAAGTGGACGATTCCTTTCGGTCCTACAGAGATATGTCCTCGGGCTGTGGGCATTTGTGGTGGGAGCCGCGGCGGAAGAGGATGGCAGCAGGGTGCCTTTATCACCAACGACTTGGTGCGAGAATACGTGCGGGAGACTATAGGTCGGGTTGAGATGAGTTTCACTGTTTAGTTAGTAAGTAGTAAATATCCCACATGATCCGGATACGACCCTGGGCGTCGGGTCATGTGGTATTATAAAAGGTTTTCATCGTCAACTATTAAAGGTTTCCCTTGCTTAATAAAAACAACATCTATTCTAGTCTATTATAAATTATGATCTTGGTTTTGTTTTAGAAAAATATAAAAGATATATCTTCTTCACCTTATTTTCACTGACGACTTTTCGAGGAGGAACAGCAACCGTTGGTTGAGGTTTACTTTTCACTGGACTTTTGGGCCTCGTAACTGGACTTCTGTAATTAGTTAAAATATTATCCTTTAGTTTCGAATGTCTTGAATTCCTGGTTTACAGGTGGTGTCTTTGTGCAGGTCTGGTTGGGCACCACTCATCATAAGTTATCTACCTTCTAAAGTATATATGTGTTGTTGGATCTTAGTCTAAAGGGCGAGCCTTATAACAGTTAGGAGTAGAAGGGTCGTAACGTAACCATAGTTGTCGTTGTCGGTTTAAGTAGTGATTTATACTGCAGTGTGGTTGCAGTGCAGCTGATCCGTATTCTCTTCTTTTTCTTTCCTCTAATGATATTAATCTATCTATCTCATTTTTAATCTTACATTCGTTGCGGTCTCTTCGCTACGACTGGATCAGGAGACCTCGGCGTGGGAGTCGGTGCGAGTGCCTCCGGGAACGTTTCGTTTTCCAGTAAATAGTTGATTTCGTTATTGACATGATCCGTTTCATCTCCTGCTGGTGTGATGTCACCGTTGCTGGGCGGCTGAAATATATTGTATTAATAGTTCTGAGAAGTAACCGAGACTGATTTGTTGGAAGCAAACTATTTATTATTTGATGATAACTTCTTGGAAAACGACGACCACCAGATCGAAACGTAGATTCTTAATAGAAAACTCTTCCTCACCAATTAAACTATGATGCATAGCATATCCATGTATTTTTTATATCGCTTATATCAATATATATTTAGTCCTCTAAAATAATCCTACTATAGTAAAAATAACTTACCACTCGTTTCGCCGTGTTCAAATCGATTTCGTGATTGTGATTAAGATCGCCGGATCCGTTGACCATGTTGTCAAGTTTTTGTACCTTCGTAAATAAATAAACGTTATATTATTACACGAACTGACAAGGAGACTAGAATTCTTTCGTTCTAAGCTCCGAACTTAAACTCCGAAATTCTACTGAGATTTTCTTAACAAAAAACTCAACAGCTTTTTATTGACTTATCAATCGACGTTGAAAAACACATACACTCTCGCAGAGGCGGGTTGCCATCCCCTGGGATTCTAAGAGTGATATAATAGAGAGTGCACCTGTGATTGCGCATACATTTATGTAATGCCATCTGCGCCGTTTGCTAATCTCCGTTGAGTCATAGCCGAGCCGTTAAAGAGGACAATCGATAATCGATCTATTTGTCCAAAAAAAAAAAAACGCAGCCAAGCGCAGTATTTAACGTTCTAGTTTTACTTATTCCATTTATCATCATGCCCATATACTTCGTGAGGAATACGGTCCCTATGATGGATGAAATTTTAACTATTATTGTAAATGTGAAGGTGAGTATGTTTACCTAATTGTTACGCATTCACGTCTACTACTCTCTACTCGTAACTCATAAATCGATCATGAAAAGTGCATACACGTTGTCAAATGTACAGAATAGGCCATAGGTTACAAAACACCTGTCCCTTTCACACGCGGGTGAAACGTCGCTCTGAAAGTAGTATAGTAATATTTTTACAAAATGTGCAGAAGCCAATTGTGTGAGTGTTACCTGAACTGTTCCATTTTGTTTCTTAATGGAATGAGAGCTGATAGTCTTGGTACTTGAAGTTTTCTTTTCAATTGTGGTTTTAGATGTATTTGATACTTTCGTGTAACCATTGGGCAAGGTCTTGCGAGGAGGAGTGCGTTCTGTGTTCTGTATCGGTTGCAGAGGATAACTCTTGTCGATTCCTTTTGTACGCCTCTCTTCGAACATTTGTCGTACCTTTGATAAGATGGATAAAATAAATTAACGCCTTACATTCAAAAGTCACTACAATAATTATCAATGTGTCTGGCCTAAAACACACATTTTTTTTTATAGAATAGGAAGGCGGACGAGCATATGGGCTACCTGATGGTAAGTGGTCACCAAACGCTCTTAGACATTGTCTCTGCGAGAAATGTTACCCATCGCTTACATCGCCAATGCGCCACCAACCTTGGGAACTAAGATGTTATGTCCTTGTGACACATGAATAATATTTTTAAAAAACATCGGTAAGGACTTAGTAATTGAAGGCTACGGTTAAGGCTTAATTTTAATATTCTGGAATAGCATACTATATATATGCATATATATATTTAATTATTTTGTTTTTATTTTAGATACCTGTTACTGTTTTACTATTTGTAATACTATTGGACTATTAAACAGGTAACAAAGTGGGATGTACCCATGATTAAGTAGGTAGGGGAGACATCCAACAATAGTGTCAAGTATCGGGTGATTCAAGAAACTTAACCACTAGTTGGTCTTAAAAAATACCTTTCCCGGCTGGTGCGTGACTTGCTGTGCTGGTGGGCTGGCCCCCACGCCATTGCTCGGCGAATGCCTTACACGGTCGAGCGCCCGAGCCTGTTGTGCTTCGTAGAGCGATGCGATTTTCAGTTCACGTTCCTGGAGTTGTTTCTGCTGGAAGCGCGCCTGTTGATAAAATTTCGATTGTATTATCTTTTGTTTTACGATTGTTTTTTTTTTTTTGTATTAATTTATGTTAGTGTACATAAATACGTGTTTTTAGGTAATAGGTGTAATGTTCAATCCCATAATTCTATAACTATTGAAGTTTTGCAGTCTTAAATTTGTTTTATTATTTACAAACAATCCTATATATAATATATCTATATATACATGAAACTTTATTCCAATGTAATGTGTCTATAGAACATCTAAGAGAAAGCTTATAATGGTATTGTATAGCGTCGTTTTTCGTTTCTTTTGAATAAAATACAAGTATTATTACATTTTCCTAGTAAGTAATTTAAAGTGTGCGAAGTTTTAATATATATCTGAATATATACGTAAATGTTTTAGTGCGAATAACATTCGAACAGGAAAGTGATCACTTGTCAATAGAGGGCGTGAGGTCGGCGCCCACGCCTCGCCGCGCACGGCCACAACCTGTCCATCGAATCTTATATTGTTCTATTGACTGTCGGTACCGCTTCCGTCTTTTTAGTATCGAAGGTCGAATAGATCTTATAAACAAATACTTTCCGCTGTTTCTTTTTTATAATTAATTATCAAGTATAAAAAGAATTTACAAAAACAATAAAAGTTTTTTATTTATTCAAACTCATAATGACATTCAGTAACAAAAAATTAAGTCGTGAATTATAAAAATTAAAACTAAAAATAATAATAAAAGGTTATCATCTCTATAAAAGAGAACCCTTTTAAGTATTAGGCTACGCGTACATGAATGGCGTAACCGCACTGATGCCAACCACTATCGGTATGAATAAAAACCGCACATCCCTCCATCCGTCACGCCACAATTTTTCATTCATTATATGACGGTGAGTCTCATGTTGCTTAAGCAGCTGTTCACTCTGAGATAAAATCTAGTAACATCTACTATTCTTTTTTAAATAAAACAAAACTTACACATCATGCAATTTTTGCAAAGCACCTTATACATTGTTTAACATTAAAACCTTCTTACCATTAATTTAATAATAATGTCCTCCAGACCTATTTCGGCCACGGCGG
This sequence comes from Nymphalis urticae, assembly GCA_905147175.2. NCBI lineage: Eukaryota > Metazoa > Arthropoda > Insecta > Lepidoptera > Nymphalidae > Nymphalis > Nymphalis urticae. Next base: position 2,598,338 of record LR990002.1, read on the forward strand.
CCAATCTCAAGAGAGATTAGCCAACTACGCAGGAGATATTATAGTGCACAAGTGTGTGCGCAAACACAGGTGCCCTCTCTATTCCCTAATTCTCATAATCCGATGGGACGGCAATCCGACTCGATCGGAAAGAGTTCAAGCGCAGGACCAACGGCTTTACCTGCTTTCCGAGGCACGGGAGTGTACACACTCCCAATTTCCATACCTCTGGGTCTGCGATCTTACATCAAGCCACTAGACCAACGAGGCAGTCAACCCTTAATTCATTTCATAACCAATTCACCAAACGAACGGAGGCACAAATCAATTCGCCTTTTAGTCTTAATCCTAGCTAAAATTATAATTTATTTGACTATCCGTTTTATTGACTTTCTTACTTTTTAATAAATATAATCAAATCAAAACCATATTTATGTACAATATACTTTTCTCAAAATTACACAGCTTACAAATCTAATATTTCTTTCAAAGTTATTCGTACAAATTCTAGAAACTCGTATGCATGTCCTCAACCGCCGAGTACGAGATGGATATATATATATATATCCTATCTAACAAGCAACAGCATTAAACAAACGGTGACCAATAACGCTTGTATTTATTAAAGCTATATATCATCTGTGTCATTATAGACTCGACGCGTGGTCATTGTTGTGGCCATCAAAATCGATTAGCAGACTGCTCTCAAACGATCGTCATTCACTTCAATTAACGAATCAGCTTAAATGTATGCTTGTCACAAACTCATTGTCTTTCGTGACAATCTGCTAACAATGCTTACACCAATATTAAAAGAGGGAAGCCAGAATTGTATTAAATAAAAACAATTTAGCATTAAATAACACGACCCGTTTAGATGGTATGCAACTTTGTAGGTTATTCTCCTATGTTGCTCTATTGCAGGTTAGTGGCTATATGGCCTATATATGTAGCTGGATTATATCCAATACATACAAGTTTTCTTACGACGTTCCCCGTTGAGCGCGAGTAGAATTTAAAAACTCAAGCTAAGCATATAAAAACTTAGTAGATTTGATACTTGTGTAGATTTGAACCGGCGATTTTCGTTTGAGTTCCATGTATTCAAACATGTTTAAAGATGTGAGATGGCGGTGTTGTGCGATATTCGTAAGTATGTATGAAACTAAGACAAGTAAATTTTTATACTACATTTTTTTTAAAATATATTTTTTCTTTAGTTTTGGTGTCGCACTTCTTTCGTATTTATTATACACAACAAGCAAATTTTGGCATGGCATATAATTTAATAATAATCTAAACAATTATGTATTACAAACTATTGTGTATATATGATATAAAATATATAACATTAGGACAGTCGTTCAACTCATAAAACTTTTATGTTAAAAAAAAAACAAACTACCCTTTTCATTAAATCTATTTTGTTTTTAGACATTCTTGGGGTTAACTGTATAAAAATTAGGAAGTAATTTAAAACGTAGGCGTAAAGTGTTCCAATCTTAATTTACATACGTACACACGAGAACACATACAAATACAAAAAAAACATGAAGAAAAGAGGGTATGTAGAACAGTGAGCACCGAAATATACAACCAATTTCAGTTATTAAAAAGAGACAAATATATTGTATTATACCATCGATGGTAAAACAAATGACTGCCGCGACTCCAGAAATTCTTATAATATATAACTTTATTGGCCTAGCGTATAAAGATTATCTTCGTCATCTAACTTTCATTCGTTAACAAGTTAAAGTACATACGTTCCTTGCAGCCAGTTCATTGTCACGCATTATTCAATTGCCTCGATTAACAAGTCAAGTTAGAGATGCGTCCTCGTTACAGGGACTGCATACTGTGACATTGTAATCAGATCCATCGGGTTAATTAATATTGATTATAACGGCATCTTGAATGACTGCATCGCATTATCCCTCATGACGTTTTAATTAGAGCTTTTGGTAAAACATAATACAGTTAACGAGACGAATACAGATATTATACATTCTTTTTTTTTTTTATAGAACATGAAGGCGGACGAGCATATGGGCCACCTGATGGTAAGTGGTCACCAAACGCCCTTGGACATTAGTACTGTAAGAAATGCTAACCATCGCCAACATCGCCAATGCGCCACCAACCTTGGAATCTTAAGATTTTATGTCGAACCGGAACACAACAATACCAAGTACTGCTGTTTTGCGGTAGAATATCTGATGAGTGGGTGGTACCTACCCAGACGAGTTTGCACAAAGCTCTACCACCAGTAAGACATACGGCTTTGTGCAAACCTGTCTTAATTAAAAGTAAAAATGAGTAGAAGCCAGTAAATGTCTGACTTGTTGGGGAAAGGGTTAAGGTTACAGTTTATTCCACCATGCTGCTTCAACGAAATTCATCAAATACATACAGGTTACCTCACGATATTGTTAAAATGAAATTATATATTTATATAATTATACATATTTAATAATGTGTCTCTCCAGTCTTACATCCTTAGAAAATAATAATAAATGATAGATATAACCTTGGGTCTCAAGTTCCGCATATAAAATATAGTGTCGCTCTTACACCTACGCTTATTATTGCGAATATATAATGCTAATGTCGTCTGTTTATGAAGTGAAATGCCTCATAAGGATTCGTATATCTAGACTTATAAATAATTAATTGCTTATTTTATTAAACGATTTATCTGTTTAATGTTAAACAACAAGAAAAATATTGATTCTGAAATACTATTTTATTAATGTATTGTCTTCATTGTGATACTGATAAATACAATAATGAATGATTATGAATGGTACAAGTATGGTATTTTGGTACAAGTATTATAGTCGACATATTGAGGCGTAAGGGCTACAAGAATACAAACTATGCGTAACTAGATAATTTGTAGTTCAAACACACACAAGATAGCATTGTAATTCAGGCGATATCATAATGTTAAACAACAAAATTTGTAATGTCAAATATGTGTGATTCACAGTCTTAATTCAATAGCTTAATAAACTTTTATAACCGAAGCGTGATATTTTTTACATGTAATATAATATTTATGAAAATGTTGAATTAAGTAAATATATGACATATATATGACATATATATCAGGTAATTAAAATCTTTTCAGCCCAAGGAAAACGTCTGCTAATCATAAAAAGCTGGTCTCGAACAATGACCATAAACTGTGCACACGCATGCCGGATGACTCATTGGCAGTCATCGACCTTAGTATCGTGATATGAAATCTTTCTTATATAAGTTTTAATTATCAAAGCTAGTTTTACAAATTGATTAAAATTGTAGGATTTTTTATTTATAATAAGAATTCCGTTAGAAGTTGAAGATATCATCATCAATATCATTTCAGATGTCGGTTAATGTGACAGAAGATTTTCTAATTCCTAAGTACGTGCGCAAATAGAAATGTACGTTATCAATAGGACGGCAACCCGACTAGACAGGAGAGAATTCCGGCACAATAGCAACGACTACGAATTCGAATTCGACTTCTGAGGCACTTTCAAACTTCGAGCTGCTGCATTGACTAAGAATCTCTTGAAAGAAAAACGCAATCATTTTTATTGGCCCAGATGTTTGCCTAGGCTTGTAAGGCACCAGTTTACCCAGGCACAATTAATATAACTTTACTCTAACCGCTTCGGACTAGAGACCTTAAATGTCAAAGTGACTATTGGCCTTGGATAAGTCCGGGCCAGACCCGGGTTCAAGCCAAGGAGGATGTACAACTATTTTTCAGAAGTCAAGCCCATAATGCCAACGTACCCGCAATAATTGCAATCACGCAACATTTTGAGAGGAAAAATACAACAAACTTTTCGTATTATTATATTTGTAGTAAAACAACGAAGTAGTAACAGGAATTCTTTCGTCTTATCTCGCGTCCGTAAACAAGTAAATCAGTCGAAGCTCATTGAACTTACGATGGAATGGTCGCTATCGCTAAGATTGTTATGTTGTTGAACAAGTCGAGTCAATTTATATTTACTTATTATACAAGGTTTGCGCAAGGATCGTAACATAAATCAGGACGTAAAATATACTTTAATCATCTTTATAAATAATAAAATATTGTGTTTTAAAGTATATTTAATAACATACAATTTTACAAATTAATGATAATATGACGAATCTACTACTACATACATACATACATACATTTAATTATTTTTTTTATAATATAGGTAGGCGGACGAGCATATGGGCCATCGGGTTAGTGGTCACCAATGCCCATAGACATTGGCATTGTAAGAAATTTTAACCATAGCTTACATCACCAATGCGCCACCCACCTTGGGAACTAAGATGTTATGTCCCTTGTGGCTGTAATTACACTGACTTACTCACCCGTCAAACCGTCAAACACAACAATACCAAGTACTGCTGTTTTGCGGTAGAATATCTAATAATAAAGACAACAATAATAATACAAGTAAAGAAATTAATTGCTTATATGAATGTATGTAGACCCGAAAGTATTGGAAGCGTAGCATCGTTGTATTAGATTATAAGAGTAAACGAATAGATTTCATACTCGATTTATAAAAATAAAAATAAATCTCTATACATATATTAAGTGTTTATTCATAATCACAATCGAATTATCATTTTATTGTGTAAGTTTTAAAGATAAGATACTTAACAGTAACTGTGACAGCCCGTAAATGTCCCACTAATGGGCTAAGACCTCCTTATTAGAGCTTATTCCATCAAGCTGCTCCAATGCGTTTTTTGGTGAATACACATGTAGCATAATATATTATTTAATTATAGAGAAGATCCGATGGAAATTCACCTGTGATGTGATGCGAGGATAACAATGTGATTATTTTTAATTTGCTTATTTTTAATTTCTAAGTAAAAAAAGTTTTTATAACTATGACAATATATAATTTTTATTCAATAATTTTGTTCTTATATTACATTACATCAAGAGTTTTTAGTTTCGTAATAGAAAATTTGTCGGACAATCATTAAAGAGCTCGACAGGAAAATACTAAAATAGAATGATATATTGCAATAATTTATAACAATTGTTTATTATCCTGTTCACGTCACGTGTTTTACACGTGAAATTAATTATATTCCCAGTTTAACATAATAAAATAATAACAGTATTTAAGCTTTTATTGAACTCCTTAGTGGGAGCTGTTTTACGGAAATGAGGATTTATAATCGAGGCTCATGATATACTGAAACTTTCAAAGTTTGAAGAACGTCGATTTTTTTACTATGTTATGACTGGTGAGTAAGAAGTAAAATATTCCAATATAGGAGATTGGAAAACCCTACGTTATTAGGACGAGTGATCTAAAATAATATCTATAGTTAGTAATGGCTTCGCAACGGAATATAAATATACATACCATATGTTTAAACATAAAATACAAATGTATGTTGATATTTAAAATGTTCTTATTATTATTTTGTTTAAAAAATAATAGAACCTGTATATATTGTTGGTCGTGTATGTATATAAGTAAAACGACGCGCGAATAATCCAATTTGAAACAAAAATATCAAATGTTGACCTCGAAAAGGATACGTAAGTTTTTTTGGAGCTACACGATACCCAGAAAACGTATTTGAATCAAAAACAAAAGGCTTAATGCAAACTTACTTCGTATTCTCTATATACGGCGTTGAATCACGACATACGAGGCCGCGAGCGTGTGATGTAACGCCAGCGTATGACTAAGTGAGCGCCGTCTTTATTATTTGAGGCTTGTGGGGAATCGTACAATGATGTTTTGATTATAAATGTCACGATTTATGATTGAAAATGTTATTGTTAATATGACATTGTTTTAGAAATACTTGATGTTTTTAAACGACTTAAAATGTATATTATATAAAATATATATACAGGATTTTTTTAGAATTGCCACGATTTATTTTTAAGGTTTTAATTTACCAATCGTATGGACAAAGATATGCGGAGATATTATAGAGTGCAATTAGTGCGCCAACACAGCGCACTATCTATTCCCTCAATCTCATGGTACACGATCGGATAGAGTTCAAGTGCAGAATCAATGTCTTTAAGTGTTTGCTTAGGCATGCGTTTGTAAACACTGTTAACAAAACTCCGGGCTGTTATTAAAAAATTCTCGACACAAAACTCATACTGGTCCCGTTCGCCATTTTGACTCAGGTCCTCAAGATTGGCCTTGTAAGTTAGCCAATAGATCACACAATACAACTGTACTTTAGTGGTAACAAAAATGTGTTATTAGTAAAATACATTATATTCTCAGAAATACATATTAAAATTCAGTTTATACAAAAGTAAATTTGACAAAACGCACATATTAATATTAAAATAAAACTAGTACCACATTATATATTAACGAAAATTATACACCACCTAACAACACCTAATATATACAAATAGATCGTATTCTTCCAAATTTAAAGGTCGTCGGGGTGAAGGAAACTAATGCTTCATCGAAATCAATACATTTGACGATTTCGAAGGAATATTTGCTTACATAAATGATTTATTTGATTTATTGAATTTTATTGACTTCACATTGACTTGATATTCATTTGAATTGAAAGTAAACAGTATCTTGCATTAGTAAAAAGAGATTCAGATTTAGAGATGGTTTACCGACGATTAATTGTATGCCAAGTAGACGTGCATCTTAATGGAAGATAGCGTGTTCAAAGGGCAAGCACCACAGACCTTTGAGGTGCAACCTGACATTAAGAGTCATAGAAGGACGCTGATAAGACAGGAAACAGCCACATATTACAGTAAATCAGATTGAATATAGAACTTTATTGTCGTAAGACTGCAAAGTAATTTATTGAGCTTGTTATTTATCGATTCTGTCGGAACTAAAATGTTACATTCAAACTTGGCGAATTCAATAAAGAATGAGTATCCGAGTTACATGATGACTGTATTTGTAACTTAGACGCTGAGAAGAAAATAAAATAATGATTGGATGGTAGCATAATAGATGACTAGTAGCCCGGGATTTATGAGCATGGAACTCGTAAATTATCAAGGTCAATTGACAGAAGTGGGTTATAAAACCGAAGACAGCTTTTATATATAAATATCGAATATCGATAGATTTATTATCTAGTAAGTAATTTTGATCAGTGATCGAGTGCTTTTAATTACCTTAGTATCGGGCAATGTTAGCCAACCATTTCTTATATTCCCAGGGTCTGCACCTTGCAAAGTTGCTGAAGAAGCACACCGAGGACGCGGCTTCCAGTGTTCAGGTTCCCACCAGTTCACTAGGTCCAGGGATTTTGAGAAACTATGAGAATCCATAACGGGCCCTAATAGTATCTCCCGATAAAAATCGTAATGCCTTTTTAATATCGCATATAAACCCCTAAAAGTTTTATATATACACAATGTTTTTTTCTCAAGTCGAAATATTTGCACTTTTAATTTTCAATGATTACCACATAAGTGGTTTATTTCTTGATACTCTAACAAACATCACAAATGAAAACACGTCAGTAAATCTGAATGCGTGAAAGGTGAATGAAATTACCTCGCCAATAAGGGTGTTTGTTTATTTACTGGTTGTCTAGCAACTGGGAACGGTACACATGGATTCCAATGTCACGGTGTTAATAACTCACGACCTCGTGAATTACCGCTAGCTTGACCCTGTTTAACTATTGCCTTCTTCGAAAAAGCACTCAGTCTGAAGGCACCTGTTTTGCAAATAAACATATAACCGATTTTGTGACGTGTCTCAATGAAATAAGGTTGAAATTAAAAAGTGGTGTTAAATAAAATGCTTCGTGATGTAAACAATGTTGGGATGCGATTTCTTGCGGTTAAAGCGGATCGGCTTACTTAGTTTTTCCGTATCAATGTGCTTTAATGGACGAATTTATATTTATTATTGTTACTGTAGAAGATTGGTTTATTGCGAAAAACAAACGGTATAATGCATATAGAAGATTCGTCGACTCATCTCAACTCGTCGAGCAACGACTTAGAGAACTTAATTAATAATATATATGTAATTTAAATTTAACAATATTCAAATCCAAATTTTTATTATTTAAAAAAAAAACCTAAGAACAAACAAAAAATTTAGTGTATTTTAATAAAAATAATAAAAACTATACAAAGTCGTTAGAAGCATCGATACGAAATAGTATAGTAACAGCCTGTGAATATCCCACTACGGGGCTAAGGCCTCCTCTCCCTTTTTGAGGAGAAGGTATGGAGCTTATTCCAATACGAGATACGATCTTAACCGATACGAAATAAGTATTAAAAATGAATTCATAAGATTAATTTTACTCTTTACTTTCACTGCTGCGCCTTTCACATTCGAGATCTCAGATTTTAGAAAAGATCAGTGTCCATAAACACTAAATACATGTAAATGTTATGCGATTTCCACATCTCCTTGTCGAAACATACCAGAATTTGAAATTACTAATATCTAGTCGCGGCACTTTCAAAAGTGTAATGTTTATTCTTAATACACATATTATAAAAATATTAAGGACATCGAATAGAAACTTTTTTTTAATTACATTTTCCAATTTGGATTAAATTGGTGTCTTGTTGCACTAACATTTAATTTATGTTTACATTATCATCATAATTTAGTGTATTATTATACGATAATGCATCAAATAAGTTTGGCTGCCATACTTGGTGGTAGAGCTTTGTGCAAGCCCGCCTAGACAGTAGCTACCATCCACTCATTGCACAGTTTACCGCAAATCAGCAATAAATAATTAGTCTTGTTGTGTCTATGTATGAAGGGTAAGTGAATACATTATTGTTTATAATGTAAATTTAAAATAAAACTACCATTTTGCGGCACGCCTTCTCGGTGCCAATTGTATATTGTGAGAAAACGATAATGCATAATATAAAAGAGATTACCGTACTTCTATAAATATTAATATTCTAAGAATACAAAAAAAAAATCGTATACCTTTCATGTTGATGTGGATATCTATACTATATCTTAGAGGTTGTTTCTATATATAAAATACATAAATAACATTTTCGTTCAACTTAAATAATGTAATTCGAATCATTTTAATTCCCCCCTGGTTAACTCGCCCTAAAGGGGTCCTCCTCTTAAGAGGTCTTTTGATTATCGCTCAGGCAAAAACTCCTAACGACAGATTTGATTACATTACTTTAATGAACTGACTGTGGCCATTGCTATGAAAATAATCGTAGTAATGATAAATACATTTATTACAAAGAGGATGACGATTGCAGCACATGTTATTTCGTATGCATTTCAGCATTTAACAAAGCTTATAATATTTAAGATCACCGAAACCAAAAGTGATTTTGTCATTGTATTGTGTGCTTTATGGCAATTGCTTAAGGTCGATATAAAAGGAGTCGTTATGCTCACACTAGTCCGGACCATAAGTGATCGGAGTGTCGGACTGATGTGACTCAGAGTCGTTTCCTTGTAGGGCAGCGCTAGGTATGACGTCAACACTTTCGTTTCTAATTTAAATTCATTGAACGTCCGCAAAGGTAAATGCTTGTAGTGCCAAATTTGGATTTGTAAACTATAATAATTTAGAAAAAAAGTAATCTTTGTTTATTACTTATAATTATAAATTTTATAAAAGACAATAATTAATAGCAGCATTACACTTGCTTATGGTCTATTATTTACCTCTATGGTTTATTTTTTTTTATAATTCGATTATCGATGTTATTTTCTGGGTGATATCAAACGACTAAGCTTTAAGCTTAATTTTGACTCGTATATAATGTCTACATACAATTAAAATGTTAAAAAGCCATATTAGCAAACAATACATTTTAAATCATTTTTATGCTGCAATTACAAACCTCCGTGTTCGACCTACGTCTGTCCTAGTATCAACCCACGTGGTACCATAATTTCGCACAACAGTCATTAAGACAATGTTTCATGTTTACATTGAATCAGTTAACCAGATTGTTTTGCGTAGATTTGATCCAAGAATAAAATTATAACAAATTTATAAGTTTCAAGGTATTAATCGTATTATGATAGGTATTTTAATTCCTTTTTAAGATTGCATTGCATGGAATTGTAACAATTTCCTCAATATCAATCACTTGCGCGAACTAATTTCTGCCAAATTGTAATCTCACTGAACACAATGACATTTTAGGCTAAGATTTCATGGAGCGGTTTTCACCCGCGTCCGCCGCGGTGGCGGAACAGCTGTTTTGTTTCTTAGCTCAAGAGACCGCAGTTTTGTTCTATTAATGAGGATGCCGCGGTTGCGGTTATCGCCTGCAAACTTGGCGGGTGATTACCGCAAGACGATTATAGAATATGGCTTCAGATTTCTGTACCTGCGCTGCCTGCCAACCAATCCGCAAAGTGCGGCCGAAATCTGCCGACGCTACGAGTGACCGCGACCCACGTGATTCTGATAGTTACCGGCAGGTGCAACGGAATCCCCAAACAATCGCACACGTTGCGAGCTGCGGAAAACGCCTCGTGAAATGTATTCAATTTTTTACATACATATCTGCAGCTGGTGCCGCGGGCCCGCAGTCGCGACGAGCGCGGGTGAAAACCGCTTCGTGAGTTCTTAGCCTTAAATAATCCTACTTAAATTTTCTATACTAATCGTGAGTTCCGAGGTACGGAAGTGTAAAATTTTCCAATTCCTAGACGGGCTGATAGTAGTTGTAGTACATATATTTATCTTTAGTAGCAATAATATAATGCGTTAGGAGGCTTCACGCGGTTTATTTGTGCGATTCCTTGTATATACTAATATATCAGCTTACCGCCGTCCACTGCTGGACGAAAGCCTCCCCCATAGAACGCCAACCATCCCGATTTTGGGCAGTCCGCATCCATCCCGTACCTGCCACCTTTTTCAAATCGTCGGTCCATCTTGCCGCAGGGCGTCCTACACTACGTTTGCCTAAGCGTGGTCTCCACTCCAACATGTGTCGGCTCCATCGGCCATCGATGCGTCTGGAGACATGACCAGCCCACTTCCACTTCAGTGTGCAAATTCTACGCGCGATGTCGGTGACTTTAGTTCTCTGGCGAATGTCCTCATTTCGGATTCTATCTGCCAGAGAAACCCCAAGCATCGCACGTTCCATAGCTCGCTGAGCGACCTTGAACTTGTGGACCAGTCCTACAGTGAGTGTCCACGTTTCGGCGCCGTAAGTCATAACAGGCAGGACGCACTGATTATATACCCTGGTCTTAAGTGACTGTGGGATCGACGATTCAAAAATATGACGCAACCTCCCGAATGCTGCCCAGCCCAAACGTATTTTTCTTTTGACCTCCTTCTCAAAATTGTGCCGGCCAAGTTGTATAGTTTGGCCCAGGTAGATGTATTCCTGCACAACCTCGAGTGGAGAGCCATTTACGACAACCGGTCTCGGGGATATATGTTGGTTGATCATAATTTTGGTTTTTTCGAAGTTCATCCGCAGACCCACCTGTCTTGAAGAATCGCTTAGGCTGTTTAGCATCTCTTCCAAATCTTGCAGAGTTTCTGCCATGATGACAATGTCGTCAGCAAATCGCAGATGTGTAATGTGTAGGCCATTTATATTAATGCCGCGTCCGTTCCAATCGAGCGTCTTGAAGACGTTCTCCAATGCATTGGTAAAAAGTTTCGGGGAGATTACATCCCCCTGTCTTACCCCGCGATGCAATTGGATTGGTCTTGTGCTCTGATCTTGTACTTGGACGGTCATGGTTGCGGCTTCGTACAAACACTTTAACACCTGGACATACCGAAAGTTTATTAGGCATCTCTGCATCGATTCCAGAACAGCCCAGGTCTCGATGGTATCGAAGGCTTTTTTGTAGTCCACAAACGCTAGGCATAGAGGCTGATTATATTCCTCGGTCTTCTGTATCATTTGCCTAAGTGTGAGTATGTGGTCTACGGTACTGAAGTCTTTAAGAAACCCAGCCTGTTCAACGGGTTGGAAGTCATCGAATTTTTGGGCGAGACGATTCGTGATTACCCTCGAGAACAACTTATATACGTGACTTAAAAGTGAAATGGGGCGGTAGTTTTTTTTGTATATACTGTAACTTATAAATTCTGTTATTGAAAACATAACTTGATCATTATATAGGACAATTAGTTATTATATAACTATTTTTATTGTTACAAATAGAGTGAAAATAATAAAAAAACATCGCCTAAAAAAACATTTTACTAGCTAGTATTCTGTAACAGAAAGAATCTCTTGAAACTGCTGACTCTATAACCGATTCTACTTGAGAGAATCCATATCCTAAACCAGTCTTAGCTTCATGTGTTTTTAATAATGCACATAAATTTAGATTTTTACAACAATTAAAGAAAATTAAGCTTACATTTTCTTTTGAATATATATATATATAGTGTATTGTTCATGACCAGGAAAAGAGCGTCAAGTGCTCACAAGATATAATAAGCTATGAATTCTCGTTTCAATTGACTGATAAATTTCAATGAAAATGAAAGATATATGTGCTCCAATTTATTGCGGGCGAATAAATTACTCGCTTTGGACCAATGAGGTGTTGACTGTTGACCGATTTGTAATTTGCCAAATTGTCGACACATGTTTTTCAAACAAATGTAACACTATAAGCTTTGAACCTTGCCAAAATGTTTAAATGCGCAAATAAGTATATAAGAGAGTTTGTGTAAATATATGACATGATTATTTGGATAAGTATTAATGAATAATTAGAGAATAATTTACATGCCAGGTTCATATTTTAAATGATATCATCTACAAACGAATTGAAATGTATCTTTTTAATGGTGTAAACCTGCATCTCCAAAAAACGTGTTTGTAACAGAATGGGAATTATTACAGTTACAATGTTATAGTTATTGGTGAATATTTCAGTGTAACTTACCTTATACTTCTATGATTAAAGGAAACAAAAATAAATGGATACATGTAGTAATTTTGCGGCACATTTTGAGATATTCTTAATTGTTTTTCTGAATAACATCGACACAACAGGATAACACCATGTCATAGCATATATGAAAATTACTTCCTCACTGAATAATTCATATGAATTTTATTACGACTCGTTGACACTAAGTGTTCCAGTTCTCAGCAATTACAAATGGATAACTATGCATTGACTAAACTCATTCACATCTTATTCGTTTACCGTTTATTTGTATGTATGTATTATTATTATTATAACTTACGTAGATACAAATACGCAAGGGACAAATGAATAAACGATGAAGTAAAACAACGTTTTATATTGAATATGAATTTCAATATCTGCGTATATTCGATTAATTGAAAGTTTGCTCCGGTTATTGCAAACTTGGTATTAATTATATTATTTATTATTCATCTCGAACTAAATATTTTCAAAGTGAAACGTCTTTAATAGCAAAATTCACGGTCGAATTAAAAGTTGTATTTTTATATATTTCTACAAGGCTTCAGTAGAGATATTCTGTGACAAATTCAAAACTCACCGCAGAAGACGATCGTGAAATATCATAAAGTGATACATTGATTATTATGGTAATTATTCTTTACCTTTGCACATTCAAATTTTCTTACCAATCGATTTATTCTGGATCTCTGTGGAAAAATGAAAGGAGAATCAGGGTAGTGTTTTTTAATAGGAAAATTTTCAAAATATTGAAATATTTTATTTTTATGTTATATTAAGTTTTTAAGACTTATATAACTTTTTAAAAACTATTGTTTAAATAAATTAATCAAATGATGTATTCAATACGGATTTATTAATCTAAATATGAAAAAAATGAGTAAAATAAAAACGTAATCTATTTTTAGAAATGCCCAATTTACATTATATTCGTGGAGAAAGTAATTTGAGCCAAAATGAAATACAGTTTAGGGGAGTGTTTATTACACGTAATGGATGGTCTCGTTACACTAATTAAGTCTACGATGTTTTTTGTACAAAAATTGTAAATTTCCATGATTTTGTTTTATTATATTGTTGTTACTATTATATATTTATTTTAAATTAAACGAATTAAGTATTGCAGTGAAAAGTATTTTATGTCCTATCCCACAACATTTATATTTCTTTACCAAGTTCAATGGAATCATCAGGCATTCGATTGAGTATATGTAAGAACTATTTTACCGCTCAAAACCTCAATATCGTTTATGTATTAATACTCTATATACATATGTATTATCATCCAGAGTATCCGGCTAAGACCCTACTCCCATAGCACATACATAGCTCTCAGGCGTATTGTCAAATATATAAATATATATGATCTTGTCATATATTTTTACTTTTATTAAATATTGGCAATTATTAAAAAACCCACCTCTCCCATACTACAGTATTAATAAGAAATAAGGCAATTTCAATCGAATAGCTATGTCGTCAAGAAAAAATATAGAAGTAAAATGGTAATTCGATTTGTTTCTATAACACCATGCAAACTGTTTTATATACCAAAATGTTGCCATTTTTATTTGCATATATATACTTATACTTGCAACAACGAGACCAACGAAAGTCGTGAATGTATATTCAGTAAATAAATATATAAATAAAAATTCGTATTCTTTTTTTAAATAATATTTTTTTAAAGAGATCGCATCGTTCCCCAACGGAATCAAAATAAATGCTCCATTTAAATGTACATATTATTTAGGACCAATATAGATACGGTGTGCGGTCAGACAAATTACATATTATGATGACAGACGTCATTATACTTGCAACACAGCGACAATTATATACGCAAACAATAATAAACAGGTAAACGCAATAGAAAATTACGTTTATTTGACAATCATTATTTAAAATTCACATCCGAATTACACAAATGGAATTTAAACTGTACATTCAACGCTTTAGTCCAGAACATGACTATTAAATCCAACTAGGATATCCTACGTTGGTTCGAAAACAAATGCGATACTATCGTACCTTTTTTTTTGTCGAGGAGGAAAGGCATTTACGCCTACCGCCCGGTCCACGACCGGGACGGTTATGTGGGACTCACGGGGCAGAAGGCTACCGTCCTACCCACTAAACCTCCCGCCACGGGATCGCTTTCGCATGCTACCGTGGCGATACTTACGTACCTACTAACTTCAAGACTAAGCAAAAACTCGTGTATAGTCTTTATTTTACTGATCATTACATAATATAAAAATAGGATAAACGAAGATGCACGTATATTATCTGTTTTAAGGTTATTATAACCTGCAAAATATGTCTATAAATTATTTAAACGTACAGTCATCAAGCGTTTACTAGTATGTTCTATGCAATACGATCTGTTATATTTTCGAAGGAAACAATAGTAACAATAATCACTGTTTTAGAAATTCTGAATTTAACAAATTACATTCTTCCTGGAAGCTCTTGGCGTTTGTAATGTAATATTACTTGCCTATGAATTACGATTTTCCGCAGAAAATCCGCAGTACTAAACATTTCTTATCAAATTAATTTTAATGATTTGTTTACATATTCCAGAGATATGATAATTTGAAAAAACCCATGAGAAAAATGTAAACACCCATGAAGAGCTCCCTCTTAATATCTTGTCCATCATATTTCCCGTACAAAGTCCGGACGGGTGACTATCACCACCAGGAGCCGAAAAAAACAATTGAAAATAGGTTTGCATCATCATATTACAAATGTACATTGCATACCAAATACACTTGTTCAAATATAACCAACCTATCAGTCTTATCAAGATATGCAAGGCATATTCCGAATGTTGACTCAAGTGTATATTAATGCATTCTTCAATTAGTATGGAATGCCCGTTAGAAATGGCTGAAAAGCGCTGGAAATAACTCGATGTTCAATCAAGGACTCTTGGTTTTGAGAGCACTTGATATCCAACGTGTGGTCAAGCCGCGAAGGCATTCATTGGCTTTTAACTATCTGTTATAGATATTCAATCGTAGTAGAGGATTAATAAATCTTCTTTTTTTGTACGACGAAGGTCGAGTTTTTAAGTTTTGTTTCTCTTTTAATTAAAAAAAAATCTGCCCATGTTATTGAACATGCGAACAATGATAAGTTGTGGTAAGTAATATTAATAATTTCATCGTCATTCAATCATTCATCATCAATGCGCCGAAAACCTTATTAACTAACATGTTGACATGTTCTTTGTATCTGTAATAACACTTGCTTACTCAGTCTTTAAACCGTAATATGCTAGTATGATTGGCTACCTACTCTATTGAAGGTTGAAAATTAATTGCTTTTTCTTGTATGTATTTGTATACTGGAAAATCTTACGAACAGATCCTGTGTTTTTAATGTTAATTAAAACCTCACAAAACATGTGATGTTTATTTTAGCTTGAAGAACATCTGGTCAGGGCATGCTATGTACACAATCTGTACATACATTTTCACGATACATTTTTGTCTTCTCCTGATAAATTATGTGACTTGAAGTATCGAAGTTGCTACTGCAGGACGACGATATTGAATTCTCCGTTCTCGTTCTTTGCAATAATGAACAATGTCGAAAGAAACTTTTCATATAAAATCGTTGGATATGTTTCAAGTCGAGCATCTTAAGTTCTTAAAAGCACTGAAAGCAACTGCAACTAAAACTTGAAAGGTCTGCGAGAAATATAAACCACACCCTAAGTCCTCAAACGAAGTTTGTGCCGCAAAACAAGTCTCTATTATTTGTAATACACAGTTTAATTAAGTCGGAACATAAAACTACAACTGGTATTTATTTTTGCGATAGAATTGTTGATAAAGCGGTACCCATCCAAAAAAAGCGTGTACATTATTAAACAGTTTATGATTTTTTTTCTTTTAAGAACTATACTCGATGACAGACATTTGTGCAAGCCTTTCTGGGTTTTCTGTTTTTTTATTTTTTTATTTTTTATATTTGCCGGGAGGGCAAATGACTCTACTCCACCTGATGTTAAGTGGTAGAAGAGTCCAAACGCGAGGACGGCCAGTACAGTCGGAAAGAAGGTTCTGCACTAGCCACCCTCGCCTTGCCGGCCCGCAAGATGCCTCTTCACGCCTCGTTTGAAGGAACCCGGGTCGTAAGAGGAGGGGAATACGTGAGCTGGTAAGGAATTCCATTTCTTGGAAGTGCGACAAAGAAAGGAGTTGCCAAATTTCTTTGTGCGCGATGGAATTGATGTCACAGTTAGTCGGTGACATCGAGAGCCAGCACGCGTAGACTTGTGAAGGAAGGGGGAAGCAGGAATTAGGGAAAAGATAGTAGATAAGAAAGTAGATATGAAGAGCAATACTTAGAATTGTTTTGTTCCAGTTGGAACGGTAAGCGAGTATATATAACTATAGGCAAGGCAACAAAAAAATTAAAATCTTAGTTCCGAAGGTTGGTGGCGCTTTGACGATGTAATCTATGCATGGGATGGATAAAGTGCCAATGTCTAAGGGTGATCACTTATCATTAAATGGCTCGTTTGCTAGTCTACCTAGATATTTTAAATAATAGAAAAATATGTTAAAGTTAAAAGACTTAGATATAGTTATATGTACGTGCTACTTAGTAATAACAGTGTTATTCGTACAATGCCCTAAAAGCGATAATTAGATTTTGCGATTATCTAGAACGAGGTCGTCTGGGTGGTAAGTCGTTTTAATTCAGTTATATAATATTCAAAAACGGTTACGAC
Source organism: Nymphalis urticae (assembly GCA_905147175.2). Classification (NCBI taxonomy): domain Eukaryota; kingdom Metazoa; phylum Arthropoda; class Insecta; order Lepidoptera; family Nymphalidae; genus Nymphalis; species Nymphalis urticae. The sequence goes on from LR990002.1 coordinate 2,615,969, forward strand.
TGACATCATTTATGCAATATTCGATTAAATCGTTTTCGTTAAGTCTTTATTGATAGTAATGTATTAAATGGCTTCATTTTAATTAATTATTTAGATTTATGCAAACAAAAATTATTATAGTTACTAACTATTTTATTCGATTAAATATGTTTTTGATTATTAAAACAATATTACCAATGTTTTGATTCCCCTAACAAGTAGCTATTGATGCAAAAATTTAAAAAGATGTTATTGAATTAATTCCTATCTGTATATATTGACATGCATATATAATTAATGGTGGTAGGATTTTGTGCAAGCTCGTCTGGGTAGATACCATCCACTCATCAGATATTCTACCGCAAATTATGTTGCTTGAAGTATCATAAGTAAACAGCAGTACTTGGTATTATTGTGTTCCGGTTTGAGCCATTGTAATTACAGGCACAAGGGACATAAATTTTAGTTCCCAAGGTTGGTAGCGTATTGGCGATATAAGCGATGGTTAAGGTTTCTTACATTGCCAATGTCTATGGGAGTTGGTGACCACTTACCATCAGGTGGCCCATATGCGCGTCCGCCTACGTATTATATAAAAAAAAACAAATAAAACCAGTATTATTAAATAGTTATTTGTTTAGCTAAAACGTGTAGGTTGCATCGCTGCAATTTCGAACATTATCAAACAATCTCGATCGCATCCTCCCACGGCTGTGGACATTTAAAGCACCAGGGTCATTTCCACTAATCCTTTTATTGCCTCCAAAATAAAATGACTATTAAATTTGCCTTAACAAATCCTCAATGATTTATGAGTCTACGTGACAGTTTTAATGAAATGAAGGCTTTATAATTTTTTTACTTGTCATGTTGATAAAATGTGTCTTGAATGTGTCCATTGTATATTAGCTGCCGTAATGGAAAATCGACAACCCCGTTGGCTAGTGGCTAGAAATAAAGTCGCAGATCCCGATGTCTAGGGTTCAAACCTCAGGTCGGGCTGATGAAAGATATTGGGTTTTTCTGTTGAAGATTCGAAGTAGCATCCCGGAGTCTGGAAGAGCCTCACATATTCCAAGTAGAAATTTGGGTACAACGTAAGAAACGTTTCATGACAATTAAAGTGAAAGACACTATTAATTTTTATTATTATATTTTTTTAATTCAATTATGTAATATTTATAGGTAATATAACAAATATAAAAACACATTTAATTCAACTTTTATTAATAATATATGTATTTTCCGCAACTATCGTCATCAGGTCACAATGAAACACTAATTTAGGTAAAATATCGCGCCAAGAAATAGCTATTAGTCTATTAGTAATTCAATAGAATCCTTTTGAAAAAAAAACCGTTGTTAAGATTATAATACGATATCGCCTGTATAGAGGAGTGAGATAGGTTGCAATGAGTATATTTATATTTGTCGCTTGAATCGATAACTGAAGTGTCGCGGAATGCATAAATGGATTTAACGATAACGAATATTATTTGTAAAAAAATATAAGTATAGAACAGTACCTTGTCGAAGTTACAAAGCATTTTTTTATGTGTTTCAATTGTTTAACACAACATTATTTATTCAACATATAGGACTTATTAATTTTAGATGAAACAGCTTCGAAATGGTTAAGCTTACAAACAAATATACACTGTTTCACTATTACAGCTTACATTGCACACTTGCACTATTGCGAGTGGAAAGAAGAGTGGGGCGCGACATCATGGATTGATCTATTTATATTTATCCAAAAGAAACCGGAAAAATAATCACATTACTTAGAAAATAAAAACAAAATCAACGTGAACTTACCGACACATACACAGAATAATAGGTTTTACTTAAAAGATGAATTGGTTGCTTTTAAGAATTTCTCTACAGAAATCATTATTAGTCCGACCTGTGTTTTAACCTAGGACGTAACGATAAGTAATTTTGTACGCTAGCCACTAGAAAAACGAGGCAGTTAAAATAAAAAATAAAAAACTACTAACATAGCCAAACATCCATCCATGTAGGTAGGACATGATATGTGTATTTAATAATGTGATACACTGCAACGAAAAGCGGTTACGAACTCAAGTCATAATTTAATATCAACAGGTTATTGCTTCACCCTTTAAAGGTTGAGCGTGTTTGTGTTATATAATTTTACATTTTAACCCGTTTCTATCGAAAGTTGGACTTAAAATTTATGCAATTCTGGTAATTCACTTCGTATTCGTTATTTAATTTCCCACATATCTGACGCACACTGTAATCGAGCCCAACAAAATCGTTCAAAAGAATTTGTTGTTTTCAGTTACATTGAGTATTAGGCTTATTTAGATTTTTTAAACTTTGGATTTAAAGGTAAATCAGACTGCATGCCAGGCAGATCGAAGAAAACTTAGACAAATAAATATACTTATAAATACCATTAAAAGTATATATTAAATGAATTTTCTCTATTTAGTCAAAATGATTTATTCCATACTGATACTAATGGCTAGGTAAATGGTTGAAACGAGAAACGTTACTTCCAAGTTTATGTTAGACATATGGTTATAACATGTGAAATACAATACCTGCATAACAGCTGTTGCCAAATGATATGCAAATTCTAGGCTAGACCGATTTATTCGATGTACTAATAGCGATACGTGACCTGAATTACATTCCCTTTAATTTGTCAAAGTATCGATCGCCTAAACTAGGACAGAAGGTGTGATGACACGTATCACCCCTTGAATAATACTATTACATATAATTTATATTGTTGCGTATAATTTAATTACTCTTATTATGTAATGCTACGAAATAAAAAGCTTTATACTAGGAACATACTGTAATTTCGTAATGTATTTTACCACGAGTATAGTTTAAGACTTTATTAATCTAAAAGAAGGTTTTAGTACTTTTGAAAATTGTAAAACCTGCACTAGACTGCATTCTAGACTTATAGAAAGCGTAGGTCTAAACAAAGGTTGCATGCACTTGTCCAAGTCAGGGGTCATCGTAACATGGACGCCGGGAGGGAATTCCGCGCTCTTACTAAATGCATCAGAAATAAAAGCTTTGTTCTAATTATATATACTTATATACATTAATTTTAAATAACAATTAACTTATTCATTCATTATATAGACATTTTTATATAAAATATAGACTATATATGTTGTATATAATATTATAAAATGTAGAATATTCATAATAAAATGATGGTTTAATTCAACGCTCAATATGAGATATATTATAATCAATAATTAAACGTGAATAATAATTTTATATAATTGATAAATAAAAAGTTAATAATATAATTAAAAAATAAAAAGTTCTTGACAAAAAAAATAAACATTAAATGCGTCTTAGTTAATGGGCATAGTCTAAACCAATTAATGATCGATCGAGTTTTCAATTTCCCTTTTCATTATTCATCCATTTCATAATTAATCATCTGTTCATAATTTTTCTAACTCCATCGCTTTTATTGACAACGTCAGTACTTAGTATATAGATAAAGTTATAGTGTTGCGAACTTTAAAACGAATTGGGAAGTACAATTCTACCTCACATTGTTTTCATAAAACATTATTGATTCATATAGCGCGCGCAATGGAAGCTCTCAGGCGACACGATGTTAACATATTGATAAATAATAAATGTTCATAAACCCGTCTCGTGTATCAATCTGTCCATTGATGAAGCCAAAAAAATCATGTTCAACCAAACACAGCTTAAGTCATTCTTAAAATAAATAAAAAAAAAAAAAACTTTTAAAGTTTAGTTGAATAATAAAAATAACTTTGATACCGTCAAATATAAATTGTTTATTAATAAACATAACTGAGCGATCATGTATAAATCGAGTCGTTATATATAATGTTTATGTAGTACAAATATTATCGTTGGCACTTATTGCAAGGACATTACGATATACGTCGAACAAGATCACTTAATAGTTAGAGTTGACAATGAATATGTACTCATATATAGACTTCGACTTTGGAATAATGCTCTACTACTGACTGAAAGTATCTTTACCAATTAATTCAGGTTATAAATTATATATATAACCTTTGTGGGTTTCATTAAAATCACCCAATAGTTTTATGTAAGAAAAACTATTTGGTTATTGTTTTTTGGCTTCTATAATAATCCTTACTATTCCTATAATCCCTACTTTTATAAATCCAAAGCGAGTTTGTTGGTTTGTTCGTCTTTTACCAAGTAATGGAGTAACCGAAGGGCGTATCATAGACATATTTTATAGGCCGTTTTTTATCCTTTGAAAATAAAAGATGTTAAATCACTTAATAATTCTAATTAAAAATAAACACAGTCGGACTTATTAATAATTATTAATATTTAACGTTCAACTGATATCATTTTACTACGTCAACCTGAATGTAAAAATGTAACCGACGCGGTTCCGTTGACTGGCCGTAATAATAATCATCGAAACGGTCGAGGTCAAGGTTCAGTTCCCAAGCTTTAAAAGAAGCTAGAGTATTCGATCTCTTTCACTCTCAATTATTACCATAAGGCGAGAAAAAGATGAAGTAATTCGCGTGTTAAAAGTAGACGTCGATTGGCGCATTTGTAAAAAAACATCCGTTGATGAATCACGAACAGGACCGGATTAAGGCGAGTAGATTATGGAATATTATTAATTTTAGACTAGTTCATAACAAATGCACAAAATGTAAACAATATAACGGAGAAATAATCTGACATTACGTATAATTATGGAAAAAATAAAAAAACATATATACTCTCGTAATTTCAGGTAAAAATATACTTGCAGTTACCGTTTTATTAAACATTTGTTAAATAAACAATACCAAAATTATAGAAAGGCACACTACAATAACACAAAAGCTTTTAAAAATCCAAAATTGGCAAACACCTTGAATTCGAATACATAATTTTTGCCTTCTATCGCGTAGAAATATTCTCAAGTGACTCGACGCTTGTAGGAGTTCGCCTATTTTAGCTTTAGGATAAAGCGTAGCTGATCAGCGAGATCGAAACAAGGCTTGCAAATTCAATTAAAGATTTCATACATATATTACCATTATTTATTGTAAGTTCGACCTTATATTAAAAGTATAGAACTTAGAATTGACTGTTTATTTATTCATTGTTTATTTTCTTTATTATAAGGATACTCGATATAAATATTATTATTAATTATGTGACAAACACATGTTGTTAATGTATATATAATTTGTGAGAATAAAATACGGGACTTGAAATAAAACAATATAAACTAAAATGTCCTTAACAACATGAGAGCCCTAAATTCCCTGGGAAAATGTACTTGCCAGCATTTCAGATCGCGATCTTCGATTAAAACTGTTCTACTCGCCTTTCGGCACTTAATTAATATTTATTAAACATCACCAAAAAATAAATTGATTAGTTTACAATAAACTATCATCAGTTGACTCAGAAATAATGATGAGGGTGAAGTAATATGGTAACTGATTGCCTCGTTGGTGTAGTGACTAAAAATAGGACCGCAATCAGGGGTTCGAATTTCGGACTGGACCGATAACAATTGGCTTGCCGTGGCCGAAGTCGGTCAGGAGGAGGCATAACTAGTTGAAGTTTTTCTATTTACATTTTAGGGCATATCACCTCTTTTACTCTTAACCGAGAGCAGAGGTCGATTGGCGATCGACGGGGTTGTAACAGTATATTATTTTTGTATATTTCTCTAAACATTATTTTATATATACACAATTGAATGAGAGTAATATATTTTCGTCTAATGTATTAGATAACAGATGTATCTTATATTATGATTGTCCATATTATTTTTTATTTATAATAAGTGCTTAAGTGATTTCTTACTTAAAGGTTACCACGACTTTTGCGTAACAAAATTTACTATAATAGCAAAACCTGTCGCAGCTTCGCACATAGAAAGTTAACAACAAACGCAAATTTCCATCCTTATTTTTTTTAATACATTACAAAGCGAAAGTTTTTCTTAGAATCTCGAGTCTTAATGTATTACAGTTTAAGATATGCGATGATAAAAATCAGTCAGACAGGACACTGACTTTCATATACATATAAAATATGTTTAATATATTATTAAGGCTATAAAATAATTATAATTAATGAAGTCATAAAACGAAAATAAAATAACATTAAGTACTAAATTATATAAAGGACGTGACACAGAACAGGATTAGAGTCGTATTTCGTATTAAGTTTCATTATTATCCTCGAGAGTCATATAATGGATTTGAAAAAATATCACACGTTTTTATGATGTAAATTATATTGAATGTGTTATCTATTTGTCGTAGATTTTTTAGGAATATATATTTAGGAATATATTTCTAAGAAATATACTGATCTTATCTACAATCAATTAGACTAATGTGTATATTTACGTTTAGTGTATTAAATTATTAATTAAGTTATAATTTTTTAGTGTTTTATACCTGTTTATTCAATTAGGATAAGGTTATATTATGGAGCCGGTGTGATCGAATATCCCGATATCATAATGAAATTTAAATATATAAGGTAATAAAGATGTCGAAAACAATAATCATATTCATTTAATATTTAGCAAACCGATGTAGAAACTGTTTTTGCTTATTTTTAAACAACCAATCAAATTTTCTTTTTAAATAGTTACTAGGTGTGCGAAAAAAGGTCTACGTTTTTTTTTATCGTTTAACAAAAGTCCATGCAATGTTAGCATATAATAAATTTATGAAAATAAAAAGCTAGATAGACAGATGGGATCATTAGTTTCTAATAAAGAATGTCGCAAGCCGGTCATGTTGCGGCGGGAATACACAACGAAGGAAATAGCTTTAATACATCGTAGAACCGGCTGGGATGAGCCGATCTTTGCAATTCATTTAGCGCATAGCTATGCCAAGGATACTTAATATCTAATCAACAATATAGTGATGTCTACTGAGGTCGTGCCTCAGTGGTCTATTACCTGTGTGCTCCTTAGTGTACTTATCAATTATAATATATTCTAAATTAAAGTCATACATAATTGATTTGTGTATCTTAACAATTATATGATATATATTATAATACAGTACAAAATATCTTTTATATTTTAGTTTTAATTAAAAGAATTGTTTTTATGTAATTCCAAACAAAGCTTTTTATTAAAATGTAACTATGTTTATTATTCAAGTTTTCAAATTTTATGTTTCCCAAAGATGATTTATATATTATGTAATTATATTTTTAGTTATTAATCATATATTATTATTTGTTAGTTGATAGCACTATAATATTATTACTTTCTGTATTATTTACACTTATATAAGCTTTACCTGCATTTGAAGGAGTCTGGAACCGCCGCCTTTCTCCATTGTAACTTCAATATTTAAATAAACACTAAATGGAAGACAATCACGGTTTTATAAATACAGATATAATAGTTTTAATTTATATAAATGTTTAACAATACTCGCGATTTACATAAACACATAATAATTCACAATATTTGACACAAAAGGATTGACATGACCAATAATTTTACCGCCGATTTCAATAATCCGAAAATGGAATTCGCTTTCGGGAAAGAGCGTTTTTTTTTAAACTCGTGGGCGCACGGCTTATTGCCATACAGCCGTTGTGAATGAGTTCAGTATACCGATTAAACAGCTAAACAAGCCGGTCGCCAAGCGCCTCGGTCGTAGGACTCAGCTGTTATGGCTGAGCGATTTACCGCGAGATGGCGGGGCGTGCAGCCTGCATGACTGTGCGCTGAGTAATCGACTGGCTGCAGCAACGCCCTGTATGTACGTGCGATAAGTTTTGTTGTTTACTAACTTAGATAATAAATTATATAACTTAGCTTAAGTTACGGAATTAATAAAAATATATCATATAAAAAGATGTAATTATCTCAATTTACTTTTACTCCTTTAAACAAAATCTGATTGAGAAAAAATACAATATAGGACGCAATTTATGAAGTTAATATTTATAAAAGCTTTAATAATAACGTTATGTAGTGATAGACATTGGGTGCATAATGTAAAACATCTGCAGTGCGGTCTGCATCGCGGATGCTGCAGTATTTTATAGATGTATACTGGCGTCTGTCATCTGTGTATATGTATAATACACTAAGTAAGGATAGGGTTGCGGACTTTTGTAAAATGTGATTGATAAAAATAATATTTTTTTTACCATAAATTTATAATAAAAACTCTTTTGTTGAAAAATAGCTGAAAATTAAAACTTTATATCTATAAAGAAATGTTAAGAGATTCAAAGACTATATTTTTTTATAACGGTCAGTGGCAGCCCTTCTTCTGTAGAAATAATGATGTATAGGATAAAATATTAATGTCACTTGTAGGATTGCGAGTGTACTATAAGATGACATCTAGTTTATACAATTTATACTAATATTATAAATACGAAAGTAATTCTGTCTGTCTGTTACGCTATATACTATTAATTTTGATAAAATTTGATATGAAGCAAGCTTGAACACTGAGGAAGGACATAGGTTACTCTTTATACCTAGCACTTGCAACACGCGCGCGAAGCCGCGGGCAAAACTAGTATAACATAAGAAAAAACGTCGATCTCTTCGCCAAAGGATCGCGGGTTCAATTTTAATAACATTGTTTATATTTACTTAGTTTGTAATAATTAATCTTGGATTCCGCACATGTCGAATGAAATTTTGCCACATTTGTATTCCCCGAAATGGAGTAGCTTTATGGATTAGGCTGGACATCTTCTCCTTTGCAGTGGAGGCGTCCAGCAGCAGGGGCATTTAAGGGCTGTTAACTTTTAAGGGTGTTGTACTTTTGTAAAATGTTTCTTTGTTTATTATTGTTATACCATCAAGTTATTATTGATTTAAAACTTTGTACAGTTGTTATTGACACTTACGTAAAGCTTTCTGACAACTATGTCGTTATGGATAAACGTTAAAAAAATAATTAAAGAGGTTTTACAACGCGTGAACATTATATAATCTATAATTAAAAAAAAGTAATATTGTAAATGCGAAATTAACTCTGTCTTTCCGTGGCGCTCGCACAGGTAAACCACAGAACCAATTGAAATGGGTGCTGTTAATCAGAAGTTTTATAAACCTGGCATTTAATTTGCAACCTTTGAATTTAATTTGTAGTTATATATATATACTTGTAGTTTATAGTTGTCTATTTGGAATTAGTTTTAACACTAGTTGTGCAGAGACCTCTCTGCTTCTTCTGTAATGTTTTTGCACTAAACTCTGAGGGCTTCATCTACAATTACTGAGATGCAACGATAAACTATCGATATGAAAAAAACGGTGTAAAAAAGACTGAGTCAAGTCATACTGATATTACAAATTAAAAGTCGCCTTTATACAAAAGGCATACTTTTGTATAAAGGCGATTGACAAGCTTTAGATACACTTAAGCGTTTCCTGAATAAAGTTTTTGAGATAATAACACATCTTGATATCGTTTTTATTATATGCAAACTTATTTTATATTGAACTGATATTATCTAATGAAACGTAATATATTTCAAGACTTTGATAAGAAAAATATGAAAAATATCGACATATCGGCGTCTCAGACCGATATTACTTGTATACGATATGAAACATTGCATCCTTAACTACAAATAAAACAAGATATAATTTAGAATTAGGAATTCAATCTAATGCTAACAGTGTAAAGTACCTACAAGTCATTTTCAGGTACAAGACCTGAAGCCAAGATCTCGTAGTTGCGCGATGACGGCAAGTCGCAGTGCAGAATTAACATACTTTGCATAGTATGTACTTGCGATAACACTTATTTTTTTAACAAAGCGAGACTACATATGCACGTGTGAGTTCACACGCTCACGCACACAATGCTGGCGACTTGGACATGAACCGATGTTAGGGTGAGAATACAAAAATATTATGTATTTATTATTTGTTTTAACCTTGTCCGGACATATACAGTCAGACAAGGAGTTTCATTAAATTATTTTAGTATTGACTCCCTTAAATTTAATTTAAATGATTTGTTTATTTTTTTAGTTAATGTAAGTAAGTAGGTACAATATTATTATTCGCAGTTTATCTAGTCCGTAGTCAGATGGAGACGTGTTTGCGACGAGGCTGCTCACTGATGATGGAAATTGTAGCCTTCCCGAAATATATCTAGCATTCCTCGATAACTAAGTAAGTAATTAGTAAGTATATTATAATAAATTGAAAAAACTAATGTTTTAATTACATTCTTTTAAATATATTTTTTCTGGAGGACGTTTTCAAGAAGAGAGCTTTTCTTCAGCTTGGCTTGATTTGTAATTGTGATCTTAGATGGAGAAAAATTACTCTGCGCCTTACAAAAAATAACTCATTTGCTTTTAACAAATGGTACACTATATCATAACACGAAATATCGGTATATAAGAAATAAAACATCCTGTATCACCTCATTGGCATTTATTTTAAAAAAGTTACATATAAACATTCATATTAACGTGAACGTTTAACTATGATCGTGTCACACATCCACTACGCACCTCTAAGTTCTTATTTGTCATTACGTTTTGTTAGCACACGATGCAATTTTTGTTTCAGTCGGATAGAAATAGTCAAATCCCAATATGTCACAGACAGTAAATTAAGAGAACGTATTTAAAACAAATATTTGTCATGGTAAGCTTACATATAATGGAAATTAATTTATTTTTTATTTTTATATGATGGTAAGTGGTCTTCAAACGCCCTTAGACATTGGCACTGTAAGAAATGTTAACCATCGCTTACATCGGCAATACGCCACCAACCTTGAGACCTAAGATTTAATGTCCCTTGTACCTGTAATTACACTGGCTCACTCACCCTTCAAACCGGAACACAATAATACCAAGTACTGCTGTTTACAAGTTTTGCGGTAGAATAAATATCGTAATCAAGCACTGTTTGTTGTGCATAATATGCAGGGAGCATAACCAGATCACATGGAACAGGTAAATCTAAGTTCCTCCTGTTATTGGAATAGGCTATTGAGGTATTGGTACAACACTTTAGATACATGATATATTGAGCTTGTCACTTGCATGTCGGCTTTCCATTTTAAAATAATAATACAAATAGTTTATCTATATCATTATATAAAGTCGACGAGTTGATTTATTTGTTTGAACGCGCTAATCTCAGTATCTACCAGTTCAATTAGAAAAAAGTATTTAAGGGTAGATATTCATTTTGTTGATTATAGACTATCACATCGCGCTGCAACTCACAGGGGCGCAGCAGCAACGCTTGCTAGTGAAATCACGAAGCAAATGGTATAAGATATAAATAAATATAATCAGAATATAATTGACTTATATTTAAAAAGCCAAAAACTACACCGTGTGCTATTGTTTTTCTATTGGATACTCACTAATTGCGATCGATGTTTCAATCACTGGTATTTTAATTTATTTCTTAAAACTATTTTTAACTTTAAGTTTGAAACACGTTTGGCAACACAAAGGGTATCAATTAGTACACTAATAATTTAATTCTCTCTATATACTCATTAAAAATACCAGTGATTATATTTTTTTATATAGATTTGGCCATACAGTTTATTTATTTATTTTCTGTGACAAAATAACAAAAGGGCAATGATAAAAACACATTAAAAAGCGATTACGAACTGTACCGACAAATCTAGACAAGTGACAGGCTAAAACGACTTCCTAATTGAAATCAATTTAACTGCACAGACAAAATAAATATACACACAAAATTCACTTTGCAAAATCAATTTGAAAAGTGCTCATTACAAAAATATTTATTCTGACGTAACCAGCGTCACATTTTATTGCTGCCTAATATATTATCATAATAATTTTAAGGTAAAAAATTTATATAAAAAACGAAGAAAATATTTTACACGTATTTTAAAACTAAATATTTGTTTTTATAAATATAAATAATTCACCATCGATAGGTGGAGAATATCATTTGTTGCCTTTTTAAATATATGTCTTGATTAAAGAACACATTTAAAAAGTATTTCATGACCATTGACACGCCACTAATTTTTAAAACACACATATATTATCTAACATCCTTGTAATTACACAGTACGCTACTAAATCTATAATCACATTGCAAGATTTCTTTCTCTAATACCGAATGACTTGTAAGGTAATGAAAAAATATTATTATTCATTTTACACCTTTATCATTTTCTAAATAATGTTGTTATTGCTGAAAGACCAATCACCAAACTTATATTAGTCAATAGATAATAATTCAAGTGTTACCATGTGAAAAATTAATGTACATAAAACCATCATTGACATTTAAATGTTTTTGTCTAGTAACATATTAGTGTAGATAAAAAAATCTTCAAGTAACATCATGTTAGAATGTGTGAGTAGAATGAATAGGTTTCCTCTGGCAAGGAAAAGAATTCTCCATTAGTTTGATGTATTTCAATTTTTTCTCCGGTGCAGAGAAAAATCTTGCAGTGCAATGTTCCGCAGGGTCAGGGTTACATTTTGCGTTGACCGTGCCTAGGATTTTACACAACACAGGTATTAGGTAAATAACGTTAGGCAGTCTTTGGGTAGGTCGGAAGATTTTATAGCGACTAGATATAATTATACATTTGACAATAATTGTACTAATACCAAGACTAACTAAATCGCACACATACGAAATTTTTTTGGAGCCCATCTAAAATTTTTTAATTTTTATTCTGAAATCTGATTGTTCTTTATTTCGAATTTCACATTTGTCTTATAAAATTTTGATTAAGTTGAAATTTTTGTAATATTGGTCTTTCGTTTCAAATCCTTCTAGTAATATTTGAATAAACTACTTCTAGGTCACTCTATAATGTTACTTTTACAACAGCAAAGCATTTTCTCACCATGAGAAATAAAATTCAAAATTTTCACTATGGCATTGAATAAAAAAAAAAATGAATGGCTCCAAAAAACAGCTGAAATTCTTATGCTCCTCTACCGACCAAAGTCTACGTACTAACATCGAATTTATCAACTTACACCTATAATATGAGATTCCAATAATTCAATGGATAATTATTATTATTCATTTATAATTGGTGTTATAGGGGACAAAGCGATTTTACTTATATCTATATATTTTAACTTAAAAGTTTCTCTTGTTATTTTGTTTTGTGCGATTTCATAATTATATTACCATTTAAGTTTGTGTAGAATACGAAACGGTTGCTTCTTAAGCATTATTTTACCCTGAATTCGTACACGTAAAATTTTCAAAAATTCTCCTTGGATATATATTTAAAGACTTAAAAAGGTACAGAATTGCGCATAAACTATAAAAAATATTAAAAAAATACCGTCTCAAGGAAAAAGGGGAGAAAGTACTACAATTATCCAATCCCATTTCTTACGGTGCTTACAAAGTCTATGTCTAATTGAACATCGTCTAAGAGTTGTAGGCCGTACAATAAAATACGGGGTTCTAAAGGTTTAATGGCTACATATATCTTTTCTATAACAAACACAGTTACCTCTAAAGAGCATGCAACTATTATAGGAATCGTTTTCCTATTAGTCAATTCAATAACGTAGGTACTTCTCTCTCTGAAAATTGTTGAAATATAAAATTCATAAGACATTTTTTGTAATTGGAGTATTATCTTAATTGTCACATACAAATGTTTCCTCCGTGACCAGCACATGAACTCTCTTTATCTAATATTGAGCAATAGCGTAATACTTTGGAACCATGTTATAATTCAACCATATTATCACGATCTCGAAAATCTGCAAATATAAGTATTGGTTATGTCAACCAGTTATCTGTTACGCTCACAAATACTCGCTAACCTGATCATTGACTAGCCGTCTCAAACCTTTCCGCCATCTTTGAATTCGTTGATTAAAGAAAATCAGAAGACCGTACGTATAAATAATTCGAGCTTTTCACATCATGAAATCGCCGCAGTCAACTCCGAAGTCCCAGTCGTCTGATGTTGTGGCAGCGTCGTCGTATTCAGCGAGAGCCTGTTCGTAGGCCGAAGCTTCATAAGCTGTGACACCATCAAGCATGGAACAGGCTTGGGATACATTGGTGTGATGCATTATAGGCATCGCGTGGAGTGCGAAGTCCTCTCCTTCTTGTGACCATGTGAGACCTGCAATTCAATTATTTGTATCAATTCCTCTGAGGTACCTAAAAAATGTTAATATTTATTCGATATTAAGCTATGTACTGGAGATGTTTGCTTTTTTACTTTTGTAGTTAGCAAGATGGTAATTACAGAAAACATAATAATGTAATAAAAGAAATAAATAAATAAAATAATAATATATATTCTATCACGTACGCTAACAACTATTAGAGCTATATTTATTCATTTCTTATATATTGCTTGAGTTCGTTGATTTATCAACATAATTTACTTACGTCCACTCCAAACGCCATTGGGCAAAGTGACCCACCCCCATCCCTGGCCCCAAGCCAGTTCGTGGTCCAGCTGTCCCGCCAGTGGTACCTGTCGTTTAATCACCGCGACAAGACCGCGACCGTCCAGTGCACCCACAGCGTTGCGAGACGAACGCGCGTACATTTCAGAAGATGTTGATGCTATAATTAAACACAACTAAATTTAAATTTTCGTAACTTATTTATCTAATATAAAATAATGAGGACCATATATATTTAATCTTTAGATAGTTTATTTGTAGTAAAATTCCTTTTTTCTGTTCTCGAATTAAATCTAAAAAATGTATATTTTATTAATATTTTTTATGGATGGCAAGCTAATCGAAAATCCTTGGCTAGCTAGGCTGAGGGATAATAAATACTATCATCATCCGGCATATTCGTTGGCAAATACAGCCATCTGGCCTTGATAGATGAAACCCGAAGTGAGTAAGGCTCTCATACTTCATAATTAAAAATTTAATAGAAATTTCACCCGTATTGGTCATAAGGAAGTTAAAGAAACAGCCTATTAAAGTCCCACTGCTGGGCTAAGGCCTCCTCTCCTTTTTGAGGAGAAGGTTTGGAGCTTATTCCATCAGATCCAGAGCTCCAATGCGGGTTTCCTCACGATGTTTTCCTACACCGTCATGCACGAGATGAATTATAAAAACAAATTAAACACATGAAAATTCAGTGGTGCTTGCCCAGATTTGAACCCACGATCATCGGTTAAGATTTACGCGTTCTAACCACTAGGCCATCGCGGATGGATATCCATAAAGAAGTTATTGGTCAATTAATGGAAAATATGTAGTATTCGTCTCCGCTCGTGGGTTCGCGTGTATGATTAGCAAGTATTTATTTGTTTATTTGTTTATTTGTAAGTAAGTGAAACAAACAGCATATTTTATATTACATAAAAATTATAAACCTTAAATAACACACATGCCAATACAGTTTCCACAAATAATTTATCTGGAAGTGAACATATATATAAAAGAGATAAAACAGTAAAATTAAATGTATGGTAATTAAAAAAAAAAAAAACTAACAAGTGTAAAAATGTATATAAACCAAACTTATATCATGTGAAATATGAAAAAGGAAAAAAAAAGTTAATAACAAATCTAAATCTAATTATTTTTAAGTATCGAATTAAACTTACTGAGACCGCTGCTGAACAAGTCTATGTGGTTATATTTATCGTTATAGTTGATACACGATCTTACTATAAAACTATTTTTGTAATAATTTGTTTTATGATTTGGAGTTGCGAAAGTGGCTTTGTACCGAGCACTTAAACGAGGTTAATATATAACGATTTTTACTCTTAAATCAACTGTAGCCCTAATAACGTGTATGCAAAATTTTATGATAATCGGTATAATAAAGTAAATTGTTAGTATTCATTTAATTATTAGTAATGTATTCTTGAAATTGTTTTATTATAAATTTATTAATTTCTGTGGACCAATTTTATTTAGGTTGAGACTTTTTAACGAATTGCTTTCGATTAAATCAGAAATAACCTAGATTTTTTACAACTTTAACATAATATATTTAATTTTATTATTTATTGATAACATATAATTTAACATATTATTAATATATTAATTTAACAATTGCATATAGTACGATGTTTCTAATATTATTAAAAAAATTGGATACCCATATTCATGTCATAATCACTACACTTAAGATTTTCAGTATAAAAACTTACATCAACATTTTTACACGTTACTCTGACATACAAAAAACCCTGTCAAGAAGTCATTAAAATATCACTGGTAATCGTGTGCACGTCGTTTGTATCATTACCTTACATTTTTTTTATTTTAACTAATTAATTGATTATCTCTAATTCAAATTATAGACGGGCCAATTGGCGTGGTTGGTAGATACTTGCCCTTTACGCCGAAGGTTGAATTCCCACCCAGGACAGACATTTGTGTGTATGGCAGACATTTGGAGTCTGGGTGTAATTATCTATATATGTATGTATTTACAAAAGAAAAGTTGTATATGTAGTATATTAGTTGTCTGGTTTCCATAGTACAAGC
Organism: Nymphalis urticae; assembly: GCA_905147175.2. Classification (NCBI taxonomy): domain Eukaryota; kingdom Metazoa; phylum Arthropoda; class Insecta; order Lepidoptera; family Nymphalidae; genus Nymphalis; species Nymphalis urticae. The sequence goes on from LR990002.1 coordinate 2,632,427, forward strand.
TCTGCTTACTTTGGGATCAGATGGCCGTGTGTGAATAATGTCCCAGGATATTATTATTATGCATTGAATTATTTAACATAAACGTATCAGTAACAGCTGGTAAATGACTCTAATGCTTTCCTCTTGAGGAAAGACTTGTTGCTTATTACTCTGCTCCAATGCGAGATCGTGGAATAACACTGCGATATACACTACGACCCGAAACGGCCATATACATATATAGTTTTCATTTCTTTCATATGCTTAACATATGTTTATACTATTTACCTCGTGCTCGGCGATGAGGTAAAATATCGTGATTAAATATAAGTGTGTTGGATAAAAATTTGTCACGTATATCCACCAATCCGCATACGAGCCGCGTGTTGGTATAAGCTTCTTATCTTCTCCTCAAAAGGAGAGGAGACCTTAGCCCGACAGTTGATCAATTACACGTTTTTACTTTACTTTTCTATGCACTACAACAAAGTTATTTTTTTAATGTTTCGAATGTCTGCGATATAGACATGTTGATGTGATTTTGTTGAAATTGCCCGTGCCAAGGATCCAATTCATTGAAGATTGTACGTGAAGTCATCACAATGTTTTTTCTTTTCCTATAATGAATGTGTAGAATAATCTTCCAAATTTACACCTTTCGTATTTTTTGTCTAAATTGTAAGAATGATTTAAAAAAACCTAACAAATCTGATAGTTTTTATTCTCTGAGCGGCTAACTCTCACAGTAATGTCAGTGATAACGTAAACCGCGTTTTATTTATAATATCAATCAGTTAAAACTTAATTCGATATAGTTTCTTATTAAATACATTTGTCATCATTTCATTCGAAAATCGTTTGGTATTAGCTCATTCCTATTCGTGAAATATTATCTCAATTAATTTAGTTACACGTAATTGGTTGGCTCGCTCCTTTGTTTACGTGAAGCTGAACGTCATGTAGTACCTAATCATAGTGGAATACTAAGAATTTAATCGATCTCGAGCTTCATCCCAGGTGTTAAGATAAACGAAATTGTATGGGGCGGTGGTGAGAAATTTGAATTTCAATGATTATAATTTCGATATTGTGTTTTGTGTATTTTGATTTGTAATTGTGCGACTCCATCTGTCAAAGTGCAAGATGAGCTTATTAGTGATCCACCTGAGCATGATATGTCATTCTACATAACACAGCGCCGTAAACCAGTGAAGTCACTCAAACCGGACATACCAATGTCCGTGATACAGCCAGCTACGGACTTAAACGCAGAGCCAGTCCTCTCAGATATTACTTCATGGGAGGAAATAAGTTTATTTTGGAAAGAACTGCGAGCCGCACGTATAGAAATGAGTAGTCTTAGAACATCAGTGATGGATTTAACGGCTATAATAACTAAAAGTAACGAACGCATGAATGCACTTGAAGCTAGAATGGACAAGTTGGAAGAAAAGATAAATGTAAAATACCAATCGAATAACCTGGAAGAACAAATAGATCAACTTAAACAGGAGTTACAAGAGCGGGAACAGGATCTACTGTCCAATGACCTCGAGATAGCTGGTATACCAGAAGCTCCAGGGGAAGGTATTACCCACATAGTCCTCACAGTTGCCACCAAACTTGGCGTACAGCTAGAGGAGAGGGACATAGTGGACGCGAGACGAGTCGGTGCATCGCGCACACTTGTAGAGGGAGGACTTGCACCCCGTCCGCGGCCTATTGCTGTGCGATTAACACGACGTTCAAGCCGCGATGCGCTGCTGAAATCCGCTCGAGTCAGGCGTGGAGTCACTACCGCGGACATGGGTATTGCGGGCCCACCGTGCAAGTTCTATGTAAACGAGAGGCTTACTAAACTAAATCGTCAATTGTTCCAACGGGTCCGCGAGATAGCTGGCCATGTTAAGTGGCGATTTGTGTGGACGCGTGATGGTAAAATACTTGTCAAAAAGGAGAACTGGTCAACACATCATCGTATTCGCTCGGAGGCGGACCTTGCGGGTGTTTTTGGCAAGGATACTGTTAGTACGTAAACATCAAATCACTAGAATTGATGTATTATTTTCCATGAATGCTTGTTGTTTTTTCATAGCGTTGTTGCATAATAAGTTTTTTTATATTGTTATTTTGTTTATCACTGTTAAATGTTTAATTTTACAGACTATTTGCTTGTATTTGGAACTGATTTTAATGAGGGTTAGTATATCCATTATGCATGGGCGTATAACTGACACTTGTATTGCATATAGCTTGCACCAAAATTATGTGAATATTAATAACATTTCTAATGATTACTAATAAAGCTTACAATCTGACTTTGGGACTGCTAAATGCGCGATCATTGAACACAGGACAGGATGAGCTTTTGGCTAGCATTGACAGATATAAACCGGATATATTAGCTATAAATGAAATCTGGATTAAAGAAGGTGGCGATAAATTTGCGCCTCTGGTGCCCGGTTATATATTTAAGCATAAATCGCGAAGTAGTAGTGTGCGCGGTGGAGGTGTTGGATTTTATGTTAAAAAGGGATTGCGTGTGCGAATCAGGCCACATTCGGACTCACCTCTTGAGCAACTATGGATGGAATTAGCGCTGCCCGGCAGGGGGCGTTTGATGGTTGGAACAGCGTATAGGCCGGATTCTGTGTCGGTTGATGTTGCGATCGAGGGTTTGAGTGAGTCCGTGAGTGTTTTTTCATGCTTTAAACATTTAATCCTTCTTACTGATTTTAATGTTGATTTCCTGCAACCTAGCAAACCCGCAGCTCGCGAATTGCTTACATTCCTTTCCCAACATGGAATGGAAGTTGTTGTGAAGGCTCCCACTCGGGTGAATGGTCACTCAGCCACTCTATTGGATCTTGTTATAACTGATTCACCTGGTCTATGTAAGAGTGTGAGCATCCACCATAACCCAGAACTTAGTGACCATGCCATGGTAATAGCGGTCTTTAATATCGAAAAACATAAAGAAGTTCCTACGTATATCTGCAGGCGATTGCTAAATAGGATTAATCGAGAGGAATTTAATACAGACCTAGAAAGTATTACTTGGGGTGACATTCTACTTATGACCAATGTAGATGACCAGGAGAATTACTTTAATGAAATGATTCTCAATCTTTTTAATAAACATGCACCAATTACGCGATCTAAAGTATGCACAAAACCTACGCCCTGGATAACGGAAAACGTAAAATTAATGATGTCATTACGGGACAAAGCACATAATAGGGCAATCTCGTCGAAAAATGATGTTATTTTAGATTACTATAGGACACTTAAAAACTACGTAACAGGAGCTATTGAGAGAGAAAAGAAAGGTTATTTTACCTTTTACATAAATAATAATAAAAATAAACCCAAGCAGATGTGGGATCAATTAAAACGTACTTGTCCGCTTGGCAAAAATACAGTCACTCAAGCTACCGTTCCACAACATCTCTGCGATCCAAATAAAATTAATGATTTCTTTTTGCATGTACCGGATAATGATTCTGTTGATGTTCAAACGCTGCAATACTTTAAACAAAACAAGTTTTCTGAAAATAGTTTTCATATTGATTGCATTTCACAGGAAGAAGTTAAAAAAACAATTTTCAATATTAAAACAAAAGCCACCGGACATGATTCTATCTCGATTGATATGATACAGCTAACGCTACCTTTTACCTTACCAGCTATAGCAGAAATAGTAAATAATTGTCTCAAATCAAATAAATTCCCAGATAGTTGGAAAATAGCTAAAATAAAACCTATTCCAAAAAGTTCAAAAGTTGAAGATTTTAAGGATCTGAGGCCGATTAGTATTTTGCCTGTTTTATCGAAAATAGTGGAAAGAGTGGTTTGTAATCAGCTCACTGAATACTTAGAAGCTACAGGTATCCTGCCTGAAATGCAGTCAGGGTTCCGAAGGGGTTTTAGCACTGCGACAGCTCTTGCACATGTCAGTGACGATATCGTGACTGCAACAGATTCTGGTATGTGTAGTGCACTTGTTTTACTGGACTTCTCAAGAGCTTTTGACTGTTTAAAAATCGACCTACTCATAGCAAAACTCTCATATTATGGTATTTCGGATGAGGCTTGTTGTTGGTTCCGTTCTTACCTGACTAACCGAAGTCAATATGTAGAAATCACGACCGAACAGGGAGAATCATTACACTCAGATCGCAAAAATGTTACTGAAGGAACCCCCCAAGAATCAATTTTAAGTCCCATTTTATTTATCCTTTTTACGGCAGATCTCCCTAAACACATAAAATACTGTAAAACACACTTGTACGCAGATATATTACTCTTTCAAACCCGAATACGCGGAAACCTCAATTGATCTCATTAATGAAGATTTGAATAATATCTCAGACTGGGCAAATAAAAACTCATTAATATTAAATGCAAGTAAAACAAAATACATGTTATTGGGTACCAAAATACAACGCAACAAAGTAATATCGCAATCGGTTCATATTAAAGTTCACGGTCAGGTCTTGCAAAGGGTGGACAGTGCTGTTAATTTAGGGTTAGTTATGGATAATGAACTCAGGTTCGTCGAACATATAAATTGTAAAATAAGGAATGCCTTTTATCGCTTAAAAACATTATATAATATTAGAAAATATCTTTCACAACCCATTAGGAAAATACTTGTCGAATCCATTGTACTGTCTCAGTTTAACTATTGTGACACAGTATACGGGCCACGACTGTACGAAAAAACCAAAAAGGCCATACAGAGAGTTCAAAATGCGTGCGTTCGTTTCTGTTACCCTGTCCCCAAGCGCGCTCACGTCACGCCGTTTCTTAACGATACAGACACATTAAAAATGGAAGCTCGAAGAAAAATACATCTCGCGTGTCTAGTACATAAAGTTATTTTTAAGAAAAGGCCGACATACCTGTACGATAAGCTGGACTCGGTTAGAGACGTGCAGCAGAGATGTACCCGTAGGAGAGAAGCAAATAAATTAGTGGTACCAGCTCACAGATCGGCTCAATATAAGGGAGGGTTTAAATACTCTGCCACCAAGATATGGAACGACTTACCCCCTCCTCTGCGTAATAGTACGTCCCAGGTGACTTGGAAAAAACATTTGACGGTATTATTTTTAAATAAACAAAAGTCAGAGTAACAACCTCCAAATATAGTGTCAGTCATACTATCTCATAGACTTAGTATTTATCATATTCATTTTTAATGTCTTATGTCTAAGTCTGTCTGTCTGTCTGTCTATCTTATGTCTAAGTTCCTTGTGATGTTTTTCTTTTTGTGTAATATGTTTTTTTTCTCAAGGATAAGGGCTTTTTAGTTTTAGTTTTTTTTTTGTTCTTATAATTTCATTTATTTATTTTCATGTGCGCGCATTTGTTTATGTTTACCCAATAGTCAGGGGCCATCTGAAAATCAGTGCTGTGCATTAGCACAGCTTATACTGAGATGAACCCCTTGCTACCTACACTGTATTCTTTAAATTTAATTTTTTTCTTCTGTATAATCTATGTAATGTATGTGTGTAGCAAAATAAATGGTTTAAATGGTTTTAATTCGAAATGTAAGCCCCTTAACTTCATTCTGTAAGTACTCATTAAATGGATTTACGGAAATAGATTCGCATTATGATGCGTCCTACTATACTAATATTAAGTCATTGAAGTATATTTTTTCGTTAGTAAAAAGCGGTTATCCGTTTGATATAAAAAAGGTTCAGACAGTGATAGCCAATTTATATACAGTAATATTTTAATTTTAATATCAATTTACTATGGAACAATTAGTAAAGTCGGTAAATAGAAAGATTGAAATATTTTAAAATATTTAATAGTTTAAGCTTTTATTATATTATACCCGTGTTTATTACATGAAAAAAAAATATGATCAAATCACAAATGCTAGGTAGGGTTTTTGAAGTATATTACGTTAGAAATAAATTCAAGAAAAAACACGGATTACAATAATATTCTTATTACACTAAATATTATGAAATTAAGACAACGTCAACATTACGTGGATGCATAGTCTAAATAAAAAAAACACATTAAACACCAGCTTTATTTTATTCCACGTACTAAAATGTTATGGTATTGTCAACAGCGTCAAAAGTGTATGCAAAATTTCACATCGATTGAATTGCCGCACGTTTACTTACAGGTGAAGTTCAGTAAATTAAAAATGTATAGAAAGATTAATTTAATTATTACACAAATATGACGAAAAACAGTAGTAGCCGTAGTAGAACAAAACAGTAGAAGCTTTTGTCCGTTTTATAAAATTAATTTTAAAATACAAATGTACATAAAATAAGCTAAACCAATTGATTCCTTGTGTCATATTTATTTTTTAATTTTCAATTACCAAATAATTACTGTTTTTTGTATTAATTAAAAGCCTTAACTTAGGTTCACTACCCTATAAGCCAGTATTGATTTCAGAAAGAAAGTCTCAGTAGTTATATTAGGCACACATTTTTGCACTGTAATATTTTAAAGACTTCCTTAACTTTTTTAAATATAGGTTACCCATAAGATAGAGAAAGTTATCGATGTCAATAAATATACACATATGTATATATATATATATATATATATATATTGTATCACCATCGCATATAGACAGTAGCGCTGTAAGAAATATTAACCATTCCTTACATCACCTATTCGTCACCAACCTCAGGAAACATGTTATGTTCTTTGTGCCTGTAGTTACACTGGTTCATTTACCCTAAACACAACACAACAATACTAATTATTGCTGCTTTGAATATAATATGATGAGTGGGTGGTACCACTGCACTTTCACAAAGCCCTACCAATATATTTATTTATCAATTTAAAAAATGTCAAATGCCTAAATACCGAGTATGTTTCAGGTTATTTTGTCTCTTTATATCTAATATTGCAAAGTCCTAATTGTTAACGTGTGAGGTCGGGCGTTTATAATACATAAAGGTCTTCACACGAAGGATTTATACGGTCTTAAAGGCACATACATCTAATTAGAGCGAAGTGGTAAAGCACGTAACATGATCTACAAGGGACGAATTAACGTGGCTCCTTCTAATGACAATAATTAAGGTATACCTAAATTTCAGACGGATTTTAATGACTAGGTAAGATATAATTTTATCTATCTATGAAATCTTGATTAACTTCGTTATGTAACACAATAAATTGTTGAAGTGAAACTTCTTTGGGCCAGATGAGAGTAAAATTTCAAGGTCAATTTCAAGTACAACATTTTTATATATAGCGTTTTAAAGTGAAAAGTTTCTGACACAAAGAGGTTTTGCTTCTGTCACGTGACGTACACTTTTTGTTTTGTTTTTTTGGACAAAAATTTGAAAAAGGATGTTATTGACTAATAAGAGACATAAAAGATGAATCTCAATTTCATTAATGGTATATTGCTTTAAACAGACTTAAACATATACATATTTTTTTATATAATTATTTATTAATCCTTAGTAAGTTATAATTTACTTTAGGTAAATTCATGTCTAATAGAATTTCATCTCAGTTTTGTACAGGACGGTTATTCACATGTGTGCAGAATATAAAAAGTATAAGTAGGTAGCCATTCTAAATACTGATGAATGAGAGAAAGAGAGAAATTGAGAAATTATCCTATTTCACGATGTTCTTCTACTTTTATCTGTTATTTTTAGGTATTCAAAATAAAGCCAGCTTCACAAAACATAATTATGGAAGCTAGAATTGGTTGTTGCGAAGTTAAGCTATAATAATGGACCATAAATGAAAGGTTATTGAACTTGGTTTATATATCCCGTAATCAGTTGCCATCAACTTATCTGAGCCCTGACTGGACAGCCGTTATAGATTTGCGGGCGCCAAGTCTGTCGTTTAGGAGCTCTAATCTTAATTGCGGCCGCTGATAGCCGCTTCAGATAGGACCGTATTTAGAAGATCTCCATATTATAATCCTTGTTTTAATACCAAGGGAATTATGGTCGTTTACTAATGGCTTAGGTTATTTGAGGCTTTTGAGATACCTTGCGAATGAACGGATCTAAACTGTAATGGATATCGTACTAGCTTGTAATTTATATTATCGAACAGATAATTTTCTTAAATTTTATTATAAGTTTACTTTTAATGAAAATGTTTTAATTTCTTTTGTTATAGCTTAAAATAATATCATTAAATTCATGTTGATATTTAAATTAAATAAATGTGATTTTCTTCTACACACGTGTTTATTACAAAGTCAAATTTGTTCCTTAAAACTACGATTACAACTATAATTCCTGATTCTGCAAATAAATTTCTCTTGTTATTAAATTTCATTCTAGCCTTTTTCTCTCTATATTGTATGTATGATATGTTCTTAAATCGATCGTTTGAGTTTATAAGACAAGCCCGCAGTGCTATTCCTTAAGATCTCACTTTATATATAAATTGTGATATAATGAAAATTGACTTACGCGTTACCTTTTTGATACGTAAATAATTGAAGTTTTACGTGAATAGTTGAATGTCGCAAATCACTTCTGACATTGATTCACGATCGTGTTTTGTGGTAAGGTTTGCGTTTTAGTTTCCAGAAAAGCTCTACTGCTCATTTTGACATTTAAAGTTATTATAAGTAATTTAACTTTAATTTTAATCATTATATCTTACATGGGTTATGTATATAGTAAATTCTGCTAATGAAGATAACTATAAACTATAACCCTAAGTACTTAATTTATTATCTACATCTTATATAAATGTTGTATCTATACTAACATTATAAAGAGGTAAAGTTTGTGAGGTTGTAGGGGTAATCTCTGGATCTACTGAAACGATTTTGAAAATTATTTAACCAATAGAAAGTCACGTTATTTGTGAGTTTCATAGGCTATATATTAATCGGAAAAGTGAAAAGATTTTTTCGTGGTAGGAAATAAATCATACCACTCAGTACTAATCGAACCACAATCATAATTTCATCAAAAGTAAAAATGTTTACCACCCAACGAAGTGGACACTGATCAACTAAATGTAAAATGTTTGGGCATTTCTAAAATCATAGCGAGTGAAACTTCATTACTTTTATATTGTTGATTTTACCTAAAGTAACAATTTTTTATTCTTTTACGATCAAATAAAGAAAATAATATTTACAAATCCCAATACCGAATTACGGAATCTGCCTTGTATATGGTGGGAAAATATTTATTTCATACCGTGTGTTCGTTTGAATTTTAAAATATAGATCGAAGTTGATTAACGCGACATCTTAAATCGATTTGTCTTTGTCTGAAGCGCAAACTCGATTATCGATTTGTGCCGTAATTTAATAACTTTCTTATTATCGTTTTTTATTTTGCATTAAAATATTTCACGATTGTCTAATTGTATTATATAAGTTTTTTTTTATAGAACAGGAAGACGGACGAGCATATGGGCCACCTGATGGTAAGTGGTCACCAAACGTCCTTATACATTGGCACTAAGAAATGTTAACCATCGCTTACATCGCCAATGCGCCACCAACCTTGGGACCTAAGATTTTATGTCCCTTGTGCCTGTAATTACACTGGCTCACTCATCCTTCAAACCGGAACACAACAATACCAAGTACTGCTGTTTTGCGGTAGAATATCTGATGAGTGGGTGGTACCTACCCAGACGAGCTTGCACAAAGCTCTACCACCAGTAAAATATGATTGATGTTTCGTGATGATTTTGAAACAAATAATTGTTTTAGCCAAACATATAACAGTCAATATTTGTTAGTGACGCAGATAATTGATATAAAAATTTGGGCGTCAAAAGAAATTATGCGCAAAAATGGGAGATTAACAATTATTTATGTATTTAATGAAAGCATTTAATCATGTCAGTCACATTTATTTTCGTAACAGCCTGTGAATGTCCCACTGCTGGGCTAAAGGCCTCCTCTCCTCTTTTTGAGGAGAAGGTTTGGAGCTTATTCCACCACGCTGCTCCAATGCGGTGGAATACACAAGTGGCCGAATTTGAGTGAAATTAGACACATGCAGGTTTCCTCACGATGTTTTCCTTCACCGTCAAGTACGAGATGAATTATAATCACAAATTAAGCACATGAAAATTCAGTGGTGCTTGCCCGGGTTTGAACCCACGATCATCGGTTAAGATTCACGTGGTCTTACCACTGGGCCATCTCGGCTTACATTTATTTTACGCGTCAAATATATAATTTATAAAATAATTAAAAATTGTTTATAAACAAGAACTTTCGGGATTAGATTTATATAGTAATCAGTATTCTTACTTCGTTAGTACACACATGAGTGGACGAGAACTTAATTAATCGATAATTTTACGTTCGCAAGTATTTGGACAAGAGCAATTAATCCTAACAGGCTAATACTGTGATGTTAGCTACAAGAGATCAAATAAAACCTCGTAGCCAATTGTAATTAATTAATTTGCTTGTTCATTGTACCATGTTTACTTTGATACTAGTCGTTTCTTATTTTATTTAAGTATTTGGTTTATATCACTTCATAATTTTATTTTAAGGTTAGTCTTCGTTTTTTTTTTTAATTTCTATTGTATTATTTTAGGCAATTAGTTTGTTCTTAATGCAAAAGTGTATAATAATATTTTTACTTATTTACACATTTATATACATTGGTATTTGTGACCAGTAAGCAAAAATAAGATAATACGTACGTCGTACTCTGACTGTTGGTCTTTTGAAGGCTGTGCGTAGATAAGGCATTGACATCACCAGCTCGATGTGAGGAGGCGGAGGCAGCTGAAAATTTTGTAATATACATTAATATAATATTATTTTCAACGATATTTAAGTGAATAGAGTCAGTCTTTCACCGGACGCACACACGCGATGCATTAAAAGTCTACGGAAATGTTGTTATGTTCTCCATCCCGCTACCTGTATCTTTATTTACTAATAATTAAGTTGTATTGGCTCGCGTGCCACATGAAACATTTAGTAGCTCAGGACTGAGTTAAGATATATATATCTAAATGTTCTCGCATACTTACAGTTTTTGAGATAGCTGCCATCCATTCCCTTTGTGAGCAGTAACAGAAAATTTATTTTTTGAATATATTATTGTATTGTCCTATTCGATAAATTATATAAATCTAAAACTTATTATAACATATTACAATCTTAACATTGATACTGATATATTTATAAATATTGAGATACTATGAAATAGTGACTAATTCATAAATTATCAAAAATCTTCATTCTTAACCGATAAATTTAATTAAATTGTAAAATGACAAAGGTGCTTGTAAGAAAACTATTTTATTAATAATAAAATATTTAACTTGAACGTATAACAGGGATGGAATAAATAAATGTTTGATAGCTATTTAATCAACAACAAAAGAAAGACGACTAACACACAAGATGAAGGCAAATGAAAATTGCTATCCAAAAATGTTGAAGGTGATGCTGCCTTGTAATAAACACGCACATCAAACTACCAAATAGACAGACAAACCAAACACACAAACACTTCGACTACAAGAATAATCATAGATTAAATTAAGGTACATTTATCTTGTATAATTAATTTTAGCGGACCCTGGTGTTACTAGGCCGGGAAAACGCTAAGCAGAAGAAGAAGAAATTAAGGTACATTTATCGTCATGGTACACTAACATTGCCAATATGGGCCTATATTCCCTTGCTATCTTGCATCTGAACTGAAGGCAAATTGGCAACTTTTCTTTCGCGTCAACACTACTTTAATATATTGTGTAATTGGTCACTTGTTAAAGAATCGCAAAAGATGCTATCACAAAAATTATGAACTAGTTCAGAGGAAAGGCGTTAAGTGGAAGACATTAGGACGCAAATTGACATTTTTTTGCGTTTACTAACTAACATTAAGTTTGAGTGAGCCAGTGTAATTACAGGACATAACATCTTAGTTCCCAAGGTTAGTGGCGCATTGGCGATGGTTCATATTTCTTACAATGCCAATGTCTATGGGCCTTGGTGACCGATTACCATCAGGTCGCCCATATGCTCGTCCGCCTACCTATATATAAAAAAATTGTCTTTTTTAAAAATATTTTTTTATGCTATATTTATTTAATATTATCATAATTTGCAAAACCACTTAAACTTTAATGAAACTCAGCTTGGTTACAACTCTTTTCAATATGCCATAAGTGTATTCCAAAGTATGCCCTGGAGCAAAATATGGAATACATTTTATCTCGTCAAATGAAATGGTTCTCGAGGGATAATAAAAAAACGTGTATCCACACCCAGTGTCCATGTTCACGAAATTGCGGAGACATTAGCTCGTTAAATATTAATGTATATGTAGATAAATATATATATGTATGTATGTATGTATGTATGTATGGATGACGTCAACGAAAGAAAATCCCAACGACTTTTCTAAATGTTGTCGTATGTTTGTTTGGTGTCTTTCCGCGCAGTAACATAGAAATCGATTTATTTGTTGTTCCTGTCACATTATGAATATACATATGTGTCGGGATGATATTTTTTCTACTGTTATTTACTTAAATTTTGCCATTAATGTAATAATATTATTGATTTAATTGTACGTAAGTAAATTAAAATAAAAAAATTCAAAACCCATAAAATAAAAAAATTTATATCATTGAATTCTCTTAAACAATACAATAATGTTCTTAATAATAATGAAAAATGTCTAGATTTAATTTTATGTAATACGGAGATTGCAAACCTTCATCTTAATAGCTCACCACTATCAATAATTGATCCTCATCATCCTCCTTTGCAAATGTGCCTATCGCTAAGGACCCCTAGTAGTCTGCCTTATAACACTGTCACTCGACTTTGTTTCCGTAAGGCAGACTATGATAGTATAATGCTAGAGCTTAATAAAATTAGTTGGGATGATAGGTTCTGTAATTGCAATTCAGTCGATGATATGCTCTCAGTTTTTTATGAAGTTTTGCGCGATATTATTCATAAATTTGTTCCCATATATAAAAATAAAAACAATAGAAATTCATATCCTAATTGGTATTCCTATAAATTAAAATCTTTACTCAATGAAAAATACAAACTGCGCATTCAATTACGTAAACATAACAGTAATCCATTGGACGTCTTGTCGTTTAAGTTGTTGAGGAAACGTTGCTTAAGACTACAATCGTCCTGCTATATGAACTATAAAAGTCGTCTGGAATTTATGTTGCGTTCCAACCCCAGGTTCTTTTGGTCCTTTTATAAAGGCATAAGAAAAAATAAGAGCTCATATCCATCTCAAATGATTTTTAACGAAAAGAAAGCCTCCAGTGGCCCTGAAATATGTAATCTTTTTGCAACACACTTTTCCTCGATTTATAATATCGAGACAAAATACTTTTTTTTTTTTTTTTTTTTTTATAGAAAAGGAAGGTGGACGAGCATATGGGCCACCTGATGGTAAGTGGTCACCAACGCTCTTAGACATTGGCATTGTAAGAAATGTTGCCCGAAAAGCGACGTATTGCCACGATAGGGATGGGCAAAGTGTGGAGGCGTGTTTCCCCCGGCATTGGTTCAGCCGCCGTCTCCACTGGACCAACACCCATCGCGGCAATGCTCGCTCGGGCACTGGCTGTACGCTGGCTGACCTCGAAACGCGGCTGCAAGCCACTTCACGAGATTTTCACCATGCGTACGGTGGTAACAAGCCAGGCGGATGATTATCATCCTACCACCAGATGATATCCCTTAGTCGCCTCTTACGACACCCATGGGAAAGGGGCAGTGAAATGTATTCTTTCTCCGTCACTGCACGGATGATAAATTCTAAGCTTAGCTAAGAATATTCTCGATCAAGTCACCTTTCAAATAATTTTTTTTTTATCAAAATCGGTTCAACCTGTTAGGAGCTACGACGACACAGTTTCCTTATTGCATCGGGTGATGAAAAGAAAGATTTCGATTTAATTAATTATTCTTCAATTTGATTGCACGATAATATTAAATAGGTAATTTCTACCACCAAACTATAAATTATTTTATTTTAAAGAAATATTTTGAATACAATTTAAGTTAATTTTATATAAATGGTATTACCACCACTTCATGTGGTTTTCGTTGCTGATAATTTTTTATTTAAAATATTTTACTTAAAATTGAATCTGTCATACTAAGCAGTGAATAGACTAATTGCCCACTAATTAAAAAAAAAGTTTTTATGGAACTAAGTATGTTGTAAAAAACTAGCGGAATTGCCAATTAATGTGTGTTATCTTGGTATCGAACAAAAATACCTCTAACATATAACTAGCAATTACAAGAACTAGATTTAAAAAAAAATAGAACTAAATATTATTTATTTTCAATGAAATAAAACTTGAATCAATTAATTAAACTTCTTGTCGACTGCAAGATTTGATGAATTCAACTTGCTCTATTCAATTGATTTTAATTATATATTTTTTGAATAACAGATCATGAACAGCCAATAGTCCGGTATTCTACGACCGTTCGTTTAAGCCTTTTATCATTTACGAATAAAAAAAAACATCAAATTAAAAAACCGTCTTTTAAATAATCTTTTATTAAATGGAGTCTCTTTGTCTTTATCTCTTTAGTCCTGATGTTTAAAGATTCCACGAGGGTTTATCTGCTTATCTGAGCGCTTCCCTTTATTTGTATGCAAAGAGCACTCTTTGAAGGACTTCTTAAAATTGTAAATGGCATTTTGTTTCTATGCAAAGAAGGAACCTTTTATTTCAAAAGGTTGAATAAGATACAAATTAAATTTTGATAAGTTTAAATATACGGCGATAATTAAAACAAATAATAAGAGCATAAACTAAGTGCAATGAGTAGCAATAGAAATTAGCTATTGTTGTTGTAACAAATGTGTCAATGTGAGTTTGTTTTTTTACACTGTTACGTCTTAACTTTTTTTTTATAGAATAGGAAGGCAGAGGAGCATATGGGCCACCTGATGGTAAGTGGTCACCAACGCCCTTAGACATTGGCACTGTAAGAAATGTTAACCATCGCTTACATCGCCAATGCGCCACCAAACTTGGGACTTAAGATTTTATGTCTCTTGTGCCTGTAATTACACTGGCTCACTCACCCTGCAAACCGGAACACAACAATACCAAATACTGCTGTTTTGCGGTAGAATATCTTATAATAGGTAATATGAGTGGGTGGTACCTACCCAGACGAGCTTGCACAAAGCCCTACCACCAGTATTCAGTATTCAACAAATCGTCATAAAATTTTGCAAACATCTTGTCAGGAAGAGGTACAAGAAGCTACGTAAGGCCTGTCCTTCACAAGCGAGCAAAGCCGCAGGTAAAAAATGTAAGCACGCGCACGTGATAAAAGTGTAAACTCTTTGCTTCATAAACTTTTAAATTAAATGCTAGGATACAGAAAGATCGCGATGAAATTCAACCTTAAATTTTGCTCTCATCGTGCCCAATGATGTTTAATTAAAAACTGCATAAAAAAGAGCAATTAAGCAATAATGTATATATTATTTGTTAATCAATTATGACAAGACATTTCTTAGTAGGTAATTCTCAGAAACTTACGACATGTAAACATCTGATTGAAATGTGATCTTTTTCTATTTTATAAATTAAAAAAAGTTAAGATTTTATATAAAAAGTTCAGTAGATAAACATGACTAAACATACGAGTTAATTAAAAAATTCGGAAGCCCATTAAACAACTTTTACGTAGTAATAATACTGGCTGGATAACGGCGTAAAAAGTTTGAATTAATATAGTATAATATAACAACATATTTTTTTTAAAACAAACATTTATTTAATCTGTATTGTCACCAGAAAAAAAATGTATGTGCATAATTTCAGCGCAACTGGTCATATCTATAAATAAAATAAAAATTACTTCATCTTTTATATTTTTAACTTTTTAAAATAAATTAAGAATAAAATTCTAATATGTATAATATGTATAATTCTATAATGTATTAGAAAAGAAGACATTACCCACAGGCTACTTGAGAAGAGAATAAACACAGAAACGATTTAACTGATACTGAAAGAAAAATATGGTGAAATTTAAATGAATGTTTTTAATCGCTTTAAAATTCTTCTAGAAAAACTAATTTTCATTTTTTTTAAATAGTTTCACAGGCTTAATTAATTAATAAATACAACAGTTATTATATAATTTAAGTCTACATAAGAATTGTATCCGAATATTTTACTAAATTTGCATTTGGAAGAAATACCGCACATATTTTTCGCCCCAGCCCTTTTTTTGAAGTTGTATAACAAATATATCAATTACATAATTATATATGTTATGTAAATGTGTATGTAGTGAAATAATTCTAATTATAAAAGTGACTTTTCAACGTTTCTTGTTCGCTCTCAATGGTATGAAGAAGTCAATTAAGTATATGGTAAGCTTGTAAATTACATTCCGAACCAGACCAGTTGTTTATTTACATTTAGTAAATTCTACTAAACTAATTAGTAAATTCATGATAAAAGTATCCAAGCGCAAAACAGAACTAGGGACGTTTTAAATTTAATTCTCTAATTAATTTTACGATTAAGTTACAACAAAGTATGAATACGTTTATATTTTAATTGTTAGAATATTTTTTAAATGTAATGACGTAAAATTTGTTCATAAATTGTATTATATTATCGTACTTATAGTAAATTGCAGAAGTCGTTTTTTATTTTGTAAAATTATTTTTTTACGTGTGTTACGAATTTATTCCAATCAAATATGGCGTCCAAGTATCTGAATTTAAAATAAAACATTCGCAATGAAACAGTGTGTATTTAAATAAGTCACGGCAGAACAAGAAATACATTACTAATATATCTAATTGATTTAAGGCGATTTACTCGTAAGACCGAACAACTTTTTTCATAGTCCCTCCATGTGGCGCCTAGTGCGCCACGTTAATGATATGCTATGTATAATGTTTTTTTAGTTTACGTGTCGATGTAGCAGACGTTATTTTTAAAACGTTTATACAAAACATTAATCGAATATTATTAAATATCTTTAATTCAAATAAATATTTAAACAGTAGATAATTAACATATAAAATAAGCAAAGAAATTTGAATTTTTAATTGTAACAGGAAATGGCACACAATATTTAAGAACCCCAAGACGTATGTATATACCATACATCAGGAAGGACGAGCTATTTCACAATCTTGAGTACTAAAAGATGATAATAACTTCAAACTATTCTAATTAACACGCTGAATTTCTTAATTTAATTAAATTCTTATTCAAATAATTTCATCCATTTTTTTATTTCAATTTAATAAAGATTATTTAAAGCCCAGCGAAATCGAAAACAGCTTGTTAGTAAAAGATTCTTACATAAAGTAAATAACGGAGTATTGTGTAAAGAGATACAAATACTATTATTATTCTTTAATTTTAATTCGTTACCAAACACCGCGTATTTCGACTGCGCCTTACAACGTTAAAGTTTCATGTTATTTATTGTTCGTGTCGAGCTTCGAAACCGCACAATTTGTCAGAGCCCTTAATTTTATTTCAGCTCAACGCCCTAACGGCCGAAGAGTGTCAGAGGTAATATAGTGCCCAAAAATGAAAAATATACTTCACGCACCAGTTCCATCCAGACTTGTTTATTTATTCGTAATACAGCGTTCTGAAAAGATTTATTGTTTATACGTGTGTAATTGTAATTGTTTTAATCATTATTTATATTTATAGAGATGTCTTCTTGACTTATTTCGGTCACGGCGTTCATTCTCAACGGAGAATAGAACAGATGCAGTCTCCTCCAGTGTTTCCTTACTTCATGATGCAATGGGACGTGATTCCAACACGACCGGAGGAAGTTTTGGCGCAGCCCCAACGGCTAGAAGTCTTGCCATTTTTTGACAGAATAACCCAAAAACTTCATTCATTGATACAGCCCATTTGGATCCGAGGACTTCGAGACCAAAGAGGCAGTCAATATTATATTATATGATGCCGTTTTATTAGTCCGCACTTAAACATGTTTTAAGAGATTTTGTAACTTCTGAGCGAGTCAAGATCGTTTTGTCTAGACGATGGTTCTAGATAGGTATCTAGAAACCGATAGTTGACACTGTAGTGAAGTTATTCACAAAGTATTCGCATATGTAATGTACAGATCCCGGAAACGTCCAAACAGCGTCTGTTACTAAATTGTAGAGGCTTGTTTGCAGAAAGCTATTTGCTCATGATATATTACACAATGAATTTCAAGTACATACAGGAGGGTGAGGATGAGGTTTAAATACAAAACACAAGATCACAGCAAGGCAGTATAGATGGAACTGTAGTCGAGTTATAATTAATTTAATTAATCTTTTAGAATATGTAAATAGATTTGATAACCTTTTATGTAAAAATTGCTACAAAGAAAATATTTCATTTATATGTAAATGTTATCTGAAGAGAATTAATAAATGTATAAACTTATTAAGCCCCACAAGAAACTCCATGTTCGCTCGTTAACATTAAAAAAAACGTAAACTCGGGTTTACGCCACGCTTTATATGCCAGGAAATCGCTAGGATGTTGTAATCAACATATTCTGGGCCACCGAAATTTCCATAAAGGAAATGAAAAACTCGAGATTTGCTTTTTTTCACAAGGCGTGGATACAATCTAACGATAGCTAATGATATAATGTGATAAATGATATTAAATATACTGTTCTCGTTTGTAAAACGTTAGGTTTTTTTAAATTTATTAATAAATTTTAGTTCGTTATTGTTACCTTTTAAATCTTCAAATAAAAAATTTATAAAGCAATTAATCACTTCAATCAGTCAATCAGTCTGTTGTTTATTTGTTTTCTATTCATTTAACTTAATTTGAAAATGTATATCGATCATTTCTGCTTACATTTGTTCAATCGAAAATAACAATATTACTAAATCAAGAAACCTACAAACGAGCCCAATAAATCGTTACTATCTGAGTCCTGACCTGTTGAATATCCAATCTGAAATACCGAAACCAACGATAATTATATTATATTCATAATAAGATTAGCAAGGAACTCGGTGAGTTTCATAAAGGATTTTGTAATAGGTCCGTGAATTGCGATCGTTGGGGTGAGGTGATGAATTACACCCTCTTTTAGAAACAATCGCGTCGTATTGCAAGGCCTCGTCCTTCCACCCAATTATTATAAATAATGAGATGAGATCCCATTACCAAGCCAGGGATGGGCAAAGAATAATTCTGGTAATTTTAAATGATAAGTCTATCAAAGATTGCGACGCGAAAGTAAAATATGTTAGTGCTCGATTGCAAGTTCAAATTCCATTTGGAAAACATACATTTAATCATAAGATAAATAGTGATTTTCTATATTTTCAAAGCACAGTCTTTACGCCAATGTCACGTAGGATAAAAAAACAGATACGATAGAGATTTACATAGATATAGATATAGTATTGAATTACTGAATGTACATACTTTTATGCCACGTAAATCCTTTGGTCTTCCACTCTCTAACATACCATCATAAATTATCAGTCAATATACTATAATAATCTATCCAAACATTTCGGATTGCCTTTTATTCGGATTTTGGGAGTGTAGGAATAGATAGACATAACTGAGTCTACGCACACATTTATTCATTATAAGAACTCTCGTGCAGTTCGCTAGTCTCCATTAAGTATGACCGCCATAGCCAGAGGACAGAGTAGTAACTTTATTGAGTAACTGTTAAATCGTCACTATAATTCAGTAAACTAATAAGAGTTATATATGTAAATGAGTTTTGAAACGCACATTTCCGCTCTTTAATGTCGAAAGGTTTAAACGAAAATGACCTAAGCATTTGTCTGGCCAGCGGTTGACAATAACGTTGAATAATACACGTAGAATATCAGAAACATCTCAAAAACATTATTCATCAGTTTTTTTTTGTAAAAGATCATGGAAACAGATAGTATATATAATATTACAGACTAACTAAAGAAAATTAAGTGTGGAGACACAGAATAATTCTAATTTTCCCATAAATATTCAAACAGCGTGTCTTATTAAGGGATTTTTCGTAGTTAAGTCCATTTCGTCCGACCACCGTTCAGCTTGTAAGTTAATGTATTTTGACGAAGGATATCTGATCTTGGTGACAAGGGCTTGGAGACAAATAACTGGCATTTATTGCGTGACGTCATGACCTTTTACAATTTAATAAGTTCCTAATTAATTACGTTTGTATATATTTTTAAATTTAACACTTCTAGGGTTTGATGGTAGCGGTGAATATGAATCATAAGCTAAAAATCTAAAAATTGCAAATTATAAAATTTATTAGGCAATACCAATATTAATTAATTCCGCTCATGTTAGCGATTTTAATATCTAAAAGAAATAAACTGTGTAACCTAGTGTTAACAAATATTTTGTCAGAGAAAGTCAAGAATGCGGTCTATTCAGAGTAATCGGAGTTGTAAGCCCCAGAGGTCAATACTACCCATGCGTTACTGCGGGCAAGTGGATCGAATCATACACAACTTGGGTTGAACTTCGATAAAACTTACAAAAACTACTATGAGGCCCTTTAGTTTTAGAACATTTATTGAGACCAGCATAAATTTTTGCTTTTGTTTGACTACAGAAGGTTTATATTTTGGTTTCTCAGTATTCAATTTATATCTCTCGCCTATTATCGTTGTTTTCTTAATATAATAATAATAATAAATCCTCGGATATTATTCACACACCGCCATCTGATTCCCAACTAAGCAGAGCTTGTACTATGGAAACCAGACAACTGATATTCTACTTGGCAGTAGGGTTTTGTGCCCCAAGAAACCGAAAAGGCACTAAGATTTTCATTCAGAAAATGTATGTGTTTTTTTATATACTTTGTTAACTAACTCATAGTTTATGAATTTATTCAAGTACCCTATTACATACAACTAAAAGGTAATAAATAACACGTAAATCTGAAACTTTGAATTCGATTTCCCTGTCATTCAAAGCGATGATTGATAATTTACAAATATTTATTTTGATCAACAATGGCCTAGTGGATAAAACACGTTGATTTTAACCAAAATAAAATGGCTTTATACGCAGTTCATCTATAATTTGAGTTTATAATCCATCCATCTCGTTAAGAAAAACATCGTCACGAAACCTGCATGTGTCGTACAGATTTCTGCCAAATCTGCCAATTTATCCGCGGTAAAACGTAGCAATATACACATGCATACAACGTATGCATGTGTATATTGTGTGTGTATACAGCATGTATACAACGTATATGTTTACAAAACCTTCTAAAGAGCGTCTGCTCAACAGTGGTAGATTAACGAGCTATAACTTTACTTAATTTTGTATATTTATTCTATTAGTACAATAAAAAGGAGAATTTGTATGCGCGTTCCAACTTCACGCGATATTACTAATCTAATTAATATACAACTTTATCGGCATCATAAATTATAGTCTTACGAGATATGACGTCAACGTAGCCGGAGATAAAATCGCTCGTTCGAGCGCTTTCGTTTGCAACGCTAGCAAATATTTATCAGATACACCAAAAGTTTGCACAAGATATTGTAGATCCTAAAAAGTTCCACAGAAAAGTTCGCGACAGTATATACCATATCCTTTCGGTTACAGTAACAACTTTTAGGATAAAGTGGTTTGTTTTATTGTAGTTATATATACATTTTTATCGATACAAATTGTACTACATATTTTGAGACTTTTCCTTACACATAAAAAAAATTAGGAGTCAATTTCGCGTGGATCGGTTCAACTACCGCAATTCCCGTGGAGATTTATAAACAGTCTAGAGTAGAAAATATTATGATAGACTTAAGATTTTCGTTTAGGTTTTACTGCAAACTATCAATGTGGCTTCTTTTTATATTTATATTCAGTAGCTTCAGAGATAAACTGAGTTTACTTGATATCATGTATTTTATTGAATAATTTTAAAACGATATATTTTAAAAGTATAAAATATATACACTTATGTTTCTCATAACGAAGCCTTTTATTTGATATGTCACTTAGTGTTATTGTTTTTTCTTGTTCGCCTCTCAAATTTAATAAATTAATGGTTAACATCATATGAGTACCAAATTCCAAAGGTTATTGGCAAAACAAAACAACCCGATAAATTTATATTTTCTGTATTAAAGCCATCGCTCGTTAATACCTATTAATCCGACCGTAACACCGTAATAATACCGTAGAAATAAACATAATCGTAAGTATGCAATATTTTTTTAAATTTTGCAACGAGATTTTTACATAGGAACTGAAGATTCTTAATAGAGCTTTTAAATATCAAAATGTTTACTATCAGCATCCAAACTGTTGCAAAATAGGTATCTTTCACGAAATTCCCTTGCGATTTCTATCCATTTTTGCGTGAATGACAGCATTTGAAATCATAAGTAGAAAAAGTTACGTGAAAACCCGTCTCCTCGAGAGACAAGGACGCCTTTGCCCAACATGTGTGCGTTTATTTTATTTTATTCACGTAAAAGTATTTTTATTATAGACAAAAACAGTATAACAAGAAATAAATATTACAATTTAAGTATCTGTTATTAGTCAGTCAAGGTTCAATGTTAGTGTTATTAGGTTCTGTCTTCTTATTTGCCCTTGAACTAAATAAGAAAATCTCATATTTTACCGAATTAATATTCGTCTAGGTGGGTACCACCTTACTCACCTTATTATGTATTATATATTCTTATATAAAAAGCCCTAGAAGCTGCTGAGATCTATTACTGTTAACACACAAGTAGGTACAAGTATTTATAAATTTATATTTTACCCTTTAATGTTTCCATTCAATAACGAATGTAACGTTTACAGTAACATTCGACTGTCTTAATTTTCAATTGGAAATTTGATTTTTTCAAACGACCTTTAGCAAATATAATCATGTATACTAAATAAGATTTTATAATAAAGTTTGTCATAGACCGACTAGGCAAATGACTTTATGGATGAATACTTAAATAAGAAAAATAAGTCATACAAACTTCGAAAGCAAAACAAAACCTAGCAGGTTCATAAAAAAACGCCTTAGTTGGAAATGTGAAAAGAAGAAAAACATCACCGCTATACCATCAAAGCACGACCTTGGCTCTTATTTAATATTAGATAAAGTCTAAAATACATAAAAAATGTATTATAATAAAAGGAAACATAAATAACGGGATGTTAGCTGATAACAAACAAGTTGAATAGCTGAGTAATTCCAATATTATTATTTCCAAACTGGTACCTAGTATCAAATAAATTGACCTGACGAAACATAACATTATTAAGATATTATATACAACAGAATCCAATTATTATTTCTTATACAATATACTTTATATTATATATCATATATAGTATAAATATAGTATTTATTGAACACTGAGATATATAAAATATATTGAAAACATGAATTCAGTAGCTATCCGTTTGTCGGCAGTTTTTGAAATCAAAATGTGGAAATGAATGTTACACGTGTGCTCTCTGAATCGGACATAATGCAACAATTTCTACTTTCTTGTATTTGCAATATATATGTATTTACACCTACAATATAAAATAAAAACGAAATGTTAAATTATCTTTTTCAATCGTAATATTTGTATTACAATATTTATATTTTAAAATAAAACCAGTGGCTAGTCTTTTCAGAAATAAAGACGATTATCGTTATTTTTTATTGTTTTAGTTTGTGCACATCTCGAAACCTTACTTCAGGTCGGTCAACTTAGATTGCGCTTATGGTAAGCGTTGAGCTTATTTCGATTTATCATTGAAAAATATTACAATCCATATTTATTTCTATCAACAAAAATACGATTTTCCTATTGATATGTTTTGCGAGTGTTACCAAAGTCGTTCAAGGAAAAGGAATTATTTATTTTTCTCCAACAATTTCTACTTATAAACTACGGCCAAAGTTTTTATTAACATTAGAGTGTTAAACGAATAATAGTGGCGACAGTAATACGTTCAAGATGAAAAAAGTAACTTTGCATACAACATTCTTTTCCTTTCCATAGATTTCTTAATAAATATAGTTATTTTTTCATAATTGTGATTTTTTGACTAAATATTTCACTTACTTCATCTCCGAGTCAGATTTGGCAAGCATCCATACGACACGCCCCGGGTCCCTCCTGGAGCCAAGAGCCATGAGCTGAGAGAGTCGGGCATTAGGTGGCAAAGGCGGCCGCTTTGGCACCTGCCCCGTCCAGGTCGAGATAGCAAGCATCTCAGGGCTCTCTTTCACCAGGTACTTTTGAGTCGCCATGCATTTGCCCGACGCATCCTGTGTAATAACAATATAAATATAAAAAAAATAATCTTTTTTATGTAAGTACCGAGTTTTCTTACCACTTCTTCTCAATGGAAGCTACATTACTTAAAAACACATTGCTTAGAGTTTGTTTAGTTAAACACTGATTACGCTCTTTCTGCCACCAATGATTTGACATTCTAAAGTTTCCTTCAAACGAGGGTGAATCTTGTGGGCCGGCAAGGCGGGGGCGGCTAGTGCAGAACATTCTTCCCGACTGTACTGACCGTTTGGACTCTACTACCACTTACCATCAGGTGGAGTAGTCATTTGTCTTCTCGGCAAATATAAAAAAAAAGGAGACACAGCGTTGTTTAACTGATCACCCGCTAAGTAACGGTTATAAGTAAAGCGTTAATAATGATCACGAATCAAACATATAATTAAGTTTGGGCAGAATGGAAAATGGTAAGTGTTTATCACCACTGTAAGAAATATTAACCATTCCTTACATAACCAATGCGCTACCAACCTTAAGAACTGAGATATTATGTCCCTTGTGCCTACAGTTACACTGGCTCACTCATGCTTTAAACCGTTTAAAGCATGAGTGAGCCAGTGTAACTACCATCACCACCAACCATTGCATTCCAAAATAATATAACTTGGCGGTACAATATGTTATGAGTTGGTGATACCTAACCAAAGAGACTTGCACCAATTATTGTATAATAGTGATATGATAAGTGTATTGAATATATGAATATCTGGAATATTTTTCATATAAAAAATCATGAATATCTTAAAAATATCTTAATTGTATAAAAGAAGAAATATTAATATAAATTTTTGCAAACTCAGGAATGTCTCTTGTTGGTTTCTTCTGAAAGTGGGCGTCATTATTAAAACGCCTTAAAGACGTTTTAATTAGAAAACTTTCGAGTTCCTCACGACGCGCGACGCTGCAATGTCATCTCAAATCATCTATTCGAAATTTTGTTATCCAGTTCATAAAACTTTAAAATGAGAATTAAAATGCCTTTTCTTCTTGAAGTCTCGAAATATAAAAGTAATGCTAAACTAGGTAACTATCTTAAGATATTTTTTGACTTAGAATGATACTTTTTTATTAGTATGTATTTTTTTTTAATTTTTAGAGTACAGTTTTAGTTTTAGTTTTTATATAACTATTATAAAAGGCTTCTCTGCTAGAAACGAGTCATAATTAAAACTATATTTTAAGATGAGAAATTCCTTACGATAATATTGTTTTTACAATACAAAATGCGATACGAGAGTTAGATGTAACTTCTGAACAATTTCACTAACAAAATTGTTTGTAGCTTACATAAAAAATGTAATTTTAAAATTGAAAGAAATCGCAAAGCGTCGCTTTTGTTGCTTCAAACATTTTTAATTGCGGAACTTGTACTCTTCTAGAACCAATTTAAATAATCCTAACAAATCTGAGGAAAATAATTTACGCGAAAAAAAATATACGATATAACAAATATATTCTGTACTGGAAAATGAACGGCATTGTTTTCATAAAAATGAAAATAAATTCGAAATGAATTCATATCTTTATGAATGTTTAATTAGAACATCACACTGCGCGCTGTTATTATGTTTCAATGATTCAAATAATCGCTTACACTGAGCTGACTCTTAATCAGACGCCCGAGTGCCCGAGGTTGATGAGAGGAGAGGCCGAGGCTGACAATGCCTCCGAGGCGCCTAGACGTGAGGAACCTTGTAAGTCAGTGGGACGTGTTGAAGACAATATAGATTAAAAATTTCAATTCTTACACTAAATGCACAACGAATAGATGTTATACGAAGTTGAAATGACCTTATACGTAAAAGTTCCGTTTTTTATTTATATCATAAATTTAATTATTTTATTACAGAATGTAGTTATAAGCTTACTAATAATTTAAGGGTGGGTTAACTGTTACACATTCCATTTATTGTATAAACTTAAAACGTGTTATTTGATAACAACCGTTATATTAAAATGTCTTTACGCCCGCGATACCGGCCGTGATAGCGATGGACATAACCTCTATCAAAATTGTAAACGTAGATTTTTTAATTAATTAGTATTGAAATTTGAAAATATTTTGAAAATATTTATTTTTGAAATTATATGTCTGCGTCGTCTTTTTCATTTCATTTCATTAATTTCAAAGAAAATCTACGATGCTATCCTAATGGATTCTAGTTCTAGGAAAATGTCGTGCGTAGGAAATCATCAACCAGCATTTGTTCGAAATAATTCCGACACATATATATCGATCACTGTAATAAACTTCAAACCATTTGCACAGCATTTAATTGTTACTCTTCATTACAGCAGAATTGACATATAATTTTCAATGGAATCTATACTCGTAGTATAAGTAGATAAAAGGTGTCCTCGTGACAAAAGATGTCAACTACTATATAGCTTTTTATTATGAAGCGTCAATAGCGCAATGGCTTACATTTCGCCAAGCGATGTAAAAGTAACAGGTTTGATCCTGACCCCTTTGACTATTGTCATCCCCACTCCTATCAAAAACTTTAGAAAATTTAGTAACTCCTTAAAAAAATTTGAATGTCCCTTTGCTGGTCTAAGACTTCCTCTCCTTAGTAGAATTCGGCCCCCGCAGTGGTTGTTTGAACCCACCACGGTTCAGATTCACATTTTCTAGCCATCTGACTCATATACAATAGCAATGTAGAAATTATTAATCAACCTCACGCCATTAATGTCACAAGTACTTTACGAGTACTTTAAAGATTTTGTATATTTTAGAAAACATCCACCTTAATAGTCCATTATATACTGCAAAGTACACTTTTCGCCCCAGTTATTACACATACTAGTCCCCCGGCTCACAAATTGCATCGTAAATTGATTCGAGCCCCACTGAACCCTTCATAAAAATCTACAACCTGAGAGATAACTGGAATGAACGTTCCATGTAAACTGATTTTACTTGCTAAAGAAGTTTCGAGTTAAAAACGCACAGCGATTTATTAAAATCACGTTAAATTTTATCCTTCTTTGTTGAAAACTGCTAAAAAAAATATTTTGTATCATTAAATCACTTTACGAAATCGTCATTTCTATTAAAAAATATTATTGTAACAGACTGATTAATACATAAAGTATTATTATTATAATAGAACCAAAAGAGTAAGGTACAGTTCGAATTGTGATGATCTTTTTTTGCTTTTTTGTGTATAATTTTTTTTTTATCATAATATGTTTGTTTAATTTTTGTTAATTGTTTTTGTTTTCTTTATTCTTCTTTAATTTATTTGTATACGTATTGTTTTGCTTATGCGATATCCTTAAAAATGTTAAGTCGGAATGAACGAAGCTGAAATTGTGAAATTGCATGTTGAATTAGATAATTGCGATGTATAGTGTTAATAAGTGTCTTTCTTTGGAGTTTTTATTTTCTGGGACAGATTGACAAAAAAATTGTACATTGTGTTGGCTTCCTATTAAATAAAAAAACAATAATATGACTTTATAAAATGAAATAGGTATATTGTGTAGACGGACAGATTTTAATTTTCTACTTATCTATATTTATATAGATTTCTGAGTCGTTAAGCGGGCACGTGTCCTTCATCTTTTGTAGCTTGCCTATTGAACTGGCTTCTTACTATGGGATATTATATAATATGTATCACACACTATCCAGGATAAAAATTAATATATCATCACAATATTAGATAGAATCCTTGCAACTTAGATGTAAAGTATATAACTATAAATAATATAGTATGTTTTCGGTCGATCATGCGATCATTCCGAGTTATTTTACGCTTCCCGTACTGCATTTTAATATATCCGCGTCACCGTCGGTTTATATCGGTTCCTCAAATAATATACATATATCTCGAAACATTATTTATATTAAATTCCGTTTCGGACAAGGTGCGCTCAAACTTAATAATAATATATTTTGCATAGTTACTAGTCATTGGTTAAGTTAATTTTGTAGTTTTTTTATGTTTCAACAGCAAAGGCAAACAGGCGGGGCGTAAAGAGTGTAGAACCACGAATTCCTGACCAAACTATTACCAGGCATCAAGGTTTGATGACTTTTTTGTTTGAGTGAAACAGTATGCGAGGCATCGAAAGGATCTGCACCCGTACGTGGTTGACGTTGGCGTATTTAAGACACGTACGAAACGATTTGCTTCCTCGTTTCTGATACGCACCGCCAAGGTCTGGAATACCCTCCCGACCTCCATTTTCCCCACCACTTACAATATGGGTACCTTCAAGTCCCGAGTGAATAGGCACCTTCTAGGCAAGCGCGCTCCATCTTAGACTGTATCTCACTTTCCATCAGGTGTGATACAGCCAAGCGCTAGCCTATACATTTAAAAAAAAAAAAAAAAAGTAAGCCACTCATACATAAGGGACTAAAGGGCGGCGGGGGAGGGAGGACGTGCTAACGTCATAGGAGAGCTCCATATCGTCTGCCGACACGAAACGCGGTCGGTCGGTCGGTCTTATATCAAAAATATATTATATCACATGAAGTAAATCTAATAATATAAATAACAAACTAAATAGTCTATATATTATCCGCTCTTCGCTATCTACTCGAACAACTAAGTTTTGTAAAGTTATTATAACTTTTGTCGCAATAATCCTACTAAAGTCGCTCTCAGAGACTGCCCGTGGCTCTTACACATGAATGGACGAAGATTTCTTCTGATATTGGAAATATATCCAGATTTATGTGCGAAAAAAATGAAATTAGGGACGTTCCAGAGATTTATGTGGAGTTTGTAAAAAGTTACAAACATAATAACTGCTATAAGGACGATAATTGTGTGGACCGCTTATGCACATTTCATAGAAGTATTATTAAATGTATTAATTAAATTTATAAGATTTCATGGAGTTATTTATTGAAATGTTCGAAATAATGAATTCATAAATTATTATTCTAAAATGTACGTAACTATTAATTAATTATTTATTGGAAGTGTAGTTTACCTGAAACGTATCGAGTGTAAACAATTTGCTTGTAATTCACTTGTTCCAACCACTGCGCCATCTTAACCCCATTATTTATTAAAATATATAGTATTTATAAACATGGGTTATGTATATACAGTATATATACCTCGACCAATTCTTCAAAGCCTCCTCAAAATAGATAAGAATATACTTACAATGCTTAGAATCAAAGCTTTCATCAAATACTATATCGTAAACAGCTTTAGCTACTGAAACAAAATTACATCAGAAACTACAAGATTTTTAAGACATTATATGTTTTTTTTTTATATTTTAATATGAGCTGCTCTAACTATTGTATTTAAAATTTGAATTTCGAATATTATCAATTCTTTTGTCGTCGAGTCGTTATAGATGCTAGTCTATGATTATCTCCTATCATCCATTGTCGTGTCAGCACCACGGCCATTTTCCTCATATCGATGATGATTTATATCCGTCAAGAATCTTGTGACACGCGTCTTGTATCTCATCTCGCTCGGGTCTATTAATATCAGCTTTCTTCACATCAAGTGTTCTTTCAGTGTTTCATATGCTTATAACTACATTTATTTCGTATAATCACATCTCAGATTCAATAGAGATCGATTTTCTGTTATTTTGCTTGTTTTTTTTTCTAAGGAATTCGTTGCTGTACTGGATTTTTTAAGTGAAAACTTGTTAATCGTAGGGGATAGACTCGTGGCTTTGCGTCACCGACATGCTAATGTTAATATAATGAAATCGTTGAAAGTACAAATAATTTAAGTATTGTGGAAATTAATGAGGATAATTATAATAGAAACTTATGTAAAAACTAACATTATATACAAATAATATAAATGTATTTTAAATATTAGTTATTTAAATTAAGCTTTATTAATGTTTTGTACCGAGTTTGCGACATACGGTGTGTCTGAGTAAAAAAGAATACAATTATTATTAGGAATGCTTGGAGTGCTTGGAGACTTTGGAGATGTGGAAATTTGACGAATATATTTAATACAGTTTCAAGTTTTGACTTCTGGCGGCAGTCTCTGTGCCTGCCTGTTGTTTTTAAATATTTTAAGGATCATCTGGTGGTAGGATGATAAACATCCGCCTGGCTTGTTACCACCGTACGCATGGTGAAAATCTCGTGAAGTGGCTTGCAGCCGCGTTTCGAGGTCAGCCAGCGTACAGCCAGTGCCCGAGCGAGCATTGCCGCGATGGGTGTTGGTCCAGTGGAGACGGCTGCTGAACCAATGCCGGTTTTTGGCAACCACTTGGGGAAACACGCCTCCACACTTTGCCCATCCCTATCGTGGCAATACGTCGCTCGCTTCACGTCTCTTTACGAGGCGTGAAGAGGCATCTTGCGGGCCGGCAAGGCGAGGGCGGCTAGTGCAGAATCTTCTTCCCGACTGTACTGGCCGTCCTCGCGTTTGGACTCTACTACCACTTAACATCAGGTGGAGTAGAGTCATTTGCCCACCCGGCAAATATAAAAAAAAAAAAAAATCTCCTAATAGGGATCATTTTTGAAGTTTATTCCACTTTCATTTATTGGTCAAAACACAGGGAGAAGATATTAATACGCGTCATGTAGGTTTTCTCACGGTATTTTATTTCACCGCCGAGCACGAGATGATTTATATATTATACAAATTAAGCACATGAAAATTCAGTGGTGGTAAAGTGCTCGAACTTGCCATCTTCGGTTAAAATTCATGTATTTCTGGGCCATCGCGGCTCAGATTTATTAGATTTAATATTATTTCCACTTTCCGCAAACAAACACTCATTTATTATATATTTTATATTAATTATAATTGTTAGCTTATATAATGTATCGATAATCGAAAAGTATTAACTAACCGCACGCATAAAAGGATTGATACTTTTACTGCAATGTTATATTTATTTTGCATTATTATTGAGTTAATTATGTACGCCTGTCACGAAGTCCGGTTTTGCTTATAAAAGAATAATAGTAATGTCCGTTTATTGTGTTTGGTTTGAGGACGACGGTAGAGCTTTGTGCAAGCTCGTCTGGGTAGGTACCACCCACTCATCAGACATTCTGCCGCAAAACAGCAGTACTTAGTATTGTTGTGTTCCGGTTTGAAGGGTGAGTGAGCCAGTGTAATTGCGGGCACAAGGGACATAAGATCGTAGTTCCCAAGGTTGTTCCCAATAAAAAAACAAAACGATTTTTCATCGCTAGGCGGCACCCACCATAATATATATATATATATATATGTATTAATATTCATATTAGCGTGAAACGTAGCACCAGAATTTACTATTTGAGACTTCAGTTGGTGACGAACAGCAGCGCCGTCTTCCACTTGATTGAACGTCAGATAAATTATTTGATTCTTGTTAAGTCATGTGCGAACAATGTTTATTCTTCGTCGTAAAGATGTGTTATAAGTTACTTTATACGATTTAAAAAAAAAGAATACTTTTGTTATCATTGAAAGAAAACTTTTTTCTTCAATAAAGCTCCTCAACATGTACCAAACAAAAAAAAGAATCGGTTGATGAATTACGGAGAAGAAAACTGAACTGTTTTGTCTTTGCCTATTTTTATAGTTATTTAATATTAAAAAAAAAATAAGATGTCAAATTGAATACTAGTTTGCCCAAGTTACGCTTCATCAAAAAAAAAATTAAAAAAAAATAAAGCAAAATGGCTAACTATGATAAAAAAATCAGTGGCTGTCATCATCAAGATTAATGAGTTAAAAATTCAAACGTTTGTGCTCATGAAATAGAACTATCAAACTTATAACTCATTCGGCGTTAATTTCATCTAAAATTCACGCTTAGTTTATCTGTTTAGCTAACGACTCATCCGCCCTTTACTCCGAAGCTAATGAACCGACGTCGAAACAAAACAAACTCAAGTTACGTGGAACAGTGAAAACCGCCAAAACGTAATATTTTCCTTTGCTGACTTTTACGACATGATCAGAATAAAAATACGAATGCGAACACTTTTTTTAAGCATATTTTTTTACTGTAACACCATCGTGCTCTTTAGTTGTATGTTTTGCTAGTATTCAATTAAATTCTCTTTATAAATAGTTGTTAGTTATATAATATACGTATGTATGTACTTTCATTATTATGGTGTCTTCCTTACCGTAGGTCCTTCCTTGGTCCGTGGCGGCCAATCTCAAGTTAGATTAGCCAACTGCGCAGGGCATATTATAGAGAGCAAGTTTGTGCACAAACACAGATACACTCTATATTCCCTCAATCTGATAATCTGATGGGACGGCATTCCGACACGACCAGAAAGAGTTCGGACACAAAACCACCACCATTAGAATCTTCGACATAAAAACCGAATAACTCTGCCCGACCTGGGTTTTGACCCTCGGGACCTGTGCCTTATATATTTAAATATATATGTTTATTTATATCATGTACACTGGTAAACTTATTATTGTTTCTTTTCTTTTGATTAAGGTTACCTAGAAGAGATCGCTCCCTAAGGGATAAGTACATACTTGTCTGTATTTTATACCTAAGTTCATTGATGTACAATCAATACTATTTGTATTGCATTGTAAGGTCATATTTCTGGGCTAAGGTTTTGTTACTAATGGGGATGATTTAACCACCACGCCGTTCTCTGTTGTTCGATGTCCACCTGATAGCCTTTCAGCATTTCAGTAACCTTGTGACTTTACTAATGATAACAATTAAATGGCTACCGTCAGTTGTTGGCTGCCGTGTTTTCATTAGATACGAGTATATATAGTGTTTGTTTTACATAGTCAGGCTCTACACTACAATAACGAAATTTACCTTTCATGCGATGACCTGTCCCCTTGTTTACTTTTACCTTTCATTTCAGCGTTTCATTATGAAAATAAAACGAGGAAAGCACAAAAATTCATTTATTAAGATATTCACTTTTTTTTTAAACAGCCGTGGTTCGAAATGTTTTAGTAGTTGCGTCCTTTATATATAAGGTTATTATAAAACAGATGCTACAAATGCTTAACACCACAACAACTGTTATGACGATGGTCCAGTAGTTCGAACACGTAAATCTTAACCGAAGAATACGGGCTCAAACCCAGGCCAGTACCACTGAATATTCAATTCATTTCAGCGTTTAAGGAAAGTATCTTAAGGAAGCATGTTTGGGATGAAAATCTACCTTATGTGTGCCACAACCCGCACTGGAGCAGCGTGGTGGAATGAGCTCCAAACCTTTTCAACAAAAGGCTTTAGACCAGCTGTTGAACATTAATAAACTGTTAATTTACTATGTATTAAATTAAATATGTCTGAAATCATTTTATAAATAAACTTAAAATATTATATTTATTTAAAGCTTAAACTATATATACTTATTTGAATATGCAATACAATTATAAAAATGAATTAAAAGCAACTCATTGGATTTGCAGTAATATAAGTCCTGAGGTTCTAGGATTTTGAACCAAAATATAATTAATTTTTTAATTAATCCTTTCTATACATGTATACCAATTATTATTATTAATATCATAATTATAATACTCATAATTGATATAATGATGTTATAATGACATATCGGTCACGGCTATTCTCAACGTGCAGGAGATATTTCTCAAAGTGCACGAGTTCCGTTCCGTAACAGCCTGTGAATGTCCCACTGCTGGGCTAAAGGCCTCCTCTCCCTTTTTGAGGAGAAGGTTTGGAGCTTATTCCACCACGCTGCTCCAATGCGGGTTGGTGGAATACACATATGGCAGAATTTTAGTGAAATTAGACACATGCAGGTTTCCTTACGATGTTTTCGTTCACCGTAAATCACGAGATGAATTATAATCACAAATTAAGCACATGAAAATTCAGTGGTGCTTGCCCGGGTTTGAACCCACGATCATCGGTTAAGATTCACGCATTCTTACCACTGGGCCATCTCGGCTCTAGTATCGGTCTCGGCACGAGTATGGCCGCAATAACAGATGCACTCTCTATTCTCTCCCTCTAAAAATAAACCAATAGGACGGTAATCCGACATGGCATCGTGTCTTAAAGAGGCACAATAGCACTTCCATCATACATATCAGGCTGCTACTGAGAATTTGTCAATACAGAAACTTAAATTTTTGACCCGCGAATCTGGTCTGAAATAAGGACCTCGAGATCTACAGCCTTGTAAATATAGAGTAGACCAACATGTCGGTTAATTATGTCCATAATTAGTATACTAATCTATCCGACGCTAATACATTCGCTGCGTCTGTCAGCTGAGTAATTGTAGTTAAATTTACGAATTATTCATCTAATCTCTACGGGCAGTCAAAGGTGAACTTGAAAGTTTGAACATAAGTTCGAAACGTTAATTATCTGCCATTTGATCACAAACACTATGTGTCATCGATATTCAGCTCCGAGTAAGTTTTACATGCTCAACTGAGCAAGAAGGGCACAGTTAAGTTTCGCAATCAACAAATCGAATTCGATCATAAGTTGAAAGAGGCTTTATTGAGTGTATGATTTTGTTACTCTTCGTAAATTGCTAAACTTATTCGGGTGTAAAGATTATGTTTGTGGACGTAACATACGTATTAAATATTATATTCATGTTGGTTGTGTGATATTTATTAGAATTGAAATAAATAACATATCTACTATGTATTAATTCTTAAGGGTTTTAAGAAATTAATTAAAATAAAATGATTTCAGTTTAAAATATAATGTTGTACTAGTTAAATGTAAGTAACATTTAAAAATGTAACTTTAAAAAAGTATCAATCACCAGAACCCGTTAGAGATCAGTCTTGATAATTGATAGGGATCGAATGAAAGTGTCAAGACCTCTTGAGCGAACGTGATGAATGACTTTTACTGAATATCAATTATTAAGGCGATTAGCTTTTTGTACAGTTCGGACACCTGTCGTGGTGATCGATAGTTGATACATACGCTCACTACCCACTTTATTTATCACTACTTCTGACTGCCTCATTGGTTTTCTGTCGAAAAGTCTCAATAGCAGCCTGGAGTCTGGAAGTTGGTAGTGTGTACACCCGTGCTTCGGAAAGGACGTAAAGCCTTTGTTCCTGCGCGTAAACTCTTTCCGGTAGTGATGGATTGCCGTCCCATAGGATTATAAGAGTAAAAGAATAGAGAATGCTCCTGCGTGAGTGCGTATTTGCGCACACACTTGTGCATTATAATATGTCCTGCGCAATTGGCTAATCTCTCTTGAGTCTGCCGTGGCCGAAATCGGTCTGCAGGACCTTATCACTACTTCTACTACTTATAATTGTGTTTACATATATCTACGAAAATAACAGGATATATCAAGATGGATATTTATATGTATTCATTTATATCAAATCACAATATACCCAACATAATCAGCTCAATATCTAATATAAGTCGACCTCACACTATGAGGTCGCGGGCATTACATAGTATAAAATAACATTATAGTACGAGCGAAATAAGAAATGGAACGTTTTTTGCAATATTATGGCTTCATGTCATCTCAAACGGAGGTTAGCAAAATAAATATTATTTTAAAAAAATACTATGAAAAACTTGAAGAAATCTAGTTCAAAAAGCATAATACTGCTTCATAACTGTTTCATTTTTTGTCTGGTTAGAAAAATAAAGGAAGAAATATTTTGCATATATTTTTATTTTGCAGGCTGTACATTTTGCGATTGCCAGTTGACAGGTTATTGTTATTTGGAAAACATAGTAATAGCTTCGTTCTCGTTTTAAATTTGTTCTTTTTTTAAAGTTGAATTTTTTTATCGGTACAGAGAAACCGAGTAACGGAGGTGGTTATGGTATATGGTTTAGGTTATAAGATTTTATCCATTTATTTATTACGCAGGACACAAAATGCTATTTCCCAGAGCTTGAACCAGCACGCCTCAGTTGGGGTTCACTTTTAACCACTGGGCCATCTCGGTTCCTTTCTCTTTAATTGAAATTGTCACGAACGTTAAATGATTTATTACAACGACGCCTTTAAGTGTGACGAAACTTCAATGAATCTTGGCTACATATACCTATATGTTTAGTGAACATTCCGCCTCAGTATTGAGAGCGCTCGATCTGAATAGCAAAAGTTTAGAGTGCTTTAACATTCAATAGCCCTAATTATAACGAAATTACTTTATTAAGAAATAAATTTATTGAAAATTTCCATCGTTTATATGAAGGCTAATAATACTAATATGTCTTGAGTGCAGACTCTTAAACTCGATAATAACCTTTTATAATAAACTAGCTACCCGTCCCGGCTTCGCGCGGTTAGAATAATACTACATAAAACATTTATACCGTAATACATATAACTCTATTGGTTTACGAGGCACGTCAGTAAAGCTTCCAGTCGGTATGATTTTTTTCAGCCATCATTAACAATCGTCGTCATATTTCAATCAATTTACATGAATGAATAGTATATCTATATATTCCTCATGAATCACTCCGTCCATTGGTAAAAATCGTATCAAAATCCGTTCGGTTCGTTAGTTTTTAAGTTTATCACGCGAGGGGACTTGGTTTTACTAAACATGATGATTATTTCGGACAAGTTTGCTAGTAAAAATCAGAGTGTAGTGTTCTGTTGTACTTAAAACGTATTGTATTGTATAAATTTATTTGTGTATTTATTGATTATGTATTGGCAATACTGCACGCTCAATTAGCTAATAGATTGCATGTTAATAAAACAAAAAATTATAACGCCTATAATTTAATATGGAAGGTAAGTACGATAAAACTATCAGCCTCATATTTCCATTTCAAGTGGGAGTTATTTATTTATGTGGCAAAAAATTATTGAAAATTGTGTATAATTTTAAACAAAATTAGACAAGACAATCAAAAGCTTCTTAAGCTATTAGCAACGATTTAATTAGTCTTGATATGCTAATGCTTATTGTTAATTCTCCGTTATTATTAATCAAAGTCAATGTCATAAAGCTTTATTCAATAAAGAAGCGTTACACTTTCATAGTGATTGTCATAAATATACCACCGGTTCGGAAATACCACCTCAGACCTGAGAGAACCGGCGAAAGAAACTCAGCAGGAAATCTATACACATAGGCATATACTATATATCACATTTTACGCGTAAACCTTTTTTTGTCAATCCCTTCTTTCTATCCTCGTATATGCTGATACTTTAACTAACACTAAGAAGCAATACATATGCTTAATAATCATCAAAAATCCAGCAGAAACTTCCGTATCACACAGTGTTTGTAGGGCTATTCTGTAAGAAAAACTCAAAACTTGCTGCAGAAAACGGTCATGAAATGTCCGAAACTAATATGCGACATTGATTTTGATAATTATAACATTTAAAGAATATACGCGTCAAAATAATATAACAACATAAGACAACCGATGTCAACATTTCACGGGTAGGTAGTGAAGTGTATTCTTACAATACACTTCACTACCTACCCGAATAGCACTGCTAAAAGTCAGAGCGATTAAATTTCCTCTTTTCTCAACAATTCTTGTTGAGAATTAGTATTTTAATTTTTAAACTGACTAAAGTATTCGTTTCATTATTCAAACTTTTATAATAACGTATACTTAATAGGACACTGACCTTAAACCAGGCCATAGTAGAGTCGTCGTAAAGCACCACCCATTCCTCCGACCACGTGCTCCACAAGTACTTTCCTGAAACAACACGAGAATATGTCAATAATCTAAATAGGTTTAATATTTACGTCCGTAAGTCCGAACCACACTTATATACAATGTATAAAAACTAGATTTCATGAAAAAACCCACTCATCAGATATCCTACCGCCCAACAGCACATGGCGATGTACGGAATGGTTAATATTGCTTACGTCTATGAGCGATGGTGACCACTTATAAGGTAGCCTGTTTGCCAATCCGGCCATCTATTTCATTAAAAATAAACATATGGTAGTTTGGGTAGGCCAAACAGGTTTACACAAAACCTTCTACCAGGTTGATTTAAAAAAAACCTATATTCATTCAGACTCAGAATACAGTATAGGTAAGAATAACGGTATATAAAGCAAAATGTGTTACGTGTTAATACATGCAAAATTAATCCAATGGAATATTTTCACAAAGCGATCGAATGATTATGAAGATCGAAATAGGTCGTGTTAACCGCGACCCGAAAATGTTTATGCTCTGCGTTATACTTTAATCTCATCTCATGTACTCCGAAAAGCTTTTAACAATAAGTACGTTTTATATAATTTAATAATATTTTCTGATAAAACAATTTTACTTTGTTGTAAGTTTATGAGATAATGTGTGTGATTTCTTTTAAATGGACTCTAATAAGTATTTTTCCAATATCCTCCCTTATAATTTTCCGGAATAGAAAGTATTTTTTAATTTTTTATTTATCTTATTAAGGACCATCAGCAGTTTACTACACATACACGTGTAATAATAAAAACACATTCAAACCGAACATTAAATGTGCGACTCTTCAAGACGGACCTAACGTGAATTTTAAGGTACAATATGCATTTTTTTGTATTACTTGTAATAGACTATAACATAAACAATATTCTTTATAATACTTAAATATAAAAAAATGCCAACTACGTTTCTATAAAAGAATGATTTAAAAATAAATAAATAATAATAATTAATACCATTAAAAATAGTTATAACTATTATAATTAAGGAGTGCACTAATTTCATTTATCACATTAATAACATATAACAAAATAATTTAATTAAAAAACAATAAATAAAAATGAATAAAAAATGTCAAACTTTAAGTTGAAAAGTTAAAGTATGTTAGACAAACATCAGATTTGGGTGCGAAATCACACCGCGCCATTTATATTTTCACTTTCTGAAAACATACATCAAAAATGTGGTCGAAGCACGATTCTGTATCGATTTTTATTAAAAATTTACAACATACAAGTACATATCTCATAGCACAAAGAGCTATCTGTAAGCCACTCAGTTAATTGCAATGATCGGATCAGCATCCATGCTAGATAAAAGATATCGCTATGCATTTGAATGATATCATACTGACCTTGATAAATTACAAATGAGAATAAAACAAATAAATTAAGTTATAGTTTTTATTATTATTCACTATTACACACACTTGATACAATATTTGGATTGTTTCAGCAAACAATCCAAATATTGTATCAAGTGTGTGTAATATTTTTACTTATTTTGACTCTACTCTACTTTTTAATCCAAAATGCAATTGAAAAGAGAAATAATTCAAATTCATCGTAAAAAATAAAGTAAATAACCAGACACACACACAAATACACGCACACACACACACACACACAAACAAATGAACGCAAACAATAATATATACGATTATCTCGCATTAATATTAAGCAAGAATGTTTTTATTTAATATTTTTCTTACCGTAAATATTAATACTAATAATATGTCTACTTTTATTTATTTTTCAAGCTTCGTATTATAAAATTGTAATCCTATGTGGCCTTACTTCAGTAACGAGTCATAGCTGTACAACCATTTTTGTAACGCTTTTGATTACAAGTAAAAATAAATAAATTATAAACCTTTTTGTTGAGACAAGATAAAAACCTTACTTTCATTCTTCAAACTACTATATAATTGTTATTTACCTAACTGGTAGACACACTGGGAGTCACTCGTAATTTATTATAGAATTTGAGTACGATATTATAAATGCCTGTTTCATGCATATTCATTTCATGATGAATATTTGTTACGGTTTGCCAGATGATGGTTCATGCTTATTGGTAACTGCTCCGCTTCGGATCGTTACGAGTAAGTTACATACTTCTCTTATGTTATGTCTTCCTCAATACATTTTGGGTTAAAGGTATTATTCAATTAGATTGCTGCAATCAAATTGCTGGACAAAGGATTCCTTTTCTCTTGAGGAGAAGCTTTGGAGCTTAGTCCACCAAGCTGCTGCAGCTGTGGCATAACATTCTATTTCTCACCGCTGGTCACGAGATGGTAGGGATAGGGGGGAGATAGTGATTGTAAAATAATGAACTGTAAACAAAAGATAATAATTAATCAGACGTAGAAATTATATTTTATAAAAAACGCAGTGCTAACAAATATTACCACATATGCTATAAATCAATAAACAAGATATATTACAATGAAAACCGGCTATGGTGGAATTTTCGGGTAAGTTTCTTCATCTCAACGGATTGACGTTGATTTGTCCTAGTTCCGAGCACGTTTGTGATGTTTGAGATAAATTACTGAATATTTGAGGGGAATTAATGGGAGCTAGCGACTCTGCAAATACATCCTGCCTGGGGCGCGGTGTTTTTGTAAACATTGATTAAGCAAATTAGAACTTAATAATTTTTAATTTGCAATCTTTCCACAATCTTTTTATCGGGTTATCAGACGGGTAGTCGTAGCGTTCACTCGAGTGAACCCGTTAATCATATAAATTAGCGCGTTCAAGCACACATAGTACATAATCATACATTTAAAATATATATTATTAATATAATATACGTAAATCTGTGTTTTTTTTGTTTTGTCGTTCTTTCACGCAACAAATCCACGTGAATTTGCGTAAAGTCGGTTAAGGATCGAAGTGTTATATTTAAAAAAAAAAAAATCCCAAAAGTGAAGTAGCCGGTAAAATTAGCTGAGATATATCCATCGTATATTAACATTGTAACTAATTTTGGCCCAATAGCCCGAACACGTAACATCTAAATCCAGCACAAACAATTACTTTTTGTTCAACAAAAATTAATATTTCCGCACAACTAAACATCTAAAATATGTTTTGACTAATATAATAAATAGCAGTAGTGTTTTGCGGAATCTGTTCATCATAAATTCTACCGCCAAACAGAATTACTTAGTATTGTTATTTTCCGGTTAGAAGGGTGAGGAAGCTAGAGTAACTACAGGCACAAGGGATATAACATCTTAGTTTCCAAGGTTGGTGTCGCGTTATTCACATACAAACGGAGCCCTTGATTTATTCGTATCACCCCAATGGTACGGAAATAAATGAAACCTCGATTAGCCTATAATCTGAAGTGTGCTTGATTTTATGAAGGGGGAATAATTCCTCTTACTTTATGTGTCTTAATAAACTCGCAACTTCTTTATATAATATCATTCCAATATATTTCTAAGTAAACAATCGTATTGTATTATTTTATTGTTACAAAATTAAATGTTATATATTAAAACGCAATATAAGTAAAATGAGCAATACAGATATAATTATTATTAAAAAAAAAAACAAAATATACTTTATTTAAGTAAACTCACAATCGTATAAAATATGAATGTGATCGTAACTGATTCGAAGTGTATATTCTAACTAAGAAAGATCCGCGAGAATCTTAGTAGACCGCCTAAGTTAATCTTGTAGATGAGATATAAATTAAATTTTGATTAATATAATACTTAATATACATAATATTAACTAAAATCTGTACTTATTAATCAAAATTAAATTTATATTAAATCTACAATATCATCGAATAATAATTCCCCGCTTTTTAAATTCTTTAAAAAAAGGGGGATTTTCTCAATTCAGGTGGTTTTTTATGTTTGTTACCTCGGAACTCCGTCATTTATGAACTGTTTTGGAAAATTGTTTTTTTATTTGGGTATTCCTTCCATTTAGTTCCATTTAAATTTCAATACCCTAAAGATAAAAAATAAGGGATAAATATTTTTACGAGCTCTAATTTTATTTGAAGTGGGCGTCGCGTTTTAAGCAGATAATGATTATCATATTTAAAATCTGTATAAATTGTAAAGATATATGTATAAATTTATATTTTAGCATAAGTTTTAAATGTTTTCACCATTAAAAGGAATAATTTAAAAAATTAACTTACGTTTGTACCGTAGCATGTAGCCACCTTTAATTTGCGTTCCGCCATGCTCTGAAACAAATAAATTGCTATATTAAAATGTAATTATTATAGTTAATATTAAAATGTAGTTATTAAATATTCATCCATCGTAACCATAGTTATTTTCTAAAGAGGTTGTGTATTTTCGGACATGCAATAATGACGTTTTTAACAGAACTTCCTAAATATATTGTAAACCAATAAACCATCGTTTTTGAGTCACGAGTAACGAGTCGTAATGTCGTCCTAATACAAAAATACAATTTGAACATTTTTTTTTCTTATAATTCAATTTCTCCACAGACATGTGCGTGCCTTAGGTTATATTTGGTTTCTTATTTTGCAATAAATATTTGTTCAACAACAACAGTAACAGCCGGTGAATGTCCCACTGCTGGGCTCCTCTCCTTTTTGAGTAGGAAGTTTGGAGCTTATTCTACCACGCTGCTCCAACGCGGGTTGGTGTGGCACATGTGGCAGAATTTCAGTGAAATTAGACACATGCAGGTTTCCTCATGATGTTTTCCTTCACCGTCAAGCGCGAGATGAATCATAAACATGAATTAAGCACATGATAATCAGTGGTGCTCGCCCGGGTTTGAACCCACGATCATCGATTAGGATTCCCGCGTTTTAACCACTGGGCTTAAAATGGCGAATGTTTGCTCTGATTTTAAAATTACTAAAACTAGATAACTATTCTTTCCTTCTTATGTACATCACCGATCTTATAAATTTGTGTTAGTACTTAATTAGATTTAAGATTAAATTGTAGAAACTAGTAAATTACAACTATATAACATGGTACACATCAGTTATATAGTTGTAGTTCGCTAGTGCAGCTGTGAAAAGCATCTGAGCAATTGCATTTTTTTAATTTATACAATCCACTATATTATATAATAAA
The DNA here is from genome assembly GCA_905147175.2 of Nymphalis urticae. Lineage (NCBI taxonomy): Eukaryota > Metazoa > Arthropoda > Insecta > Lepidoptera > Nymphalidae > Nymphalis > Nymphalis urticae. Next base: position 2,675,432 of record LR990002.1, read on the forward strand.
ATCCTAATTTTTTATTTACGTATATTTTTAATATTAACAAATAGTTTTGTTCTTATATTAAAAAAAATAAAAAAACACTATACGAAATCAAAGCGTTCGTTATTTTTAGTTTTGAAAAAGTTTTATCATAAATATCTTCAATCGCGACGGTTTCTATTTCGCAAAGTTTAAAGATACGTCTCTGGTAAATTGATACGACGTCTGCGTCCCCAATCTTAAACATAGTACTATGTTTTAGAAGAACACAGGAGCATTTTTAAAATAGTGCAACCATTTCATTATTTGCTTTCGTAAAATATCGAAGGAAGAGAAACTGCAAATATCAAGTTTCGACGCGATATGCTTTTATGCTTAAAACTTTTAAGAACTAACCACACGCGGATAATGTTACAGATAATTTAGAAGATTTCAAAAGTATGCTCTTAAATCAAATGAATATAGCGAATGTGGCGTTGTAGACACCCACAGACTCTGTGACGAAGTTCAAACCGCTTACATCAACACGCTAACAACCATGGGACCTGGTGGTTCCATTGGTGGTACGTTATACTATTTGTACCTGTAATTACACTGGCTTTATCTCTCTTCAAACCCATCTTTATATTATATCTCTCTGTATTTCTTTATCTCAGGATCGACCAAGTTTGATTTGAAAAAAAAATGCGTTATATAGCTCATTTGTTTAGAGAAGTTATAGACTATAATTATTGTAACTCACAAGTACCATTAACGCTTACTCGTATATAACACGGAAAAACCATAGAAAAAAATATTGAGTGTACGATGCCACTACGAGGATCAGAAATAGGAATATAGAATACAATGAGCAGCCCTGTTATACCAGTGAAGTAAAATAAGAAAAGGGTTGATCCGGAATCCGTGGAACACGTTGAACGTGCTCATATTGAAGGTAAACAAAATAATATCTACCAAAATAGCAGGTTCCCAGTAACACGTGATTTGAATAGGCGATATTATGATTTTTGCTCTTTCCCTTTTTATTTTATTAAAATAAATCATTTTTATGTAATGTGGCGCAGATCTTTATGAATTAAAATAAAATTCTGTTACTGAAAATAGTACTTGTAGTTTCGTATTTATTTGTACTGTTAAAATTATCCAGCTAAAAATGTAAATATTTTTTCCTTATTACTCTTATGTCCACACGCCAAATAAGTTCCAATTTTAAATCACAGGTTCAGATTTAATTTTCGGTGAGTTCAATGTAAAATAAAAAAGTGTTAAGTTAAAATTCGTTGATTTCCATGTAGTATAAATAATAATTCAATTGTATTGAATATCAATTGTATCAATTTAACGTCAATAACGGTAAGTAGTAACTACTGAGATTTATGCCGGTTCTTCTCGTTAGAATCTACATTCCGAACCAGCCGTAGTTTAAATTTAATTTAATCTTGTTAAATGCCTTTTCTAGGATTAAGTATAATTTGATTTGATTTGTATGAGTTAATCTATGTGGTTTCCAAAAAATACTTGTTTGTGAGACCTTATTATCTTTATTGTGAAAAATTCAAGAGGTTTCAATGTGATAAGGAATTTTAATGATTGCAAAAGGTTTTAAATTATTTCTTTAAGAGAAAATATACACTAATTCAAAAAATATACGTAAGACATGCATACACATAATTAATATACTTATGTTACATACCATAAGTTCGTTCGCTTTAACTTTGCAAAATATAGCCAAACTGTTTTTCTATCCTTGGAATACCTGACGTAAATACGTAAGCAATTAATTAGCTCACCACGTGTTAAAACAATTAACTAATTATCGGACCTGAGAGCTAAATGTTTTAACCCAAAAAAAAACAAAAAAGAAAGGCCAAGCAAGAAGCAGCCATTTAAAAAGCTCTGTAGGAGCTCACTCATTTAAAATTACTTCAACTAAACAATCTTAACTGAGCAACTGTTTGATAAATAAAACGTAAAGCTCGGCTTAATTGCACATGTTACAAGACCCGTGTTTTCAACCGAGGGGGTGAGGGGGTGGCTAATCATATCGACATTAATCCATCATCGGTTGCCGTGATGGATTGTATATAATACTTGGATGCTATGTTTGCTAGCTTTATTGATTAACCTGATTATTTTATGTTTATTTAGTACGTAAACGTTATGTGGAAACAGAAAAAAGGTTTTACATCTCAATTTATAGCGTTACGAGGCCGTGATTAAAATGTACTTAAAATTTAATTAATAACAGACTATGTGTGCGCCGTTCCCGCACAAATACAAACACGACTTGAATTACTTTTATCTAAAATAATTAGACTTCACATGACACTAAATCATGAAGGATTTGAAGTACCTTAAGTAGTTACGTAACATGGAATGTGGTTTTGTATCGGAGGAAATCATCTCAGAGGAGCGTCCACTTCTTATTCATACATTAAACATGAAGCAACCAATTTGAAATAGGAATACTTTTCCTACAGATATAAGTATCATATTTATCAGTTGAAAATTGTTATTGGCGTTAAAGATAACTCAGTTAAAACATTCATGAGGAAATCAAAAAAAGTATCAAAAATGAATAACCCTTGAACAGAGCTGATTATTAAATGCGGGAACGTGGAAAGTAATTTGTAAATAACATGTATAAATACAAACAAGTCAAACAGCAGTTATTAGTATCGTTGTGTTCCGGTTTGAAGGGTGAGTAAGACAGTGTAATAACAGGCACGAGGGGCCTAACTAGTCCCCAGTAGTGAGGGTTGGTTATCTCTTACAATGAGGGTTTTATCTAATGTTCTAAAAATTATATTGATATAAGCAATATCTAGTCTTGTTATATATCTAAAACTATCAAAACGCTGTGATGATGATTACCAATTGACGAATCCATTCAATTAACGGCGCCTTTTGTTTTTTGAGCATAATTAATTTGTAACGGTGGCTGCTAACTTTTCTGTACATACTTTGGAGATGTATAAATTGTAAACCGGCTAAATACACTGCGCTGACATTCGCCTAGCCTCGCCAGTGCACGTCGTCGCTCGCCTAACTGGCCGACTGCAGGCGGGCGCCAACGTGTATACGGTTCGTTTGTTGTGCCTTGTTATCACACGAGATCGCTCGCCATGATTTGTCTCCCTTCGTAAAAGCATCGCTTTTCAATTTTCCTACGCTTCTTGGCTTTAAATAAAAAGTTTCCTTTTTTCAGCGTTGAAAATTTTCCTTTTAACAATGTTGACATTATAAACATAATATATCTTAATAAAAAATATACAACATATTCTATCATAGTATGAAATACAATGTCGGCTCGGATCGTAGTCAGATTATTATTTTTTAAGTAAATCCGGAAAAATAGACAAAGAAAATTACCTGCTCATAAGCTTGATATTTTTGTGCGCCAGTGAAATGAAAATCATTTCAATGAATATATTACTATTACAACCAGAATAAAACAAAATTTAAAAAATCCCACTTGTAACCCTCTTAACATAACTGGAAAAAATTCGGAAAAACCCTGAACGGTTGAAGTCTATACTATACATAAATTATAAATTAAGGAGCTTTTTAATACAAACATCTGAAGCCAATTCAAAAGATTCCTTTATATACCATTTCATAAGAAACGTAAATTGTAAAAAGAACATTTTCTTCGTGTATTCATTTCGATGTTATTCAGGTAAATCGTCGATGATTCATTTAAATCAAAGCGATAATACTTCGCTCAATCCATTAGAGGTACGACTGCGGTGCTAACAATCAAAACAATATTCGACGGGAACAATGCAATGCAGTTTGTGGGATTGTTCGCGCTGTTTTTCCGAGTAAACCACATTTACACTCGTATTAACGAAACGCTGGATTAATTTGTATTGCGATTAACCTGAAGTCATTTATATTTACTATTTGATTAACGCGTCAGTACGTTATAAATTTTTAATTAAATCTATAATAATACAATACGTATAGTACCTATACATAATATGTATATGTAAAACGTAATTATTTATACTAATATGGACGTATACATATAAGCATATATATTACATACGTGGTTCTATCTCCTAATACATTGATTTATGATCTAAACTCTAAAGTATATAACTATAGTTTTATTCTTTTTCTCAATAATTTCCATTCTTTTTCCGTTTTTGCAAAAAATTGATTTTCATTTTTAACCTGTTTTTTAAGCGCTTTAGCATTTAAAATCAGACTTTGAACAGTAAAGTACAAAGATAAAAATAAATGTAAAAAGAAAAAAATAATCTAAATAGGCATCGAAATATGGTCTTATTAATAAATTATGTAATAAACAAACATTTCTTTTAGTTGTTGCGGAATTATTTTATCTCGTAAACATTATATAGGGAGTATGTTACCGAGAAAGGACCATGGACCATGACCAACCTTTCTTGGTAGTATTGCAGTTATCAGGAGTGAGGAAAAAGTTTAAAATGTATTATAAAATGGCTAATTTTCAGTGCCCTGACATATGTATATCTCGTCCGAAATAACAGATTATAATTACTTACACATACATTACTTATACATATATATGTATACTAATAATTTTGTTTTGAATCCAAATCTGTTGTAAAATATGTATTCAGACCTTTTAGTTTCATTTTCTTTGCCTAAAGTAGTTAAATTCTTTCTTTTTATATCAGTTTTTCATATCAGTATTCTGTTATTTCAAAATACATTGAGATGAATTCGAATCACTGACAAATTATTGACTGGAAAACCCAACACTTTTTGTTACACGACACGGGGTATGTAGCCTTCGGGATATACACGGTTACCTTATAGACTACTCTGTAAAAAAAGACGCGGCTATGAAGCAAACACATATAAAATACAATACAACAGATAAAATAATTATGGGAGGAAGCGGAGAAAAATAATAACTGCAATAGTTTTATTACATTTACTTCGAGAACTTTCGTGTAATAAAATTATATTTTAGCCGTTTTCAATAAAGAACAAGGCTATCAGTTTCGCTTTGTTTTTGTGTGTTGTTCCGCGATATTTTCGAAATTCGAACTGATATTTGTTGGTTTTTTTATTATGGTTATACGTCGATGGTTTAATTAGAGGGTTGTTTATTTGTAAAACGAACTAAACACTTAGGAATATATTAGAAAACTGGTGTAAATACTAACCAGTACTCATTTTTAATACAAATTATTTTAACGTTGTTTTTTGCTATCTATTACACAATTAGCTTTAATGAATTAAGTCATTATGTATGCTTGATACTGTTTCCTGTTTTCCGATATTCCTATTAACGAATTAACTTTACTTTCATTACGTGAATCATGTTGAACTTTGACATCTAGCGAGGCGGCTCTTCAAATTAAGTAAATTGATGTTTAGCACTAGGATTTGTACGGCAAAGTTCTCAACACGTTACGACGAATTTAAATATTAATTAATATTGAATTCAATCTTAGAATAATCAGTCATTAATATATTGTTAATATGGATTAAAGACTTAAGTTGTCTCAGAGATTTTATGCCGATAAACACAGATTCAAATCCAGGCAAGCACTATTGAGTATTGATGTGCTTAATTTGCGTTTGTAATTATTTATCTCTCCTTCGGTTGTAAAAATAATAAGATAAAAATGTTGGTTGAAATCTGATTGTACAACATACGCTATCGATGCACAAAGGAACAGATTTACATAGTTTTGATCGTATAGCTTATATTGTATCGTGGTCATCATAAACTCCGTATAATAGGCTTGGAAAGCCTAAAAGCTTTTTTTTTATAACTTCTAGTAACAACAGTATCGTCCAAATGATTGCATATTGTATATTCGTTAAAATGTTGGATGTTAATCCAAAGTTATCCAATATGATTGTATACAATTATAATACTCATAGGACTTCTGGGACTAGGGATGTTTTTTGATATTGCATTATTATATTTCATCTCATAATAAAGTAAAGTGAACAAAGTAACAAAGATTGATTATTAATATATGTAAGATTATGAAGCTCTCTAAGTCCGGTTTCAAGGTAAATACAAGTATCTTTGCCTAAAACGTTTTCTTCGAAATCGCTCAAGGTGTCGGCGGAGCGAGACAGCTGTCCCGTTATTGGTTTTATGCTAATGCCTATTGCCTTAGAGAGGTCTAGTGTTGCCGGTAATCCCGATTTTATTAAGTCCCGATTTTAATGCATTTTTATACGCATACTTTTAACGCCTGATGACGTTTTTGCACGAGCCGCTAATAAATTCAATAAGTCAAAAAAAAAAAAAAAAACACTATATGCCACTTCGACTATCGTCACTTGCCGATTTTCTTAATCGCCATAAATAAAATGAATTTCAAAAATTCCAAATACAAATAAATATACACTTAATTCAAGTACAAAATTAAATTAAATTTAAAATAGACATATGATTTAATTAAATAATACTTAACTAAGGGGAATACAGTTTCTACTGAGAAGAAACGGCAACTAACTCGAATCTATATTAGAGTACTTTCAAGAAAGCTGTCTAGTGACGTCTACTGATCCGATAATCAAGTTCTCAGATTAATGAAGTTGATATCGTCTCAGGACAATGGAGGTATTCAGCACTAGCAAAAGCCACGATGCTGAGTTACGGATTATTGAAAGCGGCATCACTCCTTCAGTGTATGTATATACCTAAATACATATGTATATGTATATATTTTGATCGTCACGAAACGCCTGAAAGAAGTGAGGCATCGAAATGGTGATGGTTATTAAGAATTTATGATTAAAGTTAAACCAATAAATAATTATGGACTAAAATAACTAATTATAAAAAAAATGTTTTCTTAATAAAATTGGTATATTATTCTTTTTATCATTATAATATTTACAATAGCAAAGAAGTATATGTGCCAGGCATTTGTAAACGTGTAGAGAGCGGTGGAGAAAGGGTATGATGACACAAGAGAACCGTTTGATACGAGTCATTCTTACACTGAGACTTATTATGACTATAATGAATAGTAGTAGTAAGAGCCTATGAATGTCTCACTGCTGGGCTGAGGCCTCCTCTCTCTTTTTGAGGAAAAGGTATGGAACTTATTCCACCACGCTGCTCCTTGCCCGGGTTTGAACTCACGATAATCAGTTAAGATACACGCGTTCTTACCACTGGGCCATCTCGGCATACACTATGTTGAATATAGTTCTAGTATAACTAGCGCTTGTTTAACTTATATGCTAGATATATACTTTGATTGATTACCAGTATTAATTAATAACATATATCTGCAAAAATAAACAACGATTCAAGTTTCTTGGTGGTAGGACTTGGTGCAAGCCCGGCTGATTAGTTACCCACTCATTACATATTCAACGGCCAAACCGCAATACTTAGTATTGTTGTATTCTGGATGGTTGAGTGAGCCAGTGTAACTATAGACATGTCGGCGAGACTGTGGTGCTGTCAATGATTTAGACTATAGAATTTGAGACGAGAGTGATAGCAGACTTTTGTCGCCGTTAATTTTAATTACGTTTGAATTGTTCTTTGGTTTTGAATTATAACATAAGATGGATTTACCTAATGGAAGAAGATTTACCTAATGTCTCTACTGATACGCCTATAGACACATAAATTAATGTTCATTGTTTAGCTAATATTTATTGTGTAAAGTGATAGTACATGCTGAGATTACCTGTAATTAGTTGAGCATTTATCAAGATGATTTATAAATTTATTTTTTAATGTGCTATTGTGTCTACTGTTGGTTGTCCTAGACAAATAAAAAAATATGAATATTTATCATTTTTATTCGGATGTGTTAATGCGCGCGGTATATGTAGATACGCTAGCATTTTTTAAAATCATCATCAAATCATTAGTACTATTAACTTGTATTGAACAAAAATATGATACAGTATGACACTACATAACAATATCGTTTCAAACAAGAATACAACATAATAGTACTTGAGGTTGAAATGCAACTCCATGCTTGAACAATAACCTATCCCTATTCTTCACTATGCCTTTAGAAAAGGACATATTAACATCAAAGATGGCGCTCGGCTGAGAGATTTTCGATAAAGGCACTTTCCCACTTGTAATAGTAGATCGATATCTCAATAGGTTTCTTCAAAGGGATTTATTGTAATCGCTTTTTTATATCATTTTTATGTACGTACCTAAGTTTTTTTTTATATATAAACGAAATAATATAGATCATAAGCTGTTTGTCGTGGTCTACCTAAAGCGCTGTAATTTATCTTTCTAACATTAGAATTATTATTTCAAAGAAACAGCCTTTAAATATTTCATATTCTATACTGCTATATTAAATACTGTCCCGTTTGTCTAGTGGCTTGATGTAATGCCGAAGACCTGGAGGTCCTGGGTTGAATTCCCAGGTCAGGCCAATAAAAAGTTATTGGGTTTTTCTGTCAGAAAATTTTCAGTAGCAGTCTCCAGGAGTCTGGAAGTAGGAAGTGTGTACATTCCCGTGGCTCGGAAAGCACGTAAAGCCGTTGGTCCTGCGCCTGAACTCTTTCCGGTCGTGTCGGATTGCCGTCCGTCATCGGATTATGAGAGTTAGGGAATAGAGAGTGCACTTGTGTTTGCGTACACCTGTGCACAATAATATCTCCTGCGTAATTGGCTAATCTCTCTTAAGATTGGCCGAAATCGGTCTAGAGGACATTATCATTATTATTATATATTCGGTTTAGGTCTCCTCTCCTCTTTAATAGGAGACTTAGAACTTATTCCACCACGCTAATATAATGCGCGAAGTATATGAAGGCAGAACTTCAATCGACATTAAAAGTTTTCGTCGCGAATTCCCTTCCCCGTCCAGAAAGAGTTGAATTATAAACACAGATTAAGCACATTAAGCAATTACAACCTTCATTAATAATTGTTTTTAGGTTAGTAAATTATTGATTTAGTAATAAAAACAATCGCATTTTCAATATTCCTCAACATCACCTTTGTAATATTCCAATATGATTTCTTACATTTTGTATATATTTCGCAATATTTTCAAAACTAAAAATAATTTTCAATCAAATCAAATTATCGTTCCTATAACAATTGACCTGTTTCTTGATTTCCTTCGTCTCCTTTATGTAACAATCTCGTGTTGTATTTGTGTCAGTTGATACAATTCCGAGAGTATAAACAGATTGAGAATGAAGCCTCAAAATTTGGTCGAATATTTTCATGATATTTATCAAAGGCTTTACAAGTTCAACACGTGAACTGAAACTAAATTGTGGTTCAAACTCGGACAAGAACCACTAAATTTTATTGTGTTTCATTTGTATTTATAATTTATCCCATGTTCGGTGGTGAAGGAGAATATTGTGAGAAAGGTTTTCTCACAATGTTGTATGTAAATCTTCCACACCTTGGAGCAGCGTAGTGAAATAAGCTGCATCGCTTCTACTCGGGAACATAACCCAGTATTGGAACATTTATAGGGTATTTTTTTTACCAAAAACAATCTTCGTAAATATTTTTTCATATATATATTAAAAAATAAAATGTAATTACGCAATCTTCTATAGGTACTCCATGATTATATTTTAACTACGTGAGTATTTTTACTTGGAATGATTCGATTAAATTTCTTCTAAGGACGTAATTTCTGGTTCCGTTAACGAGTCCCAATTATTTTTCTCGGTTGAACTTTGACATGATTCACTGAACACGATCTTGATTACTGGAACCGACTAACACGTGTTCCGCACACGTTTACAGTAGATATGTAATTGTTATATACATGTATATTCTAACCACCTAATGCAAGACGCGTGTTTTCTTTAAAGCGTAATGTATAAATAAATTAATAGTAACTCTTTTTTATTGTTAATAAAGTATAAGTATAAAATAATAAGATTAAAAGTAAAAGTAAAAAATATCAGGTCATGCTTGCCATAAAAATGCATTGTCATCAGAAGTGAACCATAATGTGAAATTTCAATTCGGAAAGATAACTGAAAGTGTTTATAATTTAATTTGCCAAATTTGACAAACAAAATAACAAACAAACATTGCTAGTTAAATAAAAGCCTGTTAAAGAGCACGCCATTGCAGTCGTATCATTTGTATGCCCATTTGGGTAAAAACCACCTACTCAACAAACATTCTACCGCCAAACAACAATACATAGTAATCTTTTTGTCTGTCTATCTCAAATAGATATACAAACATTCACATATGGAATTATATCTATATTGTATGTTCTCGTTAAGTGATCGATTAGTTTGCTATTAAACGTTTTTTTTTAATCTGTTAATGACCATTTCTTTATAACTTTTTGAAACAGAAACGGTGCAAATTGCAATCCAATTAATTTTGAATAATTGCAATATGTAATATTCATTATTGATTTTCTTAATGAAATTAAATAATATAGATGAAACAGTTTCTTGGCAAAAATCACTTAATAAAAAGCAGTAGCGCAAATGAATTATATTAAAAAGACATCATGAAAATTTTAAGCAACTTATGAACAGAATATCATTTAAATCCATGAATTAAGCTCCTAAAATTATATCCATATTAATTTTAGAGCTATGGGTTTCAAGTGAGCTTACTCGCGCAAACCTGTTTGCGTAAGCTCTTATCATATAACAAAGACGTAATAACTTTCGTAGCTGTAGATTATTATTATGATTATGAGTGTAATGAAAAATTCAACTAGTTCCTAGTTATTAAATATAGTAATAGTCTTGTTCAGCTTTAAAACAAGACGGTATTCATTATCATTTTTATCCAATTAGACAATAAAATAAATTTAATGAAAGCAAAAATATTTAACAATAATTAAAATAATAATGTTGCCGTATTTTAATAAATGGAAAGATATTTCTATTGTTCGTGAACCTTGTTTGTGTCAACCTCTTTTTTACATATTTACCCGAAAATAATTTTCGTCGACGTGCGTGGTAGAATAGAAAATAGTGTTACTAGATTAAAAATATTTTTATTTAGACACGTTTAGGAAACTGTGTGTCCTCAACGTTCAATAATTAAGAAATGTACAATATTCTACATTTAAAAAAAAACATAACATTTAGCTTCTATTAGCTCTAAATAAACTAAATCTTTTTAATTAAAAAATTGGTATAATTTTATTATCATATTTTACATACAAATCTCACAGCAACGACGGGCAATGTGTACTGTATAGGACAAATTATTCAAGAATATTTCTGAAATGTAACCCAAATACTTCTTAATGGAAACGAAATATTAATTATCCGAGTTAAACGTAAGCAGCATTATGTATTCGTTGACTTTAACACCCTTGGGAGTGCTATTTGTTTTATCCACTCTGGATACACATTAAGTTATCTCGGCCACACAGAAGTTGAGAATTCGAATCCCGACAAGAAACTTTTGTTTACCTAACATAAAATTACTAGCACTAACCGTCGAGACTTCCCTCGCGGTAATATTCAGTGCGACATATTTTATACCAATTTTCATTTGCTGGTAGGGCTCTGTGCAAGCCTGTCTGGGTAGTTACCACCCACTCATTATCAAATATTGTACCGCCAAACAGCAACACTTAGTATTATTGTGTTCGAGTTTCAAAGGTGAATGAGCCAGAGTAATTACAGGCACAAGAGACATAACATATCACCCAAGGTTGGTGGCGCATTGGCGATGTAAGCGATTGTTAATATTTTTTACAGCGCTGTCTAAGGTCGATGGTAACCACTTACTATCAAGTGGTTCAATTGCTTATTGTATATTTTATAAATAATATAAAATCTTATCGTGTCGTATTTATTTACTTTATAAGGCACACCAACAATGAATTCACAAACATATTACAGATCATAAATACACGTGGAATATTTCGTTCTGTGTGAACACACACTAAAAGGTATGTACAACACTAAATTTTTAATGCCCAATAAAGTATATATTGATAATATAAATTAAAAAATAAATAATAAAATAATCAATATTTCCAAAAAAATAAACAGGTAAAATTACAATGTAATGTAAACAAATGATCAGAATAAAAGGTCCTATCTTACAAATAATATTATGTGAATAAACGTAATGAATAACCAAGAGCTGAAGTATTATAATAATATTAATCATAAGCATTTATTTCTACCAACAGAGATCATAATCAATAAGAACAGTAGCTAACAATATACAAAAATAATAATCAATTTACTTGTCAAAAATAATCATTGAATCAAATTTTATGGAAATTAGATCGAATTTCATTGAATTGGATTGAAATCAAACTTCTATGAATCTTTTGGATTCTTCTGGAATTAAATCTACTAAAACTAAACTAAACTTAAGTTTTAAGTCAACGACGGATCCTGGAAATGTGCAAAATCCACGGCTGCAAAGTGCAGCAAGACACAATTTCCAGTTGCTTATTTATATCTATGCATCATACGTGTTATTGTATCGGAGCAAAAAAGGTTATTAGACATATTTATCTTGGTGTACTAAGAAGAATGACATTTAAAAAAAATAGAAAAGGATTAAGATAGAAGTCAGTGCCTCCCTAAAATTGATTTCTGAAAATTATTTCTTAATGCGCCTCCACAATTAAAAACATACGTATATATCACTGTCTTATTAAGTTTATTATGTACGTTGATAGTCAGTCAGGACTTTGCCCTTTAAATATTTAGAGTGTATTGTCTATTTTGGCTTGAACCTTTTTTGCTCATATATTACTTGTATATATTACTTGTATTAATATTTATATCTTATCTGACATGCAATTACCTCGTGGTCTCCATATTTCTACGCAGTCCAATTTCGTTTTTGCAAATAGAAGTGAATAATGTACAGACTGTTCATAAAGAAAATAGAGAGTATGGAAAAAAAATTGACCAACTTAACCATAAAATACGCGAGGAAGCTATAATTAATTATCAGTAAGTTATTTGCACTACTGCCTATGCTGCGGGCGGTATTGCAGTAGGAATTGGAAAGGAATGTCTCATTACAACCTCTACTAGACATTTATCGAATCACGATCGAGTAATATGTGAGAAAAAGATTTTTAATTTGTTGGTTTATGAAATAAATAAAAAAAAATATTAAATATAAAGAACTGACCAATTTATAAGATAACTTTAGTTTTAGCCGAAAATAAAATCGAAAGTTATAAGTAACTTGGGTTTTGATTTTTAAATATCTGCCACTAGTTCAGCAAGCCATACCTCAATCCTGAAAAGAACTGGTAAAAGAATTCGATCAGTATAATGATTTTTTTTCTCAACAATAACTATGGTTTACAATAAATTTAATACATACCTAACATTATATTTTACAGGTGCACTTACTATTGCCTCACTCTGATAATTCAATGGGACACCAATCCGAAATAACCGTAGAGCTTTCAGGCTTAGAACCATGGATTTACATACTTTCCGAGGCACGGGAGTGAAATTTTGAAATTTAAAATGTAGTTTTATATTATAAAGTAAGCATTCTTAGCTAGCTAAGAAAGGATTTTTAGAAATTGGACAATCAGAGGGGTAACTTTGCATGAATTTTACCTAAAGTACGAAGCCAGGACGGGCAACTAATAAAAAAAAACTACATTAATTTAATCAATAATTTAACTTTAGTAAATATCTTTTTCCATTTATAGTTGTTATCTTTTCGGCTAGTCCTTTGAATCTGACGTCACTTATAGGCCCAAACTTTGAGAATAATGTTATGGAATCATTTTACAATGTTTTCAAAGCGGACTATACATTGCTTTCTTCAATTGTTTCCCTAACCGAGAGACCGAACATCGCAAGTAATGGATGTAAGTAAGAGGTTTATGTCAATGGATCCGAAAGTGAATTGGTGAGACTTTCATATCGATCGGGCTTAGTTTTATGAATGGCTCTCCCCTCGCCCTTTGAACACTCGGCTGGTGCTGAGGTACCTCAATTGCTATTCAGCTACTTTGGATGATTACCTCATAAAACTCACGAGCGTGCATTTTATTTATTGCCTACTTAATCACCAAGTTTTTGGTAAAATATATTACTTTTAATTTATAATCTTTCGAGATTATTAAAGTCTCTCTTAATATATAAATTTATGTGATATTTAAAGAGCACTTTTGGACAGTTATTCGATTTATTCTTACTCTTTTTAATAAAAAATGGATATAATCTTCCAAATATATATAATAATAATATTTAATATATTGACTAATACTTATAAGGAAAAATAAGTTTTCAAATATTTTCATACACATTTGCATCGCTGTTACTATTAACACTTAAACTATGTGTTTATATTAATTATTAAAAATAAAATCTGGCAAGTTTACGTATGATAAATAAAGTATTATCTATAGAAGCGATTGATGGAGCTGGATGAAGCAAATTTGAATAGTGAAACTCCCTGAGTCACTTCTACATTATTCTATGCATACGTAGCATATGTCAAAGACAAAAGTTTATTTTTTAATGATTTCATTGTTCTCTGCGCCAGGTAGGACCCAGAGCGACTGTCAATAACTGTCTGACTGTGTATAATTTGTAAATTATTACAGAATAGAATTGAATACCTATCTACTCGGGGAGACGGAAACTTGGTGTTATGTATATTTTTATTTTAATATTGTAATTTTATTTATTAAAATTATTGTTATATCTAATCTGTAATATTATCAATATTACAGAATTTAAAAATATATTATAATTAAATTCTTATTAAGGGTGTCTATAAACAGATTTACATAAAACAAAAACAACGTTTTGTGTGCAAAACGGATATAAAAATAAAATAAAGTACGAAAACAGTGATAGATGGTAGAACATTTTTCAGCTCTAAATGCCAATTTATGCAAATAACTCCACAATTTGTTTGTATTGTGACGTCTGTATTCTATTACTATTTTTAAAAAACAATTTTTCACGTGTACGAGCAAATAGAACGTTCCTGAAGTATTCATTTCCATTTTAAATATTAAGTTCAATTGCAGGAAACAGCCATAGACATGGAGACAGACCAGTGATAAAACTTGAAACGACGGAATATATTGCATTGGACTCTCAGTCCATTTTATTGCTAAAAGAATTTGCAATAAAATGGAAAATAAAAGAAGAAATCACTAAGAACACCAGGAAAGTTCTCGTTAAAATGGCAATTTAACTAATTTAATTTTAAATTAAGGATATCTTTTACGTAATGAAACTAAATATTTAACGAGGTAATCATTTTTCACTGTCTTCTTGTTGAGTCGCTTATGAGACTGATTCAAGGTTGAGACATCTATAGTTTTTTTTGCATTTGCATGTATACAGCGTAATACGTGTAACATTTTTTTATATAGTATATGTAGGCGGATGAGCATATGGGCCACTTGATGTTAAGTGGACACCAACTCCCATTGACATTGGCATTGTAAGAAACGTTAACTATCGCTTCCATCGCCAATGGTCCACCAACCTTGGGAACTAAGATGTTTTGTCCCTTGTGCCTGTATTACATTGGCTCACACACAATTCAAACACACAACAATACCAAGTACTGCTATTTTGCGGTAGAATATCTAATGGGCGGGTGGTACCTACACCATGAGTTTGCACAAGCCTACCACCAGTGACATCCCAAATCATCCACCAAATCAAGTTTTAAGAAAAACTGTGAATGCAAATCACGAAATGGAAATCATAATATCAAATATTACAAATGTGTTTTGAAAATGATTCTTTTTAAGAATTTGAATCATAATTGCTTTTACAGATTTTCGGAGCGAAATAGCGAGCCGATACTATTACTTTTTTTGCGAATGGCTACATCCATGATGCCATATTAGATAAACCATTTTAAAATCTCTAAAGCTCATGAATTGTTGTATAAATATTGAAGAATATTGAAAAATATCTTTCATTAATTTCATTAAATTTCATATTTTTATTTTAATTACAGTTAAGTTTATTTTAGATATGGTAACATCATATCGGGTTTGGTTCCGTTCCAGTCCATTATAAATTAGTAGAATTTACACCCAGTTGATTCCGAGAGAGTATATAAGGGGAGTCGACAACAACCTTAGGCTCCCCACCGCCAACCTCATCTGCCCGTGGTACATCCTGCTGTTCAACGAACGAGGCTCTGGCGACCGATATCTTGGCGGTATAACCACACAAATGCTGGAATCCGAAAATGTAAATCCTGATAGCGAGCAGCAGCGCTATCAGCGAAAGATTTCCATCTACTGCGATCACCAACCCGCCTGCCAAGCGTGGTGACTAAGGCAACAAACCCCCCAAATGAGCGACAACATAAATGCACGGCCCCCAAATCCCGGCAGTCACACTATCCCTGGCCACGATATCGGCCATGGTAACGGTGTGACGGGGGGTGCTAAGAATCCCCGAGCTACGGCAGGGTACCACAAACGGCGACTGTTTCTGGCCACGTACAATGGACGCTCTCTGCGGCTGGACGAACATCTTACAGAATTGGAAGTAAAGTTAAGTCGTATTAACTGGCATATAGTGCCTCGCCCTGTCTTTGGATTTCCGATAGACCCTAAGATTAGATTTAAATCCAAAGACAGGGCGAGGACACGATGACACTAGATGCTGGTCACTTACTCTACTTCCGAGAAGGACACCAAACATCCCAAGGTGGCGTCGGCTTTTTGATCCACAAGTCACTCGGAAGCAATGTTGAAAAGGTTGGCAGTGTGTTGGCGAGGGTGGCATACCTTGTCTTAAAGATAATCGAGAGGTATGCCTTGAAGGTTATACAAGTGTATGCCCCAACGTCTACATACACTAACGAAGAAGTCGAAGCCATGTACGAAGACATAGTAAAAGCTATGTCTCGTACCAGTACCTTCTACACAGTTGATATGAGTGACTTCAGTGCCAAAGTGGAAGTACAAGAAGATGGTGAATCTAGGGTAGGAAAATTCGACTATGGAAACAGGAGCCATCGGGGACAAACGCTGGTAAACTTCCTCGAGGCTCAGGGATTGTGTCTGATGAACTCATTTTTCCAGAAAAAGCCCCAAAAGAAGTGGACCTGGCGAAGCCCCGATAGCGTAACAATGAATGAGATCGACTTCATTCTATCCAATAAACGCCAAATATTGAGGGATATCTCCGTGATCAACAGAGTAAACACTGGAAGTGATCACCGCCTGGTAAGAGGTACCATCAATATTAACACTAAAATCGAACGATCGCGGCTAATGAAGTCGATTCTTAGACCAACCTTGCCCCAGGTCGAACTGGTTGCGAAAGCTTCCAGCTGGAACTACAGAACCAATTTGCCATATCGGAAACTGAGCAGGAAATTGACGACGCCACCAAAAGTCTGGTGCGTGTCATTCGCGAGGTGGGTCAAAATCACTTTCGACAAAGGAGCAATGGACGTAAGTCGAAGCTCTCAGGCGAGACTCTGGACGAGATGACGAGAAGACGTGAACAGCAGAATATGACGCCATCTGAGTATCAGGCACTTAACAGTAAAGTTAAAAAACTAATAAGGCGTGACACAAGACGAACGAATACCCGGAATATTGAAGATGCTATAGCACTCAATAGGGGCTCAAAGGTTCTTGCAAAGTCTCATACCTCCTGTTGTCACCTGATAAAACTCAGAACAACAGAAGGCACAACCGTCACCTCAAAACCAGAGATTCTAGCTGAAGTCGAAAAGTTCTATGGCAATCTATACTCATCACAAATACCTCCACCTGAGTCTCACAGTGCGGATGACCCAAGAGCCAGACTGACACACCATCTATCTGACGAGCTTACAGACATCGACTTGGGCGAGATTAGGATTGCTCTCGAACAACTTGGAAACAACAAGGCTCCAGGGGAGGACGAAATTATCTCAGAACTACTTAAAGCGGGAGGAACAGCAGTTCTGAGAGAGTTAGTAAAGATCTTTAATTCCGTCCTCCACAATGGTATTACATCAAAGGCATGGAGCAGAAGTGTGGTGGTGCTGTTTTTTAAGAAGGATCTTCTGAAAAACTATTTCACTTTTAAGTCACGTATATAAGTTATTCTAGAGGGTAATCACGAATCGTCTCGCCCAAAAATTCGATGACTTCCAACCCGTTGAACAGTGGGCTTCGAAAAGGCTTCAGTACCGTAGACATAATTAGGCAAATGATACAGAAGACCGAGGCATATAATCAGCCTCTATGCCTAGCGTTTGTGGACTACGAATTAGCCTTCGATACCATCAAGACCTGGACTGTTCTGGAATCGATGCAGAGATGCCTAATAGACTTTCGGTATGTCCAGGTGTTAGTGTTTGTGCGAAGCTAAAACCATGACCGAATAGTACAAGAGCACAAGACCAATCCAATTGCATCGCGGGATAAGACAGTGGAATGTAATTTCCCCGAAACTTTTTACCAATGCATTAGAGGACGTCTTCAAGACGCTCGATTGTAACGAAGGCGGCATTAATATGAGTGGCCTACACATTACATATCTGTGATTTTTTGACGACATTGTCATCATGGCGGAAAGTCTAAATTTTGGAAGAGATGCTAAACAGGCTGAGCGATTCTTCAAGACAGGTGGGTTTGGGGATGAACTTAGAAAAAAACAAAATTATGATCAACCAACATATATCCCCGAGACCGGTTGTCTTAAATGGCTCTCCACTCGAAGTTGTGCAGGAATACATCTACCTGGGCCAAACTATACAACTTGGCCGGTACAACTTTGTGAAGGAGGCGCATTCGGGAGGTTGCGTCATATTTTTGAATCGTCGATCCCACATTCATTTAAGACCAGGGTATATAACCAGTGCATCCTGCCTGTTATGACTTACGGCGCCGAAACGTGGACACTCACCGTAGGACTGGTCCACAAGTTCAAGGTCGCTCAGCGAGTTATGGTACGTGTGATACTTGGGGTTTCTCTGGCAGATTGAATCCAAAATGAGGACATTCGCAAGAGAACGAGTTGCCGACATCGCCCGTAGAATTAGCACGCTGAAGTGGAAGTGGGCTGGTCATGTCTCCAGACGCATTGATGGCCGATGGAGCCAACACGTGTTAGAGTGGAGACCACGCTTAGGCAAACGTAGTATAGAACGCCCTGCAGCAAGGTGGACCGACGATTTGAAAAAGGTGGCAGGTACGGGATGGATGCGGGCTACCCAAGATCGGGGTGGTTGGTGTTCTATGGGGGAGGTTTTCATCCAGCTGTGGACGGCGATAAGTTGATATTAGATTCCTAGGTCTAAAGCAAATCGGCGTAATGAAAAATTATTCACTTTTTCTGGAAAGAGATTCTCGTTGCAACCCGGAGTTTGGAGATCGACAGCAATAATCTAGTGTTTCTGAAAAAAGGTCATTGATCTTACTCCTAGTCTTTCTCCTGTTGTATTGGTTACATTACCATTGGATTTCAAGAGTAAGAGGAATATAGAATGGATCTACGTTTATTAGCTAGCATGTATAACATAGATTGGCCACCACGGCTTTAACAAGGTTAGACGGACGACGATTTTTCAATAGGAAATAACAAATTGAATCATTGGAATGTACATATTTTCAAACAGGACAGATAAATTTTATTTGACATATATTGTTAACTATGTGACTAAAAATTATTTGAATTTGTCGATACAGTGAAAACATAAAAAAATATATATTGTTCGTTATTAGCTTAGAAATAGGGCATTTTAATGTGCCTAAGTTTAAAGAGCCTATTTATTTCTTTACAATAAAATAAAACAAAAAGAACGAAACTGAAGAAATTAATGTGAGACACAATTAATTTATAACGAGATTATATCGATGGCAGCAAAGTAGGTACGGACATCTACATCTACGTCCGTATCTACTTTGCTGCCATAGATATATTTCTGTACCTATTGTGTGTTTTCAAATATCTTTATCTGATTATCTTTATCATTTTAAATATATATGAGTTATATATTATTTATTTATATTAGCAATAACAAATACTATATTCTTGATTATTGCTTAGTCGGTACTCCTATTTTATGTATGCAAATAAAATTGAATAAGATGGGTGGCATCATACTCATAATATAACATCATATTATTTTTAATACCTATCATCGATTGTCATAATAAAAAAATAGTTTTGTTTAAGGGATAACAAGGGACGTAACACATGAAGACGAAACAAACAAACATTATATTCCTTTATCCCGAATTCTTAAGCAAAGTTTAGTCACGTTCGGTATCTCTCGACCTTCAGTCCGCAAGATGTTTCTGCGCCAAAAATTATTGTATGAAGAGCACTTGACAACGCGAGTGTACCTGACCCATTCCACCTCGCGAAACAAACTGAATAATGTTGAGATGTTTTCATGGTCCTCCCGTAACGAGAGTTGCTATAACGCAGTGTATAAGTGTTGCACAAGTCTGTTGGAACTTGGAGTGACCGTGTCAAAATGAGTACTGTTTCTTACAGATCTGTTTCGTAGTTATATTTTACGGTATTGTAACAGCGTTTTTACTTATTGGTAGATCTACATAACTGACATATGTTAGGGTTATTAGTCATTTCGAATGATATAATACGTAAAGTCATTTATGTTTATTTTTCAAATAATCGATATAGTCCAATACATTTTTTAAAATTTCATCCCACATCTATGTAAACGCCTCTACTCTTTTAATTAGATCTTTTTTTCTAACTCACCGTTGTACTGGAGGTTTTCTCACGATCTTTTCTTGCTCTTGAAAAACTTAGTAACAGTAGTGCCCAAAGAACTTGTGACCTTCGTAAGGTTTAGATTTTCTAACGACTTTACAATCTGACCATAAATACTATGCATATAATCTATACTAATATTACAAAGAGGTAAAGTTTGTGAGGTTCTAGGGGGTAATTTCTAGATCTAATAAACCGATTTTGCAAATTCTTTTACCAATAGAAAGCCACAATACGTGTGATTTATCGTCTCAAGTGCTTAAAACAAAAGACTTTTCCCTTTTACTGCATATAATTTGGACAAATATTTAAAGAGATAATAGGTATGGAACCGCGACCGTGTGATCTGTTGAATGATATTTCTATTAGACGGTTTTTTTTTCATATAAAATATGTCAATCTATTTATAAATAAATTGGTTTATCACCAAGGTTATGTTATTTATATAAAAAAAAGATTTTCACTATGTTTTTGGTTGTATAGTTTAAGAGATAATTTAAAATATCAAATAAGCGAGACAATTTTATTAATATTCGGCCAACGCTACTTTTGGCAGTCAGGGCATAAATCATAGCACTCAGCACGAACCGAACCACAATCATAATTTCATCACAAGTAAAAATGTTTACCGTCGAACGAAGTGGGCACGGGTCAGCCAGTATACAAATATAAGTAATTGAATTTTAAGGGAACTTAACATAAATGTGCCAATTTATTTAAAAAAAAAAGCATAAATAGTAAATTATGCTTGGCTGGGTTTGAACCCGCAATCACCTGGTCTACCCATAGGGCAATCTCAGCTTAAAAAATCTTCGAAATTTACCTGTATAGATATATATAGATTTAATAACATACTTACGCAATACATTATGTATTTAAAAAAAAAATCATCAATTACATTTTATCTTTTACAAAATCTCGTATAAGATTAAGTAAGATTGAGATAAGAAAAATACAATTTTCTCTGTTGTTTGTTTCTATTCATTTGCTGCATAAGACTTTTTGTATTTTTAGACTACAATCTGGCGACCCTCACAGAAGACGTATTTGTCTCAAACGAATAGTGAACCTTGTATAGTTTCTATTTGTCTTCGTCGGAAAGTTTAATTTAAAACATAAAATAACGATACTATTACAAAAGGTTTTTGTACTTATACATTTTTCCTACTATTGCTTACTGCTTCGCTTTCTTCGGTTTATGCTGTCCTCGTTGATAAATAAGATTTACGTGTAATAAATATTATTTTATATCTACCTTAAAGTTGGGACAGTTAAGGTTTTAACATGAAATATATATTTTTTAATATAGGGTAGAGTTTACGCAGTAGCGTATTTAGGTAGCGTAATTTCCCAGAAAATTCTATTGCAAGATTTGGCGCACAGAGCACGAAAAATCCGCCCCTTAAATTTAAGAATAAATACGTATCATACAATTTATTATTATTATTGATGGTTGTTTAAGAGTAGGTAACTAATAGTGACTTTTAGAGCACTTGTGAGATGTTGGTTAGGTAGGTTCCTCAAGGTCCTTTAGAAAAGTCTAGTCAAAAAGTAACAAAATAATGATTGTAAAAGGTGGCCGCCGCGGGTACGTGCCCCCTTGGCCGTAGGGTAGATACGCCACTGTGTATACATAAATATAATAAAATAATCTAATCTTATATCTAGTTAGCCCCTCCAATGCTAATAGTTCTTACAACTTTTATTGGATTGTTTAAATATCACCTAATGTCTAAGAAACTAATAAATTAAAAATAGATTTAATGTTTTAGACTTCTTTGTAAGCATTTTTTTAAATATCTCGATAATGATTGGAGATGAGAGATAAAAATATAGTGGATCATGCTCGCCCAAACGAACATTTGAATTTACAGGGACCATTCCCAAATATATTCTAATCAAATCAATTATTAGGATTTTTTGTTTAACGATCATTTTTGGTGTTGGATCCTAAATGGAGTCATATTTATATCTATGACGATAAGTGATTCGACTATAATTGTATTTATTGTCTAACACGCATTGAAATAATTATTAAACAGTTAATAAGTAAATAAAAAATATAGCAAAGTAAATTAATTAAAAAGTATTAAAACACACAACGGCTTTCGCCAACATACATTTCAAAGAGTTAAATAAATACTATTTTAAAGCGGAATGAAACTGATCATTAGAAGTTAAAGCATTAGTAGTCATAATTACGCCAACGCATTACTCGAAAGGCTTTTACTAATAATAAAAATAAAAACCTTTTAGAAACAAGCTCTTATTTAAGCCAAGTACTAGAACTGTGAAAGGAGTCCACCTAAGTCCACATAAGTAGTTATAAGCGCCGCGAATTTCCTGTGGCCAGGATATTTAGAGATGAGGAGTACCTGTGCCCGACTCTCGGTTATAAGACCATAGTAACTATCTATTTATATACTTGTCAAGACAACAGCTAGATAAGAAGTTCCTGTGGTCACCTCACGGCCCGATCATGACATCATTTCCATGGTACCACATTATTGAATTGTCACAATTATATACATATATCAAATTATTGATTCGGTTGATAGGAACTGCTATAAAATTCAATTGCAAAAAAAAATTGAAATAAATAATACAAAAATCAAGTTAATTTTATTTGACGTTACCTATATAGTCTTATAAGACAATATTAAAGTATTATACAAAAAACCATCTACTTCAAATCCAGAAAGATTAATATTGCATTTTACTTTGACAGTTTGGAACTTGAGTAAAGTATTATGTGCCTAAACTTTGTTACGAATCATCATCACTGTTAGCTAAGTATTATTATTATTGTGTTAAAACTATATTAAAAAAAAATTCAATAACAATTTTTACTATATTCGTTTTTTAGTTAATAGGTCGTATTTGCTCAATATTTCTTTTATTTTGTCCGCCAAAAATAACGTTAAACTTGAAATGACAAGTGACACGAGTGACAACTGACAAGTTATAAAAAGGCGGGAACGACATCCCTTTAAATACAGATAATATTACTTGAATTACAAGAATATTATAAACCTTTGTTTCACACTATTAATCTCCAAGATATATCATTATTAACCTGATATATATTCATTTTTATAAAAAAAGCATGCTTATAAATATATATAATAAGTAACAGATAATCGACCTACTCGTAGTAAACTCTAAATATTACACGACTAAATTTAAAATATTGTTATGTTTGCCTAACAATCGTAATGGTGTCAAATTAAAATTTGTAGGATAACAACGTAAAAACACAAAGAGAATAGTGACTACAAAGATGCTCTTGTACGCCTTTATGAAATCTAAAGAGTACCTATTACGTTTTCTATGTTTTAGGTATTGTTTTGAGTTCGTAACAGTTAAATAACTGTAAAGCAAAGTTCGAAACTAAGGTAAAGTAAAACCTCATTTTGAAACTATGTTTTACGCTGTATATCTCATAATTCGAGTTGTAGTTTAAATTATGTATATATATATAAGTATATATATATATATATATATACAATTAGCATACCTCTATTTAATTAATCTACGTATACTAATATATATAATATTAGTATACGTAGATTAATTAAATAGAGGTAGTAGATATCGTGATTTCATAACGTAGACATTAGTATATAAGCCCAACTTAACTATACAAACTATTTTTACAACAACAACATCACTATATTTTTTCAAATAATCGCTTTGTAAATTATACATATAATTAATTAATTATATGTATAATTAAAAATCGTTAAAATAATTAAAAATCGTAAATTATAAATATAAATAATTAATTATATGTATAATTAGTATATTAACGATTAATTGAAAAAAATTGTTATGCCGCATCACACGAAGCCATTGGAGATTATATAGACCCTTTAATGGACTATATATATTATATTAATATATATAGGTAAGTTTTTTAAACGATTCAAAACGTAAAGTGATGTTGTGTTTTTACTTCATTCTTAATAGTCATAAAAGCAATACAATGCACTTACTTAAGGATATTCTCAACATTTACCTCTTGAATAATATATTAGGACCCGCAACACTTTCTTGTTAAGTGGGGCTTTTAAGCCAGCTAGTTACTTAGCACTGACAGTTTTAAATAGTAGTTTTTTTTAATACTTAATAAATATTATATTATATTCTTATATCTTATACAAAATTTTATTTAAACATGATATTTTTAAGTTAGAATCATAAATATGATAATAATCAAATAAAATATAAGAAAATTTCAATTTTGTTATGCCTACAGTTTCATCATAATAATTATTTATACATTATAATATTATGTTCATTTAACACAATATTGAATTTTTTTATTAGAAGTAAAATTGTAAAAATACGCGAAGTGAAGATATACATTAACACGGAAGCTCCCATCTTCATTTTCACTTTAATTTTGTTAGGCTTTAACTTACCTTGTATTCGCCTGTATTATAAAATCCCGGAAATACTTTTAGCTTAGTCTAACGCTAAAAGTAATTTTATATATATTTTTCCCGGTAGTCAGTATACATTATAAATGATATAAATAATAAGTACAAAAATAACTATATTTTTTATATAATATTTTTCGCCCGAGGCTTCACTCGCCTTTGAAGGGAGGTTAGGTGTTAGGTATAAAAAAGTAAGCCTATGTCCTTCCTTAGGGTTCAAGTATGCTTCCTACAAAATTTCATCAAATTCGGTTCAGTGTTTTTACCAAAAAAGCGTAAGCAGTCAGACAAAGTTATTTTCGCATATTAATAATATTATAAATCGCATATAATATTAGTAAAGATCTGTTAAATATTATAAAAGTTTATGAAAAGTTATTCGATCACAGCCAAGCCGATCAATTTTCTTCGTGGATATAATACTACACTGTCTTGCAATAACTCATAGTTAACACAATCTTATAAAAAAAGAAAACTAACCAAATGAAATCCTTAATGCTGAGCAAACGCCTACTCACTTCCCAAAGAGTATTTGGAGCTTTTCGGCGGAAACGTGGCTGAATTTTATCCGACTCATACCGAACACATCTACCAGTTGTCTATTTATATTTTTCTTTATTAAGCAACGAATACGAATTGAATTATAAACGCGAATTAAGCACGAATTAAACTCGCGATCTTCGTTAAAGAAATTAGTTGCCAAAACACCACTTTTATACATTCCCAGATTGTTAATATTAAGTCATAGCTGACTTTTTTCAATAGAATTTATATTTTAAGCCGGTGATCGCTTAATGTAGCGAACCCACTAGCATCTTCACTTCATACTTAGTATAATGATTATTAAAGCCTAATTAGACAAAGTGTTTTTCCTTTTTAATTTTTTGTTATATGTGTTAGAAATCCTTGAAAATTCATACTCATGGTAGAACTTTGTGCAAACTCGTCTGGGTAGGTACCAAACACTCATCAGATATTCTACCGCAAAACAGCAGTACTTGGTATTGTTGTGTTCCGGTTTGAAGGGTGAGTGAGCCAGTGTAATTACAGGCACAACGGACATAAGATCTTAGTTCCCAAAGTTGGTGGCGCATTGGCGATGTAAGCGATGGTTAACATTTCTTACAATGCCAATGTCTAAAGGCGTTGGTGACCACTTACCATCAGGTGTCCCAAACTCTCGTCCGCTTTCCTGTTTCATAAAAAAAAATACCGACGATCTCAATGTCACACATATTAGTTAACCACGTGCGTCGTATAAACTTCGTAACGATGGAGTCGGAGTGGAACGGAGTAGAACGGAGTGACTTGTAGATCCTAATTTTATGTAAGCGGATGAAAACTTTTATGAATTTATTTATTTTGAGTTCTTAAATTATGTTACTTAGTTCCAATATTCGGTTTCCATTGCATTCATAAACTTCCTATGAACCTTATTATAATATCTTAATATTTATATTTTCACATAATTAAGTTATCGGTTCAAATCTAGGCAAGTACTATTGAATTTTCATTTTATTTAAAATAATATTCAAGGTATATAACGCTAAACCATATATTATAGACATTTTATACAGACAACGACACACGGTTACGCTTCTTTGACAAGCCATATTGAGAGCAAAATCTGAAATGTTCAAACGAAGGCGCAACGGCAGAAAATATATATGTTAAATTAAAAAAATGCTTTACTATAAGGTAACCCTTTAAAAACATTAAATATATATTTTAAGCTAGTTAGAAATAAGACCATGTTGCCAAAATAACGTTATTTATTCTCCGATATAATCTTAATACCAAAAATAATTAATTTGTTGGTTCCTCCATTTTTTCTTAAAACCGCTACCATTACAGTTGTCCCCTTCCATAATGACAGTTAATGGCCAGATGTAATTTTATTATAAGTCATATCCAACCGACCGATACAGGCAATCAATAAAGTGCTAACAACATCATTGAAATAAAAAGTATGCATATTTTCTTATTACTTAATCAAATGAGATAAATGCGTTTAGTTAGTGGTATAATATATCATTAGTATAAACGTTACAGACTCGCTACGAACTTGCTAATTAAGTTCATAGTTTCCAAGCTACGAAGTCGAATCTAGATTTCTTGAGGAATTAAACTTCAGGACTCTAAGATTCTAATTTCGAACGAATTCCAAAACACATTAGATTGTATCAAATTCAAACTACTCAATAAATTATAGAAATATACACTTTCTTATTGATTATCAATTATAAATACATATTTGTTTTAAAAATAGTTAAATATAACAATGATGGATTGGACATCAAATGGAATTTGGATGGATTAAACATCTTGTTGGATAAAATTTATCATTAACAGTTTTACATCTGTACTAAGTTGAATATTATTATTATATTGAAAATTCTCAGTAGCAGCCCGGAGTCTGTAAGTTGGAAGTGTGTTCTCTCCCGTGCCTCGGAAAGCACGTAAAGCCGTTGGTCCTGCGCCTGAACTCTTTCCGGTCGTGTCGGATTGCCGTCCCATCGTATTATGAGAGTTAGGGAATAGAGAGTGCACCTGTTTTTGCGCACACACTTGTGCACTATAATATCTCCTGCGTAGTTGGCCAATCTTTCTTGAGATTGGCCGCCGTGGCTGAAATCGGTCTGGAGGACATTATTATTAATTAGTTGAATATTATTTAAACTAGGAGCATTCAATCATTTGGTAACCTTTCACCTACATATGTATGTAAATATATTTAATTAAATTAAGAAAAAAACAACAATCTTATTACCATTACCGCGATGTAAATACAAAGTATAATAATATAGCGAAACTTATGATACGGCGTCCAGTAATTCTGATAGACAGTTATGATTTACCTTAATTAAAATATAATTCCACAAAACAATGATGAATGTAATAAAATCAAAATCTGAATGTAAAAAAAACCCGTGAATATCCCACTGCTGGGCTAAAGCAGCTCCTTTTGAGGAGTTTGGAACTTATTCCACCGCTGCTGCTCCTCTCAAATACATATTATTATTGACACATGTAACTTACTGGCAGAGCTCTGTTTGTGTGTTTATACAACTCTTAAGATTCTACCGTTAAACAAAATTATGAAATTCGCAGTATTGTTGTTTAACGGTAGAAAAACAAAGCGCGGTTTTACCCATCCAGGGGGTCTGCACAAAGCTACCTATTATAAGTTATATGGGTTAAGTGTTAAGGTGCATAAATAATGAAATATGCGGGATGAAACAGCTTATTAATAATAAATTTCATTACATATCTCGAAGAAATTGCTTGAACACAGGACGATAGCATCGTGTTTAAGCAATTTCGTATCGTTATTAAATTTCATTGCATATTCACTTCATTTATTCATACTTCATACAATTCCGTCTGGTAGTAATCAAATGTAATACCCGTTTGTTTTTATTATGAAATTAATATTCTACTAAGTTTACTTTTATAACATAATATGAATATTTTGATATCGTATTCAAAGGTTTTAATCCTGTAAATATTAATTTTTCTTGTATTTCTTTTGCAGTTGTCTTTAACATTATTTTAATTAGCCCTGACCATGGAGGCTCTGAATAAAGACTACAACTAATGCAACATCTTTTGTTATAGTTCTACAATACATTGAAGCTTATTATCTAGCTGTGCCCCGCAGTTTCCCCCGCGGTAACATAATATTGGTTAACGTTTTACGTTACCGTTGTATATTAATAGGCAAAGACAAAACGGGATACAGCCTTTTTCTCTTTTTCTTGTGTGAAGATTGTTTTTGATTGGTAATTATATTAAACGAGCTTCAGTGTTATCAATAAAGAAAATTGCAAATAAGAGTACGGGAAAATGATCACTTCATGCAAATTCATATGTTGTTTTAAAACTTTTGGACAAATTTTGACCACTGTGTATACAACACTATTTCTATTAAAAACTAGCTATCATTAACTTAATACCAGCCCTATTCGTAAGATTCTCAGCTAATTAAGGTCGAAGCTTAAAGTAATATAGATAATCTATAAACTTTCTCAATTAACGGATTATCAAACGCAAAAATAATTTATCGAATCTGTCTGGTAGTTAATTAAGTTAATCAAATCAAAATAAATATTTTTCAAGTAGGCTCTTGAGACTTTTGAATCATTTTACAAGATTTTAGAAATTAAATTTATAGCTTACCCACGTTTCGGAATGTAGATTCTACCGAGAAGAACCGGCAAGAAACTCAGTAGTTACTTTTTCGATCAAGTAACATATATATTTAAAATACAATTGAATTATTATGACGGGCCGATTGGCGTGGTTGCTAGATAATTGCCTTTTACGCCGAAGGTTGTGGGTTCGATTCCCACCCAGGACAGACATTTGTGTGCATGAACATATCTGTTTGTTCTGAGTCTGGGTGTAATTATCTATATAAGAATGTATTTACAAAAGAAATGAATATGTGTAGTGTATCAGTTGTCTGGTTTCCATAGCACAAGCTGTGCTTAGATGGCCGTGTGTGAATAATGTCCCAGGATATTATTATCTTGCATAAAAATCAACGAATAAACAACTAACAAACCACACTATTTTATCATCTATATTATATAATTATTTATTCATTACGCCTTATTAATCAAAGTTTTCTGCACATGTAATAATAAATTTATTAATTGTCAAAGCTAGTATTAGATGAATTTAATTATAAAAGCGAACGCCTTGACCAAGAGAAGGCAAATTGTCTTTGCAAAGACGGAAACCTGGAGTTATAAGTTTTTTTTATCTCTCGTGTTTATACAATATTTTAATAATATTATTATGGATATACATAACAAAAGAAAGGAATATTTGATATAATTTTACGTCAAAAGTAAAATTCAATTAATTCCAATACAATTTCAAGCTTTAACTTCCTATAATAATTTCCGAGTATACAAACTGTACAATAGATTTGGGTTTAAACTAAAAGGCCTCTACAGACAACCAATAATAATTAACGAACAAACATTTCCTCTAAAACAAGTACAAGAAAGTTTTGCCTGTCTCCTGGTAATACAATATTATTTAAAATAAATATCTCAAAATTTTCACTTTAATTATTAATATCATAGCGCTTTCGTAAGGGTCGAAATTGTCGTACGCTTTTATAAAACATTCAGTACATACATTGAATTTATTTAAGAGAAAGCAGTGCTTATGTTGAAAATTGTAAAGCATTTTATAATACTAACGAAGTCTCAAGTACTGGGAGCACTTGAAGTTGTATTATGTTTGAACTTTTGTTCATTCCTCGTTCGTTCATTCCCTCCGGAGGCGGTTAGCAATGCGTTGCATATAATAATACAAAGAGATTTGAAAATTTTAAGGACTTTAACGTCTTTAATAGTTTTACATAACATTATAGAGATTAATATGATTGTTTGAGATGAATATTTCCACTCATATAGTTTGTTCAATTTGTTTAACATATAAGGTTCTTGATAAGTATAGTATATATATATATATATATATATATTGGTCAATATTTATCATGTATAGGTAAGCTTGAAAAATTGTCATGAAATCTGAATTATTATGTGTTTCAATTGTGTTTATAATTTTCATCTCGTGTTCAGCGTTGGAGGAAAACATCTTGGCGAAACCGGCATGTAAGAACCAAGAACGGTAAGAGTTTATTATTCGAAAAATATAGAAAAACTGGAGACTAATAACAAATATATAATTAATACATATATGTTTTAAAAATGTTAAAGTCAAGTGAAATAATCGCAACTAAGAGCCAAATATGTAGTGATGAATGAAATCACATCGACTAGTTATATTATGTACTATAATTATTATGAATTTACTCGTACAGGGTGTTTTTTGCGAAGGCGTGACATACCAAACCCAACACTATAATAGAGCTATGCTCAAAAGCATTCCGTGGTGGATCACTAAATAAAATCGCATTCGATTTTCGAACAATAGTTTCATAGCCTTCTCTCTCTAGATCAAACCAAACATTTTGTAGGACAAATATTTATTTCAATTATGTGAATATTTTCGTAATATTTAATAAAAAAACCCACATGATATAATCTATACTATACTATAATACGTAATTTGTTATATATTAAAGATATAATATAATATCAAACTCACCATTTTCATCTTTGTATCGTCGACATAAGGAAAACATTATGTTATTCGCCTGTCACTGGATTCGGTACGCCTGAAACAATAAAAATTTTATAAATAAAGATAATATAAATTCATATAAAAATCAAACGATCTCTCATAAATACTTTTGAATAATTAACTACAGAACTAAATTGGGTGTAAAGTCTACCAATGGTGAAATCAAAATATAATTTATTCTAATAAGCTCTTATAAGTATCGTCATATTACACGATTGAATTGAACGAAATCTATCACCTGTTCGGAATGTAAATTATCCCGAGAAGACGATGAGAAACTCAATACGTACACTTTTTCTCAAATGACTGCGTAGGAATCCAACAAATAATTCATTCATGAACCGCCAACTAGACCTGAATATTTAATATATTATGTCACCCGTGTCGCCCGTGCCGTGGCCGTTAATTAGAATATATAACAAAATTTCGAGACACATATAAAAAAAAATGTAAGTTCTATTCTACGATCGATTTCTGTGCCGAATTTATGAATATGTCTAGTCGTTCGATCGTTATTGAGTAACGAACATTGAAACAATCGTATTTATAATAAAATAATTTCCATCCGTGGCTTCATCCACGTGTGTGGGGAGAGCAGGTGTTCCAGGTCATGAGTAGTTAAAGACTTGAAATCGTAAAAAACAAACACTTATGTATATATAATATTAGTAAGGATCAGCAAAATTTTGCTCTACTGCTTATAAAATAGAACAATAATGTAATGTTTAACTTATTAATGAAAAAAAAAAACTCTTTCGGGAGTAGTACATTAAATGAAAAAAATGGAAGCCTTATAGAAACACATTCACGTCAGTCTGTCCGTTACAGCTTTGTCTCTGAATCTACATTCAAAGTACTTTTTTTAATTGGATACAAAAAATTAACCAAATATTTTCCCAAGGTTGGTGGCACATTGGCAATGTAAGGTATAGTTAATATTTCTTACATCGCCAATATTTATGGGCAGTGGTGATCAATCCCCACAGATGGGCCATTTACCGTCCGCCTACCAAAAAATAAAAAATCAAATATATCAAAACCAGCAAGCATTCTTCATTAACGGAGATACCCTAATCTTTAAAAGTACTGAACCGAGAATTTTAATAATAGGGCCTTAAATTAATATTGTAAAGGAAATCTTAAATGAAAAAATTCATAAATTCCCATGCTATATTACAGAACCCTTTCCACACAAGCACGACTCGCGTTTGACGGATCGGCTTTTGTGTTTTTTGATAATGTCATATACTCATATGTTTGTTTATTTATTTTCATACAATATATAAAATATTTACAATTAAATATATACAATTTATTTATAAAATAACAATCGCTGCGGAGTACAAATATTAGTTAAATATTTCTGACTGAAAATAAGTTTTTTTTTTCTAATCCAACAAATAGTAATAATTTTAAAATAAATGCACTGACTTCGCTCGGTATGTAAAATAAAAACATTTTATTGAATAATTTAACAAATTCCCTGTCGACTATAACATCAACAAAATGCACAAAAGTTTCTGTTTATACGTCAGTGGGCCGAATTCGTAAGCTCATTAATAGATGTCACGATTAATAAAGTTAATTAGTTTAATGGGATTCGTTACAGAAGCCCGGTATGGTAAAAACAGAGCGATCACTCGGTATACAGACCTAGACTAATCTGCAGTTACCTACTAAATTAGGTCAATGAGTTAAGATTCTTACTATCAAACTAAAAGGTCGGAGATGATTTTTTAAAAGACTATACTATTCATAATTACTACTTATTATAATTATTTAAAAAAAAAAACATATATATTCATGAATTTTAATTTAATATTTTACTATAGGTACTTATATACATATATATACATATATATTATAATAATATCTTACGACCTTAAACAATGCTAAAATATATACATCATATTTTATACTGATAAATAACTTTATATTTGTTCTAGAAGTAAAAAGATTAATTTTAAAAAACCTCTTTTAGATTTTTAATTTACTTAAATATCAAATACAAAGACATCTAGACAGTATCTAGATAGCTACATCTACAAACCTGCGTTAGCCTATACTCTCGATCTAGACGATTCATTAAAACCCATTGTATGCGGACACTATTAATTAAAGTACAATACTTTCGCAATCGCTATTATGAATGGTCACAGCACTATTATTGCAAAAAAAAAAGTTTATCACATGTGGTAAAGTGTTGGAAAATTAATAAAAGACGTGTGCGGCTCGCGAAGGTTTTGTAGCGACTGGCCGTGTAGTCGGGAGAACTTCGCCGCGGTTCGGCGGAGGTCGGGTATAATCGACATCTCGTAGGGCTTTCAGGACACTGGACAAGTGTGTCCCCATAATGTGGTATAGCGAATCTCACTTATTCCGAATGAAAAATGCAATAATAGTGCATTCAATAGGATTTACACTCGCATGAATACATTGCAATTGAAATTTTTAAATACAAAATAACAACGCTATAACTTAACATTACAGTAATGAGTTTTGTAGAGTTATTTAATGTCTTAATAGCGAAATGTCTTGTAATCTTTCTTTTAGTTATATTAGCAGTAGTAGTAGTAACAAATTAATTATTCACTTTACATTACTCATTATTCTCAATCGACTCACGATATGCGATGTTACTCGTATTATTTTTGGCAACCAAACTTTTAAAGCTCAGCCAGTACTTTTTTTATTTACGTTTCGTAGCTTAAAATGTGAACTCCTTTCCACTCATTGATTTATTATTAAGAAAATGGACGAATTTGTCTCGGTTTTATTCTGTTGGTTACTGAAACGATTTGCTTATTTCCGTCGAATTAGTTGGAAAACTTTTATGTGTTTATTGCACATATTTATTAAACCAATATCATAAATATAATAACAGGCTGTAAATGACCCGCTGCAAGTCTATCGGTGTAAGTCTCCTCCTCTCTTAAAGAGAAGAAGAGAGCGGGTTGATAGATTTTATTTTTTTCTTTTTGATGTTTTCTGACACACCTGAACAGAGCTTGCACGAGCAAGAGGCACGAAAAATTATTTAACACGCTAACACGATAACAAAAACAGAATATGTAAAAGCGACCTTCTGAAGGCTCAGATCTTATAAGTTATAAATATTTTTTGTGAAAATGTGCGTTTATATTCAAGTAAGATACCTATATAAATAAAGTATAATAGCGAAACGAAAATTAAATTCAAAATTTGAGCTAAATAGTTAGATTTATTACCGAGATAAGCGAAATATGCAAAATGATATGTAACTGTTTATACAAGAATTGCAAGAATTTAATATTTTAAGTTATAATGTAAAGTACTCGTTAAAAACAGAGTAATTGAAAGTTTTTCTTGGGTTCTATATATTTTTATTGTAATCTTATTATTTTTTAAAGTAAATATCTATCAACCTGTAGTGGGTGGATGGGTCTCACGGATTTTATTCCACAATGAAGTACGAGTGAGTGTAATATCAAATTATAATATCAGGGCAACAACCTTATAATACAATATATTACACGACATAATTATCATTAAATTACTTTTTTCACAAATTGAAAGTAATATAACAATTTTAGTAGTAGAAAATAAAAATGAATTAAAAGTATGGCATTATTTAAGACACATGCTATAAAAATAACACCTAAACCTCGCATACAAGTCACTTATTGCTTTTGTATTGCGTTCAAGAAATGTTAATTACGCTCTTGTTACGCGAAATATTTCTTAGCCTTGATAGACAGGAGCATGGTTACAACCGGGCGTGTCTCGCGTAAACGGGTGACCGGGGTGCAATGTGACCGCGTGACCCGGTCACCACATGACCCGGTTTGCAACCGGGTATGTACCGCCCGGATTCGCACTCATTGATTTAAGATTTGGGGAACGGGACCAATCTGTCTCGGTTTTATAATATTGATTTCTTATTCTGATACGATTATTTAGTACCACATAAAAAATACTGATACTTTCGATCACAGTAATTTATTATAGCTTTGTAATGAAAATCCTTTAAATAAATTAATTACAACACATACTTATAAAACTTATATTACTTTGAATATATGAATTAGTAAATAACAACTGTTAAACATCAGGTAAGTTTTAACTTTCAAAAATAATTAACATTACTAAACACGTACATTAAATTGTAATAATATATTCCCTATTCGTACTTCGCATGATTTTTGTACTGTTTAAATTTTGCTCGACATTGTAGTTTCATTAGTAACATTATCATCACCTGGAACATATTGCTTCGGCGAAAGCCTTAGACCATTTACAAACCCAGCATAATCTGATTCCGACTGTACACTTCCATAAAAATTGGGAACAGATCGAATGCTTTTATTTACAAACTTAATAATTCGTCTCATACCGAGTAATTCCTTGCTCAATTTCACTAGTGAGTTTGTCTTCAACTCCAACATGCTGTTTAATTTTTCTTTCTCTAATTGCAGGAGCAGATTTTTTGTTTGTGTTTTCAGCTCTCTTTGATTTGCCGCTTCTAATTGCTTACCCATCTCAAACAGTACTAGTCTGAAACATTTTTTTGCCTCTTCCAAGTTTTTGTTTACTTTATTTAATTCGTTTCTTGTATGTTCCATCTCCTGGTGAAGTTTTGTAACGTTTGTGTCTTGGAAGGTATTCGCGGCTTGTATTTTTTTATTTTTAACTTGTTTTACGATGATTTCAACTGCTGTTGTGTCATTTCTAAATACTTCGTGAGACTGATAATGATCACCTATATTGCTGCTTCGTTTTATATTTTTATTTGCGGGACAATATATTTCGGACATAGAAGTTTTTAATTTTAATTCTTGTGACATTTTATGTTTAATATATTTAGCTCAATCACGGTTAAAAATTTTGCTAAAAATTTAATTTGCATCGAACACTTATATTCTACTAAAATATTCCAAAAATAAGCAGACCAAAACAGATTATTTTTATTTTAATAGAAAAAAATCTTATGTCAAACTATAAACGTTTTAAATATTATATATGGCCGCCCAGTCAGCGTCCCATTCAATAATGAAATTGTCTATGACAAATGTGATAACATCATAGAATATAATTTTGACTTTATTCTCTGCATTGTATCAACGGAAATATTACTCATAATTTGAATTATTTCAATTCAGATAAAAAAGGAAGGAAGAAAAACATTTTCATTTTCTCATTGAAAAATCAGTCTTCAGCGAGCTCTTTCAATTACGTGCCTCCTCGGTGTATTAAACATAAAATGTAGAACGTTCGCGCGAGCGAGTGCACCTCTTCCGGTCAGATGCGGCTACTGAGGCGCGGTATTGCTGGTAGCATAACGAGCAGTGCTTAGTATTATGGGAAAATATTTTAAATTGTTAATAGTTACATTTTAAATTTTAAGATGCAATCTATAACTTAAGTTTAATGCAGTTTAATTTTTTTTTAATTGTCTAAAAGCTAATATTAATGGGTAATACAAAGGGACTTTAATATTATTTATAAACTACAGTGCAAAGCGTAACTCAATCGGATGAATGATGCGTGAAGACATAAATTTACATATTTCGTATATACCGTATTCTCTTATAAATCTCTTAATTTTTATACTTTATCCAACATGTAGGTTTCCCCGTTGTTTAACTTCAATAAAACCGGTTCTTTTTAAGTCGAGACAAGGTAATAAACAAACAGTTAAAGCAACTTTTGCAGTCATAAAATTGATATGTTTTATCAATTACATAATAGAAATATACAAATACAAATAGTTACATAATTATAATATTTAATAAGTATAAATAATATTAGGAAAACCTTTTTTTTATGTAAAAGAGAGCAAACAGGCAGAAGGCTCATCTGATGGAAAATGACTACCGACGCCCATGGACATCGGTCACCCCGAAATCCGGCTGCAGGTGTATTGCCGGCCTTTAAAATAAGTACACTCTATTCTTGAACATTTTTTTAAGACCGTCCAATTGAATTAAGTTAACACTTGATTAAACACTAGTTAATCTAAACTTGTATAAAAAATTAGCGTTTTCAAAATCAAAACCAAGATATACTTTATTCAATTAGGCTCCTTTTAAAAGATTAAATTTTATGTGACAAAAAAGTCAGTCGGTACTCTTTTTCATCATTCATATTCATAGTATTCATCATTTGTTTAACAAAAGTTTCTGTAATTACATTAAGTCGACAAAAGTTTACACAATTGTATAATTCTCGCTGAAGAATTGCATAAATACAGAAATTCATTGAACACGATGAAAATGGAAATATTAAAATACAAAAACATTACACTATTATCCCTATTATTTATTATAAATAAAGATTAACACTATTAATATGAAAAAAAAAATTGTAATACGATACTCTAATTTTTCGATGACTGGATACTTTTCTACTAACATAAATCGGGATAAGAAAAGAAGAGACGAAATCAATATCACGGCACAAACTTCGCCTTCCCAAATCGATTACATATTGAAACTTTGCCATCAATTCTATCAAATGGTACACAGTAATCCTTTTAAACATGCTTCAAAGTATTGGAAACTGGAATGAAATCTGAATAGGTCCAGCTTGAACACTGGTCGGTAAGCGGTCTGTGGAATTTAAATGTAAATACGAATTTAAATTGGATGGATTGAATGCGGTCACATAAATGGACTAATTCTTTTTGCATGCATTTTTACATAAAATTTTAATGAAAACCAGGGTTCAATTGACATCATCATCAATAATATATCCTAATTTATACACTACTACCTACCCGTTCAATCTTCGCACATGTTGAGTAAAGCTCTACATAAAACATTTTGATTAAAAGAAAAACACGTATAGAAACATTCATTTTTATTTACTAAGAAAGAAAGTAATAATAAATCCCTCGTCCGTGAAAAAACAGTGTAAAAAGCATAGATAATGCAGTTATACGACTAACTTTACTTCTTTGTATCTTTTACAATGACAATATTTTATAAAACTCTATTTAAAATATCAATCTATAAACTCTTCCATCTTCTATAAAATAAACAAAAGCAAAAAATATATATTTATGAACAAACAAAGTTAACATCTTTTGAATCATATCGTACGTGAGTAATTCGTGGAACTAATTCGATTAGGATAACTGCTGGAGATCCGTTTTAACCTGTGTGCCAAATCTTGAAACGATAGGCTGAGCAAAAGGCGTAAACAGGATAAACGTAGAGCATAAGGCGTAACTATAAACGTTTATGACTAATCTACATCAGTTAGGTAAGTCAGTCAGGCTTGGATTTGAATCCTGAGAGGACGTGCAACGAAGTGGAAGGCTTCAAATATTTTTTGAAAGTAGACGAGTAAAAGTATGTTTGCTTCAAAGTTGATAACGTTAAAAATATATATGGCCGTTACGAAACGCTTGACAGATGTGATACGTCTAGTTAGTAGATATTGAAATAATATATAATCAAAGAAAACCGATGAATAAAAATGGTGCAATACAAATAAAAAATTACAAGTTTCATTAATAAAATAAACATATTATTCTTTGCATTACAATAATATACATGATTATCTCGTTGGTCTGGTGACTGGGGGTATAAGGTCATATATACCGAGGAAGCTCGGTCATCCAGGAACTTATTATTAATCACAAACATCTGTAGAGGTCCATCTCTGTCTTCGCCATCTTTAGATCCGACCCTGTCTATAATATATATTCCATTTACTAATCAATTGAATCGATTGGTGCACGGTTTAGTTGGCAACTATTAATTAATTTTGCGATTTCGACGGTCAGCGCTAGCAGTCATACACAAATGTATGTTTCTCATAAATCCTCTTGTAAGAAAGCCATTGGAAGACCTTTTATCCTAAATAATATATTCTACACACCATATCACATTCTTTTTTTTTAAATAATTTGGCCGTTACTACTAGTAGCCGTCTTTATCAAATTCCTATTCTTAAATATGTATTAGTTTTCAAACAATGTCTCATTGTTCTTATTAGTCGACTTTTAGACACAACATCTGAGAAACTTACTAAAAGAAGATTACAAGAACTTAACCTGATGAAATAATGATAATTTAAAAGAAGATCCTTTCACAATGACTATTTCGTTTTTATTATTGTTAAACACGTCCAGGAATCACATACTTGATTACTACGTTCTTACATATTAAAGTAATATTTAACTTTAAGTATAATAAAATTATTATAATCAATCCCTTAGTATGGACCCTGTTATTTTATGCAGATGTAAATTCTTCTTTCAATATTTTACATTTTATTTACTGGTGGCAGGGCTTTGTGCAAGCTCGTCTGGGTAGGTACCACCAACTCATCAGATATTCTACCGCTAAACAGCAGTACTTGATATTGTTTAGTTCCGGTTTGTAGGATGAGTGAGCCAGTGTAATTACAAGCACAAGAGATGAAATATTAGCTCTCAAGGTTGGTGGCGCATAGGCTATGTAAGCGATGGTTGACATTTCTTACAATGCCAATATCTAAGAGCGTTGGTGACCACTTACCATCAGGTGGCCCATATGCTCTTCCGCCTTCCTATTCTATATAAAAAAAAATGTTTTACTTAGCTCTTCATTTCCATTCCCACAATTGATTTATTTATTATTTATATTTAAAAAAAAAAACATAAAAATCGCCGACAGGCGATCAAAGCTAATTTTAACTAGCTTAATTTGTAAGTACTACCTAAAAATTCAGTTAAAAAGTTCTTTACAAATTTTATCTGCATATATATTTATGCAGCTAACCCCATTTCGCGAGTACATTCGACGTCCCACTTTCTCGGCCTCGGCTGCACAATACCTAGACATCTACTTGTATACTATACTAGATATTCAGTGCTTTCTCAGTCTAGGCGTTCTATTGAATTACAAGCTACACGAACTATTATTGAATTACGTCATAGATACTAACTTGATAAAATAGATCGATTTGTAACGATCTTGTTTTCGACTCCACTGTAGGATGTTGACTATTCTCTATTCGGGTCATGTAAATATATATGTATAAATTGTTTTTATATTACATTATAACTATATATATATATATATATACAATGAGAGTTTTATATTTTTATACATATATAAATAGGCAATGACCAGTACAGTAATTTTTTCTTTTCTGTCAATGAAATTTCTGTTTTTTTGTGTGTTATTAACGAGATTTAGTAACATCAACAATAAAATGGAAATAATAGTGGGAAAAAATTTGCACATGCAAATTTTTATAGGTTTCTCAAATTTCAATGTATGGGCAAAACCTCTAAATGGTAGATGCGCCAAAAAAAAGGCCCCCAGTTACCGGCAAGCCCGCTAGGCCCGACCAAGGTAGCGGTCGCGGTATCGGCAGGGCAGGGGGTGCAAAGAATCACCGGTTCATGGCAGGCTACCATAAAAGGCGACTAAATATGGCAACGTACAATGGACGCTCGTTAAGGCTGGACCATCACCTCGCCGAATTAGAAGTAGAGCTAAGTCATATAAACTGGCATATACTGGGGTTATCTGAAGTCCGAAGACAGGGGGAGGACACGATAACTCTAGAGTCCGGTAACTTACTCTACTTCCGCGAAGGTGATAACCTCTCCCAGGGTGGTGTCGGTTTTCTGGTCAAAAAGGATCTCATTAGCAGCATTGTGGAAATCAGTAGTGTGTCGAACCGGGTAGCGTACCTTGTCCTAAAACTCTCCGACAGGTACTCTCTAAAGGTCGTACAGGTATATGCGCCAACTTCGGCATACTCTGATGATGTGGTCGAAGCGATGTACGAGGACATCGCAAAGGCTCTCAACAACACCTCGAAGGCCCACTACAATGTTGTTATGGGAGACTTTAATGCTAAAGTGGGCGTACATAATAGCGGTGAATCGAAAGTTGGACCTTACGGCTTGGGCTGCAGAACTCACAGGGGGCAAATGCTGGTAAACTTTCTCGAAGCGCAGGGGCTCTTTTTGATGAATTCTTTCTTTCAAAAGAAGCCCCAGAGGAGGTGGACCTGGCGAAGCCCCGATAACGTGACAAGGAACGAGATAGATTTTATCATTTCGAATAAAAGGCACATATTTAGAGATGTCTCAGTGATCAACAGGTTTAATACCGGAAGTGATCACCGCTTGGTTCGAGGCACTCTAGATATCGACTTTAAAGCTGAAAGATCGCGAATGATGAGGTCTACTCTCCGACCTACCATGCTCCAAGCTGCTCAAGGTGCCGAAAAGTTCCAAATGGAACTTCAAAATCAATTTACCGCGTTGGAAACCGTAAGCAGTATTGATGAGAAAACCGACACGCTGGTCAAAATACTGCAAAACACATCCCGCAAGTGTTTTCCGCCACAGAAAAGAGACAACGCACCAAAACTCTCTGCTGAGACACTCGAGCTTATGAGGAAACGACGAGAACTACCATCGTTTTTGTCAGATAAGGCCTTAAACCGAAAAATAAAAACGCTGACGCGACGCGATCTCCGATGCTCCAATACCCGTGCCATCAAGGCTGCGATTGAGCAAAATCGGGGATCGAAAGTGTTCGCTCGCAAGTTTGGGAGGCCGCGTCTGACAAAACTTAAAACTGAAAATGGTGGGGTCGTTACCTCTAGGCCTGAGATTGTCGGAGAAGTAGAGAGGTTTTATGGGCAGTTGTTCTCTTCAAGATCGGATAAACCTGTGGGAATCAGTCCTGATGACCAGCGCGCCCCTCTTACGCGCCATTACTCCGAGGAGCTCCCGGTCGTTGACCAAGGCGAGATTAGGGCGGCTCTAGAACAGCTTAAAAACAACAAAGCCCCGGGAGATGACGGAATCACAACAGAGTTGCTTAAGGCAGGCGGGACTCCGGTCCTGAAAGAGCTAGCAAGCCTCTTTAATTCCGTCATCCAACATGGCAAGACCCCGGAAACGTGGAGCGGGAGTGAGGTGGTACTGTTTTTCAAGAAAGGTGATAAAACCCTCTTGAAAAACTACAGACCAATCTCTCTCCTGAGTCACGTGTATAAGCTGTTCTCAAGAGTCGTCACGAACCGTCTCGCCAGACGACTTGACGAGTTCCAGCCCCCAGAGCAAGCCGGCTTTCGATCAGGCTACAGCACCGTGGACCACATTCATACT
This sequence comes from Nymphalis urticae, assembly GCA_905147175.2. Lineage (NCBI taxonomy): Eukaryota > Metazoa > Arthropoda > Insecta > Lepidoptera > Nymphalidae > Nymphalis > Nymphalis urticae. The sequence goes on from LR990002.1 coordinate 2,717,765, forward strand.
GTTCGGCAGATTGTGCAGAAGACCGAAGAGTACAATCAGCCGCTGTGTATGGCATTTGTGGACTACGAGAAAGCCTTCGACTCCATCGAAACCTGGGCAGTGTTCGACTCATTGCAGAGATGTCATATCGACTGGAGATACATCGAGGTACTGAGATGTCTATACAACGCCGCTACAATGACTGTCCACATCCAGGACTGTAAGACGAAGGCGATCCAACTGCGCAGAGGGGTGAGACAGGGGGATGTAATATCTCCGAAACTGTTCACCAACGCGTTGGAAGACGTGTTCAAGACGCTGGATTGGACTGGATGTGGAGTCAATGTAAACGGCGAGTACATCTCACACCTTCGATTTGCCGATGATATCGTCATCATAGCGGAGTCGCTGGAACAACTAACCAGAATGCTGCGTAGCCTTAGTGAATCTTCCCGGCGTGTCGGTCTCGGTATGAACTTGGACAAGACCAAGGTCATGTTCAATAGGCATGTTGTGCCGGGACCAATATACGTCGAAGGGAAACCTCTCGAAGTTGTTAGGGAATATACCTACCTAGGACAGGTTATACAAGTCGGTAGGAACAACTTCGAGAAGGAAGCCGATCGAAGAATTCGCTTGGGATGGGCAGCATTTGGCAACCTTCGTCAAGTCCTCACGTCGTCCATACCGCAATGTTTGAAGACGAAAGTCTTCAATCAATGCGTCTTACCTGCCATGACATACGGTGCCGAAACGTGGACACTAACTGCGGGACTAGTCCACAAATTCAAAGTCGCTCAGCGTGCTATGGAGCGAGCTATGCTCGGAGTATCTTTGAAGGATAAGATCAGAAATGAGATTATCCGGAAAAGAACCGGAGTCACCGACATAGCTTGCAAAATTAGTAGGCTGAAGTGGCAGTGGGCTGGTCACGTATGTCGTAGGACCGATGGCCGTTGGAGCAGACGAGTCTTAGAGTGGAGACCGCGGATCGCCAAACGCAGCGTAGGGCGCCCTCCAGCCAGGTGGACCGATGACGTTAAGAAGGTGGCGGGCACCGACTGGATGCGGAAGGCGGAGGACAGGGAGCTTTGGCGCACCTTGGGAGAGGCCTATGTTCAGCAGTGGACAAGATATTGATTGGCTGTTACAATTACAACAAAAAATTTCAATGATAATGATTATGAACTACTGAAGGAACATTGGTTATAAAGACGATATGATAAGATTTCTTGTGTATTGAAATCTCTTAATAAATAGATTTAATATTACCAGTACACTTTTCTTTAATTAAACTTTTTTTGGAGAATTTCCGGGTTGTTAACCCGGAAATTCTCCAAAAAAAGTTTAATTTGAAAACCTCTTTTGAGGTAGATGGTTCGAAAAGAAATGAAATGAATCAAAGACACTGATGCAAATGATGGCATTTCTAAGTTTGTAATGATTTAAAATTCATGCTTTGAGTTGCAGATTAAAAATCAACATAGTGTTTACGTGCTTAGAAGATAACCAACCTTGAGTAGAGTACATAAACATTTTTCATACATTATGGAACCTTAATAGTACGTATTATCTCTTTATTATAATAAGTGTGTATGTCTTACACACTTACTATAATCTCACATAACATCGATCGCTATATTTGTATATAGCGATCCTCCCGCTATAGGTTTTCAACATAAAGTTCTTTTTTGTTTATACCATTTTACAAATATTGAATTAAAATAACTTGGTGGTTTTGTTCAAGCCCACCTGTATAGGTTACTACTCACTCATTACATATTGCACAACCAAACAACAATTTTTAGTAGGAAATTATTGTTGTGTCCGGCTTAAAGAGCGAGTGAGCCCGTATAACTACAGGCACAAAGGACGCATCTTAGACCCAAAGTTAACGGCGCATTGACGATGTAAGGTGGTTAATTTCTTACAGTGCTGGCACTGTAAGAAATACTAGGTACTATTGTCAATAATACCAACTTCGATAAATATAAGATTGACATTTAAACGATTGCGGATTTGATGCACTGAGTGATGTAATGAAATCTTGTATTAAATTAGATGGTTCAGATGTATCAGCTTAGAGATGTTTTTACATTTGTAGTAGTGTAATACTGTCTGTACTGTGACTAAAGCCGAAATAAACCAGTTTGCATTAGCTACCACGTCCCTCGAATTCTTCCATAAGAATCTTATTCTTTTGTTAGTAATATGTTCATAATAAAATATATATAGAAAGTGAAAACTTACGTCGCAAAAAAAAACTATTTATAAACTAATGTAACAATGATAATTAAATGTCATTTTAGCTGAGGAAAGATTTAATTTGCCGTAACTGTAGAGGAATGGAGAAATATTTGTCTACATGCTATTGAATAGTATATTATAATAATCAAATACATGAATAAAAAATATTATATGTCATTTTTGAGAGACAGCGAGATAAAACCGATCAAATTCAAAAAATAGTTGTAGCTTTGCGCGTTAAATAATATTTTATTTAATGTTTTACATTAATTCAATTCTGCTTACGTTGTGGACTACGTTTTTAAATTTAATCTGTTAGTACTGAGTATGTTTATACTATATGGCAAGGGTTTCTTTAATAAGATAATAATAATGAACGCTAATGAACCTCTCACTATAACAATAGACGAGATGCAAAGCCCCTTAACATTGAGTGGGAAAATGACACCGTGCAAGCGTCGCTTGCTAAGTGTAACACGATAGACTATTTCACAGGTACCACGTCGTTTAATTCAGTACTTAACATTCCCTATTACGTTAAGAGCCTTGCACGGGGATTTTGGGATATACATTATCGAATATGCAGAATGTATAATAATTTTAGTGTTTTATTTATTTTGTTATCAACTTTAAAAAACCGGTGAATGTCTCACTGCTTAGCTTAGCCCTCGTCTCCTTTTTGTGAGATTTGGAGCTTACCACCCGATGCTCATCGTGTATACACATAAGGAAGACTTTTGTCCGAAACATGCAGGTTTCATATTATTTTCAATTACCACCAAGCGCAAGGTAAATTATAAGCACATATTACGCATAATAATTTAGTGATGCTTGCCCGGTTTAGTTAAGAACCCGCATTCTTCAGGCCACTTTGGTCATTAATATATCATAATAACCTAAACCGGAACTTGCAATACTTACATTCCGAAATTTGAGAGATTTAGACGCTTAAATACTCGAATGATGAATGGATGGTGCTTGCCCAAAAATTCCCTTTGTCGTCTTTTATGGTGTTGACGCTCTCTTTGGCGTAGAATCGGTGAGAACATAGGAGAACTTTAACGAAGTGGCGCGAGGATCGGTAACCGCGCAAACGCATCGTTGGAGCGATTCTGCCGGCCCTCAAGTTCTGGATGAGACGAAAACGACGACTTTCCTAAGTAATGCCCGATCATTGTAGTTTTTAAAACTACCTGGAGAAGATTAAACACGAAGCGACGTTCATATGTCACCACTGTAGTGCGAACCTGGACACTGCCCAGCATACGCTAGAGGCGTGGCTGTGGACTTTTGAGATGGGTACCTTACATGTCCTATTTCAGACGACCATAGGGAGGATTGCAGCCGAGGTGGATCACATTGCCGTACGCACTAGCGAGGAGTGAAAAGGGGCAAGATAAGTTTCGCCCCCTGAGGAGAGCTCCGCCGAGGGACCGCAGATGAGTGATATAGACTTGATCCCGGTATAGTTCTACAGTACAGTATTCATTATTATTAAGCTCTTAGTGTGACTTGAGAAAAAAAAATCGACACTTCGGATTGAAAAGAACGTCATATATCACCCGATATTGGAGAAAATAACTTTTTAGTCCTCCACGGTCCACGGTCCATTTCACAAGCAAATCATTTTATAGATTTATAAATTTATTCAAGTCACGTGATAATTAAAAAAACTAAGCTATAGCTGTGTAACTGCTGATGACAGTATAACAGTTTCGGAGATTTCGTAATAGTGCCTCCCTTTTCCTTATACATATATATCTTAATAAATATATATTATAAGACATTATATGATAAATTACGTTATATTTGGGGTACTATGAAATTAAAACAAAAATTATCTTATGAAACTTTATTAACGTTAAATGAAGTATAAAAATCGTTGACTTAAATTCTAAGTTATTATACAATGTATACATAAGTAGGATATAAATCAACAAATTGAAATATTTTAAAGCCGGTAATCACACATAAATATTGCAATATAGCACCTAGAGATATTACTTGTTATTATTTCAACTTGCAGTTTTTTCTAATATCGCTAAAAAAATTTTTATCTTTTTAATAATTTTAAGTAGCTTTTTAAAATATGTTTTAATAACTTTTTAATAACTCAAAACTAAATGAAGCCTGCCATTATGACATTAAGGAAACGAAAAGTTATTAATGAATGAAAAAAAATCAAATATTATAATTTTAAGACTAGCAACACGAACACGAGTAATTACACATTTAGCAAGATCTTTTGACATAAAGTAACGCAAACGCATTAAAATGTTATAAGCAAAAATATTCGATGTACAAAAGAATGGCACGAAAAATATTAATTTAAAAATGTAAAAGAAAAAAATTAAGGCATAAGAGAATTCATAAGAGTATTCGATATTTTTAATGTCATATTAATTTTTTTCTATATTATAAATAGTTAAAAAACTTCCATCATCTAAAATTTAACTAAAATAGCCTCAAATTTCGAGATTCTTATAAATTCGAATTCAATTAATATCATTGGACGAAGCAAAGACACAAAAATAACTTTATTTATTGCATTTAACAACTCAGTAAAAGTTATTTACAATAATATTTTTGCAAATAATTGATTAAAAAAGTCTGTGTGAATATAAAAATTATAAGACAAAATTAACTATTTATGCCCGGTTACTATATTTAACGAATCGTTAATGTAGATCAATAATAATCGAATATTTATAAATACCGAATATTATATTCAAAATATGATTTGTTTTGCTACCGGATACTAGAAGACTCCTTGACGTTTATTTTTTTTGTCATAGGCCTGATGGTAAGTGTTCACTGCCGCCCATAGACATTGGCGATGTAAGAAATAATAACCATTCCTTACATCGCCAATGCGCCAACAACCTTGGAAACTGAGATGTTATATCCCTTGTGTAGTTACACTGGCTCACTCACTCTTCAAACCGAAACGCAACAATACTAAGTATTTCTGCTTAGCGGCAGAATATCTAATGAGTGGGTGCAGAAAGCCCTACCACAAGGTAACGTTCACAATTTCTATAACACTAGAACACCACATATGACATATTCATACCAGACCCTACTATCCCTATTATACAATTCGTAGCAATCCGATCCGTAGATAGCGAGCCGATGTTAGCTTTTAAATTACGCCTCAAAATCAATTCCACCCCACAATTTCAAGTAACCAGGCATGTCAGTTTTATAAATGAATATATTGTTTATTTATGTACCGTACACTTAGAAATAATTGATACTATTCGTATAGTTGTTAACTGTTATGATAAAAAGATCAAGAATCGACATTGACACTTATTGTTAAAACAATAAAGATAAAAATAGCTTGATATCAGATACATTGTTGTTTACACAACAGCGCTGCTGGCCATCTGGTTGACACCGCACGTTCCGTCGCCACGGTAAACGCGGTAGTAGCCCTGCTCTCCCCACGACTTACCCCACGAATTCTTTACGATCCAGTAGGGCAGAGTTTTGTGGAACAGAGGATAATCTGAAGAGAGCAAAATACATAAAGCTTATAGAACACTAAAGAAAAATATTTTTCATATATTTAGCCCATGGAATGTGCAATGTAACAGCCTGTGAATGTCCCACAGCTGAGCTAAGGCCTCTTCTCCTTTTATGAGGATAAGGTTTCGAGATCGATTGATTCGAGATTTCTGATCCCACCACGCTGCTCCAATGCGGGTTGGTGGAATACACATGTGGTAGAATTTCAGTGAAATTAGACACATGCAGGTTTCCTCACGATGTTTTCCTTCACCGTCAATCACGAGATGAATTATAAACACAAATTAAGCACATGAAAATTCAGTAGTGCTTGCCCGGGTTTGAACCCACGATCATCGATTAAGATTCACGCATTCTAACCACTAGGCCATATCGGCTTACTAGGCCATCTCAGCCTCATATTAATAAATATTCAATTACAAAAAACTCCCTTTCTTGTAACTAAATTTAAGAAATATAAAAACGTGTATTGTATACATAGGCTTGCAAAGTTTTTAAAAGTCATTGATATCATTATACAGAACAACGGAATTTTGTTAATCGGTCCATTTATATTTAATTAAACTTGTAATAATTCTAAAATGATTAATTCAATACATTGATATTAAAATTTTAGTAATTCGGTTACAAAATAGACTAATGTTAAAAGCTCTCAAATTTTTTAAAGTAGAGCATATTATATTAAGGAGAAGTTTTGGATTTTTTAAATCTATTCGGTGATATTAAAACAAATGTTTTTTTACCTTTTACGCCGTATCCCACAATGAGTACACCGTGATCCAAATTCGACGGACTGCAAAGAACCTTCCATGGGTGAGAAACGCCGCCCACGTAGAACTGCATCGCGTTCGCATTAATACCTGCAAACATTAATATTAATATTTTAGAGTACTATTTTTTTTTCGTTCTATTTAATGACCGAACACGAATTTGCTGTGCGTGAATTTGGTTCCAATGTTGGTGACAGTGGTGCTTGCTTTTTTTTATAGAATAGGAAGGCGGCCGAGTATATGGGCCATCTGATGGTAAGTGGTCACCAAACGCCCTTAGACATTGGCATTGTAAGAAATGTCAACCATCGCTTACATCGCCAACGCGCCACCAACCTTGGGAACTAAGATGTTATGTCCCTTGTGCCTGTAATTACACTGGCTCACCCTTCAAACCGGAACACAACAATACCAAGTATTGCTATTTTGCGGTAGAATATCTGATGAGTGGGTGGTACCTACCCAGACAAGCTTGCACAAAGCTCTACCACCAGTGCTTGGATAAGTGTGCCCAGTGGCACATTGACTGGCTGTTATATACTTTTAATAAGATATAAAATAAAAACTTATTCATGGAATAAACATAAAAAATGTCTATGTACTTTTAAATCTATTCATTCTTCGTCAAACATTTTTAGCATTACAGTACGATCAACGTTCAAAATTTCACAATCATAAAATTAACGAAATTACATAGATGTATAACTATTTATAGTATATAATACTGCGATATACATATAGTAATGTTGGGCATGAACTCACCGATGGAAATAGGGCCGTTCTGAACAAGCCACTTGGCCATGTCAGTCTCGTTGGACGTTATGTTGACTGCGCTGGTGATCCTCACTCTAGACAGTGTTTTGTTGAAGGCACACTTGTCATTTTCACCTTCATATGGATAGTCGTTCTCTGTTTCTAAGCCGCCGAGTTCTTCTATTGCTCTATAAAAAAAATGTTGGTACTTTACACACGGTCTATATTTGCTTTACTTATCAATCCTAACACCTACCGAGACAATAGACATGATAATAATTAATTAGCTTCTGTATCACAAGATACAGTGTAGAGTACATGTGTATACTGCATAGTGTAGTGTACAGTATAGTGTACACTAGTACAGTTCACTGCACAAGTTGTACCCTCAAATCGTTAACCTACTAACAGTCGTAACGATTTGTAACATGAGATCAAAGAGTCCATTCGAAGGCAGAGACATTTTTAATGTTACGAAAGCATAGCCGATCTGCTAAGTGTACTAAAATTACTAAAATATATTTTAATACATGAACTAAAAATATATATAAATTATAAGTAAAAAAAAGGTTACGGTAATAATTATAATTAGTGTTTTCATTTCATTTCCATTATAATTAACTAACCGTTGTTCTATAATAAAATCGAATAGTGTCAATAACATGCAGAATGCATTTATCATAACTGCCACGTTCAGTAACAATCCGCTGCAGATGCCAAGCCGATGTTATCATATTTTAAAACTTCATTCCGACGGACGTAATTGAATTCTTGCAATTAATCAAACAGAATCGTTTGCAAATCTGTAAATAATATTAATCACGTTGTTTTTCCACTCAGCGTCGTTCATTGTTTAATAATAGCGTGCGAATTGAAGACATTTTTATTGTTTTGTTTAATTCAAAACAGGATAACAATTGAAAAACTAACGAATCGACGCAAGAATATATAAATCTATCACTACTCATAAAACTATTTCATCTGTGTCAACAATCATTTTATAACTTGAGCATGGGTAATGAAATGGTTATAGGAAATTTTAACTTTAAAGAGTTAAATAGAAATGTAACTTTGTATGAATTACACCCTTACGAAGTCAAATCAGTAAATAGATATTGAGGTTTCCTGTACGGAGGTTCTTTTGTTAGGACGGGGACTCCCATGCCTCAGAAAGCAGGTAAATCAGTCGGTCCTATCTCTCTCTCTCTCTCAGCTCGTATCGAATCATCATTTTCATCATCATCATAAATTTTACGTTTAATATTGACTGACACGTGTTTAAACACGTCAGTTAAAATATTATAATAAGGATAAACATATTCATAGCAAATTATGCAACAAAAACAATGAAAATTCATTAAATTAACCTCATAATACGAAAGATAAGCTACCAGTCCTAATAAATGTTACGTAAACATTATTATTTTCCTTGTTATGAATCATTAATTACAAAATTGAGATAAGTTAAAAGAACAAGATCGTTTTCAAAATCATTAAAAATAATAAAATAAACTAGATTATTATACATAAAATATTATACATAAATAACTAATGGGTATGTGTTGCAATACCTTTTCTTGTATAAATTATTTAATAATCCGTCACCTACTTTTAGTTACTACGGTAGACACCTTCAAGTGTCAAAAACAGCTGTACAAATATTGAACTCAATCGTATGAATAATATACAAACTAAGAATTCATTCTTTAATACATTGGTAATAAAAATATAAGATGTATTTATTCGAAATATATTTTGATTCAATTGGACGACACCTTGTTAGTACAATAAAATAACAAAACAAAGAAATGACCAAAAACCGCCGTAATTTATTTTTAAGCTTGACATGATGTGTGTCATTAGCAGAATCGTAAACTACGTTTTATTTTTATTTATTACAATGTATTTGTAACACATAGTATGTTATGTATATATTGTAGCTTTTGCACTGCTTATGTATATAAACTTGTAACCACGCCAAATCTCTCCTCCGTGCTCGCAATATCCTTAAAACGTGCGTAAAACGTTTGCTATACAAAGTTTTTCTTTCACGTATTAATATATAGATTTACTTTTCCGAGGGAGAGTATTTGATAATGTAAGCAGATGCCACGCTTGCCACGAAGTTATAAGATTAAGGCTCATGTATATTACAAAAAAAAACCTTAATAGGCAGCCCGTGAAATTTGATAGTGTTTTTTTATTAATAATTAAAAAGTAATGTTTGTACGTACAAGCCGAGATGGCCCAGTGGTACGAACGCGTGAATCTTAACCAATGATCGTAGGTTCAAACCCGGGCAAGCAACACTGTGTTTTCATGTGCTTAATTTGTGATTATAATTCATCTCGTGCTTTACGGTGAAGGAAAACATCGTGAGGAAACTTGCATGTGTCTAATTTCACTGAAATTCTGCCACATGTGTATTCCACCAACCCGCATTGGAGCAACGTGGTGGTATTAGCTCCAAACCTTCTCCTCAAAAAGAGGAGAGGAGGCCTAAAGGCCTGGGCTAAAGCCCAGTAGTAGGACGTTCACAGGCTGTTACGGTGTGTTCTCTTTGCGTTCCTAAACTATTAATCCGATTGTGATTAAACTCAAATGTCCTGCATAAGCCAGCGAAGGCCTGCCATTAAAAAACAAGATTCTTTTCTTTGTATCTCTGTGCTTCCATTTACCGTTATTTACAGCTGCTCTACCCGTGCGAAGCCGGCACATTTTAATTAAACACAAATTTTACTTAAACGATCTCCATGCAAGATATACGGAACTTATTTCAAATTAATTTCATTAAGCTATTCTTCATAATAAAATAATAATCGATAGAAATTTATTAGATTTCTCGTTTATGCAAAATTTCGTGCTGGTTAACAGCTGGTTGCTGGTTAACGAAACCATAGTTAAGACGAGAAGGCGTAACAAACAAAAAAATCACTTTTACATTTATAATAATAGTTAGATATCTGTTACAAATTCCAATAGGATGGCACGTTGTGAAACTGCATTACCCAGCAGTATTATAAAAATAGTAACAGAAAACAATTGAATTAAAAACAAATGCAATCTAGTTAATACGAGATGTCTATAAATACATGTATGGTAATACTTTTAATAAGAAACTATCTTAGGAATAAAAATGATATTTTAAATTTTAGGCCTATAATAAAAATAATAAGCAAAGCACTAAATACTAATAGGTCTCATTCTAACATATTAAGCTGATAATAAAATAAGTTGCTACTGAGAATTTGTTGACTTATAAATCCAATATATTGGTCCAAACTGGTATTTTAATCTATACCTCGGAATCTGCCATCGTATTATATAGCCACTACACCTAGGCTGAGGCAGGTTAGAAATATTCTTACCGATATGCGTTGTCTGGAAGACCGCCATTGCACCCTTCGTCTAACTTGTCACAATCCACGAGCTCCTGTTCCGAAAGCGACACCAGCTCGCCCGTTTGAATTTTCCACTGACCTTCTATATTACCTGCAAGTAAAAGTATTCGTTATTACGTTATCTTTATCTTTTATCTTACATAATAATCTTTAGATTCTGACAGTTTCAATTAGTATTAAGTTGTTATATTTGCCCTCCTCTTACGACCCGGGTTCCTTCAAACGAGGCGTGAAGAGGCATCTTGCGGGCCGGCAAAGCGAGGGCGGCTAGTGCAGAATCTTCTTCCCGTCTGTACTGGCCGTCGTCGCGTTTGGACTCTACTACCACTTAACATCGGGTGGAGTAGTCATTTGCCCTCCAGGCAAATATAAAAAAAAGCCGCGTGCAACACAATGGATGGATCGGTTTAAATTAATAAGTGTTAAACAACGTAGTAAGAAGATCAATATTTACTCACTTACGACTTACCAATGTAAAAGGCAAATGACCAACTGGCTTCTCAATTATGGACTATGATGAGACTGAGTAATTACTAAAACGATTAATATCTACGACCTAACTTATTTTTCCTTCTTACCCCATACTATTTTGCTAAATTACATTTTATTCTATTTTATGTTCGCAATGAACAACTAATAAATAAATGTGCTGTCGAATTGGAGAGCGTTAGTAGCTATGACTTAGTATTATACTACTGTAGTTACTATCGTATATGATATGTATAAATTGTTCAAAATAAATAAATAAATAAAAATAACTGACCTGTCACACTAAATGCCCAACAACTCCCACATGAACCTTGATCTTTAACTTCAGTGACCGCATTGTACTGCCTCCAATCAAACATGGCCGGGAGATGCACCTGAGGAATCTCAGCCTTCCTCATCGGTATTTGATTCTGGTCTCGAAGACTCGGTTTCAACCCCATATATTTTTGTCCGAACTCCTCGTAGGTTAAATCGGCGAATCTTGTAACGGCATATCTAGCGGTTCCTCTTTCATGAGTGTTGAAATCATGAATTTTCTTCACATTATCTTTAAATATGCTGAACCTTTTGAGCATTTCGTTGTGATCGTTTATATAATCGGGCCTGTATGTAGCCAGAAAATCGGAAAACAAATGTTCCGCTTGTATGCTTCGGTATAGTTCAGTCGTAGCGCCATCTTGATAATCGCAGGTCACGCGATAAATAGGCGGCCGGTCAGTCCAAGTTCGCAACCAAACATTCACACGACAAAACTTATTTAAACCCATATTATTGACCAATTTGCAGTCATCTTTAACGCTTAATGCCAAACAGTCCGTATACCCGACTTCAATCTTCATTCTATAATGAAGACCAGCAATTTCTTGTTTTTCTAATGAATATACTCTTACAACTTTTTGTCTTCTTGAACTTGGGTACTTCGCTTCGATATGCTTCAGAGCCTCGTTTGCTAATTGCATAGCATTCTGGGTGCTCTCGAACTCAACATGCGGTTCGAGAGGAGTTTCATCGTCCTCACAACTAACGTCAATCTGTCTGCCATTTTCCAACCAAAGTCGCTCCCAAATGTGCGAAATGCAATGTCTCCGGGGTAAGTGTTCTATGAATTCACACGTTGTGATGTTATCGACCCATTCGTACTTTAGACAATTTGTGTAACCCACATCGAAATCTATAGTAGTAAGCTTTCCGGTAGTAATTTTGTTTGAAAAGCTATTAATTTGCATAACTCTTTGTTTATATTTATTTATTGAAGACATTTCTAGCTTTTCTAATGACTCTTTTACTAAATTTTGTATAATTTTATCATCAGACGTTATATTCTTGAATTCTAATGATCGCTTATCCCGATACTGTCTCTCTTGATTACAGTGTGTAGTGATTTTTCCAATTTTTTTACTATTTGGTTTCATCCACACATATGAGGTACATGTCTTTGGCGTTTTAGATATATCTACATAACACTCGTCAGGTTTTTGCTCAATATTAACATGTTTCGAACAATTTAATGAAGTAGCTACGAAAGACACTTTCATAGGGGTGTTGAAATCTAAGCTAGGTATAACGTGCGGTTCGCCACTGTTAATCAATTTGTTTTGAATCTTAGGTGACGATTCCAACTCCTTCAGAGATCGCCGTATAATTTCTGGTATCGATATTCCTGTGACTTTTTTGAAATCTGCTTCATCATCACACACTACATTAATGCTTTCCACGACTAATTCATCATCAGGCGATGGTTGCAAGTCAACAAAACATAGTCTATGATACATTCCCGATAACTCTTCACAACTAGCTAAGTGCATTTCATCTTGATGTCGTAAACAGAAAGTATACGCAGTTTCTATATACATTTTTATCGTATTTACACCCCTATTCATATGGCTTCGACTAGAATGAATAGTTATAAGCTTTTGTAAATTGTTTGTATCAGACTTATCATTAATTTGACTTATAGCGCGATCCACATAGTAATACATAGTGTCCTCGTCGATATCATTTTCACCTGAATCTATTTGTCTCTTTGTTCTTTTACCATTATCATATAAATCGTCTCTTTTAACATTTTTTGTATACACTTTTTTACAGGTTACATTTATCTCTTTGTCTGATTTTAACCATGGTCTATTCCATACTTCCGATTCACAGCGTAGTACGGTTTGAGGTTTTAGCAAACTGCATTCGTCTATTATATTTGGACCGTCAGTAAGTAAGCACTTTGTTGGTGATATTGAGAATTCTAGCTTTGTAAGAACACCTTCTACCATTTGTTCGGTTACGTGATGTATTTTAACAATTTTATGTAAATATTTCGCGTTATTTAATTGCTGGTATTTTTCTAGAGACTGTTCAGCTAATTGTTTATACTCTTTATTATCTATATTTTTTTCTTCTGGAGCTCCCAAGCGGATGCTGCGTTTATTTCTATCATTTTCATTTTCATCAGAAATTTGTTCATCGCTGAAAATTTCATTACAATGTACATCAATTTCCTTGCTTCCTTTCCAAGGACGATCCCAAATTTTTGAATGACAGTAAAGGATGTTGTCTTTATTGCATTTGGATGTTTTCGTGGTGCATGACATAGGTGTAGCCACAAAATCTATTTTATAAATTATTCCTGAAACAAGATGTTCAATTACCTGTTTTACAATTATATTATGTTTTGCTTTTGTTTTATGCACACTTTGATATTTCTTTAATGACTCTTCAGCCAATAATTTGTATTTTTCATCATTAGGATTCTTTTTTTTTGGAGCTCCCGTTAACGCTCGTTTACGTTTAATATGTGGCTTATTTACATCTTCTTTTTGAGTACCAAAATTATCTATGTCTTGTCTTGGATTCAAAACATCAACATTAGTAAGTACATACCGCTTTTTTCTGGACTCAACACCTAAACCGTCACAATTTACTTTATACTCAGTCTTCTTCAACCAAGGCCGTTCCCATATTTCTGAATGACAGACATATTTTCGATTTTGGTTATTTTTATTGGTTATTTGAAAATACATTTTTGTTAACTGTCCAGATACCACTTGCTTTGTAACATTTTCAACTTTTACAACTATATACTCATTACCAATACTTTGTGCTTGTAAAAAATTTTCCAATGATTTATCAGCTAGCAATTTATATTGTGGTTCAGTAGGGTCTGTTTCTTGAGGTGCCCCCACGTACAATGATCTTTTTTTAACAGACTTATGAATGTTTTTTTCTACAGTGTCATCACACTTGACCTTTATTTGTTTACCGTCTTCTAACCAAGGACGATCCCATATTTGCGCTTGACACTTTCGTAGTGGTTCATTATCTAATAATTCACAAGTATTTAAATCAACTTTATATACATTAGTACATTTTGTGTAACCCACGGAAAACTTTACTTCAGTCAACAATCCTCCTATTAGCTGAGTTGTCACAGAAATAATCTCTACAACCTTTTGCTTATTGTTCCTATTTGAATTGACATCTAAATATTGCAAGGCATCTTGCACCATGTCAAATACTTTTGGATCATTTAAGCCCTTTATTTCATTTGATTTTTTCTTTTTAGTAAATCTTTCATCAATGGGCCTTTGAGTACATACATATGTCAATTTTGTCTCTTTTAACCAATGTCTTTCATGTACAGTTATTTCACATATATTAGAATCCATACTTTGTATTACCGTGCAATTTTCTCTATTCTCATATGGAATTGTTTTATTGCAATCAGTATTTACAAGATTTATGATAATTTTTGTTAGCCTACCTGAAGCTTGTTGTGTATTAGCTTCTAATATTTCTTCGATTTTCATTGCATTCGGATTCAATGACTCTTTTTCGATTTTTTTTACTGATTCCTTAGTTAGTTTTAATAGAACGGGATCATTTAATGGAATACTTTCTGGTTTGCTGAGCGGTATTTTTTTCTTTTTCTCATCATGACAAAATGCACTTAAAATTTGAGGTGTATTTTCTTCAAAAACTTCAATCACACCATTACATATTTTAGTTACCTCACTATTACTGTCACAATCTACTTTGTCACAAGGAATTACAACACGTGCTTGGATATAAAAAAAATGTTGGAAATTTTCATATTCTTCTTCTGCAGCAATAATTTCTTTAAGGATTCTTGTTTTAACTTCTAAATCCATCTCATTAATGTAATCTACCAAATTCTGTGCTAATTTATATAAATATTGTGCATTGTTGACATTATCCTTAATCTTATGGATCTTTTCAGCGAGAGACATAATTTTTAAATCGTGGTCGTAACTTCTTTTATTTCTAACAATATCATAGTGATTACCATCGAAACCAGCAGAGTTGAAAAAATTTATCAACTCATCTATTGCTTTTTTCTTATCTTCGTTTAAAAAAGTAGTCTTTTCTTGATTCTCGGGTGGTTTCTGCGGAGCTGAATTGTCACTGTATTGCCTCACTGTCTCCATAGTAGAAACATGGTGTGTATTCTCATCACCTGTGTTTGGTGATTTTATTGTTTCACTAAGTTCACTTACAGTTGTTTCATGAAATTTAGAATGAGGAATTATTTGTTCTTCCAAATTTTTCATTTCATTATCAGTTAGAGTTTTTTCTTGTTGCGGCTGCACCTGTACATCTGTGTTATGAATTGATTTAAGAATTTCATCCACAGATCCTGTATTTGCAATATTGTCATTATTAGGAGTAGGTTTTGGGGTACCATCATCACTTTCATTGTTATTTACAGGTAGATTGATATCATTATTTCTATTATTGTCGTCATTGTTTGGTATATATTCTCCCTCATCTCCAAACAGCCATTCCTCTGTACAGTTATTCGATAAAACAGTTCTATACTTAGAACCATCGCGCATTCTTATCCAACTCTTTTCTAGTACTGTTACCTTACATGGTTTAATTTCGACACATTCATTTTTTGGTGGTGAGCATTTATTGAAACTAACTTGAAGTGTTAAGATATATCGAACACCATTGACAACCTGTAATAAAATAAAATTATTAATACATATAGTAAATTGATTACTGTAGAACATATATTATAAATTTATATAATTTTTTTACTATATTATATACATTTATTTTAAACTTACTTGCACTGTTCTTTCCACATCGAGCACAGAGTCAAGTGAGTGCTGGACACTAGGCTCATGTTTATCTAATTGCTTGATAGCGAGAGCAGCTAGGTCATTGACTCCAGGTGCTTGAATGTTCACATGACTTGAGCATCCTATACAGGAGCCACCAAACTGTTTTCTAGGTATTGCTACAAACTGCTCACCAGATGTAACCTGATAATAAAAAGAGATAATGGCAATAAGATTTTATTAATTTTTAAATTTGTATAAATTTAAATCAAAGTATTTCAAATTTGATAATATAAACATTCTATGGTTTTAATTCATTTTTGACATGATAACAATACAAAAGGAAATTTTTGTCAATTTAATAATTAATATGAATTATTTTACCCCAATATTTGATTGGACTTCATTGTCCAGATGCACAGGTTCATGGACAGTGGGAAGTTCTATTTGAGTAGTTTGATCAATTTCCTGCTGATCATCTTCACTGGACTTTTGCTCTGTTATCTGATCAATGTTTTCACAGTGATACTCATTATTCTGTACACTTATACCAACTTCGTTCAAGTCTTGTATGGTTGCAGAGCATTTGAAGTATCTTGGAGAATCAAAGTCATGATTATCTGTGGCTTTCAATTTGATTTCAATATAATAACTTTCACTAGCATCATTCTAGAACAAAATAATTTTAATGTTTATAGATTTATATATTATATAGTTTATTACATAGTTTGTTACAAATTGTAACTTTTTTTTGTCTTACATTTTTTTAAATCAGTTTTAAGTTATTTTTTTTTATAATTAGTACATAATATTAATTGCTTCAAGGTTACAAGAAGTTATTTGCCTGATAATGTTGTAAAACATTAACATTTTAATATCATATAAAATAAAATTTTATATTTATAATTATAAGTAACCAATGACCATACTATAATGATAATAAAAACAGGGGTCTCCCTTACGATAACCTTAATAAAAAAACGTATCTATTGTTCTTGCACTAACCGTTTTTTGCGCATTAATAATAGCACCATCTTCGTAAGTGTACGGCTGGTTTGGTAAGTTATTTAGGTAATCCACAAAACCATTTAAAAATTTATCTTTTTTTTCGAGGTCTAATTCGGCTAAACAAACAGATAATAGAAAATACACATTTATCGTAAACGCAAATTTTAACCACCGCATGACGATATTATTCAGGCGATATCATAGCTGAACACACAAAAACGGAATGAAGAAAAGACTATGTCACTACGACTTATTTAAAATAGTGAATGATTCAACAAATCCGCAGTGATCACTGATCATAACAATCACCTAACAAGACATTAACAATTACACAGAATTTTGTATTGACATTGACATATAACGTTGACTTATAACGTAGACAGAGAAACAAATAGACCAAGGGGCCGTGAAACCGCGATTGAGACAGAGATAGTTTGTCAATGTTTGCTATAATGTTGCCATAGTAACTAGATTCCCTGTTTTGGGAGATAAATAATTTTCAGGATTTTTATAAAACAAAATAAGGTTATAAAATTTTACTCTTAAATATTTATTTACTTTTAATTATTTACATATATACATTATATACATTTGTGTTTATATTAGTACTGTTTCGCTACTTAAGTAGCGAAACAAATACCGAAACTGGTTACGCGATAAGGGACAAAAGATTTGATAATTCTATCTCTGTCTTGTGGTTACCAAATGTTTTACATTTGTAACGTAATTTTCGTTTTCTTTCTTGTGTAAGTGAGAAGGAAATCGTCATTGCGTCTATATTAGTTTCTCTGTCTACGACTTATAATGTATTTATAATATCTTATTGATTAAAAATTGCACGGGATTAAATTCTTATTTTACCCGTACGAAGTCGGGCAGCACGCAGCTAGTGTCTATGTATTAAACATATTAAAAGGCTTATATCAATTACGTAAACAATTTTTATATCATTAGATAAACCGCAAATGCATTCATTATTTAAAATAGTTTAAAATAATATTATTATTAAATAAAAGACATATGTAGGTATGTATGTAGTCTGGTTTAAAAGTTTAGACCAGTATAACTTAAAAAAAATTAAGGAGATAAAATTCGAGATAACATTTAATTGTCTCATTTTTTTAATACAATCCCAACAACAATCGACTCCTTTAAATTTCAACACCAGCAGCGCCATAAGACTCTTTTGATACACAAAGATACTTCAAATCTCTACCTACGCTCCATGTTTCAGAACTTGATAATTTACATTTTTGACGATTCACCATTGAATGACACTGACAATATAGACATTTGACAAACTATTAGTTGACAATTGACATTTAATAAATAAATACCGTTACCTATAGCTTCGTAGTACTGTAGCTTTCACCCCTAATTTTTAATTTATTTTGATATGCTTACAATATTTTTTATATCTGTAACATACGTTACACTAATGTAAATATACGTTATGGCTGAGCTAAATAAAAAACAATCAGCACCTTCAACGAATAATAAAATGTATGTCAATTGTACTGAAGTTTAAAGTAACAAACTTTCATTTATGAATAAAATTTGTATAAATATTAAATTTTATTTCTATTGTTTTCTTAGATGGTGGATAACATTCGGCATTCTCTGCGGAGGAACATTCTTAACTCGATTTTACAAAGTTTTAGAACCTGATCATGTTTGGTGAGTTTTACATTTAACAAATATATTTCTTATATTATTATTACTAGTACGGAGTACTATTATATAATTGCGTTTTTAAAGTGCTTAACTATAAAAGATTAAATGTTAGAAATAAGTAAAAATACTATTGTTACAGTTGGGATGAAACACATTTTGGCAAAATGGCAAGTTGGTATATAAATCGAACTTTCTTCTTTGATGTCCATCCTCCGCTTGGAAAGGTACCATTATTCAGCTAAAGCCTTTGGTCAGTTAGTTTCAAATTTAATTATAAATATGCTTTCCAAGGCATGGGAGCGTACACACTTCCATCTTCCAGACTGGGCGGCTACTTACAATTTTCGACAGAAAAATATTTTATATACTGTTAACAATGGCAATATTATAAATAGTTGATAATATGTAAATAGATTTTCCTTCCATTAAAATTCAGTATTTTGTTTTATTTGTGTACAATTAACATTAGTGTGATTAAATTTTAGATGCTCATAGCTTTGTCTGGAAAGTTGACTGGATATGATGGAACATTTCCTTTTGAAAAACCCGGTGACAAATATGATGGGGCTAGATATGAAGGCATGAGAATTGTAAGTTAAAATAAAAATCCAATAGTACATTAACTAAATCCAGACATAAATAAACTGATCAAGATGATGAAAATAATTTATTGACCATTTCCTAAGCTTATTACAAAATATAAACTATATATTTAAAGTATCTGACATATAATTTACTTTCTTAACACATTTATGCAAAAATATATTTCATAAATTTCTGTGATTGTAAAATATCAAAACTTAGGTAAAATGGTGTAGGAGATTAAATAAAATTTGTTTATTAAAATAATTAAATGTTACACAGACACAGAATTACAAGTATACTTTTTTTGCAAGCTTGCATTGTGTATATTGTAATTAAATACTACTTTTATTAATTTGTTATATTACAAATTAATAAAAGTAGTATTATTTAACTTATAATTTTTTTTTCCAACATCATCCATGTTGGAAAAAAATATAAGTTCATTCTATTGATTTTAAAGAAAAAAAAAAGAAGAGGCCTTAGCCCAGCAGTGGGATGTTACTGTTACTGTAAATAATGTGTTTAAATATAAAAGTATCTGAGCAACCAAGCTTCACTCAGTTTTAATAATGAGTTAAAATTTATACTTATACAAGTATTGGATATTTAATTAATTAAATAAATTTATTATAAGGATAAATAAAAACTTTTATTACAGTTTTGCACTACATTAGGAGCTCTGATAATTCCTCTCACATTTTTAACATTGTGGGAGATGACTAAATCAATTGACTCCACTTTCATTGGAACATTACTTTTATTATGTGGTAAGCATTTTGTCCTTAAATATTTGAATACTACATAATATATCAGTTGAGATGGCATAGTTGTCAGAACATTTAAATCTTAACCAAAGGTTGTGGGTTAAACCCAGGCAAGCCCAACTTAATTAGTGATTACAATTCATGTTATACTTGGTGTTTAAGGGAACAACAACGTAAATTGATTGTCCCCTATTTACTGTTCATAATATAACATGGATAAGAAGTTGAACCTAATTTTCTATGACTGAGGATGTGGTTTTCTCTTGACATGACTTTTTTTAAATAAAAATCAATGTTCATGCAGAGTATCAAGCAAATATTTCTGAATCTATAAATATAAATGAAAATACAAGCATTATTTTATTTTAATTGATTACATATAATTGACCCATGATTGTTTTTAAGAATCGTGCATGAACACAATGTGCCACTTATCTATAGAACTTCAAACTTAAAATGGATGCAATGAACCAAGAGCATATTATTTATTTAATATTTCGAACTTATTACAACTACCATCTTTAATAATTAAACCACTAGATGGCTGGTTCTTGGACAAACACATTGAAGTGTAGACAAAGACACACACACACTCAATATTGTAAATGTATTAAACATTTTAATATAATATTCAAATTCATTTTTCTACTTTGCTATTCATTTTAAATTAATAATCTTTTATATTTTTTTAGATGTTGGCTTTTTGACTCTTAACAGATACATTTTGCTTGACCCGATTCTTTTATTTTTTATGAGCTGTTCAATGTATGGTGTGTTTAAGGTAAGCTTATTAATTTGATTTTCAACATATTAAAGATATTTTTAGATACTTTTGTTTCCATTTCTGATGTGTAGTAATTCATTTTGGGTAAATTAATTAATTATACTATCTTGTCTACAGGTTCGATCTCTCACTGATTCTGGTCTCGAGCCATTTTGTACAAGAATGTTATGTTGGCAGTTATACTTGGGCGCTTCACTTGCTTGTACAATGTCTGTTAAATTTGTTGGTCTGTTTGTTGTTCTCTTCGTTGGTCTTCGAACTATTGCCGATTTGTGGAATGTGTTGGGTGACTTAACAAAGCCTGTGGTAAGTTGATTCTACCTAAAAAATTGTATATAATAGTTATTAGTGTACGAAAAGTAATTAAATAAATAACACTTGTAATTACATAGAGCTTAATGTTTGTTTATTGACATTGGTAGAATAAGTGACAAAGATAAGCTTATAATGAAAAGTTTCTGA
This sequence comes from Nymphalis urticae, assembly GCA_905147175.2. Classification (NCBI taxonomy): domain Eukaryota; kingdom Metazoa; phylum Arthropoda; class Insecta; order Lepidoptera; family Nymphalidae; genus Nymphalis; species Nymphalis urticae. The sequence goes on from LR990002.1 coordinate 2,739,290, forward strand.
CTCCACAGTCACTAAATCTTTCCTCGAGCAATGTGTTATTTTCTATAAAAAAATGTTAACAGTTAATAAATTTAAATCTTTTGTTGAAATCAATATCCCAAAAGAAACATATTTATTTTAGTAACAGCCTGTTAATGTTCTGTTTCAGAGTTTGACGATAAAGCATCTCATTGGCAGAAGCATTACTCTTATATTATGGCCAATTATACTGTACGTTTTCTTTTTCTGGATTCATCTAACGGTACTCAGTAAAAGGTAAGTGTAACCTCACGATTAAAAAAAAACACTTCGGTTTTTCCGGTTTACATTTGTTACAACAGTGTTGTAATTGTTATAAAATAAAACGCTCCATATATGCTAATTCTATATTCGAAGAGTTAGCGCGATCCAGAAACATGTTTTTTATTCATGGAGCTGTTAACAATTACATTTGTTAATGTTAACGTTTTATGGTCCATTAAAATAAATAAATAAATTCAATTTTTTTAGTATAACAATAAGAAATAGCACCTATAGTCTCAGTGGTTTTTGAATCTTATTAAGTTAATGATTGTCTTAATAACTACTTTTACGTCTTTGTAACAAAGCCTTGAATTCCGTCAACAATGTTGAGGTAAGGAAGGCGGCTTAAAATTCGCGGTGTCACCGCACCTTCCGAAAAGTGTTAACCGAATTTCAAGCTGATATTGGGTACAAAGCTTCGTTTTGATAGATAAGACTCCAAATGTTGGTTTTCGAGATATCTAATTTTGATTTTGTAATTTTACCCCACGACTGTGCCTTTATACAGGTTGACTGGTGAATTAGTATCAATACTTAAGGACGTGATATTTGACGACCATATATGACCAAAAAAAAAATACATATAACATAAATATTAATAAACTTCTAAGTAAAGTTAACCAAAAGTTATGTAATTAATTACGCGTCATGTGGACACCCTAGCTGCGCTGACGACACAACACAGTTAGGTACATTTAGTTATCGCGCGGTACTTTCCCTACGTCCAAACGCCGCCGCGTGTTAACAGGGTAGCAGGCTACCTTTGATAAACAAGCATGATCCAATCCCCCTTCATACTTTAAACCTGTCTTAGAACAGGCAAAAATACCAAAATATTTCACTCGTTTAAGCAACAAATTTGTTGACTAGGTAAATGATATGAACTTGGGACAAAAATTAACTGTTTACCTATCTTGGTATTTCCGGCGTATTTAAAAATGGAATCATACTTATTTACAACGATTGTCAATCATTTAACTACCTATTTACCTACATAACTACACTAACCTTAACAAATGTTCAAAGTGAGCTCCTGCTCGTGTGATACACAGTTCGGCATGTTTACGCATATTGTCTTTCACACGCTTTAACACGAATGGGTCACTTTACTACTCATAGTACTCACAGTATTCTGCATTTGTGTATTGATAAGCCATACCTAATTACTAATGACGGGTCACACTCACACACGAAAGATTAGGTATACGCGTAAGATCGATCGCTAGGGGCGCGCGCGCGGGAAGATGGACGAACCTTACGGCGGCGCTCGCCCGACTAACCGAATTAGCCGCGGGGCAGGGGTTGCGGGTGGCAAACACCACGCCGCACGCGCCGCGGAAATATGTCCACACTTTATTTATTTAAAGTAAATTTTTTGTAAATTTGGTCAAAAATTAAGTACCTATTTCTTTTACATAATTCGAATGAGAATCATGTACCGATTATGCTCCTAAAATATTGATACTAATTCACCAGTCATCCTGTATATGTAGTATAATAAAAAAATATTCCACTTATTTTTGATAAAATACAACTATAAAATATCCTGGATAATTTATATTAAAATGTCCATTTTATTATGTAAGTATCTTTTTTATTATTCTAGTGGGAACGGAGATGGCTTCTACTCATCTGGTTTCCAAGCGCGATTGGAAGGTAATAGCCTTCACAACGCTAGCGCACCTCGAGTTCTCGCTTATGGAGCCATCATCACTTTAAAGAACCACCGAACAGGTGGAGGGTATCTACACTCCCACCACCATCTGTACCCAGCCGGCGTAGGCGCGAGACAGCAACAGGTAAAGTATATCACTGTCGGGAGACCTATATGGGGATAGGATATCGTCCGAGCAACCGTTTAAATCTGCGAAATTGTAACTGGTCGTTGGTACCGACAGATTTGCCTAGTGCGGGGCCACTGGATGTTTTGTGATATGGTTAATCCTTTGTGTAATTTTTTTCATTTTAATTTAAAAAAAAAAATTGGACGTGTCCGCCCGCAGATAACGACGTACACGCACAAGGACGACAACAACCGCTGGCAGGTGCGCGCGTGGGACGGCGCGGCGCGGGCGGGCGCGGCGCGCGTGCGCAGCGGCGACCTGCTGCGCCTCACGCACGTGGCCAGCGCGCGCAACCTGCACTCGCACCGCGAGCGCGCGCCGCTGTCGCACAAGCTGCTGCAGGTCACCGGCTACGGCGAGGTGAGCGATAGCAGGATAGAGGCCGATACACTTATTTATATCACATTATCACATTTTGATTATTGTACGTTTTTAATTATAAAACTTAAACATTTCGTCTGGTACGGCTTCACTGGAAGACCGGCTGGTGCGAAAGTTTGCTATCAATATTATTTATTATGATATGTTCTTCGGATTCTGAATGGTCTTTGCCAACATTCAGTACAAATATAAGTATATCTACCTTAATGTGTCGTAAACGAATTTTACTGGCGGCAGGGCTTTGTGCACGCTCGGCTGGGTAGATACCACCCCCTCATCAAATATTCATCATTGGTATTATTGTATTCCGGTTTGAAGGAGGAGTGAGCTAGTGCAAGTACAGGCACAGGGAACATAACATCTTAGTTCCCAAGGTTGGTGGTGCATTGGCGATGTAAGCGATGGGTAACATTTCTTAAAATGCCCCCATGTGCTCGTCCGATTACCTATACTATAAACAAACGAGTAATTTTCAATTGAAGCCGAAGATCGTTTGACAAAACTAACAAAATAATTATTCCAGGACGGCGTCGGCGATGCAAACGACGTGTGGAAGGTCATCATATCCGGTGGCAAAGATGGAGACGAAATTCAAACCGTTCGCAGCAAGATTATGTTTGTGCATTACTTGCAGGTAAATACCATTTTAATATAGACTATAACTATTCTCGATGTGTATTAATTATATTTAAACATATAAGCGTATCAGGTGATCGATGTGAGCGGATGACCTCACCATCAGACATTATGTGTGGGCGATATGAGGGTACGGGATTTACTAATCACTTAACACAATTATAATAACGAGTCGTAAGACAGTTTCTAGACGTGTTGTCTGTACGGCGGCTAGCACTGAAGTGTCGTGTCGCCGACTCGCACCTACCCATCTAGACTCCGTCGAAGCGTTATGTAACACTGACAACGCTTGCGGCTCATTGTCAAAACAACTCCCGTATTGTTGACATCACCGACAAATATATAAATATGAATGAGAGTTCTCAGTGTTAATTTGGTTTCTCAAGCGAGTTATTAGTTGTGTCGAATCATGGGTGGTTTGGAAGCGGAATTACGCTACGTAATGACGTGGACACTAACGTGGGTACTCGAGCATGAAGCTTATTTAATTACCCATTATTAATTCTTAATTTTACTAGGAAATATTTTAATAAAAATGACGATAAAACCTTAAACCTTAAGTAGTACTGGCTAGTACTACTCAGTACCCCAGTTTCCGTATGGACTAGGTCGTAGGACATTCGAATCGAACTAATTGCCCTCATAGCCTGACCGATCTTTGATACAATTCCTATTACCGGCAATTGTGTTCAAGTTCAGGATATATTCCTGCACTTGGGCACGTTTTCTCATAATATTATGTAAATATTTAATTTATAAAATAATGTATTTTTGTGGAAAATTAATATGCATGTTTTATAAATGGAAGGAAATAATTATCATTTTAAATGTACCTATGTGTGTTAAACTTCGATCACGTGAACGTGTACAAAATTTAATTTAATTATATTAATCTTACGTATACAAATGAATGCTTGCTTGCTTTTTGTTTTATTTCTAGCCTGAACGCATAACGTACCTTTCATCTGATTGAGTAAAAACTGACAATTGTTTGTCACGTGCTTAAAAGTGTCATCGACGAAAATAGGTGGCGCGCAAGGCATTGCAACGCTAGCAACCTAATATTAATATATGACGGAGTATGAGCCTCAGTTTCATCAGTATGGTCCATAGTTTTTGCTCCAATATTGGAGCAACGAAACACAGTAGATCAATGAACTCGTTTATAATGTTCAATCGCTTAGCTATATCTAGGAACGCGCGTCGGCTTAAATAGTCGACCGCACTGGCCGGCTGCTGCTCGAGAAGTGTCGAGTGCGCCGACAGAGTGCGCTAGCGTTCCAATCGTGACACGATTGCGACATATATTATACCCAACCTCTGACACGTAAAAGTTTTTTTTTTATCGTACCGTAACCGTAACAGCCTATGAATGTCCCACTGCTGGGCTAAAGGCCTCCTCTCCCTTTTTAAGGAGAAGGTTTGGAGCTTATTCCACCACGCTGCTCCAATGCGGGTTGGTGGAATACACATGTGGCAGAATTTCAGTGAAATTAGACACATGCAGGTTTCCTCACGATGTTTTCCTTTACCGTAAAGCACGAGATGAATTATAATCACAAATTAAGCACATGAAAATTCAGTGGTGCTTGCCCGGGTTTGAACCCACTATCATCGGTTAAGATTCACGCGTTCTTACCACTGGGCCATCTCGGCTTTTTTTTTATCGAATAACATAAATTTCATTGAATTGCAGGCGTGCGCTTTAACGACGACAGGCAAACAACTACCGAAGTGGGGCTTCGAACAGCAAGAGGTCGCGTGTAATCCAAATTTACGAGACAAAAACGCTCTTTGGAACGTCGAGGACAATATATTCGATCAGTGTAAGTGTTGTTTTATATATAGCATAAATTAATATGTGGTATTAAGATAAATTATAATCATATTTTAATGAACATCCTTATATCTATTAAAACCTTGAGGCAACTTACCCAAAAGCCGCAGATATTTAATATGGATAAAGACCATATTCAAATAACAGTAAACAGGATATCCTTGTTTAAATTTATGTCTATTTCTGAATTTAATATCAAATTAATTAACAATATTATAACTTTTAATGTTACTAAAAAACAAATCCGACTTCAAACAAAATTCGAGCTCATAAAAAATCCCATATTTTTTCACCCTTAGGGGTCGCATTTTTTTCAAATTGAAATGGAAACAAATGGAACACGGAAACGGCTTTCTTTTTTTGGAATATGTTACAAAATCAATTCATGACGATAAAATGCTCTAACCAACTTCAACAATTCCATATATACATATATATATTTATAGATTTTTTATAATTTAATTCATTACAGTGCCAAAAATGAGCTTCGAAGCTTATGCGTCGGGTTTCCTGGAACGCTTGTTCGAGTCTCATGCAGTGATGTTGCAGGGAAACGCTGGCCTTAAACCTAAGGAAGGAGAAGTCACCTCACAACCCTGGCAGTGGCCCATTAATTATAGAGTAAGGAATTATGCGCGACATATTCTATTATAAATATGGCATATTATGTATTATTTATTAAAAAAAGCCGAGATGCCCCAGTGGTAAGAACGCGTGAATCTTAACCGATGATCGTGGGTTCAAACCCGGGCAAGTACCACTGAAGTTTTTCATGTGCTTAATTTGTGATTATAATTCATCTCGTGCTTTTCGGTGAACGAAAACATCGTGAGGAAACATGCATGTCTAATTTCACTGAAATTCTGCCACATGTGTATTCCACCAATCCGCATTGGAGCAGCGTGGTGGAATAAGCTCCAAAGCATTCTCCTGAAAAAGGGCCTTAGCCCAGCAGTGGGACATTTACAGGCTGTTACCGTTGTGTATTGTTTTATTTATAGAATAGAGTAGAAAAACTTTATTGTGCACAATTTCTATACATAAATATTACATAATTCAGCTTAAAACAACGGTAAGCTACTTGAATAAAGTATATTTTGGTATGGCAAAACGAATCTGCAAAGGCGGTCTTATTGCTTCCAGCATCCTCAGGCAACCTTTGATGAGAGTATTTTTGAGCAAAAATGGGACGGACATGTGTAATAAAACTCCTAAATAAACTATAAATACATACACTTATGTCATATTATATAATGATAATATATATGTGTATACCTAACCAAAATATATATTTTAAATGTACTATAATAAAATATATTTATATATATTATCTACATGTATTTACTGTACTCAAGTGAGCTCTTATAAGCCCTTTCGTACAGTCATTTTACAAGTGAAGATTGTTCAACAAGGATGATTCAGAATGTGTACTAGTAACTCAACAGGCCCTTTTTACTTATTACAATTATTATTATAAGTATTGAATAAAATTTGCCTCTTTTATTTGATATTTTTAGTACAAGGGCCTTGGGCCTAACTGAGTGGGTAACTAAAGAATTAGCCAGTTACACCCTTAAGGAGCATCTTCTTACAGAGTTGGTGCCCCTTGGGTGATGAACCGACGAACCTTACTAAAAGATTATGTACTGTCGAAAATTTATACGTTTTTATTGTAAACAGTGTAATTGTAGAGTTCGTTCCCGAGGCTTCATCTGCTTGCTGTGTTTATATATCCTATATCCTTTCTGTACCCTTAATCTATAGTTGTTTTTTAATAAAAATAGCATGATTTTTGTATTTGGTTGTTTCAAAGCGTAATCACTTATTGAAAAATTTATTTCAGGGTCAGTTTTTTTCAGGCAGCGCACACAGGATATACTTACTCGGCAATCCGGTTGTATGGTGGACCAATCTAGCATTTCTCGTCATATTCTTTATTGTTTTCATTTACAATTCCGTGAGAGAAAAACGTGCAAAAGCATTTGGAAAAACTATACAAGGTAACTTTATTTATTATAATAAATATAATATTTTTATCACTACGAGTCCCGATCGAGTAACAGCCTTCGTTTGAAATGGCTATTTAAAAGTAATATTGACACACATTTGGTACCCAGAGAGCGCTGACGGCGCGCTGCTGAACGCGGCGGGCTGGAGCTTCACGGGCTGGGCGCTGCACTACGTGCCGTTCTGGGCCATGGGCCGCGTGCTGTACTTCCACCACTACTTCCCCGCGCTCGTGTTCAGCTCCATGCTCACCGGTACGGCTCCTCGCTCGGCACACTAATTAACTACATATCGATATCGCGCCAATTCAACGTTAAGGTTTATTTCTCTTTACTCCTGTTGTGGTTGGAACAGGCTGTAGGTCAAACCTGGCACCCACGAGTAACTGACCTGTCCTGACTAACAGGACAGGTAAAGTAAAAATAATTTTACATAATTTTATTGTGAAAAAAGTGATATAGGATTCAGATATTGTAGAATCATTTTGTTAATTCGAATTTTGTAAACTTAAAGCTTAAGACCGATAAAATGGAACCACTGCTGTCCTTAGGCAAAGATCACGTCACATTAACTTGTATATATTTGTTCATTTTCCAGGTATTCTCACAGTGTATTTACTGCGAAGCATTAGAAGTTACTTGAGCCAGGAGTTGGGGAAAACGGTATACCAGTGTGCCATGGGTCTGGTGATATCCACTACCATATATAGTTTCTACTTGTTTTCCCCTCTCGCTTACGGTATGAACGGACCTCTGTCTAACGAACCCAACTCAACGATGACTGGATTAAAATGGCTGGAATCGTGGGAATTTTAAATAAAAATAGTATTAAATGTTGCAACATATAAAATATTACGAATTCCTGTATTTAAAGTACATATATTTCCGTCCTTAATTTTAAGCAAAAAATGTACTAGACATTTATAAGGTAACAAAAATATGTTAAAGAATTTATTTATTTATGTTTACACTTTTTATATTTTTTTTAAATAAAGTAATAATTATACACAGACAAAAAGTTTTTATTTTAATAATAAACAACGAATTACAGACAGACGCGATACAATTTTTATTATTAACTATCCCATAAACAGTTGAACTCCCGATATCGTACGCTACATAATAATTAATTACGAACCGTATAACCATAAAGAAACGGGGTTATAATATAATAATAATTAAGTATTTGTATATTATTTTTTTGGAGCGCAACGTACATCCACATCTCTTTCATTTAACCATGGCCGTTCCCAAATTTCTGAATAGCAGTTGATAATTTTAGGTCGTTTCGTTATTATACAAGGAGGATTTATTGGTTTCATGTCAGTCGTGAGGAGGCACGTGGTTGGTAAAGCATCGAAATTTATTCTTGTCAACGTTCCTTCGACCACTTGTGTTGTGACGTGTAACAATTGTATTTCATAGTGTCGATTGGAACCAATTTCTTGTAGATATTTATTAAGCGATTCTTTAGCCATGTCTTTGAATAACGGGGTGTCTGGATCTTCTACAGTTTGGCCGCCAACAATTGTTTCTGAATTAGAAACTTGTGGTCCATTCCTTGTCTATGAAAATAAAATCAATAATAAATAAATAAATAATAATCCAAACTCAATAGGATTTTAAAGGTTAAATATTCCAATTAGGTTGATGATTTTTGAAATAATTTTATAAAACAATATTTTCGTTTCAATGAAATGTGGACAAAACAGTTTATCCCATTGTAACTAACCTCGTTGCTGTTAGCGAAACACGAAATCATTATCACAAAAAAGATATAAACAAAAAACTTGAAATTCCACATATTTTAGAAATCAATTTGATTAAACGGTTTAAGATTGGAAACTAAACAAGGCATTTACGAGTAGGTACTTTTCAAACATGAGATTGATTTATTATTATTGTTATGCAAGTAATATATATTCTCTTGAAACACTTAATTTGATGAAGTGTTATGATAAGATACAGATATAATTATAATTGTTTATTAGTATTTTAAAAAGTAGCATAAAAAAACGAAGAGATATTGAGGTTCAATATTCTGGACAGTGTATGCCGATTTCCGATTAGAAGAATTACAGAGACATTCCCCATATGCTTATCTACCTTCCTATTATAAATTTAGAGAAAAAAACAAAAGGCTATCCAGAAGTAGACTGCGATAGGTTAAGTTAATGAGAATTTGTGATAAGGTAGGTAGGTACCTGCTATCGTGACTATTGTAATATTTATCTACCGTGCGTACAAAATATATGGCGTGGCGTCATTATAAATACCTTTTCGACACCTTCCAATATTTAACCGAAATCAGTTACGACTAATTTGTTGACCTATAAGACTGGTTTTTAGTATGTCATAGTATGTACCAAAGCACGCGAATGCGCGTAAAAATAAATAAATAGAACAGAAACGCAACTATACATCCGTTTTATTGTTACTTTTAGTCTTTAGTCTTTGTTGCACTGAGTTAACTGACATACTCCACTCTAACACGTGTCGGCTCCATCGGCCATCAATGCGTCTGGAGACATGACCAGCCCACTTCCACTTCAGCGTGCTATTTCTACGCGCGATGTCGGCGACTCGTTCTCTTGCGAATGTCCTCATTTTGGATTCAATCTGCCAGAGAAACCCCAAGCATCACACGTTCCATAGCTCGCTGAGCGACCTTGAACTTGTGGACCAGTCCTACGGTGAGTGTCCACGTTTCAGCGCCGTAAGTCATAACAGGCAGGACGCACTGGTTATATACCCTGGTCTTAAGCGACTGTGGAATCGACGATTCAAAAATATGACGCAACCTCCCGAATGCTGCTCAGCCCAAACGTATTCTTCTTTTGGCCTCCTTCTCAACTTTGTGCCGGTCAAGTTGTATAGTTTGGCCCAGGTAGATGTATTCCTGTACAAGCTCGAGTGGAGAGCCATTTACGACAACCGGTCTCGGGGATATATGTTGGTTGATCATAATTTTGTTTTTTTCTAAGTTCATCCCCAGACCCACCTGTCTTGAAGAATCGCTTAGGCTGTTTAGCATCTCTTCCAAATCTTGCAGAATTTCCGCCATGATGATAATGCCGTCAGCAACGTATCGTCCTCAATTAGCCTCCTGGCGCGCCCCTCGATCACCTTTAGAGCCTGGAGTTGGTACTTAGCAGAGCTGTCGCAAAGGTGAAAGCAGTACACACTATACATGATCATACATACATGGTCTATGCCGGATACCCCTACTAAAATTAATATGTATATATTGGATTAGCATTTAACAATAATAAAAGCTTATAATGTTAATAAGAACAGCTGATTGGCATTGAATAATAATAACTGGTTTGTACCTACCCAAGCGGGCTTGCACAAAGCTCAACCGCCAAGTAAATCATTTAGGTATTTTATATGATGTTGTAAATAATATATATCTACATGAGTGTCTGAAAACTTACATATATAATTTTAATGAAACGTCGTTACAAAGAAACTGATTTCCTACTATTTTATTAATACGAAATCGATGATATATCGATATATTTTTGTTGCTTTTTATTCAATCGATTTATACTTAGTAACATTCTTATTCACACATACACAACCATTCACTATTCATTTATTTTATTATAATGATGAAAGTATAAATTACATTATACATTTTTGTCATTATTTTTTTTACAAACACGCGAACATATTCACTTTGTCAAAAAGAGCTGGACAGGTATTTCCAATAATTACATCTCAAAAAATTTGAATAAGTTTATTTAATTCACCAGCGATGAAATAAAATCGAATAATACAATGTATATGTACGTAGGAATAGTAATATGTTATAAATTAGTATCGAAAATTCAAGGTGTTTTTCTTCGATTAAATGAGATAAATGAAATAACAATGTGTAATGGTAAACTGGTAAACTATGTTAACGTCTTCTACACGAGATTTTTATTTCTCTGATATGCTCCCAAGGTACTACTATTATTTCTGAATAGCAGACTAAGATTTCGGCTGGACTTGCTATTACACATGGGGGATTCACTGGTTTCATATCCTTATTAAGAATACATTCTGTTAATGCGGCAATGAAGTTTATTCTAGTCAATGTTCCACTAACAATTTGGGTCGTTACCCTATTTACTTGCACCACCTTATAAAGGTTCTGAGATCCATGATCTTTAAGATACTTCATGAGCGATTCTTGAGCCATTGCTTTATAAACAGGCTTATTCGGATTCTGATCCTTGCTTCCGCCCAAATAATGAATCTGAAATGTATGTTGTAGGTTTTTTGGTATCATAAAACAGTAACAACTATATTATAAAATTAAACCACTCTTTTCTTAAGTAATTTATTGCTTAAATAATATAATAAGTTATGAATGATAATAACAATGAATAAGTTGACATTCCAAATCATTATCAAGATTTTATAAAATGTCTGTACTCTTCTTCTTCTTCTTCCTAGCGTTTTCCCGGCCTAAAAATGCCATTGTCCGCTTTCCTATATCTTTGCCTCCACTTTGCCCGCTCTAAAGCGTCGTCTTTAGTGAGATCGTGCTCTCTCATATCGTCCCTCACAACATCGAGCCAGCGCTTCTTGGGCCTGCCGCGGGATCTAGGGCCTTCGACAACAAAGTCCAGGCATCGGTTCCCAACATAGTCTGGCGGTCTGCGGCTAATGTGGCCAAACCAACGGAGACGGCTTTCCTGCAACTTATCCTCTACATCGCAAACGCCAAGGCTACCACGGATGTGCTCGTTACTAATACGATCTAGTCGCGTAACGCCACACATCCACCGCCACATCTTCATCTCCGCGACGTGAAGTTGCTGAACATGTCTCGCGAGAGCTGGCCACGTCTCGCTGTCGTACAATAACACTGGTCGGATGATGCACTTGTACACAAGGCCCTTTAATTTTAACCGGTATCTTGCGATCACAGATTACCCCGGTGACTTCCCGCCATTTGGCCCAAGCTGCGTTTATTCGAGCTCTGACATCGTGGTCGATCGTACCAGACTCGTGCAGTACGGACCCGATATATTTAAACTTTTCCGTCTTGATAACGGATTCTCCGCCTATCTTTATGGGTTCGGGGTCCGTACTGCCACAGGCCATATACTCGGTCTTCGCAACATTTAGCATCAGACCACCCCTCGCTAGCACACCCTTCCACTGGTTCACCTTTTGCTCCAATACCTGCTTGTCCTCATCTACCAGTGCAATGTCATCAGCATACATCATGAGCCAGGGTGACGGCTCATGGGCTTTCGCTGTGACAACGTCAAGCACTACACTGAACAGAAAAGGACTCAGGGCCGAGCCTTGGTGGACACCAACTGTGATCGGGAAAGGGTGTGTGTCGCCAACGGCGGTCCTTACTATTGATTCCGAATGATGGTACATGTCTCGGATAATGTCAATATAGATTTGTGGGACATTCTTCATCTTCAAAGCCCACCAGATAGAAACGCCATGTACAGCGGCTTCTTCTTTTCTCTGTGGGCCTTGGTCAGTATTCTTAGGCGAAGATGGAATACTGACCACTGACTGAATTTGATATTATAAAATGTCTGTACCAAAACGGATAAACTTTAGCAACTTTACCTATAAAATATTTTGTTAAAGGAATTTTTTGTTAAGCAATGCTGTCTTTCAAATGTCAAATCAGCGATAATAAAAAGAGTAAAATCTGTTTTTAACTAACTATATTCCACTGGCGATAGTTCTTATAATAAATACTATATTTTTACTATAGGTACTAAGCCATAATAAATACCAGTCAGGGACATCAATGCGTCCATTATACTTCAAGTACCTACGTGACCAACTCGTCATACAAACAACTACCGTGGGGTATTCCGCCTCGAAATGAATGCTGTTACAATACATAAATTTGTGTGGAGTACTACTAAAAACAAGTCACCAAGTTTTGCCGCTTCCTGAAATTTGCCACCCTAGACTCGGCCCTTATCGGCCAATATGGAAATCTACCCTTGGTACATACGACATCACTAACACAGTAAAACTAAGAACTAGTTACTTTTACATTACTTACCTTATTGTTATCGATTCCCAAACAACAATGAATGACGAAAAAAAAATTAATCAATACAATGAAACCCTTCATTTTAAAAAGTATGGTGAACTAAATAGCGTTATTCGGTCAATGCACGTTCCAAGAATAGAAAAAAATTATAACATCTTCGGTTTATATAGGTGCATAGTAATAAACTTAAAAAATGTAGTATGTGTATAACTAATCATAATAATAACATAAATTTGCATCAGTGTAAATACTCATTATAGCAAATTGGTCAGGGTATGATTTATTCTGTTTAGGTATATCTACATTAAAGTAATTATTACTTTTTACGGCTTTTAAATCAGCATAAAAGATAAACTAAAAATTTAATTGTTTTTGTAACAAATTATATTTTAATGAAAATATTGATAAAATAAAATTTATAGGGTTACAATATAAAACCAACCAACCAAACAGCAATACTTATAATTGTTATGTTCGGGTTCGAAGGGTAAGAGGGCCATTGTCACTACAAAGACATCTTTGCAGTTGGCTAGTCTCTCTTCATCACTATCAATACAATATTCATTTATAACCAAAACTACTATAATTTTTATTTTTTATATTATTTCTTTTTATTAAATTATTTCTTTAATTTTCTACCTGATTAACATGAAATATAACAAACATAAAAAGTAAATCAATTTTCTATACATAATTTAAGCCTTTATAATTATAAAGCATAACTAAAATAAGCTTGAATGTTCTCGATTAAACATAGTAAGAATATATGATTAAGGATATCATACTATTATTATAAAGAGGCAACTAATATTATAAGTAGGTTTTTTTTTATAAAATAGGTAAAATAGGCGAACGGGAAAATCGGCCTTATTGCCGTACCGTCCATAGACAATGGCGTTGTAAGAAATATTAATCGTTTTTTAAATCACTAATGCATTTAGTTACACTGGCTCACTAACCCTTCACACCGGAACACAATAATACTAAGTATTAATTTGACGGTAGATATTATATAATATAAGTGGGTATCTACCCAGATGGGCTTACCACCAAGCTCTACCACCAAGTTACTAAGTACTATTATTTGTTTTGATAAGGATCGATACTTTGTGACAGTTAAACGAAACTATAGTTGTTGATAATTTTTCCCCTATTTTTATTAAACATGTAAATTGTTACTGTGAATTATCTATATAAAATAGACGTTGTCACGGATTTGTTTGTAGGTGTTTTGGAGATCTACGAATCTCTCATACAAAGTTTTTGTGATTATTAGGTAATTTAGGGAGCGTTCGCCTTAAAAGCGTCTGGGCCCACAATTTTCTCTCCGACTACGTCGGCATATTAAGTTGTGTATCAAAATATTTTCAAAATATTATATAACCTTTGTTGGTCTTGAAACTATATTACTTATATATTATAAGATGGCTTAATCTTATAAGGCCGCAAATACCGAGGTCCTGGGTTCAAAACCCGTGTAATGAAATTGTCGTGAATCAACCCAATGAGAATCGATCCAATGAGAAAAAATATCGTGAATCAGTAGCACCTGTAACAAGTGCATTTGTGCTTTTGGACACGTGCACTATATAACATTTTCCATGCATTTGGCTACTCGCGTTAGAGAATGGCCGCGTTGGTCGCAATGTGTGATAATCTATTTCCGTCAATGGTTAAAATATCGAAATTTAGGCCGAATTTTTTTATTATTCTTCTACTTCTTCTTCGACATCGATTACTCAAAGAATCGTAGCTGAGGTTGCCGTGGGCTAACCCTCAAGTAAGCAAACTTTGAGACTTTTGAGCATAGGCCCACACAATCTAATTACTTTGCACTTAATTAAGATAGGCAACCTCTACGTTTACTATATGCTTACTAAATGAGTAAAAAATTAAATCCAATTAAGCTGGTTTTTGCCTTGAACTTGCCTGATTATTGAAACACGAAAGCACTTCAATTTCAAAAATAATTATTATTTAATAAAAAAACAGGTATATTGTAACAACTGTTATTACTATAGTATAAATGTCGCAGTGTGAGCGAACTGTACTACGCGTAAATTATTTTTTACCTACTAATATATTTTCTTTAAACTAGAAACATTTGAACCTATAGGTTGTTACTTGTTATTTCTTTTTTTTTTAAGTCGGGTCGGGATTTTAAAATTATGTAAAATGTGAGATATTTAACCCTTGTCTTCTATATGTAGCAAACTCTCTGTCTGTATCATCTTTGCTATTAGCATTGATGTATTGTTTTGTTATTACACATACACGTTATAATTATACATACACATAAGCTAATAAGGATTGCAAAATGTAAGGTGCACCTGTAGATGTTATTACTTGTTGCATAAGAAAAAACGTTTTTTCACTTCACGGAAATTTGGTATTTATTACATTATTGTAATGATTTTAATGAAATTTAAATAGTTTTATTGATAATATAATGGCTCGCCAATAGCTATCAATCAAAAATAAAATAATAAGCTAATGGAATTTGTGCGAATAAACGTAATTATTTTATACTCTTTGATTCACCTTTGATTAAGATATCTTTGTCTATATGTAATAAAAAATACTCAAATTATTATATTTAAATATATTTTTTATATAAAAATAGTAATTAAATGCAATAATGCATTTCATACTTATGATTACAACATACAATTTTTGTCATAGAAACATTTCTATCAAAATAATTAACATCATTATGGATTTGATTAAAATTGAAATATTTTATTTTATTACATACATTTTTTTTTAAATTAAATCAAAGTATTTTTTATTAAATTACGGAACTTGTCAAAATATGTACGGAAATTACCAAAATATTTTAATATAACATAAAAAAATATTTCTTTTTGACAACTACTTAATCCTATTTATTTTCAAGAATATTTTTTTATTTACTAGCTTCGATCACTTATAAGAACTAGATACACACTCCCGTACAAAAATCATTTTAAAACTGTCCCTTAATGTGTTTATGTAGTTGTAGTTGAAACAAAACCACATTAATGCAAATTCAATCTTAAGATAATCGCTCAAAGTTGTATTCACAACTCATACTCATATTTACACACACACATATTTAGATCGACAATAGCTGGTCTACACATACATTACAAATTCAACCTTACATTGTTAACTTAAAGTAGAATTTAAAAACGATAACAAAAGCAATATAATAATAGTAATAAAATTTTACGAGGTAGGCTCGCCGCTAGCACAAGGCATGAATGGAGCCGAACTGTACAATATATTTATTTTCATACTTAAATTTGAAATGGATTTTTTTTTTTTTTGTAATTTAGTCAAAGGTGTATTTTGTGTTTTAAACATAATTTATTATTAATAGGGAACGACATTAATAATCAATGAAACTTAGATGGATATAGACATAATTATTTATTTACATAATCAATCATCAAAATCAAAATATAGTTACATATTTATCACTTTCTAAAAAATACTTCGAACATACAACGCTTCGTTGGGTCGGCTAAAAGAATTCTTCGGATCTTTGACGTGCTATTATAACAGATATCCATTCGCCACACCGCACAGGATCTAGAGGAAAGCTAAAAACCATTATAAAATCTCTCATCATCAATGTAATCACATGTAGTCAAAAAATAATATCAAGAAACAAAACTGACTAAGCAAAAATGTTGCAATAAATCTTTAATCGCTTTGGAGTCGATGCCAAGCCTTTAGATGGTCTAGTATAAACAAGAACTTGGCTATAGTCGGTTTAGTTCATATAAGTCTAATTTCAGAGCATATTATAATCTTTCAAAAATAAATTTGAATGATTCAAAACTGTCCATTAATCACGGAATTTTCGGTATACATACATAAAATAAAAATCGATTCAAATTGAGAACCTTCTTCTACTTAGTCAGTTAAAATTTAAATCAATATTATTTTACTACTATAGTTATAGACACAGTAAAGAAGTTAATTTAACAATAGAATGCATAATCATATTTTTCATAAAAACAAAAAAACAAAAACTAACACCAGCGTCTCCACCAACTATGTTCCATTGTTGTTGACACAACCCATGTAACCCGAACAATTTAAGTGGGTACGCGATAGTATGAATAACACGTTTATCAAGAGTCTTTATAATTGTCATGCTTTATATCACGTGGTGTTTATTACGATTTAGTTTTTAAAAATGTTTTCCTAAAGAAATACCAGTTTTTACAATACAGTAATAACAATTATGTAATGGTAATATTAATACTTACCGAAAATATGACACTCCATCCTTTTTCAGCGTCCTAGACGAATGATTTTTGCAATTTTTGAACGAGCGCTGAGGCATGTTTACTGTCGGCGCGTCCGAACGGTACTAAGTTAAAAGAGCCCCCAAATGTTCAAATGGGTGCTCATTCGGTGAGGACGTTTTTTGAAGCCGATTGTGTATCTAGTTTTTATAAGTGATCGAAGTTTACTAGAAAAAAAATATTTTTCAAGAATTATTTTGAAAATAATTGTTTATGGTAGCGTTATGTTTTATACAAAATTTTGAGTCTGGCCACTTTGTGTAAAATATCTGACATAAAAAAAATATAATTACAAATGGCGTTTACGTAGAATAGACAGATGTGTTCACGGCCACGATGGGCGATGATTCTTTGATATTACGAGAAGATGGTTATATACGTATGATCTTTCCTGTTACTTCATTGACGTATCACAGTAATTTGAACATAATAATAGTGACGACTGATGAAGGCCGTGTACACGTTTTGGATGTTAACTCTGGTGTGATTCTTCAATCCTCTTGTCTATCAGCGGGTAAGCTTTTAATATTTTTTCTGTAATATAATTTCTCGGTTGGCGTTTTTAAATACTAGTACTCCATACGAAACATATACATATATAGGGTTTTATGCTTGGTCTACCTTAATTATCCGTGCCCTACATTGTCTTACTTTGACAGCTCTCAGTAAACAATTCTGATTATATTGGATTGTTGCTTATCGCAAAACACCGGCTATCGGTGTAATAGCGTATTTCCGTTATGTTTTTAGACGATGGAGGAATTTTGGGAGTGGAATATGCATCAGGAGCCGACAGGGTTTTCGTCTGGGACAATAGTGGGGTCGGCGCTAGAACCGACTACAATGGTGTGTTACTCCTCCACACCGCCTTACAACGACCCCTGTTTTCTTCTCAGCCTGATAGCCATGTCAAAATT
Source organism: Nymphalis urticae (assembly GCA_905147175.2). Lineage (NCBI taxonomy): Eukaryota > Metazoa > Arthropoda > Insecta > Lepidoptera > Nymphalidae > Nymphalis > Nymphalis urticae. The sequence goes on from LR990002.1 coordinate 2,757,522, forward strand.
GAACTTGTCTTATCTGAGGTTTGTAATCCATTTATTTAAAAGATGCATTAAACATATTTAAAAAATCTTTTAAATATATTTAGCTAGCAAGTAAATTTCTTATAAATTACATTATATCTCGAATAGTGAAATATTAAATAATTCTTCATTTTTAGATAATTTTATGTAGGGTTAAGCCCTCTACACACCAAAGCCGCCCGATGGTTTATGTCGGTGGGCTGGATGGCAATCATAATTATCACAAACAACTTTGGTGTGCGGAGGGCTTAAGATTTAACTGCAATGCTTTGCTGTTATGTTACAAATATTAAAATGAAATTTTAATTTATATAAATTATAAGAAATTGTCTTGGCAATGCGAGCACTGCTGAACAAGATTACTTGTTACACAAATTTATTATTTGCATTTACATAAATGGGAAACAATAAGTGAGAATGATGTCATAAAACTAAATGTTGAATTGATTTAGATGTTTATATTTGAAATATGTTGTAATAGATAATTTACATTTTAATTGTAATCAGTATCAGAATATGACTGTTATATATTTTATAGTCTATTAAAATATTATAGCATCTTGGTAATGAGAGCATTTGATAAATTGTACTTTTTAATTTTTTTTATAGGTAAGTTGTACTAAAATTTTATCAGCTCTAGAGTAGTATACTGCAAACTGTGAATGGGGTGCGTCTATACATGTACTCCTTTAAAAACACTCATCAAGGACATTAACATTCAAAGAAGTTCATGAAGTTCTTAGTAACATATAGATTTAATTTGACTTTTAATAGAAGATATCACCACATATCCAATTTTTTTTAAAAAACTATATGTGAAGGCAGTTGAATAATGAAAACTGTATGGCTACCAGACCTTTTTATACTGTGTAAATTTCAAAGGTTATTTCAGTAGTATGTTTACGGCTAGTCTTAGAGTAAATTCAGTTTTATTAAAAAAAATTATTGTATTTATTGCTATTTTTAAAGATGATTAATATTGATAGTATGTTTTAAAAATAAGTATATTACAAGCCATCTACAATTTAAATGTTGAGAATCTATTGTCTTTAAATTAATTTATAATAATTTTATTTACTTTTTTATTGTATGGTAACTATTACTTATATTTACAATAAATGATGGAGAAATGTAACAATAATAATATTCTTTATTATGTTTCTTTGCAGTTCATTAATCATTTGTTTTGTTTGCATGACATAACAAATTAAAATGATGATTCAAAAGTATATGTATGTTGTTGTGTCAGAATTTTACCGACATGTGGTAGGTTCCCTGATTTTTAAATTGTTTTCATTCATTGTTTAATATGAAATTAATTGCGAACACAAATTAAAGAAGACAGAAACATGAAGTCATTGGTTTTCTAGACTTGAACCCGTGATATTTGGTAAAGACTCAGAAGTTCTTCACTCGCCCATTAATATGACAATATGTATTTTATACTAGTTTAATGATATGTGGCACATTTCCATTATATTTATAGTTTTCAGAATGTATAAATATGTATGTATGAATAGTGTTGTATCCCTGAAATTTATAATGTTAATAAGGCAACTTCATTATTTGTTGGTCAAATGTATTGTATGTTATGAATTATGTAATATGTTTGTACTTTAAGTTTTATTTTAACATGTGAGAGGACAATATTCCTATTGAGATGATTGCTAACTTGAAATACACAATATGATGTGATATTTTTTTAATAATCAAAAACATAGTTTATTTTGTAATGTTCATTGCAGGCTGTACTCCTCTACCAGTGTGTTCAAAGCTTGGATGCACATTCTATCGAGGGATTAACAGATTTCATAAAGGAACTCAAGAATGCACTAGACTCAAAACCAGTTAGAAAAGGCGTCAAAGCTCAAAAAGTATATTTTTAAATAATCTATACTTTTGAATTGTGAATGTGTCTATTACATATTACTAAATATTAATATTATTGCAGTGGAGCACAGTCACAATTTCTCTTTCACAATCAATACTACGCCTGGTAATGACTGGTGTGGTTCAAGAATTGAAAGGACAGAACCGGCGAGTTCCAGCACTCGCTATTGCATCTGCTGTGGGCCAACGGGCTAATGAGCTCATGCCCTGCACAAGAGATGAGGAGTCTAGGGCCTTGATGTACTCTGAGGCTGAAAGGAAGGAGACCTTTAAGAGGTGGCCGCATATGGACTACAAGTTTGTATTTTGTATTATTTTTATTTGTTTGGATTTGACAGAGGCATCAATTGTGGTACATTTAACCCATTGTAAAATTTATATATGAGAAATATTTTCTTAAGGCACATAATCCCTCATTTCTGACCTCTTCAAACTGTTTATAATAAACTTTTAGATTATCATATTAATATTTATTTTAATATTAAAATCAACTTCATATTTTATTTTATCAGTTATTTAAGTAAAAATCATAAACAATTCTCTTGATAAAGATGGGCACTACCGGCTCGGATGGCGCAGGCCGGCTTCTACCACCAGCCGTCCCCCAGCGGCGACGACCGCGCCATGTGCTTCACGTGCATGGTGTGCCTCGTGTGCTGGGAGAAGTCTGACGAGCCGTGGGTGGAGCACGAGAGGCATTCGCCCAACTGCCCCTTCGTCCGCGGCGAGTATACGCACAACGTGCCGATATCGGTGAGTCGGGATATTGTTCATTTCATTGTATAAATAATAATCATCCTAATTAATATAAATGTGAAAGAATTTCTTAACTAATCAACCGATCATGAAATATTTCATACACCTAGTCAGGTTAGTCAGGCAATAATTCTTTATTTCTCCGCAAAACAAAAAATGAGGTCTTGCCTCATGCTACCACCATAAATAATAACATCAGTTTGAAAATAAAATTTAGTAACTATACAGTCAAATGTTTATGCGGTGCTGGTATAGGAATAGACCTGTATTACAAATGACCACATCCTCGACGTTGGTCATCCATTTTTAGTTTTAAGATACTCTTACGGGTTCTGCTGCTGAATGCTGACGCAATACTGGAGTACTGGTTCTCTATTTTCATATGAGTTATTGAGCCGTTTAACAAAAGTTCCTCGACGATTCTTATGACACTTTCGAATTGGAATAGCAGGGCTCTATTTTATTTTGCAGGAACCACACGTTTTTATAAATAATTATTTAAGTACATACCTATCAAGTATTATTATATACAACTGTACAAGTGTTATGTGTGTAAATTTGTATTGAATAACTTAGTTTTAACAATTTTCATCCAGGGTTGGTTTCATCCACGTTTAGTTGAAAGTACTTACCTGCTAAACTCCCTCATTGTTGTAATGAAATTTTCATTCCGTATTAATGGGAGCCTTATGTTGCATCAGCATAACAGAGTTGTAAAGTCATACTATTTTTAAAAGTAAACAAGGCCTTGAATGTTCCTTGAAGATTTTAACTAAGCACTAAGCTTTGTTTTTGTCTGAGTTTTATATCATGGAAATGTTATTATTTTGATTTATTAATAATTTATTGACCAATATTACTCTTTTGTTTAGGTAACAAATGCCACGGCCTGTGCTGTTCCGTGCCCTAGAGTCCGCATCGTGTCAAAAGGGAACACAGGCGATTTAATAGCAACGGGAACAGTGGACGGCAAAGTTAGTGTTTGGAAATTCGACTGTGGTCTCAAACTTATCAAGTTCATTCAACTCTCGCCATACGACTCCATCTTCAGTGGCATCTTGACCACAGATTGCAATAAAGTATGGTCAGCGAGCTTAGAAAAGGACACTTGTAAGTAACTTTTATTTTATTATAAATATGATTTGTGTGGTCATTTTGGTGTTGTATTTTATGAGATTTTATTTTAAATTGATACTGACGTATATATTGTTTTTTTTTATTATTAAATAAATTTCACGTCTTAATATTTGTTTTAGCCAACTACGGAATTGAACTTACGGCTATGGCGTTCATCGGGATGACTTCACAACAAGAGGTTTACCCCCAAGCACAAAACACAGAAAGTACAGAGAAAGAGACAACTACCAATAAAGCTAATCCCTCTTTAATCTGTGCAGTCACGATCACACGAACAAACACCACACCCACAAACCAACCTATCAAGGAGGACTCGAGTAAAGCACTTTTCGATTCGGGAGCTCCGGATCGGTCCAAAGAAAGTGTTCAGGCGATGAATGATGAGAACGAAGCGAAGAGTAACATGGCATCTACAAATAAAATGCTATTCTTGTTAACATACGACATGGACAGCTCCTTCGTTAACTCGATAACAACAGTAGTTCACACGTCGAATAGCAGCGGCAATTCGAAACCGGGGGGTAGTAAAAAAGTCTGCCTAGTAAGTAGATCAGATTATGACGATCTTTGCCTTCAGTATTCTGATGAGGACACAGAGCTTCCATCACAATTCACGAACAGCTTAAAATGTATCGATGAACAAATAAGTAATATAATTAATTTAAACGCTTCATCCAGTAAAGAAGATTGTAAGATATGGGATCCGAAGAAAATTCATTTTAGTAAACATTACAAAGTATTACCCCCGCCTCCGCCTACAGCCCTTTTACCTGAGATACCAGAATCGGGACAAGCTAGCGTCAAGGACGTAGTAAGTAAAATTTCACAACTTAAAAGTTGGAAAAGTGGACATTTGGAATCTATGGGTACCAAAATCGTTGACCAGACAGATGCCGTTCATGGAGATCCTATAACTCAATACTTGAACATGACAGGAAATGGATCTTTGGAGATATCAGATTTAAAATGGTATGAGGGTGGAGAGGGAACGGAAAAAGTTAAAGTGATGAACTTCGGAGAAGTCAAGGTCGGCGCACAAACCGTCGTCAGTCATAGTAACAATGACGGGTTTGATAGTGATCCACCTCAAGAAGAGCCAGTCACGCATGGAGTAACTGTCCAGTGCCTAAGTCTTCCATCTAAATTGAATCTAAGAGAAGATTGCAAAGTTACTCATCTGTTACCAACAGAAGATAAAGAACATTTATTAGTAATCGTATCCAGTATCGATCCCGTCAAAGTTAAGGGTGAAAAGGAAACGGACTGCGATAGTGACTCTAAGATGGACGTTGACGAGGTTTCCGACCAACAAGATAAGACTGATAAATCAGATGTAAAAGCTTATTTTATTCTATATAAAATAAATAATAAAACCTCTACTTTAACATTAGAAGATAACCCCGTATCATTTAAAGAACTGCCTTACAATGAGAGTCCAGTTGATCTTTGTCTGCTACCGGTTGACAAACACGATCAGTATTCCATCGCCGTAGTCGGCCTCGACGGTGATTTGAGACTATACAGCTTACCTGACTTCAACATAGTTGCTGAGAAAAAAGTACCCAAGGGTCAGTTCACGTCGGTCGTATATTGTGCTTCCGTTGAACGTCTTAGTCTCTCGACAAAACATGGCGTTATTTATTTTTATGCGTTAAACAATGGCGAGAAAGATTCTGGCAGTGACGGAAACGAAGACGAATTAGCGAATTTAGACTTTGACATGCTGTCGAAAGCGCCGCGAGATGACGTTTCCGGACCCACATCTCCGCCAGTGATTATAGCAAATAAACCTGAGCTAGATATGACCGATTTGGAAACACTTATGTCTCTCACAGGATTTTACGGAATGAATACTACAGTTCCATACAGTGCTGTAGTGCCAGGGTTCTGGTGTGAGCTGTCGCCTGCTCAAAGGTCGCGCTCCGAACACCAGAATAACAGGTCTTGGCGCCTTCAGAATACATCCTCGACGTGGGACGAACACGTCTTAGAACTGACATTACCTTACAGCGTGTCGTTAGCGCACATTGAGTTCAGTTTCACACTGCACTCGGCGAGCTCTATTAACTTGCCAATAATACAAGTGACGTTGTTGAAACAAAACTTGCACGGTATAGGTTACAAAAAGGACGCGTCTTTTGGACAAAGATCAGATTCGCCTGTATGGTTTCCGCCTGTAGACGCAGATATGTCCAACCTCGAGAACCCTATTAACAGTGAGGAATATCTGCAGGCACATAACGCTGAGATTCTTGCAGGGCCACTCTTTCTATCTTCAGGACTAGATACGACACAACAATCTGGTACGTTGATATTAACCAGCCCTCGTTTGTATCGAGCGAGAGGAAGAACGTTCTTGATCCACATAAAAACTTTATTCGATCCGGCTAAAGACATGGCCAAGGGTCCTATAAAATCAGGGGAAAGTACATCGAAGAAGTCTAGCTTTATTGGTTGTGATTGGCTGCATCAAATATCTATAACAGTTCGTTCCTGTCCCCATACTCAAGTACCCCTGGAGAGGCAGCAGAGGATAGCGATGCTCGAGTCGAACAGCTTTTTGAATTCACTCTGCGAAATAGCTGTGAGTAAAGCAGATATAGAAAAACGAAAAATTGCCTTAGATCTCATCAATTGGGTTATTTCAATACGTCTCCAACGTATGCGATTCGCAAAGTCCGAAAAGGCCAAAGATAAGGAAGCCCAAAGTCCAATTGAGACTCAGCAGTTAGAATGTATAGCTGTCATCGAGAAACATACAGATAATTTGATTAAGAACTGCATTTTGTGCGGAAACAGAAGTTTCGCGAAAAAGTGTGTCAAAATAATGCTGATCACAAGCGAGTAAGTGACAATATTTTTTTTAGCTTGTTTTTTCTGACATAAACCTATTATACTACTACTATTTTATTTTAAAAGACTTCTTTAGAGGAGTATAGAGATTTTTTTAAAGTGAACTCTAATTTCTAATTCTTAAATATAATATCAAATATAAATGTATGATTAAATAGTGTTTTTATAAAAACTCATCTTGTAACATAATTTTTTTAAGATAGCTGATTGTGAAAAGCTTAGTAAAGCAAACCGGTATGATTCATAGTAATATTTAATAATAATATCCTGCGAATAGGGGAGTGAAGGAACTACCGAAACCTTGGAAGTCGATATTCGAGCAGACGCTGATGAGCAGCGTCATAGCTTGCATCCCGCTCGTGGGCGCCTGCGAGTCGCCGGGCGCGCTCAAGTGGCTCATGGCGCTCGCGCAGCACTGCACGTCGCGCGCCTTCGCGCCCGGCCTCGTGGCCAACGCCGTGGCGCTGCTGGAGCGCGCCGCGCGCTGCCTGCGCGCCCGCGCCGACCCCTACCACCACCTGCTGCGCGCCCGGTTCGGCCTGTACGGCCTGCCGCTGGAGCTGCGGCGCTTCGGCGCCGACGTGCCCGAGCTGTGTCGCGGCGCGGGCGCGGCGCACGCGTCGCCCTGGGCGTCGGCCGCCGACGCGCCGCCCGGCGCCGGCCCGCCCGCGCACCAGGGGCCGCCGCACCACTACCACCTCAAGGATCTGCTCAATTTGCCTCCCGACTTAGGTATATTGTCTGATTTTCGATGGAGGTTTTTTTCGAAGTTAAAACGACCAAAATTTTTTATCAGAAATTTGAAAAATATAACGTCAAAAATATTGAAGCGAAAAAAAGCAAACATGCAATAATAGTTTGTTAAACTATTATTTACATATGTATTGTAAATTATTATTAAAAACGTTATTTGATTTAACAATAACAAAAAGCCCGCTTATTTTAATATAATGATGGTCGCGTCTCCCCAGAGGGCGGCAAGAACGGCGGGTCGTGGAGCGGCGCGGGCGGCGTGGAGGCGGCGGGCGCGGGGCTGGGCGAGGCCACGCCGCTGCACGTGTCGTGCCACCTGGCGTCCGACGGCACCAAGCTGGAGACGGCAACCGCGCGCCCGCCGCCCGCCGTCGTGGGCGCGCACTCGGCCGACCCGCACCAGGTCGGTCTCATATTAGTGATGGCCTCTGTTTAGGAATATTTGTAACGGTGAACGGCTCTGTATAATCTCTTATATGATATTATTTCAGCTCTGGACTGTGGTTAAGGAGGGTCAAATGAAACAATTCTCTCAGGACCCCGACTCTTTGGACGACGTTGAGAGTTCGTTGATGGAATGCGATCCACAAGACAAACAAGAATGTACAGATGAAAAATTGATTAAGGTAATGCAAATAACTTTAAATTCAGTACATATTTATATTTTTCTAAAACTAAAATATTTATTTAGTATTCCAGTCTGAGTTATAGTGTAAATAATTGATATTTTAATTATCTCATATTTTATGGAGTTACACTGCTAAAATGAATAAAGCGACGTTTGCCAAGAAAAGAAATGATGAGTTTTGCCGTCGATCGCGCAGGACGGGTCGTCGTGCGCGCAGTGCGGCGTGCCGTGGGCCACGCTGGTGACGCGCGCGCCGCAGCACACGCTGGTGGTGGAGCGCATGCACTCGGGCGCGCGCCGCTACATCGTGTTCGACTTCGGACACCTCGTGCGCCTCACCGACCTGGTAACCGCTCAACGACCTCCCCTGGTGACACTCCGCGCGTCTGTCTCCAGTTACTTGTATTGCTCGTTATCACACGGTAGACCAATCCATCCGAGTCAGTATTTAAAGTATTCAATCATGGAGTAGTATACTCTGATACTCTGCTTCTGCTGGAAGTATCAGAAACAGTATTTATAATTAATTATCATAAGTGCAAGGGAGGTAGTGTCAATGCACATCAATCCTATGTATTATTCGCCTGTTTGTCTATTCAAAGTGTAATATTATGTATCGATTCGTAATGATGGATATCCTGTATAGAAGTTTCATTAACTTGTAATGTTTAACAGATTATCCCGAATTGTTCGGACCTGGTGACGTTGTGCATCGACATTTGGTCGGTGGGCGAAGAGACTGACTGCGTGAAACTCGCCTTTGCTACTGATATTGCGACCAAGCACCTCGTGCTCACCGACATACAGCCGCCGCCGCTTTGCCGATATATGAAGGTTTACATTCTATTTATTTGTATTTTTGTATGTTGTGTAATTTTTTATATGTATTTGATATTTTAGCATTTGTCAGACACAATTATATAAACTAATTATTATTTGTAATGTACCATTAAGAATATCCATTCAAGTAAGACATTACCATTACATATAACTTTAACAATATTATAAATAAATTGTAGTGAATAGGTTAATGAATATTTATTTGAATATACCTTATATTCAAATAAATAAATACATTAACCAATAATGGTATCAACAGATAACAACAATAGGACGATATGGAATGTCGGCCATGAAATGCAAAATTCCTCTTGGCTGGTTTTACGGAGAGATTGCGGAATTTGCGAATGTGCAAGCATCGATCAACGCGCTTAAGGCGCTCTATGAAGATTTGTCTTGTCGATTTAGGTAAGAAATTGTGTAGAAAGGTTGAAATGTGTTACGGTTCTAAATTGAATAATGATTTTGACTGTGACTTTGGTCATTATGATGTTAGAGGATTTTTCATTCATGAGCTTGATATAACTTTAGCGACTAATTTTAAAATTGATTAAAACAATGAAACTTAAATAATTACATATATAGTATGTGAATGTAAACTACTTTAATATGTAACTATATTGTTATAATTTTAAGTTTATCTGTACATTGTTTTCGAGTTTTTATTTTAAACACTATAATTTTTATGTATATTTTGATTGTAAATGTTGCTCTTCTCAGATTGGCCACTGGTAAGCTGATGGACTTGCTTAACCCATACTTGGACCTTTATAATGGTAACGCAGCTCACATGATGGCTTATCTCAATCAACCTAACGAGTCAGATCCGAAAGTGATAGCAGCATATCAGGAATGTATGGAACTGCAGCAGCAGCTACATAACTGCACAAATATCTTGAAACGGTTACAGAACACCCCAGAGTTCAACAATAAAGTGCTGGAGGCAATAAAAAAAGGGGTCGTTTCGTCAGAAATGCTTTTAGAAAGGGCCTCGACTGACAAACTTCGCGTAATCATAGAGAATATGATCGACTTACTACTGTACTTCCTTTTCCAAATGGGTGATGTGGTATGCATAAAAAATATAATATTTTGTTACGTTGATAAAAGTGTTCACGAAATATCTATTATTCTTTTACTCTTTTTTAACATTCTTTATTATCTATTACACTACAAATTATTATTCAATATAAAATCATAAATTCCGAAATTAATTAAAATTTTAATCAACAATCAAAAATATTGTCTACCTAGTTGTAGTTACTCGAAGTGTATTATATTTCTGTGTCTAAACGACGATGATATCGCAGCAATACGGCGCAGTCAGCGGCGAGTGGTGCCGCGCCGTGGCGCCGCTGGCGTGGGAGAGCGGCGGCGCGTGCGCGGCGGGCACGGCGGCGCTGCTGGCGCGCGTGTGCGGCGGCTGGCGCTGGTGGGGCGCGCTGCTGGCCGACGCGCTGGCCACGGCCTTCGCACACCGCGACTCGCCGCCACATCCGTTGGACAGGTGCGACCTTTTTCTTTTCGTTCATTTAAAATTTAGAAGGGTGAGTGAGCCAGTGTAATTACAGGCACAAGGGACATAACATTTTAGTTCCCAAAGTTGGTGGCGCATTGGCGATGTAAGCGATGGGTAACATTTCTTGCAGGGCCAATGTCTAAGAGCATTTGGTGACCACTTACCATCAGGTGGCCCATATGCTCGTCCGCCTTCCTATTCTATATAAAAAAAATGAATGTGTTGTGGAAGTAACGTCCATAATTTGTCAAGCCGTTACTAAGATAAAGAAATATAAATAGTATTTATTTTGAATTTTGTAGGTGTCTAGTGGCCGTAATGTACATGGCTCGAAAGAGTATGTATGCGCATGGCAATAATGGTGGAGGTGTGACTCACGCGTTATGTTCGCGTACACTGGAGCTGCTCCGTGGGTCGCGGCCACAGCCGGCGCTGTTGGCAGCGCTGCTCACCGCTATCGCCTCCGTACTGGACGCCGCCGTTGCCGCTACCACGCCACCGCCCTCGCAGAGAAATAACCGGTTAAGTATCGGCCATTTACATCTTGGTTACTAATTAATTGAGAGTGATCTGTTAGGTATAAACGATTGAAGGTGTCGCTGATTAATAAAATATTCTGTCTATGATTTAAAAGGTGGGACTGGGTAGCCGGTGGTAGAGCTCGTCCTACTCCAACAGATAGCACTACACCTTCGCCGCGCGCCGTGGAAGGCAAGCTGCATAGGCGCAAGTTGCACAAGAAATTGCTTCATCAGATGCAGGAGCTGGAGGCCTCACGTCGAGGAATTCAAGTAGCGCTCGAGGAACAGCAGGTGAGTTCATTAACATAGGCCTATATATAGTACAATATGGTAAAATGTGTGCTTTAAATATAATAAAAACTGCGTATTGTTAATATTTTGTCGTAAAGCACTAATTATTCAGTGAGGTCATAACTCCACAGCGCGCTCGCCTCAGCTTGAAAGCGCGCATGGCGATGATGTGCAAGCGCAGCAGCGGGCCGGACGGCGGCTCGGGCGCCGGCGCCGGCCTGGCCAGCGCCTGCAACAGTCGCGCGGACGAGGGCGCGCGCCTGCTGAGCCCGGCGCTGGGCGCCGCGCTGGCGCACGCGCTCGTCACGCACATGCTGGCCATGGACTCCACGCTGCTCGCTGACCATCTGTTGCTGTGCGCCAAGGTACGTCGACATGTCTTTTGCTGCGTCGCTAGAGACGTGTTGTAAACTTAAAGATGATAATAATCTTTTGATGTGTCTTTACTCTTATCGCTTTTTAAATGTTAACTTTAAATATAAGTTGTATGATTATGTCATTTATTCAGATGAATATTTAAGTTTTTCTGGCTTCCAGGTGGTGGGTCGCCTTTGTGCATTGTGTGGCGGTGCAGCGCTACTGGAGCCTTCGTGTATTTTGGGCCTCGCGCGTCTCGCCGTGACACTCCCACCCTGGCCGCGTCATGCCGTCACCACTCTGCTACAGGTTAATATCGTAGATAGGTACATTTCATCATGGATATAAATATTTTAAACAGACAATGCTTTATTTTCAATAAGTTTTCATAAATTAGCGTTAAAAGTGGGGTAGAAAATAAAGAGAAAATAGAAAGACCTCATATCAACTTTCGGATGTTGTAAGAGTTTACTAAAGGATATTGTTGTGATATATAACCACACGTTGGTGTGAAGATACCAACCATCCTGTAAAGGCGTACCCAAGGAGGGTTGGTCTCTCAGGCTACCGAGCATTTTTTTTTACTATTAGAAAACACATTGTGCTGTGCTCTAAAATATCGGATAATAATAAATGATAATCGATGGAGAAATGGTCGTGGACAGGATCTAGTAGAGCACGAGTGCGGCGAGCTGCCGCCCACGCCCAACGAGGAGTGGGGCGGCGCGGGCTCGTCGCGCGTCATCCGCGTCGCGCACGACGACGCCAGCTTCGCCAAGACTCCGCCCAAGCGGCTCAGCTCTGTAGCGGGTACCAAGCTCTTTTATAATAATATATCAATATATTATTGATCTAGTGACTAGCTCAGCTAGTCGCAGCTCCTGCAAAAGCAGCAGCAAAAGTCCTGGGTGATTCCTTGGATCAATCCAATAAGAAGGTATTGAGTTTCTCTGAAGATTTTTTCAATAAACACGAGACCAATGGACGCGGCATTGGTCTTGTGACTGTGACCTAGTAGGGGTTGGATAGTTATCTACAGTGTATTTTAATGAACATGAATGTACATAGTTATTATAATTTTCTTTTATAAGCTTTAAAGTAGAAAAGCGAGCGGGTTTGTGCATTTTGCTAGTATGCGTTACGAGTTTGACTGAATTCAACTGTACATTTCTGAGATAATTATTAATGGAAGTGTATGATGTTTCTTTAGTACCATTATTTTTTTGTCATCTATTTTTGCTAATCTATAACGTTACATACATTTTGATTGCAGATGTGTTAGCAGATAGTTTCGGCCTAGCGAAGAGTGCGAACTTCACCAAACCTAAAATTAATACTCGAGCCACGCTCGTAGCCTCAAGTAAGAATAAAGTTGTGTATAAAAATATTGTGATGATTAAAGTTAATCCTAAGATATCTCAGTGATTGGAACGCGTGAGTCTTAAGCTCGATATAAATATATTGATGCATTCATCATTTTTTTAATATTTCGTAATATATTAGTAGATATTATGTGGTGTATATATTTTACATAAGTTTTTTTTGCTCGTCAGGTTTCTTTGAGGATATGGAATGTCAATTGACTCAGGTAGTAGAGTCCGATGATTCCGAATCGGAAGAAAAACTCGCCCAATACTTTTTCGAAGCTGTCAAAAAGGAGACGAGATCGAAACCCGTCGCAGACGGTAGCAATTGGTATGTGGCATTTTTAAAACGATTGACACTTGATTTTGTTTTTCGAGATTCCTTTTTTGAATTGTACAAAACCGAATTCTGCGCAGTCTATCGACGTGCGTGGACGCGCGGCTCGAGAGCGGCGCGGCGGCCGGCGGCGAGGCGTTCGCGCAGCGCGTGCTCGTGGCCACGGCCGCCGCGCTGCCGCTGGCGCTGCGAGCGCCGCCCGTGCGAGCCGCGCCCGAGCCCGCCGGCGCGCTGCTCGACGCCGCGTCGCCGCCCGACGCGCACGACGACGCCAGGCAAAACCCGCCTCTCGCGCACACGCTTTACGATGTTTTCAGGCATCTTGCATTGGAATTCCATTCTCAGGTACCGTATCCTATCGAGTCGATTTTGAAACGAAACGTTCATTTTTAGATTTAGCGTCAAGTTTACAAATTTTGTACTGTGATCAGATCGACTGCACGCTCATGGAGAACGTGGTGTCGCTGTGGCTGACGCTGAACGGGTCGGCGTGGGGCGGCGCGTGGTCGCTGGGCTCGCTGATGGTGCCGGCCGACGCGCCGCGCGTGCGCCTCGCCTCCGACACCGTGACCGCGCTGCTGCGCGCGCTCACGCAGTGAGTACCGAGCCGCCCGCCGCTCTCGATTCATGATTGCTGTTGCTCTATTGTTGTATTGTCGTTTCCAGGTTAGAAAACATATCGTTGAGGTGTTGGGTGCTCTCGATGCAGGCTTTGGCGTGGGTCGCAAGTTTACCATTACTGGTGAGAATCAATAAATCGTTGGGTTTTTTGCGTTTATGTTATTATTTTGTTTAATTTTATTATGATCATTTTTAGACGGAGGGCAGCACGCAAACGATGGGACGCGTTATCCTCGAATGCGATTACTTTGTTCCTGCCCTTGTAAAATTCATATCCATTGACGTCACCGCTGATGGTGCGGTTATCTCCTCCGAGCCCTATCTGGTAAGGAAAATAATATATTATGTTTTAATTTTACTTCTCTGTCTTTTATTTATTTCACTCTTTTTCTGTATCTTAATTTTGTGGCAGTCAAAAAATTATATGAAATACTTCTACCAGGGTGGTGCAAGTATTGGTGCAGGTGCAGGCGCGGCAGCAGCTCTACAGTCGGTTCTCTCTCGAGTAGTAAAAGCACGAGGCGCAGCCGGAGCCCTCGTATCTCTCAAAGTCCTAGCAGCATTGTGGAAACGAGTGCCGAACACTCCGCCCGTATCACATTCAGCGCTGGACTTGCACGCTGCCCTGCTGCGCGCCGCTCACTCCTTGCTGCCCGCTCTCGCACCGAAGCACGTCCACCAAGCGCTGCCTCTTATCGAAGCCGTCGGTATGGTTACTTTATAACATATAATGCTAAATTTTATTTTGCTTTATTATACTGTATTCGTCTTTTGAAAGCCATCGCTTTGTTAAATAAATTCACGTTAGTATTCTTAGACAGTTATTGACTCATATTATTGACTCATAGTAGACTTATATTAGTACCTAGAGAAAATAATGGCTATAAAATATTTGAGAATAAAGATATACGAAAATTTAAATGCCGTCCTCAGGTCGTCCTAGTATAGAGTGCCAGGGTAAATATATTTGCTCGTACGAACAAAAACAATTTTAATGAAGATTAATTATTAAGATGATAATTTGTTGTGCAGCGGACCAGTGCGGCTGGTGGGTGCGCGAGAGCAGCGGCTGGCGGGCGGAGAGCGGCGGCGGCGGCGGCGGCGCGGCGGGCGGCGAGGCGCGCCTGTCGGGGCTGCTGGCCGACGTGCTGGCCGGCAGCACGCGCCGCGCGCCGCTGCGCCGCGCGCTGCTGCAGCAGCTGCTGCACTACGCGCGCAAGCTGCTCGCCCTGCCGCTGCCGTCGCCCGCGGCCGCCACTCCTACGCCTGCTGCCACACCCTCCACCAGTCACGCGGTAACTTTCATTCGATAACAACAGACTGACTACTCATATTTCTAAAATAAAATAGATTACTTATTTATTAATCCGAGTTTTTAAATGACACTTTAGCCCACATGCGTATATATAAACATATTAAAACTAGCTATGAGAAGCAGCGATAAGCTGGTGTGTAGACCATTGGACTGCAGCGCAAAAGTTCGATCCCTCTGTACGCACTTCTGATTTTAGATATCCGTATTCATTGGTAAAATTTACATTTAGTTGTTCCATTAGTTAAGTAACTTACATTTACATTTAGTGAATATGTAGTTTCGTGAAATCCTGCAAAATTGACCAATGGCATGGATTAAGTAAATCAAAGGTTTGTTAGTCCCTATTCCTCCTACATTCTGACGGTCTTTGGCTATTTACGCATTTACTAACTATGGAGTATATGAATAATTTGATGCAAAAATACTTTCGAAATAAATTATATATCAGTGTACTATCATTGTGTACTATCAATCATTACCAATAAATTAATTGGACTTCCAATTTTCCATTCACTTATATATTTTTATTTGTTATCTACTTAGTTAACTTAAAAAATATTGAAAATATAAGGTATGCATCATTAGTGTACAGGTTATGCATATAATCCTCCGTTTTCTTTAATCTATTAGTGATTGAATTAAATCAGTTAATAATAAATAAACAATTTTGTCCAAATAGCCTTCGACAAGCCCTGGCGGTTCGAACAGCGATATGTCTCAGACGGATGAGAGTAAAGCGCAGAACAGCGCAGCGCAGGCGGACTGCACAAACCTTGAAGATGAAAGAAAGCAACAGGTGCCTAGGATGCCCTGCCTTGCTGATACAGGTAAAACTTAACATCGTATTATATATATAGAACGTATACAAATTTATTCTTAAAAATATTTTCTAAATGTTATGTTTCTAAATATTATATTTATTTTGATTTCAGTATTACAACACCACGAAATCATGCAAAAATTCTACAGGACGTTGTCAATGTGCGACGGAATGAATACGATAATATTAAACACAGGTCGGTATTCTTACTAAAAAAATGTTTGGTATAAAAAATAGCCAAAAAGATACAGGGCGAAAACTTTGAACTTAAACACATGTTTCTACTATATAAAGCAAAAAATAAAACCCTCGGACACAAAAGCTTTTTGATAAAAGATGTCTATGGCAATTTATTTTTTGAATTATGTACATAAGCTTGAACACGGAGGGTATTGAAAGTTATTAAATATTTAAAGTCCGATGTTTACCAATGTTTATGGACATATGTCTTTTATTCATATAAATTAAATATATGATTGTTACAATAGATTATAACTTTTTATGAAATCATTTGCCTCCAATCAATTAAACATTTTTAAGTATTTTTGCAACCTTCATGTTTGAATTAAATTATACTTTATAAATGCATAATATAATGTAATATACTACCATAGTAATATTTTTGTTTTCATATACAGGTGTTAACGGCGAGTGTAGTTCTGAACAGTGGTCGCTAAAAGAGGAAGTGTTTTGGTTGGTGGCGCAACTGCCGGCATTTGCTGCTAATCCTGTATTGATTCTACCTAGTCTTATGGACTTCCTTAGTAAGTTTCATGCCTAAACAGTTTTTGCCAATAATAATATTATCCTATTGTATGATGAATCTCTGCTGGTAATGAAAAACTAATTTAAACTCTTGATAATATTATAATAAAATTAAAATTCCTTAAAATAAAGTAATTTAAGCTTAAAGTTTTGGACACCTATTTGAAAATTATATATTTTTTTAAATTAATATTAATAGTCTCAATATTGCTGCCAGCTTACCCAAAAATCTTTAAATTCTGTGCAGGAAAAGAAGAGATGGTAAAGTTGTCCCAAGGCATGCAGCAGCTTGTTGTGCGCGTGTTGGACAAACCAGAGGTGTTGGCCGCTTTCGTGGACGCAGGAGGCCTGGAGCTGGCGCTCGACAAGCTATCCGCCTGTCACCAGGTGATTTTCCTAACTTGTCATAACAATAAAAGTCAAGATATACAAGTGTTTGCAATCTTATGCCGTCACGTTTCCTCTCCATCGCCTCTATTCCCCTCCCTTGTGTATGTGAATTGTATAGGTAGTATATATTCTTATCTCGTTGCTTCTTCGTGTGTGTAGCAAAACATAATTATTTTATTATTGAAAACACTTCTGATTTCATTATAAATTCTTTTAATAACCTATACATCCAATTTATAAAAAATATATATATTTTTACTTATGTTATAAAAATATTTCTCAATAGGCGGGACCGAGCAGCAACCAAGGATTAGTATCATCTCTCATGAATCATCTTAAGCTACCACCTCAACTTATCAACCTATCGACTCCCGCTTCGGCCGGTAATAAGAAGACTCAACCGCCTGTTATAGAAACTACTGATGGATTGATTAATATTGCACCTCTTTGTGAGTAATGAGTCGAAAAACGTTTGTATACTTAATTTTCTAATTATATAATTATTATATATATTTATATTATACTAAGGGTAGGGTTATAAGTTTAAAAAAAAAGTATCATACTGATGAAGTCTTCTTTACCAACTTTCGGCTATAAAGGTCAATCTTTAGGAGTAGTCAACTGCGCAGATAGTATTTATAGTACACATGTAATCCGATATGACTGGAGAAAAGCGGTGAACTCTTCATGCTTTTTGAGTGTCATACATCTGGATCTGCAGCCTTAGCATACACATATATCATACGATACTACCATTTCATTCTTAATTATTCTGCTGCTATCTCTAGGCCTCGTAGCTTAAACCATACAATTATTCTGAACATGGATTTGTGATCTAAACATGTCAAATATAATTGTATGCCCGAATTAAAATAAGCTGAAGTGGATTATTGCTAATGATCGTCTACGCCGGCAGGCACGGTGTCGTGCGGCAACCCCACGGCGCAGGCGGCGGACGTGCTGCTGGGCGGCGGCGGCGGCGCGGGCTCGTGCGCGGCGCGGCGCGTGCGCGCGGCGGCGTGGTCCTACCACTTCTTCAGCGCCGACGACGCCTCGCTGGCGCTCACGCTCACGCTGCCCTACGCCGCCACGCTGCACGAGGTGCACCTGCTGCCGCACCTCACTAGCCTCGCCAGTCAGTATCTCGACCCGTCTGACACCGACGCCGCCGTCCGCTTGTTGTTCGGTCATTCAATTATACCTCGGTACCGCAGCTTGCCCGGGAGCGGTCGGTGTGGAAGCGGGATGTGGCGGGACGGTGGCCCCGCTCGGCGCGCCACAGAGTACGGCCGGCATGACCTTCATCCGACTGGCTCTGGCGCGGCCCTTGGTAGTGACCACGGTTACACTGCGCCTATACAAGCCTCGCGACAGTTCGAACATGGGTCTTCTGCAGCTGCGATTACTTGCCGCACCCGCCTTCACCACACCCACTGATGCGCACCTCGCAGCGCAGGACAATCTTGAGTAACTACTTTATTATGTGCATAATTACAAATTTTCTATTTTATATTATTTATTATTGTTTTTCTTATTTTGTGATAATATACAAGTCTCGGCTTCGCTTCTTTGATAAAATTAAAATTTAGGCTCGGTTTTTTTTCAAATTAATAATATACAAATAGAATAAAATCAGTATCAAGCTAAGTAATCTATTGTTTTTAGCAAATTATAAGAAAAACACGTAATATATGCTTAACGGTGTGGTGTATACGTACCTACTAACTACGATACACTTAAAAATTAATACATTTGTTTGTACTATCAAATATCTATACCTTTGTATAATGAGAGAGATTTGTTAGCACTCGTACAATGATGGCCTGTCGCGAACTGCGAGGCATTATTTGTTACAAATATAATCGCGCGTGCTCCAGCAGACACACTTTTAAACGATGATATTTTAAAGTTTTATGTCGAAAGTGCAGTCAGCTCTGTATAATATTGTAGGTACAAGCATTTCTTAACAATATCGATAATAATCCGGTTAATTTATGTTTAATACATTATTTAAATAATAGGAATGAATGACGTTATTTATTTAGCCTAAAGAGTAAGTTAAAGCGCGTAAATTCTTAGTAATATTTATTGTAATCGATTTATGTTTAAATGTCTCCCTTTAGTATCGATATTACTTTATTTTGGAATTGGAAACATTTTTTATTGAAACTATATCTGTGTATTTTAATATTTTCTATAATGAATTTAAGATTAAGCCGAAATATATGAAAAACATGATTGATGGTATTTATGACGCATAGAAACCGCTGGGCTCGCGTGGTGTGGGCGTGCACGCGCGCTCGCCTGGAGAGCTCCCGCTGGGCGGCGCTGGGCAGCGCGGGCGCCGTGAGCGCGCTGTGCGCCTGCGTGCTGGCGGGCGGCGCGCAGGCGCAGCACGCGCACCGCGCCCTGCTCGCCGCCGCGCGCGCCTCGCCCGCCCTGCGCGCGCCGCTCCTCACCACTCTGCTGCAAATGGACACGCACGCGCACGCGCACGGTATGTGTGTGAACAGACAGATCATTATCTTGTGCTAGTCCGTCTTTGTAGGTACCAATCGTCACATATTATACCGGCAAACAGCAATTATTAGCTTTATTGAGTTCGATTTGATAAGTTACACTGACTCACTCACTGGCCTTGACTGAGCCAGTGAAACTATAGCCATGAGTGACAAAATATCTTAGTTCCCAAGGCTGGCGAAGAATTGGTCCATCCCTTACAGCGGTAAGGGATGGACCAATCATGGATGGATGGGTTAATATTTCTTATAGCTCTGTTTATGGGCGATGGTGACCAATCATCAGTATAGTATGTAGTATAAATATGTGTTCAATATTGTATTATATTTTAATTAGTAATCTGTAAAATTTGAAGTTAATGAAATGGCTGATCTTAATCGAATCTTGCGGGTTCTGATTCATAGCAAGTACTATTCAATGTTTTATGTATTTAATTAGTATAGAAATGTTCTTTGGGTGTTGAAAGAAATGCTGTCATGTATACTGCACACAGATCATTTTCCTTAATAGAAAAAACTTTGTCCAGCAATGGATTTCTTTTGATATTATTCAATTTGTTCACACGATGCAGCGTTCCAACCGTCGAGCGCAGCGGGGGGCGGCGTGGGCGGCGGCAGCCTCGGCGGCGTGTGCGCGCTGGCCGTGGCGCTGTGCCGCTGGTGCGCGCCGGGCGGCGTGCACGCCTACGTGCAGTGGCTGAGCGAGGCCGCCGAGCGCGCGCTGCGGGACTGCAGCCCGCCCTCCGCCGCGCTCGTGCACACGCTCGCCACGGTAACAGTATACTGTAACATGCGAAACTATTAAGTCTGGATCTCGTATCTGAATGAAGACAAACATTATTCATTTCTGCCTCTTAGGTACTATGGACAGCGAAGGAGGAAAGACTTTTGGATGACTTGGAAGAACTTATAACGGACGATTTGTTTGAACTCGTGTATACATGGGTCAAGGACGTGCCAGAAATGAATTTACTTAAGAAATCATTAGACGCGGGTATGTAGTCGAATATAAAAATATTGTATATAATACATTTTTGATGGAAATAAATAAATTAAATGGTTATTGTTTTTTCCAGTTTTATGCTCAATGTGCTATATTAGGCCGGAACTGTTCCGGCTTCTGTTGGAACAAATGGAAATCCCAATGGATTCAGATGACTGGTAAAGAAAATATAGAAATGTTTATCGTTACAAACAATCTTGTAATAAAAGTAATCTTATTAACGATGAAAGAATATACCTCTATCACTATTGTCCTATATTTGAATTATTCGCTAAGATATTCTAAAATAGTTACAATATCGATAGCATGGAGAGCCAGACCGACGACACGAAGGTCCAGCGGCCGGCGGCGCGCGCGGCGGCGGGCGCGGCGCGGCTGCGCGGTTGGCAGCTGCGCACCGTGGCCGCCGCCGCCATGTCGCCCGCCGCCACGCTGGCGCTGCTCAACTGCCCGCTGCCGGCGGCGCTCATGCGCGCCGTCACCGGTAAGTGGGCCCATCGTTTCTTTGTAGATATGTAAATTGGTGATGGTCGTAATAAAAATGATAATGTTCATATAATAAAACAAAACATTTTTGGTTGCAGAATTCAGTGAAGCTAAATTGGAATCGATAATGGCGCAGAGCGAGTCTCAGGAAGATGTTCACATGATAGATCCGAGTAGCAGTGAAGATAGTCGACTGAAAGGTATTAAGGCATCTAAAACATATGAATATACGAACTAAATTTGGTACACTAAAATTGTAATAATTGCAATTTTAAAAACCATTTAAAATATCTAACACTGAGTTTGGTCGTAAGAAGCACTAAACAAACTTTAACTTTTCAAGATAGACAAATTTATATTTTTTATTAATACACTATCAAGATTTATTCTAAGGTGGCCTTGCGACATAAACCATAGCTTTGGAATAATTATAATAATTACTAAAATTCTTATGTACAGATCTGCCGTCGATGCAAAGTATCTGCGAGATGGTGGAGTGGGCGCGCCTGGTGTGTTCGGAACGGCGCGTCAAGGAGTGGCTTGGTGGTGCCGGCTCAGGGTTCTGGCGCCCGCTGCTGAGGCTGCTGTGTCATCCGCGATCGTACACTGGGTATGTCAGATTGATATTAAGTATCTTATTAATAGATGATATTTGAAAAAATCTAAAATAACCATTACTGATAGTTAATAAATTATTTAGGAAAAATAATGTTTTCTTAAATTATGCAATTCAGTTGATTTGAAAAATAATCTTTGTTTGATTAAATTGTAAACATCGGAAATATGTGAAAAAAAAAACCATAAATAGTATATACAGAATGAAAAATGTACTACAATCAAGATGTTTTATTACGATTAGTGTGACTAAAGTATTTGTATTTATAAACGCATACGCAGTCATGCACACACAAACATAAAAATGTAAAAAAATATAAACGGCAATTGGAATAAACGCTCTTAATTGATAGAATAATATAATTGAAAAAATAAAACTAAAAATGTATCCTGATTATCGTTTATTTACATATATTATAGATCTTGGCAAGAGAATGCACAATATGCATTGTTGGAAGAGAACACGATAAGGTTGTTCTCCGAGCTGACCGTGTGCCACACTGCCAACCAAAAGCTGTTTGCTTCTACCTTACACAGTATTCTGGAATCGATGCATTGCACAGGTACGAATAATAACGATAATCGATCGTTTACAATGAAATAAAATGATATGTCTTTACAACAAGTTTTAGATAGCCTTATATGATGTTCTATTAGCCATGTAACGCCGCGATTTCGATACCGGCAGGTCCAGAGGGGCTGTCGGGCTTCACGCGCGCCCTGATCCTGCGCCTGGTGCTGTCGGGCGAGCGCGCCACGGTGGCGCTGCGCTGGGCGGGCGGCGCGGGTGCGCCCACGCAGACGGGCGCGCCCGCGCACCCGGGCGCCGCCGCGCACGCCACGCTGCACCTGCCGCTGCACACCACCGTGCGCGCGCTGCTGCTCGACCACCGTCCGCCCGGTATGCGCAGCGATTCCTTATATGCGCAGCAACTTTGTAACTTACTATGCTACGAATTTAATAACCAGTCTCGTGATTGATCCCTTACCAAGAATGTCTTAATGTTGAATAGTGCCCCTGTTGGAGGAAGTGCATCGGCTGGCCAGTAGCGGCTCAAACGCATCGAGCGCGGGTGGTGCTGGGGCAGTGTTACGCAGTGCGTCCGACACGGCCATCCTCACCGTAGCGGAGGCCTGGGAGCTCTCTCTCGCCGCCGCCAGCGCATCCAAAGACAAGCGCGTTAAAGATGTCAAGAACACTACGCTGAAACAGCAAAATAACAAGAAAAAGCAGACAAAGGCGAATAATGAGAACAACCCCGTGTCTATCACCGGCGGTCAGTGATTTATTTTTAAAGTTACAACAAATCGAACATGATTTTTTTATATTATTTCATAAATATTATTACTCTAGACGTATTCATTACAAATATTTTTATTTTATTAAATAGTCATATATCCACGTAAATCGTTAGTTCACATGCATATAAGCTATGGCATAAGAATCAAATAAAAGGTATAGGTAGGTAAAGGTAGTTATAGTTTTTACAAAATTTTATTATACATTTTTTTTAGATTTAATGGAGTCAACGGTCCGCGTGCATGTTGATGGGCTGGAAGGTTATATTCCTACAAACACGACACTGGCTCAGCTCACCGCTGCCGTGCCGCACGTCTTCGGGCCACATCTCACGCTCAACTTACACATAGCTAGTAATGGAGGTAAAAAAAGTCGATTTAAAAACTATAAACCACTAAAAGCCTGTAAATATAAGCTAAGTTATAATAAAAAAGTAATTATGAAGACACTGGATGTTTTGGAAGGTTTTGTATAGTCTACAAGAAATAAAGTATAAAAAGAAAAGCTGACCCGAGTTAAATCGTTACATTCATAGTATAGTAATTTATTACTATTGGCTCAGATACTTGGTCGGGCCCGATGTGGGAGGGCGGCGGAGGCAGCGAGGCGGGCACGGGCGGCTGCGCGGGCGGCGTGGTGCTGCGCGAGTTCGGCGCGAGCGGCGGGCTGGCGCTGGTGGCGGCGCGCCTGCCGCGCCCGCACGTGGCGCCCGCGCCGCCGCCCGCGCCCGCGCACCACCACGACCTCGACTGGGTCAAGCTGGACGACCCCTACGAGGTATCGCGTCACATTAGCCCGCCACTAGACACTACGTCGTGTATTCATTCATTTGCATTTTCATCGAACGTCGCCCTTTTTTGCTATGACTCATATTATAAATGAATGAAAAAAATATTAGCCACTCGCTTTTAACGTATTTTATAATTATTGAAGATCATTCGTTCATTTTACGAACATCTTTGGTCGAGATGCAAATACTCATTAATATTAACAGTTTGGAAAAAATTGCGTCTTGGTGCCGAAGTTTTTTGATACATTGAAAGTGAAATTAAAATAGATTTGTGTAATTGATTGAAATTGTGTTGCATTGTACATAAATTTAACTCGTGGCTTTATATAATGCTGCAGATCCCGAAGTCCAGGGTCAAAATCAAAGTGTGTAGATTCTCGTGCCTCTAGAAAGCCCGTAAAGTCGTTGATCCTGCGCCTGAACTTTTATTTTATCATACCATCGTATTACGTAAGCACACACTGCAATATAATATCTTAGTCTCCCACAAGAACGGCCGAATTTGATTGGGAGAATATCATCATCAAATGAAAGGGTTATTTTGAAATTGTTCATCAGGAGATGGTAGAATTGGGTGTGACGTCAGCCGGCAACGCTACGACAGGCAACGCTACAGAAGAAAACAGTGGGTGTGCAGGTGTCCCGGCACATGCGCTCGTGGCTCTGGCATTATTATTGAAGCTGCCCGGGTACGCAGCCGCACTGCTGGACGAAGGCTCCCAGGCGGTGCATCTGTTGAGGTTGCTCCTCGGCGTCGCACACGACGAGGAGGGCCGTAAGTAGAAATTTTATTTTCGATTTGTTCCAGCAAAATTAATTATTATTTTATGTATACCCTAATATAATACGGGGCCATTGCATTGAGAACGCGTGTAGCGTCCCTACACTACCCTGTAAACTAGGGTTCGTCTCCGTTTCCGTGTCCAGGGATCCAGTGTCAATCAATTAAGCCTTTTGCTATCATCACAACTTATATGCATATCTGATGGTACCTACCCAAGGTACCACCCAGACGAGTTTCAGATCTTCATGAACTTCATGATCAGAAATGATTCATAGAAATCTAGCTCAGGAGACATGTATTAATACATTCGATTATGATTTTATTCTTTTCGTACTTGTAATTTGAAATGTATCACTGTAGGCAACATAGTGGTGACCGGCAACAGCGGCGGCAGCGGCGGCAACGGCGCGTCGCTGGGCACGCTGCCGTTCCGCGTGGTGGCGCAGCTGCTGGAGGCGGCGCCGCTGTCGTCGCCGGCGGGCCGCGCGCTGCGCCTGGCGCTGCTGCAGCTGGGCGCCGTGCGCCTCGTGCTGGCCTGCCTCGCCGTCTTCACGCACCACCGCCCCGCCAGCGCACAGGTGCAAAACACTACTTTAGGTTCCACGTCACAGTTAGACTGGACGATGTTTCACTTGAAAAATGTTTACTACATTTTTCAATTGAAACACTATTTAGGAAAGGGGACGAAACGGTAGAGGTTAAATTGCAATTTATTGTGATACAATATTTGTCGTGGAAGCAGAACAGTCAAAACTCAAACGGTTCTGGCGGCAAGGAGGAGAAGTCGCAGCTGTACTGGGCCAAGGGCACGGGCTTCGGTACGGGCTCCACGCAACAGTCGTGGAACGTGGAGCAGGCGCTCGTGCGGCAGCGCATCGAGGAAGAACACGTCACGGTGCTTTTGCAGGTAGCTTATGACATTTTAATTGAATTGATTAAGACATTGTGCAACGATTTTATTTTTCCTTTTCGCACAATGCGGCAACATTAAAATTATTATCAAAAATACTTATAAAATTAAAGGATTAATAATTGATTGACCATTATTTAAGAATTCATGAGGCGATATCTTTAGCGTTGTTTTCTTATAACATAAGATCTTAATACTTGTTTCGTCTCATTTCTGTCTCATCACAGGTACTAGTTTCATACATGAATCCTTGTG
Source organism: Nymphalis urticae (assembly GCA_905147175.2). Classification (NCBI taxonomy): domain Eukaryota; kingdom Metazoa; phylum Arthropoda; class Insecta; order Lepidoptera; family Nymphalidae; genus Nymphalis; species Nymphalis urticae. The sequence continues at coordinate 2,783,359 of LR990002.1, forward strand.
AGAAATGGCCCCCCGAAGAGGGTTCCCAAGAGGAGGAGGAACTCGAGGAGAGCGATGAAAGTGAGGCGCATGAACTGCCGTCGGAGTTTATCGACCTTGTGGCTGCGAGCTCGCTCGTACCAGCTATCTGCTCCTATCTTCGAAACGATTCAGGTAAAAAGCCACACTATATATATACCATATATCAGTTATTGTAAACTAATGAAAACGTGATTTAGTTTGTTTTATTTTTAATAGTTTAGTGTAGGTTTAGTATATTGACTTGGTCGTAGTTTTGGACATGTCGCGTCACATCCCGCTGTACGTGTGCGTGCTGCGCGCCGTGCGGGCTCTGCGCGCGCTGCGCTGCCGCCGCCTGGCGCCCGCGCTGCGCGCCCTGCCGCGCCTGCTGGCCAGCATGAGCCGCACCACCAACTCCTACGCGACCAAGCTGAGGTGCGCCTGCTGATATCGCTCTCTGCTTATTCGCTCTCTATTTATTTCACTATTTTAATCAAATGAGTTATTTACTCGGATTTTTTTTATTTCAGAATGAGTAAAAAGAATATATTCGGAAAGATGACTTACAGCCAAAGATTTAGCACGTCGAGTAATTCCGAACTATCGGAAGAGGACGAGGGTCTCGCCCTACTCATCGCCGACATACAGGTATGCGGAGTTATATATTGGGAGTGCGACTCATCAGTGGTCGTGGGCTCGTGGCGAGTGGGCGAGTAACGTGTGGGTGTGTGGCAGGCGACGTCGGCGCTGATGTGCCGCGCGGAGGGCGAGGCGGAGAGCCTGGGCGCGCGGCCGCTGCGCGGCGCCACGCGCGAGGCGCGCTACATCGAGCTCATGCGCACCATGCAATTCGGTGAGTCCGCGACCTACCTTTGTACGGCAGTGTTCGGGTGGACAGATGAGTGAGCTGGTCAAATTGCAGACACCATCATGTATAACCCTTATCATACGTACTAAGTTGACCTGAAAGAAGCCATGGCTAGGAACCCCTTCTAATCAAGTTGGAAAATATTTACGATTATCAAAAAAAGCCGTTAAAAATTTCCCTCCCGCGAAATCCTCCCAATTTTACATTTCCCCCACTTTTGTTCTGGTGACTCATTTCAATCCGGTTGCCGTTTCTCTTAGAAGAATATATTCTTAAATAATATATAATCTTATCGCATCAAATCCCGGTCGAAAAATAATGAATCAAGCCTATTAAACAATATTTCACTCGAATGAAGTGTTTCCGTCGGTGTGTCGTCGAGTAGTACTGACGATTCCTTGGCTCCGCAGAGACGTTCGAGATGATGGCGGAGTGCCCCGAGGGCGGGTTCCGGTTCACGGTGCCCTACCACTTCGAGGGCACGGTGCGGGCGGCGGGCGAGCGCGCCCACCCCGCGCGTATGAAGCGCCTGGCGCAGGAGGCCGCCACACTCGCCACCAGCCTGCCGCTCTCCTACTCCTCGTCCGTGTTCGTGCGCACCGACACCGACCGACTCGACGTCATGAAGGTCACTATACCAACCACTAAAGAACTAACTGTTTTACCAACATTTAAGACTATTGAATAATTAAGTTGCTACACAATAAATCATTTGGAATTTACAAGGTCGCTCAACAAGCAGAAATATTTAGTATTGCTGTGTTCTGGTTTGAAGGGTGAGTGAGCCCTTATAACTTCAGGCACAATAACCTTTTAGTTATCAAGGTTGGTTATATTCTTACAGTGCACATGGCTATGTGCGATGATGATCACTTACCATTAGATAGCCCATATGCCAGTCCTACTATCTATTAGAAATTAAAAAAAGAAACTGAATTGTCTTTCAGGTGTTGATCACCGGTCCATCGGACACGCCGTACGCGAACGGCTGTTTCATCCTGGACGTGTACTTCCCCGCGGAGTACCCCGCGGTGCCGATGCTCATCAACCTGGAAACCACGGGCCGGCACTCCGTGCGCTTCAACCCGAACCTCTACAACGACGGCAAGGTGTGCCTCTCCGTGCTCAACACGTGGCACGGTCGGCCAGAGGAGAAATGGAATGCGCACACTTCTAGCTTCCTGCAGGTATTGTGAACACAGTTTTCTAGGATATAAGATGATTTCTACCATTATCTTGTAAGGTTTTGTTCAAATAATTATTAAATTTTGTGAAATAATTATTTCACTTTTTTTTTTTTAATTTTATATTCTAGAAGAGGGCCGAAACCGTAATTGTTTTTATATACAATATAAATGCTTCAATTTAATTCATTTCACAAATCAATTTATTAAGTTCTCTAACCCTTAAAATTTTTTATTTGCCTTTGCCCTTTAGTTGGCTCGAAATAACTTTCTTGACTTTACTGTCGTCAACAATCATTATGAATACCCAAAAACTGAGCTTGAAAATGTTATGTCATACAATATTTTTAATTATTGGATGACTTATAAATGTTTTAAACCCAAGGTACTGGTGTCGATTCAATCTCTGATCCTGGTACCGGAGCCATATTTCAACGAGCCGGGCTACGAGCGCAGTCGCGGCACGCGCGCCGGCAACAGCGCCAGCCTGGAGTACAACTCCAACATCTACCAGGCCTGTGTGCGTTGGGCCATGCTTGACCATCTGCGCTCGCCGGAACCTTGCTTTAAAGAAGTGAGTACAAACTTATATTCCAATCGAAGAAAGAAAGAAAGATAAAAAATCCTTAGATTAACATATTCCATGTGATTTGCTAATATCTCTGCTGTTATTATGCACTACAAACACTTTTTAATTAATTTACCTTTATTTTTATAATACAACACTTCTCTTGTAACCACTTTATTTTCCTTCTATAGTTACAATAACAACGCGCGGAAATCCAAACCGCCATATTATTTTCGCCTATCCGTAATTAATATCATAGATTATTCAAAATCTCGACCAAAGATATCGCGTCAATTCGATTTCAAAGTTTTTTAATTGTCTTTACTTCATGTGTGGATAGAATAGGATAAACCTTATTAAATGTTATATATATTTCGTCAATATTCAAAATTTGTTAATTTATCCTCTTTAAAGGTACGACCATAATATATTATGAGAATGCTCTTACTATATGAATTTTAGTCCTTATAACTTATATTTATAAATGTATTTTAATGAAACAACAATCTCAATTATTTTATTGCCTATATATAATTTAATGTATCTTATAAATTTCCTTAATAAAATAAAGTGCAATATTTTTAGGTAATCCAAACGCACTTTTGGATGAAACGAAACGAGATAATGCAGACCGTCGCTAACTGGATTACTGAACTAGAGGGTCAGACTGGTGACGAGCGCACACAGCGCAGCATACAGCTCAATCTCATGGCGCTTAAGGTACCGCGCTGAATGAGTTTATAAAAAATATCATTCAATAAAATGTATACATAAAATAGATTATAATCAACATATGTGTTTATTCTTTAAAGCGTCACTACATAAAACTGCAAGAAGAGCTGTCGAGGTTACCCGTGCCACCCGGGCTCGAGGAACTGGACGAGCCCTTCCAGCTGCCCGCCGCGCCGGCCTCCCCGCCACCAGCGGCGCCCGCGCCCTCTCCCCCCGCTCCGGCGCCCGTCGCCCCCGCGCCCCCCTCCCCGCCCGCGCTGCCCTCCTCCGAGGAGATAGACCACGACATGGAGAAGATAGTCTCGCAGGTCCTCGACTGAGCTGGAGGAGCGTCTCGAGCCTCTCCGTAGTTTATACGATTACTATGTGTAACCCTGTACAAATAGCTCTGTGTAGTGTGGCCGCGGACCCGCGCGTGCGGACGCGGGATGCTACGTTGCGTGCGGACGACAACGCATTTAAGCTAGTGTAGACTGTCGGCCGTCTCCGGACGTGCCTCGTTGATCAATTTGTTATTCCGCGCGCTCGACGTGTGTCGCGTCGTTTGATTTGTTTGTAATGGAATTTCAGTTTTCTATAAATATTTTTTTAGATGTATTACATAGAATTTAGTGGGACCTTTGTTTAGTTTAACATATTGTGATACTATAACGGGCTCACGACCCTGTAAGGTATATAAGGTGAATATTTCCGGCCTCGCGGCATTACACGCGCATTGTACAGTGGATGAGGTTGTCTACGGCACGCAGCGTGACGTCTCGCTGGAAGTTTCGAAAGCGAACATAGTTTGGTAGGAAACTTTCCTTGTCACGGGATGATGCTTACTGTGAGTGCACGTATATATATATTTATATATATAGTGTCGAGTTAATCGCGCTGCCTGCACACATCTGTATTACCTCTTAAGTGTAAACCAGCATTGTATTCAGACATTACAACCCTGACCTCACGTCTGGACGTGTATGGTTTCGCCTAAGTGGCGATGTCTATCTGTATGTATATTAAATTATAATTTGATGTATATAAAAACTTTTATTGCGTTTTAATTTTGTATTTAAGAATATATATACGTATCGCGATATACTCGAACGTGGGCGACGTAGCCTGCATAACGAAGCGATTGAGCGGAAGTTATTGTACAGGCCTAGCCGAAACGTTTACATCATTTTACTTGATTTTAATTTAGTAAATGAGTTCTGACAATAAAGTTTTATTTTATTGACGTTGTGCTGTGCACGCTTGCGATCAGTCAGACAGACGACGGATGAAACTGCGAGGTGTGATTGTATATATGAATCATCAGTTCACCATATTGTCTCACTATATTCTAATCGTCAGGTAAGTTGAGTAGGAAGTTTACTTGTTATATATAATATTTGACTGTGAAATTCGGGATGTAAATAAAAATTTATGTTATTGCAATTTTTTGTTTTCTTTTTTTTACTATTTTTTTAAAGTTATTAAAATAGTAAATGTTTAAACATTAAAGGCTCATTTACATTAGTCAATAAATAGTTTTCGGGCAACGGGTGGTTTCTAAAACACATGCATCATATAAAAAATCCATTCATAAGAGGATTGTCCTGGGTGAGCGACGCGAGCGAGGTGTGCGACATGTTTCCTATTCTGTACCTGTAGTCGTAGCGAGTGACGTAACGTCTCGTCGTTGATTAATTAAGGCGATAACGAAGGCCACAAACACGCGTCGTGTTATCGAGTTTTGTCACTCACCTAGGACAACGGGTTATTTCAATAGTCTAATGATTCGGAGATTAGAAATTCTCCAATTTGCATTCCTATTTAGGTGTGGCGGCTAGTATGTCGCTTGCGTATTGTCCTCGCCCACTTTAAATTGAACGAGGTTCCGACCAGCTAATTTCAATAGTGGTTATCCCTCATATCTACGTTATGTTCGTTGTCGTCTAATAAATATAAGCCATTTTGATTCATAACATAATGCTACTTAGGAGTAAGGTTCAAATCATAACTAACGATAAGTAAAGAAGGCTTAGCAAGAAAAACCAAATCACTTGTACACTTTTATTGTAAATATATTTACATTTGTTGATATAAGAATTCACGTACACAAATTATTATGACTCAAATTACGTTACTATTTAATATTATGTTTATTATTATATTCTGAAATAAATAATTATTTATTTTCCAAACTCGCTGTATTCGATAAATAACACAAAAACAATAAAGAGACGTTGGTAACGTGAGTAATTACATATTTTATTTCGGCAATTTTTTTTTAACTTATATCGAAATAATTGCCGGTGTAAGAAAAAAAGCTATTTAATAACAATTTTAGTATAAACTATGAGAAAACTAAGTAATTACGATGTTAAGCCTCTTAACGACTATGTAATCGTTAATCTTATAATATTTGTATTTCCATCACAGATGGAGTTAACTAATTGTGACATTACAATATTTATTTACACAGATATCATTCTATCTACAAACTATAGTACTTATTTAATCTATTGGTATTTTTTTTATTGATGTGCAGAAAATAAAGTTTTATTTAAAAACATATGTTTGAAATTTCGATTCTTTTAAATATGGCACCACCGTTCTTTATATCCCATCGATAAAATATTATTTTAGCTATGATTGAACAGGCAATATTATAAACTGAAACAAATTCATAAAAATATTTTTTTAGAAAAAGCAAGCATGAAGAGAATATTTCTTTTGAACTCTGATATTTTTTCTCAGCTATATAATTTTACAAATAGTTCTATGTAGTAGAATGATTATTTAGACTATCTGTTCCTTTACGCTAAAGTAATCGTTCTAACGAAGCGAGTGGGTAACTACTTCTTCCAAGCCCAGGAGTCTGCTTGCATGATGAGTTCGTTCGGGTCGAGTTGACCTGCCTCCACACACGACTTGCAGCAGAAACTATGCAGGAAAAATATACATATATTCAAAGTAATAGAACAAAAAATTAAGTCTCGTTATAGTGGCTAGCTAATAAGCTAGTAGGTCCCGAGGTCTTAGGTTCAAACCCAATAAAAATTCTAGAATAGATAGAGGTGAGGAGGACTATATGTGTATGAAAAAGTCTACCGAAATACGTTACAATACGCGCCACCCTGGCGCTACAACAGCAGCATGGTAAATTTTAAAAACATTTTTAAGATTATTAGAATAGGATAGATAAACAAACAATAAAGATAGACTTCCACTGCTGTTTTATTTTGATATTAATATATAAACCATGTATCAGGCTTTTACATAACTATTATATCATGCTGCAGGCATGACTCAAAAAAACTGGCTGAAGAAGTCTGAACGTTTTAGGACAAAAATAATGTAGATTTTTGCTTACCCAGAGTAATATTTGTGGTGGCAGAATTTGCTCCGGACGATCAGATGGCATGTAGCGAAGTAAGGGTTGTCCTTGCAGTTCGGCGGTATGTACAATCCTAGAATTATATAAAAAAGTTTTTTTTTATATGAAGACACATTTAATTATGTTTGTATATTTGTTAATCACAATCTTTAATTTATCAAGAAATTTACATGACTGATGTAGTTATATACACATGTATATAGTATTAAGGTAAGGTATTATATCGAAGTATAATGCTTAAAAATATTTATTTAATTTATCTTGTTATTAGTAGTTTTAAATTACTTATATTTCGTAAAATACCATGTTACCAAGAAAAACTTATAAAAAGACGGATAATACTAAATAACAACGTCAAAATTTTGCAGTTATTGGCGTTATCAAAAATAAAATAGCTGTGTAAGAAAATATTTATTTATAAAACGTAAGTCGACTATTTAATTATAGTTGAAAGACTTAATTGAGTCTATGTTATGTATATTGCTCTATTATTATACAACAACGATTAAAGTGGAAAATTTACCTTCGACGGTAATTGAGACTGTAGAATAGTGCGAGCTGTAATCGTTAGAAGCGTGACAGCCGTACACGCCGCTGTCGTTCGTGTTCGCGTGAAGAACAGTCAGTCGCGCATCTGGAGAATGGGTACATGGTAGGTATTAAAAATTGCTATTATTGTTCACAAGAATAAATCAAATACTCATTATATAGCTGTAAATAGACATTTGTATAAATCATTAGAAAAAATTACAAAATATCAACATAGTATAATTAAATCTAAATATATCTACAGCTTTTAGTATGTATACATTGTCAAAAAAATGTTTAAATTTGGTCTAATGTATATTTGCCTTACCAGTTAGGGTGACGCGTTCGTCAGAGACGATCGTCAAGCCGTCCTTGGTCCAGCGCACGGCTGGCACGGGATAGCCATCTACGTCACACGGTAGGTTGATCTCCGCACCCGCGGGCACACGTGAGCGCTCCGCAGTCAGTCGAGTGGTCACGGGCACTGTTTCGTGTATTACAAGTTTACAGATGAGTAACACGCCATTTATCCATTGCAAATACATTCCAAATGTTTTAATACCTACTTATAAAATTTTAAATTTCAGCTATATTTTTTTTCCTTTATACATATTTATACTCGTTTTTCTCAAGAAACGATTTCCCAAATATTGATCGTTAAACATTAAACAACATTGATAATTAACAATTATAAAAACAATAATCGAAGTTAAATATTCACATTTTTTAAATTTACACGTGAAATTATTGTTACGACAATAGTAATTAAGTAATAACGCTATTATATATGTATTGTCAATGATTATTTACATAATAAATATACATTGACAATAAATATATTGTCAATATGTTTAAAGTCATAACATAAAGTGAAACACGTGTCTCTGATAAGTCAAAGGTCAAAATCGTTTACAATCTACGTAAACGCTTAATCTGCTTAGAAGATCATGCAAACAAGCCACATGCGTACCAAACCATGCAATACAGAAATGAAAAAAAATATATAGAGGCCATATGACTGACCCTTAAAATAAGGGCCGATCTTACCGGTAAACACGGGTATTTCTATATCAGGTACTGTCGTCGTAGTCGTCGCCAGTTGCGGCTCACGAGGCGTCACCACCACCACGTCATCTTTCCGCGGTACAAAGTACGGATGATCTCCGGAACCTTCGGGTTGGTATGCACGAACCACGAAAGCCCAGTCCGCTGGTTTGCCAATTCCATTGTATGCCTGGCAGACGTACTCTCCGAGAGTCTCGATAGTTAATTTTCGGATTAGGAGTACATATCCTCGGGCCTCGTAGAGCGGACTGCTGTAGGGCACCATGGGGCCGTTTCGACCTCGGTACCAATAGATGGCAGGCGCAGGATGTCCATAGGCGAGACAGCGGACGCTCAGCGGTCGGCCGAGCTCGCCCGCGACCGTGGCATCGGGCGTACCCGCTATTGCCGCTGGCCTTTCCACCGGATCTAACCACCCCCTTTGTTAGTAACTACTTCTACTGCGGTTTGTGGATGTTTCGTTTTTTTTAAATGTAACTTTAGAATAGAATGTACGTATCTTTGGCAATGGTAGTGACGTTTCGAATGAACAACTATATAATTAATGGATGTTGGTCGAAATTTTCATTTTTTTTTAAATTAAAAAATAGAAGTTTGATTTATTATATTTTCCACTGCCAATGAAATGCACCATAAACATTAGATTATGACCAGAGATTTGATGTAGGCTAGATACCACAAGCTGTCCATCCAAGTGTGTCCGAAGTAACTGCTATACACTTAGCTGATACTTACATCGGTTTATATTTAGTCACGCAGATTTCATAACAAGACTTAAAGTGCCGAAAATTAAAGTGGTGAATCGTATTTTCAAGAGCCGTCTATAAAGATGATTCATTTTATCGATAAATAATTTTTTAACTGTATTTTTTTATTATTATTCTAGTGTATTTCCTTGTAACAACTAAGATTAAATCGTATTTGTATATGATTAAGGAAATTTATTTTACATTACTGCTTCTGTTTCGATAGACCAGCATGAATTGTTTTATCATAATGCAATTGAGCATGTCGGTTTTATATTAAAGAAAACTTTGTTGTAATATAATGTCAGAAAAGATGTTACTTACTATAATAATTAAAATTCTAAATATTACTAAAGAGAAATAAACTGGCAATTGAATGTGCTGGTGACGTTCGTCACCGCGTGTCGAAAAAATATCAAGATCTATTTTCATTCTATTTATTGAATATGCGGTATATCTAGCCTACAACAAATATGTGTAGAATATTGTGTAGTTATATGACAAATATGAAGTGTACTTTCCACAAACTACACCATTTAATGAATAAAGCCAAAACTAAATTAGATTAGAGTAACTAATAATCAAATTTTAGATTTCTTAATTAATTATTTTTATTTATTAATATTTTAATGAATCAATAAATATAACAATAAAATTACTTTAATTTTATAGAATAAATTAAGAAATCCATAATTATCAAGTGATTAAAACCACTGATAATAATTTAAAAAAAACCTGTGCAAAATGCGTGCGCGCACAACACGGCGAAGCCGGCAACAACTGAGAGCTGTGACAGTATCATCTTTCACCGAACGTAAGGACACATCCACTGACACTGAACAGTGAAAACAGACCAACCCGACGGATATTGACTGCATAAATAGGGTTGCAAGCCCGGTTTTCTCAAGAATTCTTTCAAATTTAAACAAGTATATGAACCTTTTTTGATTATTCTTCCTATTATTAATGCTTATGCAATATTATTCTTATTTTTTTTTTAATGTACAATAAGTAAAATAAATAAATTAATTTTAATTAATTGCTTATAATTTGTCACAGACAAGTGGCAGCCCTAACGAGTACGAAATTAACAGGCAGCATAACATTCCAAATGTTCGAGGGGCGTTGATACTGATGTTGCTTCGATAAGATAAAAGACTGTTGACTGCGAATACAAGCGTAGGTACTTCCGACACCACGATGATATAACCAGTACTTAAAAAGGAAATGTATTAAATGTTTGGTAATATCAAAGTTATTTATAATTGAGTTGCTATCAGCTAAGTATTTACGTGTTAGGTTACACCCAATCCAAATCTAATATTAAAGATTCAGAGACAAGAGAGAGATAAAAAAAATTGGATGGTAGCTGAGGTGTCTGATGGAAAATCCCTTTCATTCAAAAGTATTAAGCAGAATGTCAAGATTACTGGTTAAAAATAATAGGAAACTTAAGTGTCAGAAGAAAGGTTATCATAATATTATTTGCTTATACAAGTGTATAAGAATATTTACTTATTATATTAAATAAATAGACTAATGATGAGATCATCAAGAAAAATAAACGTCCAATAAAATATCAAATTGTATTATAATAAAATGCATCCCATTTTCTACTTTAGGACAATAAATTTCTTTACACCAAATTTCCTTATTGGTCCATCGTCAAAGCTTGACTAAGCAATAAATATCCAACGACATAAACTTTCATCTTTGTAATATTAATAAGATAAGTTTCTTTACTTCGTTTAGCAGGCTCAAAAAAAAATTTAGACTCCAATTATAATTATCAATTTAAATTACATTCGGGAAACAAAACATGGAACATTTCCGTCCAATTTTGTTATCTCATTGAAATTGTGCCAGCAAAAGTGATTGGCACGCGCGTAAATGTCGAAATATTCATATGGTTTACAATCAAATAAAGTTATACCTATATCAATTTACATTGATAAAGTGTCATAGCTCTCATACCAGTGCAACAGTTTCGCCGTTGAAAAACCCAATCCAACAATGTTATATTAAAAGTTTGGAAAAGTTAGACATTAGGAAAAAGAGAGTAAAGCAGTACAAAAAAATGTTTCAACAAACTAACTACTTTTAACTACATTTGAAAATAACCCTTAAGCAGCGAGCAAACGCTCGTTAGGAGAATAATGTTCGCAAGTTATTAACTTAAACGTGTAATTGTGTAAAATTTGATATCCATAAGCGGTCGCTACTCACCGGCCACCTCGAGGCGTATTTCTTGCGTAGCACTTCCGATTCCGTTGTCCGCCACGCAAATGTACACGCCCGAGTCATTGCGATACAACGACACTATCTCCAACGCTCCATCTGACAGTAGCCGGTACCGACCCATGTCACTCTCGATCTGAGATAAGTCGTGTTAAAAATATAAATTTATATTGTGAGGTATATATGACACATTTTACGCTGCTATGAATTAGTAAATAATAATTTTAAACCTAGTCATAAAACCATATACTATAGTGAAAATAACAAATTAACAGAATCCAAATGATTAGGTGATCGCCCAGAACACGTCAAAATGAATCATATTTGAAGATTGCGGATGCCACCGAGTTTTTATGTGTTTTTATAATGTTTATTTAATTTATCTTGCGCTCAGCGGTGAAATTTGCATGTGTGGAAAAAAATCGCTTGAACAAAGCAGCATGGTGGGATAAGCCAGATATTCTCAAGGAGCTTTAGCCCAACAATTGGACATTTATAAGCTGGTACTTTTTGAATTCTATATATCAATATTGACACTGATCACGTTTTTTATTGTGGTACGACTTTGTGTGTCTGGGAAGGTATCAGTTATCAGTTATACCAATACCATATAGCATTTTACTGCGTTTTTCTGTTTGAAAACGCTGATACTAACTAGACAAGCACTGCATAAGACAGGCACGGCACAGACAAGTCACGTAACATCTTAGTTCCCATGGTTGGTATTAACGGTTTATGGAATACTTAATACTTCCTATAATTCCAATGTTTATGGTGACCACTTATCGTTACCAGGTAGTCCATTTGTTTGTCAAGCAAGCAATTGATGAACTAACCGTGACGGCTCCTCGTCGCCAGGTGATCTTGGGTGGAGGGTTACCGTGGAACACGCAACGAAGCGTGGCCTTGTCACCCTCTCTTGCCACCAGCTCAGGTTGCGTTTCTTCAACGTTGGCACTAGGTGCCTGTGGTAGTTCTGTCAAACAAACAAACATTTCAATTTCGCAGTGTTGTGAATACGTAATGAAGACAGTGATAGACCGTTCTGTCCGTTCTCTCATAAAATTACAGCAATTTTATATCTACCAATGATATTACACATGTAATATGAGGCTTCTTATTTATAATGTTCGACCAGATAGAGGAAATCAACATGAACTTAATTTTTGTCGTGTTATTGCACTAGTTCATACCGGGAGCACGCGTGGTATAGCGTGGCGCGGGGCTGGTGGCAGAAAGCGGCTCAAGGCACAGCTGGTGGCATCCACTCGAGCAGCACTTGCCTACGCCGAGGCAGTCCGCATCGTCATTACATTCACGTCTGCACTGTACATCCGCCACTGCAGGTATGACACTTTCCGGTGGACAGGATCCGGTTTTATTCGCTGTAAAAACATTAGAAAATTTTATATTATGTAAAATATTTGTATATAATTAAAATTATCTATAGACTTACCGATCCTGCAGTCGGCTGAGTAGCGGGTGTCCTGCGTGATTGGATCTCTGTAAGCTGTCGCTACGCATCGCTCACCATCAGGGCAGTCCTTATTTGCACACGGGTGGTCGATACATTTACATCTATTGCAAAAATATATTGAGATTTAATTCAAAATTAAACCAAATTATCATATTAATTTTATTTGTATTTTTATACCGTTATTAATATCATAATACCTCTCGCAACCGTCGGGACCGGTAGTTCGATGTACGCCGTAGGTGCAAAGTAAGCTTTCGCACTCGTGGCGTAACAACTCGCAGTTAACGTCCACAGGCACACACGCACAACGCTCGCAACCTCCAGCCGTGCGCGTGCGCTGCACGCCGTACTCGCAACGCAGCGTCGAGCATTCCTCGTTAAAGCGGTCGCAATCTGGCAGCACCTCATTGCCAACCTCGGTCTCATGAGTGTTGACCTCTGTGGACAAGCCGAATATTAGTCAACTGCGTCCTGAATACAAAAAAGTAACCGGCGATTGAATAATTTAAAAAACGTCAATCGGTTTATGTATCCAAGATGGCTCAGACAATAAAAGCGACGTACATATATTATACAAAATTGTGCAAACGTACCTTTTGCTTACGACTTGAATAAACACTTTAATTTTATATTTTCTTTATATTACATTTTATACAAAAAACAGAATGTGCAATTTCGTGATATAGATTTAATGTAAGCGTGCAAGCAGTGGAAGATAGCAGTAGACGAATACGGCAACGACTTCTCACGGCGGCTCACATGCATATTTTTTTTATAATACAACAAAGTCGACAACGAACGATATCGCATAAAATTGTTTTTAAACAATAGCGACAAAATACACAATCGATATGAGGCGAGTGCAAAGCGACGATGAGCGAGCACCGTACCGGCGGGCGTCCTCATGCAGAGGAGTGCACACTCCTCGTACGAGAGGAAGTTGTTGTCGTTGCCACCGCAGCTCGCGTACACGAAGGCCAGGCAGTCCCCGCTGGCGGCGCTGTAGTACCAGCGGCGCGAGGACAGGCCGCAGCCCGCCTCGCCCGACGACACCGCCTGCAGGCACGCCGGCTCTGCGCCGCGCCGCGTACGTACAGATGATGTACTCGACTGACCACTACTTAGATATGCGTCGTGGAAGCCGATTCCGGGAGTCAATTTGTATTGGTGGGGTCGAGTCAGAAAGTGTGAAGAAATATAGACGTGAAAGAATCACAGTGGAGTTAAGAATCTTTGTACCTGGACCTGTGCCTCCGCAGACTTCTTCGCACTCATCTACGGTCGAGAAGCGATTGGGTCCTCCGAGGCAGCCACCGTATGCATAGTTCAGGCATCGACCCGATACGGAGTTCCAGTAGACTTTGGTGATTCCGGATATACATGGACCAGGGTCGAGAGGTGAGCCACATACGTCTAAGACAAATTATATGATAAATTTTAAAAATAAAAAATTGTATAGATCTACTAAGGATATATTATAACTACAAATTATTTCATCGAATAAATAGACTTACCGAGGCCTCTGAATGCACCGCACCTTCTTTCACATTCTTCCTCTGTTCGATAACTGTTCGGGTACCGACAAGCACCGAAGTCCCCAGCTAAGCATGCTTGCGTCTTCGTGTCGTAGTAATAAATTGTAATGTTTTCTCCGCAAGCTTCCAATGAGTGTGGAGTTGCACATTCCAAGTCCGTTGTCTACGAGGAAATAATAAATAGCGTTAAGTTTATTATAACGTGAATTCTATTAAACGTATTTTTTATTACAGAGCAATTTGATAGTTGTAAGTTGTTTTAAAAATAATAGAACGATATTCAGAGCATGCTCAAATGTTAATACAGCTTAGATATACCAGGGGAGTGTTGGTAGGAACGACTTTTGGTATTGTCGGAATTGTAGTCTCCCGGACGGAAGCGACCGTCGTTGTTGAACTCTTTTTGCAACGGCCTTCGCATTCTTCTCGAGTTTCGAACCTTATAGAAAAGAAAAACAATCACTATAAATATCATGTTAGTACAAAGAAATCATCATATTTTATTCAGTTGTTCGAAGATTCAATAACTATAATATATTTATGAATTCGAAAAAGACTCGAGATTCAATTCAAATCCGTACCTGTTGTCGTTTCCGTTGCAGCCGCCATAAATGAACTGTCCACACTCATCGCGCGCAGCATCGTAGTACCACATGTATAAATTCGCCAGACAGTTACCAGGCTCTGGAGTCTGTCTACAGGGATCTGTTGAAAAACCATTCATAAAACTCGTAAACACAGAAACACTTGTTTTCATTAAGATGAGATAAATCAATCCTTCTTTCTTTGTTACATGAAGTGTTTTCCATAAAGAAAATCATGTAAAATAAGGTATTGAACTAACACGTTAATTTCGTATAGCGCTAGTTGAAGTTATTCAAATAACTATTCGCTTGCTATAAAAATAAATATGAAGAAGTTACCAGTGTTGGGTCTGCAGACTTGTTCGCATTCTTCTATGGTGGAGAAGCGATTGGGACTACCGTGACAGCCACCGTACGTAAACTCCTCGCAGCGACCTGCCGTGTTGTCGTAGTACACCTTGGTGATAGACTGGCGGCATGGTCCAGGGTCCAGTTCGTACCGACATACATCTGACAGACATAAAATTCGCTATTATTTCAAATATTATAACATATATGTATATTCACATGACATCACATGAGTCACAGCCATTCAGTACATAAAAACTATTGATACTATTTATTTGTCCTATACAATCAAGCTATTGGTTTTATAAATGAGTGTTATTTTGTTTCTACCCAGAAATAATAATACGATACGTTTGTTCCATTTGTATTTCATAAATGTTATACATTTTCTGGTTCGAAAATATTTTATAAAAGGCGGTATTGAAATTAATAAATGTCTAACGTTATATAATAATAGTAGTGACTATATAATGACATAAATACATAAACATAAAAAAATTAAATAAATGTACTAATCATATCTGATGTTATCATTTGTTACTATATACTATGTACGTAGAAACTGTACTCACCGAGATCTCTAAAAGCTCCACAAGAACGCTCGCAGGCCTCCTCTGAACTGAAGACACCGGTGTGTCTGCACCCTGCACCCGAGCCTTGGTTGTCATGTGCCACACATGCTCGCTGTCGTAGGTCCAGGAACCACACCAATCCCTCACCTCTGCACTCCTCGAGCGTTGGGGACACTTGGCATTCGGTTGGAATGTACTCCTATAGGAATAATTTCTCATTAAATTGTTTTATAGGTAACGTCAGAATTAAGTTTATTCTTTGCCGTAATGCTTGAATAACTATTGAAAGTATATTATAATGTGATAAGAATACCGGAGCTATGGTAGTGGTCGAAGTGGTCGTCGAGAGAGCTTGAGATTTAGGTGCACCCGATCTGCACCGTCGCTCGCATTCTTCTTGAGTGTTGAATCTAAAAGTAACAGTTAATTTATCCAACTTATCTAACAACCGTTTTTAAGTTTTAGTTAATTATTTTATTATTATTATTTTAGAATAAGAACGGGTCGAGGGAAAGTCTTACCGATTAGCATTGCCTTCACATCCGCCGTAAGTGAACTGGCTACAGGCATCACTAGCCGCATCGTAGAACCATTGCATTAGTGACTGGTCGCACGGACCCGCCAGCATTGGTTGCTGACAGACATCTAGCAGATCAATGCAGTTATTGGTTAAGAAAAATATATTTAATATAAATCGTGAATACAGAGCTTGAATATGCAGTGATTTTATTTAATAACAATAAGAAGTAAATAGTGATAGAGATCTGAAAGTGTCCTAAAACGTTTAAGAACAAGAGTTGAGCGACTTAGAGTACTACGATACCAATATAATATTCCAGATTATGTTTACCCCGCATCTCCGAGCCGTAGCGGTTGTCAAGGGCGGGTTGGCGCGTGGTGGTCGTGGCGGATGCGGGAGCGGGCGCACAGTAGGAGATGCAGTAGTTCTCGTTGGGGAAGTTGTTGCGGTTGCCTTCGCAGCCTCCGTACTGGAATTGCGTACACGCGCCCGTCGCCGTGTCGAATGCCCAGCGCGTCTGCGATTGCGTGCATGGTCCCGCATCGATCTCCAGGTAACAGAAGTCTATAAAGAAATAGTCAACGTATTTTTATTTTATTTCCGACGATGTAATTTTACCGGCTAATATATAATTATTCATTGATTAATATAACCTGAGTAACCTAAGTTGAATACAATATATGTATTTGTCTTTAGTGTCCACTAAAAAAATATTCGACATTATATTTGACTTATTTCGAGCCTTATTTTTGATAATAGTTACAAATAAACACGTTATTTTAAATATATTAATAGATGTCAATCATCATTTAAATCAACACACAGATACATATGTATGTATATATACATAAACTCCGTCAAATTGTATGAAAATCAAGCGTGCGATATTTATTACCCACTTACTCGTATCCAGTTATTAAATAGTTAGTTAGTATTCAGAAAGCACAAATACATTGTGTTTGTTTGTCTGTGAAAGTGTTTCATGTTATATTTTGTTGAGAATTAATTCTTCTAATACTACTAAGTCAACTAACTTTACTCTAAGTTCGTAACAATACGTCGCGTCGATCCATTTTTTTTAATTATCTTATTAATTAAATACAAAATTTAAAAAGCTTAGACATATTTTTTTTTATATACAATCTTCATTGATTCATTACATGATTACAATTTACAATAATATAGTCAAATTAAATCGGAAAGTTATCATTGTATTTGTTTTCATACCAGGTCTGTCGTGTTCATACGGTGAAGGTTGCGATGTTGTTTGCCTTGGCGGAGGAAGGGTTGTAATGACCACTCGCTCCATACAGCTGTCCTCACACTCTCGTTCCGAATCGAAGTTGTTTTCGTTACCACCGCATCCACCGTAATAGAACTGACGACATCTAAAATAATTTTGATACAGATGAGATGCCATCGAATGAGTTGATGAAAACCTATTTACTTGGTGAGCGTCGTGAAATCACGTCTAGTTAGGTATCACTAACTCATTATTTATTTTACCACCAAACATCAATACTTATTATGGTTGTATTTCGATTTGAAAAAGGAGAGCCACTGTAACTACAGGCACAATTGATATCACATATTAGTTCCCAATGTATCCCAATCGATGTGAGGAATGGTAAATATTTCTTACAGCATCAATGTCTATAGCGATGGTGACTTACCATCAGATGGTCCATTTGCCGTCCGCCACCCTATTTTATAATTGACATCATATACCTTAAGCTAGAAATACAAACAAAAAAAACACTGAAACAAAGAAAGAAGAAAATACACTATATATATATATGTTATAATACACTACATGATTGATACATGATTGATTGAATTTAAAGCTGAAATATATATATAAATTTTGTTTGTGTACAAAAATATCTAACCTCTTGTTTTTGGTGTCGTAAAACCATCTCTGTGTGTAGTCGGCACAGTCGCCCGTCAAAGCAGGCAATGTACATATTTCTTTTTCTGTAACATTTTGGATTATTTTATTATGCAATAAAATATTTGTCGTTAAAAATGCTTGTTAAGTAACAACATGCAAACACATCATTTTGAGACTAAATACCTTTGTTAGTGTTAGACTACCATCACCCATTACAAGATTAAGATGCTACTTAGCTACTTTCTATTTATTTTACTTTCTAGGAAAAAACAATAGGTTGGAAGTAAATAAATACACACCTTACTGACGTAGAACAGCAAAACTTTTGGTATGATTGATTTATAAACTTACTTATAAATTGTGAAGTCATCCTAAAGTGACGGTATTTAAAGATGATAATAGTTTCTGATGTATACAGTTTAATATAAAAGTTTGAAGTGTATCCGTGGCAATACTTAATTCAATACGACTTATCTTTATACATTATAAAATGTGTATTTTATCAAGACAAACTTACCGTAAGCACTTGGACAAGCATTAGTACAAGTCCGTTCGTCGTTAAAGCGATTATTATTTCCACCGCAGCCAGAATAATAGAAGGGCACGCAGCGGTTCTCGGTGGCACTAAATGACCAGGCGGGATGCTTCTCAGTGCAGTTGCCTGCCTCTTGTGGTAGCGAACATGCCTCTGTACCGTGCAACCATGTTAGTTTTTTCCTCATTGACATGACAAAAGATCCTTTGTCTCTTTAAAAATATCCTGAACTTCAGTCATATTAAATTAATAATATGGATCATATGTTTGTCACATCAATGAAGAATTATAATAAAATTGGTCAGTACTAACTACTTCAACTAGATGCAATAAAACTACCACCAGATGTTTCTAAATGACTTAAGTTTTAAAATCTAAATGTTAACTAATTTTTAGCACTAATGGATCTGATACAATTTCTAGTGTCCCACGCCATTTTCAAACAAATAAATGATACTGAATGGTGTTTCAAGCTTTAAAGTGGTTTCTATAAAATGTGATTATTCTAAATCATAGCACTTCACTTGACTTTGATAAAATATTTGGTGTATTTGCAATTATTACAAATACTCCATTTAAACATGGAATGAACACCCAAAAAATACACCAAAATGTTTGTTTATTTACAAATGTTTGAACTCAATTTCCCCAATGCTGCTAAGTGAACCAAAAAAGATACCGTAAAAGATGTGCAAAAACTACAAAGCAGAATAAAAAATATGGTTAATATTTTGATTATTTGTGAGAAATCCCCAAAACCAAATTAAAATATTTATCGTACGTTGCAGTATTCGAAGATAAATATTGTTAATAATATTATTAGCTCGTGAGTGAGCGTAATGTACTAACGCTGTGGCGCGCCGGGTGGGTCGCAGCGCAACAAGCAGGCGGCCTCGGAGCTGAAGCGGTTGTCGTTGCCGCCGCAACCACCCCACACGAACTGCTCGCAACGCCGTCGCTCGCTGTTGAAGCCCCAGCGTTGGAAGTTGCCGGCACAGGGTCCACGTTCGATTTCAAGATTGCATTGGTCTTTTTGGAAAAATACATATTCATGAATTGGTATTCATTTAATTACGCAATTATTATCATATCTTATTATTATAATTATGTATGTATGTTCTTATAATTTTACAAATCAAATTAATTAACAATTGTACAAGTTTATTCTGTCGCTTTTTTATTTTATATTTAATGTATCGCAACCATACCACATATATACCAATATAATTATAGCATTAGCAAGGATGGTATTCTAAACGTACCGAATTCTTTTTTTACAGTGTCATAAAATACTACCTAGATATATTTTGAAATAATTAATTACACCTATTATAAATAATAACTACCTTCGCTCCTCTGTGGTTCGCAGCGTTGTTGACAGAGTTCCCTGGAGTCGAAGTTGTTGGCATTGCCGAGGCATCCACCGTAAACAAACTGAGAGCATTGTTCGCGGGCAGAATCATAGTACCAGCGGACGTGGTAACCAGTACATGCTCCTTTCACCTTCGGTAGGTTGCAGGTTTCTGTAGGTGGATTAGAAATTATATTACCGCTATGAGCGAACGTAGGGATAAAAAATTATGAATAATTTTTAACCCAAACCGAAATAGTTTTATTTTTTTAGTGTAGGAAAGACATACCCTTTGGCGTTGGTCGCACACAAACGTCTTCGCACTCATCTTTGCTAACGAATCTGTTTTCATTGCCCTCACACCCGCCGTACCAAAACCGAGAACAGCCTCCGTACGTCATATCGTAGTACCAATACACGGAGAAGTTTCGGCACGAACCTCGGTCGTTTGCGAATGCACAGGCGGCTGAAATCAGAATTATTATTACGTGTTTATAAGCGCTTGCTGAATGAGGGTTTAACATTAAGGTTAAATATTTCTAAACAAATCTTATATTACAATCTATATCGACCAAATCTACCCCAATCTACATACTGTCTGCCGTACTTTGGTAGTAATGCTAGTTACCGCATGCCCGATATCACTACATTTCTTGTCCATATTTCATAGTGTGAATTGTATGTAGCTTATATTTCTAAAACACCTTGACATATTAACATACTATTTATAACCTTGGCCCGGGTCATATAATATAATTTTTTCTATTAATCGGATAAATGGTTTTTGCTACAATACGGAAAAGAAAAACAAATCTTATATCTTTATAATATTAATATGATAAGCTGGACATTATAAATATTTAGATAATAAATAAATGGAAATATTTTAAAGTTTTAATTCCTAGTAAGGAAGATAATTTTTGTATGTATGTACCTTGTCGGTTATCGGGAATATCAGTGCAGTTTAGGAAGTTCTTGCCCTTCGCTTCAGTGATTCCATCAGGACAACAACCATATTTGCTGTTAGAGCAGTCACAGCCATCCATATTGGGACCTCTAGCGGCTGTAATCTCGTCTCCGCAACATCCGTACTTGGACTGTTGACATAGACAACCTTGTTGGTTCGGGCCGCTGGCGACTGTGACACCGTCATCACAGCAGCCGAATTGGTATGTGTGACAGCCACAACCGTCGAACTCCGGACCCTTAGCTTCTGTGTGCCTGTGGAATTAAATATTTGCAATAAATAATATGTATACGATTAATAAATAAAAAAGGTTAATACTGAGTTTGCCTGTAAGTAAACATTACACTATAGCTAAGATTATGAATTTGTATTATTAGTTAGTTTTCGACATTTGTGACATATTTGTGTTCAAGAATCGACCGGAATAATAAATATTATAAACATGTACGGTTTATTCACGAGCAGTTAGTACTAGTAGTTAGTATATATATCTACTACAGTACATTACATGTCATCTACTACTTAATATAGGTGAAATTCCAACAATTGCTTATTGTTTATTGATCTTTGTAGACTTACCTATCTGGACAGCATCCATATTGTGTGTACTGACACCCACAGCCTTCGCTTTTCGGTCCTCTCGCTACAGTGATATTGTCCGGGCAGCATCCGTAATGGGCATATTCGCAACCACATCCTTTTTTGTAGAAACAATAGAGTTTTGATTTATTTATCGAACACACGTAACTAAACACTATCTTGGAAAATGATATGGCTTACCTTCCAAATGTGGGCCCTCAGCTGGTTTGTAATTATCAGGACAACACCCGTACGCGTACTGCAAGCAGCAACCCTCTAGTTCTAGTCCGTGTGCCGGAGTCTCTCCATCAGGGCAGCAGCCGTAAGCAGACGTATTGCAAGACATTACGCAACCTTCCAAATTGGTACCTCGAGCTAAAAAGGTATTTTTACATTTATTTGTATAATATTTTACGAATAATTATTGATATAAGTATGCAATAAAGAGAAACCCATCGAAAATGTTTAGCGTTTAGTACAAAGAGATCCACTAGTGCCAGATATAGAATTTACCTGTTGAAACACCATCAGGACAGCAACCGAACTCAGAAATACTGCACGGACATCCTTCTCCATTTGGTCCGGAAGCATCAGTCTCATTGTCATAACAACATCCAAATTCTGAGACGGAGCAATCCTTTTCTGCCGCCGTGATAACAGGTTTTTCAGTCTCTGCAACTTAGTTAGGTTACGTTTTAATAAAATCATTGGCACCGTGCATTTCTCATCTACAATACTATAGTAAAATCGTGCAAAAACGATGAAAATGTGTTTTTACCCTCGCTATTATAAGACTGTTAGAAATGACAACGATTTTAGATGCTTACCTGTTTCTGGACAGCCTTGTTTGTGTGGACCCTTCGCCTCTGTTTTGTCATCTTTGCAACAGCCATGTCTGAAATATCACAATTGTATTAAAAAATAAATATTATATTTTTAATATCTCAATTAATTTACGTAAGCATCATCCTTACTTGGAATTACGACAGGGTGGTAGAGGCGCCGGACAACCTTGTTGATCGTTACCTTCAGCTGCTGTAATGTTGTCCGACTTACAACATCCATACAAAGTTTCATTACATGGAGTGACTGGACAGCCGGCTGCACGAAGACCACTTGCAGGTGACACACCGTCGGGACAGCAACCAAATTTAGAGTCTCTGCAGGTCTCCGGGTTCGGACAACCTTATCGCCATAAAAAGTAATATTATTAGTTATTATATAAGAGATTTTACAATTCTCGAAGTCAAATTTGCGGCGTACCTTCATCAAATGGCCCAGCAGCAGGCGTTCTTTTATCAGGGCAGCAACCGAATTTGCTTCGAATACACTTAGCTGTCTTCTTTTTGGCTTTGCAGCGTTGTTTTTTAGTTGAGCCAACAACAACCGTCGTCCAAGTCCATGATGCTGAGAAAAAATAATGAAGTGACAAAAACACCTTTATGTAATTATTGCTTTAATTTATTTTTATTTTACACGTACTCGATTGTTCAGTTGTCGATAGGTCATCCAGGAAAGTCGAACTGCCAACGGTAGAACTTCCCGTGCTCTCTGTAACAACATTATGATCTTAAAGATTTTGGTATATTAGTAGATTATTTTTAAGGTTCGTATGGCTAAACTATTTATTTATCTGGAACGTTTTTCTATTAATAAACAGAATTATAATATTATTATTTTTTGTACATTTAAATAATTTACTTTAATAGTTACCTTCGACGGTGGAGCTCTCACTGGTACTAACAGATTCAGAAGTTTTTGTCGGTTCTACAGTTGTACTTAAATCAGATACTTGTGTAGTACTTTCGTCGGTAGACTCTGTTGCAGATGATTCTGTGGTTGCTGCATTTTCTGAACTCGATTCGGTAGCGTCTGTAGTGCTAACTTCAGTTGTCTCCAATGTACTTATTGTTGAAACAGTATCTGAGCTAGTTGTTGATTCAGTTGATTCCTCATCTGTAGAAGTACTTTCGGCTTCTGTGGTTATTGTCGATCCACCCTCAGTTGTACTTAAAGTAGTCTCTTCAGGAGTTTCCTCAGTCGAAGTAGTTTCCGTATCAGAACCTAAATATAATAGTTTATTTTAGAAAATAATTGATTGTCAGTAATAAAAAGCGTGATAGTTTTTTTTTAGCGAACATTTGTTTTGTTCTAATAAAGCTTCTGCATGCATTAAGTGTTCCTTAATTCAACAAATAATGTTTTTATTAAATCACATCATTGGTTTTAAAATACTTCTATTACTTATAAAATATGAATATTAATAAAAAAAAAAGGATATGTATATATTATTTGTAATACGTGCTAAGTTATATTATTATATACAATATAAGACCTCATTTATATTTTTTTATTTAGTACTATAATTTTATAATTATGTTGGCTTCCTTTTTAAATAAATAAACAACTATAAAGATGGAATGATAAGCAGAATACTTGATATTAGATGAATTGTTTTTAAAAACAGTAATGGAAACATAACCTCTAATATAAGAAAATATTTTCTTTTATTTTTCTGGCATAGCGTATATGCTACACTATGCTATACTAAGCTATTTGAGCACAAACTATTCTGCCAATGTCATGTATAAATACAATTTAACGAACATCATATAAATTTATATAATCGTTAAATTAAAGCTATTATAGAAATATTTCAATTGTGAACTTACTTGACGTCTCAGTAATTATAGTAGCACTACTCTCTGTAGTGCTTATTTCTGTTTCGGTTGCATGCGTAGATGCTGTATCGGTTTCGGTCTCACTGTCTGTGGTTATGGTTGAATCAATAATTGATGTTGAACTCATTTCTGTTATATCAGTTACGTCAGAAGCTGTTGTTTCGGTAGAACCGGTCTCCTTTTCTATTGTAGTATCTGTGACGGAAATATCTGTAGACCCAGATTCCGTTTCTGTTGTCAAGTCCGTAACTGTTGAATCTGTAACTGGTGATTCAGTGTTCATAGTTTCAGTACTTTCAGTAGATGTTATTGTCAAGTCGGTGGTGGTAGTTTCTGTAGAACCCGTTTCAGTTATTTCAATATCTTTAGTTTCTGCAGTTGAAATTGAACTAATATCAGTAGTTTCTGTAGAAATAATTTCAGTTGTTGCCTTTGAATCAATATCTGTAGTTTTCATTGAATCAATGTCAGTAACTGCTGTTGATTCGGTATCTATATCTTCCGAAGATTCTGTTACCGTTAGTGTCGTGGATTCATAATCAGAGGATGCTTTTGACGATAAGCTATCTGTCGTTAAGTCCGAACCGCTCAATGTGGACGATTCCGTGGAGTCTGTTATTGCTTCTGTTGTTACAACAGTTTCTGTAAATTAGGAACACGTTAGTAATTAGTATATTACTAGCAAATATTTACATTTCTATGCAAAATTTGTATTCGTATATTGAATGTTATTCATTACATATACTTTTATTACCTTTAGTCTCACTTGTGTCTGTTTCATCTTCGATTGTTTCTTCTGTAGTTGGAGTACTTTCTGAGCTAACATCTGTTGTACTTGATACATCTATTGGAGTAGATTTAGGTTCATCCGTGCTTAAAATAATCGTAGTTTCGGTTGATGCATCCGTTATATCAGTACTTCCTGATTCAGATTCAGTAGAATACAATCCTGTTACGTCTTCAAAAATCAACGGAGTTTCTCCTAAAACAAACACAATTTTACAGACCACACGTTAGACGTGTGATAAACAAATAAAGCAATAGCAATATGTTACTACCTGAACCGGATCCATAGTCTTCATCCAATTCACTTGGAGTCGTGAAACTTTCTGTAAAAATGCATGAACGGTTTGAGTAGCATAACTAATGTTATTTAAAATGATTAATTATATGTGTTAATATATATTTACCATCTTTGAAGTCAGGAACCTGTAATAGAATAAAATAAAATCAGATTTATAAGATCTAGATTATAGTTTGTAAAAAACATTAAATATCATTCTTTACATCGTCAATGCGACACCAATCTTGGAAACTAAAATTTTATATCTCTTGTGCTTGTAATTACCATGTGGTCCGGACCACAACAATACTAAGTTTAACTTTTTGGCAGTAGAATATGTGATGTACCTACCCAGACGGGCTTGCACTAAGCCCTACCACAAATTGTCGACATAAACGTCATTACTTAATTGTAATGAATATAGGTACATCGATCGAAAACATTTTTAATTAAATTAATTGGTGCAGCTTTTACGGATATATTGAGGCTAGCTACAGCTATATCAAGCCGAAGTTGCTGCTAATGCCATGTTTAAATACGTGTCATAAGTTTCATATTCAATAACTGTCTCGTTGGTCTACTAGCTAGCTTAGAAATATGGGGTCAAAACCATGGGAATGAGCCAGTAAAAATATAATCATGTCGATTTTTTTAGTAGCAGACCCTAATTTGTATGTTAATAGACTTTCCAGTTTTTTATCTCGGAAACATATGTATATCCCATACATGATTTGTCTTCCTTCTGGACTATTTGCAGTCGAGTCGGATTTGTCATCTCATCGAATTATGAGAGTGCCGGAATAGAGAGTGCATTTATGTTTGTGCGCGATAATATGTATATAGTTGGCTAGTCTTTGTTAAATTGGTCACTGTTATCGAAATCGGTCAGGAGGTCTACATCATTATGTCTACTACTTACCAATGTCATACCAAGATCCGTAAGGCTAGCATCGAAAGCTTCAGCATTTTCCTCAGGATATTCCTCCTCTTCGTCTATGCAATCTTCATATTCATAATCATCCATTATTGGAGTTGATTTTGAATCAAGTGGCAGCATTTCATCTGAAAGTATTAACAAAAAAAAACAATTTAACTTTTGATAACTATTTAAATTTTCCACAATATTATTTTATATAATAAAACAAATACTATTAAGAACTGTTTGATACACTTTTTTCTACCACGTTAATCTAATTTAAAAATAATAATTTTCCGCAAGTATTTCATATTTTTAATTTTAAGAAACTTATAGCTCACCTATGCCACAGGGGTTAGTGTTACAGGACTGACTGGAGTCGAGCACGTCGTGCTCGTCACACTCGAGCACTTCGCGCCCTCCACTGAGGCACATTACGCGACGGTATTGTTCACCTCCATCGCATTTTTTGGTACACTGGCAGAAACAAAATTTTTAGTTTTGAGCTCGTTTTTATAATTTTGGCTATGATTCCTATTTTTGTAAGTACTTAGTTATTATTATTCAATTTCATTATTATTTGACATTTAATTTATTATTTGTTTGATATTCTCAACAAACCGTCGGCTAATAAGATCAGAATACAGAATAATTAAAGCTCTTACCTCAGACCAGGGCCCTGCAAACCATTTGGCAGGACATTTTTCCTTTGGCACTTCGCATTCTTTAGTATCTTTGTACTTTGAGCTTTCGTCACATCGGTCGTCGTCAACTTTCGTTACTGCAACTCCATCAAACAATCCACAGAAAACTCGACGAGTTTGGTTTCCTTTCCCACATTTTGCTGAACACTATAAAAATATTTTGTTATGCTTACCAAATATTTTGTATTGTTTTCATTTCATAAACATTTAACTTTATTTTACATCTATTGTATCTAACAAAACATATAAATTTGGCGACATTGGTTGAAAGCTGAGATCAGTGACTCGCTTATAAGGCTGCAGATCTCAAGTTTGTATGTTAGCAGCATTAGCACTCCCATGCTTTGCTCTCTGGCCGTGTCGGATTGCCGTCCCAGATTATAAGGTCTTCATTATCTAACCAGATTTTCAAGGCTTTAATAAATACATTAATAATAATTAATGTATTACTATTTGGTATGCCTTTTCTGCGTATAGTTATTTAATAAATCTTATAATCTTCAGATACTAGATACATATTTAAGCGGTTCTAGAGTTGAGACTTTGGTAAATTATACTAATTGCTAGGAGTACCTATCTATTACGTATATACAAATAAAAAAATCACAAACACGTATTTTTCTCACCTCGCTCCATTGTGTTGCATACCACAGCGTCTGGCACGGTGGCAATTTGGTCCGGTCACATTTCTCTTCAAGATTTGGTGTCGGGTGGTATGCACAGAGCTTTGCGTCTACCACTTTGTGGTCCTTGGTAGCGCAGTGCGCAGAACGAGTGCGCATCGTTGACAAACATGAATCACACTAATGAAAGCACACAGATTCAGTACTTTAATAGCTTCAAAATTATTTTGTGATTTGAGTTTATAAAGAATTTCTTGTGGTTAGGACTTAATTCCATCATACATGTTACGCTATACATTTTATTTATTTCCAAAATATTTGCTCATATTCAAACGACTATTGAAACTTCTAAGTTAACATAAAGTAAAGATAACTTACACCAGTCCATTCAGTGAGAACCCAGTCAACACCGTCGCAAGGATGCAATATACATGTCTGTTCTGCGATGGGTTTTTCTTCCGTGCACACGCTATCGTCATAAACTTCCACACGCCCATTCATCTTTTGATGGCAAACGACTTGACGGGTCTGTGTGCCTTCTCCGCAAAGTTTGTTACACTAGGTTACGGATGAGAAAAATAATTTAAATTGTTTTACATAGCCTTACATTAAGCTTTTGATATAAATTATTTGCAAAATTTGATAATGATATTGATTACTTGGCCAATCTACTAATATATACTTACTGGCTTCCAGGGTCCGGTAAACCAAGTAGGACATGTAGCGTTTTTATTACATTCCTGGTAAAGTTCTGGTTTAGGTCCTAGAAGGTCGAAGCACTCTTTATCTGATACTATTGATGGGAATCTGAAAATTATTCTAAAATTATAAATAAATCATATTTAATATTTTGTAAACAAAATATTCTAAAATTAAATCGATTATTTTAACAAAAAACTTATATGATAGCTTCGTAGTACCCATTTGTGATGATTTTCTCGCAGTGAACTTGTCGGGATCGAGTGCCTCCATCTCCGCAAGGCTTAGAGCAGGGGCTCCAAGGGCCCTCCACCCATCGTGCAGGGCAAGATTCGGTATTACAACTCTGGTTAGTTGGAGGTTTAAGGCCTTCATCACAAAGAGTATCGTTTACTACTTCTAGTTCTTCGCGTGATCGACATGTCACTTGGCGTGTTTGATAACCTGATGTAATAATGTTTTGTTGTTAATACAAATTGAATAAGACATGAAGATTTATTTAAAAAAATGTTCTATATCAGTGGGCTTATTGTAATTACAATTAATCAATTACCGAAAGGAAGTATTGTAATAAAAAATAAGTTACCTCCACCACAAGATGCACTACACGCAGTAAACTCTTCATGAACCCAATTATATTGTTGGTTGGGAGGCGGTGCTAAAGCGGAAGGTACGCTGTATTCATAGCTAATGCCCACGTTTTGATCTTGCAGTAGGAGCTGAAATCGTTTGAATATATAAAATTATCCATTAGATCACCGATTTTCTAAAACCTATATTACGAAATCACTGAGTTGTTGGTGTGACAATCTTAATTCTAAGTTTTATATATTAGTATATGTTATTTACTAATCAAGAAACACCAAAATAGATTTTTGATATATAAGCGGCTTATAAATAATATGATTTTCATATTGATTGAGTTAATGTTCATTGCAACTCCTGATGCACATCTCAGAATGGCAAATACAAACGCGTTGTTACATGGACAAATGGCGTTGTCTGTATTCTATGGGCTTCTTATAATGATAATGATTTTCAAAGGCGTTTAAAAGATGTTTACTTATTCTTGCAATATTTTAAATACACGATTATTATAAGTAATTGGTATTTGTCTTCTTTTTAAAAATATATCATGGATATGTCTCACCGAAAGATAAAGGGGTTCGTTGGTGGGTCCGAGACACCGCAGCTTGTCCGGTGCTGCGAAGCCTTGCTGGCTGCGTTCGTAATGCCAAAGTGCGCCCGCGATCATTAAGCTTCGAGGGAAGTCGATGTGGTATTCGCCGTTCAGATAATATAAGTTGTCGAATTTCGCTCTTAGCGCTAAGAAAGTTACAGATAAATTAAATTAGAACCTTAAATCGCTTATCATACATACGAAAAAAACAGATGAATTGGAAAATGTTGTTTTTTGATTTCAAAGTTAGATAAAAATAGTTAATGTTTATTATATAAAGAATATCGTTACAATAATAATAAAAAAATGCAACTGTTATTACTGTGTATACTTAAAACTTTTTTATCCTTTAATTAATGGAATATACATGTATTTGATATGCAGCGTAATAACTATTTAACAATTATATTAATAAACAACTTACCTAAATAATTATTCGATGCCTTCATCTCCTCTATAAGTATATTCGTAGCTCCTTGCGGTATCAGGAGTATGTCGTTATAACCTAAACACCGAATAATAATATAAATATAAATAAATGAGAACATATTATTTTTCAACCTTTTCATTCGAGGTTTTAAAAAAATAAAAAAAAAATAGATCCCAAATTACTACGTAAAGTAACTACGAAAGTAAAAGTCGAAATGGTCCAGTCGGAAAAACGCTTGAATCGTAACCGAGCATTACCCAGTCCAAGCTCGGAAAAGCGCTACCGAATTTTCATGTGCATAATTCATGTTTTTTATTAATCGTCTGCTCGTCGTTAAAGTAAAACGTCTTAAAGAAACATCTTCACGTGTCTCTTCAGGTTACCTGATTCAAGCATCATTAGCTTACCTTTTCTAAGGTCTTGAGAGTCCAGTATGCCGCTGGTAGTGTGACAGTTTGTACCGTTTCCTCGACAATGCCGGCATTTGTCCTCCCGCGCGTTTGAACCCAACATCATATCACAACCGACGGGCTAAAAATAAAAAATGAGAAAATAATTTACATTTACATATTTTGATAAGATAAAATATTATACGGTGCTGTTAATACTACCTAAATTATATATACTCCGAATCAATCGATACCATATCTAAGGTCTAAGAATATATATTATATAAGGTTTCAAATACTTTTATTTATCGTCGCTCTGCTTATGAGACTGAAAATAATACATAAAAGAAGCCTCTAAACTTTGTATACTAAAGAAAAATCAAATCTCACCTGACAAACACCATCTACACACACATCGAAGGACTCGTCGCTACATCGTGTACCGTCCACAACTTGAGACTTTTGACGGTAGTAAAAACGTTCCCCGCGCGGCATACAGTTAAGCTCGCACGGGTTCGGTCCTTTCGTGTACGGCACCCAACTGGAAATTACCGATAATAATTACAATGTAATCTTTAATCACGATTACAGATTAACTTTGATTGATTCTGAAGAGGAGTCCCGGGGGTATTCTTGGGTACTTACTTGATTCACTTACTCACTTTACTTTTTTTAATACTTTTGTTATACTATAATTGATAATTAAATATTCTAATCATAATCGTTAATCAACAATTTGTAAAAAACGATTGTAATAACCCATTACATTTTGCCCAAGTCTGCTACAAAGAATATAGCATGTGTTCTTCAATCATTTCTTCCTTGTAAAACTACCAGCCGTTTAAAACGTATTCGAATCAGTGGTTGCTTTTTATTTAATTTATTTAGTAAAAGAAATTTAGTATTTAGTTTTTTATTTTATTTGATGTCATGTAAGTTTTTACTTACTTATATTTCTGGTCTCTGAAGCTCTTGTCATCATACTCTGCGCACTGTTCCGCTCTGAAGTCATTAGAGGCTTCTGGGCAATCCTGTGTTTGACACGAAAAGTACTTCGTGTCGCCCCCTGTGCACAGAGGTCGACCATCTGACCTGGATGAAAATAAATACTTCAAGAAAAAAAAACACGGCCAAAAATACCTTAAATTTATTTTGCAATGGGTATATTATTACTAGATTATTGGTTATCGATAACTCGAATATTTCAGCAGTTTTTTTACGCTTTACCTTTACTCCTGGTAAGTACAATTAATATTATAACATATGGTACAATTATAAAAATAAAATATAGTGATGATTACATTGCGGGAATACCATCTTATTCGATTTTGAACTTACGTTACTTCGAGACATATTCTTTTCTGGCTGGCAACACCTCCGCCGCACGTCCGAGAGCAGGGGGACACTTCACTCCACTCGCCCCATGCCCCGCGCCCCTCTCCTCCAGGTATTATGTACGAAGCTGATAAGAAGAGACCGGCGCCTTGCCTTCTATGCCTGCTTCGGTGTCCATTTACCTGTAAAATTAATCGATCTACAGTGCCACGAACATAGCACGTATTTTACAATTTAAATGTGAAATATCGTATAATTTTGAACAATTTTAAACGATATCTAAAAGTTCGCTCGAAAGTTCTAGATTTGAATTACCTACACCATATATGTCTAGAGCTTATTCCACCACGCTGCTCCAATGCGGGTTGGTGGAATACACATGTGGCCGAATTTCAGTGAAATTAGACACATGCAGGTTTCCTCACGATGTTTTCCTTCACCGTAAAGCACGAGATGAATTATAATCACAAAGCACATGAAAATTCAGTGGTGCTTGCCCGGGTTTGAACCGACGATCATCGGTTAAGATTCACACGGTCTTACCACTGGGCCATCTCGGCTTTTCCAAACCATCTCCTCAAAAAAGAGGAGAGGAGGCTTTTAGCCCAGCAGTGGGACATTCACAGGCTGTTACGGTTACGGTATATGTCTAGAGCTTCCGTGCGACTATTGAAAATTAATTAATTCATTGTGTAAGTTTAATTTTTATAGTTCTTATTTGAAATTTATAGTAGTATATATATTATAATCTCCTAAATATTTAAAGCACGTGCTGATGTCAACTTTATATAGATAGCTTTTCAACAATAATTATTTTTTATAATAAATCAAATGATAATGAATGAGAGTTTAATGTGTATGAGTAATTATCTCTTTCCCTCTCTATCTACCTATCTCAGTTACTCCTGTCTATGCCTATACTAGTGTGGGGCTGAGTTTCATTTCTTCATTAAGATAGTTGAATGCAGCTTTAATCCGACGGATGATTGCATTCAGCTTTCCAAATGCTATTAACTTATGCCTGTAGAAATATGGAGTGTCCCATTATGTTTCACTGAGTGTATTTTAGGGGGTTTTCTGACGATGCGTTTATATTTTATCGTAACAAAGAATATTTATTGGTTCCCTAACTTATAAATGCGTAATGAATTTGTTTATTTGCTTGTTATGCTTTCATATATATACTACTGAACCGGCCATTAAACAATTTGGCATACACGTTATCAGGAATATTGAAAAGCACATGATAGGGGATATAAACCTACCTCCTCCCCGCGGACGAAGCCGTGGGTGAAAGTAGTATTTTATAAATTACTTATATAAATGTTCTGTCTTATATACAACTGATCAATATTAAAAAATGTTATGAATATAATTTAATATGAATCGCAATCTTTGTAATAGCCCTTATATTATTAATGCAGATCACCGCGGGAACCATCCGTTCGTCGTGTTAAATGTTATGACGATAAACAACTTGTATGGGCACATTACGGACGCAGTGAGATTGCTGCGTGTAGGCACTTGAGCACGAGTGTTTGCGCATGCGCATCGAGGGCGACATTTTATTTGCTTACCGCACCTGTCCTGGATTAGACGAATCATTGACAGTAAGATATTTATGTTTAAAATTGAAAGAGAGTCAATGTTTATATAGTAGAACTCTATTGTTAATTTTATTAGAAAATTAACAGTTATGACTATTTTTTATTTAAACATATTTTTTTATATATACATAAAAAACAATTGAATTGCGTCTCGATGATTTCAAAATGGTATTATTTTTGTAATCTTTAAGTTAATATGGCTATGTTGAAATAATCAAAATTTTTATTTGTGTCTGACCATCTGATTGTCTACTGTATGTTTGGTTTAGAGTAATCTTGAAATTCGTTGAAAATTACTAATATAAATAATTACATTACATACTTAATTATTATAGTAAGTACTCCGAGTTTAAATCGTTTTAATAACTTAGTTTATGTACACATTTATTTCATGTAATACAAATTCTCAACTTTTCAGTAGCGCAACCCCTTTTACGTCAATTTTTTTTGTTTTTGGGGTAAGAAATATCTCATTATCTCTTATTCTCTTATTATCTCACGTACTATCGTCAAATTTATAAAAATGCATCAATAATGCATCAATAATATTTATTTATTTATTTATTTATTTTATGTGAACATTAAATAAATAAGAAAAGAAATAGCCTTTTAAGGTTTTAAAAGATAGGATAAAAAAGTATTTTTACAGAAGCCATATAAGATTATGAACTTATATTAATTTTTTTTACAAAATATTATTTAATTAATATAAAACACAGGTTGAAAACAGACAGACAGCTCAAATTTCGATTTAAGTGGTTGTTTGTCTGAACTATCAAGTTACTCGCATTTTTCTCCGTGTTTTGCGTTGTATTTGCATGACGCATGCTTAAATTATACCTCATGCAAACGTATGCGTGTCAACAACCATGAACCAATGGTAATCATAGACCGAAAATAGTGTGTTAGATGACCTGATACTCACGTCACGCGGAGCTAACAAACCCATCAATTGTGGCGCCTTCTCATTAGATTTACGAGTTCCCATAGTTTCTTTAATGGGCAGTTAGGGTTATCAAAAATAATCAATGAAAATAATATTAATATTTCGATAAAAATATCTTTCTATAAAAATGTTTAATATGTATGCAGCGTGTGTTATAATCGGTATTATTTTCCCGAAGAAAAGAGAAACAAAAAATCGAATATTTCCTGTTCTAAAATTTTCTAGGAAACTTACACAAAAAATAACATTAGATCAATGTTCAACCCTATGCCAACATGATGGTAACGATTTTCTGTCCCATTCCGATCACTAGTGCGCTCTCTGGTATCTACTGCCATACTCTTATAGTCCGATGGCACAGGTCAACATGACTCCGACCCGACTCCGACACGACCGGAGAAAGTTCAAGAACTGCTAACTTAAGAACTCCGGGTTTCGGAGGTTTTCTTGACAGAAAATCCCAATACTTGAATACATAAATAGAGCCGAGATGGACCAGTGGTAAGAACACGTGAATCTTAAGTGATGATCGTGGGTTCAAACCCGGGCAAGCACCACTGAATTTTCATGTGCTTAATTTGTGATTAAAATTCATCTCGTGATTTCCGGTGAAGGAAAACATCGTGAGGAAACCTGCATTCACTGTCTGATTTCACTGAAATTCTGCCACATGTGTATTCCACCAACCCGATTGTGCAGCGTTGCAGCGTGGTGGAATAAGCACCACACCTTCTACTCACAAAGGGAGAGGAGGTCTTTAGCCCAGCAGTGGGATATTCACAGGCTGTTACGGTACGATTACGGAATACCTAAATTAGAATCAAGCACCTCGGGATGCGTAGCCTTATAACTATATTCCTTAACATATTTAATATACCTTCCTTACTACACCTTACAATTAATAAATAAATGCGTTCATTAATAACATCTATAGATGCTGTTAGACCAAAAGTTTACAAAATTTAAAAAATATATCCAACATCAATGTATGATACTGGTTATTTTTTTCTTTCTGAATTTAATAATCTTGAAGTTACCTTATAAATTAATTACCTCATGGGTTTCTCTCCTGTGTGCATGAAATAGAAATAAATTAAATGAATATATTATATTAATCTTAATAGAAAAAAAACATTTGTGTTCTTACACTAAGCGTTGAGCTTTTACTAAGATAAAAAACAGCATCCACGCAGTATCTGCTATAGCCTTTTCTAGCACAACAGGAGTAAATAAACAACTTTGACATTCAATTGACGTAATATAGTTTAAGATACGATGGATTTGACATGCTGCAAGAATAAAAATCCCTTAATAAAAAAAAGAAGGAAATCGTGAATAATCTATGATTTTTATTATGGATTTGCAAAAAAATGGCGTTTTGAATGTCTATGTAATATAACTGATGTTGATTGGTATAATATTATAAATAAAAATATATAAACAAAGAACTGTTATTGGTAAATAGTAGAGCTATTCGCAAATCATAAGGAATATGTAAATCTAAAGATATTTTCATTTACACATACACATTAATTTGTGTATATATATATAAGTAAAAAGAGTAGTAGTACTTGAAAAGTAAAACAAAATCTTATAAACAGAGTCACGGCAAGCAATCGTCAACTTTAAAAATTAAACAATTGTTGACAATAAATTATTACACGTAAACCTTGTCTAAATAAGCCAAAATTTATTGCGATATGATTAAATACAATTGAAATCAATATCATTACAACGAACTAACCGAATACGTCTAATAACCTATTGATATAATTTCAAATGGCTTACAAGTATCATAGACAATAGAAATAGATGTGCAATTTTTGTAATGAGCAATTGTCGCATAGAATGAGAACTTTCAAGTCTTATGAGAATTTATTGCGTTCAATGTCAAGGCAGTATCGGTCAGACACAACGGTCAGTGAACCCCGTTTCGAAATTAGATATCAAAATTTAAATATACTTTATTCAAGTAGGCTCTTAAAAGCTCATTCGAAACATGATTCGAATCAATTTAATATTAAGTTATCACAGGTTCGAAATGTCTACATTACCGAAAAAACCTAACAACATAGATACTCTTCTTCATGCAACAAAACGACTACCTACGTGTCATAATCACAGACAAGTATATTTACATGTATGTAATGTCATATAAAGTAATTTTACTTGGTTTACTTGGTGCACCTTGTGCAAGCCCGTCTGGAAAAGCCAGAATCGCCAAGCGCACTGGGAACTGGTCACCACCGCCCATAGACATTAGCATTGTAAGAAATAGTAATGGATGGTCCCTCACATCGTCGATGCGCTACTATTTTATACATATAGTTATAAAGAGTGGGTTGATTCGTACTTCACGTTGTTAATACTATGGAAAGTGATGAAAAACTCGTACCTAGTACATATATATTGTATGGCGTACTTACATTATGCGTGTAGTGATGTCTGGAAGCGGTCCACGTGATACAATTACTTAAAACGATGGCTGCTAGAAGCAGCGATCTGTAACAGAAAAAAAACAAATTAACTGTCAGTTGCAGTTTCGAAGCCAAGTTACTCCATTGGCTATAAAGAAATAGGCAGGCATCGCTTGATAATTGTTATATTTTGTTTTGGTTTGAAGGATGACTGAACCAGCAGACAGACACAAAGGACATAACATCTTAGTTCCCAAGGTTGGTGTCGCGTTAGCGATATCAGGAATGGTTAATATTTTTTTACAATGTCAATGTCTATGGGTGCTAGTAACCGATTAACATCAGGTGGCCCACATGCCAGTCTGCTTACCTAATACAATAAAAAAAAAAGTTATGATACAACTGTTTAACCATTTAATTTGTAGGTATCGTAGAAGGTAGAGAGTAATAGAAAGTTTCAATTTCTTCTAACTTGTGTTTGTCTAAGAATTTTTAATATTAAAAAATATATACAAAACTCTTTATGGTAAAACCGAATCTTGCATCGTTCGAAAATGTTTAGCATATTGACATAAATTAGTATTAAACGCTCAATCTCAATTTAATCAACAATGTGTTATTACTTTTATTCGATACTTCCATTCGATATAAGTTACCCATTTTGTTAGCTTAACATCACCGAACAACGGTGCTTTAAACGAAACAAGAAATTGAAGATTATTTGAATGAGATAAACGTCAACATTATCTGTTCTCGGACGTACACTTTAGAAATCCAATTACATCGTAATAGTGGACATAAAATTTTAAATCGATATATATCTATCTCAAGTCCTTATCGATTTTGAAATATCGATAGACTCATGATAAAGGATTCTCGATAGTTAACTATAAACCCATGGCTGCGTTGATGATATCTTTATTAGATAACGCGTCAAGTGTTAGGCAGTCAAAAATAAAAAAGGACTGCAAATAATGCAACTAATAATAAAAAAATGTCAAAGATGATGTCTGACGAAGGACATCAAGAAAGAGACAAATAGGCATTTTATTATTTATTTTGCGGACTAAAAAGCAACATAAACATTTCTATAGAAGTTATACTTTAAATAGCTACTAACAACATAAATATGTACATAATTCAATTTTAAGCCGTTAATAATACATAATTAAAATATATTATTATATTCTCGGGATGAGGTAGTACTTTTATTTTAATTTTAAAATCAGGTCGTGACGTACTAACAAGTATAGTCAGACACGAGCAGAGAATACAGTCACATTGTTTGATTTTTTCTTTGCTGATTTCAGTAGGAAATGTACCTTTATATAAATTACACACAAATTGTATGATATTTTAAATATTTTAAATCATCATAATAATTGTTGTTTCGCCTTAATACCATTCGATTTGCTTAAGAGCAATATGTTTGAGTTTTTTTAAACCTTTACTGAGGTCTAGACGCCAACCGTTTAGAATGCTTTCCTTTATTAACGGTTGCGAATAATTTATCCCGCCTTTTATATCTTAGTCGTCTTTTACGTCACCCTCGTATTATATATTTTGCTGAATACATTTTAAATAATCATGACTCACGTGTAACAACACTTCATACCCTAATATTAAACATCCTGGCGATACATACGGACTAGGACTTAGGTAGCCTGTATAATTTACGTATAATGAATTTCATTGTTAATCGCATCAGCCTGCGACGAATTTTATATATTATAAACGATGATGCAATTAATATTACAATTCATGTTTAATCCTTACTTCAAAACAATAGTTACTTGGCCTTCTTAATCATTTTAATGCATCCAATATTTTAATGATTCCAAAAAAGCCAAGACGAATACAATCGAAAAAAAATTAATATATATACGTGTAGGTGATATTTTTTTATAACAAAATTATAATTCGAAGTTTCTAACTCGAAAATAAAGACAACGTTAACTATATAAGTGAAACATGTCAAACACAAACATTAATAAAATGTTTTCCATCGTTGTTAAAATAGTTCAAAAGTCTATATTTTTTTATATGGTGGTGACTCGCTTAAATCTACGATAGAACAATAAAGCCTGCTGTGTGCATCTCACTCGAGAAATGTTAAAGCAGACTTACGTTGAAACACTATTTTGATGCGTGTATCCTTCAAATGCTATAATATACATATAATCAACGTATCATATCACTTTCTGACATTTTCCAATCGTTTGCTACGTCGAGTATACTATTGCGTTTGCGCACACTTGTGCACTTTTTGCCTGCGCAATTGGCTGCTCTGCCTTGAGATTGGTAGCCGTGATCGAAATCGGTCAGAAGGATATCATCATTTGATAAGTATGTTATTTAAAATCAATAAACAAAAACGCAACTATTTGTAAAATAAGATGAAGCAATGTAAAGTTTTACCAAATAGTCGGATACTAGAGAGTGAAGTTAATAATTCCTAAAATAAACATTTTTCAGTTTTACCTTGAAGCGGTGTATTTTAACGTAAAATATAAACAAAGACTTTATGTATATAATTTCAAAGGGAGCCCATCGTGATAGATGAGTAAAGTTGCCAATAAACATACGGAGGGAACTGACGTTAATAAATGTTTGCATAGCTAAAAATACAGTCTCACCTGTGTAGGCTTAACGGACCCGAGGTTTGTACAAAACATCGTACATACTTGTATAACCTAAATATTCCGACAAGAAATAGGAATAACTTTAATATTTTTCGTGAAAATCGTTGTTTGATTTTCTCGTTCATCTGTAACTCGAGTTGTTATTTGCTTCTATCACAGTTCTCGGACTTATGTTCTATATAATTTTGAAAAACGTTTGTTTAAATAGTATTAAAACATAATCGAGACAAGAGATTAAATGGCTTGAAGTTGTCTATCGGTGAGGAACACATTAATTGGTATAAAGATCAAAGAGTGTTTTGTTAATACAACACTCGCTGCAACAAGATACACCAAAACAACGCCATAATTGAATGCCACTGCCGCTGTAATGAACTTGGCATTACAAATGGAAGTTCCGCAGGATGGCAACTCGACACCCGACGTAACGGATCCTACCATCCGACTCGCCTGTCAATTAGCGGGCTCTGGACAAGGGCTGATTTATATACCGTGTATATATTATGATACAATTTTTATCTTTTTTTCAATTTACAAAGGACTTGGGAGATATTGGTTCAGTTTTAATACCGTAAGAATCTGACATGTTCAATTTATAATATTTTTCAAATGTGTATTGAATGTATAAAAGATCAGAATTGAACAAGCACTACTGAGTTTTCACTTGTATTTGTAATTCGTCTCGTATTCGATATGAGGAAACCTGCTGCCAGATTAAACTTTGGCATCACTTCACTTATAACTTCACTTGTATAGGAGATGAGGCTTTTGACTATCAATGGCATATTTATAAGCTATGTCTAAAATAAAATATACCTAAGTGCGTTAATAGAGAAATGAAACAAAGTTCAAGTATCATTGGCCTTTTTTAAATCAAAATTTCAATAAAATGAATTATAATATATAAAATAAGCCATTTATTTGCCTACCTCGTACGGTCTTTGATAAAACAATACAATATTCTAACAAGGATCGTTCGAGAACGCGGTAACTATACAAATGCTTTAAACATCATATTCAAATAGGTAGCGATTCAGTTCAAACAAAACGTCTCGAAATGATATCACAATGTTATGACAGTAGGCGTAATAATAGAATATCATAAATTTCATCGAACGACTCACGACTCGCCCGTCGAATACTAATTGTGAATATTGAAAAGGCAACAACTTATAATATTTATTATAGCGCTGTAAACTGTTACTCTCTTTTTACATAAGAATTATTTTTACTGTGTGATTTTATTTCAAAATGCCAATATTAATAACAAATGCTTAATAGACGACGCGCTCAAAGTTAAAGGATTTTGGATATCTTTTTTAATAAAAAAGGAAAAATGTAACCTTTAAAAAAGGCTCCTTTTATGTTAAATTAAAATCTATAACTTAAGTTAAGTTATAAATTTGCATAATAATATTTAAAGGCGTGAGATAAAAAAAATACTTAAATATATATAAAAACCTAATTATATTACTTCTGTTTTCATTTGAAATTATCATATATAGATAAGCTTTAAATTAGATTTGTTTATTCGACTGTGCTTAATTTTTTTTTTCAACTTAGACTCAGTGAATAGGGCGTTTTGGTAAAGAGAAATCGTCGAATTGGTTCTTATATCTTTAGAAACAGAAACTTAAGATTGCCCGTCAAGCGGATAATTACAATAATTTAAAAATCAAAGCGAGGTACGAGTTGGATTCGTGACCTGAAGCTAATTGATCCAGCTAACGAGAAAGGGTTTGAAATATATTAAAGGGTACACATAATAAAGAATCTTGAGATTTATTGCTAAGGTTTATATTAAATGTTGACATCAATCGTGCTCATTATCTGAACTAACTTAAAAACGCAAATCCAAGAACTGAGTGATGCGTCTATTGTTAGCCATAATTTTTAATTAGTAGGATTAGTCGGTAGTTAGTCGTTATGGTCCAGTGTTTAATTTGTGTTTATAAGCTCGTGAGGATAATAATAAGAAAATATCCGTGTGTGAAGTTTGATACAGTAACACGTACTGGAAGAGTCAAATTAGCTCAAAACAGACAAGGTTTTAAGAAGGAACGAGGCTTTTCAAAGGCAAGCGACTTTATATCTAAAGTCACTTAGAAACATTAATTGAGTGAAATAAAATATACACTTGCGGTATCTATTCAGCTCGCGAGCACCGCTTCCGACGGTGACGCCGATTCGTCTGCGCGCGCAGATTAGCAATCGTTGTTAACATATTGTTTGTTCTAAAAATATACAACACGCACTAGTGATTTATATTCTATAAAGCAAGTCTTGGTATTTATAAATATGATTCTGAATTGAATTTTCTATAACTTACTATTCTTTGACGATACATTGAGAACATTTCTGCGAGTGATCGTGAGTTTGGTTCGACTACATTAGTAAATAAATGTAGGTACTTTCTCAAAGTATTTTGTGATAGCCCGTGTCAGGTACCACTAACTCTTGTGGGTTATGAGAGTAATGGTTTATAATAATTTTTATTATCTATAGGCGGTTGTAACCACTTACCATTAGGTGGCTTATTTGCCAATAACAAATAAAAAAATAACAATTTATTTTTTATAACTATCACAAATCTGTCATACGCTAGTTTTTAAAGTGAAATGTCAAACGGCTGATTTTTATATACTGACATAAAATAGCTCCTACATATAAGAATAAATTAAATATCACTGTAGCCATTTTTGGGATTAAGGCATGACATTAAGTATTTATGATGCTTCTATTAAGTTGACTAATTTATTGAAATAACAGTGAATGATTACGTAACAGATTATTATCTAACCTTTTTATAATTATTTTTAAATATAAAAATTAAAAAATATACTTTTAGTATCACTTTTTTTCCGTATACATAAAAAATACGGTATATTTTACGTAAATCTATGCGAAAAAACTTAATTCGAAATATTTTAAGAAAATTACAACATCATTAAATATAAAATAAAATTTACACACAAAAACATTTTTAACTTCAAAAATGGTTTTGTTTAAACCATCCGAGCTAGACTTAACATATTTCACCAGGGCCACAGATTAATTAAGGAGATACATTTTCGTCATATCTGGCGCCGAATTAACAAGCGCTTATATTAGATGGTGACAGTATCTGATGTCTCGACAATGTAGGTCTTCTTAACAATTAGAACAGTCGCTTGCTCACATTAAGCTTAAGGATTTAGACCAAATTTTGAACGTACCGAAAAATCGTGCGTATTTAGTGCTAAATAAATTTCAATATAGATTCTTTCAAAACTCGTTTATTATCCCAAAAAGGTTATGACTTAGTACAAAGTCGTCCGACTTCTACCTATCATGTTGCATGGTGATATTTAATATCTTATTAACATAAAAAATCATCAATTCGTTTTGACAGTTCGGGTAAATTCACGACACTAACTATGCATAAAGAGATTTACTGCCGTATATAAAAAATTGCACGCTTTAATAGTTGGAGCGTTATTAATTCGATGTAACAGTTAATTATGATAATCTGATTAGCGTCA
This sequence comes from Nymphalis urticae, assembly GCA_905147175.2. Lineage (NCBI taxonomy): Eukaryota > Metazoa > Arthropoda > Insecta > Lepidoptera > Nymphalidae > Nymphalis > Nymphalis urticae. Next base: position 2,826,167 of record LR990002.1, read on the forward strand.
ATTATCGACATAAGTCAAATAGATCCTGATCATTGAAATGTCAACAAGCTTAAAATTATAATAATAAAAGAAAATCATGAGGCTATTTTTTCACCTTTGGGGTCTATCTGAAATCTAATTTTGGCTAAGATGTGTTACGATTTATATATTAATCATAATATACTTTATACAAAATCATATTTATATATAAAACTGGTGTGTTTCATTATTCGTATCGTATATGTTACTATACTATTCATCCATTTGTGCGCACTGCGCTGGCTATATGTGGCCGAAATCGATTAGAAGCACATTGTTGTCAATTGATTATGTATTTTTCGCAAACAAATAACCCAGGTTAATTCCACAGCGAAAATCTGATCGTCCATCCCGAACAATAAAACAGTATCGATGTTTAATCGTAATGGCTGTTATTTTTTACTACATGAAATTTACTTACACCTGGTACGATTGTGTGAGTAGCTAAGATTTCGATAAACGATTATTGGTTTTATAACAATAAATTTAAATATCTATTTAATAGTTTTATAGTATTCTCTTTCTTTTGCCCATGTTAAAAATATTGTATGTCTATTAAAACCTAACTATGGAGTAGCACAATGTACTTCTACGATACACGATAAGGCTACTTTCAAACGGCAATATTTATTCCGTATAAGGTACACAAGTATCTGAGTAGTTATGTAAGTTAAGTGACAGCAGAGAATATATTAAATTGCTCAAACGCAGTCTATGCCGTATGCCGTCCAAGTTGTTACCGAGTAGGTCGCGTCTCGAAACGATTTTATCAAAAAACTATAACTGGCTGATTTTTAGCGTAATTTAAGATCGAATGGAAATATTCGTGGTGGAAACGGCTGTCTCGTATACGGTAAAACCTTATACGTGAAAAAATCGAATCGAATAGCCATAATGTGGACGTGCCAACAGGAAGTAATTAATGACATTTTCAAATGAGTTGGGTTACATACACACGTAAGTTTCAAAAGCGTGTGTAACACATACATGAGCGACATTAACGGCTCGTTTCTCGTAACCCAGTAACGATCGGTTACTCATGTACAATAACGATTCGATAAATTTATGAACTGAGCCACTCCCCATGTCCTTACACTCGATCAGCGGCAGACTGTTGAAAGAAAATGTAAATAAATTCTGTCTTGAGTCACGTATCGATCTTTTGATTCAGTTTACTGCGTGTGAGTGTTTTTAGGCTTAGTCGTGATTGATGGTGTAAAACTAGAATTTTAGTGTTCCTACGCGCTCGCCCACGAGGCCGACGAGGTTAACGGCTCCAATGAGTGGATAGTAGTTCTATGAATTGCCAATTTTTTCACTTTTGATAGTATAAAATAAATTCAATGAAATAAATTACGATTAAAAAGTAGCTTAACGATACAATTTTAATACTTTTTTTTGTGTTATATTGTATTTTTAGTATGAGCATTTATTGGCTATATAACTTGACGCTACGATTACAAGGAGCGGAATGATACATTTAAATGTCAACTAATCTGTCAAACTGTAGAGCCTAGCGCGAGTTTTTTTTATTTATATAGCGAGTTAACTGAGGAATGAGTGAAAACAATCGGAATTAATCGGAACAATTTGTACTCATTTAGAATCTACTTCGTGAAATGTTGAAAACCGACTTACGGTGATAAGCTATTTTGATACGTATGTCCTTTAAATGTTATAATTATTATTGTCAATATCGCATATCACTTTCTCACATTTAATCATGTTCCATCGTGAGTCTCAAGTTTGTTCTTATAGAAAAGCACCCTGGTACTCATCATATGTATGGTGATCGCAGCTAGTTATTATATAAAAACCCTCAGGAATATAATAGCTATATATTTGTATACATTAATAATATATATTATTAAAATATATTATACACAAATTAATTAAGATAATATTAATTCTGACATAGCTTAACTAAGATAATTGAATATATATATTATGTATACACGAAGCGTCTATACTTTTAATATTTAATGCTAATTATACTACGTTGCATAAGAAACTCGAGTCTATTAACTGATTCTGATAACTGAAGTGTAAATATAAAAGCACTATTTAAAATTCGCGGAAAATGTTCAAAGCGAACCGCAGCATCTCGATCGTTACGCGGGATCTTTACTCGCATAAACGGTTTTAGCAACAATAAAGCGATGTCCGTTCGAGCCAACGATAATAAGGCGATGACTCGGTGCGTTTGACGCCAGCCGCGTATTCCAGGAGCAACGAACTGTTTAGATTATACATAGTAATACTTGTGACGCCATCTGTCGTCCTGTAACGATGCAAAAGTATTGTTATCTAAATGATAAAGTGCATTGCGATATTAGTTCTATAGTAGATGTGTCAAAGTTAGCGCATGCCCAAAAGTCTACGTATCTATATAAATTATTTTATATAGATGTATGTTATGTATATATATAAATTATTTTCTTGTATATTTTTTTGGACTGTGTACAATGAGATATGTATCTGGAGTAATTAACCTTCAAGTTCGCGTAATTAAGCTTAGCTTATCTAATATTAGGTGTGGTTTGTATAAATATAAATAGGCTTGTAAAAATAAGTGTAACACGGAAATAATTTATTAATCGATTGAAAATTACAATTATTATAATTCGTAAAAAATAACATGAATTAAAATTTTTAAGTAAAATTATAACTTAATTTATGTAAAGGAACTGTACTAATTACTATAATGTGTCAACGTTTAAAATAATTTACATTTGTATTTTTTGTTACTATTTTATCTTAACATGTATAATTAAATATATTTCTAAGAATGTGTCTATTTACTTTGCCTATTTAAAAAAACGTTCGCTTATATTATTATATAAAATATAATACTCGTACAAATTGTTGATATTTGTTTTTAGGCATCTTTGAAGTACCCCGTCTTAATTAACGTCTCATTTGATATAAACTTCTCCTTCCGTTATGTCCCTTGTGCCCGTAATTACACTGGCTCACTCACCCTTCAAACCGGAACACAACAATACCAAGTACTACTGTAATGATATACTGATTTTTTCTCTTTGGTAAAAAATTTAACCTAGATATAAAACAAATAAATTATATCTAAAGGTGATTCTCTCGTATTCTAAATGGCAACAGCTTAATGGGAACTTTTAAATAAGTACACCAATATGACGGATGCAAAACCTAGACAGATTTAGTTTCATTATCATCATATTTTTACAAGCTACAATGATTGTGAAACAAGATGCCCCATTTAGTTCCGCGAATCTATTTAGACTATTTCTAAATTAGAACTATGAGCATAGCCGGGTTGACTTTAAACTAGTTAAACCATTTAGGTTAAGTAAATATCACTTTAGATTGTTTTAGTACTAAGCTTTTATAAGACCTAATTTTTTTAGTAATAAATTTATCATGAGTAACGTGAGAACATTCCTTCAATTAAAATAAATAGTTATGATTGCCTCTGTAAGTTTTGAACATATCTGATTATTAAATTTAAAAAAATGACAGCAAATCAAAATATTATTTATTTAAGTAAGTAGCTTTTATAATAATATTTATCGGTTTTGCGTATTTAACCGAATTATATAGCATTGGTTTATCGTATTAGCTTATAGTTATTAAACGGAAGTTAAATTTTGTCCGGTTACTATATTCAAAAAACGATACGTTTTGACATATCGAAAAATTGTTTAATTGACCTTTAATTTTTTTAATGAAACTAATATGTTATCGTAGCCTGATCCGTAAGCAACCCAATGTGCTTCGGTGTGAAGTCATATACACCACGAAAATTAAAATGTTCTTTTAAATAATATTCATTAGTTATTTATTGAGAAAAATATTATTTGTAAACATTAACTTTTGATTTCCTTTTTATAAAAGATAAATAATGTATGTATTTTTACAATGTGCTATCCTAACGTTCCAAAAACATACGTAATCTAATATGCTATTTACAAAAAAGCAATATGATTAACTTTCTTAGCTTGTTAAAATGGTCCCTGCTTGGGCGCCATTTTAAGAAAAAATATTTTTATTCTTGGGATTTATGTACTTGACAATACATAATATACAATATAATATACATTAATATAATTAAATTACAATTTTATTATTGTAATTTGTTGTACAGTGTACTTGGGATACAATTATTACTTAAAATGTCGTGCGAGAAATGATAGGCCGAAATTTATGATTTAGTGTCGTTTAAAAAACCATGTCTAATTGACACGAACTATGTGGATAGGTCATGGGTGGGGTCTAGATAAATTTGATCGCAGTAATCAATTAGTACCGCGCCGTTTTAGTTGACTGGCTCGGGCGTCGAACCCGGGCTCAAACGCCAATGTTTTAAGACATTATATTTAATAGTTCATTGACTTTCAGAAAAGGTTTAGATCTAGTTGAAACAAGATTATGGATGATGTAATCTAACAAAAAAAATTACAACTCATATTGTCTTTCAATATATGTCTATCGATTAGGTGTCATTAAAGCCTAACTTTACCTTTTACTAAGTGAAATGAAAATGAAGGTTCTATAAATTTACGATTTGCATTTCTATGATATGATTAAATGTAATTTATGAATTTATATATTGCTATGTCCTTTTTTGAGACAATAATATTATATAAATTAAATCATTGTTAATCAATCATCAACCATAAATAATTGTGCTTATATTATATAAATTAAATCTGCTTAAGATTTACAATATTGAGAACATTATACGTCAATTGTCATGACGCATAAGCATCTGTTCACACGGGCATATCTTTTTATACTCATTCGTACACATTCTTAAAATTTGTCTCCGTAATAACCCCAAGGCATATCGTCTGCTATGTTCGTTAATTTTTTCGCGCCATTGTTGTCATATAATTAAAAATACTTTTATTACTTTATTTAACATACGTTTTTACTTATTACAAATAACACGCCACATAAATAATTTTTTAAATATTATTGTGTACATGAAAATCGACTCGAATGCATAGTATCATTACTCCTAATATAATAATATAACATTTAGAATGAATTAAAATATATCATGCATTGTATATATATTCATTAAATCGTTTGTTAATTATAATTTAATCAATGTTAGTAGTTTTAATCAATTCCAGCGTATCGACTTAATCCTTCACTAATTATGATGCGACAGCCGTCACGAATTATCCAATTCAGATAAAAAATGCAAATGAAATACACCATATATAAATACTTAGAAATTAAACTCTTACAATCATGTTATGAAATATCTCATTAGTGATTCATTTACGTATTGTTTTTGTACCTTATAATTTTATCGAATAGATATTCCCATACACGTTGAATACTACCTTATCTTCACAATAGAGTCCATTTCGGCTTGACAAAAACTGATATAAGCTATAGGACTTGAAATCCTATTCAACTGTTAACATGTCAAGGTAGGGGTCAGTAAGGTCAACGTAAGAGAGCCCTTTCACCTGTTATTTGGGAGCGTACCTGTGGCAAGATGCCAGCCTAGTACTAGGCTACCAGGAACTATTAGGAGGTTTACGGCACTCACCTGACGCATGCGTCCTACCTGTTCTACCTGTTTATCGTGACCAGTTTATCGAGGTATCCACGGGGTGCAATATTACGTCTATTCTCGTTTTAAAATAATAAGTAGAACGAGACATGAGAGCTCGTACTTAAGTGGTAAGGGTTTCCCTCACGCATGCGCTCTCCATACACCTGTTCACAAACCCATTTGTGTATTTTATGATTGGCACGTGACGGTGCGGTCGTCATATAATAACCGAAATGTTTTGCCCTATATTGTAGGCCGTTTGTGTTTATATTACTTCTCAACTCCACAACTAATACTCACAGTGGTTAGAGAGATTTTATTCGTATCGAAAACTATCTATCTATTTAATATTAATATAAATATACATATAAGTGAAGTTTATTAAGTCACATATGTTTACAGTACATTAGTCAATTCTTCGAGAATTTAAAATATCAAGTTCGCACAAACAGTTTTTTTTATAAATATTTGCATACAAATATGTATAATAAGATAAAAAAAATCAGAATTACTAACACACACACACATGTAGTTGTGTACATATTTTTTTCTTATTTTAGTGACAAAAGAATCACGCTTGAACGCTCAAGTATAATTTAGCAATTAGACGGTGATTGACCCAAAAACATCGCTACGCAATTAGTCGCGGTATATATGACTGTAAGCTAATATTTACTACCGACTTTTGTTTGATATGTTAAGATATTTTGAAGAAGGTTTGTATTTAAAAAGAGAATTGATATTTGAATTTCAAGACTAAGCTTCCTTAAGGCTATGCTGGCCTGGTGTCTCAAATGCATAAGCGTGCCTTACTTAAAATATATAAAATAAAGCGCAGCGCATCCACAATTTTATGTCAGTCACATTGTATCTTAAATAATTTCTAAAATTTCCTCATATCAGATATATATCAGATATATATTTAAATTTATTTTTGTTAAATAGACAACGTTCAAATAAATATAACAAACATATTTCAAGAAATTCTTAAAACATATGAATGAATGAATTATAAGTTTAAAACCAACATGACACATTTACTGTCACAGGATGAAAGAGCATCGTGGTGGATCACTTCCTTTCCAGAAGCCCATTAAGATCGGAAAGGATATTTAATGGGTTTTTTACTAATCTTTTGAAGTTAGAGTAACTTGAGACAGGTTTTATAGTCTACATCATTTTAATGTACGTCCATAAATTGTCGATATTTTAATTCTTTGACTGCACATTCAATACGTGCTCATACTTGAAATTGTTTTAATGAATATAGTTGTAGATAACTCATAGCTAAGAGCTAATCATTAAATATAGCTTGTATGACCTAAATTATAAACAAAAAAAACCTTATTAAGCAACTAAACACCTAATGGTAGTTGACTGACTTTTTTTTAAATTCATTTATTTTTTTAAGTTAATTTATATTAAAATTGCATGTTTTGTTTTCACGTTCAACAACAAAATAGCAATGTGTTTACATAAAATATATGTGTCAACCGATAAAAGTAATAGTGAAGTGAGACCCTGACTCTGCGGACAACGTGGGCGGCGGAAGGCCTATCGGTCGTCCGCTCCATATCGCGATGTATCATTGTTTGAAGCTACTTCTTCAGTTTTATGTCTTTCTGGTACATTTTTGGCGCAAGTGGGGTTTCAAGTCATTCTCGTTATTTTTATTTAATTGTTCTTATCAACCAAGCCGGGTTTGAGTTGAGGACCTTTTGAGGACATTGTGCAGAGTGGTTAGTAGCCACAAATCAATAATTCTATGGGAAAAATAATTATCGTGTTCTGGTCTATTTTAAAAGTGTAAGTGTCAGTAGGACAGTGTAATTACAGACCGACACTAAGGAGGTTGACATCTTAATCCGAGGTTGGTAGCACATAGACAGCGTAAGGAGTGGGTACATACTTCTTGTAGTGCCATTTTAAGAATGTTAACTGATGTAGGTATGGCTCGCTTAGTGTATTTTAGTTACTTCCATTGTCCTTTGGTTTTATACTTTAAGGGCCGATTTCAATACGAACTTGGCCCACAGAAAAGGAGTATTAGGTGAAATATATAATATTTGTTTAAAAAAAATTTGAATATATTAAAATATTGTCTGACTCTACTCAACATATAAATATAATGTAATGTATGTTGTGACGTTCATACATACTATTATTACAAGGTTATAATTATAATAATTGTTTCCCGACTCCAAAGGGTTTAGTAATTATGTCATGTGACGTGGTACCTACTTTTCTTATAACAGGATCTCAGAAAATGAAATATCAATTGGTGAAATAAAAAAACAATAACCAACGTGTTCGTGCCAAGGGTTACAAGACTAGCGAGTTTTAAGATGATGATTTCGAATAAAAGTAAATAATATGCACTTGCATGTAAGATATATAATCATTTGGAAATGTTTCAATAAAAATCTACATATATCCTACGTATTATTAAGAATAAGTAATTCAAAATATTTTAATTTACTTAAAACTTTTTTATTACACTTTAAAAGCGTTATGCAGGTTTAGTCGTTTACAGGAGTTTTTTTAAAAGGGATTGAAAACTAATTTAGCAATCAAATTAAAAAAAAATACTACACAAAAGTTTAATCTCTTATTACATCATTAGGAATATATGAATAATTATATAAAAATGTATATTTTCTACACAGACGGTGCATCAATGACTCATCTCTTAAACATGCATATCGTAAAAAACTGGATCTATTTAATTCGAAAGCACTAATAAAAATCCCTTTAAAATTGCAGACAGAAAAGATAATATAAGAAAATAATAAGGTAAAAAATAATACATACAAGACCACACAGACAGTCCAGGATTAAAATGATCTTAGCCTGGATTAAAATGATTTACATCTATAATAATCGCTGGGGTGACTTATAATCCCTGCATCCATGACTAGGAATTACCTGAAAGAAAAAAAAAAGTTATTATTAATCTGATTAATTCTAAACATAGAATTGACAGTTATCATATTTAAAGTTATTGGAAATTATTATTATATTTTAAACACATAATATATTTTATTTAAAATATTACTATAAGCAGTATTTCGTTTTTTTGAATTCACAAGTGAATAGTTAAAGTCTTATCAATTAAAGTTATTATGAAATTGATTATAAAATTATATTTTGTCATTTAAATGTCCCGTTACAAATTAATTAAGGACATAAGAAAACATACATTAAATTTAAATTTTAATTCGATAGTAAAATATTCTTTAGGTTTGAGGTGTTTTGAGGATTATTAAAGTATTATGTTATTGTGTTTTTGCAAAATAAATGTCTGGGGCAGAATAAAATATATATAATTAACGATAAACGAATAAGATGAAGTCAGTCGTGAAATATCTGACCGGTATAACTGGAAAAAGTGACCTTGCATGTTTTAAAATGTTTGGTCGTAAATAAATACGAGAGCATGTCACACATCGTCTCCAATCAAGCGATAAAATAATGTAGGAAGGCTATACAAACTTTTTTTCAGTAAAAAGAAACTTTCGTACCAAAGAACTTTATCAAAGGTTTGCTTTGGATGTTGGCCACTTATATTATACTATATATTAGACTCAAATAGTAATATGTATTATATTTATTTTAATTGATATATTATGTACATAAACGAATAAGTTCATACACATACATATTTTTATGTAAGTCTATTATTGCACCACTTTCTTGGATTATATTTTAGTCATTTATTCGATTGGGTTGTCTATAAGAAAGGGCTAAATTGCCCTACAGCCCCATGTAATTGATACACATTAATGAGTTCTAAGCATTTTCTGTACTATTTTCTAATGGTATACAATGAAATATTAAATAAGTATAATTATTATTGTAATTACTTTTTGGCATAGTTTTGATTTTTTAATTTAAATTTAGGCTAAGCTTAAAGTTTTTTTTAAACAATCAAGTAGGTATCGTAAAGAGTAAGATATTTTTAAACTCTAAGATCTAAAGGTCACTATAAAGCACAATTTATTTATATTTTAAGTGCTTATCATAAAATTTGCAATAAGTACCAATATATTTTATTCTAATTCTTGTCCAAGGACAGAATACTTAATAATTCTCAATTAAATGTACCCTTTACTTTATATAACATAAAATCTTATTACTGTTGTAGATGTAATATGTAAGTCCTATCTTTTTTTAGCTTAAATATGAGGGTTAGTTTTATTAAGCCATTTTTAAATCAATGATTTATGATGATATAAAACTTGTGCTCAATATAAATTACAAGAAGAAATAAAGCTAATAATTTAATTAATTTAACCAATTTGCTCATCAAAACTCACATAGTACAATAAAGGACGTGATATTATCTACGTGTGTGTTCCCGGGAACAGGATGCGTATATATACGAATACAGCCTTCTCGCTCTTACTAAAGTGCGCCATCGACAGTATACGTTCCTGAATGTTTAGAAATATCGCTGGAATTGTCGATTATAAGGAGAAATAAAAAACGAATCAAATTTTATTAGAAGTCTAACAAACATTAGAGAGACTCATATGTGGGGATGTGTTAGAAAAAAACAGCGTTTGCTTAGCAAATTCTAATCTCTACACATACTCGGTAACCAGGATAACATAAGGGAGTAGGTAGTCGTTTCACGTATGCCTCCGTGTGGAACATAACACACGCCATAGGCACACACGTAGCCCATATCCAAGGGGTTGTCGTAAATGCCCCCTAACCTACGACACTCACACATCCAAGGGTTGCGTGACGCTACCCTATCTAAGCAAGAGGGAAAGAGATAAAATTACAAGTAGCAGGACGAGCGTTAGAGGGAGTTAGATATGTCACTCTGTTTGCGGTGCTTACCAAGACAAGTTCGAGCCTGCGCATCTTAACGTTGTTCTAAGGGTCGCGCCAGTTAACTGTTCATAAGATCTGGGTGCCTGGTAGTTGTTTTCCATTTTAGGACAAAACTTGATAAAAAAGGGCGTTTGGCAGTGGGGAACCCATGGGTATTTCATTAATGACGACGCCTTAGCGTTAAGGGTGCGTAGGGTTTAGGCTCAGCTGTGTGTAAGAGTGTGTAAATGTGTGGGTAAGAAAGGACAAAAGGTTGTGTTTAAGTTTCTTACAATACGCGCAATGATTATTTGTTTTAAATAAATTTATATGAAGCTTTAAATAAAATTAAAAGTGCTCAAGAGTAACAAAATAATATAAAAAATAAGTTTTTTTAACACAAACTAGCAAATTAAAAAATTTAGTTTCATTTTAAAATAAGAATTAAATTGTGACATATGTACATATAAATGTACTCGCAAGTCAACGCTGATTAAATTGACCACCGTTACCTTAGTTTTCGTTGAATGTAATTCAAATTAGACAAAAGTATACAACTGAGTCAGATCGGGCACACGCCTCATCTAAAGCTATTGTGAGGCAATGGGGACGAACCAACCGACCGCGAAATACGGCCATTAGATGAACAATTCTACTCGGGCATTAGTACACTTTGAATGACTCTATTTATATGACTACTGTATGCAGATTAAAGTATCGTATAACGCATATTAAATTTACATATATATTTAACTGGAATAATGATAACGAAAACAAATATTATTCACTCTTTAATATTGATAACTACATATATATACTTAAAGCCGAGATGGCCCAGTGGTAAGACCGCGTGAATCTTAACCGATGATCGTGGCTTCAAACCCGGGCAAGCACCACTGAATTTTCATGTGCTTAATTTGTGATTATAATTCACCTTATACATTTATTTTTATTTTTTGTTCATATAAACGGGAGTGGAGGCCTGGTGTCTTGTAGAACAGTCTATCTATTGCAAGTACCAGTCTTCACATTAATTAGCTGTTATGTAAATGTTACATTTTACTTTGTAAACTTTTTGTGAAGAAAATAAATAAATATATTATTATTATTATTATCTCGTGCTTTACGGTGAAGGAAAAGATCGTGAGGAAACCTGCATGTGTCTAATTTCACTGAAATTCTGCCACATGTGTATTCCACCAACCCGCATTGGAGCAGCGTGGTGGAATAAGCTCCAAAGCCTTCTTCTCAAAAAGAGGAGAGGAGGCCTTTAGCCCAGCAGTGGAACATTCACAGGCTGTTACGGATTACGGATATATATACTTAATATATAATATACAATAGGATGGATAGTTCATTTATGAGTCAATCGGGGCCGTGTAGAAAATATAAAAAAGGAAAATATAATTCAATAAAAAAAAAATCAAAACGTTGAACTCAATTATGCGGCAAATAGAAGTATTATGCGTTATACATACACACAAAAGATACTAACAATTTTTATAACTTCAAAACGTAATGAAAATTATCGTCTAACTGCACATTGCTCTGTTTACGCTTCTGTCGGAGTATTTTCCGATTCTAATAAATTCCTCCGTGCCCTTGCAATGCCTGATAAAATGCAAAATTAACACTTCATTCTCTCACTTCCGCAGCGCATTACATTTGTGTATTCAAATACATTCCGTTACTGCTCACCGATAAAGCGGCCACTTTAAACTTATGCACATATTTTGTAAACAAAGCAAAATTACTTCGAATATATAGAGGTCATGTTTTTTAAAGCACATAACCATAGCACATACAAAATGTGCTATGGTTATTGTCTTCATTGTGTAATCGATGTATATCATTAAAATGCTTTTTCGCTCAAGAAAGCATGTTTAGGTATATTACCAAAAAGACGAATTAGAAGAATACATAGCGAAAATCATAACCTGTGTTGTATTAACGCCCTTATTTCGCGTTATTTCTATAATTTATATATATATATATCCTGTTTGTATACATACATATGGTGAATATCAACGACTATTTATTAATTAAAATTTAATACTCAGACCATATATTCCATTATCATTGATCCTCGATCGTATAAAAAAGGTCGTTAAATATTAACGATACAACACTATGTATATATATATATATATTTATGTAGTGCACAAATAATCATCATCTTAGATCATCTTAGAACCAGAACACCTTAACTTTATATGTGTATAGCGGTTCATTTAGACATTGTTTTTCTAAACAATAATAAGTCAACATAAAAAATCAAAGTGATTAAACAAATATAGCTGTAGGGCCATGAGTAAAAAAAAGGTTTTATACAATCATTTTTTTTAATCGCAATGTTATTACTGGTGGTAGAGCTTTGTGCAAGCTTGTGTGGGTAGGTAACACCCACTCATCAGATATTCTACCAAAAAACAGCAGTACTTGGTATTGTTGTGTTCCGGTTTTAAGGGTGAGTGAGCCAGGTTGGTGGCGCATTGGTGATGTAAGCGATGGTTAACATTTCTTTCAATACCATTGTCTAAGGGCTTTGGTGACCACTTACCATCAGGTGGCCCATATGCTCGTCCGCCTTCCTTTTCTATAAAAAAATACCTAAAACTAAATAATATAAGTAATATGTATACATATGCAAGCTTCATTCTTGTATATTCTGGGTGTGTTTGACCTAATATGAACTTAGGAACGTCACCGTGCGGTCATGTTTACTTAACTGTCAATGTTCATACAACATTGACGTAACTGCAAAAGTATTAAAAAGTAAGTCGGGAATATTGAAAAAAAAAAACATTTATTTTTTATTTTAGGCTCAATTTATCTTCCAGTACAAAGTTCTGTTTTTAGTAAGTTTAATGTATAAATAAAATAGCCTTAACTATATAAATATGCTTTATATATAGATGTTAATAAGGTAAAAGAGAAACAAAATTATCTCTCACTTTATAAGCTGTGAGCAATTAATCACGGTCGAAAAATCTTATTATTACAATTAATACTATTCACTAAATCTTAATAAGAGGGTTAAAAAGTTTCCCTTTCATTGGAATCCCCGACGAACTAGTCCCGAAGGAATGCACCACTATCCCTTTCATATTATCCGTCCTTTTCTGGCACGTGGAGAGCTGTCAAAACTGGTTAGCTTTGATTAATGGCTTATTTTTTATAAGGAATTTATTTATTCTTCATCCGAGATTTTTGTGTTATGCAATTAACTTTAAATGACTACGTTACATATGATTAAAAAGTTGTAGAGAGATGTAGGGAGAAGTTTACTAATATTCCCACGAGCATAGAACTCACTTAGCCTTTTGAATTAACTTCGCGTTGCTTATGTTCGCCTGGTACTTGGGGTAAGAGAGGTATTACGTCATATCCAAGCGCTTGATCTTTTTTATTTATAAAATAAATAAGTTACATTTTAAATATAGTTAATTTAATTTTAAGTCATATGTTTTAACTTTTATAATGAAGGTTACCTAGTTCAGCAGTCAGTTTTTTTATTCGTATTAACATTATAAATGCAAAAGTTTGTTTATTTATTTATTACACTTTCACCTCTTAACTATTCAACCAATCATTATGAAATTTTGCATACATTTGTCAGTGGTACCGAAAAGGACCTAAGGTACCTAAACCCTCCTTACTCACCCACACGCGGACGAAGCCGCGGGCAGAGTAATAACTGACTTAAATACTACAAGATTTTTTTACATAGCTTTCCTTTAAAATCAATAATCTCGCTAAATAAAAATTAAAAAACGAATTATTTGTTTCATTGGGATTAAAAAATTATGTTTAGGCACACTAATGTGTCGAAAGTGTATTTAACATGTTGCACGAATTCTTAAGATAGATGATAAACAAATGTATGAGCAAGCTTCCGATCTAGTTAACAATTTAGCGCGCAAATGAGGTTTGTGTAAGCAACATCAAGTGGCGAAGATTCATTCGAACGTGGGCGGAGTAGTGTCTTGAGTGCTGCTAAACAGATATTGTGGAAAAAAACATATTAAGGAATTTTCATAAACTTTTCTTTAACTTGTAATGAAACTATCACAGTTTTTACGTATAATTTGACGCTTTCGTCATATTTCTATTAAAAAAATTATAAGGTTTTCTTATTTATTTTAAATCTAATTTAGCGCAAAATTATACAATTCTCTTTTTCGGTACTAAGATTTTCGACAACTGCCAGGAACGCATTCTGTCAACGCTTTTATTAATAAGCTTAATTCAATTCGATAAACGTATATTTCATATACAATGATAAATAATTAACTTCAGTTTAATCTTAATATATCCAATTGCAACATTCTAGATTTGAAGTTAAGCAGAATATCCCTTATGACCTAATTCCAGACACCATTTACGTAAGGCAGGTTATGTGTTTATTTATGTAAGAAAAAGCTTTGAGCGTCTTACGGAATTCTGCAAGTAAAACACGTGTTTCGTTCTTTTGTTCGAGGAATACATATAAAATGTATTCTTTATTGGTTGTAACAGTGTTCGGGTTACGAAATGGGGGAATATAATATGAAATTATTAAACAGAACAGATATTACGAAAAAATTGGCTTGTTTCTTTAATAAACTAGTTGTACCTCAAAGAGCTTAGCCTGAAGAAATTGAAAGCGTTAAAGGATAAATAAATACCGGTTTCTTTTAAATTCCAGACTCGCTTAACAAAAACCAAGGCTGGTGGAAAGCAATGATGAAGTCTAAGCTCGTTCCTACAACGTAAAATATACTATTATGATATTTAATTAACGCTATATCTTTGGTCATGATCTTGAATATTTATGGTATTCTTTATGGATTCGCGAAAACCTTGGTAAGATCGGAACTAGAAGTAAAATGAAAGTAAATGTAAGTAGTTAATTGTAGTGTTATATTAATAATAAAGATATATTAATAAAGAACTTTGTCGTTCATAATATACCTGAGCTATTAGCAAATCCCATGAAATATTTAAAGGTTTGTGTATCTTTACACCTTTCTCTTGATGGCACATAAATTATATGCAGCAGAGAACACAGATTGAAGTGCATTCCGTACCTTCGCTTCGTATTGAAAACGCTTAAGATATGTGTCTTTATATTGGAAATATGTATATACGTATTCTTATACCTGTGTGTATGTATAATTATATCATATAGTGCTTCCCATTTCTTGCTTCGAGCACTTGCACGCACCTGCACTTTGCTAGGTTTTATTTCGTTTATTCATGATTACTATTTGGTTCCATAGAATCGTAACGTTGTATTTACAACTTAACCCAATAAATAGGCCAATCTCATGGCAACATATTTTTCAATTCAAAAGATAATTCCTGAGATAAGCGCGTTGAAACATATAACTCCAGTGTTAATATTTTAGTATACATCTAAGTATAGTTTGTTTAAGCAATGAATATAGGTAAATTAAAAGTATAGTTCTCGATATATGATGAGAACAGTATGATGATGAAAGTAAAGTAGTAAAACTTATTCCAACACGCTACCCCATTGTAGACTGGTGTATATATGTATATATGTATATGTGGCAAGATTTCACACATGCATATTTACTCAGTATGTTTTCACAAAGCGTCTTATAAACACAAATTAAGCAAATGTTAACTCAGTGGTGCTTGCCCGGATTTGAACCCATGACCTTCGTGTAAGCATTCTCATATCCACGTATTCTCTCCGTTGGCTTCTCTGGGATGTTATGCAAATATGCTATTTTAATTATCAATTATACAAACTTGCATTGTACATTATGAAACACATGTCTTTTATCTATCACTTTGAAGGTTCATTGCATCTGACCCGTGTAATACTTATACATTTGGAGTTGCGCAACAGGGCTATACCTAACTTTATCGATATTTCGTCTTGTAATGATTATAGCCCATTAGACATTTAAACTCCGTTGGTCGATTAACGACCACGTGTCGATAAAAAATTTAATGCTCTCTTTTAAGAACATTTCTGAAACCACAAATTCGCCTTATTAGCTTTAGATATAAAACTACATATTAATACCTCACTTATCGAATAAATTTAGAGATTTAGAAATTATATTCAAATATCTTTTCTAAATGCCTGATAAAATACTATAATGAAAAAATCCGTATTTATGGTAATTTAGTTGTAATAAAATCCCATTCACGACCCAAAAATCTCGTTTGATTTGAAGCTGTTTCAATAAATTTGGAAAATAAATTCTAAGACAAAGCCCTAATGTTTTATTTTATACGCGTCCTGAATAGCGGGATCTTTCTTTTGATCATACATGGCAAAAACGATCTTCACCAATGAAGGACGAACAGGCATGCGTTTTGGGAAGGTTTTTGGCTTTAAATCATATTAATTTTATATCGAACACATGTGTATTTTATTAACACAATGAAAGTACTTATTGATTAAATTGATTAAAAATGAATACGTTATAAAACAATTTAAGAAAAAGTCAGTTGAATATTTTATAATAAGTATAGTTTTTTTTTTTTATTAAATAAATATTTCTGTAATAAATAACTTATATTTAACTCAAAAGTATAGTCCTCTATTATATTTAAAAATAGTAGTATAACAGATTGATTTTATAAAGGCACTACTTTTAACTTTACATAAATCTTAAAATTTAAAGAAGACCGTTGTATTCATAATATAGTAGTGCATTAACTTACGATGATTTCGTATATTCGAGTCGATTCTAAGGAAGGCAGCAAAGCAATCTTGACGGTCACGGAAATAACCTACCTACTAAAACCTTCTCCTAAACGCGTTGTATCTTCTAGTTTAAGTTCTACAAATATTGGCTTAGTAGATTTCCAGTTACAAAAAAAAAATGTTTTATTTTTATATAATGTTTTATTTTTATATAATGTTTTGTTTTTATTTTCATTTATTAGAAAAGAGATATGACAGTCAATTTATATTAAAAATAAACTGGTCATAATTTTTTTTTAGTTGTCGACAAAGTAAATCGTTCTCAGGTCTATTATAAAAACACAACCCGATCCGTCGTCGTTATCTTAAAGAGTATTTATCTTAGTAATTTAATTAGAGAGAATTTTCTAAGAATCCCTTTCGAGACGGCCAATTTAAGGGGGCGGTTTCTATAGAGGTTAATGATAAGCTTTGTTGCCTCAACGCTCTATTTTTGTTATGGAATGTTAAGTAATAATCTTAATGACAATTGAAATGATGTTTTAATTATTTTATTTTATTTGTTCCTTGTTAAAACATGATATTACTGTCTCTCTATAGTGTATGTACCCTAGGATTTTATTTACAAAGTACTTTGAATTAAAACTAGCTGGTGGCTAACTATATTATGCTGCAGATTCTGCACGTTCTAGTCTAACTTAGCCCATCAAAATAAACTGGGTATAGTTGTCGAAAATTTCTCAAAGCTGATTGATTAGAAGTCAAAAGTGTTTACAGTCTCCTGCGTCGTAAAGCACGTTAAGGCGTTTTTGGTTCTGCACCTGGACTCTTTCCGGTCATGTCCGATTTACCGTCCACTTGTGCAATATGACTATGGCTAGTCTTCCTTGACATTCTGAAGATCAAAATCAAACCATCCGTTAGAAGGACATCATCATGACAACGTCAAAAAAAAATAAGTGTCGTAATCATAAAGGCATAAATCTAAGAGACAAATAATATCTAAAAATATACTAATTATGACTTATGTTATGCGCCAAAACGTTTATGAATAAAAAATATATGAGTGTAACAATAGTTATTTGGAAAAGTTAGTAACAAAGGTCTAGGCTGTAAAGTCGATTGGTGCCGGCAATAAGCCCCCGGTGTATAACGGCTGTGGTGTAAGATGGGAGATAGAAGCGTTCGTTTTAATTGGCTTATCTTTATTATTTACGATCACAACTAATGAAAGTTTAAATAACCGTCCAGTGCGCGTCGGACTCGTGCAGGGAATGTTCCGTACACTTCCGATCCCGTGGGAATTTACAGACTTAGGAATACCTGTAAACATTGAGGTTACCATATCAAAAATATGGTATTGTGTGATTTTTTTTACACTAAACTCAGTTATTTTTTAGAAACGTGTTATTGTTATTTCAATAAATATCAAATAATAATAAATGTCATTTATTAGTTACGCCAATTTGAAGTACATATTTTTTATATTATAATTTTAGTCTTGAAAACAGAAATCGTTTATATTTCACACATTCGAAAGAAGGACATCTAATGTGTGTACCAAATATAAACTTTTTTTTTGTCGAGCAGATTTAGAAAAAATGGCTTTAACAAACAAACATACAGATATGGGAGTGGATCTGGAAGGGTTCTGTTGATCGCAAATAAGAAAACCCGAAAAACAAATGATTCATAAAATATTATTACATTTATATATATTTTATCCAAGAACAGCATTTCTATGTATTTTTCATTTAACAAATTAATTTCGCATTACACATGCATCTAAGAATGTAATCTAACATCTAATTCAGATTACATAATACTGCACTTGAATTGCACAAGATGGATGCGAGATGTGTTAGTTATGGTCTTCAAAAAAGAATAATGATAAAATTATACTTCTTCCGCTCATGTTCACATGATTAATCTTACATTTACGTTAACTGTTAACCATAGCTTTAAGAGTTGATGGACTCAATTAATAATTTCATATCTATTTGTAATTTATTTCCGTCTTTTATAAGACTTGTATCAACGGACCGTGGGAGCTTCAGCTCAATGCATGTGACTGAAAAGTAATGTTAAATTTTCATTGAACATTTTAAAACAGATAATGATAGTGCAGCTCATCAAAATGTTCAATGTACGATAAATAATATGATTATTCAGTTATATTCGTTGATGTGTCGGCACATTTAAAAGTACATCTGGGCGTGCAGGCGTCTGTCGGGGTATGGCGCGTCACAGATCATTAAGATACGAGAGACGTACAAAAAGTCAAAAATGTATTTGGTAGTTGGGTCTTCGGATATTTTGTAACGCGATTGATCGACTGCGGGTTCCTTTGACGTTTATTTCCTCGATCTCGAGATATGCTCGTGCTTAGACAGTCCGATTTCCAATAAGATTTCATAACTTTTTTTATTTGAATTTTAATAAGCACACAGAATAAAGGTAAAGATTTTATTAAATAGGATAACATAACATTTTTATTGAATTAAGTATTCTAGAAACTTCATTTTTGTGATAGTGTATGCCTAGGCCCTTAAATGTGGATAGAATAATCAAAATTCAGAATAATCAGATTCAAAAGCGCAAATCAATGGTGTTATCATTCATTTAATTTGCTTATAATTAATACGAGATGTATCGCCGGTTTAAGACATGTGGTGCTGGATGAAATTTTGCCTCAATTAATATCAATTTGATTCAAATGGTAACAATAAATCAATTTTAAATATATAAATAATAGAGGATGAATAATTTTATATTTAATAAACTAAGTGCCAAAAATTATGTATATGTATAAAATTGGGTATTTATTACTCAATCACGCTATATTTATGAAATATGTATGTATAGCCCAGTTATTAGAACACGTGAATCCTAACGAGATTGCGGATTACAATCAAGGCAGTACTACATTTTCGTACAGGTATTATAAGTATTCATCATTAGTTCGTGCTTGGCGGTCAAGGAAAATATCGTGAGGAAACCTGTCAAATTTAAATCTGCCACATGTGTACCATCAACGCGCATAGGACCGTTGTGGTGGATTAAGCTCCAAATCTTCTGCACATATGCGATTACCTAGTATAATATATTAGAATATTCTTTATATATTAAAATATTTATTTCATTTAAGAAAAACATAATTACTAAAATTTATTTTAAGCCTATCGAAACGGACCGATAACTACAAGTACTATGTATTCTTATTTTGGACAAGATCGCTAAAATATTAGACCATACTTCATGATAAAATTATTATCTCTCCTCAGATCTTGATGATCTAAATACTAAATAGGTTTAGTTCTCGTGAATTTGTCCAGCAGATGTTAAGTGATGCATTATCTTCCGGTCTCATGCTGTTCGCAGCACAAGACCAATTAAATTGTTAAGTATTATTACATAGTCGCATGCTTTTCGTTCTTATTTTATTCATAATTATCACTTCAACATGTATCAGACTCCCGTGAAGATCAAGGAAGTCCTAATTAATCTAAACTCCATGTTTGAGACCTAATCGCAAGTACTAAATGTGTTTTTTTTATCTGCGATCACAATTTAAATAAGTTATTGTGCTCGAAGTATCGTTAGCTTGTATTTAAATAACACACTGTTTCCGGTGACTCCGTCGCGTCGATATAGTATTTTTCTTTTTTCTTTTCGTCTTATTCAGGTCCTATCTTTGTGTCGAATTTAAGTACTATTAGTTTAGTAGTTTACTCGTGATAACAAATAGATAGACAATGTTAAGTTAACTTACGTATTCAAAATATTATTCTGATGCAATAAACTTTTATCATAACAACAACCACAATTAAACGAAGAAAACTATAAAATAGCTGCTAATACTACAAACCCAGAAAACAACAACAAAAAAGCTTTTGCTTTTTATTCTTTAAGTGCATGTATAATAGTTTAATAAAAAAAAAGCACTTACCATCATCGTCAATCACAAACGTTATATTTTAAAACGATGCAATCATAATTACCCAGTTGCTCAAAACAGTTTCATTTCACTTACATAGTACATGTATAGTATTATTTACTCTTTGTAAATATAGAAAGAGTACAAATATTAGTAAAAATGTATTGCATAAATAAAACTACTATTATTTTAAAACAATAGTGATTGTAGCGTTTTGATTAAATGATAGCAGGATTAATAATAATAATACCGTGAAATAGGTCACCTTTTAAGGGTAATATGAAACAGATAAACAAACAGACGCGACGAGCATTTATACTATATTTTAAGAAATTCGACCCAGATTTCTATTTACGCTGCAAACTAAAAAAAGCGTTGTAATAGTAGACGATGCATTTATGTGTAGTCGGTAAAATACAGATAAATAAATGACCATAGTTTTATAATTAATTTAAGAAAAGTTTTTGGTTATTTGGATACATTTTTAAGAACATTTATGTATGAAATCCAATCATGTTAAAATATACATTAATCAAGCATACTAAAATACAAGTAATTCCGATATCCATAGAATCAATTCGGAACAAACATTATCATTTTTTCTTTATGCAACCCAACAAATAACAAGACACAAGCTATCAGTTCACCTTTATATATTATATACTTTTAATATCTGGATAGGGTCCACTCGCACATCATACATTTAACTGCCAAATAGCAATACATATATCGTGTTCTGGTTCGAAGGATAAGTTAACCAGTGTAACTACAGGCACAAGGGACATAGCATTACCTAATTTCCTTTAATAAAATATTGTTATATACAATTTAAATTTAGAATGATTTTAATTTAAAAAAAGTCGCTATAAAATTTTTTATTACAATATTTGAAAGGCCATATAAATGGCGCCTAAAACTAATAAAGTCGGTTGTACTCTACATTTTTTTTATTTCCTTCTCTCGGTCGTTTGCAAATGGGCAACCCATTTTAATAAAACTTTAAGGAAATAAACAAATCCATTACGTTCATACTGTTAACAGATGCATCCACAATAAATAAAGACATAGTAAAAATATTTTTTTTATAACATAAATGATATTTTAGTAATGTTTTACAAAATTCAAATTCAATTTATGTTTTAAGCCTTTTTGTAAATAAAACAGTAAAGCAGATCGTTACAAGTCGCCTTTTGATAAGCTGATATTAACACATTCTTTTTAAATATTGTCCATAATTAAAACTGCATAAATGATAATCAAAATGACAGCAACAAACGTTTACTGAAAATAGTAGATTATAACCAAATTATTTAATCCAATCCATAGTTTTATTTGTCAATTCTACAATCGATTATTTTTCTTTTTTTTATCTATCCCATAATTGACTTTTATTATTGACTACTTTATTTTATTGACTACTAGTGTTGCCATAATCTCGAAAAACCAACTTTATTATAAAGCCCAATAGTTAAATTTTGTGTTACGATTTCGTGCACGATTGTTCGCTATTATCACATTGTTATTAACAAGATGCTGCTATAAGTAGTTCTAGATTTATTTTTTTAGTAGATCCTAGATAGACAAGGTCGCTAAAATACAGCGTTACATATGCTTAGTTTGGGCGACTAATGATGTAATAGGATTACGTGGTATGCGTCATGTTAGAAGCATCTTTTATAGAGTTGACTATATTTGAAGTTCGTTATACTAACTATATACATTTTGAAATCGAATGTACTTCTTCTTTCAGTGGAAATATTGCACTGCAATAAAGGGTCAATGACCTTTCATCAGACATGAACCCCAAGAGAAAATTTAGGAAACGTCGACCAAAAGGTCTTGCGGTTTTTTTTAAATTCTTGTTTTATATAATAATGTAAATAAAAATAACGCAATTTATACATTTAATGATTATCAATAAAAGTTTAGGATATGGAAATTTCATATTCCAAGAGTTCTGAGTCGCGATGGTATTTTAACCAACGGTCGCTGGTTTAAAAACAAGCAAGCACTTCTGGGGTTTCGGTGCTAATTTGTGTTTATAATTCATCTCAGTTCTTGCCAAAAATACATAAATTCTCATCAATTACTATTACTATTTACTATAACACATTTGCCAATGTACAATCTTGAAATAACCAATTATGTAGGTCAACCATACCTGTTTAGTATAATTTATTTGTTTACAATAAATTAAGAAATATTTCTTCACATTGCTCTTAGTACGCGTAGATATAATAAATACGTAACAATTGCAAACGCGACTTAAACAATGTTATATTCTCATTCCAGTCCATTTAAATGTACTTAACAGATTCCGTTTAGTACTTTATAATTCGTACAATTTGACATTATAATGAAACATGTGTTTAAGTTTAAATAAAAGCAAGTTTGTGTATATAATGAATGGTCTTCAACCTTAATGGAATAATAAACATCTAATAAATAAACGCTCAAGTAGATATTTATTTATTTTACAAACGATTTTGTTCTACATATTGATGCCATGAACGAATTTGGAAACGACTGCCATTCTCAAGGTAGTAGCCAACAGCTCAGGACATATATATATAATAGGAAGGCGGACGAGCATATGGGCCACCTGATGGTAAGTGGTCACCAAACGCCCTTAGACATTGGCACTGTAAGAAATGTTGGCTATCCCTTACATCGCCAATGCGCCACCAACCTTGGCACCTAAGATTTTATGTCTCTTGTGCCTGTAACTGGCTCACTCACCCTTCAAACCGGAACACAACAATACCAAGTACTGCTGTTTTGCGGTAGAATATCTGATGAGTGGGTGGTACCTACCCAGACGAGCTTGCACAAAGCCCTACCACCAGTATATATTATAGTGCTAAAGTCAGTGCAAACAGAAATGCACTCTCTATTCCCTCACTCTCGTAATCGAACGGGGCGGCAATCCGAAACAATCTAAAAATGCAGGTGAAGGACCAACGGCTTTACGTGTTTTCCGAGACGTGGAAGTGTACTTCTACTTCTACTTTTCTAGAAAATTGAGATGATAAAAATAGATTATGTTACATTATATTTTAACTCATTTTACAAGTATAGTATCGATAACCACTTTAACATCATACCGCTAATAACCTCAATAAAAGTTGAATTGCTTTTAAAATATATCCTTCACATTGCAATATTGTGCACGTAAATTTTAAAATGAATATCGCAATAATGATTAAATTATAGTACATTAAATTACCGAAGACATGCTCCGTAACATATTAAACGTTAAATTATTATAAATCGCTTTAAATATATTCTTTCGTCGAGTATATTAAGAAAGTCTTTGTTTTATTAAACAAGAATTCATTGGTAGTTTCCAAACAAGTACTGTTTGGAAACTACTTAAACGTACGTAAACGTAGTTAAACGGACGTACTTAAAAAGTGTAATAACAATGCTTATTTACAAAATATCACTTAAATAATTATGTATTCCTAGATTCATGTCAAAATAGGTCTTAAGTATATCGGAATTGGGGTCAAATTCAAACACAATATTTTTTCATCAAATAGACTTTTCCCAAATATAAGGTAATTTGGTTCCTCTCTCTCTCTCTCGTCTCTTAGCGATAAAGCCTCTAATATGATTTCTGTGGCTTTATTACAAGCACTTTTAGATCAAGGTATGACTAACCGGGTAGAAATGGCAATAAACTCAGTAGTTTATCATTAAAAAATAGATAAAGTTAAAATAATTTAAACACGTAAACCGGTAAATATTCATTCTATGCATTTTCATTAAAAAACAATAATAAATAAATATTACATATGTAACAACTCTAAAAAATATTTTATAAGTTTAATTTATAATAATAACATATATCACATTATCAAGTATATGTATTTTTGGAAGCGACAATCATATTGTGATAAAAATTATTTTAGCACAGCTTGAGAGATATAAAAATATTACAAATTTTATATGAACGAAATAAAAACTTAAGCCATCGATATAAATTCTTCAATTCTTATAATAAAAATATTTCTTTTTGTTATCTACTTCTAAACGATTTAGTAAACAATATACTTTTACAACCTATTTATTTATTCAACGTTCGTTTTCATTTTGAAATGAACTCAACGCATTACAATTATCCTACGATTATCAACTCGCGTACTTCATTTTACACTAAATATAAACATAAATGTAAGACCTCGGATCCCAGTATAAGCATTCGTACTGGTCTATTATGAAGAAACCACCTCATCAATCTCAACGGGAAGATCTTTAATAAATCCAATAGAAAATATGTTAGGGAGCATATACACTGTAGATAAAAGTTATAATCTTAATCTACAAATACAGTGACATTCAAAATGCAATTTTTTCGTGAATCCATAATGAATATTATAGACTATTCAAGATATCTCGTGAGATATACCAAGGATATCACACGAATCTCCCGTGCGTGAAATAATCTATATGTCGTAACAGCCACACTCAATAGCGAAACAATACGCTTTATCTACTGAAAATATAGAAACCTAAATAAAAGTAGATGACAGCTTAGCTTAATAGTAGCTTCACTCACTAATGAAAATTTCTTGATTCGGTGAGGAAAAATGAAGAGGCAGAATAAGAATCGGTCACCCGCTTGACCGCAGTTTGTTCCGCAATGCTTGGTCACAACCATGCTTTGAACATTTCATTCGTAAATTATATTGTTTTCTTATACTCTCCGTTTAACGAAAATATAAAACGCAATAAAGTGCTCGGTTTCTTTAATCTTTATTTCATATAAAGAGTTAACGCTATGTATAATATTTTGATAAATAAAGTCGGTCGCTTTTTTCTAAAGCGGCGGGTGCTTTTTAAAATTATATTACATCGTATAAATTTGCTTAATAACTAAATCTGAACTTTTAATTAGTTCTTCTAAAAAAGTTGACTGATAAGAGCTTTTACACTTATTCCATTGAAGTGTACCTATACTTCATTTGCATGTAAAGAAACCTCACTCCACCAAACCGGATAACTTACTGTAATTACGATTTTATTCTATACCCTATAAATAGTATAAAATTACTTGTAAATATTTTATAATGACAAATGAATAGTTGCCTTAATATTACACTCGTAACATCTGTATTCCATTTAAGGTGACGGTAATATCAGAATGCATTTTAGAAGCTATGAAAGACGCCGTCTTAATGTTTAGCCGTTTTTGGTTATAAATCTCTTCACAATTTTGATATTTTTAGAAACAGTTAGTTAACTTTAAAAGGGTAGCTCCTTGTAGTCTATTCAAGTTGTTTTATACGACGTACTTAATTTATTTTTACCAATCTTGCATTTCACGACATAAATAAAGCACAACCGAGTACATCAATATGAATGAGCACGTTGGTACATCACTATGTGCACGGCAGTACATAAATTTTTAAGACCTTTAACAAGAGTTATGATGCTTTTGATAATTCTGATATCCGTGTAGTGTATATCGATAACATAAACAATAAATTAATTAATCGAATGTTGTTATGGAAACCGGCTCGCATCGAACACTCGATAATAATAACGAAAGCTTCGCGTGTCTATGCAATCCTGGTACCGATGTTGATATTACCGATATTTGACATTCTCGGCATATCTTTTGTTTTTTTTTCTTGGTTTTAAAAAATAAACGAACTCAACAAGTTTTTATTATTATTGTTTTTTATGTACGTTTATTAAAAATATTAGTCATAAAAAAAGTTTTATCTCTATATGGGAAATGTTTACAGCTAACAAAAATATAATTTCAAAATGAATTTATACGCTACATTGTATAAAACCATAATTATTTAAAAAAAAAACTTTCTACGTATTTATTTATTGCTTCCAAGTTTGTTTATTATTTTTGTAAAATGGATATTCAATTTATATATACGGTCGAGGATCGGCCTTGCTCTTGCTAATGAACATGCATGCCTCAGTTCGTGGTCACGAACGAATATAATATATTCACGCAATGAGATTGCTAGAAATAGTAAAAATAAAATATTCTTAGATGACAGAAATTTTATTCAAAATCATACGTTTTAAAAATTAAAACTAGCCTCCGTGATGAAATTTTGTTTTGTATATCTTAATTTACTTGTTCTCAAGTATTTAATTGTTACATTTATTTAGGTATTACGTTGAGCCCGAGGCTTCGTCGGTTTTCTGTAACTCTGACAACCTGTATAGTTATGATACAAAGATTTTCATTTCAAGCCAGAAAATTATATTAATAGCCTTCAATTGTATCATTTTATCCAAATAGCTTTCTACTGTATACTCTCTTGACTATTTGACTATTAATGACTTAATAACGCAAACAAATACAATTGATTATTAAATAATATACGAATACCGTTATATAGTGAGTGTGAGTACACAACGGAAGTTTGCACATAAAAAATTTAATGATTGAAATAAAAACGTTTTGATATCAAATCAATTTCGATTATTTCTTTTACATTTAATAAGTTTTTACAGCGCTTCCCGTCGCCCCAGTTGCGTGCGCCCGCGCAGCCGAAGTGATCACTTACGTATTATATTATATACGCGCACCCATACCGATAGCTAAAACGTTGCAGGGAATTAATTGCACCAAAAATAGTTTGGGTACACAAAGTCTTCCGTGTCCATTACGAATGCGCGAAGGAAGGAAGTGAAATGTTCCCAAAACGAACGATAAAAGACGAAACATGTCTGACATCAATATAAACCACCGTCTATATAGAGAGACAATTTAATTTCACACTACTATTTACACATAAAAAATGGCATTAAGGTCAAGATAAGGAATACTGTTTGAAATATTTTTGTTACGTCTATGCGACCTCTTTAGTCATGAACGCAAGTGCCTTCGCGATTATCTTATATAAATCATCTGTCAAAGATGCTGAGTCCTACAGTCCTATATATATATATATATATATATATATTCGATCAACACTTAACAATAGCTCATCAATCGGTCAATATCGTTAGCATAATATGTGTCACATTAATACATAATACAATGTACAGGCTTATTCATGTAATGTATGTATATATGTTGGATTGTCTTCCTTATAATACATGCGCTTACGTATGCTTCAAGAGACTTGAATAAAGTGAACTCTGATTTCATTTCATTTACCACGCTAATAATTAATACAAAAAGAGAAAGCCTTAGTTTGTTTGTTAATCTGAACTTAATCCAATTGAAAAAAAACTTTCACGCCATAATAGAAATTTTGATATAACAAAAAAATCGGTTGTCTACCGCGTTTTTGGATATGTCCGAATAAGGAAAAATGGATAGTCTAACTTATAAATAGAGCATTGGATATTTGGCGGGCCGGTTGGCGTACTTGGTAGATTCTTGCCTTTCACGCCAATGGTTGTGGATTCGATTCCCACCCAGCGCAGACATTTGTGTGCATGAACATGTCTGTTTGTCCTGAGCCTGGGTGTAATTATCTATATAAGTATTTATTTCCATAGTACAAGCTCTGCTTAGTTTGGGATCAGATGGCCGTGTGTGAATAATATACCAGGATATTATTTATTATTATTATTTATACTGATTGTATTATAATTAATACATATCACTGTATTATATAAATATATGGTTTGATATACAAGCTTCAACTTGTTTTGTCCCGACAATAGAATGTAATAATGTTTATACGTGTATGTATGTTTATAATCAATACATTTAGCAACAAACTGTGATGTGAAGGAACCCACTAAAAATTATGTAATATCTTCTATATACTTAAAGTCCATTGCTCTATAAAGTTTAAACTTAAAAACTCTACAAATTAAAACCAGCTGCGATGAGTTTTACGAATTAAAATTTATTTTCTTTTTAATTATAACCCGTTTCGAGACAGAAACGCTAATTTGACAAACTGCTTCTAACGTCCTACAGTCGTGTTTTCCGAAACAATTACACCTCTTAGAGCAGTTGTACAAGAATCTAGGTGAAATGGTGAACTCTTTAGTTACGGAGTTTACGCAACATGGTCTGTTCGGGCATCAATGTTTTGACAGATGCAACATAAAGTTTGAAATATGCACGTTTGAGTTATAGTGAACTATAAATATGAAGGAAACGGTCAAAAAAATTTACGATTAACCCTTTTAACAGTTCGCTTCGTTGCACGGTGTACGCAAAACTAGACGTTATGTTATTTTATCTTGCATTACTTAATTTATTTACAAAATCGATTATTTTTCTGTACGAATAATGATTAAAATCGCTTACAATGAATTCTATATGCATAAGTTTTTGAGAAATGTGGTTTTTATCGAAGTTGGCGATTAATCGTGTTATTTCCTACTGTGTTTGTATTTTAAAAAACAGCGGAAATACGTACAAGGCTAGAACAATGGGTGTCTTGTTTTGGTTGATCATTCGTCACAAAGTTTATAACATAATGGTCGGCCGTTGTCTGTCGAGGTGTCCGTCAGTCTGTTTCCCAGGATATGACTCAGAGACGACGTGACCAATTATCGTAATATATTTACGTACACACATTCAAATCTCGATATATTTATCTTAAAAAAGTAAAATGTCTCATGAAATTCAATATGTTTTCTTTTAAAAAAAAGCGGTATTTATTGGGAGATATAATTAATTACCTTTCTTTCTTCCAGGACATCATATAAGTATTAAACTACTTGCATAGGCGAAAAGCAGAAAAACGCCTGAAAACTACGCTCGTGTGCAATTTATCGTTACTAACACGTATACCGTTATAACTCCTCAAATGTAACGAGTTTTGGCACGATCGGATAAATCTTGTCTCTTCTATGAAGGAATCGTCTGTGAAATTCTTATCCCGTGTAATCCTGTGGTTTATAGATACTGTTACATAACATAATTTGTCACTAAGAAGCGGTTGACTTTGGCATGTTAAGTAAACCACAAAAACGGGATCATTTATAACGGGTCTCTTATTAAGTAAGTACTTTTAATTAATATTATTTTAATACTAATAAAACTGCAATATAATCTGCAATTAGCTATCGAATTAATCAATGTTAATTAATTAGGTATTCAATTTTTTACTTTAAATAAAAATCGCAATTTGTAAATTTACACACATTTACACATATGTTGAAACAACGACATTGACTCTATTAAGTTGAAACCTAATAAAACTATATGGTGGTATTAGGAAAAGCAAGTGTGTGTGTATCACAGCAATACGATTGTTGTATGCATGGAACATGCACGCACTGCGCATGTGAGCGCGGTGCGGGCGTGCGGTGCTCCAACGCCCGGCAATCACCAGGCAAACAGAATTGCAGTGAAGGAAGCGAAACGACTTGTTAGGGTGTGAAAGAGACAGACTATTAATCAATGTCGCGGTGAAGTTGAAGTGGGAAAGTTAACAACTACGGTGGGTGTAAAAGTTTGCAATCGATCGAAAAATAGCGATGCAAATTTATCTTGGAACTTTTAAAACACTTTTTTTTTAAAAGTTGCTTGATATTTCCTCCTATACTTAAAGTACAATTACAAAAGAAATACGAAACTGTTAGCCCTCTATCCACAAATATAATAATGTTCTCCAGACCAATTTCGGCCACGGCGGCCAATCTCAAGAGAAATTAGCCAACATAAATTATACAAAATAAGGACCTAATATATGATAAAATTATGGGACTCATTGTATTATGAATTACACATGTACTTGTACATGAACAAACAAACACTATTTGTGTAACCATTATGTTACCAACAAGTTAAACGCAAACAGGCTTTCAAAGGAAAGTTGCATAAATTGTGTTCACTACATGATGTCACGTGTCGTAAAGAATTCAATGCGTTATTGGACTTCCTAGAGTTGTGTATCGTATGAGTCTATAATTTACTTATTAATATAAAATTATTCTGTTAAATAGTTTTTAGCTTAAACAATGGATTGCAAGTAAAATTATAAAACAAAAATTAATAGCTATAATAATAGCTAATAGTTGCTTTTTGAACTTAGTTGTTCTTTTTATAGTTGTTAGTAAACTTAAATTTGTTTTCTTTTTTCATTATATTGCAATCATGGTTCCATTAAACAAAATTTTGTTTTGTCAAAATATATACGAACTGAATGACTGTTAGCACAACAATTACGTACAGACTGGAGCTTACTTTTACTACACAGTTCTCTCGGAAATTTTCTGAAGCTTGTTGCAGTTTGCAATTATTTTAGTAAGTTTTGTTTGAATTTTGTTTACACAATAGAAATAAGCCGTCAGAAATTTTAAAAATATTTCAGTTGACTACTACTAGTATTTGAATCTGCATCAAGAGAAACATACAAGAAAAGATTGAGCGACTATATAGTTCAGAAACGGTTTACAAAGTCTTTTCTAAAGTCTGTATTGCTGTATGAAGGATAACAGGCTATGTATATCATGTAGAACCATGATCAAATTAAGGTGTATGTATTTTATTATTTATTTATTCTGATACAACTTGCTGTACTAGTGCATCATCAGATCCAGGTTTGGTTAGATTATAAAAGTAATCATAATTGCATTTTTTATAAATATATATGAACATTGTTTTAACTTAAAATAAATATATTTTTAGACAATAAGTTACTTAAATGTAATTGTATGATAAAAAAGTATTTCAATATTAGATAACTTTTAGCCTCGGATAAACCACTTGACACTATGTGGTATGTTTATATATTCTAATTTGGCGAAGGTGATGATGCATATTGCGGCGTATGTGGTTCGTGTATTATTTCCAGTACTTTTAGCGGTGTGCTATGTGTATGTAGTGATGGGGATTGTGGTGATGAGAGATGATCATATTTTCCAATGCTAGCTTCAAATAAAATATTTGATATTAAATGCTCTACCACATTTTGAGCATAGCTTGATTTCAAGGCTTCTATTTTTGTTGCAACGTGTTCTCCAAATATAGTAAATCTATTTCGAAAAGTTTTCTCTTGAGGTTCTTTTAATATATCACACGACTCTTCATGTCCTTTGTCATTATTTGAAATCTTTCTCTTTGAAGCTTTTACATTTTTTCTAATATCTATCATTGTTGAACATTCTGGTTGAGGGTCGGGATGTGGTTGGATAGTTATATCATTTGTATTCACTTCATTCGGTAATGGACTTTGGTTTTGAGAGACGTCTGTCCCATTTTCTGGTCCTGAATCCTAAAATAATCATTAAGCAATATTATTCTAATATTTAAAACAATTATTTTTATTTTTATTTCCGAAATAACGTTACTTTACGTTGCTTTCCCTGGAATTATCTCTCAAATGCTCGGAAATCAAAACAGAACGGAAATCAATAATAAATCTTTGTTTAGTATTGATTTATTTTACTGTTACAAAATGCTTTTTATTATGAATTTTGGCTGCCAGGGACGATAAAGTCTTGTTTTACACGCAATCTTTTTTTTAAACTTACAGTTACCTACTTAGAAGTATTAACGCATACGAAACTTAAGCGTTGTGTGTCAATCAAAGGAATAATTAATTCAGTGAAGTCGAGTAAATTATAATAATTCTACACTGGCTCACTCACCCTTCAAACCGGAACACAACAATACCAAGTACTACTGTTTTGCGGCAGAATGTCTGATGAGTGGGTGGTACCCACCTACCCAGACGAGCTTGCACAAAGCTCTACCACCAGTTTTCATTCAAAAGTACCAACGGAGCTTGCCCACCAAGATAGAAAACAATACACCATTTTCATATTTACATAAGAGTGCTTGAAAGTCAAGCAAAACCGAAATATATGTTACACAAAATTTTTATTCGATGTTCTTAGAAGGGAAAGTTCTGTAGTAAAATAAATTGTATGCCACTTTGTATAACGTAAAAACAATCTTCTACTACGCACAAATACTGGGACGTTGGCGGATATTAAAAAAATAATGACAATATTGGTATATATTAATATAAGTATACTTACATATTGTGTTTCATTTAATCCTTTTTCTACACGTGGCTTGGGGTTAAATTTGTCAGTTAAAAAAAGAAGCCTTTGGTATGCAAACCACCTTGGAATGTCGGAAGCCGTGGACACAGATTTATTTTCCTCTTTTAATTTCTTCCTCTCTCTATAAAACTGTGTTGTTAGATTTTTTATTTTTCTTTGAATTTCAAGTTCGTGTAGCCTCATTATATCACTAATAGTTTTCCATGCATCCCTTTTCCTATTTTTATTTTTATAATCTACATCGCTTGAGTCCCATAGTACACTTTGGTTGCGGTATAAATCAATTAACGTTTCTGTTAATTCGTTCGTCCACGTGACAGACATGTTTCTGTTTTCAACTGATGTTCTCAACTGAATGATCGTACTCACAAAAGTTGCCAATTTTGTTTTTGAGGAGCACTCCCTCTAGCTTTAGAGAACAAAGGACCTTGTAATACATCTTGTAAATGTTACCAGGATATCATAATTATTGCAGAGATCGCCGAGGAGTCGCAAGGCGCAACATCGATAGCGTAAAAATAATATTATAGAACACCTTTACGTGACCTTTTCTCGGACTGCAAGGAAATTATTTTTGTTTGTAACCCCATATACAGGCCACAATAAAGTGGTCCATAGCGATAAAGGACAGCCTTTGATGTTCAGAGTACGTTAACTTCATCGCGTGACTACTTAGTGATGTTAAAAATCAAGTTATTTTATTCATAAACGAATAAATAAGAAAGAATTTGTCTCTCAAAATTACCAACAATACCATTAATGAATAAAAATATATATTAATATGCTTAGATCGTATAAGTTATTTACAGTGCTTAAATAAATAGCTTATACGATCTAGGCAAAAAGATCAACAACATTTCAACCTAAAAAAACGATAAGTGGCAATTCACTAGCTTATTTTCTTCTTATATTGTAGGTCTTGTGGGTTAACCCTTAATTACAAACACGTCGTAGAAGAAAACCAGCCCGTTTGTTTTATGTGTACTACAACGATAACCATTTTGGCAATATTTCATTTTCCTAGGGCTATTATTATAGAATCTGCTGATCGTTGTGTAATAGCGTCGGTCGGTACTTGTGTTTTGTAGTTTTTATAGGAAACAAAGCATTTTCAATAATAGCCTTTATTTCATCACCTCAAGTTTCAAATATAAGAAAATTTCAAGCTTAATTTTTCTTACGGACGATAACACCAACATTTTTCTTGACATACTTTATAAAATAAATGGTCTTCCCCTTCCAAGTCTTTCTTTCCCTCATTTTGTGAGAAATCTTAAACTTTTTCTGACAAAAGTACTAGGGGAACAGAATAGCAACGAAGGTGGACGTTCGGAGATTAAGCTTCATTGGTAGCATAGGAATGTCG
Source organism: Nymphalis urticae (assembly GCA_905147175.2). NCBI lineage: Eukaryota > Metazoa > Arthropoda > Insecta > Lepidoptera > Nymphalidae > Nymphalis > Nymphalis urticae. Next base: position 2,860,494 of record LR990002.1, read on the forward strand.
AGAAATGGAAGACTCAGGAAGACATCAATGTTTTGTCGTAAAACGTAAAGCGGCTTGTCAAAGCGCACGCCTGCTCGTATGCACTCTGCGGGTGATTTAGCGCGCATTGTCGATAAACTTACGTAGGGTTGTCCCATACATTATAACTTTAATTAGATATTTATTTTCAAACAATCATAGCATCACACAGTCGTTGAATAGTTATGATCCAAATGTTAGAAAAATGAACAATAAATAATTGTAATTTTCAATAGAGGCACATCTTAAGTCTAGTAAATATTACCTTTTAAAGAATTAAAAAATAATTTCCTCGTGTTATTATATATATAATTATGTATGATAAACATAATCCTACTTAATGTTAATATTGGAATATATTCTTAACGTACTTTTATATAATAAGTTTATATACATATATTTTTTAAATTAAACTGAAATAATAGGCGTTTTAAATTTTGACACTTTCTCCAAACATTCGTCCTACAGAGTGGTGCATGTGACCCCCCAGACGACACACGTGGTGGCCGGCTGTGCCGAATACACTTTCCCATGTCTAACTTTGACACAACTCTTCAATTTTAATTATTTCTTAATTGGCTTATTAAGTTACATATTTATAGACTAAATAAATATATTACTCACTTCAATAAAATAATAATTAGTTGTAAAGATTTTATCTTAATTCCAAGGAATTGTGTTTGCCTTGAAAATTAATTAATAATTTTGCAAGTATTAGATCGATTTACGTTGATTAGTTATAATTGAGATTAAAGCTCACGAAATAATTTAGACGGAGTTTTTGTTCTAGTTTTATTTAGCGTTAAAATATTTTATGCGAATTGATTCCGTACATTGGAACGTATAGCTCTATTAGCAAGTGACTATCACACATACCTGCAGATCATTTTAATTTTTACATTCGATTCAATTCATGATCATATTTCTCTATTATAATAACAAAGTGTTTTGTTTTTTATTTGGCAAAATGAATATTTTATATGTCTCGTTAGAAAAGTCCTAGTTATCTGACTAATATATATTAAATAGCTTTATAAAAAAAAAAAACGATACCTTTTATACGTGCGTACAGCCCACGTCTATCAATCGTGGGTTTATATAGCTATTCTTGTAGTAAAATACAGTAGACTTGAGACATACACACATATGTATTCATATTATAATTATATGAAATGTTTGTTTGTCACATGAAATTTAAGGATTTACTATCGAAAAACATTTTTAAAACATAAAAAATGCTAATCGATATTTATATCAGTATGGATATCCGATCTATAATAAAATAGAAGCATTCACGTAGTTAAATGTCATTCGTTATGCATTTTATCTTCTTATAATATTTTGATGTAAAGGTGTTTCAGAACGAACTATAATTTTTTTTATTCATATAAAGTCAAAGATCTGGGAATATAGTATATTTGAAGAATTAAAAAGTTTTTATTTAAGTTTTCACTTAGATAGAAGACACTGAAGTGTCTTAGATCGAAATACATAAAATAGAACTCCTTACTTATTAATTTAACTCGAAGTTATCATATATTTCTGAATTTTATCCTAATTTTATATAAAATATTCAAAAAGTATAAAGTTTTATTAAATTACAGCTCGAATAAAATCATTCGATAGAGCGAATTTAATACCTGTAAGACAACTTAATTAATGTATAATTTTATACATTAACGTATAAAATTATATAAAGAGAGCTACGCAAGGGACTCTACTAGAATCTGTATTTTTTTATCTGTCTGTATATCTTTATAACACAAGCAATTAAATTAAATGAGTTAATTTATTATCGCGTTGTGATTGATTTGTCTCGTTACGTAAGTTTTTTGAAATCATATTTTTAATTATTCAACTAGCAAATATATTTTTTAATTAAATGACATATATTTTGTGATTTAATTAACTCTTATGCAATCGTCATCATACACACATTTTTTACGTTACAAACTTTCACAACTTTTTCATCTTCAACTTAAATATTAATTATACTATCATAAATTCATAGACTGATGTTTAAAATACCATGAACCCAAATAACCCATTATCCATGGTATTTAATCCATTAACTCCCACGTAATACCACACACCCTGTAATGCGCCCACACGCTCTCCCTAATAGTCCAATGTATGCATAAACATTACTAATAGCCTTGACCGAATTAACCCATATTTACACAACTCTGATTCCCTGTTACCTCTGCGTTTAAATTAAATGTTTTATACATACACATACATAAAATAGTGTTGGTTGTGTGTTCGCATCCGTGTGTGAGGGGTGGAGCGAGAGTTGTTAGGTACCCGATGTCTTATTCCATCCCCCTTACAACGTATGCAAAATTAAATGATGATCGGTTGAATAAGACATAAAGCGTAACATACGAACAAACAAACTCACTTTCGCATTTATAAAATTAGTAATGATATAGACTAGACTATATTTTTTTAATATTATAACCACAAAAAGTTTTTATGTTCATTTTAACATGATGCATACAAAATGTAGATACACAATATAAAGAAAAAAAATATCGGTAATAATGAAACATGATTGATCTATTCAAAAATGTTACAAGCAACAGTCGCGGTCCCGTTAAATTTTTATTATTTTTATACCTCACACCTAGTCAGTAATTGACGTTTTTTAGACGATATAGAAATGTAACGTGTTTAGAATTATAATCTATCTTGAAATAAAAATAAAGATCGACTTAAGCAACGTTTAATTAGTAATTATATATCCACGAAATAAAGCGTTTTCTTAATTATGTAGTTTATAGGGCTTCGTACATGTGATAAAAAATACAAATCTTAACGCGCAAATTTAAATTATATTAAAAAATTAAAAAAACCTTCAAGCTCACCATCATTATCACTCATATGACTTGTACATAAAGATACTTTTCATATTATAATGCATAATTTCCATGTATAAAGAAAATCTAGAAACCAAGGACATTTCTCCTTAGCTCGGAAAGATAAGTAAACACCAAAAATTTTTTCGTAACCTTTACACGAGCTCGACTCGCACTTGCGCGTATTTTTAATTAACAGTTCATGGCGAACTAAACAGAAGTTAAGTAACAAGCATAGAAAAAGATATTATAATTAAATTAATTAGCTCTAAAGCAAAGAAATGTTTTATTAATATACTTTTACATTCATGATTAACCGGGACGACCCGGACAGGTGTCCTGGGTTATCCCGAAAATAAATATTGAATACTAGCTACCCTTCTCGGCTTTACACTCTTATAAAATGTTTGTGTTGAAGGACAAAAATATAAAAAAAAAACTTTCTATGGCCAAGAATCTCGCATAGTTTGGAAAGTCATAAAGGATAAATATACAAATATTCATTTTTATTTATTTGAGAAGAAAGTAATGTACCAGAGACAAGTTTAATTTATTTAATTGTGTAAAGACGACGTATTATTTCATTTCATCATTTTAATTTACGTAGGTATATATTAGGTACTAAATAAAAGTTTTATCCATCAAATGATAAAAACTTTTCCTTATAACTTTATCCACATTATCGGCGTTTTACCCGAAATTAACTTTAATCCTAATTCACGAGCTATACCGGGAAACGAACCGGAAAACCGTTAGACACATATTTTACTGGTTGCGAGAAACTTGATTCAGCGCATCCTGGTTATAAATTTAAAATTATAAATAAAAAAATAAACTAAAATAAGCTAAGCTAAGAACTAAGCTTTGTTTAATTGTTTAATTAAATAAAAACAAAAAAATACAATTATCGTAAACTTAAAAAATAATTGAAGTTAAAATTAGTTTACATAAAAATATATTTAAAAAAAAAATCACTATCACAATAAAATTACAAACAAACGATAAAAGGACAAGAAACATTTTTTATTATTAAAACATACGTTGTGTATGACGCAACGTCTACGCCACGTCTAAAGTCTAGACCTAGGTCTTACTTTGTACCTACAAGTACCAGGGGTACATAAAACGCCGAGAGCTTCACAAGCACTAGATTCGCTTTCAGGCGCTCGATTATACATCTCAGTCTAGGTCTTATTCGTTAAATGAGCGTTCTTTAAATGTTAGTGCAAACTCATTATTTTAAGATCCCACGGTATTCATTTCTGAGCTAGCCAATTACTATTTGTATTTAGGCGTCTGTTTAGTTAATTTAGCTAAATGTTTGCTTCGGTTTTAAACGCAATGTGGTCTAGGTTATACAACAGTCATAAACTATGGTTGAAAAGCATTGTTTGTCGTGAAGAATGACCTAATTCCGCTTAATGAGGGCTCTCGAAATGTTTGAAATACTGAGAATAGGGGCTCATAGCGAGTTATTGTTTTACATCTTTTTATTAATAACAAAACCTTTTTTTAATATTAATTTTTGGATATACATAATTCAACACATTATAAATTATAATGCACGATTAAATACTGTCTATTGTTGTTACAAATACTTTGTATTTCAGTGTTCCGGTATGAAGGATAAGTGAGACGGCATAATTGCAGACCCAAGGAACATTATATTAGTGACCACGGTGGGGGTGCAGTGACAGTGTAAGGACTTAAGTATTGGTTGATATTTTTTACAGAGCACAACGCTTACAATTAGATGGCCTATTCCCTCTTAATTTTTTTTTTAACAATTATACGCACAGAAATAATTGTATTATATTTATATGATCATTTTAGGTATGTTAATCTTTTGATAAAATTATATTTAATAATGTTTTATAACCATAAAAACATTACAATTATCAACTTGCGTATTCTATCTAACCATATCCAAAGCAATAGTAGATGTTTTACGTAAATATGTACGTAATGTACCCATAACAATTAATGTATATATTTGAAATCGATAAAATATTTGTTTCGGTATTTGGGCGTAAAAGATTAAAACGATAGAATATTAAGTACGCTTCAACTCCAAATAAAAGCGGCTGGAATTACCAAACTGGACACGCAAAAAAAGAAAACTCGCCAAATCTTTAAGCGGAGTTTCAAAGAAATCGCGTGCGCAAAATCCTAACGCTACTCTCAAAAATATCCAATTTTGTTTTCGTTCAATTAAATTCCCTATTCACATGGAGTAGTTGTTAGATTGCTTTAAAGAGTTTTTCATCCCTTATCTAAATCTGCTAACCGTTTAATTATACGAGACTGCAGAACAGAACCGGCAATGAATTTATGCATGAAGCGGCAGGGAATTTCACTCTGTCGGAAGGCGCGGGATAAAAGGAACAATAGGCTTAGTTTTAATCTCGCCTCGTTTTTTTAAGTGGACGGAGATCCAGTTCGCGTGCGGGCGGCCCCCTCCCCGCTCTTTCCACCGCAAACGCAGACGATTGACATGACAGGCGCTCCAATTTGCGAGCTTTTTGGACTCCCTATAACTTAGTCATATCAATTCAAGGAATCTATTATAATCAACGTTTTGTTTCTCTATAACATAAAATATATATATACCACAGATGAGAAAAAGATTTCAGTTCGGAAATCGAAATATACTCAAGTATATATCACTTTTAAATAGTCAATTTACATGATTAATTAAACGTAAAACGAAATGATACCGAAACTATACATAATATGTATAATATACTACCGGGAATTACCGACAAAAAAGCCAATATTTATTTATATACTTCACAAAAACCTATTTATTTTACTATCTTTATATTTTTTATTCAATAATGTCATGGATAACTAAAAGAAAAATATCGTCATACATAATTCAACATTTCCAATTCTCTTACAAATTCTCCTGCAATATAGTGTTAAGTGTCAGCATTTATTTGTAAATTTTTATCATAATTTATTTTTACATTAGCCGACCGTTGGCTATTTCCATAATGCGTTTAAATATGGTAATACAGTAAAATTACTCTCGACATGATTAAGGGCATGGTTCATTGACATCTCATTAAATTATTATTAATCTGGAATTAGTACGGGTTGGGAAAATACATTAAAAAAGTATATAATAATAGTCATAAAGATACACGCCGGTCTCGTTTTAAACAGACTAAATATAAAACGTCTTCATTACTTTTATAAAGCGCAGTAAGTCTACTATGTAAGCACAAACTCGAAACTCATCGCAGAAATCATCAGGTCGTGAAATGACAGAAAGTAATATGCGACATTGACCATAATAATTATAACACTTCAAGAATACACGCATCAAAATATTACCTTAAGTCAGTTGTCAATATTACACGGGTGAGTAATGAAATGTTCTTACAGAATAGCATTCATTCAATATTCTTTCTACGTTTATGTTTTATATATTGTGAATTGAGTATTCATAATTTAATTTGCACTCGCTTGCAGGTTCATCTGCATATTTATTTAGCTAATCAAAAACCATATTTTATTAAACGAATATTTATTTTTTCTTTTTTAGTTATCGAAGTTTATTAAAATAATGAACTAGTATTTGGCCTTGTTTAGGTATACAATAATGTTATATAGTATTTAAATGAATATTTACTCCAATAATAATAAATTTATTTTAAGTAACAACTCAGTTATCGCTGTTATATATTTACTTTGTATCAATAAGCATAATTAAACCTGAAGTCTTTATATAATTATGTCCTTAATGGAATAAAAAAAATAACGACGTCCTTCCCATTAAGATGCTTGTTATAAGCACTAATTAGTACAAGATATCGTTGCCACTTTCAAGCGCTTAGCATTAAGTAATAAAATTTATTTTATTCGAAAATATAGACCATAAGCATAATCCAAATGAATTAAATTTTGATTTTAATACTTTTAAAATTAAAGCAAATAAATTAGTCCATCATGTCAGCCGGATGTTAGTTATCGAAAAATATTTTCAATATAACTCAACTCAGATATGCAAAAGAAGAAGAAAAAAAATGATGATATATAAAAATATATGTACATTAAAAATATCCTTAAAATAATGCGTTATGCTAAATAAACTGACAAACGCCTAACAATTATTCAATAGCAAAAACTGTATACTGGCTTGTAGTATGTTGAGAATAATTTTCTACAGGAGTTAAAATTATTATCCAAGGCATGTTAGTAAGAAAATTTAACTTTTTAAACTTTTAAGTATATTTTATTTAATTCTTTTTTGACTTAATAAATCCGAACTAAATCTGAAATAGCGTTTGATGGAGTTATTTTAAGAAAACCATTGAACAGTTCATCATCAATAAATCATTTTAATAAAAATTCAAATTTGCTATTTAAAAAACACAACTTTCTTCATAAACCTCTTCACTTTATAATTAATAATTTTAGAAGATAGTAATAATATTTTTATTTTACTATTAATATTTTTATAAGTAGGAAATATATATAATATATATCCCAATAAAATCCATCCATCCAAGTTTAAAATATATTTCTATATTATGTAATATGTATGTATATATTACAAAATTGAAAAATTACCTCTGGTTATTAGTATAGTTAAATAATTTAAATTCTAAAAATATTTTTCTTGGGATTTGAAAGGAAAAGTTAGAAATTAATTCATATTTGTACGATGCTATGTTTGGTAGCGATTATTTAAAAAAATATGTATAAATATTGAAATTTACCTTAAGCTGGATATCCCCATCTTACAGCATGCCCGAAATATCACCTAAAAATCCGCAACTCACAAAACTGACACCACAAGATGGTATACACAGTCTATCTGTCCGGGAGAAGTAAGAAAAAAATTAAGAAATCATCAATAAATTGACAATATTAAATTTCAAAAAAGGAACAATTCGAATTTCCCGCACTCACTCGCAGCGTTCACGCGAGGTCCACCCAGACGCGGTTGCTTCCACTGGACTGTCAGACAGCCTCCGGCGCGGGCGCAGCGCACGTAGAGCTTAGCGTCCCCACCACGACGCCATTCATGAAAACCGCCGCTCAATGAAGACTTAGAAGCTTCTACGGGAGCTTTTTGTTTTAAAAGACCCTTTAATGATGTTCGCATTGTTGTAGAAATTTAATTTTACTCATATTGCTTTATAAATTGAACGTTGTGATGCAGTTAAATATTTATAATTTAATTATTATTCACTTCCATAATAATGATAGTTAATAGAAATAATTTATCATAATTTTACCACGTCGTATAGCAGGAATGATAACGAGTCTCAATGTGACACAAATATACATTCAAATTTTTCATTATTTTGTTTTTTTTTACGTTTTCTGCTACAATACTAGTTTTATTAAATATGAATGAAGTCTGTAAATTATTTTATAAGTTTGTACTATAATATTATAACTTATTGCAAGCGAAGAGCATTAAAATTAAGTTTAATCAGTTTAAATCGTAACCTGTCATTAAAGAACTTTGTGTTAGACTTAGTCAAAGTTACATTGTTTATTTAGCGATTAATTGCTTGAGAGATTATCATTCCAGTAATAAGAAATAAGAAAATATATCTAACGTAATAAAAAACCTTTTAAAGCTGCAAACTCATTTGCCTTTTCATATTAAGATCGTGTCCTGATAGACGAAAAAATTGTACTTTGGAAATACTTATTATATAAGACTTTATTAAAGTTTAATAATGTTGTATTACTTTATATATCATTTTTTTACTTAGAATTTGCAGACTTGATAGAAACTATCGACGTAATATAAAAGAAAAAACTTACTAAAAAATAGAAATTCTTCATTGAATAAAATATTTGTAGATATACAAAATAACTAGCATGTTAGGTACCAAGTCTGTCATTGATAGTCTTTTGGAACAATATATTTTAGTTAGTGGTACGGCTTTGTGCAAGCTGTTGTAGGTTCAACCCACTCTTCATATATTCTACCGCCAAACCCAATACTTAATATTGTTGTGATCCGATTTGAAAGGTGAGTGAGCCAATGTAACTATACGCATGAGGGACATAACATATTAGCTCCAAGCTTCCACCAATCTTGGATGATGTAAGGAATGGTTAATATTTCTTACAATGCCTATGGACAGTGGTGCACATGATACTAGTTAGATTACCATTAGATAATTTTAATTATATTAATTTAAAAATAATAAAGTAGCAAATAGTAACCTAGGTGGGTCTAGAATAATTGTCCAGATTATTTAAGGTAAATGCTCTGAATCAAGCGAAAACTATAAAATTATAGCTTATTGTTATCACGAACTCTGTCAAATCAAAATATACTTTATTCAAGTACGCTCTCACAAGCACCTTTGATTCGCCATTTACTGTTGTAACTTTAATCTAAATGCTACCACCGCTTTAAAATTAAGTAGTGTAATAGATTCTCTACTTGACAATTCAAAAATATATAATTCATATATTAATATATATTTATATAATCGTACCATTTCATCACACTATGATGTCAATATATTAATTATAATGTCCGATATATAGCAAGAACTACGTCAAGGGATGTATGAGAACTATGAGATAAGTGGCTCACGCTCACGAGAGTGTCAAGTCAAAATTACCATTAATTATAAGATACGACATAGAATAATAATTCCGCTTGCAACTGATGATGCTATTTAAGTATGCAATATATATTATTCAAGGGCTAATATTAAACTGAGATAAATCCAAATTAAATGTATAAATAATATGTTTAGAGCATTCTATGTATAAAATCTCTAAAAATCATCTATGTTAACTGTACCTATTCTAACTTTCTATTTCCTTATTGAATGAACCCAAAATATTTGAGAATGACTTTAGGTATTGAAGGATAATATGTCGATGAGTAGAGTAGAGCGTATGGTGACTGTCTTGTTAATAAAATGAATTATCCTATATAATGTATCTGTTAAAACTTAATCGTTATGCAATTAAAATCGATTTAATATTCATATGATCTCATAAGGTACTAAAAATTTGGCAAAATTTCGCAATTTACAACGTTATCTAGGATAGCAAAGTACGGAAGCACTCGCTTTGCGCAACAAACGGACGCGATGCGCGTGGGCATATCAAACTTACATCCGTCCACGAGTTACTGCGTGCTTACGTTACTATTTGATTTTTTTATTAGTGACCTAATGATATTTATTCCTAAATATGGCGAAATATACCTAAAGGGAATATAACCTAAATCTTTTTCATTCGATTTATAGGGAAACAAGCGTTATTAGTTTCTCGAACAAACATAGGTCATGCTTGTCTACCGTATTTGTTAACTTGATGACCAATTTCGATCGATGTTGGTCATGAGTCATGGACATTGTTATCGGAATAACTAACTCCGTAAGAGATACAATAGTGCAACTGACTCTCATAATCAAACAGGACGCAAATCTAACACGACCGGAGACTGTTGAGGTGCAGAATCGACAAATTCACGTGCTTTTCCGGGCACGGGAATTTCTTTACAGGAAAACCGAATAACTTTTAAGTAACCCAACCCCACGATTTCGTTCGTTTAAGATACGATTGAAAACGGGTGACTAATGAAGTAAGTTCTTACAGAATAAGACTACCACATTTTTGTACTTTATGATGATTTCTTTTTATTTAATAACCACAGATTATTAATAGTATAACGAGCTACGTCAATTTCAATAAGTTTATAATCTCATATCGCATAATATTATAAGCTGTTTCCACTTATATAAACTAGTTATAATGTGATTGCAAACAATTTTATGAAGCAATTTAAACAATACTATAAATATCAATTGTCACTAGTACTTTTTTTGGCTTAACTAAGTAAACTTTTGATAGGTATAGGTCTTAATAAAGAAATCCAAATTGAATTTTGCGTCTCAAGTACGTCTATCATTAGTTGTTTGAAGACTTAAAATATTCATAAATAGCAATTTAGTAAGAAAATTACCATATTATTGTATTCGTTCAGCAATAGATGGATCAAACAAATTATGATAATTTTCTGGTCCTGCATATAAAGTATCTACTTGAAGTTGATTGCAGATAATGTCATTCGATATATTCTTCAATAACAACAACTGCATTTTGTAATTTGAACTTTTTTAAATCTACAAATAAGTCATGGTAAACTAACTTAGAAAATGTCTCGCTTTATTATGGCCTTTAATACAAATTATGTACACGAAGGATATATAATGATATAGGCTTTTTTGTAGCCATAGATCTACATAAATGTTAGTTACAATGTCTTCTTCAATCGTAAACTTTATCATGTACCGATGATTCATTTTTCTTTACAATGTAAAGTTAAGACGGTCCAGACAATACGTGAAAACCGTGGAAACTGTATTTTCAAGTTTGCGAGGATCACCTACAGTCATTCTCAGTTTCTTGTCTTTAATTTATATTGTAAATTAATTTCATGCCCACTTAAAAAAACCTTTAAATATCCCTATGCGTAACATAACTATAATTATTCTTTTGCGGGTAATGGCGAGTAGTTAACAGGTAGTTAAGTTATATGTACATATTATAAATTAAATAAAACCTTCACAGACGGAAACTTACACCATATAGCTATACAAATTTCTCTTCTAAATTAAGAAGAAAAATTATCTGTCAAATAATTAGTTCACAATGAAAATTTGTGCTGTACTTTAAATTCTTCGTATATTTTTATAATTTAATTTCATAGAAAAATTGTTAACAATGTGTGAAAATTTAAGCCCGGATCGCATAAGATGCGAGGCATGCCGAACCATTAACCTAGCAAAACATATAAACCATCCGAAACCAGACATGCAAATTTATGATAAATGCAGTCCAATACAGAAAATAGAATGTTCTCGTGTTACGGGTAATAATATTACTTCGCTTCTTTTATTTCCTGCATTCCTAGTTACAAAATCTCATTCTGCATTCGCATTGTTTTTTTTTTATATTTCGTTTCAAGCTTTTTGTCTTTTAGCTACGCGTTTTATTTTCGCAATTCATTTTTCGGTATCTATAAAAACTGTAACAAAATTGAATACTGAGCACTGTTTCACCTATAATAATTGCTCATTTAACGTGCGTTTATGTTTATTACTTTTTAATAAATTACATCGTGTATAATATATTTCTATATATTATATAAAAGAAACATTGATGTCTAATATTCACTTTTAAAGTTATTATAATTTTAAATATTTGATACAAAAATCAAATAAATAAACTCTCTTAAGACCCTGCAAGGGAATTTCGTTGCTAGAAGCACTCCATCTCTTTCTTTCGTCTTAACTTGTACGAAAACCCAGTTATATTGTAACTTACACGTACATTGTACAATCTCCTTCACGACGCTGTTATCCTAGTCATTATTACAAATTATGTAACAATTTGTGTTCCAAAAATTATTTGATTGACTGGCAACAGACAGACAATCTTTTTGCCAATATTATTATCACACGTATTTAAAATACAAATGAAGAAGTATTTATTTGGTAAATAACTTGTATAGTAATATTTACAGAGTTGGGTAAATGATAATATTTAATTAAATTAATTAATAAAAAAAATCTTAATCCAGAACTGCCTTTACATCCAACATGTATTAAAGTTTGCACCAAGGAAGAATACAATTTAAGAAAAAGTGGCAAGAAGCCAATATTGCCAAAAATGCCCTATGCACATGGCAAACTAATGTACGCTGTCAAAGTAAGTAATATATTTAGTAATAGCAATAGTAATAAAATTAAGGTAGTTAAAAAATGATTTGTTGAGCCATTTTTCCTTTTGAATATTATTAATACCTCCTAGGCATTTCGTAGCTATTAGTAACCATTTAAGTAATAGTGAACTGTAACTGATCCGCAGGCTGGTATCCTGGTAGGTGCTGTTTACTTTACGCATACACAAGGAATATGGGGCGACCAACAAGACGTAACAGAATGCATTCGACGTTGGCAGGAATACATACGCAGCATCAACACTAGGCGTCCGCCCACTTTTGATCAGTGCGGTAACGTCATAGTACGTTAAAAATATTACTTGAAAATATAGTCTACTTATCTAGAAAATAAAATTCATTATTCAGCGTGCGCTTAGCTGTGTAATTCTTTGGAGCGAGACAAAGTTGATAAGTCTACCTGTTTCGAACTCATGTAATCCTAGTATTCATGGTTACGTCACCAGTTGTTTCAGTTCAAAAACTGGCATAGCGTCATCATGGCAATCTCCGTACAAGGTTAAAAAAAATACTTGACAATTTTATCAATTTTGTCGTTTCAATATTATGAATTATTTCAATTGAAGTAGTATTTTGCATGCATAAAATCCTACCTAATATTATTGTTGCGAAAGTAAGTTTGTATGTTTGTAAACGCTTCCACGTCCTAACTACTCAGCTGATCATCATAAAATTTTGCATACACGTAGTCAGAGGAACAGAAAAGTACATAGCACTGCCCCCCCCCCCCCCACAAACGCGAGAAATGGCGCGTGCGGAAACTAGCATTAGTATAGTAGTATAAGTAATCTCTTTGTAGATCATGGTGTTACTTTATTAGAATTGTTCGTGTATTTTATAAGCTACCACATAGGTAGTTATGAAATATTTTTTTTAAATGAAGTATTTTTTATTCAATGGACGAATAAAACAAGAACGTTATCGTAGTAAATTGCGTTATTGGCAATTCTAATGTTACGTTTCAATCATAAAATTTATTGTTTTATAAATTATTATTAATAACTACAAATATATTATTAAATATATAATTATATTATTAATGTTAATTAATTGATTGAAAAGAATAGTAGTCTACTTTCCATGTTAATGAATAATATATTACAGTAAAAACGTGGGCGACCCACCTTGACCCTTGTAGAGCTGTGATATTTGTGCTGATTTTGATAAACCGTTTCCTGGTAACTTAGCAATGGTTTAATAATTAAGCTCAATAAAAATAAGTTCAATATTTCCGTGATACTTGATCATGGTCGAATCATCAGTTATTTAAAAATATTTGAAGACAAACTTGCATTGAGAAAAGACCCTTAAGACAAGGCATTTTTGTATTTCCATATGGGCACGTGACCAGAGCCGCAGGTTTGTAAGGGTGCCAGCCAAAGCGATCATAATCGTTACCAATTTTTTGTTACTTCTAATTTTTTTAATTGAACTATATGAACCTATATAATCATATACACATCACATCAAACGAGTAGTCTAAAATTCAATATTAGTTGCCTACCTACTCTTAAATACAAAAACAAAAATTAAGCACATGCTAATTCATTGGTGCTTACCCGGGTTTGAATCCACGATCAGCTGATCCAGATCAGTTAACATTAACGCGTCATCTCGGCTTTTTGTGTTTATAATACATCTCGTGCTCGAGGGTGAAGGAAAACGTCGTGAGGAAACCTGCATTGAAGCAGCGTGGTGGGATAAATTCCAAACCTTCTCCTCAAAAAGGAACATGCTCAGGCTACTGTTACTACTTATTACTACCTATTATTTTATACAATCAAATTAATAATATGATACGTCTTTGTCCTTAAATTAAAATGGTGGATTTTTTGTACACGGGGCGCCAATCTTAAAAAACGCTCTGCTCACCCGTACGTTTTTATTTATTTATTAGGTACATACATGACGTGTATATGAAACGTGTATATGAAACACGTTTAGTATACTCTTGGAATGAAATACCAATGAAATACAATTTTTAATTAAAATAATTTAATAAAACAAGTACCAGACTCATCATCGGTTATTTTAATGGACGGTTTTATGGTTTGGGACAAGAAAATCTCTCCTATCGACGATGATTTAAGATTTAATTATGTGTTATATTATGATTTAAGTATGTATATGACTAATTTGTAGCTGACATTAAATTGCCCCTATGGATAATGTTACTAATTATCTAACTCACATACAGATTATTGAATGTTATATATAAAGAGAACGTACAATAAAAGGAACAGACGCATTTAATTATTTGTATGTTTTATCGTTAAATAAAAGATAAGTTAAGTTTTATAACAAAACTATTTTTTTATTAGAGCAATATATTATTTTTATTAAGAATAATTTCATTTTTATGAACATCCTTTTTTGTCTTAATTTAAATAGAAAAAAAAATTAAGTTGAGATAAGCAAATGGACATGACATTTGCATAGCAAACTATCTCGGTACAATGTTTAAAAGTAACTAATCTACAAAAACTCAAAGCAATGCAAAGTATTTTTTCAAACGAGAATTATAAATAACCTCTGAGCAACCTATGTTTTCCTAGTACTTCGAATCCCATTCAGTCCAATGTCGAACTCGTCGTGTACAAGTGCTGCCTACCAGCGAAATACGTCCATCCCCGACTACAGGCCACGGCCCGAATGGCTAAACGATGATAATACTACTACTCCCTAAGCTCTGTAATCCTGGTGTCTAGTAACTCTGTATGACCAACGCTAATATTTCGTCTTGTATCGGAAACAACTCAGTAACGTCCTGCCTCAGTTAGAGCGCCTCGGCGAATGGCTTTATAGCGTTGTTTGATACTTGTGTTATTGTTATATTCTATTCGAAACTGCATGTTCATTCTGAATTCCTAGTTAGTACATGCCGTACGGAATCGATGATATTAACTTTTCGTAGAACGTCTCTTGTGATCAATCTCTCTACATTTTATATGATGCCCTAGTAACTTGGCGCAGGCTACATACGAGGGACGTCATTCCCTAATATTCATTCATTCCAATATACCTGCTTTACCAGTCCGCTATATTTTCTTATTCGTTCTTTTCAAACAAAATGATTGCTTATATTTCGTTTACAAATAAATTTGTTCGACATTCGAAGCGATATTTTAAGAATATTGTATTAATATAGGTATTTTTAAAATAATATATATTTTACTTTGATATTTTACCTTGAACATCCAACCTACAGATTTGAATCCAATGCGAGATAGCTATAAATACCCATACATGTACAGAAAACCCTTGAATACAGGAAGGGACTTCCTTTACGTTGATAACTCCCTAGTATAAATGGGTCATATCATTGACAATGTCGCGGACAAAAAAAACAATGTTCGCATTTGCGAAGTGTTTTACGTGGGCTACGTACGCATCAGTTTTTAAATTGTTAACAGATTAACTATAAAATTAATTTATAAATAAGTTAATGAAAATAAAAAAATAGCAGTAATTAAAATAAAAAAACATATTATTTATTTATTAGTCAGAATGAGTAAGACAAAAATCGCAAAAAAATATATATTTTTTTTATTTCTTAGGGGATTTCTAAATAAACAATGGAACTTAACTCACTCGAATAATTAATTTTAAGAAGTTTCTATTGCATTGGTGTCGATTCTAATAAACGTTTGCATATTTTTCGAACTCCTTATTTGTATTATATATTACATTTTTAGTTTTTTAATAACGACGAGTATAACACGGCTTTTCAGTACAGTCTTATTTTATTATATACCAAATCCCCCGCTTACACATAAGATAAGCTTGACACTGACTCATTATTATTTTTACATCATCGCTTTAACGGTTTTTCCCTATTCAATTTTTAAAATTCCGTGTGCATAAAATTATATTATATCCCTAATATATTTTAATTTGTCTAATTTGTATGACGAGAAAGGTAAATAAACTGTTCGTACTATTTTCCTTCGATGCAAAAAATATATATTATTTCCAGAGAAAAGAATCTTCTGAGAGTTTACTGGCACCATTGTACACCATGTACAAAGGTTTCGTTACGACATGTTTTTCAGGTAAAACGGGTCGTTGAATAGTTATTTCTTTTAACTTCCTTTATTATAATCACCTAGATTACATATTCATTAATTCACTTTTATGTATTTTATTAAGTAGAAAAATAAAAAACATTATAAAGGTATATATTTTTGTCTGACTATCTGTTTGTTCATGCTAATCTATGAAACGGCTAATAATTACAAATTGAAATAACTACATTATTATAAGAAGTATTTTAAGGTTCCGTTTAGTCTTTATTTCATTAAAATCGGCTAAGTCCATCAAAAGTTATAAAAAAGTACGTATTTTGTTGTTGTAATAGATATTTCAGAATAGGTCATTAGCAATTATTGCAACTTCTGAATAGTTCCAGATTATTCGGCAGTAGAGTGACCTGCCATACATATATTATAATATTGGCAATCGCGTTTCGTTCAAATTTGCGTTGTCGCTGTTCTGTCGTCGTTTCGTTTGATTGTTTTGAGTTTTTTCATTAATTTTTTATTACATATTTAATATGTACTGATACTTTGTATCTTTAGAAATGTTGGTATATTTTTCTATAACTTTTAAATACATCTTTTATTTTTATCATTAGTTATTAGGTTATCCCTTAGAGTTTTCATTGGTAGTTA
The DNA here is from genome assembly GCA_905147175.2 of Nymphalis urticae. NCBI lineage: Eukaryota > Metazoa > Arthropoda > Insecta > Lepidoptera > Nymphalidae > Nymphalis > Nymphalis urticae. The sequence goes on from LR990002.1 coordinate 2,877,782, forward strand.
ATTTGCATTAATTATAGATTTTATTAAAGTTTGCATTTGACCATAATAAAATCAATAATTTATGTAACTTTTGTAGGGTTGTAGTTTTTTTCTATTACTGGACGCTGCTTTAGCCCTGGTACATATGTATCATGTTCAAAAGTAAGTAATGCCAAGTATATCGTTGTCCTAGCAAATGGAAATACTACACCTAAAATAATATATAAAGGCATTAAAAAAATTCAGTATATCCATTTTTATTTAATTACCAAAATAATAGCACTAATATCATAAATACGTGCGTCTTGTAAATATTTATTACTTCTTCATGATTTATCACAGCTAAATTATGACATAATTAGCATATTTTGGTCTTTTTATCACGTTTAACTTGATCTCGATTATAAAAGGAGCGAAGCCCTTTTGTAAAATAAAATATTTATAATATATTTTTCTACATTAAAATTAGTACTTTTTTTAAATTTTATATAAGATAATAATTGTTATTGTAATAGTAATTGTCCTTTTATAGGTGTCGTTAAAGTACCTTTGATAATCAAATGCGCATACATTGATTATCTTAAAGCTCTCGAAAGAAGGCAGGCTGAACTGGATAAAGAACGAAAAATTAAGAAAAAATCGGGTTGAAAATATCAAGTGTTTTTTTTAAAGATATAAATGAAAATAAAATTTATAATGTTTTAAAATATGTAACAAGTGTAACAATTTTTATCGATTTTTATATTATATTTTAATATGACATGATTAATGAGTTAACTATATTGTGTAAGAATAAATTTGAATTGAGTTCTACAGCATTCTTAAGAATTTCGATATCCCCCTTGCATCTTGTCGATAAGTCTTGAACATAATAAACACTTCAGTTGATTTAAAGTAAAATATGCTATTTTTGAATAGCTTGGATTTGGTCCTTGGATACTTCGTTCATTACTGTCATCTATCAATTAAGCCGGTACAAAAAAGTGAAAAGAAGCTGTCATAAGTTAGTATTGGGATACATTTGTGGATCACTTCGCAATAATTATTTATTTTCATCGCTTTATCAAAATGCATATTAAAAAAAACAAATTTGGAACCATTATTTTATTCGAAACACATAATAATATATGTCAAAATCTTTGATGTCTTTGCCTCTCCTCGGTCACTTGGGGATCGAAAAAAGTTGAGTTTTCTTCTGGAGATTCGCCTGCTAGCATGTACTCTAAGTGCCGGATATAACATATTGCTATCCTGAAAATATATAATTTGATTACGATAACAACTAATTAATTTGCAATGGCACATAGAAACTGTATATCATAGGTATATATGTATATAAATTACCGGGAAAAATTGCTTACAAAATATATACTCTCTACTGTAGGCTATAATCACTCTAAATTACTTAAATCATTACTTTTATTAAGTTTTGTGTTTCTAATTATTAATAAAACTTGAGTTTTTTTTGTCATGAGTGTAGTATTAGCGAAAGGAGTGACATGCAATGCCTGAAGATCCATTTTATCCTATTTATAACAGCTAAATGACAATACTCACCGGAGACATTCAATTTTAGAATACTTCTTTTTTGAAGGTTTAGTTATTGGCAACTTTGAACGAAGCAAATCGAATGCACGATTCATATCTCTCATTCGCGTCCTCTCTCTATCACAAGCTGTCTTCTTGTATTCTGCGAAATTGTTCGAAATCGAAATTAATATTAATGTTTTTTAGTTTTAATATTGGTAATGTATTTGTAAAGAACAATTAAGTCAATAATAGAAATGAAGTAGCATTCAAGTTAATAATATACTAATATAAAAAAAATACATGATGACGTCATTTAAAATGGATTAAAAGTAAACACAAGTTTTTACAGACCTTTCTCTAGTTGCATTGCCCGCTCTTTCCAATTCAAAATGGCGTCCTGCTGATCATCAGAAAGTCTGCCATTATCGTGCGATTCGTGTGAGAAGTCAATAGAAGACTTAGAACTAGCCGCATCTAACATGCTTACGTCCCTGTATTCTTCGTGCTCTATATATCTAAGACCTAAAATTATAACAAAACTATATTGCGTTCTTACAAGTCAATAAATAAATCTTTTGTTCTTTTGTTTACTTTACTTTTAAATATTTTTGTAAAATCTTTATTCAGAATTTTTAAATAGCTTAGATAAGATAATTAAAACACAAATTATTTGACCATTAACAAATACTTATATTTTTTTTATATAATCATTCCTAATTATTACAACTCATATATAATTTAATTCAAAACAAATTCAATTGAAGATACTATTGTACTATCAAAATATGTTCAAGTTTTTAGGTCTATCGGTTGGATAGAACAGCCTTAAGTTTATTTGTACCGTACATGCTAATAGTTATCTACTATTAGCCTGTGAGAAAACTAAACAATTACGAAAAAATATTAACATAAATAAAATATATTAGTAGTTAGAACAGTAGAAATAACAGAAAAGTTAAACTTTTCGATTTTCATGTTAAAATCGCCCGACTAAGCTGGGCATACAATGCACAGACATCTAACATGAATCTTAGTAGAACAATAATATTTGGACTTTACTTACTTTCGTGGGAGGATTGTTCCAATTCATGAGGTCTAAAATACGTAATCCTTCTCGGTTCTGAGTAATCTTCCAAAATATAAGACCTGTGATGCGAAATCGTCTTATCATATTTCTTATGAGAAAAAGTGAGTTCTTCTCTGGGCTTATCATCTTGTTTTCCAATTTCTAGGATAACGCGATCTTCTGTCTCTCTCTTATCTTCTATTACCCCCTCCTTTATAACTGTGTAATTCGCTATTAATGGCAACGGTGAGTCTTCGTATGCTTGACTGTACATTTCTAAAGCTGTCGTTAAAACTTTTAATTAAGTTGATTGTACACGATGCCTTTGGTAATGCATGAGGTAGTTAGTTTAATTTTAAATATACAAAAATATTAGTCTTGATTTTAAATAATATCACAAATTTCGTCCACCAGTTACCTGTTGTGAGGTGTAACTGTGTCATCCACTCTGGTGTTCTATTGTCATGTATATTCGATCAAAGTCGGTATTGTGTACACAAGTGTTGTGGTACGCTTCTTAGTGTTCAAAAAGGTTTTGTCTTTTCGTATTGTTATGTTCGCTTCGTTCTCACTTTGATATAAAAATTTCTTAAATTTAATTTTTCTATGCAAAGGTGACTTAGTATTTGTAAAGAGAGTTATTTATGTTATTTGAAATTCATTGTTGGTATGTCTTTGTGTAAGCTCTTTTGGATAGTCACCATCCATTTTGGTTATTCATTAGTAATAATTGTAAACTACGTAAACAAATAAAGAGTTTTTATTTAAATAAAACAAAATATATATATGTTTGAAATCATAGTTTATTTCTTTGCAAAAAATAAATTCTTTATGCATTTACCACAGCCAAATAAACAAGGCCTTACAGAAGTTGACATTTATATTTACAAAGGAAATTTAACATTGAAAAAATAGTAAGGTTCATATCGTGAATAGGTCATGTTTGCATTATTGGATTATCGTTATTTTAACTTGTATTGACTTAAATAATCAAGTCTAAACCAAACTAATTAAAAAAAAACTTATAATAAAAACGCCACATCAAACACTTCTAGACATTATAGCCTAGATAATAGAAAATATTTTAAATATATAATACAATAAATTAATTTCATTACCTGTAATGTAAAATTTACAATTAAAACGTTCATGTTAATTAAACAAACCAAATTATCAATTTCAGATTAACCATTTCAATAAAGTACTTAATCAGTTTTTAATAAAGAATATTATGACATAATATACACATACAGTAAGCAGTATTATGCCTACAAAGCACAGACACAAAAAATTTAAATTAAGAAAATCCACAAATGATAAATAAACACAATGAAATACTGAGGAATTTAAATGCTTTCTTTATCTTATCAAATTAAAACATACCCACAATGTAAGTACGGATACTTAAATATATATTTAATAAATCATATTTAAAAAAAATATCTAAGAATAACTAAGTCTCAGTTTATTTTAATAAAAAAAACAAAATGTCATATTGATGACATTTGCACTTATGATCTTTTTGAAAATTTTAATTGCAAAAGCTGATGGTAATTTCGCATCCCATAATTACACAACACTATCTGTATAATAATAAAAATGAGAATTCAAGAATCACCATCAATATGAAAAACAAAAGTGCTACAAAAATTCTTATTGTTAAAGGAACAATCACATCCATACAAGTTTTTAATATTTTTTAATTATATAGAATGTTTAATGTTAAGAACATTTAATGTTAACTCAATATAATAACTTTATACAATTATAAGATAAAAAACCGTGAAAAAAGCTTTCATAAACTGTGAAAAAGCTATAATTATTCTTGTCGTGTACCTCCGGATTATCGAATCCTGAAATGTAATCCACAGAGCAATATAATAACTTTTTATGAATATTTATATAACATTTATTGAATATGCAGGCACAAAAGTATTTTTTAATCTGTATTTCATAATATATAAACATCATTTTTTTCACAATTGGAAATTTAATGGCCGTATAGCAAAGAATTCTTTCATGACCTCGTCCGTGACCTTGGCCCTTCGAGCCTGATAATCTTGTATAATGGGGGTGATGGTGTCTATAGCTATTTTCTTCAATTCTCCAGTTAACATTTGACCTGATTCATATAATTTTTTAATCTGTAAAATAGGAAGATTGTATCTTTAAGAACATGAATTTATTTCCTTGAAAACTCAAAAGGGCACAATTTTAAGGTTTAAATAAGGATGTAAGCACAATATGCATTGCATCGTCATAACATCAAGTTTCTTTTTATAAAAGAACTTTATAGTCATAAAGGTGTAATTATTACATCGCTTAATTTATTTATTTGTATCTATTTATTATGTACATATAAATTATATATATATTAAAGATTCTTACCTCAGCTAATCTGTCATCATCTTCCAGGAAGAAAGTTAAGTATTTGAATGATATGTCTACTTCTGAGTTACCACCTTTCTCTCTGTGCTCCTCAACAGTCGGTTGACCCCCCGAGAAAGCATATTTATTTATCTGTGAAATACCATTAAAAATTGATAATCAAATTAGGTTTTCGTATTTATTTCATAATGAATATTTAAATGAATATTTTCAAATCTTTCACTTTATTCAAAATCTTATGTTGAGAAATGAAAGTAATTATGCAAGACCGTCGGGTTTTTTATATTTACATACGTAAAAGGAAGCAAAAATGACAAATTAAAAAGGAAATTAAAATGAAAAATTAAAAAAAAAAAACAAAGGTATGAATATATTTTGTTTTATTCAATTTAAATGGCCCAGTAATTAACACATGTGAATATAAGCCGAAGGACACGAGTCCTAACCCAGTCTAGCACCACCAATATTTTCATGTACTTAATTTGTATTTATAATTTATCTGTTACTTGGCGGATAAGGAAAACATTGTGATCCTCACACCAGCAAAAGTCAATAGTAAAAAAAACTAGGAAAAACCGTCACCAAAAAACCAACTTGCTTTGGAGCAGAATTATGAAATAAGCTCAGCCTCAAAAGACGAGGTCTTAAGCCTTAGCAGCTCCTTTTTAAATTTCTTTTACGAATGAGAATAAATATATAATATTCGTACGTAGCCAGCATTTAAATACCTTGTTCTTGATCTGCTTAGGCGTATCATTTAAGAAGATGGAGGCATTGGGGTCGCTGGCGGACATCTTATGCTGCGCGCCCTGCAGCGCCGGCAGGAACGTGGCGTGCAGCAGCGACGGCTTTGGCAGCTTCAGGCGAGCTGCCACGTCACGGGTCATGCGGAAGTAGGGGTCCTGGTCAATGGCGCACGGGACTAGACACGGGACCTAGAATTCATTCAATAAAATTTATTTATAATACAGAAATTTTGATGCTTTGTATTAATGTCAAATGATCTATATATCTTACTAATGGTAAGTGATCCATCAAAATGAATATTACATATACTAAGCCATTGTTACAAAGAAGATGTACAGAAAATCCGCTATGGAATTTTATATCTATCTTTTATAAATTAGTAAAAGTTTTAATAAACCATAGTAATAATAAAATACAATATACATATTATCAAAAATACTTACTACTTTATTGCCAAAAATAAAAGGAAATGTGGTCGAGAAAGCCGGAGCAGCCTCAATTGATGGAAAGGTAATTTTTCCAATGATATCCGAGTCTCCGAAACCAAATATACCTTTCACTTGGTTGAAGGTAACACATTTTTGTATTCTGAGCATATTCTGGTAAAATGCTGGGCACTGTCTGCAAACAATAATGGAACAGTAGAAAATTTTAATTTAACAAGATAAAAAGATAGATATTTACAATATTTTCATTTTAAATTTATTTAATACGCATTCTACAAGATTATGTAATTGATTCTTTGTAAATAATTTCTCCTTCATATATACTAATATGTTATATCTCAGTAATTTAATAGTAATTTCATATTAGTTGTCTAAATAATATAAAAAATTGTAATTACTTGATATTATTATGGTACATAGAATATAAAAAAATCTTACATACCCAATAAAATCTAGATCATTAAAGATGAAAGTGTTAGAAGGATCGAAACCAACTGCTATAATATCCTTGGCATTGGAGTGAGCCATTTGTCGAGCATCTTCAACCTTAATATCCCTCCACAGGATTTTCTCATCATCAGTAAGTTGAATAATTAAAGGAACATCAAATACTTCTTGTAACCATCTGTTCAGAAATAATTAACAATGAATATGATTGTTTAAAAATAATAAGTGCTTAAAAATGAACATTGTACTGAACACGTAAAACTAAGACTGCTATTTAAAACAATTATATTTAAGCATAGTCAATGAATAAAATAAATAACTGCAATGAATTTTATAAAAATAAAAAAACTAAAGCTATTTTTAATGTAAATATTGTGATTGTACTTTTCTTTAGCATAATTTATTATATGAAAACTTACTTAGTAAACATAAATGGTATCATATGCCCAATATGCATACTATCAGAAGAAGGTCCTCTACCTGTGTACAGGTAGAACTTCTTGCCAGATTCGAAGAGATTCAAAATACTGTGTATATCTCTGTGGGAGAAGAATATGCCTCGCCTTAAAAAGTGATGCGCTGAAAATTATTATTGAACTATTTATCACACATGCACTCTGCCAAAGTGACCATAACAAAGATTACACAATTTTATCATCATATTGACCCTAGTTATCTACCATTGTTTTTAATTTGTATTTTATTTACCTCTCTTTCCCGTTACTTTCTCAAATCTCGCAATAACTTCATCATCAATTTTCTGGCTGCCAAATCTTTCTGAAAATTAAGAAATTAATTTATTGCACTATTATATCCATTTCTACAAATTAATACATGATTTTTTGTATAAATTGCAAAACAGATTGTTTTGCAATTTATACATTTGGAAAATAGTCACTACGTCATTGCATTATTTATGTATAATTTTACATGCTATAAATATTTGTAGTAACCATTTTAATCAATTTCTATTGTTTGTTTTTCATTAAGTTGCACCACCATGTGCCTGAAATATACTATAGTATGAGTTTTTATTGAACACTTACTGATCAATTTGTCATAATCAATTCCTGTCTGAGATTTCCCTGCTACATTCCATGGATCCACAACATCATCCTCATTAATAGATAGGTCATTTATCTGCTCCTCTGTCATGGTTTGCTACAAATACAAAATTAGACTAAATAAGAAAATTCTAATTTTTTTAGTAATTGATTATTTTTATATAAGAATTCATGCAGATTTTAATGGTAAGATAATTTATGCTTTATTTTAATTTTTATTCTATTATTTATTTATTTACAATTCTACTGACCTTATTGATAAATTATGCTTAATTTATATACTTAGTAAATTAATATTAAAAACGATTTAATGCAATTGTATTTCAACAATACATTCACGAGGTTATTCGGCAATTTCTGACAAAGTTGAAATTGAAAGTGCCAAATAACCAATTTGTCAAAACGAATGTCAAAAAATTACATTAAAAATCGCATCTCGTAACTTTATCTACCTACCTGGTATAAAGCTTATTAAATTATTTTTGATCGTTAGAAACACTTAACTGCTATACTTAAATATTTCCTACTATACCATCAAATTAATGTGCTCATATTGATTAATATGCTTATATATTTTTATAATTTTTAATGTACAACAGTAATAGATGTTAAAAATGTCTTAAATAAAATTTGTAACGAAAGTAAAGTAATAACATTTGTATGTTTTTAATATTCTAATATCTGAAAACGTTTTTTTGTTACCATAAATGTTTAATTTATTCGTTGTTAAATTTACCTTATTACATTATTTGATGCGATTAATATACGAGTTGTAAGGTTACGAGATTGAGATTTAATTATTGTCTTACCAAAATTATATTTTACTTATATATTTCTAGTTGAGGTAAGTATTTAACATAATATTACATTGATTTTATTTTATAGTTCTTTAACAAAATTATTATCGTAAATCTTGTTGTAGTTCTTTATTTATATATATTGATCTAGTAACACTTTCTATTTTTTTTTCACTGCTGACCATTGACCAATGTAATTGTCAAAAATGTCAATAACTCTTCAGTCATCACCATGTACTCTTGCTGTTTTTAGATTAATAAGTAGAATAATAACCGTGCGTGTCTTTGTTATAAAGTATATGGCTATTTGGTGTTAAACCGACGGGACTTAAGTGTTCTTGATGGTTTCCGGTGACGATTTCAATGGTGGTCGTTTACCGCGAAAAACTACTAGGTCGCCGAACCGAAAATCTAAGAAGACTGATGCAGACATAGCAAAGGGATCAGCGTTGCGAAATGACTCGCAACCTTCTGTTCATAAAAGGAATCTTTATGTGGTTTCGTTCCCTATCATTATCCTATTTAATTTACTAAGGTCCATTTTGTATCAGTTATTTATTATTTTCAAATATTTGTATTCGGCGTCGCATCGTTTCATTCATAGGCCTCGTAAAAACGGTGAATGTAATTTAGAAGTGGTTGTAAAAGACGGTATAGTGTCGACTGAAATTGCGCACAGTGACGAGATGTCGTATATAAACAATGTGGGACCGGGAGACCCTCTTCTCGCGAAACAAAAACATCATCATAGGAAAGCTTTCGAGTATATATCGAAAGCACTTAAAATTGATGAAGAGAATGAAGGTAAGATGCATAGTATTTTAATACAGCTAATGCTTTAGATAATTTTTTAGAATATTAGTTCTAAGTATTAGTTATTCTAGTTTTTGTTTGCCTTCGAATAACATACAGTAGTCAGCATTAAAAGGAAGTTATTCATTAGTTAAGTTATTAGCTATTAGGGTATTAGGTTCAGTTTGATTTATTTTTTAATACAGGACAAAAAGAATTAGCTATAGAGCTGTACAAGAAGGGTATATATGAGCTCGAGAGAGGCATAGCAGTGGACTGCTGGGGGGGTCGAGGAGACGCTTGGCAGCGAGCACAGCGCCTCCATGATAAGATGAAAACCAACCTAGGGATGGCAAAGGACCGATTACATTTCCTAGGTAATAATTATGTTTATATATATTTATATCTAGTTATTATGTGTTATACACTGCTGCCTTTTATTTTATGCCATTATTAGTTATTGTATTTTTTAGTTAAATAAATGAACTTGGCTGTTTATTGCATGGTCAGCTTCTTATTTATTTTTTATTGTGATATATATTCATATAACCACACCATACTCGTTAAATGTTAACATTTAATAAAGTAAATGTTGTCCCCCAATGTAGCCAACCTAGTCGCTCTCAGTAAATTGGGAGTAGAGAGTGAGCCTGACCGGAGTGACAAAAAACCTACGGAGTCACCTCTTAAGGGGCGAAGGCAATTAGAGAAGTCCAAGACAACGCTACTAGCACATACAGAAAGTAACAGTGGTCAAACGAAGCCACCAAACGAAGGTAGAATACCACAAATTGTTTTGCTTCGTTTGACGTAACCTACTGCAAAGTTTTGAAAAACTCTCACAAGTTTCACATAACCCCCCCATGACATGATATAACCAGAAACTATTAAATTGAAACAATTGGAATATTTTATGTAAAGCAATGTTTGCATGTGGGTTCACTGTGCTTACAAAATATTTTTTTTTCTGCTTTCCGTGTGACACAATTATTAATTTTATTATTATTAATAGATAAGTTAGTAATAAGTTCACAAATTTTTAAGATTATGTATTTTTTAAAACGACGCATTAACCAAAGTCCATTGTTTAATGGAAACCGCATTAGAAAACTTGGTGTCAGAAGTTTAATTTCACTATATTTCTTGTTTCTTATTATATATATTTGCGTAATAATTTAATTATAATTATACAAAAAAATGTGGGAAACATTTAAATACGACTAAAGAAATTATTTAATGATGAAAAACGTCTGCGAAATCTGAATAGCCTAGCTTTTGTATCTAAAACAAAAGAGATACTCATTGAAATTACAGATGCGTCATTTTATAGTCGGTTTGGCATGCAGAGTTTGTTGTTTGCAGCCTCGTTTTATGAATGCTAGATGCGTATTGTACGACAATTAACATGAATGAGGAATTCCTACTACGTTATTCCTAATTCCTATATATGTTAAATACCACATTACGCTACACTATATACTTAACATCTCTAAAACGTTTGATATAAACCACATAGATATATACTACCTGCCTTGAATTTTGCCTCATTAAATTATTTAATAACATCGAGTGCTGATTGAAAATTATACCGATTTTCGGTATACTAATATCGATCTACTTCTCGGTTGCATTTACAATTTGCTATTCAACTTCGACTGTGACGTCATAGAACTTTCGATAAATTCTAATTACAAACCGATATTATTATGATATGGTTTAGCAAAACCGGTTAGATTATTCAAACGTTATTGGTTTAGGGAACTTTAGTAGTTAATCATCGATCCTTGATTCTGATTGGTAATTTTATTGCATATTGCACTCAAGAACTGTCTAAGTTTACAATACATATTTTGATAAATATTATATCAAACAAATGTCTTTGTCAAAAAACCAAAATATATTCAAATGTTGAAGCAGAGTGAATCGTGTTTTCTATAATATTTTATATCGATAATAGAGCACAACCATGTCGTTTCGGGTTGGATTTGTACATAAGAATTCTTCAAAGCGTTTATTAATGTATTAATATGATATGTCAAGTTAATCGAATTTTTAATCGCATCTATATTTTAGTGACTTTAAAAATATACAAAAAAATATTAACTACCAATAATATTCAAAAACGAAGACGTTACACTACAGCTCGATAAAGCTGATCCAAACAATAACATATGTCATCAGTTTACAGCTAAAATTAGCCATCTTTATAACAGTCTAGCTTACTCAAGTTTCAGTCATACGTATCAGTTTACGACTCATATTCTAAGTATAGCGACGTCCCATTTCTCTTTTGCAGAATAAAAAGACCTTTCGGCTATGAAAAGATTTTTAGAACATGATTCAACATGGTTTATTCTCGGGTTAAGCTTAAGAGGAATTAAAAAAAACTATGCGAAACTCATAATGTTTTCCCGCGCATTATACGTTTTCAGTTTTTAATTACGAGTAGAATTTTACGGGTCCAGTATAATAAACTTTATAGGGCTTTTGCGCTTTTATACGTCGTGTTTACTATAATTACAGCATAATATTTTTCTTCTTAATAATACTTAGGATTTAACCAACTTTTGAGTAAAATATACAATATATATAAAATAATATAGAAATTTACTTTATTTCGTAAATTTAAAGACGGCTCCATTAATATTGCGTACATTATTTACGCATAAGCCGTTGTAGACGCGACCATGGGAAAAAAAAATGTTAAGTTAACTAATCCCTTTGTTAAAAACGAAATGTCGATATAAATTAATTTACGGATATATTCTCTTTAGAATTATTATTTTTGAGTTTATCCGACCCAAAAAAAACTCCATTTTTAATGTATATGTCTCAGTAAATCAGCTAGTAAAAATTTTGTTTACTTTTCTTCTAAAGTCAATCAGCCAGCTAATACCATCATATAAAGTAACCTATACGTAAATATCCTGTTATTTTATTTTCGTCACAACGAAAAAATGTCGGTTTTAGATCACGGGCTTTCTAGTGCTTTGAAAAAAGTAACCTATGCCAATATAGGGTCCGGGGAAAGCGATGAAGCGGATACACAGTCGGTCGCCCGTTTCCGTTTGACTTGTATTTCCACAATGGGATCACGTTACGGATGGTCAGGCGCCACCCAGCTGGCTCACTAGACGACAACGGTTGCCTGCACATGTACCGTCCTTTTCAATAGTGTTTGTACAACAGAGCCGAAATTGTCAATCAATGTGAATATATTTTTAAGATTTCGAAAAGTCTTTAACTATTGTTAAAACTTGTCTTTAACTATTGTTAAAGTTTTTGTCGAATTACAAGTTTCAGAAATGTGAACTTTATATTGCTTTCTTTGTATTATATACAAATTCTATGAAAACACATACATATTATGAATCGTTTTTGTTTTCCCTCGTATCTTCCTACTACGGTTTGTTACTAATGAAAATTTAATGATATAACCTATCATTATGTATCCAAGAATAATTACTATCTGATAAGTTTTAAATATTTATAGTATATATAGTACGGAAAACAATTCGTTCGAAAAGTTATATTTCCACTCCCGATAAGAATAATTAATAAAAAAGTTTCCTCGCGATGTTTTCCTTCACCGCCGAACACGAGATGAATTATAAACACAAGTTTACAAAAACTAACACCCAATTAACTTCGTTTAACTTCTTCACGCACATATCGTCGTGGTAAATGAATGTGTATCTCGAAACATTTTTAACTTATGTTATGTTCCAGTTTTACAATATAATAAGTCTCTTGCTAAGTAATGTTTTGTTATAAAGTAATTCTCTGACGCTACACTGAGTTTCCCGTAGTCAGCGCTACGGTATTCTTATTTTTCTATAAGGCAACTCTTATTCTTACTATTGCGAATTGAGTTTGAAAACCACCCTTATTCTTACTAATATTGCGAATTAAGTTTGTTTAATTATATGGATCTAATTCTTACACAAAGTTATAGACCACCAAGAATAAGTAAATAATTGAATCTTTTTATAGAATACATATATTTTTAAGTTCTGAAGTATCTATTTTGAAGTATAAACTCTAATGCAGTTAGTATACGAGTAGAGTAAAGATGAGATGAGTGTAAGTTATTCAACCGTGAATTACCAATACCTACTAATACTTTGTACTTCTGTGTCCCTGTTAAATGGTAAGGATTGAGTGAGCAGAGCGAATTATAAGCTTAATTATAAGCACATTTCATTTGATAATATAAAAAGGATAAAGCGAAAAACTTCAGATAATACTAAATCTCAAGGCAAACGTGGACGCTTTAGTCGTCTCTACTATTGAAAGAACTGCAATTTAACATCAATTAGAACGAAACAGTAAATAGCTAAGCAAGTGACATAAAGTTGAAGGGAATCGTAATATTTACTTGACTTAAAAACCGACAAACCGCCATATTATATTTCACGTAACTCCGTATTGCCTAACGTTTGGGTGGATTCTACGAATTCAGCGATACCTCATTAAAATCGATTCAGGCGTCTAGACTTTTTGTAATGTGTTTGAAGTTTGAACAAAAGTATTTTCTTCTTAATTTTATTATTGCAGAATGGAGTTGGCTTTTAATTTTAAATTTAGAATCAGCTACATCAGTAGTCCCATGGGTTATTTTTAAATATTAGTTTAATCACAGTTCAGATAGACGATAACTTAACAATGTACTAACTTAACAGCTATCATCGAAAAGACTTACTTTTTTTAAACTATCCAAATTTTCTAAAACAAAAAATCTAACGACGAAGACGAAGAAGCCATAATAAATAAATAAATCTCTCCATTTGTAATCCAAATGTTTTTCCAAAAGTATTTGCAGTTCTTTACGTCGTCTATGTTTATTGAAAAGAAAACATTTGTGGTAACCTAAGAAAAAGCCTAAGAGTCGTTCCCGTTATACAACAATGTGGAAAAATCGCAAAATACTTCTTAACAGGAGACCTTTGCCCTTTGTAGAATAACTGGTGCGTTGGTCGCACCTACGCTGACTGATCGTAACTACCGGGCCTGCACAAAATCGTTCCATCGATAATATAAAATTTACGAAAATGTTCATCATTCTTAAGATTTTTATTAACGATATAAAGATTGACATGTACATCGTATCCCACGACTTAATTAAACCTTACGCTATTACAAGACATATAATTTATGATTTTAAATTATGTAAAATTGCGTATGAACCGTTTTGCATAATATTTTGTCCATTGCCATCGTCTTTAATTATAAAAGTGATCAAGTATTACGAGTTTATAGTTTAAAAATGATTGATTATTTTTGACATTTTAAAAATACGTAATAATAAAGGTCAGTAAAGGAAACTATGAATCAGAAATATTGCTGGCCTTTCTTATGTTCTCTCTTTTTTTAATTTTTGATCTGTCTCTCGAAAGACAAAGACACAATTGTTTAACTAATCACAACAACTATAGGAAAAAACGTGTATGATTATATCTTTTGCGTTAAATAATAAAATTCTGTTCTTATTTACAAAGAGCGTTGTACGGATAAAGGCTAAGAATAAAAATAATGCTGACTGTCTGGATGAACAAAGGATAAAGTTTAAAGACCCGTCTATGGCTTTATTGTTTGATGTCGGGATAGTCTTGTCTACGAATTCACAATTCGTTATATTAAATCGTACGATTTATCACATGACATGACACATGTATAATAGTAATTTTGAGCCGAGATGGCCCTGTGGTAAGAACGCGTGAATCTTAACCGATGATCGTGGGTTCAAACCCGGGCAAGCACCACTGAATTTTCATGTGCCTAATTTGTGATTATAATTCATCTCGTGCTTTACGGTGAAGAAAAATATCGTGAGGAAACCTGCATGTGTCTAATTTCACTGAAATTCTGCCACATGTGTATTCCATCAACCCGCATTGGAGCAGTGACCTTCTCCTCGAAAAGGGATAGGAGGCCTTTAGCCCAGCAGTGGGACATTCACAGGCACGTATGCGTATAACGTACACGTTGTTACGTATACACGTAACAACGTGTACGTTACGTGTTGCAATGTTTCTGTAACGTAAAACGAAATGTTTCTAAAACTTCGTTTTTAATTTATTTCAAATAAAATTCACGTAATTAGTCTGTCCGTGCAAGCGATACTAGTGGGTCGATTTTTATGAATCACAGTAAGGTGAAAGTTTAGCGTCATTAAAAAGGTTACAGGGGGTATCACCATAACAAATCCACGCCTACAATGTACTAGCAGAAATAATATTTAAATGTATATTATCTGTGCTTTTATATATTCGTCTAGAATCTAGATATACTTTTTTAATTGGAGATATTATAATAGAAAATATTAATACAAGACAAAATAATATATGTAATAATAATTATTATTATTTAGAAGATTTTATAAGATAAATCATATAATTAAATCGTTTCAAAAATTGAGATTTATTAACAGTTGTTTGATTCTGTTATGATAATGAGTTCGATAAAAGATGTGAAGGTCGATAAAACCACTACAAATAACTTTTGTGCCACTGGTCTTGAATTTGATCCGCGCTCTTGAAAATATTAATTCCGATGTTCGGTACTAACGAACCTCTAAATGTATCCAAATTGTTATTATGATAATTACATAATATTTTCATTTAGTAATTATTACTATCCGTAATGCTCTTGATATCGTATAGAGTATGGACTATAGAGATATGCTTTTCTTTGTAATATTTTTCTGTATTCAATTTTCCTATGATTATTGCTAGTACATAATAAAATATTTGTTGTATGTTTAATAACGTTGTACGTAAGTAATACGAGCTAAATGTATTAACATATAACATTGAAGGCAACGCTTGCCTTCGCGTCTGTTCAATGTAGTTATTTCAATCCGCCATTTACTAATAAAGCGTGAATTCTCGGACGCGCTGAATTAAACAGATCTAGTTGAAAATTGCTCCTGCTTTGTGCGCTCTGCACAAAGTGTTTTAAGTCAAGCGTTTGCGATCGAATTTTCTAATATTTTGATTAAACGACTTGTCCGAGTATTGCAGTTTGATATTATTCAAGGCTGTTGAAATGTTTGCCTTTGACTATGTAAAATTATAAATCACTAGTAAAAAAAAAACAATATAATTAATTCGATTTATTTTTTATTCTTTGTTTTCAACATATTAAAGCTATCGTGATCTAATGAACGGATCAATAATCAAGTCAACGTATGGTATGACTTACATATGCATATAGGTATATATAAAATCTCATTTGAATATGGTATTCAAACAATCAATCGAGTATCTCTACTAATACTGAACTCGCAATCATTTTTTGTATAGGTATTATATTATTCGCTTTCGTCAATCGTACGTTTGGATTTCTTTGTTTCGACTTTTTTTATAATTAATAAAAAATAATCTTAAATGAGGTTTCATTGTAAATCGTGATTTAATTTCTCAATAATTATGACTCGATGTAATGTTGTACGAAAACATAAATCATCGTTGGTGGCTTTTATACTGGTAATTTAGGTCTCGGGCGATTTATTTTTTTAATCTTTTAAAATTGAACCAAGGTGTGTCAATTTGCGTCCCAATTTCACAACACTCACGACCGGTCCGTTTTTGCATTATTTGATCGTGCTGTATAGATAACGCCTACGAGGTGATGGAAAATTTAATCATTAAAAATGCTTGTTTCGCTTTAAATTGATTTCACGTGGCAAATGTTTTCACGACAAAACATATAGAACGCAAATAGACATACTCGTATATATACTTTCAAAAGGAACTTAGACGGTAGTTACATTAATAATTATAACTTAATAATTTTGTAAATTATTATATGTTGTGATACAAAATAATAGATCTTACAAACATATACTAATTTATCTATTCATATGAATGTGTATAAATAACGCAGATTACATAACATAATAGTCATTATAAGGAAGCCTTTATATTCAGACAATTATAGTGTTGCCAGGTGAATTTCAAAATACCTTATGGTCTCGTCTCGCCTCGTCTAAATCCACGACTAGACTAGACTTGGAAACGATTTATAATTTATATATTAAGAACTTTATGCTGTTAGCCGCTCGCTTCGCTGGGCGCAAATAAAAATATAATTATCTTCATAGCCCACTTCTAAAAGAATGTTATCAATTCGTTCTTGTTTGTACGACTGTATGTAGTACGATAGCTTAGCCGTGCTTAGGTGCTCAACCGATTTTGATAATCTATTTCTTTTAATCGTCTATATCACGTTCCATATAAATTTATTTAAAAAATAAAAATATAAAAAAAGTAGAATATATATTTAAAGAATACTAGAATAGGAGTTTTGAAAGTGTGTTTATTACGCGACGTATCTTCGACGATGCTGAATAATAGTAATGATTCTATTCTTAATGAATACATTATACCGTGTATTAACAAAAAAAATCCACCGCTAAGGGTGTACCAATGTTTTTCTGAACGACGCTCTTTTTGAGGCTTATACTCACTATCATTTGTTCATCGAGCTTAGTAATGCGTCTACCCATATTGAATTATTATTCTACAAAAATTAAACTAAATTATTTAAATATAAAAAACTTCACGCATGTACTTAAACTAAAAACATATTTACAATACTAATTAGTTAGTCTTGAACTCTGTGTTCTTGTATAAACAGTTTTGTGTTGTAAATATTTTTATAGTTTTTTTTTTCTTAATTAACTTTCTTTTGTATATTGATCAAGATGGCTTCGTTAACAGCGCAAAAAAGTGCTTAAAATTTCACCTTAATCGGTTAAGATGAAATGTTTTAAAATTCAGTTTTTATTTCACGATATCAATATTTAACAAGATAGTTTTGAATATATAATATACCCTAATAATAGAATGCTAAGCTAATTATAATTATTATTATCTAAGAATCGAATCTAAGTTCATCTTATAAGCCCAACGAATCTAAATACAAATGAAAACAAAACACTATCAGAAGACTCATGTTAACGTAAATTAAAGTATAGTGTAATATTTATTAAATATTGCTTGGTTTTTTTTAAATATTTTCCTGATAATGATCGATCGACCACTGAATTTGAGTCATGAGTATAATAACCAAATAAATTAACCACATAAATTAATTGCGTAACATAACCGAATTCAAAATGAGAGAGAGAATATAATAATACGATATTTATCAATTTAAATAATGTTACGTTTTTTATAAATTTCTTAAAACATTAACATATTATACTTGATTAAATATCACCATCATCTTGTTCTCTGTCTATTATTCGTTGTGTTTTGAAAACACACTTCAAGAGATAGTCTTGCTGTTAGGTTTGAAAAAGACCTCTCTCGATACTCGATTGTAGACCGCCTGAAATCCTGCGATTTAATTAAATTACATAACAAGTCATTTTATATACCATGGTGACAAAAATGCTTAAAAATTATGATATTCAGGTCGTTTACCTTGCTAAATAATCTTAACTCGTAGAATACTTTAAAAATAAGACGTTCCTTATCTCGGAACAAACCTGCAGACGGAGTCTCGAGTAAACTTAACAACGCTTCGAACTTGAAATGATGGCACTTCAGCGCCCTTACATACGTACTTAAACTCGATGCTTAAACCTCTTAACGTTCACGAGTATCGAAGAATACTAAGCTGAACCAAGTATTTCAATATGTAAATCCTAATTGGCTGACTAATGTTCATCTTACCGTTATGTCAGATTGAGGTTGATTTTTAAGTTTCAATAGGTCATCGCTGTACATACATACAGGTCGCCTAGCGTGATGGCTAACGTAATAGTTAATCCCCTTATGCTACTACATCGTAATTACATTTTCCATTAACCCCCTACGATGTCTCCAAGGAACAGAGTGGCAGCAAGAACGTCTTCATAAAATGGGTCTGCTCCCTCGTACCGATGCCATGCTGGGAATGTAATTCTGCGTAGCTTGTCGAGGGAAGAAAGTATCTGCCCGCACCCCAGGTCAGGTTGACCGCCATCTCTGACACAGGATGCGCGCTCTATATTTTATGCCCCGGGTTATTAGTTAATTAGGTCTTGGGAGAGCTAAAATGACGCCGTCTCCGCTGAGTGGTATCGGCATATCCACTTCTATTTAAAGTTTGTTGAAGTTTCAAACTTAGTTGAAGGAGAGGGAGGGGTTTGCTTGAGAATATTCCTAATATCTTGAATGTCTTTTCAACATTTTTTTCATAAAACAAATAGTATAACTATTTGTTTGATCTCCTGAAAATTATTTTGTTCCAAATATTACTGGTATAAGTCGTGATTCGAATAGAACAGCATAAATTAACTGCTTCGAAATATAAATAATACATGTGAAATTAAAAAAAATCTCTCGACAAACAAAGACGCAAGTAGAAATCCGCCGGCTGGTAGAAATATTAAAAAATAAAATCGTGACTTCGAAACATTCTTCGGCAATATCTAAGTCACTAAAACTTTTATTGTGAGGATCGCTCGCTTTTCTGAGTCGTGAAAAAAAGTCTCAATAAGGCTTTCACCGTAATGCATGTTTGAGTGCACATTGAAACGTAGCCTACTCTCGATTGCGTCATTGAAAACTGTTCGCTACAAAGTTAAAGCGCGTGGGAGAACCGCAAGGTCTCAATATACTTATGTAAACATATATTTACTATACATGTATTGCAATGATAGAAGGCTTATTATTATTATTTATCTTTTACACCTTATCCTTAAAAGAAGAGGATACGTTAGTCCAGCTGTGCGACAATTATAATAGGCATTACTTTATACAAAAATATGATTATTCAGAGGTTTTATAAAAACGTCAAACGATAGATTACGGTTTGCGCAATTTACTAAAAATAATTTAAGTGGATAAAGCCAAGATATGCAACCATTCTTTTTAGAATATCTGTATCTTATAAGACAAACAATTTGTATATCATCAAAGTTTATGTTTGTATATTTGTTACTTAATCACGCTCGATAAAGTGTTTATATTTGCTAATTTATAGTGACTAAGAAATTCAGATCAAAATTGGCTAAAAGTTAATAAAAATATATTATTTTTGTAAAGTTAACAGATACTGTGTATCAACTTCACGAGATAATTAAAATTAACTTGCAATTTGTCAAAAATAAAACTTCGAAATAATGACAATTATATTATTTATTTAATTAAAATTAATTTAACGCATACCACTCTCACTCAATCACAATCTCTAGCAAAAAGGTAGCGAAAACTGAAGGTTTAGTCGGACATTAAAAATATTCAATTTTATTTTACGTGACAATATCCAATCCAAATATTAAGAAAACAAACGAACTATTTTAGGTAATATTCTTAAACAGTGAGGTTTCCTTCATAATGATCATAATAACAATTGAATATTTCGACTCGATATTTTTCTGACCGAAATGTTTATCTCGAACGAATCGTCTGAAACTAATTAAGAAATTGGTAATAGCGTGAATAAACAAAAAAGTAAAGGTAATTTGATAAGAATTTTAACAAATTTAAACAAGTACATTGAATGTTCCTTTCATTTAAAACCCATCTGGTGACCCATTGGTGATGGTAAACCCATTTTATTGACTTTGGAGCCCGTGTCTTTGCTAAGTACGACTACTACTAAAAATTTAGTACACCTACTGCTACAGATTTAAGAAAATAAGTATATATAGTGTCATATAACTTGCCTGTCATCATATGGAGTGGTACCATGGCGGTACCAAGCTTAGCAAAAGCTGAGTCACACAATACTAATAAAAATAGACTATATAAAAGAACTAATAAATATGTCAGAATTATATGAGGACATAACCTTCTGTCAATAGTGTACTTTATTACCACATAGAGTCAAACAAAGTTGGTGGAAATAATTTATACAGTGTATCGTTATTATTATTAATTATTTTTTTAATCAACTACTATTCGCGTTTTAGATGGTATGTGTGTTTGTGTGTGTAATAAATTAACAGCGAACCCTTGGCGTGAAAATTCCTGAGACTAAAACGATTAAACTTTCATTATATTTCGTTTATTGTGATGCAAAGATTAACTTTTGTTTCACAGTTCATCTTCCTTATAGCCCGCGAGGCCCGTGAGCTACGATACTGGAACAACTGCAATAAATGTCGGAGTCGAAAATAGAAGTGATCTTGGCTCTGCTAATCTCGCATACATATTACTAAAATTATTTAAAGATGACATTTAGGCTTATTAAAATATATTATATATATTTTTTTTATAGTATAGGTAGGCGGATGAGCATATGGGCCACCTGATGGTAAGTGGTAACACGGTACCACCACCCATATCACACATTTTACACACTGTCTCCCTCACCCTTCAAACCGAAACACAACAATACCAAGTACTGTTGTTTTGCGGTAGAACAACTGATGAGTGGGTGCTTCCTACCCAGACGAGCTTGCACAAAGCCCATCACAGGAAATATATATCCTATTCCAACCATAGGAGGAGTTAATACATATAATCAACTTTGACATTGGATTGACGCGATATCATTGGTCGAGATCTTGAATAATATCTATGGTGTTCATAAATTCGTGAAAATGTAACGTTTTGAATGTCGGCGAAGTTTTTATCGGCACTTTGCAAGTAAAACTAAAGTAGATATAAGTAATTAAATTGAATAGTGTTGCGTTATAAGTAATGATATATCAATCAAGATCTATTTGTAGAAAACTTAAAGTAACACAGTATAGTGCATCTAATCTAAAAAAGTCTGAGGTTTGTTTATCTTTCCTTCATAAATGGTAAAGTGCTTTTTACATTCCGGAAATAACACACTGCATATTCAACCTTTTCATTGAGAAACGTTATCGTTATATTACCTTAGCTTACTATAAGTGGCAACACTCATCTATTATTTAATAGCTATGATTATGTAGTTGTCATATTGTATAAAATAAATTGCAACAAACATGATAATTATCAGATTCAAAATTCAAATAAATTCAACCCGGGTTCCTTCAAACGAGGCGTGAAGAGGCATCTTGCGGGTCGGCAAGACGAAGGCGGCTAGTGCAGAACCTTCTTCACGACTGTACTGGCCGTCGTCGCGTTTGGACTCTACTACCACTTACCATCAGGTGGAGTAGAGTCATTTGCCCTTCCGGTAAATATATAAAAAAAAATTGCTTACCTCGATTGAGAGAAAGGAAACTTAAACATTTAATATACGTATTTAACTATCTGCTCCGCCCCCGTCGGTAGAGTGATGTTCTATAATACATAATCTTACTCAAGGGTATCTACTGCAATAATATTTTTTCAAATCGGTCTGATATCGATTCATTCTAATTTTGAAATAAGGGCGATCAACGATTCAGCTTTATAATGTTAATATATATCTTTCGAATTATTAAAAGCTAGCGTACTATAAAGTGTGTTAGTTTAATTGTCTGTAAAGAACACTCACTAGATACGATATTGTGGTGTATTGTATTTAGTCACATTAAACCAATACTAAGTTCATAACATTATATCTAACGCATGTTTCATGCATGTAGAATATACATATAAGATCACTAATATAATACATAAAAATAACACTAATGTACACCATTCTGCTTATAATATACTTTCTATTCCATTAATATAATTCGATAGTATTCGTACAAAGACCGTTCGCCATTTTTAATACTCGTCTAATTATATTGATCGTAAAGTTAATAGGACGGGTGATAAAATAGAAATGGTATACAAGTTATGATGCAAAATGTCCTCTATGAGAGCTTTTGTCAATTTTGGAATACAAAATTAATATTGATATTACTGTTTAAAGTTGTATAAATATTTATATTACTATCAATTGCCGGATAAATGGACACGATACTATATCTATTGAATCATCTGTTTTGTTATATATTTTAAATATTTGAAGAATTGGAGAACACTAGATTAGAACACTGTTTTATAAAAGTCGTCCCACAGTCGCAGGCCGCAAACTCACCACCGCCGGTAGACGAGTGCCCAGCGGCGGTGGACCGCTGATGAAGTCTCAAACACTCCCTCGGTCCATGGGGCGATCCTCGTCCCAGCCGAACAGCTCCAACGGAGGTTACAGCAGATACCCTGTGAAGCCGGCCTCAACACCACCGGCTGTCAAGCGACAGTTATCCGTAAGTGATTAAGTAATCAGAGAAATCGAATATTTATTCAGACAAATTCCTATTCAATGCGTTCAGTCTTTAATGTCGTCATTAATATGGAAAACTTTTTCGAATGAAAGTAGAGGCTGTCTGTGATATATGTTAATATAAGTTATACATTATATTCCAAGCGCTTGTTATCAACATATTACGTATTTCGAACGTTTAACGTTAGCCTTTACAGTAATTAAATTATTGACATAATTATATGCGTAAATGAGATTTAAAATAGCTTTGTCATATTATGACATCCTTGCTATATGTTGGATGGAAAACATTATTTATATAAAGAATAGAATATATCGTTGTTTGTCCAATCACATTAAGGCCGGCTGCGCGCTTTAGGTTATTGGGCTATTATAGAACTAGCTAGTTCTGTACGAACCTTGCGAAAAAGAATGATAGTATTATACTTTTTTAATTTCTTATTATACAACTGACTGGGAGCTTTCGTTATAGTATGCGTTCTATAGAATTCTTATTCGGTTCCACCTTCGTTTAAGACAGCTAACAAATGGCACTCATAAATAAATACGACTATCTTAAAGTAACGGTAAATTTCACTTTCTAGATATGAATTATCTTGATCATTGCTTGCTTAGATTCACGAACAAAGCCTTGTCAATATTAGTGAAATAAAACCCAGCTTACGTAATATATATATAATACGTGCCGTATATAAATTAAATTTAAATATTCAATATATATGATCAACAAGAACGTCACCGAAGAATTATGTATGCAAACATGAAAGTTAAAATAGAGTAATATAATATATATCTTATCAGTAAGGCGCGGCTGGTTGTGTATTTTCCTAAACAAATGACAAACGGTCGGAACAGATTGAAGAATCGGTTTTAATGTTTATTATTTGGCACTGGAGTAAATTATTATAAATACGAGCACACCGCAAAAATACTCTTACCACAGAGCTTATATACTGTTGCATATAAATACTTGCGTGTAAATACTTTACACGTGAAGTATGTAAAAGCAGTAGCTATTCTGTAAGAAAAAAATCGAATCTCATCTAAGAAAACGGTCGTGAAATGTCAAAAAGTGATATGTGACATTGACCATAATAATCATAGCATTTGAAGAATACACACATCAAAATTGTATATCACTAAAGTCAGTTGTCAAAATGTAGCTACAGTGAGTTTGTACAGAACAGTACTGCGAGAAGTGACGGTCTTGCGATGATGATTATGCCTGTCGATACAATGCAATTTTTCCATATTATGAAATAACAATAGAACATGCATAATTAGTATGCAATTTAGTAATAGCTTAATTGCGCGCTGCGTTGATCACTCGGAACATTATTACAATTAATTAATTATTTAATATATGTATGTACATATGTATACACTCCATTTTAATACATGAATGGGAAATGCAAAAATTGAACAAACTATCTTAAAAGCTAAAATAAAATAGGCTTTTAATAAAACTATCATAAAAATATTGAAGCTGCATGTTTTTGATTTTTAACCGAATTGGCATGTCATTCACCCCCATCCATAAATAACATAAAAAATATGAAAACAAACAAATGGTTACTAAATCATTAGTCATTACAAAATTCATTGTAATCTTACTTAAGTCGAAATAAAACTTAACGGAAACTTAACAAAGCTTTAATAAGTTTGGTGTTAAATCATTCTACTCAGTCCTTTGCAGTACAAATAATGATTACAAAAAATAGTAATAATATAAAGATAAAATACAGTTATGACTATTAACAAAACTAGAGTTAATTTCAGTTTTAATACCTAATCTGTCTGCTTCACTAACCATCTCATCCCATTAACAACAACTACTTCTCTCACGTATAGAGCGCATATCAGGTGCCAGTGAACGGTTCGCCAGTGAGACGGGCCGTGGGGGGAGGCTCTCAACGCGGGACACCCACTCGGAGCAGGACCCCTCAGTCAACGTTGACGGTACGAGGGGTCGACCCGAAGTTAGTCCAACTAATACTGGACGAGATTGTCGAAGGTGGCCCGAAGGTTCATTGGGAAGATATCGCTGGTCAAGAGGTGAGTAATCAGTTAGTTTTGGGGCTTTCCTCCATAAGGGTAAGGCGATATTGAGGATAATCCATAGCGTTGAACTTAATAAAAAAACATTGAATAATTTAATAATTCAACGACAAGGTTTGACATGTCCTAACTTGCAGCGTTTCCAAACAATGCATCTTATTATAACAAAGTGAAAACGTTGAGTAATCGTGATTTAAATGTATCGTTATTGATATGATTATGGATAATTTTAGGCAGCAAAACAAGCCCTGCAAGAAATGGTGGTGTTGCCATCCCTTAGGCCCGAACTCTTCACGGGACTCAGATCACCGGCTAAAGGGTTGCTACTATTCGGACCACCTGGAAATGGTAATTTTTAATTATGCACATATTCATAAAATAAGATACAATAATTATAAACACTGTACAAAGACACATTCTATTTTCAATATAATTGTTTTGTCATGTAATCTGATTGACTGAATATAATATATAATAATACAAATATTTTGTCTTTAAAGGATATCTTTTTCGTATCACTTTAAAAATATAATTATTTCAGTAATACTAGAGAGGAAGTACTCGGGTTTTCAAAGACTTAACCTTAGTTATTTTAATGCGAAATTTAAACCTTAATGTATTGTAAAGCACTATACAGTTAGAATCATAAAACACACATTTCCTATTATCTATATTATATTGTATAAACATTTTCTCAAATCAAATTATGCGTTTGTATGACCAAAATTCGGATTCCGATAACTCGTTTGTTCTGTCGACAGGTAAAACGTTGCTAGCTCGATGTGTGGCGGCAGAATGCTCTGCGACATTCTTCTCGATATCCGCCGCGACGCTCACCAGCAAGTACGTGGGGGACGGGGAGAAGATGGTCCGCGCATTGTTCCAAGTAGCCAGGGAACTACAGGTACAAGCCATCTATATACTATTTAAAAAAAATGTACTTCATGTTCAAGGTTATATATAAATAACAGCCAGTGGTGAGAATTAAAAAGGCTTACATTACATAAGATGATAAGACCACTAATCAACTTCCGTACTGGATGGTGGGAGTCTCGAGCGAGATAAAATTTCAAAGGGTAAACGTCAAATGTCACAAATGACATTTACTTGACACAGATTAAAAGTATAAGTTTATCTATAATCTGTATACTGAACAATGTTGTTATTATTTAGACTACTTACAGTCTATTCATAAAAGTAAAGGATATAAACGAACCGCGAATGTCCTATAGTTAGAATACATGAATCTAAACCGAAGATTTAGAAACCACTCAATTGTCATCTCTTCGGAGGTCAACGAAAACATCCAGAGGAAATTTGCACGTGTCATAAATATTGCCATAATATAAACAGCTTTTTACGTCTAAACGTCAATATAAAATTGGTCTGTAACGCCTCAGCCGGCGATAATCTTCGTGGACGAGGTGGACTCGCTGCTGTGCGAGCGCTCGTCGGGCGAGCACGAGGCGTCTCGTCGCCTGAAGACGGAGTTCCTGGTGGAGTTCGACGGGCTGCCGGCCGCCGGCGCCGACCGCCTCATCGTGATGGCCGCCACCAACCGCCCGCAGGAGCTCGACGAGGCCGCGCTCAGGTACCCGCTTGCCGATATCTACGGCTTACGTCAATCACATTTACACGGTCGAATTCTTTGTTACAGTTTTATTACAAAATAAAACTGAATTCTGTAGTCCAAAAACCACCCCGTTAATTATTTTAAAAAAACCTTCATTTTAGTTTAAACCTGTAGTGTCGTTAATGAGGACTAAATTCTGTGAAGTAATCTTAACCGAAAAATAAAGTGCTAATTTTTAACAAACTAATTTATATTTATTTAAAATAATATTTGTAATTTTATTTTATATATTTTTATAAGTCCCGCTCATATTTTCGATCTCAAAATACTTTCATTTTCTTTTCCTACTACATTGTCTGACGATTCAAAATTTGGATTTTTATTCTTTTATAAAAAAATAATGTCCTTTTATTTCAACTCATAACATCAACGAATGTCGTTGATATTATTGAGCGGACGTACAATGTTATATTTTTATTATTATGTACGTATTTGAATGGAATATCGAAAGTTACATCAATAAAGTTTCGACTCGGGTGGTCACCTCGATAAAAGTTTTATACATAATTGAAAGAATAAATTTGCAGTACGTGACAGTAATGCTACTATTATCATAATATTATACTTATACAACTTTAAAAACGGTATCGACTTTATAAATAAGTTGATACTTTACTACATTGATTTTTAACGAAAGTTTTGTTACTGTATATTATGCTCGTGCGCAAGAAAGAGCTTCGTTACAGTTTATTATTAAAATAAAAACGCTTTGCGTAGAAACGCGTTTCTAATAACGAGTGCGGGCGCAGGCGGTTCCCGAAGCGCGTGTACGTGTCGCTGCCGGACGCGCGCACGCGCGGCGCGCTGCTGCGCGGCGTGCTGGCGCGCGGCGCGGCGGCGGCCGAGCTCAGCGCCGACGAGCTGGCGCGCCTCGCCGCGCTCACCGACGGCTACTCCGGCAGCGACCTCACCGCGCTCTGCCGCGACGCCGCGCTCGGGCCCATCAGAGGTCGGCCAACCTGACCCTTCGCGCTCCTTCCGACTCGCTGTCGCTCCCTGCAACTGCGAACGGACCCAGGTGAAAGTTTTATGCCCGATTGACGTTTTCCTCTTCGTTCCAGAGCTGGACCCCGAGGAGGTGAAGTGTCTGGACCTGTCTCTGGTTCGGAGTATCACGTTCCAGGACTTCATGGACTCGCTGAAGAGGATCCGGCCGTCCGTGTCGCCGCTCAGTCTCGTCGCCTACGAGAAGTGGTCGGTGCAGTACGGCGAGCAGGGAGTTTGAACTTTATATACAGGTAATTAGGTCTATTTTGTATAAAGAAATAAAGACAGAATTGAGAATATCTCTAACATGCATTCTGTGCATTTCATTTTTTATAATATAAGAAAGCGAACACGCGGATGGGCCGTGATGGCCACGCCACCGCCGCTAATGCGCTACCAAACTTGAGAACTAAGATGTTTTGCCCCTTGTGCCTGTAGAGACACTGGCTCACTCGCCCTTCCAACCAAAACACAACACTATTAAGAACTGCTGTTTGGCGCTTGCACAGGTGTAGTGCTTTGTATGTATGTGTGTGTTAATTATTCTTGTGTTGCGTTTCATCATTTGTGATTGAAATATTATATCATTTTAAAATTATTTAGTCACGATAGCAACTTCAT
Organism: Nymphalis urticae; assembly: GCA_905147175.2. Classification (NCBI taxonomy): domain Eukaryota; kingdom Metazoa; phylum Arthropoda; class Insecta; order Lepidoptera; family Nymphalidae; genus Nymphalis; species Nymphalis urticae. The sequence continues at coordinate 2,906,467 of LR990002.1, forward strand.
ACGTGTAGCGTATTGGTTTTTTTAGCAATTCATAAATTTTCTAATTTCCCAGGTACTGGATTACAATAATTCGTGGTGAGTCAGTAATATTAAGGCAATATTGTTATTGCGACGGACACGCGCCGGAACGATTGAATTTTTAATTGTAATGAATTTATTCCGGAATTTTGTATATCGCTCAAATTTTAAGAATCTCCAAACTTTTCCCTCTTAAAATTCCAATGTATTAACTAACCGAATAACATATTTTAAATTTATCAATATAATTTGTTTCGTTGTAAATTAATGTAGGAATGAAAGTAATTTTAACTCCTCTAGTCAAACAACCAGGATTTGACTGTAGTTGCCAAGCATATGGCCATATTAAGTCATAGAAAAAAATTAAAAAATTGATCTCTAAGTCCTGCCTTATTCATGGCATATGTAATCCGGATCAATGAAGAAGTTGCTTTCAATGTTTCTAGATGTAAAGAAGTCGCTTTCAGTGTCTACACTTCTTTATTGAGTCGTGTTACATTAAAATGTAAACCCGTCCAGTCAAAAGGAAATTAATCAAAAATAAACCGTATGTCAAATAAAATGCGACATTTATTCAGATCTCGCTTATCCTTTTGGCGCTATCGGACTGATTTTATTTAAACAGCAGGCTATTGACATGCACGCGATTCTAAGCCCTCTGGTGTATGCTTTTAGAATATAAAATTGTAGAATTTCATTTTAGCCAACAAGGCATAATATGTGTGAAAGCAGTAAAGGTGTGTTCACATTAGACGTATGACGCTAACTATACAGGAACTGTTTTTGTAAACTTGAATAAATATACTTTTTACGATAATGTAAACGCACCTTTATTTAGAGTTTTAAAGTATTTAGCGATAACAGTGAATAATCGAAGGGATTGTTGTACAAAATATGTTAACCGTTTATACGTAGTACCTCATCATTTTGTATATTTGGATGTAATGATGTATGAATATGTTGCAATGAATGTAGCTTAAAGTTTTTTTTTTTAATTTTATTAGTATTTATTTATTTTAAGCACATGTCGACAATCCAATAATTATATAATATTTATAATATAATTTTGAACACAAGAAAAAAATAGTAAAATTTAATTCATTACGATTTTTATATGGAAACATTAAAGACAAAGATACTTTCGATATTCTTGCAATCTACATTAACTTATATTATATATTATATTATATATATCTAATCTCTTAAAGTATAATTAAGAGAAAATGGTAACTTCAACCACCAATACCAAATGTATTTATCCCATATATAAAACACATTAAGAAGTTATAAAAATATGTCTTTGATTCTGTTTAACACAATCTCTGAATTAAACTAATTCGATCTTAGTACAGACTTGCTATCCTTTTCTAACCTTGCAGATAAATAATATTTTATAATCAGTATTTTTTTAGTCTTTTCCAATTAATTTAGTTCAGAGACTGTTTACGATTTAATTCTTCTCTTAATTGCTTTTACTTTTTTTTAATGTGTTCGCCATAACTGTCAAATGAAAGGCGACAGTATCAACTGTCAATGTCAAAATAATTTGACATTTTCAAATTGTTTATATAAGTATTGGATCGTTGAATGTTATTTTGTTGGATGTAGTTAAATGAATACTGCCTAGTGCAGACGATATCATGATTTTATAGGAAATTTATTCATGAAATGTCGCGTCTTTTTTAACAAAAATATATGAAGAAATCGTTACAAAATCAAAGAATACGATAAAGAAAAAAAAGACGTATATTTTTGTGTTTTAACATTATCTATTTGAATATCTTCGCGCGACTTTCATACAATCAGAAGAAAAAAAAAAACATAAATTTGTTGTTGTTATTGTACTTATTCTAATTCTGTTGATTATTAATTATTATTATTATTATTTTTTAATTTAAATAGAATTCTTGCCCTAATTATGTTAACGTTTTAAAATTATGTAAAATTATGCTGCGAATCTTATGAATAGATGAGTCATTTAATACGAAAGACATAAATAACGGGTATATAAACGGTAAATAGCTTCCAATCAGCTGAAAACGATAATGATTTGCTCAAAAACGGTAACATGTATGAAAAATGAGCGAAATTGTTAAGAAAATCATATATTTTCATAGTTTCTTATAAAAATTGACTATATCTTCGTATTTTAATGTATTTATCGGGCTATTATCGAATACAGGACCATGCAATTATTATATCTCGATAAAGTGTAAAATTTAACAGCAGGTCGGACACTATTCCTCTTACCATAGATTAAAGATGATCGATATAATACAAGTTAGTTCTGGCACGGTTCTCCTTGTCTTTAATCTATGGTCCAGTGAGGCCTTGGAGAGGAATAATTGAACATTTGTTTTTATTACAAAAATAATAAAATTTTCACTCTTAGGTACTTTTCTATATACTTTTGAAACAATGGTCTTGTTTTCTTTATAAAATCATTCAATAAAAGCTACTAACGAATGACTCATTTCACCTCCCCAAGGGCTCACTTTCAACGTAGGACTAAATAGTAAATGGCCGCTGCCCGCTTATAAAGTGACCTTGTAACTATGTCGTCATAAATAATGTACTTTGTAAATTAATTATATTTATCTATCTCTTTAATATGAATTTAATTATGTCTAATGTACGTAGTTATATAAAAATAGTCCCATAGCTAATACTATTTAGTCTTACGTAGACTGTTCCGCACGCTAGCCAACAGTAGTCTTCTATTCTCAATTAAAATTATTTATTATCTGTAGCCGTGTTACCTTAAAAGACAGCGACGTAGACATTAGCGCAGTTCTAAGTAGACGTAATATATTTTTACTATAGATTTCTCAGTCGGCCGGTGCTTCACATTCGGACAGGTATTTATTAATAATAAAAATATCACGAACGTTAAAAAAAATTGACGTGTGAAAGTTGATCTTTTCTGGACTTCATCGAATGTGTAGCACCGGCATTATTAGTAGGATAATAATAAAACTATCATATCTGTATAAGCAATAGACATGTGCATCGTGCAGGCAATTGTTTAGCTTTACAGCATTCATTTTGATTCGATTTTTGAATTTTCACTACAAACGTATAGACTTGTTGTATAATTTAAAAAATAGCAGCATTCGTAGATATTTTAAGGCATTTTTTATAAACAACATTATGAAATACATTTCTTGATTATTTATTAAATATAGGATTCGATCAATCCTCAAATGACTGAAATAGTAACAAAATTATAATTTGATTTATATTATTAGCAGTTCCGATAGAATTAAAATCCTATGATTAACCCACTTACGAAATCGCCGCAGAACAAAGTTAGGAGCTACCTGAACAATTTGATACTTTAATTATTTATATATTAATTTAACGTTCAGTTATACATAATGTATATAATTATACAATTATTCATACAAATTGTTCAAATGGCTTTTAAGACAATCGTGCAAGGTAACATAATTATTGTAAAATGTAACGTTGTTAATTGTGATCTAAATCTTCTAAATAGTAATTGGGTTGTGCCTCGATCTATTAGAAACCGCTTTCTGAGAGTTGGTTCACATTTTGTTTGGACCGACAATTTTGCTATTTTTCTCTAGCCGACCATCAAATAATGCCATTCACACGTTTGACTTATCTATACGTTTATTACGTATATCCGGTGACGCATAAAAAAACTATAAGCTAACTAGTGTCAACCGTAGCTTTGTCCATGTTTCATTTTAGGAGATATGGAAGCAGGTTTTGCGTATTTAAAGCAGCCAATGTCCTTCCTTGGTGTTCAAGTTTGCTCCATACCAATATTTTATGAAACTCGGTTCAGTGGTTTAGCCGTGAAAGCGTAACAGCGTGACAGGTAAAGTTACTTTACCATTAATAATATTAGTATGGATAATATTTGATCCCGAATTGTGGAATGTCCGGTAAACGTGTCGTGTCCGATCATTTTATCGCCTCCCGCAATGTGAATAGTGCTATTGAAATAAAAATTCCAATATACGTTCGACAATTGTCAAGATGATAAATACATCGGTCCTATCTAATGTGAACCAGTTCTTACGTATTGAATTTTTTAAAGATTTGCATAAAATTGTATGGTTGTTAATGGTTTTCGAATGAATTTTCACTTTTAATGAATTATATGTGAATTATTTTTACGAAATAGATTTTTTTCTTATCGCTATTATTCGCATTTAATACGTTATATATACGTAAATGTCAATCGAAAATATCGTTTAGAAATTTTAATTGTATGTTAATAGGTTTATTTATTATGTTCGCCAAAACATTTTACATATATTTTACATCATAAATGAGTGCATTTTAATCATAAAATAATTGGAAAATTATGTTTTATTATATTATCATTTCAAATTATTGGCTCTTTTTATCGTAAAAATATACAATGAACTGTACTGAAATCTATATCTCAAAGGCATTATTGCATCGCTGTGATATAGATAATAATAAAACCATGCCTTATTATTTACGCATTTTTGCATCAGACAACATTGTTTCATCGAATAAATGACCGCCGTAACACTGTAACAGTGCTTTAAAATTTTGATACCCTTAATAATACAATTACGCTTTTCGTTTTACTTCTTTCATAAAACGTTCGGTGTTATGGACGGCCAATATCATTTTATCAGAGCTTCTTAAAAAATAAGTGACGATATGTGACTGATTGTTACCATATTAAAATATTTCAATGAATGTTCAAAAGGATTATTTCTCTAAGGTAAATTTCGAATACATATGTGTAACGGTGTCGGATAAGGTATTTTAGGCGCACTTAAGATTCTTTAATAATGTTATTGACCAATTTATCTCTTAAACTTAAAACATAGGGACTAAATTGGCGTAACGTTATTTCGAAGACGGGCTCGATTTATCGGTATTGTTAAGTGGTTGTATTCAAATTTTGATAAAACAATATCAGTGCGAATGTTACGATTGTTTTTAATGTAATCTTGTTTAAGTACGCTTCGAGACCTTTTTATGCTACAATTAAAATAGCTTCAACAGTAGTTACATCAAGTGTGGCTGTGAGTAAAAATATCGGGCTGTGAATTAAATTTTGAATGCAAACTTTCCCTTTAGCTTCGTACCGCAGCTTTCAAAATGTTTATTTCCCAGAACGCCGTCAGTTGTAGCATAAAACTGGTATCATTGTGAGATATGAATGTATATTTCGAAACGTGGTTGTTATTACTTTACACGCTCGCCTTTGTTTAATTTAAGCGCACGAATTTACTGACTTGACTAAAAAGTTTTTATTAGTTAAGCGTCGTTGAGTGTTACAAAAAAGGTGTATTTTTTCATAATTTTTCATAAAACTAAGCACATTTTTGCCTAAAATGTCGTGAATGTACACAACGCATATGTGATACACGGTTTACCTATTAATAAAACAATTAATTTGTGATTTTGGATGTTTTATTTATTTTATTTACCTTTACCTCATCACCCGTTAAACTAAACTAGGCATTTCCAAATCCTTAAGTGCAAAGATAAAACTGACTCCTCCACATGGTACTAAGATGCAAACAACTACACTCTACAAAAATTAAGGTACTCTTATATGAACCATTGATTTTATGAATTCATTCATTTAAGGTTCATTAAGTTAATTATTATTAGCTTGATTCAAAACTGCGAAATACGAATAAGATGTTCGTAGAATCTGCAAAAAAGAAGTATATTTGCCAATTACTAAATATTACATTATATATTTTTTCTACATAAACAAATCCATTAAAACGTAACGTTAAATATTGTGCGATGTCTATATACGACGTAGTTTTTTTTTGGCAAGGGCCTCCACTGGATCGGCCTTCAGGACAACTCGACGCTTTGGGGGAAGTGACGTTCTGACTTCAACTATATAGCAATAAGTATGTCACTCAGGAAATTTTAGCTCATACAAGAGCCAGTCAAACCTAAAGTGCTAAATGATCGATCTATCGAAACCAGTGTAAGCTCGCAATTAAAGTTGTCAGAAAATTAACGTATTCCACTCTATTTACAGGACTTTTGTCCTGAGAGTACGCGGTCACCAATCTTATCAGCTGAATGGTTTTTATACCGAAATTTTTGTTTTAAAAACGCTATGAACTACTTAAAGTCCAATGAAAATTTGAGAACTTTTAATGTTTTGTGGACTATTAACTAGTATAGTTAAACGCGAAAAAGCTAAAAAATCATATTTCCACTACAAACGACATGAAATGATATTGAAAAGGACTTAAGGATTATAAAGGACGAAGAACAACTAAATGTAAAATACTGAAAAATATAACAGTTCTTTACTAATCATGTAGAAATGCAGTGATTCCTCCCGGTTGTTATAAACACCATAATACCTTATTATGCTGTATTCGTTCTCTGACATATTTATACTACTACGATAACAATTAAATATATAAAAAACAATACACAATTGTAATGTATACTTACAGATACAAAAGTAGGCCGTGAAAGCGGAATGTAATGTCCGGCTTTAAAGATAATGGGTCTTTTCATGGTCTCCATCGCAATGAGAAGGGATCTCCTAAATTTTGCATCCTGCTCGTACCATGGACATTGGTACAAACATTCGCGCAATTGTTCACTCTGAAACAATATAATATGAGTAAAAGATATAAAAACTTAAATAATTAGAAACATAATTATTAGTTTTATGAAATTATTATTCACCATAAATAGGTACACGGTAAACGAGGTGCTGGAAAAGGAATACCATTCTTGGAGCGCTTAATTAGGCAAAGGTAAAAGATACAAAACATTGAAGAACTTCTTAGGCTTGCCTTAGATTAAGAAAAAATCGATACTCCTTAATGTATATAGGTGTACTTACGGAGAAGAAGAAATTAATAAATAGGCATAATTATTATCAAATTCGAAACTGATATATTTTTGATTAAAGTTTCCTGTTATAAATATGTACATTTATAAATATAATCATAAAAACCGTTTACAATAACTAACGCAACCCACACAATCCACCTACGTAGTTATGAAACAAATACATTAACAAAAAAATGGATTTGTTCCTGTCAGCAGAAATTAATTCTCGACGATTTATTTTATCCAACGTACATGTTGTCGCTTTAGTTGGTTTGTTATAAATGAGAATAGTCCAACATATATTTTTCAATAAAAGATAATCTCATTTGCCAAATACTTGGTTTAGTCTTACCATTTATATTGAATAATTTTTTTAACTTAAAGTAAAGTATCAGCCTGTGAATGTCCCACTGCTGGGCTAAAGGCCTCCTCTCCCTTTTTGAGAAGAAGGTTTGAAGCTTATTCCACCACGCTGCTCAAATGCGGGTTGGTGGAATTCACATGTGGCAGAATTTCAGTTAATTTGATACATGCAGGTTTCCTCGCGATGTTTTCCTTCACCGTAAAGCAAAAGATTTATTATTATCCAAAATTAAACACATGAAAATTCAGTGGTGCTTGCCCGGGTTTGAGCCCACGATCATCGGTTAAGAATGATTGATATCACTGATTCTTACCACTGGGCCATCTCATTAAGAACTTACGAAGACTAAAATATTCGATCACTGCCATCAATTATTGTAATAAAAAAAAATACATGCGATAAAACAAAACCACATCACACAAACACAGGCTTAAGTTCTTGTATTTAATAAATAATATATACGAATAAATACAAAAGTAATTTTACTGTAGTTGTGAGCTCGCTTCCGCACCAGCAGTAGAGCAATAACTGAGACAGCATTGTCACCATGTACACCACCATCGAGTAAAACTGCAAGCTGCTTGTTTTTGCCTATTTACAATTTAAACAAAACAAACTCATTAGTTTGTAATTCTATCATTATAAATAAAAAAAACATTATCCAAAAGTAAACAAAACAGTAAGTAAATAGTAATATGGATTTTATATGAAGTCAAATTTGAAAATTATTAAAAGCAGTTAGATTTGAACCAGCAATATTAACAATGTATCGTCATATGCCGGCAACAATTGGATCTAAGATTATATGTCTTATGTCAGTACTGACTCACTCACGCTAAAAATTGTTCGGACCGAAATACGAAGTACCGTCATTGATGTTTGGATATAGAGTAGGTAACCCATGAGTGAGTGGTACAGACAGGCTTGTACAAAACCTACATATATATATGAATAATAAAATATAATTCTTACAATGGTGATGCACAGCCCTATGACACAGATAATAATAACTGTACCACTTAATTGGAAAAATATGTTCGTATGATAAGTGTTTTCCAGTAATTCAATGAATCTGAAACAATTGATATTTAAAACAAAACAGATATGTACACAGTAAATTATTGATATTCTAAAAATATGTTCATCTCTATAATCAAGACAGTTTTAAAATCCTTTTTATAGGTAATTAATACATCAGATTGGTCAAATAAAGCAAAAATAAATATGTAAGAATCTTTGCAAGATATGTGAATCACGAGATCTGCAATGTACATATGTAATTTTAATATATATTATTTTTATAGATACAGCATTAGATCTGTACAGTGATACCGTGAATTCAATAAAATATAACTGTTTTGAAATTAATCCTTAATATTATAAAAATAAAATAAATGACCTTATAACAGCCTGGTGCTGGCGAATACATTCAACAAATAACTTATTATTATCATCGATTATTTCACAATATTCCTCTTTTTTTAATATCGCCGACATGGGTGCATTTTGTATCTGTAATAATGGTTTGATAGCAGTCATTGTAGAAACGAATATCGCAAAGATTATTGAATTAAAAATAGTTTTGATCTATCAATATTTATAAACCCCTTGACCGTATACCAAACCGACCAATGCTAATATCAAGTCAACTGTGTAGGAGATATAATAGGTTATGGGTATTCGGTCTATTAGTTGATGGGACGACAATTTGTCACGAACGGAAAGAGATCATGCGCAGGTAAAAGCTTCATTTTTCCGGGTTACGCTAGTGTATCACTAGGCTAGGTTAGACTTTTAGCATTAGCGAACAACAGACAAACTGATAAAATCGAAACCCATTTTTCTTAATACTTTATTATTTTAATAACCGACAACGTTTAAAATACATTGGCATTATTTTATTGAGTAAAATATCACATACCTGTTTTATTTTATTTATAATGATTTCTATTTGTGCGCAACCGAACATGATCATGGAGAGGCTGATGCTGTCAACGGAGAAGAATAGCATGGCACTGGTGTAGATACTGATCACTTGATAAAAATAGCCTATTACGAACTGCGGAAAAATCAATGGGTCCAGAGGCATCCTGGATATAAATTAAATATATATTACAATATATGTATCCTGACACAATTAAAACATTATACTTATATAAATACAAAAAAAACTTTTACTTAATAAGGATATACTATAGTATTTTTGTTTCAAAAAAAAAGGATGGGTGACCACCGCAACCGAAATATTAATTACATGAACCTTGAGTACTAGAATATACTTCTCTTGTGTCTTTACTTACATTGGCTCACTCATTCTCTATCTGGGAATACAGCAATACTGAGGTATTGCTGTTTGGTGGTAGAATATGTCATGAGTAGGCTGTACCTACCTATACTAAATAGATAGTAGATAGTGAATCATGTGAATAGATCATGAAGCAAACTGTATGGTTTCGCTGTCTACATAATTGTAAGAACTATTTTTATTAATCTCAATCGACGAGCGATCACTAATTTTAACGTCTAGTAAAACAAATTATCGACAAAAAAAACTGCTTAAAATTTACTATTCATAAATCTTTACCAAATCTTAAAAGGGAAATTCCTCGTATCCGGGTTGTCAAGCCAGGGCATGATGGTCCACAGAGTGCAGGATATTATTGCATTCACTAAGAAAATATTGCATAATTTTTTCACTTTGCCAGCTTTTGTTATTAACAATCTGTAAAATGAATTCATATAAATTCCTACATAATCTATTTCATGTTCTCCTTCTCGAAATTATGAGTACGTTGGTAATCTGTGTAACAATAAGCACCGAACTCTGAGCTGCTAGGTACGGTAAATTACTTGCTAATTTTCATAACTAGCGGTTCATAACCAAAAAGTTATTGAATAATAACAAAAGTTAAAATCATTGTAATTGGCAAAAAATAAGTGGAAAACTAATTCAATTATTTATTGTACTATGAAACTACGGAAACAGTAGACAGAAGCTCCTGACACTATAATATCCGTGGCCAAAATCAGTCGGAGCCTCTAGGGCCTCATCAAATATGATTTTAAAGAAACTACAGCATCGAATGCAAGTTTTTGGTTAAATCGTCGTTATTAAAAAAAATGCCCAAAGGAAAGTGATTTCCCATATATTAAGGTAACACATTGGCATTGTAAGAAAAAAAAAACATCTTAAAAAGACATTTTTAGTAATAAATTATAAGAAATTACTTGTCATGAAGAGAAGATTGGGATTGGAAGATATCAACAAACATAAAATCCAACAGCTTTCTTAAATTTCTCTTATTGTTAATAAATACTGCAACTTTATAGCAGACAGCGGCCTGAGTGAACAGCAAATTTGAGGCTTCAGAGACCTCATTCAGATCTCCCCAGACCAATAAAATATATACAATTTCAAGTAATAAAAAAGAATACTGCGTTAACAATACAACGAATCTGACCAAGTAGAAAGAAAAAGCATTGTTTGTAGGCGGCAACCAAATTGATAAAAACATAAGAATTTTTGTAGATCGTGATAAAAATATGTCCCTATTATTATTGGTCATCTTTCGGGATATCGAAATACGAAGGCAAAAATAATTCACCTTTGATAAAAGTGGTCTTATATTTATATGCTGCACATGTGTAGACATACATATATGTACATACGAAGTTATAGCATCACTTACACTAGGGCTGTTCCTTTTTATTATATAAATATTTATATTTTCTATTATATTTATTACTATATGAATATGAAAAAAAATAAGCAAACCAAAAACCTATGTTTTTAGTAAAAATGAGATGAGAGAACAGCTAGTTGAATTATAAATGCAAATCCTCACAAAAATCATTATGGAGGATAGTTGCTTTTTACCACGTGCATAATTTGCTAACACACAATCATCAAGAACTTTTTTTCTATCGAGTATAAAATAAATTTTAATTACATCTACAAACTATGTACAGTCATTCTCATATACAAAATTAAAATAAAAAGAACAAAGTACACATTACAAATTTAAAGCAAAAACTCGCCGTCTAAAAGATTGTCCTGTGGCATTGTACCCAAGACGCTGGCACTATTGCCTCTCCACCGCTAGATTCAGCCTTTGGGCTAAGCTTTGGACCAAAGACCTGGCGCTTCCTAAAGCGCCAGCTCTTGGGTCACCGAAAGTGTGGACCAGTTTCGTGAATCAGATCGAGTATAAATACTTTTTTTATATTGTAATAAAACATGCTGTATAACCGACATATAAACTATGGGCAACAATTAGCAGCAAACTGTAATAGTCTTTGTTTACAAACTTATACTACGGTGGAAATTAAAACGGGTGAAATAATTACTAAGTAAAACTTTTAAACCTAAATTATATATTATAGTAATAAAGGTATCATGGTATCATTTTATTTATTTATTTATATGTTAAAAACTAGTTACGTGCAGAATTGTTCGCAATTATTTCAAATTGTTTGATTTAAAACGGCGAAGTATGAGTAGGACATTCGTAGAATCTGAAACGAAAATCAAATGATCAGAACATACGTAAAGTAAATTATAATAAGGAAATTATATAGAAAATGCGTAACAGTTAATAATATGTCTATTTAGCTAAAATTTTGATTATATAGTACGTCAGAAGGCTATGTATATGTACGGTCTATACTAGATACAGTGATCAATACATACATAGAGATATATAATAACTATAATAATACACATAAGTATATAGCAGACCAATTTAAAATATTAATTAAATATTAATACAATATAATATTATCAATATCAATTGTGTATTTTTTAATTTATGACCACCACCGCTGATCTAGCGTGTGCCTGTAATTACACTGGCTCGCAGAGCTTTCAAGTCTGTAATTACACTGTGAGCCAGTGTAGAGCTTTCAAGTCATAGCATAGGAATACAAATGAATAAGGTTGGTGTCCACCCAGACAAGCCTGCACAATGTCCTACATAGAAATCCTTCAGTCGCATCATACAACATCAAAGTATTGAGATTGAGTGCATTTATTCTACTCTAGCGAAATCATATGACATTTATAATTATCCCGGTCCTTGAATTCAAATAACTGCAGTAAAATAAAACTTACAGCTACAAACGTCTGCCTCGACAAACTGATGTAATGACCGGCGCGCAACACTAATGGGCGATTCATGCGCATCATGGCGAAACCAAGCATTCGTTGGAACTTCATGTCCTGCTCGTACCAGGTGCAGTGGTAAAGCACTGCGTGAAGATTTTCACTCTACAAAAGAATTAATATACGAAATAATATTAATATACAATATATCTATATTGAAAATTTCGATAACTCGAGCTTACTGTTTTCCAAATGGTTATACACTTAGCTTAGCCTAAAGTTGTTACTGAGTAAAGTGGGCACACTAGACAGACGGTCAAGCAAAATTAGTAAAGACTAAGGTTTTGGACATAAGTTCGCACATTTCCTTTTACTTGATTTTATAACTGAAACATAACGTAGCGCTTCTGTTAACAATTATAATTTCTATTAGAAATAAATTCTCTATGAATAAATGCTTCAATATAATAGCGTCGCCAAATTTTCTGTCAATTTAACTTACGCAAAACGAAAAGAAAGAACAACTAATATTTGAACAGGAAGCTTATTTAATATATAGCGATAGAAACAATATCAATAATGTACAAATGCTTACTGAAGCAGTCAGTTCGTGTCCACACCAGCAGCAAACGAACAACTGGCTGATCATAACTGACAAATAAGTCAGTATTGAAAAGAATTGCATGCTGTGCCAGTCCTCCTTTAAGAAAATGAAATAAACATAAATTGAATAAATATTTAAAACATTTCATTTTACAAGTCGATTGAATAACAATTGATTGTTTCGTTCTACTTCCTATTACAGATTTCCGTCGTAGCTGCACTGCAAGGCTAACCGAAATGAGCATACTATAAGCTAAAATTTTACTTATAACAAATTCATTATTCTAACATTATATTGTCATTCATCAGTCAGACATCATTAACTAATCTATACTTATAAAGATTCTCGAATTGACTTATCACAAAGACGGATTTAGATTCTAAAGCACCAGCTTTTTAGATAAAATATTTTAAAAATAGTCAATAGTTTACAGTTTTATAATTCACATATATGACTAACAATTGTTCATAATTTTGTCATTGGTTATAAAATAGGCGCCTTCTAAGTTGATCGACATGAAGTTACGCTCTCCGACTTATATACCAACTTAATATGTTTGACATTTTGATTTTCGAACTAAGTAGGTATAACGTACCACTAGAATCCTTAATGCAGACATACAAATAAGTCCAACACTTCCAACGAGTTGAAAAAATAAAAAAGTATGGTAAGTATTTTCCAAAAGCTCTGTAAATCTGAAAAACGTAAGAATTTATACGGTTATGACTATAATGCAATTATATAACATAAAAAATGATTTTAAAAAACTTTTTTTTTTTTTTTTATATATCCCGGGTGGGCAAATGACTCTACTCCACCTGATGTTAAGTGGTAGTAGAGTCCAAACGCGAGGACGGCCAGCACAGTCGGGAAGAAGATTCTGCACTAGCCGCCCTCGCCTTGCCGGCCCGCAAGATGCCTCTTCACGCCTCGTAAAGAGACGTGAAGCGAGCGACGTATTGCCACGATAGGGATGGGCAAAGTGTGGAGGCGTGTTTCCCCCGGCATTGGTTCAGCAGCCGTCTCCACTGGACCAACACCCATCGCGGCAATGCTCGCTCGGGCACTGGCTGTACGCTGGCTGACCTCGAAACGCGGCTGCAAGCCACTTCACGAGATTTTCACCATGCGTACGGTGGTAACAAGCCAGGCGAATGTTTATCATCCTACCACCAGATGATATCCCTTAGTCGCCTCTTACGACACCCATGGGAAAGGGGCAGTGAAATGTATTCTTTCTCCGTCACTGCACGGATAACAACTATATCTACTTACTAATACAACTACTTCGAATAGTAGCAATAACGCTAGAAGCAATTTTCCGTCCTGTGGCCAAAACTCAGTCTTTAGGCAATAAAATGTACATATTACAACGAAAAATGTAAATATATAAAGGTAAGATAAACTGAAAAAAGGCATGATTTTATTTTTAAATTTGTATTTTAGATATATATCATTACCGTAACCGTAACAGCCTGTGAATGTCCCTGGGCTAAAGGCCTTCTTTCCTCTTTTTGAGGCGAAGGTTTGGAGCTTATTGCACCACGCTGCTCCAATGCGGGTTGGTGGAATACACATGTAGCAGAATTTCAGTGAAATTAGACACATGCAGGTTTCCTCACGATGTTTTCCTTCACCGTAAAGCACGAGATGAATTATAATCACAAATTAAGCACATGAAAATTCAGTGGTGCTTGCCCGAGTTTGATCCCACAATCGTCGGTTAAGATTCACGCGTTCTTACCACAGGGCCATCTCGGCTTTAATATTATTAAGTAAAAGAAAAATGTACTTAGTGATAATTTCATCCTTACGAAGTTATCGCCTGATGGTGCTCTATACACTCAATTAGTTTTTTATTATTTTCTGCCATAATTGCGATTCTTTCGCTATCATATTTTTTACTGTCAGATTTAATCTGTGTAAATAAAAATAAAATGTTATCGTTTTTGTTAGTTGTTCTTCTTTGTTTTTACACAGGATGTACTGAAGTAATATCTGAACAATGGATTCGACAACATTAACGTAATAAAAGAAAATGAAATTCTATGTAGTGTCTCTGTCTTTTCCTTACGTCATCTGTTTTAAAGTAAACTTACAGTTATGACATTTAAGCAAGTAGAAGCGATAATGTGCTATCCTATAAACTTAATGCTAACACGACATGGGATTGTTATTTAATTACACTCAAAATCTTGTCCTTGATGATATCCAACTGGGCACAGGCAAATATGACCATGGAAAGTGTGATACTGTCCACTCCGAAATACATATATGCGCTCATGCAAATTGTAAGCAGCTGAAAGGCGTAGCCGAGCTCGTATTGCGGCGAATATTCTGGTTTGAAAGGCATCCTGGTTGATAACAATTTGATAAGTAAAAGTATAAAAAAGTGATTAAAAGATTATGGTAACTTCTCTAAATCTAGTTTTATATCTAAATATACCTAATATGCAATATGACGTTGTGAAGCTTTTTTGATCATCTTAACCACTATTATTTTAAAAACTATATTCTTGCTGTAAGTTATAATTTAAGTTATTAATTATACCCCTTACAAAATTGAAATAATAAAGTTTTCCTGATTTACATTATAATCAGGTATATCAATTCAAACAATCGTAATACACTGATAAATAGGTCTCTCCCAAGATGCGCCAAAGCTCTCGTTCGTTCGTTTCGTTCGTTCTCCGCCTTTTATATCCAATCGGGTCCGATCACCTTCTTCAGGTCATCGGTCTACCTGGGTGAAGGCATCCTACGTTGCGTTTCAATAGGGGAGATTCCCAATTGTCCTAATCCCTTAGTCACCTCTTTCGAAATCCACAAAAACAGGAGGAGAAGTGCTATTCTAAGTCGGCACACTCGGCATTATAACTAACATATACTGATGGTAGGGCTTTGTGCAAGCTCGTCTGGGTAGGTACCAGCCACTCATCAGATATTCTACCGCAAAACAACAGTACTTTGTATTGTTGTGTTCCGGTTTGAAGGGTCACTCACCAGTGTAGCAACACTTAGCCAGTGTAATTATAGGCACAAGGGACATAAAATCTTAGGTCCCTAGGTTAGTGGCGCATTGGCGATGTAAGCGATGTTTAACATTTCTTACAGTAACAATGTCTAAGGGCGATGGTGACCACTTATCATCAGGTGGCCCATATGCTCGTCCGTCTTCCTATTCTATAAAAAAAGTACATATACTAATTAAACAATAAAAAAATATTCAAACATATATTTTTTTTAACATGTCTTACCACATATCGAAAGGGAACTTGCGACTACCAACATCATCAAAAAGTGGTTTTAAAGCCCAAAGACCGCAAGTTGTTTGCGAACTGACCATAAAGGCCAATAACAATCGCTTAATTCTTTTAGCTTGCATCTTCAGGATTCTGTTGAAGACTTTACCATTAAATAAAACATTTTTTTAACGAGTTTTAACTTTGTTATAACAAACCTTTAAAAATATTACTATACATGTATATGTATATTTTTTTAAATAATATGTAACAGTTAAACAGGACCTAAGCCATTTAGGCCATACATTTAGTTATCAAAACAAAGGTGGCCGAGCAAAAAGAAATGAATAGTCAACAATTAGTATACAAATTATAAATTTAAAAAATATCATAATGACGAATACATTGAAGTTACTCTACAAGGCACCATTTGCAAATTTATTTTATCTTTAGGTTTCTCCTATTATGTACCTCTCATGTTCATTCGACTGTGGCAAGAATATATCATCGTTCATTCTTTTCAATAAATCTTTGAGTGAATTAATATTTATTTGTAAAACTGTAATTTTAAAACATAAGCAGGCTTGCGTGAACAACAAATAGGAGGACTGCGATACAGCCTCTAAGTCTCCCCACACTTGTCCTATGAATATAATTTGGAATATTAAAAAAATGTACTGTAAAGACATCATGAATATTCGATATGCTTTATGCATTGCAGTTTCGTCTGGCGGTGGAACCCAAACTCCCAAATATTTCATCACAAATTTCGCTTGGTTCAAATACAAATCTTCTGATTTGGTAACTTTCATTATTGAAGAATACTTTCAGTAAGAGTTTTCTGATTGATTATTTCTTGTGCAATGAGTGAAAATGTAATAAGCTATGAAAACAAAAGACTTATTATCGTATGATTATGTCATTAGGATAATTTTGTAAATAATACCCTAATTGATGTCGTTTATATGTTCTTGGATGGTAATTTACACTATTGTTATCTATGTAAAACGCGTATGATTGGCTACTATTTTGTATTTAAGTTTAGATTATTGTCAATTACGATTTCATTTATTCGTTATTGCATACAATTATTGTTTTACAAAATACTAGCTTAGAAAATGCGGTTTCTTCGGAATTTATAGTGAAAGTAAATTTTAAAACATGAGTTTAAAATATACTCCACGTAGGATATATTATTTAAAATATCATTGGATAACGATAGTCATGATTTACTATAATTTATGTGTCCTCATGATTTAATTTATGATATTTACTGGTTTTACTATAAATTGATACTTTTTAAACATTACCATTTAATCAATATTATTGTTTATATAAAAAAAAAAATGTCCAAAATTGTCAAAAAATGTTATGTTAATTTATGTCTTACTTAAAGTAATGATTACATCCGAATTCCGAACTATTCCTGACGTGTTAAATGTCAGGCTGACGTCAGTATACGTCAAAATGATTCCCGAGTGCAGGGGCGATTTCAATAGATAAATAATTTGTTAACCCGTTCCTAATAATAATGGTGCCTTAAAAACAATATACATGGACATGGATAACGAAAGTAACGATTTTACATTACCACCGGCCCCGAGGGGCTTATGTTTTGATCGTAATGACTTCGTCAAGGTATCTCCCATTTATTACTTATTTAGACCTGTATAACAATTATTTACTTCATGTTATTATAATTTATGTGGTATGATAAATTTCAGACGAGCTTTTCGGTGGATAATTTCCTCTCAGACCATCAAGATGTTGCGTCCTTGGAAACTATGCGCGATGACCTAGGTGTCTATTTAAAAGTACTTAGGTTAGCAATGATAGAACTTATTAATAAGGACTATGCAAATTTCGTAAACTTGTGTGCTACACTAATTGGTTTCGATAAAACCATTGTAAAAATACAAGTGCCATTGGGTCAATTGAATGATGAAGTTATAGTAAGTTATTTTCAAACCTTATATGTTTTTAATAAAACCATATATAGTCGTTTATAGTACAATTGTTATTATCAATACATATGTATATATATAACAGTAAAAAATTAATTTTCATTGCAGAATGTTAAACAATGTTTGGAAGATGCTATGAAAGAATTGTCATTGTGGCTCAGCCAACGGCATGCCTTGATTAAGAAAAAACAGCTACTTAAATATTACAGTCAGACTTTAAATTGCCTTACAATACTAGAAAACATTTTGAATGAAATATCTGATAAAAGAAAATATGAGCAAATTATCATTGCCGATAGGGCTGCAATGCAATACAACCAGCTCAAGTATTCAATATCAAAATGTGATAGTCTTGTTAAACCAGAGCAAAAAAAACAGTATAATGAAGTTGGAAGAAAACTAATTCAAATTCTAAATGATTTGCTCTTTCAGTTTTGGAATGATAATAATGAAGAATATTTACTTAGAACACTGTTGACTTTAACAACATTAGACAGAGTCACTGAAACAGAAATGTTAATAAGAAAACAAGCCGTGGCTCCACTTTTACAAGACATAATAAATGAACCTGCATTACAAAGGAATAAAGATGGCTTACAAGGAGTGTATAAAACTATATTGTCGTTATTAGACAGCAAGTTAAATTTATTTATTGTTGTCACTCAACATTCCAAATTAACATTTCTTGCAAAAAAATATAAATTTTTAGTAAATTGTTTTTGGTGTGAAGTAGAAAACCGTTTAGAGGTTAACTTAGCATCAATTTTTGCACCTGGTAACCCACAGCTATTTTATAGGAGATATAGTGAAAGTATGCATTTCATTACGCAATTAGAAGAATATTGTTCAACAAAAGAAATGGTTCAACTGCTACATGAAACTCATGAGTTTAAAAGTTTTCTTAGGAGGTGGAATTTGCCAGTATATTTCCAGATTCGATTTCAGGAAATAGCAGGTAGCTATTTAAATTGCAACAGATATATATATATTTTTATAGTAAATTTTTGTTACTACAACTAATAAATCCAATTCAAAAGAAATTTTGTCATACTGTTATCATAATTTAGAGTTTGTTACATGTAAATTAAAAAATCATAAAATATTTTCTAACAGGCAGTTTTGAAGCATCACTTAAATCAAGTCCAACGTTACAAAAGAATGATGACTTCATTTTACTTGAAACATACAAGTGTTGGAAAGCTCTCCAAGACTGCTGGTCAGATGGTATCTTCATTGAGGCTTTAGCTCACAAGTTCTGGAAGCTATCACTTCAATTGTTGTGCAGATATGCTACATGGATAACTAGCATTTGTTCTGAAGTAAGTTAAACTTAATTAATAACTAGATTCTCTGCTGGTTATAAGTATGTTAAACACCACTATTCCACCCCCATGGGTTTTAAAGTGATATATATAACCCTTCTCATTCTCAATAAAATAGCTGTATAAAAATATATATTTTTAAATTAGTTTCTGTAATTCATAATTTGAGTATAGATAAATGATGGTTAATCTTTTCAGCAAACTGTTTCTCCTAAACTGGAATCAACAGGTATTAACAAAAGTTTAATTGACAACTGTATATTCTTATATCTTGATAGTTCCACATTGGCACAACAGTTCGCTAAATTGCTAGTAATTGTTGAAAGCAAAATGCCAAATAGATGTATAGAATTAGTAAGAGAAAGCTTAAAACCAACTGAAGAATTGTTACAAGGAACAAAAGTTAAAATAAGCGAATGTATAGTTAATGAATTATTTGAGTATTTTAATGTACAGTTAAAACAAGTTAGTGACATACCAAGATTATATAGAAAGACGAACCGTAGCATACCAACAAAGCCTTGTAATTATATAGATGTTATAGCGAGATCAATGCAAGAATTCAGTGAGGATGCTACTAAGAGGCTTGATAACTCATTTTTAGTCGAACTATATAATATGTTATTCAATGTTATGACTATTTCGTAAGTATCTTATAGTATATCACTTTTAATTATACTTTCATCAATTCATCATATTAAATTGATGTATTAATATTTTTTTCTAGATATTATAAATATGTTGAAGATGTGTTAGTGTCTGTGCAAAAAACTGAAGAATCTTTAAGAAGACTAAAGCAAATTCGAGATATGGCCTCTCCTCAGAGTAATGACAGCTCAGGCATCACAGATGGGGACAAAATTCGATTACAACTTAACATGGATGTTGTTTCATATACTAAGTTGGCAGAGACCCTTCTGGTAGATGTAAATAGAGTGCACAAATTAGCAGATTTATCTTCTATGGTTACAGATGCTGTAAAAAATATAAATATTAAATGATATGCCCAGTTGTGTACTCATGCTTTTAACTTATTAATACCCTATCAATAAGGTATAAATAAAAATATTTTTATAACATAAACATGTATTTGATCAGTGTAATAAAAATTGTATGATTTGAAAAAATAGAAACCATTCACTTATCACTTAAAATAATTAACAAGATAAAATCTTACTAATACTATTTGTGTGGAACAAAATATTTCAAGATTGTGTTAGGTTTCGCTTTGTTCAAGTTTCTGGGGCTACTTCTAGGTACCTCAGAGCTTGAGGGATTTTTCCACATGGCTTTTAGTTCCTGTTGCATCTCATCAGGAAGAGCACTAAATACTTCTTTATCAACATAACTTGGACAGTCATCACAATTAGTTCCTTCTGCCACATCCTTCATAGTGTCTGAGGTGTCTGAGAGATTATCTTTTGCAGGGCTTGCTCGAGGTGTGAGAGACCTGTCTCTTGAACTTAACCGGAGTTCTGATACTTTTTCCAATTCCTTTGAATTAAGCCTGAGCTCACCAACTTTCAACTTGCTGGGTGATGCAACCTCTTCCTTTGATAAACACCTTCTCTTTGCTATCCAATTGACTTTTTTGGGTTTTTTAGGTGATGGTTCCACTTCACCATCTGAAAGATCAGTTGTTGTACTACTACTGGGAGATGCGGCTGAGTAGTCCATCGAGGAAGCTGATGTGTCACAGTCATTCTGTATATTGAGAACTGACTGGACAGATATGTCATTCATTAAATAGTTGACAATTGAACTTCTACCAGTCATACGCTCTTGAAATTTTGTAAATGCCAGTCCTACTAAAGTTAAATGGAATGGTTTAGATAAATCAATGAGTTTATTGAACAGTCTCATTATTATGGTCATGAGTTTTTGTTGGCCGGCTTCGGTTACTGTCAGTGTACCACTAGTTATTGTAAAAATTGATGGAGACACTTGACTTTGTCTGGACTCTCTGTGACTACTCAATCTTTTTACATCTTTCTTTCTTAATGTTACTCTAAGTGAAACTGGAATGCGTCCATCTTCCCTAACTAATATTAGCAATCTCTGTAAGAGTGCCCCAAATTTCTCTTCAACTTCACTTTTTACACTGACAGTCTTAAAGCTATCTTCTAAACCTATACTCTGTGGTCTTCCTGATTGCTTCACTGGAGTATTATCTTCACCTACACTTAAACTTTTCAATCTAACTGCCATGTCACCACTAAAATGCTTCTTCAGAACGTCTAAGGAAACTTCTTGCAGGTCACTCACTGTAATTATCTTTTGAGAAATGAGAGCTTCAGTGGTCTTTGAGCCAATACTTGGTATTGAACGAACACTTTGTAATGTAGTCATAAAAGTGGCCCCATGTTCGGGAAATACAGTTGTTTGGTCATTTGGCTTTTTAAATGGACAAACTAGTTTAGCCAAAAGTTTATTATGAGCTATTCCAGCACAAGTTGTAAAACCTAACTCATCATAAATTTTGTGTCTCATTTCACTGGCTATTTGTGATGCTACTTTTAATCTCGTATGACAGCCACAGATACACTCTGTGCTTGGTTCAGAGTATACATGACCAGATAGTGTGATGCTTGTTACATTTATACTTTTTAATTTTTCCTGTACTAAGTTTGTGACATCAATAAAATTTTCATCCATGCCTAGTTTTTCAACTGGACACTTCCATGTTTGAAGTAAAGTGAATATTTTATTCGAGGCGGCCCTGTAGTCGTGCAAGTCTTCACCACTGACTAACTTTAAGTTTGGACATATTTTCAATGCGTCTGAAACGAGCATGCATTTTCGTATACCGAACTTCCTAGCTTCATAATTACTGGTCACAACGATGTTTTTCTGTTGAATTCCTAGTGGAAGGGATCGCAGTTCTGGTTTCCGCACCATCTCTACTTGAGCGTAAAAACAATCGACGTCTATGTGTATAATACTCTTGGAATGGTCGCTTGAGACTTCAGTAAAAGTGGAGCTGCTCGTTTCCATGTTCCTGTGGATTATTCACACAGTTTCATCATAATTTACTTTGTTCCGACTTAAGTTTTACCTGTTGCGATAGAATATTCTACTGTGAGTCAGAACCTTACCTGTCGTCCATGCTTTGACATAAATTTATAAAATAAGTTAAATAGTAAATAAGTACAGAATATAACTAGTTAATTATTATTTTTCTTTCATAAATTCCAAAATATTGATATTTTAGATCGGACAATCACGACACATCAACAGAGACAATGTTGCCATGTAATTGTATTTAGTAGTGCTGCGCTGCCAATGATAATGCTAAACAATCCCACTGCAGTTGACTATACAAAATTCCCAGTTAACTAGTACCAGTAATGGTACTCAACCTTTTCCTGATATTACCAAAGTATATTTTATCAAAATCTATATTCAAATATATTTATAATTAAAAATGATATCTTCCTTTTAAAAATAAATTCAAATTCGAAAATAATAAATTAATTAGGACTTGTTTTTTTTACCTATGTAAATCAATCTTAATATTTAGTTGATCACGAACTGTCTAGGTTATACATATTATGTATAGTGATGACTTGATCAATTAATAATGTAAGTATTTTTACTTATCAATATTTTAATAAACTTAAATTTATTATAAAAATATCACCATTGCAAATTTAACTACATGTCCAAGAAGCAAATATATTATTATATGAAACCGTGCAATGTGTTTTTTATTAAACGCGGTTCACGTACGGATTACTTATATGTTGCGAGTATCCAAGCCTGCATTGTTTTTTTTACGAACGTCAGTTATTTGTCAAATTCGACTGTCATTTTCACACGAAAGTGGGTGTTCGATACGGTACTGAATTTAACAAATAAACAATTAAAGTATACCGAGAAAGAGTTATGACCTCTTGAAACCTAGTCATGGAGGGGCTGCCTTCTGGTGATATTCAGGCCAAATATCAAAAATTAGCAGCAGAGTATTCTAAGGTATATACTTATTTAAACAGTAAAGTACTGGCTCTCGGCAATTAGTGTTAATTTACTGTTTCCGTTCACAGTTGAGGGTTCACGTGAAAGTATTAAAGAAGGGTGTCCTAGACGAACAAGCAAAGTCGAATGAATTACGGGAAGTCTTAAAAGATAAAGAGAAGTCGCTAAGGAAAGGAGAATTAGAGATAGATTCATTAACGTTTAGGAACCAGCAGTTGACGCGGCGCGTTTCCGTCCTTCAAGATGAACTTGATCTTCTTCAGGTATGTTCAATGTTCAATTATTTATGAAATTTATCTGATGGAATATCTGATCAACAAATATTTGTGTTTTAAAAAATCTTACAAACTAATTATTTTTGTGCTTTTCTATTGTTCCATTTGTTTATCTTTTAACATAATCTTTCTTTTAGATTTATGAATCATCATAATATTACGGTTTTTTTTTTATTATTTAAATGAAGAGTACAAATCTACATACCGAATGGGGTTCTAACAAAAGGTGTGAATTAAAATATAAAAATAATTTAAAATGCCTATTCCCCTGATTGTAAAATCACGCAAGACCAATACTATAAAAAAAAGACAATGGTATTAAAAAAACTCCTAACAACAGTAGCTTAGCTAAAAATATATATATCTATCTGAATATTATCGGTCCATACACATAAAGCAGTAGACTATACATTTATTAAGTTCACATATTCTAATGAAATATATATTTTTATAGAATAAGTTAACAAAGAAATCTAAAAGTAAAGGAGATGAGAAGCAGGCGACAACAAGCCAAGCATCCCCACTCGACTCAGGCCTCCTGCAAGAAGAGCTTCAGAAAAAGATAATTGAAAATGCTCAATATGCATCACAGGTACACCGATTTTATATAAACCAGAACCGGAATTAAATAAAAACTATATCCGTCAGAGATTTTCTCAAAGATAGTTCATATGTTTGACCATAAATAATCTTTACAAAAATTATACCATAGACTAAATTTGTGTAAATTTTCAGATTAAGCTTTTTACAATGCTTTTCTATACATATATCTTACATACACATTTTTTATAAATCATAATTGATTAAAATGATATCGATGTGTAAACATTAATATTAAAATAATTCAAATTAAATTTTGCTTAAAATTTTCAAACAACTAAAGATTTAACTGTGAATGTTGTGTAGGTTGTTAGTATTACGGATTGGTTAAACATTTCTTTGTCTTCTTCTTTCAAATGACAAATCAATATTGACAAAAAGAGAGAAATAAATGTTTTCACACCCTCCAACAACATTTATAAACAAGTCTTAAATTTTAAAGCGAATTGAATAGATATAAACACAAATATGTTAACAGCTTTCAGATAAAACCTTTGAAGTGTCTCAACTCCAAGCTTCAATCGATGACTACCAGAAGCACATTAGTGAGAGTGAAAGCAAATATAAATGTGAGATTGCTAAATTAAAGAATAAAAATCAGGAACTCCAGTTTGCATTGGAAGAGGCTCAAAAGGACCGGCTAGGTGTGACAATCAAGCCGCAAACCAGCAGCCAAGCGGCAAGTTGTAATGGAGATTTTCTGTCGGAAGGTGGAAGCTTGGTTGGTTCCACAGTTTATTTATTTATTATTAAGTCAACATATACTATATTTAAGTAGACAATTAAGCACTTCAAATGTTTGAAATGTTAAAAAGATTAAATTAAACAAAGAGCTTTCAGAATGTAGACTATATAAGATAAAGCAGTACAAAGAACTGTAGTTACTGTTTTTCATAGTTGGAAAATATACTTGTAATAGTTATTTTAAAGTTTCCGGGCTTATCGGGCTGTGAGAGTGAAATAATCCTTCTCTTGTGTAGCTACTAGATAGCTAGTCACCTTCCGTCGTTAGCAATATTACACCATAGCTATTTTGGTTAGATTAAAGATATTATAATTAGTTACATAATTGTCTTAGTTATATATGTAAATAAAAATGTATCTAAAGTATGCAATAATTACTAGTTACTGAGGTAAGTTTTGTACGATACTTAAATTGATAACTATGTTATGAGAACTAACTCATTGTGAATATTGAATATTAAAATACAAAGATTGTAATATTTTCAGGTGGGCAGTGAAGATGCCCTTAGTTCTGTAGATGATTTGAATATTAACGAGCAACTTAGTACAAAAGCCCATACTTTAGAACAGGTAATAAATATATTAAAGTAAATTTAAATAGAAATGTAAATTAAAATACCTTTTAAACTTTCCGTGAGATATTGAAATGACAGTAAAATTTCATTTATATTTAATATGTAAATTGTTTTTGTAATTAATTATTATTTAAAATACTTTTTTTATATATTTATATTAATATTCATTGAACATATTTGTAGGAAAATCAAAAACTTCGTATGGAATATGAGTTGCTCGAAATGGAGAATGAAAGCCTTAAACTAGAGATAAGTAAACACGTGTCCGCCGCCCAGAAGAGGAGGGGGGAGACGCACGACTCGGGTGACTTTAACAGCTTCAGTGAGACCTCTGTCGGTGAGTTTTATAAACTGCTATAATCTCGCGCGATCGGAATGTGATCAGACCTTTTATGACTGAGATACTTACGGTCCGCCGCTAGCAATGTGTCGGCAAACTCGCTTCGATGCTCACGAGACATTGTTTTTGCATATTTAATTAGTATTATAATTATAAGAATATTTGTAGATTTGAGGAATAAGTACAAAGATATAAAAAATTTTGAAAGGTCACTCGATATAATTCCGGGGCTCCTGCTCAGGGGGTTGGATCTGAATTTTTACATCGCTGGTCTGCCCTGCTGGATAAACCATTGCGCTACTGACGCTTAAATCGTTTTCATCGCTACTAACATGTGTTGAGGCTACTAACATCGCAGACGCGGGCGGCGTGGTGTCGGGGCTGCTGGGCGCGCTGGCGAGCCCGCTGCTGCTGGCGCGCGAGCTGCAGGCGCGCGAGGAGCGCGTCGCGACGCACTTCCGGCGCCGCCTCGCCGCCGCCGCCGCGCGCGCCGACCTGCTGCAGGGGAAGACCGACCACTACCTGCAGGAGGTACCCGCCCGCCGTTAGACTCGTTGCGCTGGTGTATTCATCGATATTGAGTTTATTATTTACAAAATTAGAAAGAGAGGAAGAGTTATATTCTATTGTTAATTACTATTTTTAAAATAATGTTATGGCTATGTTATGCTAGCATTCACAAATTTATATATTCATACAACTCCGAAGAAGTTTTCCCGACATATCGGTAATTATTGCACGTAATTGTATGGGTGTATAATATGCTTTTTTTTTGTTATATAGTGCGAAATGCTTCGATTACGGTTCGATGTGATGGAGCGTGAAAAGGAAGAAAATGCGCATACCTTACAAGAGAAACACAACACGATCAGCAGGCTGGTGAGTCGTTATCTATATACAAACTAGCACATAGGACAAACACGAATGTGGGTCAAATAGTTGTTTTTATATATCGTAACATATTTGTGTAATAGCGATAAACGAACTATTTAAATGAATATCAAATATATTTGTTTAATTTATATTTATACAATAATAAAAAATACAATTTACACACACGCAGACACTAAGGGTCTGGGTTCTAACTCTGAGATCAGCCACCAATTATTTTAGAGGTTTTTTGTCAAGAAATATTTAGTAGCAGTTTGGGGGATGAGTTTTTACACTCATATGCGTCGCATATCTCGTAGAGCCGTCTGTCCTGTGCCCTCTCTTTCTCGGATATCCTGTACCATCGGAATAGGCGAAGACAGTATTAATTTTTGCACACACACACTGGTGCACTATAATACCTGCCGTGCATTTGGCTAGTCTCCCAAATAATATCGGTCAGAAGGAAATCAAAATTTACCATATAATAAAATTATTTTTCATTTCCTCACAGGAGGAGGAGCTTCAGTCGACGTCTCGCAACTACGAGCAGCAGCTGGGCGTGCTCACCGAGCACGTGGCCGCGCTCAACGAGCACATCGCGCGCCAGCACGACCGCCTGCAGCAGCTGCAGCGCTCCAAGGAGCGACGCAAGTAGCGGCGCACGGCCCGCTGCAGCGCTACAGCGCTCGCGTGACTTTGCGCCTCACGTCCCGCGGCGAACTGTCGCTGTTGCAGCGCTCGCGGACATTAAACACCTCCTGTATTGCGTGCACGCACGCCGTATGATCACCATTCATCCAATCACACCTCAATCCTTATTTAAGCAAAGAGTACGGCCAGTATGCGCGCACCGATAATATTCCATGCTAGATGAATCCAGTTTGAAATTGTAACTGTAAACCACGTCTGGTATTGGTATTGTAGTATTGGTAGTCACTATACTTCGAATGGAGTTTTTTGTCGGCAACTGTAAACTTGAACCTCCATCGGAGATAACTATCGCCACGTCATGGTTTATCGTCGCAAATAGTTTTTAAATTTATGAACGAATTATAATGTTGCTATCTCTAATACTATCCTATAGTCAAAAATAATCTTTATTTTTCACACATACAACACGTGTGCACCTGTCATTGCCCTTCTATTATTGTGTTATATATATAAAGTATGTCTTCATTATTAGCTCTGATATTTTTGAATGTTTCATTATAAAACACACACACACACCAAGACCGCATGAATTAATTAAATATCGGTAAGATGAAAAAATTTCAGAATTCTTAAAAAAAAAAAATATATTTTTTAAATAAAAAAAACATTCATGAAGGCAAAGATGTTATATATATAAAAGACAGATTTTACATAAAAAATATAAAACAAAAATTAAAAAAAAAGTCATGTCCAGTCGTAGATAAGATATAATAATTCAATTGTTCATGTATGTACATAAAGTGATACGACTATATTATTAATATAAAAGGATATAGGTTAATTGGCACTTTTATACTTGAAATGTAATAGTGATATAAGAATATTATCAAAGAAATGAAACGATGAACTTTATCATAAAAAATCGCTATTGAATTCGCCGAATATTTACTTTGTTTTACTTTTGATGCATTGAAAAAGAATTAAATAACACCCAGCTCTGTATTAAGAAATATATAAATGAATTGTTAATAAATGACGTGTAAACATAAAATATATGAAGTTTTAAATACATTTCTAATACAATATTATATGAAATAAGAAAATTGTGAGACTTATTATTATTAAATGTAATTAAATATGTGTATTTCTTAATAATATCGCAAGGAACACTTTTTAAATCATTATTTTATCTTAATTTATTTAAAAAGGATTAAATCGTGAATGTTCATTTTATCATTACTTTTTAGCATTCCTATCGAATATTCGAGGCCTAATTAGGTATTGTTTATTTCAATTGAATTTGTACGAAATAGAAGCGTAAAAAAAACTTTTTTTTTGTTGGCGGATGTTGTTGATTTAATATTTTTTATGGGTAGTTTCTAAAGTTATGATGATTCATTTATTTATATGATTAAATACTGAACGCCCATTGGTCGCATATTGCGTCATGAGCGGCTATCGACCAATTACAATTCAGTTTAAAGTCAAATTAATTTGACTTTATTCAGCGCTTTGGAAATTGATTATATTTGATTCATGAGCTTCAATAAAAGTTCAAATACGTGCAAAACCTAACAAGTGAAATTAAATATATGTTTTTAATAGGAGAAATGGTAATTTCTCATTATTATAGTATTATTTTCAAAAACACGTATTTCTTAAGAATTATATTGTTATGATTTTAAAGTGTATTGTTTACGTTTCATACAAATTCAATTGAAGTACGTGTATATCGCTACTGTTAGTGCCAAGGGGTCGTAACATTGTATTTCCAATTAAATAGGTACTTACTGCATAAAGGTATTATGTAACTATTGTTGTATTGTAGTTTTTTTTAACGCCTTTATTTAGTTATGAGTAAACTATTAGTTAAAATAGCAGAGAAAATGATTACAAAAAATATTTTTTATTACGGTAGTCATTTGCTTTAAGGCCACCTAATTTGGTACTCAAATTTCAACTATGTTTTACATAATCGGAGAACATCCGATGACGACGGACAGACACGAAAGTGATCCTATAAGACTTTTGGCTTTTCCTCGAATGTAAACCTAAAAGCTAGCAAATATTTTCAGTAGATTGTGTGTGGTTATATTATCAATAACATAATATTTACATACGACCTTTTGTTATCGCAATAACAGTAGCTATGCCATTCGTATCGGCTAGTGATTGGTTTCCTCTAGTTGTAAGGTATTAAATGCAATATAGGCTTCATAGATTACTCACGATGTATTTTTAGTTTTATAGTTTTGGAAAAAAAAAACTTACGTACATTATTAAAAGTTTAGTTTCATTTTGTGATCTAACAAGTATTCACATTTATGCGGAGATTTTTACGAAAAATATTGTTAATTCTACGTAAGAGAATGTCATGTATGATTGGAATGACTTCAAATGATACGATGTGAGCGAACTCGAATACATACATACCGATTTCTTATCAAATTATCACCAAAAATAACATATATACATCGCGAAAGTTTAAATTTTACTTTTTACTCTGCGAAATGGACTCGGTAAATTAAAGAAATTTTAATATTTGTTATAACTGATGAAATTGGCTTGTATGTTATTCTATCATTTTTGTTAATACGCGTTAAAAATTAAATCTTATTCTATATCTTTTGACAGCTGTTATCACAATTAGAGATATTTTAAAAGCTATGTACTAAGAGAAAAAATACTAGTCGCATTGATGATCTCTGTCAAAAGTATACAGAAGACGTCGTTTGTAAAGAATAGGTATGAATTCCTTTATATACCATGTAAAAACTATATAATTGAATTATTAATACATTTATATACCTCATTCTAAAAAAAAATCAAGATTTTTTAATTATTTTTCATCAATTATTATTTTTGTAATTTTAATTATGGTGCTTATTAAATTATTAATTATTAAGATTTCACTTTTCGTTTTTATTTTAGTGGAAAATTTATTTTTTAAATTTTACAATTTAAAAATAGAATCTTTCTTGTTAGAATGAGGTCAACGTTACATCGTTAAGATTTGTAACGATATTCACAATCATTTCCGAGGTCTGGCTTGTTAAATTGCAATCACTAAGAGCATTCGCTTGTAATTTGACAAATTTGATTCGAGCATTACATTACATGTAATATGTTTGATACGTTGACGAACATTCGTGAGTGTATCGCATTGATTTAGTTATTCTGGAAAACTCTACTTGACTTACTACTTGACACGTCACGTTCAAAATCCGTCGAGCGCAATATGTTGCCTTAGAGATATCTGAGTAAGCGAAAATGTATACTAACTTTTTAGTCTAACTGTACAGTTTGAGAATATCCTCAAGTGACTGTATGTGTCTTGTTGCGAATAAACATTAAAATCAACATAATAACACGTCATGAATTTGGTTCAGACGTCATGGTTTCAGAATGTAATCTAGAAGGTTCGCCAAGAAATTTATTAGATCATCTTTTGCATCAATTAAAAAAACTGAATGTTAATTACTGAGTCTGTTATTAGAAGCGATGTTAGGAGTTGTAACATTACAAGTGTGCCCATTGTTCGTGAAGTATTTACAGATGTAATGCTCGTTTCTGAACGTTACTTGCGAATGATCTCAGGAGTATTCTTCACAATTGTTGCACACTACGTATATATGTAATTATATTATGGAACTTTATTTTTTCGTTGTCAACAATTGCCGGATAACCAATCTCCCCTGGAGAACTCAATAGCAGAGACTATTCAGATCATCTATAAATTATATGTATGAAATGTGGTATATACAATGTGTATTTATATATTAATAAATAGTTCTATCAAGCAAGTTTTTATTCTTATTTAAATGACGCCTAATAATATGTTTAGAGCTAACCTTTTGTCTAAAATCTAATGATATAAAAAATAAACGTTGCTTAGCGGCTGTTTAGTTAAACACACCTTTCTACCTTTCTGACATTACTGATTTGTCATAGGAAAGAAGAGGACAGCACGACATTGCTTAACTAATTACAGAATGTTTATAAAGCCGTAAATTATTTAAAAAAATAAAATTCGCATGTTAGTTGCTATAGATTGTATAAAACTTTTTTTTTTGTTTTTGGCATATAAAAATATCAAATTAATATAAAAGGTTTGTGCGTGGAGACTCTAGGTTATAGTTATTTTTTTATATCATTATATGTAAAACGCTACTTACTTGGTAATCATTGCGCTGAGACGCTGTTAAAATTACTCATTAAAAATCCGTAAAAATAATATGCTATTTCTAACCAAATCTTATTAAAAAATTGGCCTCAAATGGACGTTGTTTAGATGAATCCAAGTCTCCAACCCTGGAATAAATAGATGCGAATATAGCACATACGTACCTTTCCAAACAAATTCGCAACCGGTTTAAAATATCCTTTTAACAGTTCAATGACATTATTATATTACTATTAAAACATAAAAAATTTATGAAGTATGTTTATTTGCAGATAATAATTATAGGTACGCTTCGTTTTGATCATCAGCTTCATTTGTATTACGGCGAATGACTTCGTTGCAATCAATTGTCGATAGTATCGATAACTTACGAACTGTCGATTTCGCCTCATTTTAAGAGAAGCGTAGCCGGACTGTTTAATCTTGAGAACGTTATAACATTATGCTGCGACGTTACTATTATCACACAACAACAACGAAAGAGTGCGAAGGGAATAAAACAGCGAAGTATATGCACAACTTTGTATTATAACGATAATCATAAGCACCTTACAATATGTCATCTGTTACAATATTTTATTTCAACAGTTACATTATCGTTATAAATATTTATACAAAATTTATCATTTTATTTGAACAGCTTTGCAAATTATCGCTAAAGTGGTCAGTCCAGTCACTCGCCACACGCAGAGATCTACACCTACTCGCTACACACCGAGTGACCGTGTCAATCGCTTAAAACGAATAATTTCTTATAAAATTGCACATATTCGCTTACCGGAAGCAAAATATACCGTTTCATATACACTGCCTTAGTCATAACTTACATATAAATTTTATATAGACGCTACTCGACGGCTCCAGTCACTCGATGTTTCATTAATAATACCGTAACAATAGATAATGGTCGGCGTAGCCAGGCGGGCCGACCTGCGCCCGGCGCCCAGGCAGACACACGAGAACAGTACCGAAGTCTTACTATTTCTTATATAACTTTCATAGATGTAAACATTAATATTAAATATTGTTAACAGTTATTAATGATTTTTATTAACTAACTTTCTCATTAACATTAAATGGATGTGTTCGAGGTCTGCTTTTCCCGGCGGCTCCCCGGGCGCGCTGGCTGCGCCGACGGCGGCGAAAGTGTTTGCAAGAGCTTGCTGAGGTGACTATAGTAGTTATTGCATTTACAAAATTCTTTATTTCCATTAAGGTGAAGATAGCAGAAGTTACAACTGTTATAGTTATTCTTCAAAATCAGTCAATTTATTCATTTAACGTTAAAAAAATCCTGACACCGTATAAAACGACTGATGCGATACAAAATAATAATAAAAATAAATTTGATTTCTAATAAATACAGAATAAAGGTGTTTTCAACCACAAACACACGCATTCTTACCCTTACTATTACGCATTCATATAATTACAATTTTACACATAAAACATTTACGTTTTGACAGTGCTTAGAATTTTATCTGAAAAAAATGGCTTCAACGTAATCACTTTGGCACACTGCATTTAACGAAAAAAAAAATAATATAATTAAAAAATATAAAAATGCAGAAACCGTGCCATACCAATTAATATTATTTAAATAGGCTGTGTGGATATTTATAAATTAACTATGGCTAACTAAGCGCCTATACCTTTTTATCTAGTGTAATCTATTTAGTCTGTCCCTGGCGCCACCACGTGATTTAGTAACCGAAATATTATATATTACTTTGTAAATTATTTCCAGCGTACGAAATAATAGCTTCCACAAAAGGCACCATCAGTATTTTTATGGTGATTCAATGAAAATTTTTTTATACGCCAATATTAAAGCATCAATTTATAATCTGTTACTAGATCATTTACAATATAATTTTATCATTAATTTGTGATCTCCATGACAATTTAAATTTTAAATTTAGAATGTTTATGTTCTTTTATAATAACGTTTAAATAATTAAACGATATTTTATTTATATTTCATTACATTAAGACAACATTAATAATTTGTCGAACAATTTTCTTTTATATATTTAAAAAAACATTTTAATTGCATTATTTTGTTATGCGCCTTGTATTAATAGAGAAAATACGAAGGCGTAACAATGTAATTTATAAAAGTATAAGTAACGATAAAAAAAACCGAAACAAAGAATTTAAAGAGTTCAAAGAGATGAAGCTAATTAGTAATTTTTTGGGTTAATAAGAAAAATAATTATAAAAATAAATAGTATTTGAAAAAATAAGAAAATTATTCTTAATTTGATAAGAAAAAAATTAACCTGGAATGATATTTGCAGTTGAACATTTTTTAACAATCTAATTAGGTACTTAACATCGAATTGATAAACATTTTTCAATGTTTTAATATTTAGAAAGCAATTATTTGAAAAAAATTAGAAGCTGTCTTTTTATGAGGTTCCTAATTTCCTGTTTCATATGAGAACGTCCCCTTTAGAAGACTTTTAATAATTTAACAATCAATCTATATTAAGGAGATAAGGGACAGACGATGAACAATATAATAGTGAATACCGTCATATAGAAAGTGTCCTTGAACGCTTCGAATCGAATAAATTATTAACAAAAAAAAAACATTTTAAATTCCATTTTGTATTTGAAGACGCTTTCTGTGTGACGGTTAAGTCATTTTTAAAACTAACTATATTATATTATATAAACAATGCATCACATCACTTCACTGTAGCGTCCTTTTGTCATCGCTATTGACTCCCTTCTAACGAAGAATTCTATCAAAAAATGGCGGTTTCAATTGTCACCTTGACATTTGTGATGACTATCGTATCAACAACAATTACTAAACACATAAAACACCGAAATGGTTATCCCAACGTTATTATTTAGTTCATTAAGTTTAAAAATGTTCGTGTATATTGCTAATAATAACTAATATATAATCTGTGTTTGTTTTAACATATAACTATT
Organism: Nymphalis urticae; assembly: GCA_905147175.2. Classification (NCBI taxonomy): domain Eukaryota; kingdom Metazoa; phylum Arthropoda; class Insecta; order Lepidoptera; family Nymphalidae; genus Nymphalis; species Nymphalis urticae. The sequence continues at coordinate 2,941,084 of LR990002.1, forward strand.
GTTGAGAGTTTTAGTAAATACTTTTTGATGTGTACTTTACGTTAAGTCTAAAGCGGTGCGATGACTACTATGTTAAGATATATTAAATGGATTCCTTATTAAATGGAATTTCCATTAGATTGCATTCATTTACTGACCGAATGACTACATAACAACTTTGTGTTGAGTGACTGAAGTTAAAAAAATACTTTAATGACTTTTGACAATTAAAAAAAAAAATTACATTTATCGATTTAGTTCGAGGCTGTTTATTTGATGCCACTTTCCAAACCTGTCAAAATACATATATTTCTCCCAAATCAGACTAAGTAGATATACATTATACAATAATATAAAAGTAACATTCATAAAGTTAATTTCTTCCTGAGCGATTTCAGACACAGCGGCGTCGTTTCCAAATTGTTCTAGATATTTTATTAGTCAATGAATTCATAATAAAAATATTGAAATTGCCAGGAATTTCGTTTGAATGCAATCTAATAAGATATAAAATTTATATGTTATGTATACAACTTAATACAATTGTGTTATTAATATATTTATTTTTTGTTTATACTCATTTATTGTTGGAAATTCAATCAAAGTGTAGCACCTAACTGTCTCAACACCTTACTATCTGTAAACATGAACCAGCCACCAAGGGATTTAGATGTACAAGGAAGAATTTTGGGTATATTTAACAATCGTATCAAAATCTAATAGCACTTTAGTTTTCCAACAATATATAAGTCGACGCTCTTGTAAATGATGAGCGAAATATTCAACAGTCAACTCCGGGTTAAGTATCACAATTTGGCAACAATTTCCATGAAATATAATTCACATATTCACGTCACCTCGACTCGATACTCCCAGCGACGCTGATAGGTGACGTCACGAAGTTCACACGTGTATGTGTCCAGTTTGGAAATTTTTAGCACTAATCGGCTCTGGGCGGTTTTCACATATTTGAACTATATTACCTTTCGACACAGTCGATATTGAACGGCGACTTCAATGTCACCATGCGAAATTAGCTCGTATTGAGACGCAATAGGGATGGATATAGCTAACACTGGTCGGCGTCCGGCGGCGTCGCGAGGTAAGCGTCGGCCCGCTTGTGCTCGATCAGCGCCTTCACCGTCGACGTGTCTGCGGGCAGCTCGGACTTCTTCCTGAGGAGAGGCTTGCTGGCGTTGTAGTTCTGTTTTCGGGCCTGGAATAAGATTCAGACTCAGTTGATTTGCGACGGCAGGGAGCAAAATGTATCTCAAGTATATCGAGTGTGGGCACGCACATCGAGCGCGTCGGGCTCGAGGGCGGGCGGCGCGTGCGCGGGCGGCGCGGGCGGCGCGCGGGGCGGGGCGCGCGCGGCGGGGTTGGCGGCGGCGCGCGCCTCCAGCTTGTGCCACAGCTCCTCGCGCTGCTGCAGCCTCTCGCGCTCCCTGCGCCCGATGTGTTGAGGTATTACAATTTAGAAAATGTTAGGTTTAAAAGTAAATTTAACTTGACACATTCGTTGGTTAGAATTGAAAATTGAGTTCATTTAAGTTAATTAAATAAAATACTTTTATTTTTGTTTCTGATATTGTAATCGTGTCCACAGATAATAAAGATATGACCGAAGCGACTCACTTCTGTTTCTCCTGCTTGTACTGTTGAGTGCATTCATCGAACAGCTTCTGGTTCATCTCCATGAAGAGTTTCAGTGCGTTGTACACCAAGCCGTGTATGGTCTTGTTCCAGTGACTCTTCGTGTTCCGGTAGAGGGACGGGAACATGATCGGCAGGATGTGCGTCGCGTTGTCCGATATCAGCGACATTATGTACTCGTTGTTCCAGTAGTACAGAGCGCGTTCTGCGACCTACGGAGGTTTAGAGAATTGTAAAGTAAACTTTACTACTAATTATAAATATTTGTATTTTATTTTTAATATGTAAGCAACAACCAAAAATGGTTGTATAATATGGTCTTAATACTTATATAGGAATACAGTCATCATATAATGTAATTAGTATAAAACAGGCTGATAATGAAATATATTTTCTTAATGTTATCTTAGAAATACATATTAAAAGTGTATACTTTGTGACGAGGTATATCTATGGAAATGGTGAATTTTGGTAATTATTATTAAATATTCAGTTAAGTGAATTATGTAATGATGCAATAACCTGAAAGTGTGGACTGGAAACACATTTCGCGAGCTGCCTGAACAGCGGGTCCATGATCTTCTGAAACTCCGCCGGCTCTATCACGTCTAGAATCTCTTCCATTTCGTTGAGGAACATCACCTCCTTGGGTGAGTGTGTCTTCGGCCAATATTTTAATAACGCTCTGAAAATTAAGTAGAAAACTTTAGTTTTGATTTTCAATATTTGACGATTGACAAGTTGTAATATTTTGTTTAAGTGGAGAGTTCTCCACTAGATAATTTATTAATCTTTTTCTACTCTAGATAGAAAAAGATTAATAAAAGTCTTTTGCAACGATTGAAAATAAGACTATTCCTCTAATCTTTAGTTGAAAAACAATTACTACTAATAAACTATCGTCCCAACTATTTATTTCGTTTGTTTTATGATTTATAAATTAAATGGATGTATGAAGTGAGTCAGAGTATCTTACCTAACGACAGGTTGCGTTAACGACGGATCCTTCTCCAGGAACTGTACGACGCAGTAGGCCAGCTGCGGATGGTACACCGATAGCGATTTCACTTTGTGCAGTGGCAACAGCACCTGGCAACACATTTCGAAAATGTTAAGGTAAAAACATTTATAATGATATAATTTATTCAAAATTCAAAAGTATTGTCTATGAATAATGTTGTCTATATTCCGTTTTTAATAATATTGTCAGTGTCTCCCACCCTAAGGACACACACACAGACACACATCGTTATTCTCTTGTTATTATTATAACTTAATAAAATAATAATAATAATTTGAAGATATAGAAAGTTTAAATAATATATCAATATATAGGATTGAGCACAATGACATTGTTAATTAAGAAATTCATATTTCATGCCAAACTCTTAATACTTGTAAGAGGTTCTCTTACTTAATTAACAGTATTGATTAACTTGACAACTTTACATTTGTTCTACATGATAGAGAAAATAAAATAATGTTTAAAGCAATTCACGATATTTAAAATAAATTATGAGAAAAAGTCTTTAATTTTTTACTGAATTAATAATAAAATAATATTGTCAATAATAAAATAAAATATTTACCCTCAGTAGGAACAGTTTGTGTTCTTCCTTAAGCGGCAACGCGAAACCGTTGATGATGGAGCCGAGTATCTCTAGTAATTCCGCGATGCCGTTATGATGCTCAGTTTCGTATATAAACCTAACGAAAGACAAAAGGATCAACAAAAACAAATCGAATACAAGTCTGACTGACGGTGGAATAATGCCAGTCATTGTTCTGCGAATGAATAATAACGTAATTTAAAATACTTAAGACTTGAGAAGAACAAGCGAAAGAAACTTAGCTGGTTTTTTATCAAGTGATATAACCATTAGATATTCTACAGCCAAAAACCAATACTAAGTATTGTTTGAATGGTCAGTGAGCTAGAGGCATAACAAGCAAGGTATACATCTTAGTTACCAAGGTTGGTGGCGCATTGACGATGCCAGGAATCGTTAAAGCGCCAATGTCTATATGGAGTGACAGTGGTGAACACTTACCATCAGGTAGGTTTTGCCAGTCTACATAAATACATCAATTAAAGTCGATTAATACACATTTTACTTTACACTATTTAAATGTCAAAGGTGCTAACAGTATTTTACTGTAATACAAATAATAACAAAACACTAAATTTAACCGCTACATACAAGACGTAAAGTCATATGATAATTATTTATTAAATCATGATCTAATTAATAACGTTACTTTATAAACATTGTTTAGGGAGTGATAAGTTAATGCTGTCTTCTTCTTTCGAATGTTAAATCAATGATGATAGAAAGAGATAAAGTAGTGTTTAACTGGACAGCCACTAAGCAACGTTTATAAGTAAGGCGTTTGAGATTTTGGACATTATATATTGTCAATGATTAGACGTTAGAAAATTAATCATTTAAATATTAAAGAAAACACGGATCGTTTATATTTTTTTAATTAAAATAAAAGCTTTGAAAATACACACATCTACGAAATCCGTTTGCATATTTTAAAGTGGTGGTGGTCACGAAATACTGCCATTACGATTATAATGGCAGCGATTGGTAAATAACAGTTAACGATGTGTATCATTTTATAAATTATATGACATTATACGTTTAAAAAATTCAAGGTCATTTGGATCATTTGCTACACACACGGTCACATCACATCATAAATTATTAGATCGAGTAGTGTCTCAAGGTTCCAGGTTCGAATCGCGGGTTAGTTATTGGTCCCGATTAAAGTTCTCAATAGGAAATGGCTGCGGCTGATCTCACTTCATCTTTGCGGACCGCCCCGTCTAAGAGCGTTGAAATAGGTAAACACAGGAGTACCCCTGTGTTTGCGCATACATTTTTTCATTAGAATATATTGTGTAGTTGGCTATCCATTGGAATATTAATTACACAAAGGTTAAAGACAATATAACCTGTATTACTTAAGAACTTAAACGAGATGTGGGCCAATTGTATGAATATTTGTCGAACGAAACGAGGAATATGGCGCATCGTGTCAGACACGCCTTACCCATTTTCATATTTATATGTCCATTTACATATAAATTGTAGGCTTTTTATTCTTTTCACTATTGCTTACAAAAATAACCTGAACTATTATTATGGTAACAGTAACAGCCCGTGAATGTCCCACTACTGGGATAAGGCCTCCTCCCCCTTTTTGAGAAGGTTTTGGAGCTTATTCCACTACGCTGCTCGAATGCGGATTGGTGGAATACACATGTGGCAGAATTTCAGTGAAATTAGACACATGCAGGTTTCCTCACGATGTTTTCCTTGATCTTCAAACACGAGATGAATTATAATCACAAATTAAGCAAATGAAAATTCAGTGGTGCCTGCCCGGGTTTGTGCCACGGTCGGCCATCTCGGCTTTTACTACGGTACCTTTTTAAATAAGGCAGATGCAATGCAGCATTACCTCAGAATATTATAGAATAACATTAAACGGGTCGACTGAATTTAAAGTGCAGACACACGCGAAATGTTCCCAAAATGCTTTTATAGTGCGTATTAACATTACGAACAAAGGTCTTCTTCAAATTCGAGGTTACTATGTATTATATATTTTAATGTGCACGTGGTTTGGTAGTCAACTAGATTCTTAAATATAATTGTACATATTCTTGTAACACCAGTTTTAATACTGCATTTTATTAGAAGGTTTTTTTACATGTGCTAAAACTATAAATGAATTCGAGAAAATTCCATAGTTATCGGTGCGGCCACTTAGTATGCATTATAACTTTCTTACATTCGTATCTTCCAAACGTAGGCGTTTGTCTAAATAATATTAATCGACAGCTTTGATTCATTCAGTGTAATTACTTAGTATCAAAACGTTTATACTTTTTTTTCAATTACCGTGTACAAATAAACAACATACGATTACGACATTACGACACAATTCGATTTCAAAAGATATTAACGATATCTTCTTACATAAGATTGGTATGATAAATTACATAATTATCAAGTAAACACGACAGAGAAGCGATAAAAATATATACCGGTATCAATAATATTATTATTAAAAAAATGCCCTATTATTGACTAAATTCAAGCATTTGTTTCGTGCACTTCAATGATCTAATATATTTCGAATGGTAGAAGCTACAATACCGATCCTTTTATTATAAATACTAATTGGTTGATTAATAATATTATATAAGAATATAATACACGAACTTGATGTGATAACAGTAAAACAATTACGTAGCAGTGATTACAACGCAAGGAGCTAAGGAATATATTTTATGCATTTCCTGAAGCAGGACGTCGAATAGTTGAGTAAATACGTATTCAACTTACCTATAGAATACATTATTGATTTGTTTCCGTATGTAAGCGCGTAGAACTAAGAACTTTCCGTATATCCTGTGCAGAGTTGTCTTGAGGAAATCACGCTCTCGCGGGTCCTCTGTGTCGAACAGTTCTAGTAACTGAAAAAAAAAACAATTTTAATACTGACAGATAAACTTATATTTTTTTTTTTACAAATGCACGACAAGTCACCAAACATTGACTGTTTGGCTGAAGAAAAATAGACCTTTGACATAAAAATGATGTTTACAAATAAACTGATGCGTGAGTCCCCGACCACCACTATTGGATGTGCGTGTTCCCGATTTAGGTCCGTATTATTGATCTCGAGCGTATGTCACGTGGGGTCGTGATAACAGGCGACGGTCCGAATGAGACGTTTGATTATATTTTGCGGATTTTAGCCAAGTGTTTTAGTGAATACTATATAGTACATACAGAGAAAAAAAAATACATTGTCTTAAAATTATATATATTTATACATTAGTTACAGTACATGAACTAAAAAAGATTTTTTAATGTCATAATCAGCCATGCTAATTATTTTTTATGTTTGCTATCCGGCTGTACACCGGTCTGGCTAAAGTAAGGTACATAAAGTCACCATGAAACTAAGTATTATTGTTTATATTATATATATATATATATATATCAAATAGTATAAGTACATGATATGTATTATTACTTCGAGGTGTTTTTTAATTAGTATATTTTCATATCTATATGGCCGTGTACTAAAGTGGGGTAAAGTACAGATAAAGCGACTTACTTAACTGTTCCTCTTTCAGTCATTGTTGATTTGACATTCGAAAGAAAGAGATAAGGCATCGGATAACTAATTACCCGCTAAACAACTTCTATAAATGTATATAAAATACAGCTTGTATTATATCAAATTAGTCACACATACATATGTGTTACTAAATATAAACCTCACTCTGTACTCACTGTACTCAAATAATTTCAATATCAATATTGAAATTTTCGTCATGCGATATTTTAAATGTCACTATCCAATAAAAATGTACTATTTCGGGAACACGCATGAGATAAATTAGCATAATAGCTATTTTTAATTTGTTGTTCATTCTATAAAGTGACGACGATTTTTATTGATTAAATATATATTTAATGTATTTATTTATATTAGCTATATATAAGAAATAAAACACACACGAAAACATAAATTTTGTATAATAAAACGATGTAATGAAGCAAAAAATCTTTATAAAATATAGCAAGTATTTTATGTAAATTAGATAATGGAAAAAAATACAAATTATTCAGTAATTTGTATTTGTTTCCATTATCTACACAATACAAAAACTATGTACATATGTGTAGATGTATGTTTAAAAACGTTTGTCATTAACGATTTAAACGTATAACTATTAAATCCATTATTAGCTAAGTCTGAAAAGCGCTTTATAATAAAACCTAACAGTTGTTATACATACAACGATTTCAAATCATATATGTCCAAAAAGAACGCAATACTAGACCAAACATAAACCGTTATAGAAGATACAAGGCGTTTCGGAAAAGTTTTTAGTATTACATTTAGACTTTTGATGTCCAAGCGTGTTATTTTGTTATTAAATGAATAGAGACAGCCCTATAGTTTTTACATAGGAATATTTTCAAAATTAATGTAAAAATTGCACTAGTAAATCATACCATTGTCCTACTTCATACGTTATTATTATTCTCTAGACGTTTTGTTTATTATAATTCTATAAATAAATATTCGACGTAGTATAAGGGTTGCCAACAGACGAGTATGTTACAACATTACTTCATACTCGTAGCTGTTTTCTAATTAATGACGCACGAACGTTCCAAACGGTTCAATGACTTGTAGGTTAATGTAGAGAAAAACGAAATTATTTAAAGATTTCAAACCGAATATAAATATAGCTTTAAAGGACAAGCGGATTGATATTGAAAGTTTGCAAACATTTTGTTTCATACAATATGATGTCGTTGTAAAAGCAATGCCAACAAACAATTATTTTAAGTAATGCCTTATAAATCTATTAATGAATATAAAATGAGACAAAGAAAGAAAGATTCATTATCTTCTTTATCTATACTATATAATAAATTCGAAACTAACTCTGTCTGTTTCGCTTTCAGGGTTATACCAGTGAACCGATTTTAATAAAAATTTTGGTATAAAGATTGGTATGAAGAAAGTTTGAATCCCTATGAAGGACAGTATAGACTAGTTAAAAATAAAATGAATGCGTGCCCTCTGTGCGATGCTAAATCGGATGAATTAAATTGTGATGAAACATTGTACATTTATTGTTTGCACTCTCCTGTAAGGTCTGCCATAGTACCATCAATGTACAATAGGTGGTGCTTATCGTTTTTAGAATAGAAAATTAAAGAGTGACTGCTTGATTTGCGCCGAATGCCAGGTATTTGCTAAAGAGATATGAATATGTTTACTTTACATTTAAGTATAATGGAAATGCAAGCGGCACGGTTTGAAGGAATCACTAATATTCCTATTTACACCTCCAATTAAGCGTAGAGCTTGTTTTCGGAGTGGGGACGACCATACCCGAAACCTGTGACTTTTACATAGCTAGGCGGCCCGGAAACCTTCGCGCTATTGACGCGTTAAATATGACAACTTCGTCTTTTATATTATTTAAAACTGCTAGGATAAAACGGGACTTGATTTTGTATTAATTACTTTGGTCTTTGATCATTCACTTCTTGTTTTTAACTTGGCTTACGTCATTGGAAATTATTTTTAATCTTACCTAACACGCCCCCCCCCCCGCCACGAAGGCGAAGGCGGAAACTACGCCGTAAACCTTCGCATAAATACGACAACACAATAACTAGACGAAATTTCTCAATCGAACGAACCAATCGTGAACGCATACCATACGGAAAATAATAAGCTTTATTTTTTATATACAAGACATTGTGATTATTTTAACTCGTTATTATATAAATATCAAAGATTCCAATATGAACGGGTGACAAGGACGAAAGACGTTCCTTCATTAATGAATGACGCACGGCAGGCGTGTCACACGATTTTCCATTAGCTTATTAGGGACCGTCTGTTTGTCAGTACTTGTAACTAGATGAGGGTAGACAAGATTTTATCTATTACTATTTGGCTGTTTCAACTTAGAAACGTGAAATTACGCCCTTATTTAATTGAATTTATTGGAAAATATTTTCGATTAGCTTTTACCCTAAGCCATTTCACTTTACTGTCTAGACGTAAATGAACAATTCAACATTTGCGACATATATATATATATATATATATATATATACTTGATGATGTGTCAAACACAAAAACACATTATACCAAATGATGTGTCAAACACAAAAACACAGCCTTTCTCATTTAAAAACTTAATAAGATTAGAAATATATATTTAAAAGACTATATTGAACTTTAAACGTTATTTAATTTTTCTGATCTGTAGAAAATTTAACATATAAAAAAAATAATCGCGGATAACCTTGTAATAACTCGATCAAAAGTATAAACATTATAAAAAAAATTAAATACTAAACCGGAGACGAGAATAACGCGAAACACGGTAGCGATGTTCTCAAATAAATATACATATTTTATTACGGCCATAATGAACACCGTTGAGGCGGAGGCATACAAATGAAAAAGACATAAAGAGTCGAGCTTGCCTTCAATCATTCACTCCGCGGTCAAGGGCGGTCCGACGTGCTAACACATGTACAACACATCCTAGCTCGTTAAAGTACTTACGACTATACAGATATCGATTTTATTGACCATACGTGCGGCAAAAGTTAGCATCGAAATATTTATGAAAATATTCACTTGCAACTTTTCACTACGGCTTTAATACAAGAAAAAATCAAGTGGAACGGAGTTGTGGATGAAATGTATAATTAACTAAAATAGTGCGAGGAAAATATTTTAATAAACTATTTCCAAAATTGACTATTTGTCGTTTCATTTTGTACGATCGCTTGGTTTACACAAAATTATATACAATAAAATATTAGGCTTATCTAGTAGATCATAAATAGTCGTATTAGTCACAAAAGGTTACAATGTTTTTGGCAAATATGATTTTATTGAATGTTAACCAAAATTGGTCTGTCAACATATAAGCCATTAACATTTGTTATGGAAATGTTTACAAAAATAATTGACACACACACACACTGACAAATATTAAAATTGTATTACCTGCAAAACGAATTTCTGGTCGATGTACTTTTTGGCAATATTGGGCTGAAAGTCAGGCGACTCTAGAAGTCGAAGGAACAATTCGTAGACGAGCTGTAGGTGGGGCCATGCTGCTTCTAGCGTTGGTTCATCCTCTTCCGGATCAAATTCCGCACCGTTTGGATTTGACGACGGCGGTAATGTTCGGAATAAATTTGTTGCAAACTGTGGAAGAAGAGAAATTATCGGTAAATACGCAAAAAAATGTTATGCTAATTCCACGACGATCTACGATTATTCTACGTTATTCATAGTTTAAATACAAGGTTATTTCATAATAGCACTTTAACGTTAAATAAATGGAAATGTTTAAAATAATTTAAAGGCAATGTATAACTAATTGCCCTTGGACTAAATACATTACAACAGTGATCAAGAAAAATATAGACATAGAAATAGGTAAGCCGTAATGGTTCATATACATAATAATATAAAATATAATTCAATCGACTTGTTGATTTTTTTTCTTGTAAGACGCGAGGCGTTTTTTTTCGTTTTGTTGGTTATTTATAAGAAACATGACTAAAAATAATTGTAATCACGCTAAAATTAATAATATGAAATATATATTTTAAAGAGAAAATTTTAGTAATTCTACAGCATAATAAACTCATCAGAGTCAATCTTTAAGTTTGAGAAAAGCGGTAAAATAGAAAGAAACCCTCTAGTGTTGCAGTGCACTTCAAACTTAACAGTAAAATGATTGCAGTAGTAATATAAAAAAGGAACGCTATGGAATATTGAAATTTAAAAATCCTTTTACAATACGGAGGAGTATAATTTTCTATACAACAACGCAAAGGAAAGGACATCCTAGTCAGCAATGGTCACAAAGAATTTCATTCAGATTCAAAAGTTAAGCAGGTTGAATGAGTCGGGACTTTTATTTTTAGTCTCAATGTTAGGCAAACACTTTGCTTTAGCTGTTATGGAGATTTAGGTCACAGTCAATGTCATTTGAGAGTGCAAACCGTCAAAGTGCTGTTCCAATAATCTCTTTTTTAATGCGTTTTATAAATTAGGTCAAAATGCAGCTGCTACAGAGAACAATCATTAAAGTTATTTTAAAAGCAGGAGCACATTTATATCAACGGATAACACCTGAGACTTTATCGAGTAATAAGATATAATTGACCTGCTTTGTGAGAATATTTTTATCAAAATATGATGTATCGTGAACAAACCACCATTAACTAATGAAAAACAATTGTTTTCATATGTCCTGAAACACTTTAGTTTCGACATGTTTCCTTTTCACTTGTCAAGTGTAGCACTTAATTAACCCTTACCATGTTAACCGCCTCGGGGTAAATAGCTTCTGTGATGACGCCCCGCTGCGAGGTGACGTACTCGACCATCTCGAGCAGGGCGGCTCGTTTCACTTCCTTCCATTTTAAGTCCGACAGCGGTTCATCCGCAAAGTCGAATAGTAGACAACACTGTCGCAGTTTCTGCACGAATAGCTGCTCCTGCTCAGGTGCCGGTGCATCTGTTAAAAGTATCATTTAGTCAGAAAAGGAAGAGAAGAAAAAATAGATATTATCAAAATGGTATGAATGAGTTACAAAAGTCTTGTTAGGCAATACTTAAAGTTAAAATAACAAAATAAGTTTTTAGTTGGCCGAGTGAGTAACGATAAGTTTTTTAATTTAAAAACTTTTTACTCCAGTACTGTTTCAATGGAAATAACAATATAAATTCGTACCTACGCTGTTATTGTTTTTGTTAAGAATAAACCATCTTTGAAAAATCTAACATTACCAATATTAGATGAAAGTGCTACTAGAATTGGAACATAATGGGATCATCACTACGATACTATCGTTTCCGGCTGTAGGTGTTGCAATAGTTTCCCATTAAAGTGTGTACCGTCGACTGACCCATCAACTGGGCTTGTCTAAAGTAATTGAATTCCTACATTGGTGTAATGGAAACAGTGTCAGTCATATAATCGTGTTCGTTTTATGCAGAGCACTGTTTTATCACGCCTTTGAAACTATTTCTTAACCTTGAAATATCATATCGAACATTATAGCTTACTGTTATCATATTTTTAGACTAACCAAATGAATAATAAACAAAACAAAAAAAAAAGAACGGCTCGTTAAAAATATTTGTACCCAGATGCTATTTAGGAAAATGAACATTTATCTAAGCAATTTATTTTAAATATAAATCTGAAACTCTTATATTTTGCTAAAACATGGTGATTAGTAGGTACACACGATAATCCGGGTTCATAAGCGAATATGATCTAAACTTAAACATTTCACGCTAAATTGGGCTCATGATCTCAATTTAAGTGATTAAAATGTTGCAGGTGAACAAGTCAGATAAGAATGAAGTACAAATTTATATTCATGCGTCAAATCCGAAAGTCTTGTATTAAAGAATATAAACATATAAGAAGTGTAAGGCGAAGGACGTCACATTCCGTTACCCATGCCTATACTTATAATTTTATTGTAGCCGTCAACTGCCGGCCAACGATCGGTCGATATGTTTCTGCGGCGGCCTCGCCATTTGCTGAACTAAATTGCTTCAGCAAATGAAATATAATTCATTACAAGTATTGGCAGTTTGTTTTCTTCGCTACACAATTCGCATTTGGTTATGGAACATGCATGGTCGATAAAGTCATTGACACGTCAGAAGCATCCGCAAACTATTCCGTTTCACCAGAACATTTTTTTTGGTCTGATAAGACGCCACATAGTCGGCTACCGGTATATTTAAGAATATATAATACTGTGCTAATGAAATTTTCTAATATGTAGTGGATAAATAAGATAAGAATTTGTAATTCGGCGAACCTTTGAGCAACGGCAGCTGTACCATCAAGCTCTCTTTGTCATTATTAGGAGCTGGTGGGCGCTCGGGCGAAACGGCGACAGTGGCGACAGCATTGACGGGTGGTGGCGGAGAGCGCGCATCCGGAGGCGACGGCGCCTTCTGAGGCCCTTGGCCTTCCATACCGAATAGTGCGAATCGGAACGCGCGCGCTACGTCAGATACGCTCTCGGAGCGCTTGGTGCCCTGGTTGGCGACGAGATCGAGACCGGAATGGAACGACGGCGACTTAGGTATCCCAAGTGGCGAGACAGCGCGGCGCGGCTTGGTCTCAGCGGCGGCGAACATAGCGCGAGAGGGCGCGCGCGCGGCCGGCCCGGCGTGGACCATCGCAGGCGGCGGCCGGCAGCGGCATCCGAACGGGAGCCGGCGGCGCCGGGACCGGAGCGAGCTGCGGGGGCGGCCGGACTGGCACGCGTCTCTGCCCGCACCCGCACCCGCGCCGCCGCGATAGGTGCGCGCGCACTTGCTCGCCCCGCACCGCCTCACCCGCGAGCATCCTATGCAACCTCCGTTACCACTGCCTCCGACCCTTTTACACAACATATCACTATGCTTACGGAAGTGAGTTATTATTTTCATATAATGTTTAACCGACTTAAAAAAAGGAGATTACTGGTTCAGTTGCTTTTATTGTACATCTACAATATTCGATATCGACGCCGATTGTGAACCGATTTTAATTTAATATTAATTTATTGAAATATGTATAGAACGCACAATATTTCACAATTTTCATTCATTTATTATATCATCATTCATTTGTTTTAGTTAATAAGATCACCGAAGACAGCATAAATCTATAAATCTTCAAAGATTCTTCAAAGATCATACATTTATCCCTATCCTTATCTTGTAATGATTAGAAATTAGTTATGCTAACTAACTAAAACAAAACCACGTTATCTTATAATCGGACAATAAAATCATAACGTAACAATGTCAAACAAATTACAGGTTTCTAGCAACACTGACGATTATTTAAAACTTTTGGACAACATAAATATATCGTTAATACATAACCAACCCTTGGAGGAATTTTTCCGAGAATCACTGAGGGTCGAAGTTTGTTTGGTTGTCTGAGGGTAGAGCCAGTAGACAAGGGGAGCATTCTTATGGCAGACAAGTTCCCCCTTGATTAAGCCATCGATCGGCTATGGGCTTTAAATATCCTGACTCATGCTTAAAATGGACTTTATGTAAATCACCCAACTACGTAATGTTTTATGTTTACGTACGTTGTCAACAACCAGATTGTTTTTTGTTTCATTCCATCATTGATAATAAATAAAAATTATATGGTTTTTTGATTACAGGTTGACTAAAATGTCAAATGTTGCACGATTAAGGAACTTGAAATGTGAAACTCTGACGTTTACAATATTAGTACGATTATGTTTTTTTTTAATCACGTTGTATGTTCATATAATGTTTACGAATTTGGGAAATAAAATGTCAAAATCCTCGCAAGCTATATATACGTGGAACAGATAGGAGAATTAAAGACATATTTTAAGAGTTTAACTATTATTATAAAGTAGTCTAACGGCCTTGGAATGACAAGATACTATCGCAAATGTTATAATTATCTTATCGCATTTCCAGTTTAATAACAATCAAATAAACGGTTATTAAACAAAACAATATACAAACGATCGGCCTGCATTCGGATGAATACATATAAAGTTTTTTTGTCACGTGTACCCAAACACGAGGAAATGCATTCCATTTTTCTCAAATACTATTCAAAATGTTTTAGATAAAATATGTAGCCCTGGCAAATTCGCCACCAAGTGCCTAGTTATAATAAAACAAGCAATTATTTGCCTTTTTAAACCATTTTTTAAACATATTTTAATATGTTTAATGTATGTAGCACTCTTTGTCGATAAATTTGACTTAGGCATAAATATGATTATGGTGATGATGTCTTCGGGGTCGATGTCGGCCGTGGCATTCTCTCGTTCATAATCCGATGGGACGGGAATCTGACACGACCGGGGAGAGTTCAGGCGCAGGATTAACGGCTTTATGCGTTTTCCGAGAAAAGTTATTAATCTTCTTTCTATTTAATTCGTTTTTTCTATAGAAAATGTTAATTTAAAATATATTTAAAATAATTTTATAAAGTTCTGCCAGGGTTGACAACAAAAGCAATCGGATTACTGATATGCATTCTTTTGCGTTGGCATGATTAACTATATATGCAATTATGAAATTTATGTTCAAAATATAAACAATACGATATAATATTTAAAAAAAAAACAGTAAAATAAGGTATAGGTAACTACTTGGAGGTAGGGCTTTATGCAAGGAAGGTACCAATCACCCATAACATATTCTACCACCTAGCAGCAATGCTTATTTATTGTTATGTTTCAATTTAAAAACTTAGTGAGCCAGTGTAAGGGCACATGGGACATAACATTTTAGTTTCCAAGTTAGTGGTGCATTGATGTAGAGGATGGGTTAATATTTTTTATGTTTTTATGTTGCTATCACGGTATCGTGACCACTTGCCATTAGTTGGCTATTTGCTTGTCAGTCTACCTATTTTATAATAAAAAAAAATCAATAAATATTACATAGAAGTTTAAAATTATGTAAAATATGCATGTGTGCAAACTTTTCCGTTAAAATTTCTTGAGACAACATTTAGTAACATTATCATATGTGATTAATATTATTCGTTTATACTTATTTTATTGTCTTATTAATTATTAAATAAATACAAAAAAATCAAAGGTACTTTAAAGTTTGAACGAGATAATGCACGATTTAATTAAATTAAAGGTAGAGAGAAAAGAGACCTTTAATTCAAAATTTCCCAAAATCCATCTTAACAGATTTTCCACTCGAACCCACCTTCATTAAAACATCTTGGTCATTAGAAAAATTTGGCAAAACGTGGATTCGTTTGTGGAGTTTTATCTGCTCGTTAATTGCTTCTGAGGGCAGAGACATGGGATGAGAAATGTAAAGAAAATGTCAACATAATGTTTAACGGCATAACTGGGTCACGCGAAAACTGAAAAGAGGAAATAAACTTCCTAGATTCTTTTGAAGATCGTTCAAAGAGCGAATGTAGTTCAAATCTTTTTTGCATATCTACTTATGCATCAATGGTTTTCTACTCGAAAGAATGACACTATTGTCAGTTTGTTAAAGTTTAGTATAAGTTTTTAAAGTAAGGACAACTTATCCACCCGTCAAACATCGAGCCTGGTTTGATTTGATACGTTGACTTACAGCTACATTTTTGGGTGCAATTCGAATAGAGGTCGAATTCGAATGCAATTTTTATATATGTAATGTTTTAAAATGAAACCTTTTTGGAGCAAAAAATAAGTCAAAACAGGTTTCACAACTGTTACGTGTGCTGAGTTTACAGGCAGTCCCTTATTTTTAGTCGTAAAACGGTTATCATTCCGAACCTTTTAAACTGAACACGCAAATTATTTCAGAGCCTTTACACTTACAGTTAACATAACGTTAACTATGTATACATAATATGTATTTGTATTCAACATTATATATGAAGTTAAGACTTAAAAGTATTTAAAACCATCATAATACCATAGCTTTATTATTTAATCAGTTTATTAACCATAGTCGAGATCAATTTAACTAAATAATAATATAACCAATATAAGAATGATTATAATCAATACTGCTCAATTATAATTAAAAATCTATAAAAGTATTAAAACGAGATTGTTGAACTTAAAAAAAATTACTGCATGATAGCGGCACTTTAAATATTTTTACTAGATACTGTCGGAGGAGGTTTCCTTTGGCTTTATTATCAAGACATAAGGCGATGTCAAACAGTGGATAAGGTCAGACCGCAATTAAGATAAGAGGTCTAATTAGCCTTCTGTCGACAAATTAGCTTTTGTTAAATGACACAATTTATGGGCCACTAAAGGGCTTACACCACTCTAATGGTTAAATACTGTTCTCTCGCTCAATAATTAATTAAAAAAACTGCCCACGAGGCGATTCTAATTGAATTGCACACCTCGAACGCAAAGCCACGTGGTAGATAGTGCTCTTTTGTCGCCAGAAAATACCTTTATTACCAAAAAAAATATTATTTATTTTATAATACAAATCTAAAACCGATAAACGATAAACATGAAATATAAAACAATGAAATCTGTTGACAGGAAAAAAATTAACACAAACGTATGACCGTTGACCAATAACTTTATATCTCTACTTTTGTTAATTTGATTTTTTTTTTTAAATTTGCTCTTATTAAAGAAAACGAGCACCTCTTAAAAAAATAATCGAAATTGATAAAAAAAGCTTATAAAACTTACATTAAACAGTCATCAGCATCGATCATATTATTTAATTTCAGTAATGTTTTAAATGTTGTAATGTAACAGCCAATAACCGAGTGGAATTCGTCTACGATAAAAGTTCAGTTTTTGAATCTATAATGTACTAGTTTTCGCCTTCGTATTAGGGGGAGGGGGCAGGTGTAAGGTACCGGTATGTCATTTTATATACCGGGGGTATGTACAATGTGTGTGCAAAATGTCATGGGTCGAGTACGTAAGTCGTGAGAGCGTAAAAAACAAATATACAAATAAAAAATACTCACTTTTCCATTTATAGGTTAGGTTTTATATTTTGAAGTTTAAAAAAAAACAGTTACGATTCTGTTTTGTGTTAATTAACAGTGGAATTCTGGACTAGTAGCTCTTAAAATTTCTAAAGTTTAAATTAAGCGTTCTTGTAAGATTTTAATTTTGAATAGGGGAACGTTTTCTGTTTTTGACAAGTACAAGCGAGCTCAAGATAAATGTTCGCAGCGAAACTTAGATTACAGCCCGGAATATTTATTGCTAAGTAAACAAATATGTATATGTTAGGGCGAGCGTAGTTTACGCTTTTAGATTTTAATTGAATTAATGTTTTATTTAAAAAAAAAGACGATAACTCCTTTTTACTTTCAACCACATCATAATGAGTTTTTAAAATATACATTTCCATTATTAACATTCATTAATCACTTTTGGTTAATATTATTTTATAACGGTCGAAAATTTTAGCGACTTGAAATGAAGTGTCGTGGTTTAGTATTAATTATATTTATAAATAATGAAATAAAATTCATATTCCTGGCTGTCTGTACATGGAAGATATTCGAGTAAAACTATTATTATCGGGGGCCTTCATCAACGAGACAGAGCCCAAAACAATGATTGTTAGAATTTTTGTCTATTAGTCTGTGTGTTTATGCACGCTAATCTTAGAAACGCTTAACTGATTTGAATGCAGTTTTTACTAATGTATTATGGTAAACTTCACTTAAAATTTAGTGTTTGTTTTATTTCAATCGGTGTATAAATAAGTTATGTCAATTTAAATAGTCACGTTGAACATTTATTCGATAAAAATGCTATAAAATAATTGTTCAGTTGAATTGGCTAAAACTTTAAGCTACCTAAATAGTCTCATAAATGATATTCTGTAAAATGATGATAATTTAAAAATTATAGAACCAAAACAAAGTTAAAAAATGAACAATTTAGGAGATTTAGAATCTTCCAATGTAAGTTGAGCTCACTTCTATATGATCAATATATAAAATAAGGTTCAGCTAATGCTGGATAATCCGCGATTAAGCGCGCCCACGCGTACATGTAAAGCGCGCCGTTTGCCATGCCTATAGCATTGAGTTATTTGTAGCGAACGCACGTATGTACTATGTAGGAGATGTATGGCGCTCCCTGCTAACAGGAACTTGGTAAATCTCTGTCTGTATCCGTTGTTATATATTTTGTTACTTAAGGGTAGTAGCATATTATTTTATCATAGTTATATGTAATACACATTTTTTTTGTTTTTTGATAGTATATATTTAACTAGGTATCGCCCGCGATTGCGCTCGCGCGTAAGTATGGGTATACGAAAATAAAACTAAAAATGTTGTTTATAGTGAAATATTATAGATCTGCTCTTAGCGATTTCTTAAGTTATACGTGAGTGAAACCGCGGTGACAGCTAGTTATAAAATAAATGTAAATAAATATATCTGTTATTTGAAACTGAGCCAGACAACAAGAACAAGAACTTGTCCCAAGTTAAAATGCTTCATGGTTCGAAAGGCAAAAGTAGACATCGAAGAAACAAAGTGAATTGAATTTGATTAATTGGTTTCTTCCTTATACTGGGCGCTTCTGCGTTGTCTAGTAAAGTATACGAATTAATAACAAGTTCAAGGTTGGGCGGTGAAGGAGAAAGTAACCGGATGCTTCACTTAATGGCGAGCAACTTTTGTTTTTTCGCAATGTCCTTTCTCCTTTGGGAAATTTCCAAGATTCACTTATAAATCAATTAGATGAAGCCTGTATTAGCACCTGATCTGTCTTTGTCAATTAACAATATCACTAGCGGCCAGGCGTCATCATTGGCATTGTGCATCGTTGGTCTAATATAAAATCAGCTTGTAAATTTTTATGTTCACCGACTCGTTTATCCGAAAAACTTATAAAACACAGTGACAAAAATAAAAAATAATAACTGATATCGATGGTATTGACTATCGACTTATACAAGTTCGCACAATTCCCTGCCACCAACAGATACCCGTAGATTCATACTCATTGGTTAGACTCATGCATACGTATCACAAGGGAAATATAAATAATATTCTCACAATCTGTTCTTTTCCGTAAGTCTTCCGAGTTTATTTACAAAAGTATTACGGTCTAGTTTCAGCGACATCGTTTCTATGCAAATCAATACCGACGAGTGTCGCTGTCAGACGTCTTATACAATTCACTTGATATGAATTTCCAATAATATTCATTCGCAATTATTATTTGGATGGAGAATAAACGCCCGGGTATATTATTATAGACAGAACAATGTTTCTTCTACGGGTTATTGATAAAGGAGGAGGAAGGAAGTCATTGATATTTTTTGTCATAGTATTTCGCCAAAAATCAAGAAAATTTAAAGACTAATATACTCAGCGACATTTTATATCTTTTACAGTTACATAAAGTATTGGTTAAAAATAATCTCTCAGAAGAAACGGCTTTTTAACATTTACCGAGATCAGGCAGTGCCGGGGTCAAGTGATTTAGATAAGGTTATCATACCTTCAATACAAAATAGATTTATTTTGTTACTTTTTCTTTAATTTAATCATAACAAGTAAATTCGCCGCCTCATGGTAAGTGATCGCCACCTTTTATAATAACTATTTATTTATTTATTTAACTACTCCAACACCGTCAATGACAGGTAACATAATTGTTAATGGGATGTGGTATCTACTCGGACGAGTTTACACGAGTTTCCTCCTCCTCCTCATTCTCTTTTAGCAATAGTGAAATAAATGTTTTTTTATGAATATTGTTGTATATGTAATATTGTCAATTAGTAAACCAATAAGTGAGATTTATGAGAAAATAGGTGTTTATTATATATAAATATATGAAATGAGATGAGATGTGTATAATTTATATAGCAAAATTTAATTGGACACATGCAGCTTTGCTCACGATGTTTTCCTTCACCGTCGATAACGACATGAATTAAAAAACACAAAAACGTCAAACATACGAACCTATTTAAATCCGTGTGGTTTATTCAATATCTATAATAGCAAGCGTTACGCGTGTCTATATAATGTTAACTAAAAGCTGAGACAAAAATAATAAGCCAACGATAAATTAATTATTCTTCAGTATTAAACAATATGTTGTCGATGATTAGATGAATAGCCTAGATAGCCCAGTGGTAAGAACCCGTGAATCTTAACCGATGATCGTGGGTTCAAACCCGGGCAAGCACCACTGAATTTTCATTTGCTTATTTTGTGTTTATAATTCATCTCGTGTTTGACGGTGAAGGAAAACATCGTGAGGAAACCTGCATGTGTCTAATTTCCCTGAAATTCTGCCACATTTGTATTTCACCAACCCGCATTGGAGCAGCGCGGTGAAATAAGCTCCAAACCTCCTCCTCAAAAAGTGACAGGAGGCCTTAGCCCAGCAGTGGGACATTCACAGGCTGTTACTGTACTGACGATAATTGAGTTTTCATCGAAAATAAATTATGCACCGATAATAAGTTGTCTATACAACCTAGTAATAATTGCACATGTTCGTTAGCGCTACAGAATAATCATTGGAAGTGTCATCGTCTCGTGGTGTCGAGTTTCCTCATGCGGACCAGGCTCACATTGATCGGAATTGAAAAAAAATAATTTTCAATTTAACTCGTATTGATTAAGGACAGCCTTTATAAATCGGCTCTTAAAACAAATATAGAGTAATAAAAATATAAATTATTACGTATCGAAATTTATAAAAACCTGCCATTTTGTAACTAATTTCTGAACTAATAATTCCACGTTCTGTTGACGTTTATTTCCTAAACTGTATAATATAAACATTTGTATAAACAATGCAGATGATTAAAATGTAAGAAGCGTGTTGTAAGGTCTTATTTCTGGTAACACAGAGACGGTTGTATGTATGTATGTGTATGTGTGCCTACATCCAAGCATTTATGAAAATAATAATAATTACTATTATTTACGTTGCGGCTGTGTTATTCATGAAGTTTATTCAGCGGAATCAGTATTTTGTTTTCATTTACCACATCAACAAACAGTAACACTACTAAAGATGTAAAAATGGAATTGTATATTAAGAAAAATATTTAATTCTTTTTTTAATAGTTGTCAAACAGTCCCCGTTAATGAGAAGAGCCCTTGCCCCGTTTCGCTAAGTGGCATACGTTCGTCCCGGCTTTTTGCCCGGCATCCTCTGCTTTGTGCTTAGTTCCGCTTCCTCTCCCATTCAACGAGCTGTTTGCTCCTCATGTACACGTATCCACATGCACGAGTACTATTCTCGCACGCAGCTCTCGTGCACTCTATGTCACGTGTGTCTACCACCACACTGATGTTAAACCGTTCGTATAGATAATCTATTTAATAATGCTTGGCGTTGAAGTAGAATAGTATTCAGCATGCGAAACAGACAGAATATTGAAATAATTTTGGCTGTTTAATATTCACATTGAAGTTACCGAAGCAAGGTAAAAAATTATTCAATCGGTTAAAAATACTTGAGACTCGGCCAATAAGTAACTCTTACCTTTTAAAGGGGGTAGTTTGACAAGTTCTTGATTGTGATTGTGCACGTTGAAACGGCTGGAGCCGTGCCTCCGCGGTTGGCCGTTCCACCCGGGAGGGCGCGGACCATCTGCGGATTTTGGCACAATGGCCGCGGGCGGTGGCGGCCTTGTTCCCAGCGCGGGTTTATCTGGACGACTCTAAAACGAGAAGAAATAAAAGTATTCTTTAATGGTTTGAAATGGTGATATTTTGTACTTTAATAAATCTACATAGATAAGTAAGGAAATATATATTGATAAGGATATAGAGAATCGCTTAATTATAATGAAAAATTGAGTATAAGCTAAATTTATTTATAACACTTGTAATATACAGAATAAACGTTTATTTATTAAATGAATAGTTAAAATCGTATGGAGATAGTAGGAGACTACATGGTCATAAATACATAAAAGTCGGCCAACTATTGTAACATAGTTGTATATCAGCATACATTCCGTTTTATTTTATATTGTCTGTGTTTTCGATGACAATAATAATTGAGTTGTCATCGGAAATGAACTATGACAGACAATATAAAATCAGTAAATAGGCATGGATAAATCAATTCATTAGCTTTTTTCTCTTATTTGTAGAAATAAAGTTTTTTCTGTTTGGTAGGTATTGACGACCATTAATGTTATCAATAAAATAAACACTTTGAGAGTAAGAGGTGCAAAAAATATGTTCGAAACATAAAAATTCATATATGTACGATTTCATTAAAATTTTTACCAATTATTAAGGTCGAATTTCGACCACTGGGCGAATACTATTACAAAATAAAAATGTTTGTCAAGTATATTTTAATTATTTCTAATAATACACCCTAATCTGGACGAATATATATTCCTCGGGATGTAAAACAGGCACCGTATGGATAACAAGTAGGTCAAATGACGTCACGTGCTGTGGGCTGATCACAACCAATTCAATGTCAATAGAAAACCATAGTCATTAGAATGACATTAACGGTTTGTTATTTTTAGCTCCGCCATAGGTGGCCTCATCACGGAACACTTTGATACCTATTATGGTACAAACATAGAGTTGGGAATCTTTTATTTTGCTTAACACCTATATTATATTTTTTATGTCGATATTATTACTGATGCTATAAGCTGATACTACACCTCAGAGATGCCGTTACGTCACGACCTCGTGTTTACTGGATTTGTATACATTAAATCTATTCATTTTTGCACATAAATAATTCAGTCTGGTTAGTATGT
Source organism: Nymphalis urticae (assembly GCA_905147175.2). NCBI lineage: Eukaryota > Metazoa > Arthropoda > Insecta > Lepidoptera > Nymphalidae > Nymphalis > Nymphalis urticae. Next base: position 2,964,574 of record LR990002.1, read on the forward strand.
GTATAATGGAAAGAATAATTGACAGTTTTGTGCTTAATTTTTACGCTTCCACATCACTTAATCTTAGAAAGTCTTTACTTTTAAAATGTGACAAGTTCGAAGCTTAATTGACAATTGATTTTCATGCCATTCGAAGCTTTTTTTATTTAGTCGGGCAAAAGGGCCAAGGAACTGCATCGTTAGCCGAGATGGCCCAGTGGCTAGAACAAGTTAATTTAAATTAACAGTCGTTGGGACAACCCGGTCAAACACCACTGAGGTTTATGCCTTAATTTTGAGTAATAATTTATCTCGCGCTCTGGGAGAAGGAATTATTAGATTAAAGGTATTTTTTATACCTTATTTCACACTTATTTTTGCGCACTCACTTCTGTACTATCGTAATAATTCCATTTCCAACCCGCATTTGGCTACAATTCCATGACTAGGGTACCGCGACCGAGTTCGACCAGGAGGATATCATATTTATCTTCTCTCTAGGCTTAGAAATGAGAAAACGTATTTTTTATAATGACTAACTGAAAAAAGAATTACTAAACCAATATACATAAAATTTATAATTTAAATTTAGATATAATCAAATGTGTTTTATTTTGTAGTAAAAATATTAGTTATTCTAAGGTATTCTGTCTTATGTGAGTCGATGCAATTAGCAATTGAATATGCTATCGGTTATGTACATGTCTATTTTCAAATACCCTTATTGCTATTATATACACGTTTATATATTGTAACAACTGTTCTGTTCAAGGTTAACACCTCAAACCATTGTCAATATGGAGCTAATACGTAACTAATTATATATCTTGTACCATTAACGTAATAAATAACACGTGACCTTTATGAATTATTATTAAATATTTGATAATAACAATATTCAACTACTTCTTTTTAAAAATATTAAACTAATTCGTTAGTCTAGTAGCTATATAGTTAGTATATCCCGAAGCACTGGATTCAAATCCCAGGATTAGCAGTCTTAGAGTTTGGAAGTGGATAGTATTTATAATTCCTTCGGAAGGCACTCTGTCGGTATCGGGTGGCCGTCTGATGATGAGAGTGGTGGAATAGAGATCTCCTGTGTTTATTCACGATAATATCATTTACGCAACATGTTGGTCTATTTTTTCTTAAGATAACCTTGTTTCCCTAAAAATTTAACTATAAGCCTAAGTCAGACTAAAGTTAAAAGAACAAAAGCCTCAAAAAAGAAAAATAGTCAACTATCTATATTATTGTAACCACGCATATGCGTATTCGAATTACTATCTGTAGTTACCGTACGCACTCCTCGCAGTTATTTTTAACAGGCCCACTAGATCGCGCGTTTTACTAAATTATTTTTTCAACGATTAAAAACTATATTTGTTGTTGTTCTTAAGAAAATCATTTAAAGGAACTGGATATATTGACAGAGAATAAAAAAAATCTAACAAGTATAACAACCCTTCAAAGTAAATCTTAGTATAATGCCTAAAGAAATGGCTTTTAGGGCGTAATTGCAATCGATCAATCGTATTTGGGTGATAAAAAAGCATATTGTTGCATAAAGTTACTTGTTTAGTTATAATAGGCGTTAATGAAATACCATACTTCTCTAGTGTAGATTATGGCCCAACGTACTATTTATAATATATTCACTTTTTCATTGTGTTTTAAATATCATGTAGTGGCCATTGTTTCGTAACTTCTTAGCTATTAACGCTACCGTTTCATAGCGATCTGAAAGTTCCAAATAGCTGCCATACCATCGTCACAAAACGGATTTATTGAATAATCTAAGCGATTTGGTAAAACCAAAGTTATTTTTTTTCCAGTTATTTGTATTATTAAATGATTCTTTTTTTTCTCTTCGGATAAGTCAAATACGTACAATATAATTACAAAATTGTTACATTTCATATCAGTTTTCCGTGTATTGTATATTCTTTGCACTTGCAGAATAAATAGGTAAGTTTCCCGATGAATATTTTACTTAACTAAACAAAAGCTGAGCCAAGAGGTAAAGATCAATGTTAATCGGAGTTTTTTTTTTTGTATTTATATTTTGTTCCTTTGTCAGCAACGTGTTGTTTTGATTAAGTAAAAATAAACAACATATGAGCGGTATTAACATAGGTACCTATGGTATATTATATTTTTCATATCTTGCAATAATAAATTTTATCACTTTACACGTCATATTGTAAAATAAAGCCTTCCCGCCGCCTCTGTCTGTCTGTATGTGATAATCTCAAAAATTACCCAACGGATTTTCATACGGTTTTCACCAATGGCCGGAGTGATTTATGAGGAAGGTTTCAATATATAATGCATTACTGTTTTGTATAAATCGACTGAAATATGACGATGCTTATCGAAGATGTCGGAAAAAATCATGCCGACTGGGAGCTTTACTGGAGCGCTCCTCGTAAACTTATAGTTATATCATAATCGTTTTATGTGGACTCTTATTCTACCTGTGCGACGCCAGCTACCGTAGCTACCCGTCATGCATGACATATATATATGTCAGAAATAATAAATTTAAGTGGGTATAGGACGCCACTCATTTTTTAGAATATCAACAACAATGGCGGCCGTTTAAACGGCAAATCATTTGAATCCGCGACATATACCTGTCATAGTTAATAGTAACGAAAATTTAATATTCACAAAAACCTGAAATGTTTCAGACGCAAAAGCTTTAAAGAACAAATAAATCTTAAAATATAATCTGTGGAACTTCAGTTTTAAGTTTATGACAGTTCGACATTGCTTTTATTGAAAACTCAGATGAAATCATGATCGAAGACATTTAAACTCTCTGAAAATACTTGTTTTCCTTACGGAACTCAATATTAAAACTCAGATGAATGGAGCCATTAATTGTTTGTGCTCGCCAAGGTTAACTTTATTTATAGCTCTGTTCTTGTTATATGTATTTTCTCATCTTCTATTGCAGGAGTATGTTTTGTACTTTGTGAATACTTTAAATCGTACCGTAGTGTTAAAATAAATTGCATATTTTGTTTTAAATAAGACAAAAGAATGTGAAATTCAAGCTTATCACGTCAATCGTTTAAATTTAAAGAGGGTGAAACTGCGAAACGAAGTTAGTGACAATATTATTTACTAAAACCATCTCCAAAACGCGTTACAATTTCTGGTATAAGTTTTATGTATATTGATTTAGTAATTTCTTCAATCAATAGGCAAAACAAGAATTCTTTTCCTCATGTATTAGTATACCGAAATTTATAAATGATTTAATTTTTTTTGTTTGTAGTGTGTGTATGTGTACCTATGTGTGTGTTTTTATAGGTCATTATACTTATCAAAAACAAATCTGCCTAGCGTCATAAAAGGAACCATTAATTTCACTTTCTAGAATGCCGTTAGGCTTACTCCGGCACGGCTGTACCACGCCGCTGCATCGTTTCCGCATATGAGATGTATGGATGAATCGTAAAGAACACACCCGATGCGTTGCTTCAAAATGTATTATATTCGAATTAAGTTTTCAATATCATATGAAAAATGCTCTCTAACATTTTAAAGTTATTGTAATACTATATACTGTATACTTTGTGTATGTATATGTATGTGTTTTCTAATTTCTTTCGCTTCACATATCTTAAAAGTAAAGGATTAACATCCAGTAAATGTTTCGCTGTTTGCTGAGTTCTCCTCTCTTCTTAAGAAGAGGTTTTGGTTTTTATTCCACCACGTTGCTCCAACGTGGATTCTCACATGTTACATCATTTAATTAGACACGCATTTTCTCATGACGTTTTCCTACACCAGTAGGAGATGAATTATAAACACAAATCATTCACATGAAAACTCAGTGTCACTTGTCTGGGTACCTGCGGTCTTCGATTAAGAATCTCGTGTTCTAGCCACTGGGCTGCAATCTTGAGAAAAATAATCAATTTTTTTTTTATTTTTTTTATAGAATAGGAAGACGGACGAGCATATGGGCCACCTGATGGTAAGTGGCCCAAACGCCCTTAGACATTGGCACTGTAAGAAACGTTAGCCATCGCTTACATCGCCAATGCGCCACCAACCTTGGGACCTAAGATTTTGTCCCTTGTGCCTGTAATTACACTGACTCACTCACCCTTTAAACCGGAACACAACAATACCAAGTACTGCTGTTTTGCGGTAGAATATCTGATGAGTGGGTGGTACCTACTCAGACGAGCTTGCACAAAGCCCTCCCACCAGTGTGGGATATTAACTGATAAAGTTATCATCAAATTCGAATCAAACTGAATTTTAGATAAACAATACCTCTGAAGCTGTCAAACGAGAAGTTAATATACAATATATATATATAAGTTAGCACAATATGTATAAGTTAATATACAATATATGAGCAAACCAAAATTACAGGCAGATTTTGTTTGTTGTCTATAACATGATTTCAAAGGCAGAAATGTTGATAGAAAATAGCTATGTACAAAGGTCTTTCGTAATTCGAGAATACGTGATAATAACTTCGGACCAGGTCGAGTTTGTAGTATAGGTATATTTAATCGAAACCACAGTGTAGCCCAGCAAAGCTAACACGTACCGTCTTAACGAGCGTGTTGCGTCAAGCTTAAATATATATCTGAGGTTTTTTTTATATAGAATAGGTAGGCAGACGAGCATATGGGATACCTGATGGTAAGTGGTTACCAACGGCGATATAAGAAATATTAACCATATATACAAGCCAATGCGCTAGCAACCTTGGGACTTTGAAAGGTTTATTTAAATGCGTAAATATTTTATCAACGGATACATATTTTGTAGAAAGTAAGTTTGTTGTTTTGTTATGCTTTCAAGTCTTAACTCAACCGATCATCATGAAATTATAAATATAAACGTCAGAAATACAGAAAAGGACCTAGGGCACCTAGCACCTCCCATCTCCCTCTAACTTGTAGACGAAATCGCAGACGTAAACTAGTATACCATAAAAAAGCAACTCACTACGACACCCCTATGCGGTGCAGAGCTTATAGGCCTACATTGCTGAAATGGTTAATCCGAGACTAGTTCTCGATTCGATAAACAATTGACTAATTTCGTTACTAAAATCATATTTTAAAATAAAAATGATCTCTTAATATTAAGTGATTATTTTTGAAAAAAAAAAAATCTATTGTATGTAACTCCTATAGCGCTAATTGAAACTGATTTAAGAACTCAACTTTGCAAATAATAACTAAACCAGTATTTGTTTAGTTTGTTCTATCAATTAGCGTCGTTTCTTACATTAGCTGTAATGTGAGACAAGGTTACGACGCGATTCCCTACAAAAGACATTGTATCTTTCATGTATAGAAATTTATGTGCCATTAGACATACCATATAAGTTTTATAACGTAAGACGCGTTGGTATTGAATATTCTGTTATTAACAATAAAAAACGAAATTATATTCTGACATTCGACCTTACTTAAAAACCTTGTTTAGCGGATATTTACTTAAACACTGACTTCCCTCTCTGTCACCATTGATTTGACATTCGAAAGAAGAAGACAGCATTGTTTAACGAATCCCCGTTAAAAAACATTTAAAGGTAAAGCTGTTATCTATTAACAGTTCATTTTCATAATGACGAGATTTTTTTTTAATAGTTACAATAAATGGCATATTATAAAACAAAACCGCTGTCTGTCGGTCTGTGTAAACGCGATAAGCTCAAAAATTACCGAACAGATTTCCATTCGGTTTTCACCAATGGATTGGTGCTTCACGAAGAAGGTTTAGGTGTTAGTTAAGGTTTTGTGTTAAATTGGCTAAAATATGACGACGATCGTTGAATATGTCGCAATAATCATGTCGACTGGCAGCTGTAAGCTGGCTGACTGGTGGCGTAAGCCGCGGTATTAAGATATAAACACTTTATATGGATCCTTATCCCAGCTTGTATTTTACAACATAAACGTATATTTATAATATCAAAATATTTGTTTATATAAAATTAACAATGCTTTGTTTAACTTCATCGCATCAACCTTTGTTTACCGGCGATCATGATTACGTAACAATATAAAGTTATTTTTGCATGCTTTTATTTATAACTTCATCTGCTAATGTATGTGGAGCAAGGGTCTTTCAACAAAGTTTTAAGCTAACACCAGCCCATTGATTGAGCTAAATTTTTGCACATTTTTAGTGCTGGTGACAATATACTATTAAGATTTTTTAGTTACCGAATATTTATTATTACTATTACTAAGTAGTAGTAGAAGTAGTAGTAGTACGAAATATTGGACACTGACGATAAATAACAGCTGATTTTTAAAGATTCAAAATCAAAATAAGAAACATTATTTTATTAAATTAACTATACTATCAACTACTTCTTGGTGGTGGGGCTTTGTGCGTGCTCATCTGAGTAGGCACCGTCGACAGCGACACATCAAATGTTCTACCGCCAAAAAGCATTATATATATTATTATTTCGTGTATTATTATGTATTGCTATGTTTCGATTTGACTGAACCAGTGAAACTACAGGCACAAGCGACATATCATCTTAGTTCTCAGGGTTGATTGCGTATTGGCGATTTAACCTTTGGAGTCTAAAGAGAAGAACTAATGTATACAATATCGATCCATGTACTATTTAATAATATATTTAAAAATTAGTATCGAAAAGTTATAAAAACATATCGTGACACTTATGGAGTCATCTAGAAGACGATCCGATTGTATTTTGATCGAATGTAAACATTCGATTCCGTAAGTGTAATATAATGCTTAGCAGTTCATATATAAGGTAGCAGTAAATATGACACGATACATTTACTCTTATATACTGCTTCATATTAAGTGGAAACGCATCGATATCTTACCCGTGCAAATGTTTAACTAATTGTTTCATAAGATATGAATTACACGTATGCCTTCTTATAATATAGTTTGGCGGACGGGCAAATAGAACAATAGATGGTAAGTGGACACCACCAACGATAGACATTGGCGCCGTATTGATTGTTATTGTAGCCGCTTGATATGATATTCTGACTGACCGAATTGCAGCCACAACGGCCAGAATCAAAGGATAGCCAACTGCGCAGATGATGTAAAAGTGTGTGCGCGATTACAGATGCATCGACTCTTATCTCACTGGACCACATAGATCAGACACAGAACATAGCTTTATATACTTTCAAAAGGCAAAGCTTTCAAGAGTGTCAAATTTTTTTTTTTTTATAGAATAGGAAGGCGGACGAGCATATGAGCCACCTGATGGTAAGTGGTCACCAAACGCTAAAGAATAAAGATGATTTATCCTGTACTTACACGGGCTTAATCGCGCCTCAGACGCCTCAGTTGGTTGGTTTGTATGAATGTTTGGTGAGATTTAGATTAAAAAATTAAAACTCAAAACATCGGTATCTAGAACGTTATATATTAACCACTAGACTGTTAAAGCAATTCTTTGTTAATAAAGTATTGTTTAAACAAGTAATTACTTTCCCTAAAATGTTAGGTATTTCCGAAATAATAGAAACATAAGGTCACGGCCAAGGTCGACAAGTCGTCGTTAGCATAAATCAATAACGTATGTAAAATTGTTAGGATATCAACTAATAACTGCGATGGCTGCGACACTTGTGAAGGACGTTTGCGGTACGAACACGTAACACTATACTATAGTTATTTTTATCGTTATTATTTTAAATACATACACACACATATAAACACAGCATATTAAATTAACCGTTCGTTTTTGTTACTTGTAATGTTCTTTTAAACGTATTGACATGCGAAGAAAATCATGTCATGAATGATATATCAAAGCTTTGAATGGTTTCGCTTTGTGCAATAGAAAATTATAAGAACTACACTATAGTTAACTAATCGAACGCAATTAGCTTAAACGATCATAATGCTATTCATACAATAATTACAAGTTACACATTATGGCGCCGTGTAATTAAAGAAAACTGTAACGGAGAAGTGTTTATGTTTTTTTTTGTTTTGTTTTGTATATCATGCAATTTTTTTTCCTTCTATACGAGCACGCATCACGCGGGTGACCGGCGGGATTTTAATTAAATTCGATATGGTGATAGCTTCACGTTCGACATGCTTATAAGAATACTAGTTTCTATTCGCGGCTTCGCTCCCGGGAATTTCCCCGGAATAAAATTAATTAAAATTAATGTAACAGTTTATTTATTTACATAACAACAGATTTGAACTAATTATACAAATCAACACCACTAAGTATGTGTATAGGTTGAATGTTGTAACCGTGGATATCATATTTAGAGTCCCTCTTCACTATCAGCTACTCCGCAATACGAAATTATATTTGGCGGCACATTGGAATAATCACCAAACCTTCTCCTTAAAAAAAAAGGAAGAGGAGGCCTTATCCCAGCAGTGGGACATTCACAGGCTGTTAAGGTATTTGGCGGCACATAAGCTACCTATACAAAACAATCACGTCAATATGTCACTCAGTTACTTTGCGATAGAAGGACAAACCAACAAACAAACGTTTGCATTTTTTCCATACATTTATAATATTGGTAGGGTTAAATGTGTATGATATACATATGTATTATATCTGCCTGCACAGCATGTCGTGCAAGGGACGTTTAAATCTGATCCATGATTGATATGAATATATTTGAAACGGGAGCTCACTTTATAATAGCTGGATATGGTTGGTAGTCTCATTTTATCGTTGTCTCCGGCTCCCAGTATCGTAGCGACATTAAAATACATATAATTTTAAAGCTTTAAAATAATATTTAACACCGATTTTTTTCATCAAAATCAGTCCGTCAATTTGTTCGTGGTACTCTAACAAACAGACATTAATTTTGTTAAATTTATATATATATTTGTTCACCTTTTAGGTATGCTTGCAATATACCTTAGATACAGTGCAAGAGAGGTTAAAACAAATCAGATTTCAGCCAAGTCCACTGACTTATAAACTACACAAAAACGTTTAGTTCTCGGCATTAGCAAACAGATTTTTTATTGGGTATAGTTTGACGGTGTCTCAGATTAAATAATTAACAGCGAACTTTTTTAATACATTTCCGTATTAACTAGTTTCAAAATATCGCTTAAACAAAATTTTCTATTTAGGAATAATAATCACAACGGAGTCCGAGGACTTACACTCAAAAGGTAAAAAAAAAACTTTATTCCATACTTATCTTTATGATATTGTTCTAGAAATTTCGAAGGAAAGAGTCGCTTTTCATTAAAACAGGTTCATTAATTTCTAAACTATGCAAATATAACGAGAATCTGTTAATTCCGTAAGAACATTTCGCTATCGCTATTACTACGATACATCGACCTAGATAAGCTAAACTTTACATAGAAAATCAAAACAAAATTCATGTATCCAATTTTATTTGGCGTCCAAAAATGTAGGTCACAACGCGTACTGAAGACGTTCGCGGATTAATATTATTATTAGCATTATCATTTGTATTTATATATAAACCTTCGAATTTATTAGTAACAATGTGTTTATTTTAGAACAAATTATCAATTAAGTAGTACCTTCATTATTCTCATACAATTGAAATATATTATATTGTTAACAATAATTATGGAACTTTACCATTCAAAAATTTTTAATCGATATTTAATTATTTTAAAAACAGAATAATTCAATTGCGAATGATACAGACAGCATTAACATGATTTATTAATAATTTTCATAAATCCCTGCTTTGAGTTATTGCTTACAGAGCAAATTTAATAAAGACCCCAAATCACTAAACCAAAATCCATGTAACTCACCATAATTAGAGGTCTATCGACCGAACGTCGCTTCTGGAACATGGCGGAGAGCGAATGTCGACTCAGGTTGGCGGAAGCCGCTGACGCCAACATTTTTGCCACTAAACACACTCTAAGAACCAACACTGTATCTTGAACTGCCTTATACTTATCCATCAACACTTTATTATCACTTGCACAAATGATCAACTAAATCATATCACATATTTTTGGTAAACTGGCAGAGCTTTAGAAAAACCATATTACGTTTATGTAAATACTAGTTAGGTCGTTCAATTCGCACTTCGACACTAACTTTCTCTACAAATGATTCACATAAACTGAATAGATGCTCGACGAACAGGATATTTAGACGGTAAAAGAATTATCGAGATCGCTTCATACAAAATTAGATTGTGGATAAATACGTCAACTAGTTTATTAACTAACAAAAACATTCAGTTACTTCTACGTAATAATTGTAAATTTGAAATCGGGCAAAGCTATTTTATATTTATATAATATACACTGGTTTATCATGACTGTAAAATACAATTAATGAAATTAGGACGAACCGAAAAGTATATAAGCCGAAATAAAGACATTTAATTGCTAATGAAACACGTATATAAACCAACACGTAAAAAGTAACTAATGTAGAAATCCAATTTCGTTGCGTTTCAGTTTCATAAATCCGCATTATCTCGTTTATTTACAACGTATAAAAACTGACACTGACATCATTGCTGTAAAAATTCTCGAGAATTATGTTATGCATTAAGCCACGCTTTGTGACCGGCTCAATGTTAGCTTTGATGTTTGTACAGGCAGACGCAAAAGTTTGTACACTAGATCTGAAACGTTTTAGGCATCCGCGTGTATTTATACAAACATTTATTAACATTTTTTGCAACTGTTAGAAAACCTGTATAATAACTGAACGTGTATAGTGAATTGCGGGGCAAACTTTAAGCCCTGGCAAGCCTGAAGCCTTAAGCCCTGACAAGCCCTAAAGCTTCAAGCCCTGAAGGAGGACTGAGGACTGAATTCTTACATAATGCTCATAATTCTTAAATCTGTGCCGGATGAAAATGTGACTCACTAGTATCCGTGGCCGCCTCCTCAATTGGTCCTGGACCTTAGTCCAGAAGTAGGATATTAACAAACTATTACTTTACATAAATTTAAGAACATGAAATTCACGCTTTTCATATCAATAGCTTAAAAAAGCGGGTGAAACTGCAAACCGCGGCTATTCACATGTGTATATAATAACATAGTATATTATTTACTAACACCTTCTCCAAAACGTGCTGCATTTTCTGGTTTATATATATATAGTAGATTATTTTCAGTCGTTCCAAACAAAACCTTCGTGTTTATTAGTATTGATTGACAAATAGGCTTATTTAACATTTCATTTGAGAGTTAAGGCTCTTTAAGCTAAAGGAGGGCTCTTTTACTTTTTTTTTCTTTGATAAAACATTTACCGTTCTCGCGAAAAAACTCTCTTTCTGAGCCAAATAATATTTTAAAAATACAGTAAAGAAGTGTATGCTTTCCGCATCAATATAATATGATAAGATAAAATAAAGTGCATACGATCAAGTATATATGATTATTTTCATATAATATGTATTGTTTATATATCGTTTTATTTTATGTTACATAATTTAATATTTAAAGTTTTTATTGATATTGTACTTAAATCACATTTTTTCTTTTTCTATATAAAGTAGATAGGCGGACGGTAAATGCCCCACCTGATGGTTAGTGGTAACCAACGCGTATAGACATTGGCTTCAAGAAATATTAACCCATCCAACACCCCTTACATCGCCAATGTGCCATACTTATGTCATTCATTGTTATATTCTCAGCGACAGTACTGCAATTCGTAAAGGAAATTCATTTAATGAATTAGATACGGAGCGGCGTACAACAAATGCGCGTTCAATAGTGATAAGAACAAAACAAGAAAACCGATGCTATTGTAAACATGTTTAGAGAGTAAAACGTAAATGTTATAATAATAAAGGCGTATAAAATTATAATTAAAATGCAATTAAATCGTTTATCAACTATAATTAATGTAATAGGCTAAGGCTTCTCTATTGAAGATAAAAAAATACTTAAAGTATTAGATAATTTCAGAAAATCAAATGGGTATGCATTCTCTTTTCATTTATTAATAAAGTATGGAGTTTGCTTATAAATAAAAAGTTACAACACTTTCGGTTGCAATGTCTAAAAATTCTAATATCAAAATAAAGCAGATGACCTGCTCTGCTGCGCACACGCAGTTAACGTCAGCGGGAGACGCCCACGTGACACAGAGAAAGCAAATAATGACGCGCCAATGCCAAGAATATCCGCAGATATTTTTTTAACTCGCGGAGATCTTTTACTGTATATGGCAAATTAATACATAATTCAAGACATCGCCGAACAAGATCAGTGAAAGCGGCAACTTTACCTTGGAAATATATTAAGACGTGTTTTATTCAAATCGAGTCTGTATCAATCGATCTTCAAAACGGAACATGAAGATCTTGTATTTAGGTGAAAATAAATTTCCGTATATCCGTTGGACACTTACGGACCAATTACCATGAAAGTTGGCATATATTTATTTTTCCACAAAGAAGGTTTTAAATACCACTCTGTTATAAATTGCTGCTGATGGCGCTGCAGCTTATAAACTTCGATTGCATTCAAGTGATTGCTATAAGTATTAGTCTATACTAATATTATAAAGAGGTAAAGTTTGTGAGGTTGTAGGGGTAATCTCTGGATTTACTGAACCGATTTTGAAAATTCTTTTACCAATAGAAAGCCATATTATTTGTGAGTGTCGTAGGCTCTGCCGTAGGCGTTTTTCGTGGTAGTGGGATTTGCAAAGTTAGTCGGAGAAAAAACGGTCGAACGAAAATTTCTTACGAACGCTGCCTAAACGATGGGAGATATATGATTGAGTTCTAGAGAAAAGTTGTAGAACTTGATAAAGCCTACAAAGTCAGCGACAACATATGTCTAAATTTAAGTCCCAAAAAGTAGTTTTTTATATAAAAAATTAATTTAAATCATTAGGTCATGTTTATTGGTCATATTATCAACAATTATGAATTCTTATCAAAATAAGAAAACTTATCGCCTCAAGTGTTTAAAACCAAAGATTTTTTTCCTTTTTCTGCATATAATTTGGACCAATGGTTAAAGACATTATTACGACATAGGTATGGAAACGCCACCGTATTGTAATCTGAGTGATATTTCTATTAGACGGAGTTTTTCATATACAACACGTCAATTTATTTAGAAATAAATTGCTTTATAACCAAGGAAATTTTATTTATATGAAATTCAATGTCTACAGTTTTGTTTTTTGTTGAATAGTTTAAGATATAATTTAAAATATCAAATACAATTTAATTAATGTTCGGGCAATCAAAAGAAAAAAATTTTTACCGCCCAACGAAGTGGGCACGGGTCAGCTAATATATATATATATATAGACGGCAGACGAACGGACAGCGTCTGCCGGGTTTTCCTAGTAATCTATATTATCGTGTAAACATATAGGAATGTATTCATCGCTAAACCGCTTTCAAACAAAAACGACGATGCCAAACAATACGACAAGATAAATAAGGACCAAAACCTGTTTCTTGCTTCCCCAGTTTAAAATCTGTAATCGAATAAAAATAATATTTATAACATGTAACAAACATTTACATTACAATAATTAGATACGAGATTATCAACAAATCTAACAGTAAAACCAGCGAAAGTAGCGGAACACCATTTAAAAGCACTTCGTCATAATTATGCAATCCGTTATAAATCATTCTCGAATTCCTTAACGTTTTTTTTTTTAATTTCCAAAACCTGCACAGTACAAATTAACATAAAATTATTCAACAGTTACCAATCCAGTTTCCGAATTATCCCCAGACTGAATACGCTCACCTGTGGTTCTTACATTCGCGCAATTATTTTAAAAAAATAATTTTATTATTTAAAAAAAAATTGTCATTGTATATATAAGCTAAAATATTTTTATTCATCGCAAAATTAATAAAACCTTCGACGGGCATAGTATTCGTTTCTCTTATAAGATACCGTAGATTTTTATCTTAGCCTATCAATAACTTTAAAAGTAACTTTTAAAAAAACCTTAATAAATAAGGTTTATAACTCGCTAAGACTATATAAATCATAAAATAGAGCGATGTTAGTATTCATCAATTTTCATGAAGGGTAAATTACAAATGAACTGTATTTAATTAACATACATAATATGTTAATTGGTGGAAAAGAGTAACTAGTGATTTTTATTTTATTTCTATTATTGAATATGTATGCGAAGAAGCATATGGGCCATCTGATGGTAAGTGGTCACCAACGCCCATAGACATTAGTATTGTAAGAAATGTTAAATATCCTTACATCGCCAATGGGCCACCAACCTTGGGAGCTAAGATGTTATGTCCCTTGTGCCTGTAATTACACTGCCTCACTTACCCTTTAAACTGGAACAAAACAATACCAAGTACTGCTGTTTTGCGGTAGAATATTTGATGATTGGTTGGCAAATACACAGATGAGCTTGCACATAGCCCTGCTACCAGTAAATTGAGTTTCTTGCTCGTTCTTTTTAGTAGAATCTACATTCCAGACAACTATTAATTAAAAATCAATAAACCTATTGATTTTTAATAGTCATATTTCAAGGTATCTATTTAAAACATTTACAAAGTTAATCTACACAGAGCAAGCCCAGTATTTTTAGGCAAATAATAATTATTATCAAGAAATTATCTTTATAATATATGTAAGAACAAATATTCTGCATATATGTACATATGTTATTTTAAAACAAAAGATAATACGTTTAACATTAGACTGCATTATCTTCTGATTACAATCTAGCCTCTGATACGTAGTAAGCTCGAGTCTATTTTGAACGTAACTAATCTAAATAAACTGCAAGACAAACATTAACATGTGATAGTTTAAAATAGTTTAGATCACACGAAGTTAAACATTACTCGTTGGAAACGTTTACAAAACAATATTTTCCCAGTAGATTCATTGCGTCTGCTGTTGACTGGTTGAGATAAAATAATTCATTTTCAAATACTTTATACTATACCAATCGCACTAGTGTGTGCGTGTGAGTGTGAGTGTGTGTGTGTGTGTGTGTGTGTGTGTGTGTGTGTGTGTGTGTGTGTGTGTGTGTGTGTGTGTGTGTGTGTGTGTGTGTGTGTGCGTGTGCACTGCACACATACTTTGACAGCGTAACAATATTTTCTTATGAAAAGAAAATAAAATACTAATTTGTTATCAGATCTTTCGCTCATATCATAATCTGTACTCACATCTCTTATTATCATAAAGATACTACGCAAAAATTAAGTATTAATTAAAAGAGTGCCCACATGATAATAATCTTTTGAATACATAAAAATGTACGTAAAACACGTACCTAACAATATTTTAGTGATGACGTGTTATCGTTATAGATTCACAGAAAAAAGAAAGTACAAAACACACCAAAAAGCTTAAACACCAAACTTGGCTAACATTTATTTAACCATATACTGTAAAACACTTTTTTACTGACATTCCTTTCAGCAACAGTTGTACAAAATTACATTGACCTTTATCGTACCTTTCATCTTATTGTGTTCAAAGTTCTGGAAACAAATAGAACATCTACTCGTGTTATCGAGTTTCATTGATCCAATCCAATTGATTGACATATTGGAAAAGCGCTATAAATAGAAGAGCAAATTCGTCGGTTTATTCGTCCAAGGGTTGTTTGGGGTTGGACGTGTGTAAATGTCGAACAGCACGATATCGAGTTACAGCCAATAGACAATTAACACGCGGAGTTCTTAATTTGGAGTTCGTTAGTTGAATTGGTGAAGCATTAGTTTCAATAATAGCATTTATTTTACTTTGGCAATCTTTGGTATATAATAAGAAAAAAAATAACATATCACCAAGATAAAATATACTCGCTATACTGTCATTAGAACTGTACTTCATAGCCCTTTGCTATGCTGTATAGTTCTAAATATATGACTGATTAGGTAATATAAAAATTTACTTTCGATTTATATAACGTCTTTTTGAATAAAGCATATTGTGATTGATTTTTGATTTTTTTTGCACGTGGAATTAAAAAGTATAGCAATGAGATGATTGTATTATCAATTTATTTTGTTTTAGAATACGCGCAAACAGAATCAGTAACATACTTAATCAAATTAAAATTTACATTTTGAAAAAAGGCTGGTACCAGACAGCCATTTTAGATTGTCAATTAAATGTAGTTAATTATCTGCTAGCTTATTTATAGCTTTATATATATATGAAAACTCGTTCCGCATAATTCAATGTTTTAAACTTTGTTCTCAATTCAAATTAAACGA
This sequence comes from Nymphalis urticae, assembly GCA_905147175.2. Taxonomy (NCBI): domain Eukaryota; kingdom Metazoa; phylum Arthropoda; class Insecta; order Lepidoptera; family Nymphalidae; genus Nymphalis; species Nymphalis urticae. The sequence goes on from LR990002.1 coordinate 2,980,761, forward strand.
GACGAAAGACTTGACACATGTTCTTATTATTTTATTCATCGATTTCAAATAAAACAAAAAAGGTCCTATTTAATATCGCTTAAAAGTAATTTGAAAATGGTTTCTACACCAAGGAATGTCGATAGCCCATTCTTAATAACGTAACTGTAAATATATGTAGCAGTAGTTGTATTATTCGTAATATAAATTCGCAATAGTAGGTACCTTTGAAATACAAGTGAATAAATAATAATTAGTATATTATTAATATGTTTATACTTGGCATAACGGCTTTTAAAATATATACTCAGCTTATAGAATAATTTGAATTTAGAATTTATGTTTCCTTAATCTGCTTAAGTAACTCTTATGACTTACTGACATACCACGTACAGTCTAAACCGCTGGGTCTAACAGGATGAAATTTTCCACAGAAATTTCTTATGTAACGTGGGTACGCACAAAGAAAGATTTTTTTCAAAATTCGTCTTATAAATGGGTTCAATGGGGGTAAGAGTTTGTATGGAAATTAGTCGTCTTTAACGTTAGATATATGGAAATCGCTATTCAGCCTTGTGGTAATGAATTAATGACAGTTGTTAAAGCATATTTAAAGAAATCATCACTTAAGAAAATTAATCTTATGACGAAAATATGGAATAATATAATACTCAAGCTGGGTTCGTTCGTATGTAGTCGTAGAATAAAAGATATTTCAATGAAATAAACCCATCCAGGAAAACAAATGCAACGTTATAAACCGCAATGAAATCTATCTGTTTAGCGGTTTTAGTCATAAATATACAGATAGATATGAAATATAGTAGCAGTTCTAATGGCGTCGTTACTTAATCTTCATAAAATTATGTTCTATTTTAAAACAATCGAAACACATTACGTTCAAATTATATCTTTATTTATTCTATTTGTCACCAGATGTGCACCACTATACTTAGGAGTTGAATAAAGTATGTGGCAAGTAAAAGCGGTTACTCTTTACACTGTTAATGCTCCAGCGACCGAGGACCTAAGATACAACATCTTAGGTTTAAAGGTCATTAATTATACTGGTGACTGGCTCAATCAGCCTTTCAACCATAACACAAAAATACAGAGTATTAATGTAACATGGTGGAAAACACTTTTTATTCATCCAGTATAGATTGTGACCGGATAAAAATATAGTATAATAAATATAATTAATTAATTAATTGACTAAATATTATTTTTATAAGTAACTCTAACTATTGCGTTGCAATTTATTTTGAAACAACTTTCTACTTACTTTGACATAATATGATATATCCCATTCAAACGAAGTCATAGTAATTTTCTTGTGTTCTATAAAGTTGTATTATTATTTGTCAACTTCTTTAAATGTTAAAAAACAAAGGATTTTTTTTGTGCAAATATACTCGTTTGTTCGCTTACTAAATCACTCACCTCATTACTCACCCGATCACATTACAACCAACTTATGGTGTTATACAATTTTGATACCTGTATTCTTTAAATGTTAAAAATACTATAGTCAATATCGCATGTCACTTTCGCACATTTCACGACACGACCGTTTCCTGCGGTTAGTTTCGAATTTGTTCTTACAGAATAATAGATTTTTAGTGATTAAAACCTGTAGGGCTACCTACAGGTTTTAATCACTAAAAATCTAAGACAAGTGAGAAATAAACTTATTACATCATTCACCATTCATAATTACCTATTTAAAATTTAATTTAATGACATGGACAAAAGAATTTCGCCGTCCGTTTTACTTTATCCTACGGGACATTGGCCTATAAGCGATTAACGAAAAAAAAAGAAGGTTTTTGCTATCCATATATTAAAAACTTTAACTACATATTCCGTTGAAACTATCACTAAGATTATATGCGTCGTATTGTCATAACTGTACTTGAGATAGGCGAACAATTATTTAGCAAAGCGGTTTACACTCGCTGCGACATGATGACAACCACATTTCGAAGATACTTATAGAGCCGATATGGCCCAGTGGTTATATCAAGTGAATCAACCGAAAACTGCAGGTTTAAACCCAGACTTTCATGCGCTCAATTTGTGTTTATAATTGATATAGTATTCCGCGGTGAATGAAAACATCGTGAGGAAACTTGCATGTCTCGGTTGAAAATTTGCCACATGTGTATCTACCAATCCGCGTTAAAACGGCGCGGTGGAATAACCTTGAAATCTTCTCCTCGAACGAGAGCAGGCATTCCGGCAGTGAAACATTTAAAATCGTTACACCGACAACAAAATTACTGGTATGGATAAAACAGTGTACGATAAAACAGTGACGGACCTATGGGCTACCTGTTATCGAGTTGATAAGAAATGTAAGCCATTCAGGATGACCCTTGACAATTACATTAAATCAGTTATTCAGATAAAATAACTGATTATTGTTGATTAGTTCGGTTACAATTCTTTATTATAACTTTTTGCAATATGAAAAGTTCATTTAAATTATATTTCGTCACATTTTTTTATTAATATAAAGAATAAATAATATATCACGATATTAATTAATCTTTTTATATCGATTCCCCTTCCGTTTCAGTTGTATAATACATATATGTATATATGAACACTTGACACATATTTCATAGCTATGGGTACATAACAGGTAATACCAAGCTAAAAGAGATATGGGTCAAGCTTTAGTGAGCTTATCAAAAGCGAGCAACACCAGGAATCGCTATTCAATGAGAAGTGAAATTCGAAGAAACGAGGTCCCTCGTTCATCTACATACATGAAGCTATGTCATCGCCTTAATTCACTCTGTAAATAATGGCTTGAAGGAAGAAGTTATTATGTCGCTAAATAAATAAATGGAAGTTTTGATAAGGAAAAATACAACTGTTTTCAAACGCAATATTAACATCCGGCATTTATTTAATACGAATAAATTTACAATATAACATAATGAGACATAAAATTGTAAATTACACGTATTGCATATAAATAAAGGTATATATAATGTCGATTAAAAATAGAATAATGCCCTTTTTATACTGTTTAATAATATCGACACCAGACCTACAAACTTATATCCTATGATTGACAGCACATTAGCAAGTAATATTAAACTCTATGGGGCAGTGATTACCTATTACCATGAGACAGTAAATTCGTTAGTTACTCGTCCCAGTATCCATAAAATATATATATATATACGTGCAATAAAAAAAATTGCGTAACATAACCAGTTATACTTTTCCATTTCATTGCTTTATAAATAAAAGAAATGCTTTTATGTAAGGCGATGTGCATATTGCATTATGCTGTCGAGTTTAAAAGGTATTCGGAGTAATACGCAGTGAAATTGTGTTATAAGTGTCGCTGCATTTACATCACTCGTGAGCATTGAAATAATAATTATAAAATGTATTACAAATTACTAAATTAGCTTTATTTACAATATTGCATTTTCCATGGTTTCGCAAATACAATATACGTATACATACTTACTGTGACCTCGATTTTTAGTACATTAAAATTTATTACAATTTTTAATTGATAATTTAAATTACAATTACCAATGCCTACGATTTTTTACAATTAAAAAATAAAATATCGTCCAATACCAATGCTCTTTGTATCTAAAATTTTCTATTTACGTAAAACGTAACGCAAAGGAATTCCAGAACTCTGCCAAGTTACCAAAAAAAAGTCAACATTTGCAAATACAACACAAAAAGTGCACTTTTCACACGTAAACAAACTTGACACGAGACACGACTTGAGGGGAAACTTAAAATACAAAAATTCACGATTCGAATACTGCTAGTGTTTGGAACACACGCATACAAACTGTGTAAAGAATAGAGAGTGCTGCCAAATCGTTGCAATAAACAACACCTATCACAACATGTCAGTCATTCATACGATAATAGCCTATATTACTTGCACATACGTCATATAATTCAACGATCGCGATCATTGCGATCTACTGAATTGTAAGCTTCATTACTACAATATTGACATTTCAATGATAAGGTAGCCTTTTATTCCAATGAAATAAGGTTCAAAATAACGAAAATAAAACATAATTCAGGTAAACATGTGATGCTGAAATCTGATATCATGATATTTGATAAAAAAATACATTTAACAAAAAGAATAACATATTATTTTTATTTATGTTATATGTAAACAAAAACAAAAGTTTCTTTGACAAAAGTGTAATTTTTAATTCAGACTAGTGAGGCAAATTTACTCTGACGCACTTTTGTAATTCAATATTGCTTTAACAATTATATTTTTCTTCTTTATATAAAATCATATTATACTTATTCAAGAAGGCTCTTACAAGAACTTCTGAATCATCATTTCAAAAGCATTTTAATGTAAAGATACCACTAGTTCAGAATGCACATAGATTCTACTTCAAAAAAGTTTGCCTATACATTTAACATCAACATCTACTGACAAACCAACAGATAAACGACCTGTGCCTAATACTTCAATATTATTTAAGTATTAAATTTTCAGATCTCTGAGAGATAGAAACATCATAGAAAAAGTAATAATACAGAGAAAACATGGTTTATATTGATTTCTTTACAGTCAATATTTTATAATCAAAACTAAGTAAAACCTATAAAATTTTTTTCATTTACTTTTATATCTACCTTACCCATGGGCCTCATTTGCTTATTCTGAACCAGCTAATATAAGCATTTTAGGCTTATATTAAAAATAAAATATTTAAAACGTGATCATAACATTGATATTTCCAATAAATCTTTCATATAAGGACACTGCACCATAACAAGTTATGACGTGGATATTTATAGAAAAAATATTGTCTACTCATCACTTAATTACCTTTAGAAAAATGATATAATATGAATCTTGAATTTGAAGTTATACTATATATTTAAAATCATTTCAATTTTAGATATATGTTGAAGTTTATCGGGAAATAGGATAAAATATTAATATATATTAATAAGATCAATCTGACCCACTTAGCACTTGACACACATAAATCATTTTGCTCACTCATTCATACCACTATGTATTTGTGGTTGTTATGTGTAAACTACATGAAAAACGACTAGACTTTGGCTTAGCTTTTGATTAAAGCTGTTGATGTCCTACTTATTGATATCGGCCATCTCAAGAGAGACTAGGCAAGAGATCTACAGCCTTTTATCTTAGTCACTAGACCAATGAGGCAGTCAATGATTGATTTAAGCTATTACTTGAATGTATATGCCATTCTGAGATAATGGATAAAAAAATATATTTGTATAATAATTTACCGAGAAGGTACTGAAAAGGGTGTGACTTAGGGCAGAATTAAACTTGTTTATAAAAACTGTTAAAATTAACTAGAAAAATCACAAAACTAAAAGATATAAGAGGAGATGATAGTCATAAAAGTTATTGAGTTATTCAGTCAAATAATCGTCAGTAGCATGATAGAGATTTGGAGTTACTCTGCCTTATCTTAAGAAACAAAAATAAATAAAGGTAAAAATGCTTGAGTTGTACTTGTATCCATAAAAGCCTGTGAATGTTCCACTGCTGGGCTAAAGGCCTCCTCACCCTTTTTTGAAGAAAAGGTTTGGAGCTTATTCCACCACGCTGCTCCAATGCAGGTTGGTGGAATACACATGTGGCAGAATTTCAGTGAAGTTAGACACATTCAGGTTTCCTCACAATGTTTTAATTCACCATAAAGCACGAGATGAATTATAATCACAAATTAAGCACATGAAAATTCAGTGGTGCTTGCCTGGGTTTGAACGCACGATCATCGGTTAAGATTCACGCCTTCTTACCACTGGGCCATCTTGGCTTTATACTTGTATATACAAGTACAAGCTCATTGGACTGTAAGAGTGATGGTCATAGGGTTCACCTGAGTTTACACACATACATCATTTTAGTGTACTGTATGTCTGAATTTGCTGAATTTCTTAGAGAATGGTTGTTGCTGTTGTTATAAACAGCCACACGGACATATTGAGATATTTTATTATGATGAATTATTATAATATAATTTTAACTTAAATAAATAAATGAGATAAGTGAAGTTGATGTAACATTACTCGTTTTATAATCAAAAATATTACTCAGCAGTTTATTGCAAAATTAGTTTAACATTTTTTTAAGATAAAGCTTTTCTCATTTAATTTCGTTCTTAATTACATTTGCAAAAACATACTTAAGATGTTATCCAATTCTTAAAGAAATTTAATTGTTTTCTACTGTTATGTCATTACAATTCAGACCATTATAATGTTTCTTTTTGAAGTCATTTGAAATTATTATAATATGTTCAGATAATTTTGAAATAAACGTGTTTTTTTTTCATTTCAGTCGAGATTAAACCATCAATAGATGATTGATACCTAAAAATACCGTAGAATGCGGACTAACTGTCAAAACTATGTCAAAAATCAGGCGGTAATTTGAATACAATGTTTTTCAATAAGTCGTGTAAACGTAATTATATTTACATCCAAGCCTCATAACTAAAATAAATAAACAATCTGTTATATTAATATACCAATAACAAGTTAGAAAGATTCTCATACAAATTTCAAACTTACCTCAGTGTCACTGTCGCCGTTTTTATTTTTATCACTTTTAGTCTTCATCGCCTCCTGTAAACAACAGTCTTCACTAAAACTTTCACAACACCGATATTAAATAAGTTCACAAATAAACTACAGTATTAAACACTTAAATTATGCAGAACCGCATACCATAAACGAACTGACATGGCATGGCATAGCTTACAACTCGCGAGTGAAGCGTATTGTAAACGCCGACAACACTAAAGTACCGTTTTTTAGTTTTTAGCACGACGCCAATGTAGCTAAGATTGTTTTTTTAATACAAAATTCGTTTTTTCTTAGCTCACCTTGTCTTTCTTCGGCATCATTTAATGAATAAATAAATTTCAATTCATAACTTGTAATAGGTAATCGCTTTAATATATTTACAAATCTTACAATACGTACCGATCACTAAATTACTGACTGTACGGATGTCAAATGTCAATGTCAAGCTGTACTGTGATTGGTTAGGAAAGTCACGTGATCATTAAATTGACATTGTCGGTGAAAAATAGAGATGGTTTTAATATCGATAATCGATAAAAGTGTAACTTTAAACTTTTAAAGTATAAATAATTATGAAGGTGGTGAATTTGTAAAATATTTTAACCGAAAAATTTTTGGTAAATTTCTCATCACAAAAAAGTTATTTAAAAAAAATCTCTAAATTAAGGATTGTATTGACAACTAGTACTCGTATTATTTAGTCAAGTAGTAATTTACTTAAGTTTGAGTTTTACTTTTAAGTATACAAAGTGATTTTTAAATAAAAAAAAATATGTTATAATATATGACAATATTAATAATATAATTTTATTACATTAAATTCAATAATATGTTACAACTATTTATTTCTTCTTCTTTTCACCACCCTTCTTTTTAGATTTATAGGGACCAAGTTGACGGCGAACTAATAGTCCTCGCCACCAAGCTTGAACGATTATTGCAGACTTAGTCATATTTTCTCTGTATTGCCGTGCTTTTTGACGTTCTCCTTTAAACTGTATCCACTCCTTTATCATGGTCTTATGTTTTTCAATCTAAAAAAAATATTATATATTAGCTCATCCTTATCGTTTAGTACTAATTGTATAATTAGACTCAAACTAAAATCAAACTAAAACTAAAATCAACAAAATGAAAACTTTTATAGTCTTTTATAACAAAATATCGAATGTATTTGTATTACCATCTCCTCTAAATTAATTCTCTTATCTAACATGTTGTGGTAATCATTTTTCTTAAGCTGTATTTTTAGTTCTATATTTTCCATATCCTTGTCATATTTATTCATCCAATCATCTACTTTCTCTAGAGTTTCCTGTGATTAAAAAAAATCATTGATAAAAGCCTACGACATGTACGACATAGAATAAAGAAATACATTACGTTAATAGAAATGGTAACTAAAAGTTCCACTTCAGAATGAACTCTTTGTTCACTGTCGACTCTGCGCTTATAATATTCAATAACAGTTGTTGGTAAAGCTTCTTTGTCGTATATTGTCTGATTATGTTGTTCAGTACGAGCTACTTGCCAACGTTCAACGTAACGACTACGAATTTCGGCATTAAGATTTGCATCCTATAAAAAATATTTATATTTTAAATAGGAATAAATATGTTCAGTATTGTGAAAACCGCAAACAGTATTTCGATACAAAATTTTATAATGATTATATATTATTCTTGCACAAAAGCAAATATATATTTGATAAATAAACACGAACTTCAAGTTCACTCCTAAGAGTATCAATGGTAGCATCAGTATCGTAAATAACTGATTTAATATGATTATGCTGTTGCCTTATTTGCTTGTTAAGTTCACGACGCAGGCTGCAAAATAATTTGAAAGTAATTTTTCGAGATATAGTTAATTATAAAAAAAACAATCATAATTGATTTCCTTACACTCTATTTTTTGCTTCTTCATTACATAATTCTACGCGGTAATTGTCTAGGTTTACTATAGTATTAACACAATTTTCTAAAGCTTTATAGGTTTTTGTTTGTATTAAGTCTATGTAAGTAGCCGTGATTGCAGTGATTATTAACTTCCTGTAAATATTATTCTTATTATATGTGATCACCATCATCTAACAATAGATTATAAGCTAAAGACTTACCTATCTCTATCAAGTTTGTTTATTTTATATTCATTGCAGTTTATTTTTCCGAAATCAATACTTTCCAATTCGTCTTTTATTTCGGGTTGAGATATTCCAAATTTTAATGAAACCAGTAGTCTCATATCTGACATTGTCTTGGTCGCACGCAATTCATTGTTACATTCAACTATAACATAGGTGAATGTATTAATTCAGTAGATAATTGGATATTTAATTATAAAAATTATAAAACAAAATACCCAGTATGCGCATTTCAGTAATAGTATCTTCCAAAGTATTAGCGAATAATGCAGCTTGTAAATATGGTAAGCTAAAATTGAGAAACATTTTTTAACGATAATTGTTTGGTTAAAGTTATATATGTATTTTTAAAGCAATTATATTTAATTATAATTAAATAATAACCATTTATAGCGTTCATAATTCTTTTTTTCCTGGTCAATATTAAACTGAAAAAGAAACGTGATAATAATAATATCGATATTATTTATCAACATATGCTGCATACAACACTAAGACTATCACTCCTGACTCCATCCAAGTGAATCCAAATTGCAAAATGTTGTTGAAGTTTTTATTATGTTTTTGCATGGACATAATTTATGTGCATAACTATTATTAAAAAGACCGAAATGATATTCATCCATTGCTTAGAAGATAGAGCAAAAAAACTAAATCTTTTTTTAAATTTTAAGACAAGCGAGCGTGGTAATTTAAAAATTAGCCCGCCCTGACTTCGTACGGATTGAATAAAGATTTACTTAAAATGTTTATAATAAAGGGCATACAAAGGACATTAATATAGATAAATAATAAAATAACTACTTCCAGTTCACTTGAATCATCTTCACATACATCACCGGTTACAGTTTTATTTAATTCACATACGCTTAAAAGCGACATATTATTTAAACAAACTGGATAGGTACTTATTAAGAAATATCATTAGTCAATCAGTCTTTTTTTCTTTTATGAATGGCCAGTGCACTGTCATTATTGTTTATGGTTACCTATTTACTAAATACTACTTATTTTTTTGTTTGTGTGGTTTTTTTACTTTTTATATTTTAATTCTGTATTTGTTTCTCTGTCTACGTTCTGTATAGTCTGACAAGGATATTTTGGCCAAAATCGGAACTAATATCGACATCTTGTCAAATGTCATATTTTGACAGCAGCTGCATTTAATATCGATATATAGTAGGTATCAGTGTTGTAGAACTATCGATAGTTTAGCTACAGATAGTTGAACTCGAAAAATATTCAGGATATCGATAGTACTATCAAAAGTATCGTCTTGTGGCAATACTGTCGAGAGAGTAATTATAGTATAATTATACTATTGATAACAGCAATACTATCGATATCATGTCATAAACTCGAGACGCGAGCGAAGCCGCGGGTGGAAATTGATTAACAAAATTTTTCGGTTTCTATATTTCTATCTTTACGTTATTGCTGGCCAAACCTATAACCGTACGGCTCTGGTAGGATAATGGAATGAAATAGTCATTAGACATAACAGCTCCTCAGCTCTATATATATGTATATAAAGGCCCATATATACATATGCATGTGAATATGCCCAGTTACCTCAATAGAAGTGGGGCGACCTTTATCCTGTTATAAATATATTTTGAATGATTGAAAACACAATTTTACTTCCAAGCATTTGGGACAGTATCCGATTGAATACGTTTCCAAAAATGTTAAATATTTATTAAATCTATTGTACTATATCGTGTATAAAGTTAATAAATTCTGATATCGTCAATTTGTAAATGGATGCCTAACTAATTTACCTATTTTAACAATATCCATGCATATTACAGTCCGCAATTATATTTATATAGCATGACTATTCTTAAGCTTTTTTTTTTTACTTGTATTTGTATTTTTTTCCTTGTGAGTGTGCAATTAAGTTATTTAATAATAATATTTTAAGCATTTTTCATGCGTATATCAAGATTTTTAATTGTCTAATTTGTCACTAGTAATTAAAAAACAAATCAACCTTATTGTTGAATCCAGAACCTCCCCTTTTTTGGAGTCGGTTAAAAATAATTAGTAACTATTATGTCAACGATTTTTTTTTAAGTTTAATATGTTGTCAATAGCTGAATAAAGTTAAAAATAGCATTCATTCAACTCAAAATAACACAACATAATAATGCAAAATAATTATAATAAATAAATAAGTAGGTATATCTAACAAACAATAAATAATTCTATAAAACGATAATTCATAATTATATAAATAATAATTCTATAAAAAAATAATTATTCATTGGGCTATTGGCTTTATCATTTCTTTTTTTTGCCTGACTTTTCTTCTGGTTTGGGTGCTGGCCCTTTCTTCTTAACGATTTTGTAGGGTCCTAGTTGCTGTCGTACAAGTAAGCCGCGCCACCACGCCTGTACTGTAGTTGCGGCATTGAACATATTTACTCGGTATTGCCGATCTGCTTCTCTTTCATCCTTGAATTTCTTCCAGCTATTAATTGATTTTTCGTGTTCTACAAGCTAGAAAAGATAGAAATTGTTATATTAGATATTAATCTGTAATATTTTTGTTGGTATTTTTTTGTGTAAGCTTCATTGTTGTGTTTTGTGATGTAAAGCTTATTATTTAATCGATTAAGCAATACTGGACGTGACGGCCTAGGCAAATCGCAATAATGGCATAAAATTATGATGCCATAATTTCTATAATTTAGAAGCACAAAAAGATTCTTCAAAACAAAAATGAAATTGAAACGAGTTTGTAACAGTGCAAGAATATTGTAAATGAAAATGCACCCTTTGAGGGGTTCTAAGGTGGGTGGGGAGTCGCTTCTATTCGCCCAATTTGCCTGAATGTGACTCGCCTATTAGAAATATATCTAACTAGTTCAAAAGTAGTCATGTCTATGAAAAAATCTTTGTCTTTAATTAATTTTATAATATCTGTCTATAAAACGCTATATAGCAGTATGGTCTGTGTCGGATATCCTAACAGAATTGAATAGGTACCTATATAGCGTATTAAGAGATATACAAGACTACAGATTAATAGTGGTAATAATACACCGTCCATGCATGCAATGTAGACGAGTAAGACGCTCAATGCAAAGTCCTGCACCCAAACCGGAACTATTATAAATGTATCATTATCGGAAACAATTCTAACCGTTTCTTCGAGTTCAACTCTCTTATCACAAACAGCTTCGTAGTCATTTTTCTTCAATTGCACTTTTAGATCCAAGCGTTCAATATCTTTGTCGTATTTACCCATCCAGTGTTCGACTTCAACAAGGACTTCCTGACGAAATGAAAATTTGAGTACCATTTTAATAGAAAGGTAAACCCTCTCTCGTTTTGATGAGATTTGGAGATTACCCTACCGCGGGTGGATTGATGCACAAGCAGTATAATTTCCTTTGCTGCTCTTCACAGTCGAGCACGAGATTAATTATTTAAACAGGAATCTAGCGTATGAAACTTCAGCTAAGGTAGAACTCGCATCTTCGATCATGTTCACGTGTTCTTAACAGTACATCATCACTGGTAAGAACATGTGACTGAATTACAAATGTGTGGTACTAAAGATTAGTTTTGTATGTAATATGTTACTTAGCTGTCAGTACCATTACTTAATAATATTTATATAACAAGAGTTAGACAAACATTGATTCTAATATTATTCAACAGTTCGATTTCAGCGTGGACGCGTTGATCCTGGTCGGCTTTCATTTTAAAATATTCAATGTTCTGATTTGGCTTGAACTCTTTATCATGGATCATCTGGAGGTGCTGTTCTGTTCGAGCTCCTTGCCAGCTGAGAACGTAGCGGCTTCGAATTTCAGAATTTAACTCGGCGTCCTGTAAATTTATTGTATTTCAGAGGAAGAGAGAACTTTGAGAGAACATTGAGCTCACTGCGTAAGAGCCTAGCGGTAGTAAATATATTGCTAGCTGGACAAATATCTATTGATATAATAAAAAAGGCCTAATTTTTGACATTTTTACCGCGGTTAAGAGCATTTTACACTAATTCACGGTGTCACTGTTTTTGCAATATAGCGCTAAGAGGTTTATCTTGAATCGAGAGAATCTTGAATCTTCTCCTCTAGCGTAACAAATAATGTATATCTAGGTTAAACTTTTTAAGTCTCTGAAATAACATGTACAAAAGTGGATAACATATTATTAATAATATTACTTACTTCTAAATTAGATTTGAGGAGTTCGATGTCAACGTTAGTGTCGTAAGTTATAGATTTTATATGGTTCCTTTGCTGGCGGAGCTGTCGATTTAGTTCTCGTCGAAGGCTAATGAAATAGAATTTAAAAAAGTTAATTATGATAGTAGGTGATAAAAACGCCTTGAATAAGTATTTGTTAATTTATATGCAGCATAAACAAAATTTAATTATAATCGCATTAAAGCAGCGTGTTGGATAAAGCTCCTAACCACTGCAAGAAGAGTGGAAGCCTATACTACGTTACTTCAGTACAATCTGAACTGGCGTCAGTTTACTTAAGTTTTGGAGGTTGATTTTATCAATATGTATTCTATTACATTCTATTGTTAGACTCCACTTCAATAAGGTTCTTTAGATGACACTGACGTTCCCAAATCCTGTTAACGTTTTCATGTAATGCGTTGTATTGACATTTAATTGAGAGATCCATATACGTGTCTTGAAGAACCTGCAGAACTAAATACCTAAAAAGAATAAGCATATGGTTATTTATTAAAACAACTTCCCATCCTTACATGAGCGCGACACCGCGGGCTAAACTAGTTTAAAATAACTTAAAAACAATTATGACTATTCTTACCGGTCCGATTGGAGTTTTTTCAGCTTATATTCGAGACAGCCAAGTTTTTTAGGATCGATTTCATCGAGCTCGTCTATCACTGTTTTCTGTTTGACTCCGTATTTACGAGCGAGATGTTCGTTCATTTCCGTTCTCATTTGAAGTATTCGCAGCTCTGTGTTTATTTCAACTGCGAAGATGCGAATATGTTATATAAATGATGCGTATAATGTTATGCATAGTTTGTTACTTAGGTATTGAACATTATCTACATTATGATATTGAGGCCTGGTGCTAAAAGGAGATCAATGAAGCTTACTTTTGTTAATCCGAATTGAAACAGTGAACACGTGTCATTTGTTTTATATAATCTATGCATTTTTGTATACTATTATTAGCACAAATAAATTTATTCTTTTTAAAATGATTGACAATAAAAAAATATGGTTTAAACTTTACCCAAATATGTACTTTGGCCCAATTGGCACTAGACCGCATAATTAATACTGTAAATTTACTTCAATTATATTTCATCACGTTATCATAGTTATAACGGTCAGTCTATTCATTTCAAATAATCAACCTTTCTCCGGTATGAACTACATTAATTGGCTCTTTAAAACGTCTTATATGATATTGTTCATATATATTCAAGCAAGCAGCTCCACTGGGGGTGGGTGATACAATACACGTGACAGAAAATTATACGACACAAGCAGGTTTCCGTACGATATTTTCTTTCACAGCCAAGCAAGAGATGAATCATAAACACATATATGTTTATCGACGTTCAATCTCAATGATCTTACAAGGATTGATAACTTGCGGTCTTTGAGTAAGATTTTAAATGATATCTCGTAATAATATATACGAGATTTCACTAACTAAGAAATTAAATTATAACAAGGTCTTATGTACAGAGTACGTAGAGCTGAGCCATGATGTCCTCCAGTGTGCAGGCGAACAAGCTCGCTTTAAAGAAAGGTAACCTGGAATAAATAAATGTAAAAGAATATATATTTACCTGTGAATTTCAAAACAAAGAAAACAAATCAATGTAATAACATTTTCACCCTCATTCTATTGTAATTGTCTATATTTTTAATTTAATAATTATTAATTTCTTATTTAATATTTAATTTCAACATAAGTTTGTTTATCTAATTTGTTTCATTGAGACTGCATAAATCAAATAGTAATAGAAAATATGTTTGGCTGGTTCCACGGCGTCCGTTCGAAGTGTTTTTTGAAATGAATTTGACGCTTTTAAATTGCCGATCAACCCTGGGTCTCCTCTAAAACCGGAACTTATCAGTCTTGTTTTATCTTCTTGTGAAGCGATTTTATAGGTAGCATAATTCAATATTACCTGTGAACATCCTTTGTCTTTCCGTCACATGTTTCAAGATCCTGTTAACAAAATAAATAAAATAAAAACTGTCGTATAATAAGAGAAGCTGAAAAAGTATAAAACCTTTATTTTATGAAATAGGCGGACTAGCAATTGGGCAACTGATGCGAAGTGGTCACCATCGCCCAGACATTGGCGATGTAAGAAATATTAACCATTCTGAACATCGCCAATACGCCACTAACCTTGGGCACAAGACGTTATATCCCTTGTGCCTGTAGTTGACTGACTCACTCACCCTTCAAACTGGAACACAACAATACTAAATATTGCTGTATGGTGGTAGAATATCTAGTGGTACCTACCCAGGCGGGCACAATGCCTTACTACAAAATTATTTTTTTACTTTACATATAAACCCAATATGATGCATGGTGCGAGGTGATGTGATTTTTGCGTTGTGTTTGCCACGATTTTAATCAACAATAATACCCAGTAGGCCCTTAATGAGTGAAATGTGTTTGATAATCACTTGGGATTTCGAGTCTCTTTCAAAAGAGCTTAAATCGCTAGCACGTCCCCAGGATGCTTCCACCTCACTGATCCTTTTACTTTGTGGATAGGATGTCATTGAAAATAAAATATAATATTTATTAAATATAAATCAAAAAAACTACAAAAATACATGTACAAACGAAACTTCAAAAATAACTAGGCAAAAATAGTTGCCATGGTTTTAAAACAAAAAAAAATAGTTACGATTTTTGAGGTTTGTTGATTAATGTACTTATACTAGCCACGTGTTAGAGGGCTAAGATATAAAAAAATGTCTTTCATTGGGGTCCAAGCTTGCTTCATACTAATTTTCAACAGAATCATTTAAATGGTTTAGCCGTGAATGCGTAAGAGACGGTCAAGTTATTATAGATAAGTATAGCAGTATATTTTAGGAATATGTCAAAACTATAAAGAGTACTAAATATTGCCTATGCTCTCTTTTCGATATCTTGACAATCCGCCTCAAGGCTGCGTGTGAGCAAGGTGCAAGGTCTATGTCAGTTGATTCAGTGACAACTAATTCGTTAATAGTGTATATACAAACACTAAGGACCGATTATAACAATAATGCAGTATATTCATAATTTTAATTTTGGTATATTTAACTCGGCCCGAAGCTCGTCAATGCCGCCGCCGCCTTAGGCCGCCTCCTACCCAACGTGGGAGGACCGGGATCGCTATGCCAGCGTCTTTATGCCGGTGTAGTGAGGACGATGGCACTGTACGGTGCCCCGATATGGGTGGACGCACTCACCGCACAAAACCGGGCCCTCCTGCGGAAGCCGCAGAGGGTCCTGTATCGTACGGTGTCCTGGACAGCGGCGACCCTTCTCGCGGGCGATCCGCCCTGGGAACTCCAGGCGGAGGTGCTCGCGGAGGTGTACTGCTTACGGGCCCTGATCACCCGATGGGAGGAGGACCTGGGGTACCCCACGGCAGGCCTGGCGACAGTGGAGGCGGTACGTCCCCACTTGAGTCGTTCAGGCTGACGCAGGTGCTTGTCGGACACGGCTGCTTCGGTAAGTACCTGCATGAGATAGCGCGGCGGGAGGTGTCACCCTGCTGCCACGAGTGTGGTGCGCCATTCGACACGGCGTATCACACCCTGACGGAGTGTGCCGCGTGGGGGCCCCAAAGGCATTCCCTGGCGGCGGAGACCTCTCTTTGCCGAGAATCATCAACGCGATGCTCGGAAGCGAGGGGTGGTGATCGGAGATGGTCTCCTCCTTGTGATAGTGTGATGTCACAGAAGAAGGCCGCGGAGCGGGCGCGGGAAAAAGATGCCGCTGCAGACCCGCTCCGCCGGAAAAGAACGAGGAGAAGAAAAAGGCGCTATGCGCATCTTCTCCCCCCGCCACAATATGCGCCGCCGGGACTAGGGGGATTCACAGTACCCTGGGAACCCTCCCTAGAGTATGCCCGCATAGGCGGGCCGCCCATCAGAGCATCACGGTACCTTACAAAAGCGATCCCGTGGCGCTCCTCGCTAAGACGGAAAGGGTACCGTTGGTTTTTTAGTTTATTTTTTGGGTATTCCGAGGTTCGGGGCGCACTCGGCGCCTTGGACACCGGCGAGCCCCACATACCCCCCAGTTCCCATGGGGGAAACGCGTTTTTCCAGCGTTAAAAAAAAGGCTTGTCGCAGTTAGTGCTGGCTCTGGCGAGAGGAGCGATCGCTCTAGGCGCTGCCTAGCGCTTAGGGAAATTGTCAAAATTTAACTTGAGGCGTAAAAATCCCACAGAGTTCACCTGTTCTTCTGAAGTTTTAAGTGTTTATTTCCGAACGCGTTGTAGACTTTTTGACAAAATATTTTTGACTTTGGACACTTAGTGAAACATAAACAGCTCAATTTCGTATTTTGCAGTTTGACAGGTGAATGAGTTTGTCTTGTGGAACTTAAGTTAACAGGCGCAACAGACATAACAATTGAAGAGTACTGTAATGGACTGTATTTTATTTCTTGCAGTGCCCATTATTAATTTAATGCTTTTTTATTTATTACTACTGTTATTTTTAATTAAACAGGTATTCTTACATCAATTTCGTATCTGTGGTGGATAACAGATTAAAAAAAAACAAATATAAAAAGAAAAATTTAATACCAGATGCATCCACAACTTAATTTATGACTTGAAATAGCTTTAATTCGTTTCAAAAGCTAATAAATAAAACAGTTTTGTTGGACAACACGGAATTTTAAAATATTTATAACAAGCTATAAAATCACAAAATAATAAAAACGCTTTCTTGACAAAGCTATATTACTTACATACAAAATTACAATTTAAATTAGGAATATAACCTTAGCAAATCTACCTTTATAATATATCTGTATAAAATTCAATACTATATTTTTACACACTGTTCGTAAACAACACACGTCAATATAATGAAACTTTACAATAGTGCTGCTCTGTTGTACATGATTTACCACTGGTGTAGCCGCGACTTTATCCTCGAAAGAGCCGAGAATAAGAAAAGAGTGATATTAACTTTTCATTAAATAAGATGAGAATTAATATTTATAAATTGTTTTATATTACCTGGCTACACTCAATGCTCATGACAATTTTTAAAATGACTTGCTATCCTTTTTCAAAAACACACGAGAGAAAGAGAAAGCCATAACGGTCCTGTCAATAATTGAGATTGTATGGAAAGACTACTTCTTTCTTATATTGGTTACGTTTATCTAAATAAAATCTAGTATAACAGTATTTACATCGATATCTTGTATATTTAATATGTGACTGTAGAGAAGTAAATCTTTTCACTAGTAAAACATAAACGACATAAGGTTTTAATGTTTTTTTTTAAGGACAGCTTGTCTACAATTCTGTTAGCAGATATCATACAGCTAACAAATTTTACATAATTCCCATTATATTATAAATATTTAAAGTTTGTGACAATTATAAAAATATGTTTCAATTTAATTAAATTAAACGCACTTATTAAGTTAATTTCGAGAAATCAATACATTTTTTAACGTAAATATCTGATCAAGTCGTTCTTAGCTGATAACGTTCAAATTATTTACTAGACAAATACTGGCATTGAGCCTGACTGTTACAAATTAAATTTCTCTATCATCACAAGTTGTTCTTTACAGTAAAAATTAATACAACAATAAATATAGCTATATAACATAGAAAATCTCTAGATAATATATTGAATTGAAATTTTTCATCGTCAGTCTTAAGTTACAAACGTTATACTGATCTACAAAGACAACGAAATATAAACGAAATCTAAAATGCCGTGAATTTTTTTAATTTTAAATCAATTAAAATCTTGGCCTAATGGCTTCAAGTTGTGTCACCCGGCACAACGCCAATGTCACATAAAATGGATAAGTTCATTCGTTTAAATAAATTGACAAGTATTTTTTGATATTTGCATGTTTAATAAAAAAAAAAAAACTTTTAAACAATGGATTGATAATTCATACTATTCCGAAAGTGCCAACCAACTGCTCAATTCAATCGGATGAACAACAACGAGAATTTTATTATTATGGATTGAAAATTATAATTAACATCAGTGTAGTCGAGCTAACTAAGAATTGCAATTAATAAAACATAATACTTAAGAATCAACTTAAATTAATATAAACTAATCTTAAAAAATATATTACAACGAAATAAACGTTGAAATAAACACAATTAATTTCAAACATAATTCGAAATGAATTATGTAAAACACTATTTCTTTTTTAGTCTATGTTCGTAAACATATTTGATATTTAAAAAAAATAAACACAAGTAACATGAATACATCGTTACATTGTTTAGGAAATTGAAATTTGTATTTAAACATATTAGTCATTGCAAAAATAATTTATAATGAGATATTTCTTATATTATACATATAACTTTGATAGTCCTCATCATACGCTGGATGGATTTTACTAATGTATGTTCCGTGTTTATGTAATATTTTCTTTATTACTAATAACATTTCATTAAATTTAGCTTATACAGAAGTTTTAAAAATACATTAACTTTTTATAACGGCGTCCGATAAACTGATCACATTCTCCATTTGTCATATCAGCAACCATAGACTATAAGTTGCGCTACCAATCGTTCGATCGACTCGGTCACGGTTCGGGTCTTGTGTACCCTTATATTTATAATCTGTAACTAGTGGCAGTTCGCTACGAGCACGCGACGCGCCTGCTGCCGCGCACCCAACATCACTTGCTCGACGATGGCTGCCCGCGTTCTGGAACAGATTATTTATATTATATTATTATATTTTAACAAATACAATATAAAGTGCAATGAAATATTAACAAAAAATGATTATATAGGATTTCGTGTCTTTTAAACTGAAAAGTAAATTTGATAAATTAAAACTAATAAATTTTTACTATTATATGAGTAATTAAAAAAAAATATGTATTAATTGAAATTTTAAATATTAGTAACTTACTGTATTTTCTCACTGCATCTTCTCGTTCCTGAGCATCGAAATACCACAATGTAATTGCATATCTGTAATAAAAGTAATGGAATTCTATAAGAGTAGAATTTAAGTGTTTGACAAATTTTCTAATATATCGTCTGTTTCAATGTCGGCGACCCTAGAAATTATTTATTATTTCTAATATGTTACTCGCTAGACCATATTTCGTTTTAAGGGATTTTAAAACATGTGTTACAGTACAGTTGGCCCGCAGAGTTGTATGTACATGTGTAGGAGGGTTTAGGTGTGTATTTTCTTTATTAGTGCTTTTCGTCTAGTGCTTGGAGGCGGTTTCCCTCAAACGTCTCGATCTTCTTGTAGATGTAGATGGTAGAGTACCAAGATGACCTTCGAGCGAACATATCAATAATGAAGTGACATTGAAGTAATTATTGATATTTTTGAATTCTCACCTAGTTGCGTACGCAGGTTGTACCTCGTGTGGATTCCTTCTATCTGACCAGAAGAACAGCATTCTGTCGAAAATCGGCGCGATATCTGCCACCTGATTTGTACCTTCCGGGAACACCCTGTAAAAACAATAAGGTTAAAATTTAAACATATTCGATTTCTTTTGTACTCCGCAAGTTGCGATACTCGATACTATTTTTTAAATGATATGTTAAAAAATAATAATATACACAAATATTAAATAATATAATTCAAGATAAATTAGGGAAATCCGGGTTACGGCTTATCTCTAAAAAACTCCAACTAATATACATTATACATTTTATAATATTAAAATAATTATTGAATTCATTACAAATGTATGTTTTAAAAGTCCATATGTTAAATATAATTCCTCCTTTTTATATTTATTTAAGACACTAAGCTGCTCTTCGTGGTTTCATCCATTTTAAACGATGCTGCTTCAACCCCTTGTAGGTAGTAACTTAGTTATATTTAATAAACCTTTCTCAGTAAATAGGCTAATCTAATGCAAATATTTTTCAAAACGGACTGGTAGATCCTGATTAG
This sequence comes from Nymphalis urticae, assembly GCA_905147175.2. NCBI lineage: Eukaryota > Metazoa > Arthropoda > Insecta > Lepidoptera > Nymphalidae > Nymphalis > Nymphalis urticae. Next base: position 3,001,629 of record LR990002.1, read on the forward strand.
CTTGTATAAACAAAAAATATGTTATAATATCAGTAAAGATGCCATATCATACAAAATATATCAGTATCTGAAGCCGAAAGTATTCGAGCTATGTGTTCCGAGACGTGGTCCTCGGCCTCATTCGCGATATCAAGGTCACTAAACTGCTATGGACAGAGCAATGTTTGGCACTTTGCTACGCAACCGAATTTATAATGGTGAAATCCGTTGACGAACAAACATTAAGACCGAAATCTCGAAAGTTGGATTACGAGGCCACGTCATTCGATGGAGTGGTAAACGAATTCGGAATAAAGGTCCTCCAATGGAGATGACAGAAAAGAGCACATGATACCAGGACCAGATGACTAAAGTCCTAAAAAAGACATTTTGAAACAGCTGGACGAAAAACCGGCCGAAATGGTACTAATTAGGGATGGTCTATGTCCAGAGGGAGACCTGATGGATGGATGGTTATATATATATATAATTTATAATTTGAATTATCTATGTTTTAAATATGGATTCTCGAAAAACTGGCGTCGCTTCGCATGGAATATGTATATAAATCTAACGTGTGTTTATCTTTACTCCTTTAATTGGAGAGGATATAGAAGTAATAGAATCGATAGCCAATCGAGTTCAACGAACAAAACAGTACATAATATAAGCAACTATTTCTGATTCAGTTTATTTTATTATCGTATGCTTATTCGCAGGCAAATAATGGAGTTTCAGTACCGGTTACAAAGGCCCTGAGGCATCAAGGACGCGGAGGCCCCCGACTAATAAAAAAAAACATGTAGATAAATAGTTACCTAAGTAAGCCGCCATATCGCTTGACGTCCCAGTCAAGGTTTAGGTAGTATATTGCCGTTATACATCGGCCATCTTTATTTGGGTTATCTACATGTTTCACGTAATGGCTGCCAGATCCTGGGTAGCAGGCCACCATCGCCTGCGAATAAAAGATTAAAGTTATAACCAAACACCATATATTATTATTATAAACACCATAATCTTGAGGAAACTTGAAACTCTTGAGGAGATGATTTGGAGTCTATTCCACTAACCTTCTCCAATTCACATTCAGGTTTCGCCGCTATGTTTATCCTTCATTGTCAAACACGAGATGAATTACGAGTAAAAACACAAATTAATCACACTATTTTTTTAACATGCAATCTTCGGGTATTATTCCCTGTGGCTAGAATACTCTACGACCCTATGATACTTTGGCTCACGCACCGATATACGAGAATATCCAGACAAACTTAAAGTAAAAGTCTTTATTTATTTAGTTAGTATTACACTTGTTTATTGATCGTCAAAATTCTACCGTCGATTCGGAAGGAAATACCTGACCTGAGAAAAACTGATGACATAAAATCAGCGATTTTTTTTTTTTTAAATGAATACAATTATATTTTTGTTCTCTTCCTGGTATAGAATTAAATAAATAATGTCATTAACAATAATTAAATCGTTTAATATAAAGACAGCAATATTGGTTTCGAAAAGTAATGATATGATGGATTTGATTGTCATTTTAAAGGTATGTGACGAAAGCGATTTGATTAAGGGGGAAATTCCAACCAATGATAACGAGCGGTTTAGGCACCGCTGGCAATACACATGGTTAACTGTACACTTACTCAGTAACGATTCCGTTTGTCTAGTTAATGTGTTTCTTATATTTCTCTAAATCTAAAAAAATATATAAATTACCTAGCGTACCGGCTTCGTACGGGTAGAATACGTAAATATTTGTGCAGTAATATTTATTATAACACTAGTAAAGCTCCCAGTTGGCATGATTTCTTCCAACATCTTCAACAATCATCGTCATTTATCAGTCAAATTACACAAACCCTTAATAAATTATACTCCTCAACCTTCCTCATAAATCACTCCGTCCTCTAGTGAAAACCGTATTAAAATCCGTTGGGTAGTTGTTGAGTTCATCGCGTACGAACAGACAAACATGCAGACGTGGCGGGGTCTTTGTTTTATAATATATACTGATAACACACATCATATAAAGATAAAAACTATAATATTTGATTGTCAAGAATTATTATTGAATAATATTTGCCGTAGTAAAATAGCAGGGTTCCTGGGTATGGATCTGGTTGTCATTTACTCACTGTATTTTATATAATGCCGCCCCCATGTTATGCCCCCCCCCCCAAATGATAGGTGTAACACCTTCCTTGAGATTCAAATACAAAGTCGGTTTAGTAAAATTAGCCGTGAAAGCGTAAAAGACTATTTTCGCATTTATAATATAAGAATCGATTTGAGTAAGGAACAACATATATATTTTTTTAAACAATAATATTTGAAAAGCTTATGATATTAAACTTTTACAGATATGCGAAATCTGTTTGGTGTTTTCATTAAAGTATCTAAACTTGAGTATAATAATTCTAAAAAGTTTTAAACTCAGCGGATATTGAAATAAGAATAAGTAAAAGCACACATTTATTTAACACATTCAAACGCAACAGTTTTCCTCTTAGCGAGCCATGTTAGTTTAGCCATAGTACGTATATATATGTATATTTTGTAATGTTAGTGAGATGTACGTTAGGGAATTCCCTTGAGCAAATGAAACTATATTCATTGACTTGTGTCGTACTTGTTTTATTAATGAGTATGAAAGTCACATTTTCCTTGTAAAAATTAAAAAAAAATGTTTTTTAATGAGTTAGTTATTTAATTTCCTTATATGTAAATGAACGAGAAATTACCTATAGCTAAAAGCACCTAATTACAATAATAAAACTTTAAAATACAAGATCAGATAACAAAAACAATGATATGCCTTTTAAAACCGTTTAATATCAACTTGTATTTGGTTTTTCCGTACTACGAATGTATTTGTCAATATTTATTAAATATACATAATATTATGTTATGAGTAATTTTTATCATTTGCAAAATAAAAACAGACAAATGTTTATCTTATCCCATTTCACCCGAATGAATAAATATAAAAATAATTCAAAGAAACTTGGAAATCTATGTGTATTTTGGTCAAAGTTAAAGAATATTTTGTCAGGCACGAAATAACTAAATCACATTATACAAATAAAATGACGCATCTTGTGTCCTACGTAGCTAACAAATAGAAAGGTAAACAAACCACAGCACAATAACATCGCACTATAATATATAGTCATTGTAAAATCGTTCTTATTGCTGTTGAAATAAAATACATATTAGTTTAAACAATATATTTCAGGGTCGTCAAACGCGCGCAAGATGCACTCGATATTGTAGTGATGTTATTATTTCCGTATATCGTAGCACGTGCGCGTATTTACGTATACTATATAGTATACAGAGTAGTATATATACGATTTTATATAAGGGGTCTTGAGAATATAGAATTTGAGGTCATTGGACGCGACATAAGGGCATATAATGGTTATAGTAAGTTTTTGCATTTAAAAGTACTATGAAAACTGGAGGCGTCAGCTAATTGAGTTACCATATATATATATGTATATAGATTTTTTAAACAAGATAAGAAAGCAGAATGTTATGGTTTTATTGTAAATAAAAGTATGATTCTGAGTTACAACGTAGTTTTAGTACATTTTTTGTACTCGTAACAATTGCATTCATATTTAAAATACAGTACATTGATTTGTTCTTAATAAAATCTTTGTCAACTAACTATAGACTATAGTTTAGAGGAGGAGTAAAGACAATAAACAATTCTGACACTGAATCGACATTTTATCATTGGTCGAGATCGAAAATAATCTAAGCTATTAATTGTGGAAAAAAAAATGTCGGCAAAGTTGTTATCGGAACATTGGAAGTAAAATTAACGTGAATATAAGTGTAATATTGTTGTATTATTGATAAATATATATTAATCAAGAACTGTTTGATGTGTATAATTTCGAAGAGGATTTGCAAATCGCATGGATTATGTAAATCTAAAGTGTATGAAACATCACTTAGATTCCGTAAACGACAAAGTGTTGGCAACTGGCAATGTTAAGATGAAAATTATCCATTATAGTTTACATCAACTAAATTCAATACAATTTAATACTACGAATTAAAGTAAATAAAATAGCGAAGCGTTTTATTTATCTCATGGTTCTAGCAAAATTTGCACAGTAAAACCCTCGGACATATCTTACACAATGACCAACTGACTACTTTTGGGACATTACTCAGAATTCATATTGTTTTGTTAGTGGAATTTGGTTACCTAAGCAAAACAATAGCCCGTATTTAACACATCCCTCGGCTGAGTAAAGGCCCCTTTTATAAATAATGTTACGTAAAAAAAACTTTGAAATCTGTCATGTTAACACTATGAATCTATTTCGTAATGCAGTCGTTTTTATTATTGAAATACGAATAAACAAATTGAAATAGTAACAGTTATCAAATAACGGGGCATTCTGTAGATATATGTATCACCTGCTTTGGAAATATGTCACGGCCAATATCCATTCGTCACGTATATACTTCGTTCCATTTTTGAATTTCTTCCTTAGTATATATTTTTTGGAATTCTTCATTGCAATATTTTTTTTATTTTAATATTTTTATGAACACATTCGAATACGAATTCGCAACAAATTTAGGAACAGTCTATAAATATAAATGAATGTCAGGCATGAAATGTCAGAGGGTTTCTTTTTATAGTTTCCTTTTTTTTAATGAAACAGATCTCAAGTTACTAGATGAGATGTTCAAGACATTTTTGAATGTTGCAAGAAATGTAACACTGTTTATAAATTGTATGAGATAAAGGTTTTTTTTTTAATATGTTCTCAAATTCGGGTTAATATTATATAGTTTCTTAATTCTGTTTTGTTTACAAGATAGTCGTTTAAAGGCTAATGTGTGTGCAAGTTGGCGGACGTTCAAGCAGATAATAGAATCGGCGAACCCGTGTAAATATCTCAATGTTTGGATAATACGTTCTACGTTAGCATAGTTAGAGCAATATTAACAGAATTATTAAGAAATTTCCTTAGTTTATATTTGAATTCCTTGTTTATATTTGAACTATAATTAACTGCGTGACTCAAATAAGCTATTTTACATCTTGCGTAGTTTTCAAAAACACACGATATATTAAATATTTTACATATTAAGAAATAAAATAAAATTTTAATATTTGTAAAAATCAATAATCAATATCGAACAATACGAACACGTAGTGACATTTAGGTAATGCTACAGTGCTACAGTTACAATAAGGAGGGTACTTTACAGCGCGCTGTCGTCACCGTTTGTAAACATACGGGGGAAGCGCGGCGTACGGCATTCATACGGCAATGTTTACAGCCCACCGCCCCCGCCACCCGTCCGCCCGCGGGCGCCATGCCGTTGATCACGTACGCCGTACGGCCGTACCAGCGCCGCGCATGCGCCGCACCGCCCGCCGCCCGCTAACACTTATCAGCGCGATCCTAAACGATACACATTCACATTTGCCACTGATAACAGCGCAAATAGAAATAGATTGGCAACGGTCTTTGCTTGTGCGAATCCGTTAGCTAAGCGCACGGCGCCAAACTATGATTAGTTGATGCGTGGGCTTTATCGTAATCTGCACCAGATTACTATTTTAAACCTGTATTTTAGTTATAACGTGTTTCTTTGAATTTATTTCGCTGTTATTATGTTTTATTTTAATGAAGTACCTACGAGTGTTTTTCCAGAGGCGTGTTTACAAATAAAAAATCATAATGGACGAGCGACATTCCATAGTAGGAAAAAAAGAAAGTATCCTGCCCTTGCTACCTAGCCCTTGATTAATTGCAACTTAATTTTCGCACAAAGGTCATATCGACTTGAACAGAACTATTTTTAAATAGATACAAAATAATATAGTCAATTTTAAAAATTATTTGCTAAGCTATATACTTTATATTTACAAGTACAAATTATTGATTCCAACCCTAACATTGGCCTATAATTTGTTAGTTTATTATCTGTGAATCATTTTTCTAGTCTGTAGATACTTAAAAATATTAACTAATTTAAAAAAAAATATCCTTGCTTAAAATTATAGCTAATATTTTTTCTTCTTTATATATGCTTGCAATATTTTACAATCTACAATATTGTTGTTTTTTAAATATATAATAGTTAATTACAAATAGGAAAATGTTCTATAAATCAGGATTAATATTAATCATTTCTGTGTAAATGAAGGAATATCGAATAATCGCCAAGAAATATCGAATAGCCGCCAAGGATAAACAATAAATTAATTATTAATTAAATTAAAGGATAAAAGACGAGTTTTTGGATTACTTGGATATGGAACATCGTACAAGCAAATATATTAATATTTCTAGCAACACTATTTTGACAAAAGTCTTTATTCCATTGCAATATTTATACCTTACAGACTACACAATTGTGATGTTTTCATTTGTTATTGGATCAATAATTACAATTCTTAGTTATTAATTTATTGAACACTAGTGTCATTACTTTTATACTAGTAGAATTCTATGAATGTATATATATTATCCCGTTCGAACGATGATAACCTTTCTATTCATTATTATAAATGAAGACGATTCTCTTGTGCTTTTTAGAATACTTTTATCCATGTGTTTATGTCACCATTGACCTCGACTATATAGTAGAGAAGTATAAAAAATTTGGCGCATGGGTTATAACATGTTACACAAAGAAAAATGAATGCATCATTTTTCAAACAATTTATGCAATGGAATGTCATCACAACTATTTGTAATATTAAATAAAGTAATTAGTCAACCGCTTAGAGAAGAAGGCTTTATTGAGTTATTAATTTAATCTGTAAGGTGCTAATAACTGGTTATTACAATGCGCTATCTATACGGAGCCCGAGAAGAGTGAAAACGCTCAAACTCGAAACGAATCTCGCGGCAATTTTGATTAAAACTAAATTAAATCATTCGATTTTTGAAAATCTTTACATATTAATGTACTAGCCGACAGTATCGCCAACAGGGATTAAACCTTGAAGAGTAATATTAAATGATAATTATGATTGATACCTCGTATTTATATCAATCAACAGTCAATAGTGCACGACAAAGCGCAGTGTGCCGTGTGCCATCTTCAAAATTGTAAGAACGAACTCGTATTCCATCGCAGAACGCGATCGTGAGATATCGGAAAGTGATATGCGTCATTGACTTATAATATAAATAACATTTAAAGGATAAACACATTAAAATAGCGTATCAGTTTAAATCGATTTTCAACCATTCAAGGATTCAGCTAGTGAAGTGAGTCTTACAGAATAGCACTCTACAATGATATATATATATGTACATATAATAGTGGAATAATTGTCGCGTGTAGGAATCAAAACAGGAACTTTAGACTCAGGTTCATTGATCAGAATGTAGTGTCAGGGTTGTTTTGTTTATTGTGCTAAAAATAGACATACCTGTCGATCGTCTAGTCCTTAAGCATATTGTATTTATTTTATAGAATCAAACGTATCTTACCTTCGTCCTACCGTTAATGATGTAGTTCCCCATTTTTCCATTGTTGACCATTTTATTCGCCGTCAGTATTATGCTATCGACCTGTAAAATATTCGATAATTTATTAAATAAAGAATTTAACAAGCTGTGGAGAGCATAATTTTAGTAACACAAATAATAATATCATATTATCAAATATTTCATGATTGTTTGTGTAGTAAAGTGATTAAAGCATAACAAAGAAACTAATTTTCGCATTTGTAATCTTAGTTAAGACTGTTATAGATTTATATACATAGATATAGACAGTATACATACTTGATACATTTCTTAGTTTTTATCACAGTAAAAAATATATTTAAAAACAAACAAAAAAAACGTGGACCAAATAGTTCTTTTCGTTGTCAGATTGGACCGATAAAGATCAAAGATATATTGCTAAAACAATTGTTTTTTTTTATTCTTCTTCTTCTTCGAGTGCCACTCCGACTAGCGAAGGTTGGCAGTCAGCTTTGAATATTCCTTCTTGTTTTTCGCGAGGCGAGAGAGATTTTTTTTATTAGTACACTTAATTACATATAAGTATGAATACTTCGATCTTAAATCTAGATATTATAGATTAGATTATTTATTCATTTCGGCTGTATGTATGTACATAGCTTTATAGATGTGTGTGCGACACATATCCTGCATTTCAATTCAGATGAAATTCCAATTCCTTTATTTAGTAAACAAGCATTACACTTACTTATTGGTTGTGTTAGAATTAGTATTTCTGAGAAATACCTTAAATTCTTTTTTTTGTTTTTTTTTTCAAAAGTTCCGCGTTTTTTTGTAAAATTTTATAATAAAGAATTAGTTCGATGGTAAGTGGACATTGCCATAGATCATTACATTTTAATTTCTATTACTAAAGCAAAAAAAAAAACACTACTAATTAATTATTTCTACTATACTGTAGGAATAGAGCAAAAACATTGAAGCTCTATATATTAAAATTGCCACAAACGATTCATATCGTGACAAACATACGAATCATCGTTAACTTTTATTTAACGATGCATTCATTAAAACTCTTTTATATCTATTTGTCTATACCACTGAGACGTTCCCTGATTGTTTACAAGTAGGTACGTATCATAAATGGCGATTACTCAGGCCCTTACAATTATCACGATGTTAATGATTTCCCTACATTTTTTCTATCTTTTGTTACGGCTAACGAAAGTGTGATGCTGGTCACGTTTGCCTCTCGTGAAAGGGAATGGGCTCCGTGTATACGTTTCGAATGAATTATAGTCGAATGCTAACGTATAATGCGATGACACAGTTTTTGACAACGATTATTTCATAACATGCTATGGAGACTTAGAGATACTTGAATGTTCAATAATTCATATACATATATGTGTTTAGTAAGATGGACTTTGTATACGCACTATATTTTTTACTAGACTTAAGTTAGTACTTCTCATTACAAAATATTCATACTTGTTTGCATTGTACTGATATTATTATGTTATTGTAACATTCATCGTATTGCTATGTATGTCTAATCGATTTAATTTTTATACTAATTGTTTTGTAATTTTCTCTGTAAGTGATTTAAATGTAAATCTTTTGAGAAAATAAATGTCTCTAACCGTATTGTTTACGGATATCTGATGTCTAACTATATTTAGATTATTAGGTCACAAAAACAATTATACGAATATCGTTATACATTTATTTATATTGGGAAAGCTATTATGTTATGCCATTATCAACACAATAATTTTATCAATACTGATATTATAAACACGAAAGTAACGGCTAGAATACTGAACGGATTCTGATGAAATTTGGTATAAAGCAAGCTTGTACCCCAAAAAAACATTGGAAGAAAGAAACCATTGTGTAAACACGTCTGGGAGGGTACCACCCACTCATCAGATATTCTACCCCAAAAGAGCAGTACTTGGTATTATTGTTCCCGTTTGAAGGGTGAGTGAGCCAGTGTAATTACAGGCACAAAGGACATAGGTCTTAGTTCCCAATGTTGGTGGCGCATTGGCGATGTAAGCGATGGTTAACATTTCTTACAATGCAAATGTCTATGGGCGTTGGTGACCATTGACCATCATGTGGCTCATATGCTCGTCCGCCTACCTATACCACCAAATATGCAATAGATATACAAATCTTATTATAATCTATGTAGAGATAACTCGATTAGAATTTGTCTTACGATTAACTGTGTCTGTCTTACGAGTAAGATGTAAATTGATACGACTGGACACGATAGGAAATATTAATCAATAAGAAAAAAACGTATATGAAATGAGACGAAATGTCCGTGAGGGTTTTAACTTAACATCGCGGGCTTAAATTTGGACCGACACCACTGAGTCTTTACAGATACTTTGTGTTTACAATTTATCTTGTACTCCTGATACTTGTATCTAGGACACTGGATGTCGGAGGAAATATTGACACGTGTATTCAACATCCATACAACATGGTACATTGACTTAAAAAATCAAACATTCTTTTGAGAAGAGCCTTTGCCTGGTTGTAGTAGCATCTATGAGCTGTTATATATATGTATGTGTAGAATATTATTACATAGTCTCAGCTACTGAAAGACAATGCAATCGGTGGCGCCATTAAATCGAATTATTATCAGCTCTTATCAGTTATAAAATTTCATATAGATATTAAATCACTAGTCTGGTATTTTATCGTATGTACGTGTAATGCGAATTTAAGTAGCGCATAAACAATAATAAAGTTGACTTCATTAAAGTGTTTATTGCCAACCTTTCGAGTTCCTGAGCTGTGAGTCATAACACCATGATTACTATTTCAATAGACCAAAAGCATAGGAAACGGTTTATTGAATTCGTAAGTGGCTGGTCGAATTAATGAGGTGTTCGCGAAATGAACAGTTATTTTGAAGATCCTGTTATTTCGCCTATGCCTATATGATATTTGTGTACGTTCTATGATAAGATATCGGGATCTCGAAAGTATGAACGAGTTTATAAAGTTTTTTTTTCATTTCATTGAAATTCCTTCTTCTTTAGACTCTGATTTCTCTCTTTCTGTCACCATTGATTTGACATTCGAAAGAAGAAGACAGAACATTGCTTAACTAATCACCCGCTAAACACTATGTATGAATAAAGCTGTTAGTGTTTTTTTTTTGTTTCGATTGGTATTTACACGTTGTTTACTCAGAGGGGGTACATATCACATTAATGAAATTGCTATGGTATTATATTTAGGTTCTTAATCTGAATACATACTTGGTTGATGAGCTGCCCTATGTGAAAGCAGTGGGGTTCCTTGCCATCGATCCACGTGATGCGATCGCTTCGTATCGTCTGAGCTTCTGTACTGCCTGGATTCGACACTAGTTGACCTGCCTGGGGAAGAGATTTTGATATAAATTTCAAATTTAATTTATATCTTTAGAAATATTTTTTTGTGTTAATTGTGTTTGTGTATTTTTGTAAGAATGAATGAATTAATCACAAAATTAGTAAATGGTTCGCTCGTACGCGATTTTCTTAATGAATTATATGAATATACTATAATCAGAACTTTAAATCGATTTTTAACATAATCGTATTCCTATCGAAGAATGAGTAAAGGTAAACAAAACTAAGATTTACGTATTCCATACGTTTTGCAAATATCTCTGCTACATTATGCACTACGAATACTTCTTGATTAATATATTATTATTTCTAATACAAAAACGAATTCACCTAACTACTTTAATTTTACTCCTAAAGCTCGATAAAAACTCCACCACATGCAAAATGCCATTGTTTCAGAAAACCATAATGAATATCACAGTTTATTCAAGATATCAATGGTTTTGTGTCAATTCAATGTTAGTTTTCGATTTTACTCTTCGTGTGGTTGAGAAAGGCTATATATAAGTCGTAATGGGAAAACTGATGGTGAGTGGTCATTACCGCAAATAGACATTGGTGGTGTATGTATATTAACTATTCTTTACATCACCAATGCACATCCAACCTTAGGAAAGATGTTAAGTTTCTCGTTCGTAATTATACTGGCTCACTCACTATTCAAACAGGAACACAACAATATTAAGTTGCTTGCTTTATGCACGTAAAGCCGTCGGATCGCCGTCCCATCGGATTATGAAAGTAAGGGAATAGAGTGCAGCTGTGTTTGCGCACACACTTGTGCACAATAATGTCTCGCGCAGTTGCCTAATCTTCCATGAGATTGGCCGCCGTGACAAAAATCGGTCAAGAGAACATTAAGCTGTGCTAAAAATAAGTAGTAGTAAGTGCGGTAAAATAAGTAATTACTGGGAGGTACCTACCCAGACGGGCTTGACAAAGCCCTACCTTTAGATACACTTAAAAAGAAACTAATTTCCTTTCCTAAATGTATATTTATCTATAATGTATTTTGTATAAGAATAACTTGTTAATAAAATTCAAGTTGTAGTCCAGCGTGGTGGGAGTTAGGTAACAGTGATGACGTAAGTTTATTGCAAGCATGCAATATTGCTTCACAGTGACTTCCTGAGTTGTATCAGACATGTTATTGTCTGCATGGCAATATGTATCTTAATTACATAGTTAATATTAAATTATCATTAGGCTGACAATTATTTTCTTAACTGCCTCGTTGATATGGCGTTTAGTAAAACTAGTTACTATTAATTTGAAATTTCAATAATAAAATGGATATAATGGTAAAAAGAAATTTCTCTTTCTATCGCAATGTAGTGACATTAAAGCTTTTCTAAAGTTAAAACAATTGATGCAATTTAAATAAAAAAAGAAATAAACAACCTTTTAAATGTAATTTTTGTCACCTCTATTATAAAAAAAAACCATTAAAAATATAATTTGTTATTTTGAACAATTGAATGATAAAATAAATAATCTGAGCCTTATATCCTACTTTTTTTATTGTATGATAAATTAAATAAGTCACAACCTCATTTTGTAATTAAATCATTTAAATATAGAAAGTGTGTCTTGTAATTTAAGACCTTCAAGGATAAGCTATTGGTTATTAAGACCGAGAAGAGAGAAAAGTGTAGTAATTCTATGTAAAATAAAACTTTACTACATATCAAGAAAACCACTCATGTTCAACCTATAAAAACATATTTACTACAATAGTTGCATTGTATAATATATACACAACAGCTTACTGAAATCATATATTTATAGTTTTGTTAAAAAAAAAAAAACAAAATATTTAATTGCAATTCACTAAAGAATAGTCAATTCGAAACTAGTACAATTGTGTTGCATAGTTATTCTAAACTAGTTTTTTTTTATAGAACAGAAAGTCGGACTAGCATATGGGCCACCTGATGGTAAGTGGTCACCAAACGCCCTTAGACATTGGCACTGTAAGAAATGTTAGCCATCGCTTACATTGCCAATGCACCACCACCCTTGGGACCTAAGATTATATTTCCCTTGTGCCTGTTATTACACTGGCTCACTCAACCTTCAAACCGGAACACAACAATACCAAGTACTGCTGTTTTGCGGTAGAGTATCTGATGAGTGGGTGGTACCTACCCAGACGAGCTTGCACAAAGCTCTACCACCAGTAACAAAGCCTACACCTCCTACATGTTTCTATAGCCATGACAATTTAAAATTTTGGATGCTGGTTGCATTCAAGATGATCAGTTGAGTAATTTAAACATGAAAGCTTATAAAAAAAACAAATAAACAAACCACTTTCACATTTTTAATATTAGGATATTTTTAATTAAAGGATATAATGAACTGTTATTATAACTTTGCAAAAATATTAATTGTAGATTAATTATGAAGCTGCTTTTTTGTAAACATTGAAATGGATTTGTAGAAGTCATTTACAAGTTGCATTATTTACAAAATAAATGTTTACAAATTTGTTTCTTGTCTGTGAATGGTATTAATATCATTTATCTTTGAATGTATTTAACAATTTAAAACTTGCAACACTATAAGTATCAATTGTTATAAAGGGAATATGATTGTCAATATATAAGACAATAATAAATATTGAATGAGTGTTTATAATTATGATTTCTAAGCTAATCATTTTAATTTCTACACACAGACTAATTGAAAAGTCTTATTGTAAAAACAATATACTTATTGTAGAAATGTCATTGATTTCATTCTATATTGTCTTAAGCATGACAACTCAGTCACGGCAATCAGTGACCAAATAAAAAATTGTTTACTTCGATTATTTCTATGATAAGACTTTCTATAATCTATTCAATTTGACATATATATGTCAAATTGAATATATATATTTTTGTATCTAGCTGAATTGAGTGAATCAGTGATAGTATTTTAATTTAAATACTTACTGTGAATATCCCCGATCTGTACATTTCTAGAACTTCATTTAATACTAAGAGTCCACGTTCCTTGCCTAGGAAGTTATTTAACACACACACACCATATTGAGTCATGTCCCTGATTACTCTTTGACAGATTTCATAGTTTGGATCACTTGGGTCCATGTAGTAACTGTTCATCACGCTGTTGAAGGGTGCTCCGCTACCTCTGAGTGAAGCTTCTGGATATTCTCTCATCCTAGGAGGCTGCTCACTAGGTAAAGCTGGCATTTTTACATCGGTTTTATTTACCTCCTTCAAAACATTAGATGTACTCGCAGTAGAAAAATCCACTGTACCTAACTGTTGAGCTTTTTCACTCAATATTTCTTGTTCTGAGGATCCCTCGTGAGTTATGGCACTTACTTTAACAATGTTTTTATTACTATACACGACACTTGAAATTACACTATTGTCATTTAAGTTTGCTTTATTATGATTTATAATCTCTACAGATTGAGAGGTATTTTTATTATCACTAGCAATGTCACTAGCCTCCTTTTTAACGGTTTTCTTTTTCGATTTTTTTAAACGTCTCACTTCGTTGCCAACGAGTATCGTTTCTTCTTTATTATTATTATCCTCTGATGTGTTGATATCTATCCTTTTTTTTTCTTCAACCTTTAATTTTCTATCTTTTAGTGAAGATGGTTTAATAGCTTTGTCGTTTTGTAAGCTCTGCTTTTGTAACTTTGGTGCACATTCACTTTTGTGTCTTTTCCAATCCTGCCTTTGATGTTCTGTGTTACAATAATAAATATTAAGACACCGACCACATCTCCGATAAGTCTGCTGATTACAAACGGCGCAACAAGCAAGTACGCCCTCTTGATTCATTCTGATTCTGAAATATTTCGTGCTAGGCCGGCCCTTACGACTGTCAATTCCAAACGTCATCCCATTTTTTTTGAGTATATGACATGGACTCTCCTATTTTGACGCATAATTATATTTGTTCGGATACAAGTTTATATAAAAATTATTTTTAAATATATATATAAAAGAATAAATAACATTTACGATGTGTATTTAATTATCTACATTTTAAAGTTACCTTTAAGAATAGTCAAAGATATTTGGTTTGTTACAAGGTATTCAATTTAAGAATGATGAATAGTTACGTCCGTTTTTGATTCTTATACTTAGTTTTCTTGAAAATATGATTATTATTCTTGATTTCAATCTATTAGAAAAAGCATTGATGTATTCTTTATAAGTTAGAAATTTTTTTATTAACTGGTAGTCAACGTTATTGGATTACCATAACACATTACTTTCGCTTTATTTATCTGTCGAAACTTAAAGTAGGTCGCCTGGGTATTAGTAATTATAGATTATTATTATATATATTTGTTTGTTTCGTGCAAGTAAATAAAGCAAATCACATTATATTGATATATATGTTATTAATATATACAAACATATATAAATATATGTTTTTTTATTGACCACTACTAGGCGACGTTCCTACGTTACCCTGTTTATTCGGTTCGTAGTTACGTGTCAACTCGACATTAGTTGTATAATGTATTGCGCATGAGCTTATAATTATAATTTTGAGCTATGATGGTTGTTTTCGATATAAATATTTTATATTAAAGAACTATCTTATATATACTTATAATATATTTTATTATTATTTTTAACCTCACGGCCCGGCCGGGACACACGGGTAGAACAACGGTCTACATAAAACATTTATATTTTATATCGTAATGCATGGTGCGTGGTGGTGGTGGTTACGTACATACGTTTTTTTTTGACATCTTCAACAATTATTGCCATATTTCAGCCAGTTTACACAAAATTTAAATCTTTATAAAAATAAAGAATGAATGCTAATCTAGATCACAAAAGCTATATAAATGTATTGTGACAGCTGCAGAAATTTCTACATCCCTTTCCAAATTCTGAATGCCAATAAACAATACATCGCCCAAATATTGGGCCAACGTCGCCCAAATATGCTGGCCCAGTATGTGAATCATAATAACAAAAAAAATATATTTTAACTAGGTAAATTAAATAGGAAAATGAAAAGAAAAATAGGTCTTTATTTTTATTTGACATAGTAATAATACATACATAACAATAATCTATAAAATTAAATATTAACTTAAGATTAATTTAAAATAATACAGCTAGACAGATAATTAAAATTAAATACAGAATGAAAACTTTTAAAGTGATACTTTGATTATAATTATTAGTGAATATGTATTTACAATAAAGTAATTATGTTTTTAATTGATAATAAGGAAGAGAAAACTGAATATAAAAAAGACTAGATTAGTTCTACGTCGAATCACGATCTATTAGGTAGTTAAAATTGTCTTAACAAAATTTCTACATTTTTTTAGACCGAGACTCGACAAAAGATACTAAAGGTGCGTGTAGGCGTTCGTCGATTAGTTCGACGCACGCCACTTCGCTTTCTTAGTACTTATAAGCTAAAAATACTTCTAAACGGGTTTTTGTAAATTAATAATGTAAAAAAATAAATGGTTTATAGATAGGCAATTGTTCGTCGAAGATATGAAGTTGAAATTGGATGTGTCGTTTTCAATCTATTATCAGTGTAAAACTTGTCTATTATTGTGCGCCAGAATTGTTTACAGTCAATAAAATTGAATCTACTCAAAAATTAAACAAAACAATTTACTAAAATCATTAAGGCAAAGTTACCTATGTAAGTATTTATTTTATTATCTATTATATTTTAATAAAATAGAATGGTTAAGTGTTTAACATCACGAGTTTCTAGCCAATTGGACCCTATAATTTTTTATTATAATTATTAAAAGAAATGTTATTAAAATTTTCACGAGCTATAAGCACGAGATATAAGTTTTTGAGTTGGTGCTACACGCAAGTATAGCACTAACTCAAAAACTTGTTAGTCGACGTCAAACACCAACAGTTTAATATATTAATCATACCAACATATTAATCTATATAAGTAACATGAGATTCAGCGCCAACATTTAAACTTTTAGCTTGTGGTCGATACACGTAAAAAATAAAACAGTCTCAACTTATAATGACAAAACTCCTGACACTTATATTACAGCTTTGAGTTACAATCTTACATTTTAGGAAAGCGATAGCGTCAGTGTTTTTTGCGATACTACGCTACCAATAATATATGAAACGTGACAGTATTAGCAATTCTTTAAGAGTGTAATTAATGAATTATTTTATATTATTAGCTTAATTGAATTCAAATAAGATAGAAGCCTCATTTAACTTTTCATATAGATTCATGCAGATAGTTTACTATCACTAACGTTTTCAGATTAAATTTGATATTGGTCATTTGAGATTTGAATAATTTTTTGTAGATATTCATGCACTTAACACATTAATGAAAACATTTTTGTGATAATAAAAAGATATAGTTCTTTTTTTAATTTTATGTAGAGTTTTTCAGACTTGACAAGATGTTTTTTATTGAATAAAATTTATTTTACACGCCCGATTTTGTGTAATTGTAAATTTAATTATATATCTACAAGTATAAATTTCCAGAACAATATTTTAACAATTAAATTTAAGGCATTATACTATAATTATATTGTGTATAGATTTTTTCTTCGTCTTTGGATATTCTCGACTAACTTTTTTGACATCACATTCGTAAGTC
This sequence comes from Nymphalis urticae, assembly GCA_905147175.2. Taxonomy (NCBI): domain Eukaryota; kingdom Metazoa; phylum Arthropoda; class Insecta; order Lepidoptera; family Nymphalidae; genus Nymphalis; species Nymphalis urticae. The sequence goes on from LR990002.1 coordinate 3,019,117, forward strand.
TTTCCGTTGCGTGTGTCAAATCGAGAACTAAAAATCCATGAACATTAAATACATCACAAATTAATTTACAGAAATATTATCACTGAATATTAAATTCACAATGAGAGACGCATTGTTTCATTTATTTTAAAATTTTAACAGCTTATTAATATAATTTATTTAATTATGATTGTGATATCGAAAGAACCTTATTCGAAATTTGAAAGCCCACCCTACACTCTCGAATGATCGTCATTAGAGGGTGGGACTGGTGCTGGAGGAGCGTGGAGGACCCTTGCAAGTTCCGCCTTCTCATCAGCAGAGAGGACGTATACAGGGGGCGCAGCAGGTAGAAACCTTTCGGCTTTGTGAGGTTCTCTCTGTAATCTAGCCCTGTACAGCATGACAAGAACGCACAGTACGCTGATGATGAAGGCTGAAGTTGCTGCTAAGACAATTAAAGCTGTATGATATGATGTTGCGGCGGAGACCTGGAATAAAACAAAATAATAATACTCGTATCAATAATCTTTTAGTCATTATATTGGTTATATTTTTTGATACATATATTTTTCAGATATTTTATACTAGAAAAGTTCGACTTACCGTTGACTCGCTCAGTATTTCTCTTTGCATGGCTGGTGATGGTGTCACTAGTCTGTATTCGCTACGAATAACGTCAGCGCCCAAGACACCTTCTGAATCTTTATTGGCTCTGGACATCTTCTCCTTTTTAACCTGTTTAATAACCAAATTGGTATTATAATTATCATTCTTTATCATTGAACATACATTTAGATCATATCCAAAAAGCAAAGCGATGTTAACCATTAAAATATATCGCTAAAGATATTTATAAACTTTGTTTCGCGGCTTTTCAGTTAAGCACTGATTTTGCTCTTTCTGTCATTCTTGATTTAACAATCGAAAGCAGAAGACACCGCACTACTCAACTAATCATCCCAACAACGTTTGTAACTATGGCCGCATAATATGCAGATGAGGTTAGGTTATTTTTTTATAGAAATCGAAAATATTTTTTTATTTTCAATTTGCTTCAATTTACTTTATTATTCTTACCACGTTTCAATGTTTTTGTAACTTTTACTACTTTAACTAGTTTACATTTGTAATTCAAAATACCTGTAGTTCTAGATGGTACACCAAGTCAGCAGCTCTAGGTCCTGAGAGCAAAGCACGTAGTTTCACCACCCCTCTGTCCTTGGTAACTGAAACCGGCACTTGGGCTCCTAGAGCAGATAATCTTGACACCAGTAGTGCTTGTGCCTTGTTTGCTGTTTCTTCTTCAGCGCCTATTATTTCCAACTCCAAAAGCGCGGATTCGATTTGGGTGACCTCTGTTTAAAATTATAGTAAAAAATATAATTAACCAATTTATTTCATGTCCTCCATTCAAAGGTTGTCTGGAAGAGATCGCTCTTTTAGCGATAAGACCGCCTTTTGTACAAAATAGTTTTCTTTTTTTTTTGTTTTATTTTTATTTTTATAATGGTTCTGTAACTATTTTGTTTTACAATAAAGCATATTCTATCTATCTATCTAATTTGTAATATAAATTCTTAGAAATGTCAACACAACGGCTATTTTATTTTGATGAAAAAGCTAAATATTATCCTATCTCACTCACCACAAGGGTCATTCGGTAGAGTAGCTGTACCAGCTCTTGCCTGACCCGCTGCGTCTACGCACCAACAGCGAGCTCGTCCACATTGACGTGGTGAGAAGGAACCATCTGGGAGACATCTGGGTCGCCAGCCCTCAGCACCTTGGATAGCAAATAATATAAATAAATTATAAAAAAATACTCCTGTCTGCCGTTTTTTTTTATTTGTATTTGTTTGTTCATGTCTTTTTATCACTTAAAATTATCTAATAAATATTGGGCTAAGTGGGATATGGTCTGGTCAAGATAGCAACTGATTATTTCATAATTTAAATTTGGGAAACTCAAAATAACTATGTAATGGAAAATTAATTACAGAGAAGTATTTTTGTTAATTGTGTACATTCTTGGATCATTACATGAAATAATACTAATAACATACCATTGTCAATTTCCTCTTGCATCAATTGGCATTTACTTTTGAAGTTAACTCTATCCGTCACTACTTCGACAGGGATCAATTTCCTCTTCGTAGTCTCCGCTAGTTTTGGTTCGACAACTTCTGATAGCAGGGAACTATCTTCATTGGATGATACCTCTGCTGACAAAGGCTCACTGTCTCCACGGTGCTCTCGTTCAAGTTCGATACTGTCGAAATCTTCTTCTTCTTCGAAATCATCAACCCTATACGCTGTCATCTGCCTGATTAACTCTTCTAGCACTAAAAAATAATAACCAATAAAATTATTCCTTTAAATATCTTTAGAAAACAGCTTAGTACAATTTTTAATTCAATTTGAAATTGATTAGTAACATTTGGTTTTGGTTGACATTAAATCTAGATTAATTGTATCTTTTTTTATTTTACATTTATAAGGATATCTTTTTTCCTATCAAATTATTTTAATGGAAATTCATACCTTCATCAGCTCTCGCTTTTTCATCAAGCGGGTCTCGTCGTACCCACTTGCGAGCTTGTCTGAAGTTACAGGTCGGCTTTGCTCCACGTACCAGTGACCCCTTTTGAGGTTCTCCTCGAGCGCTCACACACCAACACACATCTATGTAGCGAGAAATGTCAACGGTTTAGAAACAACAAAGATATAAGGACTAGAAACTCTTTTTATTAGAAAATTGTAACAGTTGGTTGCCTGGAAGAGATCGCTATGTAGCAATAAGGTCGCCAAAATTGTATGCTACTTTTATTTAGGCTGTATCCTTGTTTTGTATATTTTTTCTCTTTGTGGAGTACAATAAAGTATAAAGTAAATTTGTAAAGTGTATACTTTTCTTCTTCAACCCAGGAGAAGATTTGTTATAAACTAAAGTCTGTTCTACCATGCTGCTAAAAAGGCCCCCATGTGTGGCTATTTTATTTAAACAAATGAATACTTTGCAGTGTTTGTCCCGGCTTGAACCCAATCTTCGATTAAAATTCGCATATTCTAAGCAATAGACAACTTTTGTCTCACATGTTTTAAATAACTGCAATGGACTGTAGGTTTATTCAAAAAAAAGATTCTTAAGATTGACTTTACCTATATGTGTCACAGACTGCATTTTTAAATACCTATTTTATTAGTTAGACGTAACTTTTAATGCATAAAAATAAATAAATAAAGTTAAAATAGAGTGTAGCTAACCGATATGTGACATGCACTGCACGGACTCCCAAGCGCCGCTTGCGTCGCACTTCGGCACGAAAGTACCTTTGCCGTACTTCTGTACCGCCGCTTCATTCTTCTCGCGTAATCTCTCACAAGGACTCAAAACTGGAAACGATATGATTAAGATTTATATAAAAAATACCCTAAACATAGCTATTATATAGCCTATTCCAATCGAAGAAGAAGTAAAGATAGTTAAACCTTAGATTTATGTATTCCATGCGATTTGCTAATGCACTACAGCTTGTAGATTAATATATCTTTATTAATAATAAAAAAAATTACATAACTACGTATATGTACTTTAATTTTAAGATCAGTTTGTGTTTACTCCTCTTGTGGTTGGAATAGACTAAAGTTGAAGTTGTTAATTTGAATATAATGAAGATTATAACGCATCATTGAATAATCTAAAAGTAACACAAAATGAATTCAAATACACAATCGTGCGGTTAACACTAGTTCAAAATAACGTGCAATTAAAATAATGAAACAAATGTGTGAAAGCATAATTATCTAATGCTGTTGCCTGATTATGATATACCATTCGTTAACCAATGACTTTTACAATTTATGGAACAAGTCAATGAATCTGAACACCGAATCTGTATGAATTAGCCACATGGTGCACCCAGATCTACTCTTGTATTGACTTGTATTGACACCAATCGTTCCAAGCATCTATAAAATATCGAAAACATGCCTTCCGAAATTTTCACTTTTTGTTCTGGCTTCTTCGATATCGCCGTTGCGTTTACTGTTAAACATATTTATTTCTTATTAAGAACAATAAATATATTACATTTAAGAGCTCTTAGTCAGGGCCAATATGAGTCATATAATTTTTAACCAATTTATATCTTAAAGCCCCATTTTTTATTATTATTGCTATACATATTAAATTAAGATGTTTACTTTTAGTTTGTCGACCTTGCCTTAAATATTAAAAAACAATGATTAGAGCTTATTTATAAGAAAATTAGATGAAATATTATTAACTCTTTTATATAAATAAAGACTGCTTGGTCTCTGAAATATACGAATCAAAAGATTTTTCTAGGAGAACTTTAATACAAATATGATACAAACATATATACATATGGTAACACAGTAGTTCTTACCAGGGCATACGGAGTTACATTCTTCTTTGGTGCGGAAGTTGTTATGGTTGCCAGAACAGCCGTAGTAGCGGAACCGTTCGCAACGGTTACGCTCGTTGTTGAAGTGCCAGCGTGTTGTGTTAAGACCTTCGCCGTTAGCACACTCGCCTTCGTCTTTGCTTTCCGAGCAGACAGTTCCTGTGTCAAGCGTTTTTGGTCATGAATAGATTAATAGAATTATGTTATATACATAAGTAACCAGTTACGTCAAGATTAACTTTAAATGAATATGAAGCCTAAATAATAGGCCTAATAGAATAAATCTAACGCTGATTTTCGGTGAAATGAAAACATTGTGAAGGAACTTGAACATTGTATCGAATGTTTTTGTGATATATTGATTTAAACTTTATTTAAGCTCTTTTAAGATTTTATATACAAATTATTACAACTTACGTGGCTTAGGACAGCAGAGCGAAGGTCTAGAGTCGTGTGGTGCGAAGCGACATGCATGTGTGGAGGGACAGGCGGCAGCGTTTGGGCCACAAAGGAGGGCTCCGGAACCATCTGGAGCCTGGAGAGGTTCTCCTTCAGGGCATTGAGGAGATGGCGAACAACGAGCTAAAGGAGGGCAAGATTCACCCTGAAATAAAATAATGTGTTTAATTTATTTAGGTGAAGTATTAAATATTTAATAATTGGAATTAATCATTACCGAAAAATATATTTTGGTCCTTTACATTCAGACTGCCGTTGCTCCGATTTTTTAATACACGTAAAAAATATCACTAAATTAGCAGATATAATTTCAACTGTTTAATTTTGTTTTGTAAATTAGATGATAGTTATTTACCTCGCAGTCTAACGGAACAAGTTCACAAGTCTCATCGTCCCTACATTTCGCCTCAGCACACGGATCTCTGCAGGAACAAGTGGGGCAGCCCTTATTATCCAGTTCTGGTCCATGAGTACAGATTTCTTCTTCATCACAACCTGGGTCTGGACATTGATTGGGACTATCGCAAGATGGTGTGGAGTTTGTTGATCGTGTGCCTGGAATCTATAAAATGGAGTGACCATAAATATTTACAAATAAGACATTATAAGTTAGTAAAGTAATTTTGAATTATGATAGACAATAATTTAATGAATCCAAAAAAAAGTTTTCGTTTAATTAATATATGTGTTTTGTAAAAAAACAAAAATGTGTGCGTAGTTTTCTTAAATATTTCCAAATTATTTTCCCCGTTGTGTTTGTTTTTTAATCACTCACCTCATTACCAGCTGAGTCCACACACCAGCACATGTTGCTCGAACCACGACACTGAATACTTTCGTAAGTTCCATCTTCCTTACACTCCGGTACCCAAGTCCACGACGGAGGGTTGCCGTTCTCTGCTGCAGTGTGTAGAGCAAGAGCTCTGAAATTTGAATAAATGCATTCTATAAACTTGTTAGCACATTTTGTAGGCCTCTCAGTGACTGTTGAACTCAGAAACCAGACCAGATATCATTAGGGTTTGAGCAAAATGACACGATATACGATCGTGTACGACACTACGACAATATTAATCATATTATTATTGATTGGTTTTTTTAGCGGGTCATATTGCGTGTGTCGAATTTAAACCACATAGCGTCAATATAATACTTCCACTTATTTTATATAACCATTGCAACTGATGGACATAATTAACATAATATGAGTGTAGCGTTGCCGACCTGCGCTGCTGGCAGGCGGTCTGGTGCACGGCGGCGGTGCAGGCCGTGCCGCAGCCCGTCGCGCAGCAGCGCTGCCCCGCGCCGCACTCCGCGTCCCCGCGACACGCCCACTCGCACGCGCCCGTCCACGGCACCAGGTACGGACACTGCCCGCTCTTGCGTGGTAGGCCTGTGTCATATAAGTACTCACTCGTAGGAACCAATAACCAAGTGTTTCGTTAATTGCTAATAGTTATTTGAGCCAGAGCTAATAGGTTTTTGATAAATACTTTTATTATATTCTTTCAGTACACTTCAGCTCTGTGAAAAAGACAAACATTGTGAGATGTATCGGAAGAAATTCTATGTTATATTTATCCGTGATTGTGTTACGATAGAGAGAAAGAGAGAGAGAGAGAGAGAGAGAGAGAGAAGTTTCGCAATATTCATAATAGTGAAAGGCATTGTCTAACTGTGGACCATATACTAACTATATTTTGCGATTGCGACACCAAATATATTTTAAAAAGATTTATTATAGATTAGATAAAACCGTACAGGCAGGTACAGGCGGGCAGTAATCGGCATCGCAAGCGACGTCCACAAGCGCACAAGCGCGTCCCGTCGGGCACGACACTCCGGCGCACGGGTCGCGACACTTGCACGTCGGACAGCGTCCCGCTCCCAGCTCGAAGCCGTAGTCGCAACCCATGCGACACGTCAGCTCTAGGCACGTCAGTTCTGAACGTAGTCTGAAAACATTTAAGTGTGTAAAATTATTTGTATATAGGAAAATGTGAGGGGTGAAGGTAGAGCAAAATATCTGATGGTCAAATTCAATCAAAACTTTTAAATTACGAATGGCAATAATATTGTTTTCTATTCAAAACATTGACACTAAAATAAATAAATAAAATTACCTATAAAAAATTTATTGCAGTAGGTCAATAATAGCTTTTTAATCCCCATAATTCTTTTGAAAAGACAAATGTATTAGGTAAATGTATAAAAGTATTAGTAAGTAGCAATAATTTGTTTTAGCCCATACTTATCGCAGTCCACGGCTGATGCGTTTCTCGTACTGGTATCAGGTATCTCCGTGCCGAAGGAATCGACACACCAACACCGTCCGTTAGCGCATTGCTGGGTCGTGAAAGAACCATCGGGTTGGCAGGTTGGCGCTGGAAGAGCTAGCTTCATACCATCCACAGTGCCTTCCATTTTCTCGTCAAAATCACGAAGGTATTCACACACTGCGGAAAAACCGTAAAGTTTACTAACATGCAACTTATCCTAAAATAATTATAATCGAATTTAATTAATATATAATCCCGTTATTATTTACTGCTGGTTAAACGTATATCTTTCTTATTGTAGGAAAAAAATTCAAGCTGTTTACTACGTATAATGTTTTTCACACACCAGGAAAGTCGGGAAAACAGCTTATTAATTTATCTCCGTTGATATGAATAGACCACCGACCTTGAGTACTAAGATAGTATGTCCTTTGTGCCTGTAATTACACTGGCTCACTCACCCTTCAAACCGGAAAACAGAAATATATAGTACTGCTGTTTTGCGGTAGAATGTCTGATGAGTGGGTGGTACTTACCTGGTGATACAAAGCCCCACCAGTAAATACATAATATATTTATTACATACAATTACATTTGCTACTAAAATGATGTCATATGTAGACCTTAAAATTAGCCGTTATTATTTACTTACTGGTAGGAGTATCATCAACTCTATCCGTCTGCAATCGCATTTTTGCAGAGTCCACGCATACAGGTCCACAGCTCGCAGTAGAACAGCAGACAAGTCCCTCGTCACACACACCGTCAGTGCAACTGCTTGTATTGTTCATGGTGCAAATTGTTTCTGCTTCTGGACCGCAGGATTCGAAATTGATCTATGGAAAAGAGATATAATTTAAAAAATGTCAGCAAAACTGCTTGGCGTTTCAAATTTAAATAGCACTTTTTTCCAGTAGACTTTCCAAGAAAGTTTATTAAAGTAGCTATTGCTATATATATAAATACATATTTGGATTTACGAGACTCGCCTCTAAGAGCTCGGCGTCGGTGTTGTTGTCGGCACTGGGGTCGGGGCAACACACGGCGGCGCCGGAGCGGCGTGTGCGCTCGCACACGTGCGCCGCCGGGCAGTCACGCGCGTCGCCACACGACACCACGGACCCGTCCTCGTCGGTGGCCGGCACGCCTACTTCGCATGGGTTGTCGTAGGAGATTTTCGGTCGACCTGTCAAGGACATGATATTTGCAGATTGATTGAAGAGTTATTACTTTTATGCCGATATTTATACACTTTCGTGGCGTTTGCAACGTCCATTATTCATTTTAAATATTGATTATAACATTTCCAATTTTTCCAGAAATTACGTCAATGTTGTACATGTACTCATGAGCTGACTAAGAGCTCGGTGCGCTATCCGACGTTAACTGCACGAATCTTCTGAGGCATGCTAAAAACTTATGTAGTCGGCGACTCTCTCAGTCAGCTCAAAAGCACGACAAGTGCTAGTGTTTAATTCTTGTTTACATTATATGAATATTATTGCTCGCATATTTTAAATAAGCGTTATGCGTGTTAAGTTTAAATGCGAAAGCCCGATGATTGCGATCAAACTAAGGATTTATCACTGCCACATTGTCGCTAATGTGACCCCTTAAGCGTTGAACGACTGCGACGAATGAAGATATTTTTATGTTGGACACATTGGGATGAATTCCAAACCAGCTTTAATAAAAAAAAACCAAAAAAAATTAAATAAATTATAAATACGTTACCAACGACATATTTATACTATACCACCTTATAAACCGATGGCCTTTTTTATCTGTACTGACTATACTATAATCACATTCACCACCAACCCGTCGTTTAACGAAGTTATTTCCTAGATAGCTATTTACGAACATTGTATTACCTAAAAATATATCATACAAGTTATACTCACATACGGGATATCCAGTACATAGTTCTCCTGAACAATCCGAATCTCGTACCCTTACACACTCCTCCCCATCTGCACAAGGATATCCAGCACATGGATCGTCACATTCACAAGTCGGACACCCATCGCTTCCAGTCTTGTACCCATACTCGCAAACTCCTGCACAGAGGGCTCTAGCACAGGAATTCAAGCTCCTAGCACCAGATCTAGCAGGACGAGGTGTTGGAGAGCATTGGACTGAGGCTGACGGACCCATTGAGCCGCGGAGTTTATTTCCATCAGTATCTACACACCTAGAAATTTTATTTAGTAGTAAAAAAATATCTCAATTTCTCAATTCTTTTCTACATTTCTATTCCAAGGGAGTAAGCTTACTAAAATAAATATATCAGTGAAAATAGGAGAATCATTACATGAGTAGCCTACAGTAGATGCTTACCAACAAACCAATCCATTTCTTGAGCACTGTTTCGAGAGGAAAGACCCATCAGGATTGCATTGCGGTACATAACCTCGACCTTCCTTTTCGCTAACAACGAGCAACTCCGCCAACATCTTCTGCTGGGTGCACATTGTCACATTATGTGGTAAAGTACAATGTCGGCCACATTCACCACCGTCGCAGCATTTCTGCATAGACGGACATTCCAGATCATGGGCACAAGGTGTTCCGCAGTCCAAGTCATTAGGAGAAGATGGTACAGGACAGGTACCAGCTTTCTGCAGCTCTAAAGAAGCGGGGCAGCAGACACCGTAGTCATTTCCTGTTAAATGAAGTTTGTACAGCTATTTAGTTTCAAGTATGAATGTGACAATGATATTTTTAGGCGTAGAATGAAGACGAATGATGATAAGATTTTTGCTGTGCTTGCTTATATTATATTGATAAAATTATTGTTTAAAATGTAATCGATATAATGTAATCGAAAACTTATTTATTAGTAAAACATTAATTTCATGCTTGGCTCGTCAACAGTCAAAATTAAAAGCGGTTGATACTGCGAAACGCATCTTCTTAATACAATAATATTATATTTAACAAACATTTTAAGAATGATACTCTACTCTTACAAAATGAAATATGAAATATTTAAAAGTGACAACATCAATAATGGATGTCGCTTATAGAAAACTACGTGAGTATATATTAGCATGAATGTCATTGTCTCTACATAATGCGTATAGGTCGAGCACATTAAGACAACAATGGGCAGTTGATAAATAATAAATTCAACGTGTCATCACGTACCTGACTCGACTAGACATCTGTAAAGTGGGGGACAGTTCGGTTTTCCTGGATCTGTACCGCATAAGAACGGACGACTCGTCTCTGATATCAGGAGAGGTTCACCAACAGGGCAAATGTTTTGCAGACTACGTCCTCTTTTACCTAGAATTTAAATACTAATAAAAAAAAACACTTATAATTTGTAGACTTATTTACTTTGTAAAATGTTTGTCTAAATGATAATTTTAATAGCAATAGTTTAGAATTATTTAATTTAAGGAGATATTAACCCTTAAGACAAAACCAGATTGGAGCTTATATTACTCATACTTACATGTTGGAACGGGAGGACACGGTGGTCTCAAGCAAGGAGCTTCTTCCAATTGGCAAGATAACTGACCAGGACAAGTAACTGTCGAACATGGATCCCTACACTTGCAAAGAGGACAGCCACGGTTGTCCAAGTCAAAGCCCAGGGGACAAAGCATACGGCACGTATGAGCAGCGCAAGGAGCTGTTCGTGTACAATTGACTAAGCCAGCGGCTGGTGCGCGAGTACCTGGCACCTGGAGATGGTATTATAATGTCCAGCTTTTAATAACTGTTATCTTACTTTTCTAAAAGCAATAAGCAATACAATGTTTACAAAATGTTATCGTTATGAGAATTAATGCGAGTTACTTATACTCGTAATTAAAACTATAATTATTTTAGTCAAGTCTTATAAAGAAAACGTTTCAACAGTTTACGATCAAAAATATCTAACGCGTTTAAATCATTCTTTTACACGGCTTACATTTTGGGTTGGAGTTTCTTTACTACCCGCTGAGATGAAATTTATTGTTGTTGTTTTAATTAGTACTAAAAAAGTATAAGACCATATTTCAGTTTAATAGCATATTTGGAATAATAAAATAAGGGTCCGATAAGGATTTAAATCTAAGATTTTGGGGAAGTGTTGCCCTGACAATATAAATATAACAAAATCTATATGTTTGACTCTTATAAATTTAAAGTTTCAACAGTTTAAGTTGTGGGTTAAGAGTCAGTCAGTAAGTTTATATAGACATTGCCATATTTATTGAGATTTATATAACTTATGTTACACGAGTTATCTTGATATCTGTATTTAAATGAAAACTAAAATCCGTATGATATTTATCTTTTTTTGTTACTCAGTAACAATATTAAGGAAGGTAGGCAATTTAGCTTCACAATATGACTCTGAAGCGGAGTAGTTACAATAAACGGATAATATGAATCAATATGGAAAACAGTAGGATAGCAGTACCTACATCATGAACCCACTTCTTACCGATTTACGGTGATTCGCTATATTGATGCGTGAGTGCCTTATATATGTAATAATTACATAGTTATCATACATTTCAGGTCTAAGCAGTTACAAAAGTTATAAATAGATTTTAATAAGACTTTTTTTTAAATAACGCACCTCAAATCCAGCTGTATCCACACACCAACACGTGCTGACGATCTCATTATCACACTGGATCTCCTCAAACTCTCCGTCAGAAATTCTACATCGTGGCGACCTCAGTGAGCGAACAACACCTCGTCCACTTCGACTGTTCTCTGCAGCGAGGGCACGTGATATCCGCTCCGATGATAGCTTTATATTTTCACAACCTGGTATATACATAAATTAATTGTTATTATAACTCCTAATTTCCTCTTTCCAATCATTTAGAAAATAAGATTCAGAGTGGTCCACCAAGTGGATTCCACCAAGTGGTCATCTTCGTAAAATTATTTTAGAATTTTTCTGTTAGGTTCTGCTGTGAAGGGTTTTCAAATGTATCATAATGGTAGACAAGGGTGATGTGATATAAAACGCTACCAACCACTTAAACCGTTATCTTATCAATGCCAAGGGGTCATTCATGCTACAAAAGAGTTTTAATTTAAAATTGTACATTATCAACGATTACAGTGCTTTTAAATGAACTATTGACCTATTAATTGATAGATTTAATTATCTTTCTGTTTCCTTTTTTTAATAACATTATGAAAGTGATATACATTGCTATCTACTCGTCTTTACCTACAGATTATCATCTGTTTCGGCATCTAAATATCAACAATAAAGCAGTTGACATATTTTTTATTTACCTGTATATAATGGTTCTACACATGATCGTCCACAGGAAGTATTGCAGCAGATTTGTTCCCCGCAGTCATCATCCTCATTACAGGGTTTTGTTCGTGGTGGACAGGCTGCATCTTCAGCCGGACATCGACCTCTCAGCTCGGCGCTTGCTGAATTATAATTATTTTATTTTATTTTACATATGAAATTTAAATAAAATATGTATTTGAGCGTATGATTAATTCAAAACTCGAAGAAGTAACTATTAAATGAATATTTTTAATCATAATAATAATTATATATATTTTTAAACATAATAAACAAACCATAAACAAAGTCGTATAGGTTTTTTTTATAACTACATATTATACAATAAACTCAAAAACTACCGAATGGATTCTCATTCGGAATTTAATAAATGTTCCACCAGTGGTTCGTCCATTGATGTAGAAGGTGTATAGTTCATTAAGGTGTTTTGAAAATTGTCTAAAATATGACGATAAATTTTGAAGATGATGGAAAATATCACGCCGCCTTAAAGATTATGATGATAAACGATTATATAACATTCTTTTTCCATTATTTATTTATTTACTAAGTTTACATTATTTATTTAGACACTAAGTTTAAGAGATATAACATACCTTGCTGTAAAAATAACAGGCATGCGCAGAGCAGCACCGCCCTCACCGCTCGCGTCGCCATCGTTGCATTACACAGGCGACCCCTGCAAGAAATATAACAAGATCAGTTTTGTTTGATAACAACGTCGACGCATATCTCTTATGCTATTTCTAATTATGTGTGAATGATATTTTGCTTTTAAGATATTATATACATATTCAGTTCTACTATAATTTGATCAAAAGGGTTAGTAAACAGTACAATATTTATACTGACTAACGTAAGTGTTCCTATATATAGATATATTATATACTAATATTAACAACAAAAATGCCGGAGCGAAGCATTTAATTTTTTGTATAAATGTATACGAAGATCAAAAATCTACGCAACAGAACTGCCTTTGTGGAAGTTATATAGTTGTATCTATTTGGTAGATCTTCTACACTTGCACAACTTTGCGAATTTATCCGCCAAGCGGAACCATTTATAAACCCACAGTACTGTGTGTCTCTGTCGCTCAATTAAATGACTGCTGTCCTTTTTGCAGTCTTGTTTCACATATGTATTATCATATGTAGCTCTAGCTTTTTAAATTATACTCTCCTCAGTCAATATTTAAATTAAAAAATCCTACAAAGATTTATTCGCGTTTTTTGTCACATAATGTTTTATTAAGATATATAAATTTTGTTTCTTGTTAATTTATTGTATTAATCGTCCCGAAGGATCGTCTATACCACGGACCGTAATAAATTACCGTCAAAGATCTCTCATGAATAATGCGCGGGTGTGTGTATGAAAGCGCCATTTTTAACAATGTAACTTTCCTAACAAGGGTCACGTTGTTAATATTCACTTCGAGTAAAATGTGAGTCATTATAAATTATAGGCGAGTATCTCCAGCCCAATGCATAGCTGGCCTTGTAGACGATTGTAAAACGATGTACTTAACTGCATCGTGGTTGGGCAATCGTATAATATGATTTTATAATTACACAATCTAATACGAATGCCTCGTTATTATGAAATCGTAATGTTTTATTTAATTTTCATACGTAACAATTTTATAATAGTAATTTGTTGTACATGGGTGTGGGTGTTGTTTGCAATTTGAAGCGATCAAGTTTTTTCATAGTTTTAAAATGACATAAGTTTGAATATATTTCTATGCATTTTTTTTCACCGAGATTCCGCGACGTTGTTTAACTTAATTAATATATATATTTCTTTATTAATTGCTTACAAATTTGTAAAACAAACTTTATAATTCTTAATCTTACTTTAAAAAACGGTAGTTTTTAACAAGTCATTTTTAGTAACGGCAGTGCTACTGGCCACTTTTATGTTACAAGTGTTACAAAAAAACTTTATATAACAGAAGCCATTATACTAAAAAGGAGGTTTAATTAATTATTATCATTTCCTTAACTATTGTAAAGTCAAGTCTAGCATAACCTGTTTTGTGAAAACAATGGAAGAACTAATGAAAGAGCCCGCATAAACAATACTGACGCAGAATTCATCAATTTCAATCTCAGGAACATATCGATCTCTAAAACTAAAAACAATACCTATAGCGTACGTGCTATGATGTGATGCAGTTTATTCAAACTTTACTATATTATCATATACAATATCACGCTCTGAGAGCAGCCATTGTTTGCTTATCATTACAACGAAGAGCGCTTACGTAATTTTAAGTAGAGCATTGTCATGCTAATTCTCCTTTCTCCTGCTTGCACTCAAATTTCTTATATAGGTTACTGAACTCAAATAAAAAAAAATAAGAAATTAAAAAAATCATATGAACATAAGGCACAATATTAAGTAATAAAAATTATATATTAACGGCTAAGTATTTTTTCTTGTATCATTAATGTTTGTAATATGTTTCTCGGTATTTTTATTTTTATAACGAGATAGCTACAATTGTGGAGTAATCTTTTTTTACCCAGCAGTGCTATTCTGTATGAACTCACTTCATTACTCAACCGTGAAATTTTGACAGGCGACTTATGGTGCGTTATAATTGTTATGGGCATTGTCGTATATCACTTTCTGACATTTCGTGCCGTTTTTCTGCGATGACTTTCAAGCTTGTTCTTACAGAGGCCTACGAGTCTTTAATTTTACAAATATATTTTTTTTTCCCTTTTCTGGCCTTACAAATTTTAAAAGTCGAAATGATGCAGCTACTCACACACACACAAATTATAGTATAAAAATTTTATTATTTGAGATTCGAAGCCATAATTTTTGTTGCTTCGTAAAAGTAACTGATACCAAAATTATTTTTTAAATTTGTGTTCCTGAGACATAATGAGTTTTATACTACTTGAAATATTTTATAGCTTCCCCTGTTTATAAACGTCTGTTTAATAGTTAAAACATTAATACGTTTTAAAATATTTAATAACTAACGACTTCAACTATAAATTATGTTCAGGCAGTATTTATCGTTATAGTTTTTGTAAATTTATTGTACACAAAGGTACATCGTACAAGACATAACAACAGCAAAAAAAGGTACAAAGATTGACTTATCCCAGTAAGAGATCCCTTCCATTCAACCTTTGAGGTACTGAGAGGAGAATAAATCAAATTAGTGGATAGCAAGTGTATAAACTTAAAGCAAAATATAAATAAAGAAAATGAAAAATAAACAAAATATTCTCTATAAGAACTTTGATGAGAATAAATAAATAAATATAGAGTAAATAGTAAAGATATTTTAGTGTACATTGTCGACATACAAATGTCATATACATTAAGACAATGGAGTCGGTATTAATTAGCTCGATAAAAGTAACATAAAACTTAATGGTAGTAAAATATCAAACATATACTTCGTAAAGAAAAGCATATATTATGCATTCAGACGTTAATTAACTTACAAAGAGACTAAATATTTCGTGCAGTACTTTATAATAAATGCAGAAGATTACACGAATGTGTCAAAGTTAGTATTAACTTGCATTAGTTAAACGTGCTATAGAAATAATACTGTTTGTTGCATATAATAGTTTATTCATGAAACTACTTCTAAAGATTGAACAACAGAAAAATAGTGGATCGTGGGCATTATTCCTTTTTATACAAATTGAAAACTTAAGTAATTCTAAGTGTACTCGTAATTGATGATGTGTAGTTTTATGTGCACTTACGATGAAAGAATGTAATAAATCTTTCTAGACTCGTAAACTCATAAAATGAAAACAGAATGATACCGCACAATTTTCCGAACATGTCATGTAAAAACCAACAACAGAGTGGACCCGAAACTTGAACGAAAATAAAACGTAAAAGTTGTTTGTGTCCGCTTTTGGGCTGAACTTCCACTTGGGAATGAATATTGTGCGATCTATCGCTTATTACAATGTCGGAGGCGGTGATTTGAAAACGATACGGTCAGTTTTAGCTCATATCATGAAATTATCTTATGTTTCCCGTATACCATGTCAGTCTGTTTTAACTTGGATATGTTAGGTAAATATTTTTTGCTGTTATGTACTTAATTGTATATCCTATTCCAATCGGAATAGGAGTAAAGGTAAACAAATCGTAGATTTACAAATTGCATCCGATTTTCTAATTGTTCTGCTGTATTACGCACTGTAAACAGTTCCTAATTAATTTTCCTTTATTTATAATACAATACTATTCCGCTTAACTAGTTATAACCACATTAATTTAACTTTCGAAGTTCCGATTACAACTTCGCGAGCATTGAAAACGCCATTTTTTCGCGAATCCATAGTGAATATCATAGATTATTCAAGATCTCGACCAATGATATCGCGTCAATTGATATCGGTTACCAATGATATTAATATCAAAGTTGTTGATTTGTGTTTACTCCTCTTGTGGAATAGGGAATAGAGTATTTGTGTTGGTTATTTTACAATAATTAGTTTGAAAATAAAATATACTATTGTGTTGTAACTTCGGTTACGTGTACCGTGCAATTTTAAAAGTTTAAAAGATTTTTTTCTTATTTTAAAAATAGCATTAAAAATATCATGTACATATACATGTATTACAACAAAAATTTAATATTATTTAAGCAAATGACAAAAAAACAAAAGCACAATTTTAAATTATAAGATATTTTTTTATATAGTATATAAATCATATTAGAAAAAATTCTCATTTACGAAAAATATTACTATTACTAAACCTAAAGAGCTAAGCTCTAATTGGGATTACAAAATATAAAACACGTTAATTTTTATTAAAAAAATTAAAATATAAAATTAAACACTATATTCAGTGGTCGATAAGGCTTATGGGTAAGTTTTAAAGTGAGTGAACTCTAGCGTTGTGACGTCGTACTTGAATGACGCAAGACCCGGTGTTTTGAGTGAAAGGCAACGAGATGCGTTTTCGTTCCATGTGCAACTTTCTTCTTATTTTATAAAAAAAAATTATAAAGGCCTGAATCCTCTTAACAAAGATCTAGCCATTGTAAATATTTAAGATAATCTGATCTTATTGAATATACTCGTATGATACGGGTTTTTTTAAAAAGGCGCGTTTAGAGTACATTTTTACTATGGAACGGAAATGACGTCATGAACACTACGAAGAAATATATACTTATTCATATGTTCACTAGTCAAAGACGGATAGTATATGTATGGAAGAAAACCAAAAGTAAATAGGCACAATAATAAATAAAAATATTGAATGTCAAATTTATTCACAAACAATTGTAAATATTGTAACATACATAATATATCAATTTTACAAACATAATTTCGATTTGATCAGACGATAGCCCAACTATGTCAGATAACTTAGTTAAATTGTTTTAAGCAATCTCTTATGTAATTATTTAGAGTAATGCTTTTACATTGTTCAAAACTTTGTCGGCTATCATTCAAGTTAACTATTCAAGTTCGTGGAACTGTTGTTAATCTTTGCGATCAAGTCTCCTGTGGGTATATTTTTAGGTTATAATTTTTTAACATTGAGTTTTGTTTGAATAATAACATTTATATTCCATCCAGAATAAAAATACGTAAAAAGTAAGTCGTTCGAATACTTATACTTTATACAGAATTGTAAATTAGTTGGTAAAGTACGTTGCATTTGACGTCTTGAAAATTATAATAGTTTTTATTACTAGCGACATTTCATGGAATTGATTTAAATTCTCTTATCTTTTGTGTGGTAGATATCAAATTGTGGAATATCCTATTGGATTTAGCGTAAGCATTTTCTATTTAATTAATTCGAAGGTGCCAAAAAGTATTACAATGCGACAGTTTTTGGTCATTATATGTAAAATACGTTTTCAAATATATAGAATTTACAATAAGAAATTTTATGAATCTAAAATCCATCAGTTCTTATTTAGCTTTAAATCAGCTGTATAAATAAACATTTAGTCTGAATTAGAAAGTGAATCGTTACATTTATGGAATACAAACGATGACGAATCAGACTAGACACGACTTCGAAATGACTCGTGAGCGGTTTCACTTCAGTTCTTGTAAAAATAGCCTCATGGTTGCTGAAGTAACTTTCGTAAAAAAAAAAATTTGAATGGCAATAGTAAAGTATTATTCAGCTTACTCATTATTAATAAAATAAAATATATCTATGAAAAAATTATTATTTGTTTATAAAAAAATGCATTAAGTAAATATTTATGTCAAATATTAGTCAACGTAGTAAATATTAGTCAACGTAGTCTGTATATATAAGGTTTATATTTTACTACTGAGCTTAATATTTTATTTAAGCATTTCTATAAAACTTTCACGCATAAAGAAAGTTATACCGTTCGCTACTAATATGACGTATGTATATTAATAGTTACAATCGTTTTTATTTTATTGTTAAATGGATAAAATTTATTTTAAAAATGACTGTACATAGTTTCCTTAATACACTAAATCAAATACTAATTTGTTAAAGAATTTGTTCTAAATTGACGTATGCGAATCCATAGATAAAAGAAAACTGGTAAAGTGCGAGTCGATATGGCGTAGAGAACGTAGATTATAATAGAAACGTTATAACAATAAAATAATGTGTATGACGACGACGTGAAAAAATTTACGACTTAAAAAATCAAAATTTAATAGAAGAACTTGTTTATGTCCGCTAATTATTGTGATCGGGTCACTGAATACTGTAACTAGCTTCAAGTATTTCATCCAGTAGATTCTTTGAAAATAGACTGTGACATATAAACTGATACTAGAGTGATTATATAAGGGTTTTGTATTTTCATCGGATGTACGAAACCCTAAAAATTCGGTGATGGAATGTTCGGTGATGGAACATGTTTGTTATGGAGATAACTTATTGTATGTAAATTTTAATTGTAATTGAAAATCATAATAGATATATTATAGTTATTGTGCTCGTAAAACTTTCGAATATGAAAATAAATCTAAGTACATAACGTGTCTCATACTTATATATAATTAAAAAACCAGTATGAGCACTTGGTGTAAGTATATAATAAAATATAATACTTACAATTGACATAGTTTTAAGTCTGTTAAATGCATTGCATTATTCATGAATGAAGTGTTAAAAGAACAAAATTGTCCGCTAATTAATAATCCAACAATTTTAAATCAATAAGAAAAAAGTTCGCTGTTTTCTTTTATTTTAAGAAAAAAAAATACGCCATTTATTTATGTTCAGTATATCCAACAAAAATAACAAAACCTGTGATATATAAGGATAATAAAACTAAAAATAGGTAATTCGAAAATTGAATTATAGAGTTATGTCTTAAAAGGTATAAAGCAAAATTGCTAATCTCTTATTTTTCAAATCCAGTTCAAAATTAGAAATAAAAGATTCTATGTATAAATCTCATTATATTTCCAGCGGTTCCGCTTTATAAAAAACATAAAAGAATAAAATTTAATCTAATACATCTCTAGAGATCCCTAAAGATTTAGATTCAATTTTAAAGATTAGTATAATATATAATTATATTTACAAATTAGCTAGTGCTAATTTGTGAAGTGAAAAATTTCTTATTATTTCCGCGAAAAACCAAATCTCCTGTCGCATGTCAAATAATAAGCAAAGAAATATCTATTTTATTTTTAAATCAGACGCTGTGACGCTGCTGAGGCGAGAGTATTACGGAAAAAAAATTGACAGTGCTTTGTATTAGTTACCATATTTTGCTGGCTTCAGGCGCGCTCTTAATGTTCCAGTACAAATTGATAAGTATAAAAAAATAGATGACCAATGACTAATATATTAAGCAACAAAGTAAACACAATAACATTACTTTCTCCTCGATCCTATCGCCTTGAGTGCAAACCAGCAATTCCGCAAAGCTATTAAACTTCACTTTATAGAAGGGTGAACGAACAAAAAAACAAGTAACGTAAAAATAAAAAGTATTTTTAAATCTTAAATTAAATTTTAAACGTTTATTTACTGTGTCAAGATGAACGAAAGCAGGGTTTCCTTAATAAAATAAATACATTTTTCTCAAGCAGTGGCGGAAAATGACAATATAAGAGAGCGTCATGCCATTTTCCTTAATCCAAATCACGCCGATAGGTGTTCCACATCCAAAGACAGTATATAATAATAATAAAAAGAAACAGATACTTAATATAATAATTACCCGATAAAAAATGAGTAACGTAATGTATCCTACTTATCGAATCAATACATTTAAAAAATGTAATTTTGATAAATTTTGAAGGATATTTAGGTTATAGGGCTAAAATAATATTTAAAAGAATTGCATATTCACGTATAACATGTGACACGGAACCCTCAGAATTTACTGAATTTTAACAACTCCAGCCACGTTCCCAAGATAAAGATCTCATCTTCATGTCCCAAATGTTCTCAGGAATTTGGTTGAAAAAAACCGTTTGTACTCTTCGCTTATAAATAAAATATAATATCATGCCACTTCCGTTTTTTTCTGTTCTTAGAAATAATCCATAACTGGCCGGTTCAAGTTTCACTGGTCCGTTTTGGCTTTCGTTTTTATTTACAATGCGACAATGCGTCGTCGACACATGTGACCTTTGGTGAAATCCAGTTTCGCTGTGTGCTGAGTACGTATGTGTATATATACATATATGATGAAACAAAAACGGCATGGTGTCTGTTTAGGAATTGCTTTAGGAGGTATATTAAGTTTTTATTTTTTAGAATATTGTACGTACCGTCGTCATTGTGACTTAAATTATTGGACAAAGATCATTCGTAAAAAAGGATCAAATTATTGAAAATCAGCTACAAATAATATGGCTACAGCAGGTCCTAAGTACATTCTTTGCATCACGTCAAAAGATTTTATAACAATAATATTTAAAACAGTTTTTGTTTAAGGCAGATTGACATATTCAAATGGCTTAGATTAATAAGTTTTCGACTGAATATAAGTTAAGTCCATTAACTTGTGAAAAAAAAAAGAATTGTAAAAAGAATATGACATCGAACGCGAAATAAACTAATAATCTATACTAATATACAGAACTTAAGAATTTATTTGTTTGAACGCGCTAATCTCAAGATGATCAGTGACCGTCCGATTTGAATAAATTTTTTGGCCTTAGATAAGATACTAATTTAGAAAGGTTAATAATAATGTCCTCCAGACCGATTTCGGCCATGGCGGCTAATCTCAAGAGAGATTAGCCAACTGCACAGGACATATTATAGTGCACAAGTGTGTTCGCAAACACAGGTGCACTTTCTATTCCCTAGTTCTAATAATCCGATGGGACGGCAAAGAGTTCAGGCGCAGGACAACGGCTTTACGGGCTTTCCGATACACTGCCAACTTCTAGATCCCGGGCTGCTACTGATAATTTTCTGTCAGAAAACCCAATAACTATTTATTTACCCGAACTAAGGATTAAACCCAGGACCTCCGGGTCTGCGGCCTTACATCTAGCCACTAGACCAACGAGGCAGTCAGTCAGTATAAAGGTTATATATCACATTACACTACAAGTTACGACCCACGTGGGCCAAGCAGGAACGTTTAACTCAAGTGAAACCGTGCGGGATAATTAGTACTACAAACCCCAGTTATTGAATAAATAAATTAGCGTCAATAGTCTATAGTTTACGGGCCACATGTAAAGTCACTGATCTGACCATTGTCGTCCCCATTCCTTACACAAGCTCTATGTACGCTTAATTGAAATATAAGAAATTTCCTTAAAACGGGTATTGCTATTATTCTTTTTTTTAGTCAGCCCGTCACGTCTGCATCGCTAATATTAATGTAACGGCTATAAACTAAGCATATAACGGCTTAGTTAACAAAATTTAATGAGGATATGTTAATTAAGTATATACATATATTAACTTACAAGGGCTTAAGGTCAACGTCGGTCAAACTATACGCACATCAAAATTCCTCGAAGTTTCTAAAGGGATAAAGGTCTTGCTGACTAAACTTCGTAGCTTTGGGAATACCATTTCTGTATAATTATTATTTTAGTTTTACACATTATACTTGTACTTATTTATATATATACATACTTATTAATTTTGGATCGCAGTTTAATGGCCAACGTCGTGCACTGATACTGGCACCGATATTTATTATAATACAATGTCCAGGTACTTCTGGCTCAATTCATCATTTACACCTTTAATGTTCCGCGAAACCTATTTGATTGATCTAAGACGTCATTTCCCTTGTGTTTGTAATTACACTGGCTCACTCACCATTCAAACGGGAATTTCACATTACAAAATAATCCTGTTTGATGTATTATTACGTTTATATTATCACTAGTTTGCGCCGGCTTCACATGTATGGAGACGACGTGTCAGGGATATGACTACCTTTTCATAGCGATCGGTTTAGTAGTTAAGGGTTAAAGCGTAAAAAACAAACTCACATTCGCATTTATAATATTAGTAAGGAAACTGTTGAAATTAATAGTTTCTCTTGATAGATTTATTATTTATGTCCACTGTCGTTAATTATTTAGATTTTCATAAAAAAAAATATATATGGAAATAATTTCAATTTCAAACAACGACGATAAATGCAACGAACGATGCAATGACTCTGTCATTTATTGCATCTGTTGTTAACTGTCTGGGTTGAAGAAAGTATCGAGCCGTTCATGTCTGATTTTCACTTATGTAGGTATAGGTTGACTCCTAAATAATATTTTAATAGATTACGATATTGACGTATTATATATGTGTATATAATAGAATGCCTCGTTGGTTGGTGGCTTGATGTAAGGCCGCAAACCCGGAGGTCCTGGATTCAATTCCCAGGTCGGGCCAATAAAAAGTTATTGGATTTTTCTATTAGAAAATTCTCAGTAGCGGGCTGCTACTGAGAATTTTCTAGGAGTCTGGAAGTTGGAAGTGTGTTCACTCTCGTGCCTCGGAAAGCACGTAAAGCCGTTGGTCTGAACTGAACATTATTATAGAAGAGTATATATCAACTACTCATTTGAAGGTGAGTTGAACTATTTTGGTAGGGCTTTGGGCACGCCCGTCTGGGTACCATCAAACAGTAATACTTAATATTGTTGTGTTCCGGTTTGAAGGGTGAGTGAGCCAGAGGAGCATTGACGATGGATGGTATGGTTAATATTGATTACAGCGTCAATGTGTATGGGCGATAGTGATTTACTATCAGGTGGCTCAATTGCTCGTCCGCTTTCCCATTTTATATATAAAAACTTTACGTTTTTCTTTAATTAAAATATTTTGCTCCTACGCATATGTAATTGGGAGACGATGTATGAAGTAGCAAATTTTATTCACAAAACTTTAACTTTAAGTCTTGAATACTAAAATTAATTAAAGTGTCGTAAACGGTAACGAGCGGCGAGTAGCAAGTCTTACTTGTTAATGTTTTATATAAAGCTGTCAACTGGATACAAGACATCGCTACGGGCGAAAGGCTAGTGGCTAGTAATTATTAAAAGGAAAGCTAGTCGTGACAAACAAACCGACACACACGTGGGTCATTGAGTTTGCGCATACACTTTCACCATTTCTCCACTACTCAGCCTTCCCGGAGTTAATCATTGAATATTTTTAACTTACGATTAATATGGCGTTACGTTTAAAAAGGTTTTATATTTTAAAAAATGTATGAATATTTTAGAAAATATTTGTGGAAAATCGATTTTATCAAGGTTGTATGTATGTATGTAAGTCGTTGTTGTGTCCGTTAGTGATCGGATAACTTTCGAACGACTTGACCGATTGAAATCATATTCACACAATATATTTTTGTCGAGACGATGGTTCATATAAATATAAAACAAAATACATGGCGTCCTTTTCAAACCTACACTGAAGAAAGAGATAACCGTATTTGAGTTCTATCAAATCGAGTGTACAAAAGAATCGGAACTGATATCTTTAAAATATTTCCATAAATTGAATTGAATGTTTCAATATCGCTCCGGAGGGATTTAAGTACCCTAGTTGTGTGCTATTTTTATAAAAGCGATTTTGTAAAAATTGATGCATGAAACGACATGCCTCTATTAATATAATTAATGTTAATATTTTCTATATAAAAATATATATTTTATAATTATATACAATTCGTAAATGTCCTACTATTACTACTAATGTACAGTTGGGCAAAGGCAGTCCATATTAGTGAATATCCACACATGCGTTATGTTTTATTTACTCCCTGATACGCGATACGATACTTACACATTTACGTGATAAATACAAATTAACATATAGATGCCATGATCCCTACAACAGGGTTGTTAAAAAAAACAGGCGCTAATTTAAAAACCGCCATTTTGTTGTCGGACAGAAAGGTAAAGTAATTAATTCATTAATGGCACGACTTGTGATTTATTGACTGTGTTCAATTGGGTTATTTGAATTTTTAAGAGTAATTAGTTGAGTAATTTACATAAATTTTTTGGTGTTCCATTTTTAATAAAAACCAATTCGAGGTTTTTATAAAACCAGTTTCTCTTCTAGATGTCAAATATATATAAGTATATTCTGTGACGCTTTTCCCGATCCAAGTATTCTTTCCAATATGCTGCCTTGACTTTTACTTTACTATTACAAAGTATGCGACGCAATCACAAAATTTTGAATATATTTCAGCTTAAAGTAACATACAAATTAATCTCGTGTTAGTTCGCTGAAGTTTCGACTTCCGAATCTCTTCGATGAAATTTTGAGTCGTATCTAAATTTTAATTACATTAATGTAAATTTAAGCTCAGCTGGGAATGTAACATAACGTTTGATGGCTCATAAAATATAATTAAACTTTTAAATGAAGTGAATAGCAATAAAGCATAAAATATAGACATGATCAAATGTATGTGCTTAATTTGTGTTTTTAATTCATCTAGTGATTGACGGTGAATGAAAACATAGCGAGGAAACCATGTGTCTAATTTCACTGAAATTCTGCCACATGTGTATTCCGCCAACTCGCATTGGAGCAGTGTGGTGTAATAAGCTCCAAAATCTTCTTCTCAAAAAAGGAGAGAAGGCTTTAGCTCAACAGTGGTACATTCACAGAGTTTAACATTACACTACTGAGTTATATAGTTTTTATGTCGTGCACATAAACATATAGCTTCAATTTTCGAGAAACGGTAAAATACAATATATAGAAATGCATTTTTACGTTATTGTATCTTATAATATTAAATTATCAATTCTTGTACATCAATTTATCTCGTTTATCTCGGAAACGACTCACGTTTTGACGGTTTTTAAATAAGGTTTTGATATTTAATTTCATATATCACAGGTGTATTTCCTAAAAAAAATATCATAATAAAGAATTTATTAATTTTATTATTATATAAACTCGGTTGCGTACTCGATAGGTACTACTAATGTTAAAACTATTAACATATTTTTTTTTTTTGCTATTCGCAAGTTTTTCACTGTTTGTTATTTACCTAAGACCTATGTATATACGTTCACCCATCATCATTAACTTCATTTCCTTTCAGGGTCAATTAAGCCATACTGGTACGATTGGCACACATCATTCGGAGTTTGTTCATGTACATATTCTTGGAACTTATTCCACCACACTGCTACATTGTGACTCATGTAGGTTTCCTTCGTCACCGAGCACTATAAAAATTATAAACACAAATTAAGCTCATGAAAATTCAATGGTGCTTGCCCGGGTTTGATCCAGCAACATTCGGTTAAAATTAACATGTTCTAGCCAATGGGCTCGGTAATTTCAGGACCCATACAAAATATACTGAAAATATAAATTGTATATTATGCTTGTATATGTATTTGGCTTCTCCATAATTTGACTAAAGGTGACGTTTTCACATAGCCCGCGGCGTGACACTGGCGAAGGGTATAATCGAAAGGTCGTACGATATACTCGTACCCTTAACTGTAAAACGTTTCCATCAATAAATGACATTTACCACTATAATAAAATTTACGAGGTACGTGCGCTTCGTGTTGTGAATATTTACGAAACAAACTTTGCCACGTATGTTCTTAATTTCCATCTGGCAAACAATATACAATTTAAATAAGCACGTGTCTGAATATTAAAGTCCTAAATGAAAAATATAATTTAAAAAAAGTAATGAATTTTTTTTTCGCTTAAATAATAATTGTTTCGTCCTGAAGAAATAATTTATATTTTTATTTAAATTAAATAATTGTGTAACTGTATCCGTCAAACGTTTACGAAAAATGTAATTAAATAAAGTTTTCTATTCACTCACTTCATTGCTTGCGAACGTCTATGGACGATGGTGACCATTCTTCATCTAGGAATAAATTTCAATTAAATATATACAATATATATATATGTATATATATATATATTATATTTACATATATATATATATATATATATATATATATATTATACATATATATATATATATACACGCGTATTTATTCTTAGAAGTAGATCAAATTTAGTGCGATTATTTTATTTACTTTAGTTACGAATGAAATATTTTTACAATATTTTTTCGATTGAACTAAAAGTTATATTTGATAGGCACTGACCGTAACTAATAGGATCGGCGTATTCATTAAAAATCTCTAAAAATATTTATTTTTGCGGAATAATAATAAAACGATGGACCATTTAGATTTTAGGCTTAAAACATTGCTTTATAATTAATATTAGACCTGAACAACTGGAAAACGCTAGGACGCGTGATTCTAAGCCGATGATCGCGGGTTCAAATCCGGCTAAGTACCATTGAATTTTCATGTGCTTGATATGTGTTTATAATTCATCTCGTGCTGCGGGGAAGGAAAACATCGTGAGGAAACCTGCATGTGGCTTATTTCATTGAAATTCTGCCGCATGTGTATCCTTCAACCCGCATTGGAGGAGCGTGGTGAAAACTGCTTCTCCATAAAGCAACCATTAGCCCAGCAGTTGGAAATCCACAGGCATTCATATTCACAAAGCAAAAAAGAAAAAAGAAACTGGAAGACAAATTTTCTTCTTTTCAGTTCTTTGTTAAACTATCGAGATTCCTATTCGTGTAAGAAGATATTTTATAGCAAGACGATTTTTTTAATCTTTTTTTATTCATCTGTTTTGTACAATTTTATTTTTATCTCAGCTATACCGGTTTGAATAACCTTTTTGTCTTATTTTTAAATAATAATTAACAGTCAAAAAATTATTCTGTATTGAGCATATTGCATGTTTGCATTGTTCTTAAGAAATTCGGCTCTTAATCACCAAAATTTCCCATTTCTCCAAATATATCTGTAACGTTCATCTATAATAGGTTAAGACGAAACAGTTCAGTTTTATGAACCGATTTCCTACTTTTTTCTTAGTCCGTAGGTATTATAAATACATAATATAAAAGAGCCTTGGGGTTATCATTAAAATATTGAAAAAAGAGTAGAATAGAAAATGTTCGAAACACGAAAATTCATATATACGTCTTCCCCCAAATGTTTTAATAATGATTATTGTTAAACTTCGGTCACTGGACGAACAGTAGTAATAAGATTTTATTAACGACCTCGATTTTAAGTGGAGCACAAAAAAATTGTAACTCTTTAAAATCATACAAGTAATAATTATAATTAATTATGTCTTAAGCACATATAAAAGCACATATAAAAGCACAGGAGATAAAATATAATTCACAATCATCGTTCTGTCCGACCGAATACTTTCACCTGACTCATGCGACGTGCGCGTGAAAATTTAACATTTTAGAGAGTTTGCGATTAAGGTTGTCGTTGGTTGATTTTTGTTGCTAATGTACTGTAAGAGATAAGGTGTTCATTCTTGTTCCCTTAGCTTGAACTTTTTTGGCCTCCAAAACAATTTTGATTTATAGCGTCTGTATTACGTATATGTATCATTGATCTAGTTCTTTATTGATCTGGCTGCTCTTTAGCTGCAGGTCATGAAGTCCCGGGTTGGAATTTAGGGATGTTGCCTATAAAATTAATTGTGTTTGCAAAAAGGAAAATTATGGGTGGTTAGCAGCGTTACGCTCTAGTGTCTGGGCGACCACATACATAGATATTGATTGTGGGCCTGATTTTTCTACAGTCGTATTGGAATAATTTGTCTGAACAGTTCCTGTATTTATGGATGTTGCTACTTGTGTACCATTATAATATTTGACTGATAGTCTCCATTGAATACTCAATGCCGCCACCTTAGTCAAACCTTAAAAACATCGTAATTACGAATACAATAACGTATGACTTTCAAATGATTAAGTTAATGCAGGATTTGCTTAACAGAGGTAAATAACTAGAATTATAACTTTATATATTTGACATTGCTATTTGAAAAAAGGAATTTATTTAGTAAATACAACTGAAAGTGCTGATAACTTAAACTCAAAAGAGAATTTGCTATACGTTTTACGTCAGCCACTTCTGAAATCACCCGCTTCGTGAATAGCAAATCGCATCTCGATAAACCAACGGAGCTTTTAGTGCTCGCTACTCCAGAGTTATACTCAGTCATGATACCATTTTATTTTCTACTGAGAAAACTGGCGCTAAAATTACAATCATGTAATCTGTATACTTCAAGGAAATAAAATCAACATATTGGAAGGATAATTTGTACACATTAATATAGTAATTTTAAGGAATAATTGAAGAGAAATCGAACTAATTTCATTTATGAAGACAAATAACTAACAAGTATACCTAATACTATGTATGTATGTTTGATGTTTGACGTAAGATTAACTCATGCGCAGATAATAAACTATGGATTTCAGTAAAATTAGACACAAGTAGATTTCCTCACAATGTTTTCCTTCACTGCCGAGCACGTGATGATTTATAAACACAAATTAAACACACGCAAATTCAATGGCGCCTGGGTACGACCTCGCGATCATCGGTTAAGATTCAAGCGATTTGTGTATCCCAGTGGCTATCTCGGCTCTTCTACCGATAAAATATTATATTGGAGACGTAAAATTTGTGTGATTATTATCGTGCTGAAATTGCTTCACGGTTTATATCGTTCATTTAATATGAGGTTCAACTTATACAAAACTGTTATTATTTATTTTCAATTGCAGTTTACCGAAATTTTGAGTGAACGCAGCTCTCACAATTTCACTGACAAATTGTGTGTTTAAATTTTAACCCGAATTGAATTAACAACTGCATGCATAACGAAGTAATGAAAAATTCTTACTCTAAAAATGTTTTATTCAAATAAATAATATTAAATAACACATATCAAATCTAAACAGACTAAATCATGGCCAAGTCAACTCATGATAAAGATTATAAGATTATTTATTTAATTGTTTATCTTAGAACAATGATTGTACTCGGCTTACGAATTCCTACTGTTGTTTGTATAAACAATATCTCTCTATCGCGTTGGACTTGGATTAGTATTGCGTTATAAACAAAACTCGTAGAACATCGCTCCTGTAGCCTCGAGGCTTTTTGTTTGTTGTAAATAGAATTTAATTATATGGAATATTCCAGATGTCATTTGCACTCGCAAATTATCATTCCCTGGGTGACCAAGCTTCGTTCAGCTGTAATAATTAGTTACATATATCTTGCGTTCGAAATCTTCGCTAAATACAAAATTTAAGCCAAATCGTTAGAGCCGATTCCGAGATGTACGAAATTAAGTTATATGTATACAAGAATTTGTTATATCATAAGATTATACAAGTCAGCAAGGTAAATTATATTTAGCGTCGTTGGCTTAGTTGTCAGTTCATTATGCAGTTCTCGATGTCCTGGGTTCAAGTCCGAGGTCGGGCCAATATTAAGTTATTGAGTTGTGCTGTCCAGAAGTTCTCAGAACAACTTGCCGTGTCTTGAAATGTACTACGTGTAGATTGCCGATAGTACACTGATTTGTGCCTAATTTATGCACATTATCATGTCCGGCACAGTAAGCTAGTCAATAGGAATAGCTGTCGTTGCTATGGCATGGGTGAACGCAAGCACAGATCTATAATAACTCCTGCCAACTACGCAGGAGTTATTATATTCTCCGTTAAGAATGGCCGCCGTGACGTGTAATGCCGTACTAACAAACTAAATCTTTCATGTTATTGACAACAAAAAACTTAACACAAATAGATAATCTGATTTTTAGTAATGATTCATATTTTTTTATGAATTAATAATAGTCAATTGTATATTAAGGCATTTTATCTCGCGACAATAATGATATCAGACATGCTCCAAGAGAAGAAGACTCATTATGAAAAACTTGAAGAGTCTAAACTTAGCAGTGATATGCTCCTTCAGTGACGGCCCTCGAGGTAACAATCCACCTTCTTTAGCTGCAGCGCTTGACCTGATTCCGCTGGTATCTTGCACTAAGCTAAGATTTTAACCCCCTTTCAAACCCTTCTACTCTATTTTTATAACGATTTCATTGTTTGTTTAAAACGTGGGACCATGACATTTCATACGGCCGTGAAATTTTTATATATTAGTTATGTATGATTTTTTGTTACTTATAGAAGACTTGTTGCAATACCTGTAGAAGACATTAAATATGTCCATATATAATACAAGATATATGCTAACAATAGCCACGACTATGCTTATTATATATTATAATTCGGAATACGACAATACTACTAAATACTGATTCTTTTCTTTAGCATTTTTTTCATAAATGAAGAATTTTCATGCCAAACTTTCCTCCCCTTCATTATCCTAAGTGCTAACCAACTGTGTAAAAGGAAAACGTATGCAAATTTTGCTGTACGTTGATATATCAGTAGACTGTTATTCTTTTATACATATAGATTGATCCAAGTTAGAACATGGAACTCGGAGCGTATTCAGGAATATTCGCTTCTAACGGTTTAATCGCGTAGGATTGGCTCCGCCCGGCGCATATTAGTACTACGTAGTAGTAGCTAGCCAGTAGGCTAAAAGCATGAATGTTAAGGTTACATTAAACATTCTAGAAGTTTCAAAATGAACAGTTGATGCGTAGTAAATAAACTTGAAATAATTGTGACTATTTTTCAATTATTTTCCTCAATTCACTAGCTGAATGTGATAACCAAAATTTTACATTTAAAGTCAATGAATATACTTGAACACAACATACGTTTCCATTTAAAACATATTTAACGTAAATAATATTGCAATCGTTTCGATTAGCGGATAAAAAATATTGAATGCACAAATTAGGCATAGGCTTAACTATGATTTCATTCGCTGCACATCCGTTACGAGCGATGCGTTCACTGACCTACACGCGGATGCGCGCGCGCTGGGAACATTGCTCGTTATAGCGGGTAACACCGATACCAGTTCAGCTATTGAAATAGCTTCTCTTTTTCTAACCAATCGAATGTTTTCTACGAGAAAGTTAAGAATCGTCAGATTTTTAACTTTTATGGTAGTCGATAAACCTAGAGCGTAAAGCATAGGTTTTGGTTATTTTCTAATCAATTAAAAAATACAACGATTTTCGATTCTATTTGCAACTCTAAATACATATATAACTACAAATAATATAATTACGTAGGTAAATTTTCATTACATGTTATTTAAGTTTCAAACGATACTCAATTTCAAGAAAGTTTTAAGCCAAGCCGAGCGAAAGCGGAATATTTGCTTAAGCAATTGCCATTATTTGACAATATACTTATAACATTTCAAGAATGTCAGTCTGCCTGTAGGAAAATTTAGGTTACCGTTGTTGAGATACTTTATAGCGTCAGTAGTAATATTATGAATACGAGGAGTTATCCTCGTAATTAAACTGATAATGCGGTTAAAGTTGATAAATATGTATTTTAGTCAAAGATTTTTGATGAAGGCAGACGAGTAAATGGGCCATCTATTTATGCATACATACATATAGTTAGGTAGCCAGGCAATTGAACCAACTAATGGTAAGTGGTCACCATCGCTCATATGCATTAGCATTGTTAGGTACCTTATCTAACGTAACCGAAGCGCCACTAACCTTGGTGCCTGTAGTTGCATTGGCACTTAGCCTTCAAACCAGAAGTGGTACCTAGGCGGGCTTGCACAAAGACCTACCACTAAGTGATGGTAAGTGGTCACCTTCACCTTTAGAACAGAGACTAAAAATAATAGACAACTTCTTACAATGTCCTCAATCCACCGCCAGATTAGTTGTTATGAAAATATTAAATTGTATTAATTTGAAACAGTAACTCTGCAATGTTAAAAGAAACTTAAAGCAAAATATTTAAAATTAACACAGCACAAAAGACGTCTTACTTGATTATATTTTTACTACTATCAAAATGTGTCGGTCGCAGTGTAATTTATTGAAAACTTTTTAGTTTTAAAATCATTTATAGCTCCGTCGTGATATTTATAATATTCATGTTCGTTATTCAAATATAGAATAAATATATCCATAAAATAACTTATATTTAATTTTACTTTTCAAAACATTTCATGATGTATCCGACGCACGATTTATAATAAGCACCAATCGAAAAAAATAATTGCATAGCCATAAACACAAACCATCTAAGTATTTTACATGAGTAATAGGTGTGTATATTATTTCCGAATTTCAACCTTAAAGTTGATATGATCGATAAGCATATTCGCGTCGCAATTTCTGCAATAAACTTTAAATTGTAATAACGTAATTGTTATCTTTTACTGGCATTGATAAGGAAAAGATAAAAGATGACAATCCCTCTATATCAAAGATAGATATCTGTTCAAAGACCAGTTAGTGAGAGCCTTTTTATACATACTAACACTAGCAAAATCCGTTACACAAATATCCTCTAGGTATACGTTTTGTATACCTAGTAGTAGTAGTTGCATATGCCTATATATGTAAAAAAGTGACTAGCTTTTAAAGCCGCAGATTCTGAGGGCCTGGGTTCAATCCAGTCGGTCCGATAAAAAGTTATTAGGTTTGTCGCTTTCGGGAAATTCTCAGTAGCAGCCCGGAGCCTGCCTCAGAAAACATGTAAAGCCGTTGGCCATGCGTCTAAACTCCGGCTTGCCGGCCCAGCGGACTATCACAGTGAGGGAACAGAGACACCTGTGTTTGCGCACAAGCTTGTGCAATATGCCATAGCAATACCGATAAATTAAACGGTATAGAAGTCAATTGATGCAATACGAAGTAGTGAATTACAACAAAGGACTAATATAAAAAATCTCCATGAAAAAATAAATATACCTAACTACAATACCATACTAACTTTTTTGGTGGTCGGTCGACGTGTCGAAGTCAATTATTCTCAAATAGACATAATAGGATATAATGGATACAAAGCATTCGGAGAAAATTCTAAATAGAAAAACAATGCGTCAATATTTATTGTTAGCACTTTCTAGCTTTTTAATATATAAATAGAAAAAAAATGTGTTATTAATATTCGTTTTATTTCTTTATATTATTGAAATTATTTTTTAACCCGTAGAATAAAAATTTCTATACAACTCGCATATTACACGACGTAATAGGACACCTGTCCACTGTGTTATTATTTTTTAATTAAAAACAAATTGAAATATTAAAGAGGCCGTGTAAAGCTGGTAAAGCTAGTTTAATTATAATTTACTACGTCGATTAATATGATAAGGAAACGTGACCTAAAGATGATTGCAAAATTAAGGCAATCTTAACAGCCCAGATTACTTATAGTTAATACACGTATATAGCTATGCTAATTTAAATTGGAACTTAAGCAAGGATAAGACAGAATGAATATTTGACGAATTAAGCATACAAAGATAACCTAAATGACAAGGACTTATTTTATTTTTAGATTATAGAAAAGAAAAAAAAAGAAAAACGTATATTTCTTTTTATGTACCTATTTTTAATTAATACTTAGAGCACCGCTAAAGCTCTATCTATCAACACTAATGCGTTGCTCTATTTATTTACAATGCATACATTAATTAACATTACCCATCGTTAGTTACCCAAAAACACAATACATAACAAAAATAGAGGCTACTAAGTATATTACTTTTTGAAATATTTTAAATAAAGAAAACTATTATCAAAAATAACAACGAAAATTTAAGTCAACGCAAGTTTTATATTCGAAAAATCGATTTATCAAACGCTAAAAACTAAGTGCATATCAAGTTTTGGCAGTGCATTATGTTGAATGTGGGTCAAGCAAAGTCTCTGTACACAGAGCGGTCAATGCGGAAGACATTTAAGAAAACCCGAAGTGTTTTGTTTATATATGATGGTATAACGATAAAACTGTCATTTTAGTCTAAATAAAACAATTTTAATACTTTTCCGTACCATATTTTTATGATCATAAATACATTCATTCAGATGATAATGTCTGCATATATATGTATATTTTTCTAATATACCATTTTCATTTCTCGTGCTACGATCATTTTATTGGACATAATCGAAATAACGTCCATAAAAATAATGACTGCGTACGGGCCGCGAATACAATCGCTCGCAAATGCGGTTAGCACAATTTCAAGTGGTTATTGCGAGTGCCGAGATACTCCGTTAGTAACTGGTATATAGGATAGGAAATAATGTTTTTAGATGTTGTTATTTATTTAGATAAAATATATATTTTAAAAGTTTTTACCGACATTAAGAAACGAGGTCATAATTTTTGTGCTCATAATTTTATTTATCTCTTAAAATAATATTCAGTGGAATACATTTTTATAATATGTATATTTTTTATCATACAGCGTGAAAGTTCTAGTATTTTATAGTCCTTTTGTCATAAAGTCACACATTGTATTAAAGTTGGCACGAGAGTAGACGGAGTGACAGCGGTGACAAGAAGGATATATATGTACTTTATTTTTATTATTGTATAATACATATATACATATATGTTAAAAGAGTACAATTTTCTGTGAATGTACATGACTATACGGATGGACATATCTAAAGATAGAGATGTGAAGAAAATGGAACAAACTATAGTAACAAAAAAATAATAGAACAAGATAAGATAAGCCATTTATTACCGAAGAGGAAATGTATCGTGTGAAGACATTTTAAATAGTTTTATTCAAAACATTCATTCATTCGAAGGCGCAATACGCTGACTGCTTCAGTTTGAGCCGTCAGGACTGGACCAGTGGACCGGTCCGTTACCACGGTACTTCGCAACTGTGGGTTACGTTTACGGCTCGATGCCCCACGCGATCTACATATCGCGTTATTATCGAATCACATGATTAGATCTACAGTAGTGTTATATCGGTTCAGGAAATGTTACGTTGATTTTAAAACTTGTTGCTAATGAACGATGAAGCTGAAAGTTACATATATTTATAGGAATCTGGGATTAAATAAACTATAATATATTTATTTTATATTCTACATTTATTCAATCATTATACTGTGTTCGTACTATCTGATCTGCCTATATATAAAGACTTAAATAAAAAAATTTGACTTGCTTATGTGTTATATGTTTTTATAATATTCTTTCAAATGCCTGACAATTATTTTAAATTAATGAAGTAAATAAATCAATGACTATTAGGTTTAGTTTTTTTAGGTTAAACTTTTATTTGAACATTACACAAATTGCTTTGATTTTTGGTATAGCTAACCTCGTTATAAGTACACTTCGTAATTCAATTCGGGTTAAAATATAAACATATTTCGGCAATAAAATTAATTGAATGGTTGTAAGAGCTGCAGGTCATATTTCAGTAAAATAAAAAACACAATATTATTTTTATTATTATTAAAAAAAATAGTTTGGTTATATGTATATACATAATTACGAAAATAATAATGAAATAGTGTAATTAAAAAATATTCCCATGTTCTATTCAAACATGTTGACGCACCCGTTATACTCGTAATATCAATAAGATATAATTTCGAAAATTCGAAATCATTTCAATAGAAAGCTGTAATAAAATTGACGTTCTGTTGTTCTAACAAGATTGGGGTATAATGAAATAAATGGCACCGAAATGAAAGGAAAACAGCCGTCTTTCGGTATTATTTACCGAATCTTTTATATATAAACACTATACATATGTATTTAGTATCGGTGCCATAACGACAAAATTTATTGCGCCGTTTTCAAGATATTGCCCGTATACTTTTACGATCATTGCTTCAGATGATGAAGAATGGGCTTCAGTTTTTAATTAAACATTTCCAATATTATTAAACCTTCATAAATACATTTTAAAAGAAATATTAAGACTTAAAAAAAAATCAAATAATAAATACTAATAACTATATTATGTGTTTTTAAAATGACAATTATGAAAGTAAAAAGACTTCGTAACGGCAATCAGCATCATTTAATGAGACGCTTATTTACGTTCGGAATTTATAAAGAATTCACGTTTTTTGAATAAATCATTTAAATTTGAACAGATGCAGCAGATCTACAGAGTAAATCGTATATAAATAAAAGATACAGCGCTGTTGGACCATCATATTAGTTGTGCAAATTTATTTATCAAAGCGATGACCATCGTGCAGCGGCGCCATTTGAAATGCAATATGTACACAAAGTGGAGCAAATACTCTCGCAGATATTAATTAATGCTGACTTCTTTATTACGCGTAAATTATTAAATTTCAATTCCAATATTCTGAATTATATTTGATATTCATCTATGATATATTATTACTTTTTAGATTTGCTTGCGGCTTCGCCCGCGTATCAGATTTAAAAAAATCCGTCCGTCCGTCCTTAGTGTTCCACTTTGTTACATACCAAATTTTATCTAAATCGGTTCACTAGTTTAGCCTTGAAATCGTAAAATACACGGCTACTTTCGCATTTATAATGTTAGTATAGATATTTGTTAAACTCGATTCTTGTCGAAGTCTATCGAGTTTTGCCTGACTTATTTATGAAATTAGAGCAGCTGTATGCCTCTTTTCCTATAAGTCATGTGTAAGATTTATAGGAAAAGAGGCAATTGCCGATTATTTGGTACATTTTCAGGCGCTTACTTTTATATTAATATATATTTTCATTTCTCTCTATTATCCTCGCGTAAAACCTTAACGTTTATTTACCTCTATGGTAATAAAATCCATATGAATATTTAGGGAAACTTATATTATCTTGCATAATAATACAATGCAATCAACAAACGGCTCCCGACTTAAAATTAGGTCGGAGCATAAACTTTTACTATGTGAACTCGGTCCCTTACGGGCCACTTTTCATACTCGACTCTGCAGAAATGCTCTTTGAGGTTTTTTCTTGTTTTATATACAGAAGTTTTGATTAAACTCAAAAATCGTACATATCGTTTATTCTCTTGTTTTATTTATAAAACAAATATCATACCGCTAGTAATAAACTAATTAAATTAAATAATTTCTAAAACGTGGCAAGATGGATCGGTGCATAAACCACGTCGCAAGTTCAATTATGAGCAGGCATTGCTGATCGTTCGTGTAATTAATTTGTGTTTTTTTATTTATATCTTATTTCTAATTAGTAAACATGCATATTTGGAGAACTGGAGCCTGATGTTGATTTGCAAGGTAAGAAGCATTTGCCCAGCAATGGGACGATGTAACAGTATTCTTGTTTTGGTTGCCTGTATGCTAATTACCTTGTATCCATGTGTTATGTAATTTTTAATCCTTGGTGAACAATAAAGTATTCTCTCTTTCAAATATCCTGTGTAAATTTAAACTCGGTATGCGTCAATTAAGCAGTCTGAAATTAATAAATACTTTACTATATTCTACGATTATATTCGTACATTTATATTCTGAATTATGTTTATATTATATTTATTTAATTATATTCGTACATCAGCATTCCGTCGCTGATGTGGAAATTTAATGATATCGTTATACGACTATCATATAAACTCTGAATACCTTTAACGTCATTTTATAAATAAAATCCCGAAACACAAATACTTCTGAAGTAATTTATAAATAGATAATCCCTTTCGATACGACGCAGGACGTCAGAAGTGAAAAGGTTTCTGGAAATATCCATTTATATTTCGTTTCTGATGTGAAAATCCGTTTACCATTACTCCTCTAAAGCCAGCGAGTGGACAAAGAAATCTTTGGACGTCAGCCAGTGAATACATTATCCGTGTACGAAACTATTGAAATTTTTACTTATGTATATTGAGCTTATGTCTTTGTACAAATACATTAGGTTTGCTTTGCTCATTTCATGGAAAATTAAATGAAAAAAAATATATTTATATAAATATACATTTTTCCTTCGATTTTATCTTTTAATCCAACTTGGCAGAACCAATTAATATTGTATTATATGATATGAGCACCGAATTCTATTTACATATTTTTATTTGTTCACCTTAGTTCTTGTATTTTTTTCCAATTAGTATATATAAATTTTTTAATGGATATCGTATTGCTCTAAAGCTTGTAATGATTATTAAAAAAATCCAGGCAAGTCAATTGAGATACAGTTATAAAACCTTTTTAAGATTAATAGTAACAATGTGTGTGTGTATGTGTTGCTTTGTTTCGGACCAATGTTCAATAATTTACAATAGAATATTATTTTAAGACAAAGCCTGTTATTTCAGGGTTAGGATTGAACGATTAATTTCCATGCTATTATCATTAAGAACAGTTCCAAGGGATTCAATTGTGTTATTTTATTGTTTTTCAGATATCCAAATGTATTTTATTTGAGAAATATCTCCATCTAATTTAGTTAACAGAAATGTTACCGCTAAATAAATCATCATTTTAGAGAGTTTTGATATCAACTATGAAATATCTACTTAAAATATGCTTATAGTGGTTCAATAAAATTTAAGACCTAACTTACATTAACTGTTACTGTGCGTGTGTATAAATCTATGTATCCTTACTAGTGTTATATATGCAAAAGTGAGTTTGTTTTTTTGTTTGTTTGTATGTTACGCTTTCACGTCTCAACCTATCATCATGAAATTTCGCAAATACGCAGTCAGGGTTACAAAAGCCAACCCCCTTTACACGTTTATATGTATATATATATACGAAGTGAGACTATATATGTGTGTAATGGGAGTATACGGCGATAAGTATGTGTGTGTAATGGGAGTAATCTAAAATTTATGAGTGGGTATTATAGTCGCTAAGTTATACAGCGAATTGGGGTTTAAGTATTTCCTTAGGATTTTTGTTTTGCAACCGGTGACGCCAGGCCAGTAGAACTAAGAGAAAAACAATTAAAGTAAAAATCTAAGTTATGATTGATGATGAAAATTATGATTAAAAAAGAGATTGTTTTTTTTCTAATTTAGTAATATTAATGCCAAAGGCAATGTGATTGGTGATTCTATAAAATACTTTTCAACTGATTAGTTTTTTTTTTAATTTCTCTTTCAGGCCTTCGTGTCTTTGTCTTTTGAGATTATGACATGTGTTTATTGATTTGATATTATACGGCTCCATTATAATCCTATGAACTACTTAGTTATTATAAAATTCTAATTTCTAAATGTACATTTAAAGTGATTGATATAAAAGCGTATAAAGGCAATTTCTTTAAGCGTAATAAATAACGCATATAAACCGGGTAGCTATAATCTGATATGCAAGCATGTTTACACGAGGTCAGTGGGGCACACGGATACGAGAGAAACCAGTTCGCGAATACTAACTTATGATTGTGCCTTAGAAACCACCAGAGTTTCTCCTGGCTCGGACCTTTCACCAAAACCTATCTCGTGTAGGGAAATGACTAAATAGGAAGATTAATATATTAATTTGACTTAATTACATAACCGAATAGCTTGCAATATTTTTTTTAGTCGTTATAATTATGATTTTGCATCTGAGTCTTTTTTCTGCTTTATTTTTATATTTAACTCACATAACCTTAATTCGAATTTCTTATCTTATTTATTCATTTATTTAAGTAACACTGTCAGCATCTGAAAAAAATAACTATAACTATTAATTATTATTATTTATACAACGATACACACATTTACAATTATACAATAAATAATGGATATCTAATAAACAAACTACACATTAATTAAACATAAAACATTGAAACTTAAATAATGCTTCTAATTATTTATCATTAAATTTCTTAAAGCTTAAGATTAAGACTGTGAATGTCGATATCATGATATTTTTTTTATTTCAGGTCCTTGAACAGTTGTATTGTAGATTCTTAAACGATCAATATAGTTAATTTTATTTAAATAACAATTTAATTATACGTAAATTGATGGAAAAGTGTAACTAATATATTTCTTACGGTAGTAGTTTTACATTTATTGTTCTAAATTGCTGTGATATCTATTTCTATAAATATTGTTACACTTAAAATAAAAAAAGAAATAAGTGTAATGTGTTCTAAGTAACATTAAATTGCATTTGATTCTTAAGCCGATGTCTTATATAAAACGGAACTCGGTTAAAATGCACTGGGCGGAAATGTGACCCTGTTTCAGTTGTTTTGGTTTAATGTTGATTTTATAAACAAAACCACAACACAGAGACAGATAAAATATTTTAATAGCAGATTTATTGGTAATAGTTTTTGACATACCGAAATATTTTTGATGACGGTATATTAAAATATAATCACGAAATATGAGATGGCCCAGTGATTAGTTCTTAACCAAAGTTAAATTGCTGGGACCACTGTATTTTTATGTGTAATTTGGGCTTATAATCAGAGGCGGCAAAACTTGGTGACCTTTTTTTTCACCCGCATGAAGATTCTGATTATTAAATAATTTAACTAGTAGAAAGCCGGAAACCGGCCATCGGCTTATAGCAACCAAGGTTTGAAATCCTCCAATGATTGTAATTCATTTCATTCTGGTGAATGAAACATCTTGAGGAAACCTGCTTGTGCTAGACGCAAAACCTGTCTGTATGGAGCAGCGTAATGGAATACACTCTAAAACCTTCTACAAAAGAAGGTCTTTTCCTAGTCGTAGGACTATAGCAAGCGTTTCTTTAACTTTTACACAAAATATTCAAACTACAAATCTAATCAAAGTTTTTTCAATTGTTTGCAGTGTAAG
Organism: Nymphalis urticae; assembly: GCA_905147175.2. Lineage (NCBI taxonomy): Eukaryota > Metazoa > Arthropoda > Insecta > Lepidoptera > Nymphalidae > Nymphalis > Nymphalis urticae. The sequence continues at coordinate 3,060,539 of LR990002.1, forward strand.
TAAAGATAGTTACATACAAACAATTATTTTCATTACAAATTAGTGCAGTTATCGAGTTACAAAACGGCAATTTTCCTTTCGCCGAGATCAAAGCGAAAGTATAATAGTTTCATATAAATGAAAGAATGCGAAAAAAATTAAAGCAAATATCAAAAAGAGAAATGCAAATGAACGACAAACGAGACGCGTATGTTTCTGCACGAGTTAATTACATTTTACTTGCTAAATCAAGCGGTAAGTTGCAACGTCTCATATGAATAGGGCCCGAGTTTAAATGCATTGAGGCAAAAATGTGACCCGTTTTCGGATTCATTGCTTTTTACTAGACAACCTTTTCGCTATTCCATCATCGTACCTCCTACTTTCAGTATTTCATCTACGTATTTCAGTAAAATAATGCTAATATATGTATCCCACTAAAAGCAGCTTGGTTTTATCAACTTCACTGCCATATTAAGAAGTATGACTCGTTTCTGACCATAATTAATAAAATCAATTTAATATAAAATTTTCTGATATGTAGTAACGAATACCAATATATAATTTACGGATTGATATAATTTATTTCTATCAAAATATATTCAGATTTCGGATTGTAAAAATCGAGTCGAGAAAGAGATTTTATATGAAAATTTCATGTTATCAATGTCTACAATCGCAGCTTTATTTTTAAAAATACTATTTTAATTTAAAACAAAACCTTTTTTTATTGTTTTAGGATCACATGATAATCAAAGTTATGCATGGAAAAGGATTAATATATATCTGCAGTTTTGTGATTGTGTCAAATTTTCGTAAATACAACATTAATATCAGTTGGTAACTGTATCAGATGGGAAGACGAAGGCGTGAATTTCATTTTATGTTCTGTTCTTAATAAAAGAAAAAGTACACCCACAATAGATATGGAAATAGTAATAATTACACTTTTTCCTATCTACGCGATCAAAGCGAAAGCAACAAATGTATGTGTGATAAAAACAGACGAGAAATTAAAGTGCAAATGGAACGTGAATTTTTCAGATTTAATTGTTACACCCAGCTTGTTAAACTATGTGAAAACGTATCGCATGAAACTGAGTTGAATTGAATGATGCAAATATAAGTTTCAATACATAGGTAACATGTTGAAACCAATAGCTAATAGTTAATTAAAACCATTGCAAATAATCAATTTATATTAACTTATATTTTTATGTAATTCTGGAATATGTACATACTATCTTCACATAACTTTGGCAAAAGCGTATTTAGTTTTTCAACATTTTTATGCATACAGACAAAGTTGGGTTGGTTGGAGTATGACAGATTTTTTTTCATGGTAAAATGCATAGGAATTAAGTCGAAGGTAAATGCTAGTATCTAAATATTTTAATTAGGCTTCGGTCTCCTATTTAAGCGTATAGTAGCGTCCAACTTCAGCGTAAACGACCGACTGACATGATTGTCTTAAGAGCGAAAAACGTGTCAATCACAACAATAGCCGATTAATTGCTTTACGCTGCAATAGTTAGAAATAAATAAAGACGCGGGCTAGAGCTTATAGACGCCTATGACGTCACATGTCGACATCATCTTTTGTAAGAGACTAAAACTAGATTTCTATAGCTTCGTGACGCGGCGTAAGGTATGACTGGCTATATATGGCTGGTAGCGCCCGATGGCAATTATAGGATATCACAACATAAGCCATCGTTGTGTGATCATCATCGAGATTCATGGCGATGGGATTAGTATGATTACTCAGAGTAGCTCACAAATATAAAAAATATTATTCAAATATAGAGCTTGTTCTGTTTAGCTTTCTATCTGAATATTTTATAGATAAGTTACAGTACCCAATTTAAGTTTTATAGATGGGATATTATTAATAACATAGCGTGATTTTTCCTCATTAAAAAAGGAGTACAATTTTAATATTTTCGGGGCGGATAGCTCGTATTAAATTAAAAAAAACAACAGCAACAGTTGTTTATACTTTCATAGTTGTATTTATATTTTAAAGTCGTTGATACGATTTATAAAACATGAAGTGGTAGAGTAAGAACTTTCCCGCCAGTCACTACAAAACATTGCGAAGCAACTGCCCCCGGGAGGGCAGAGTGGGGCACACAAAGTTCATAACTAACTTCTCCCTACTTGATTTCGTATCTGTAGTCCATGCTGAGAATAATAATTGGGACATTTAGTACTAATCGTATAGATTACATTATTAACTAAAATATATTTTTAGAACATTATATATGTACCTATATCGTATGGCTGTAGGTAAGCTTTATATGAAATGTCCAACAGTTACATATGGCTCTATTTAATCTGATGCACAAAAATAGTGATACTTGTTAACTATATAGTGAAGCTTTGTATGATATTTTTTTAATATTATACAGTGAGAGAAGGAAGCGCAGATGCGATTAATTCCATAAACTATGTCTATATGTAAGGAGAGAAGAAACTACTATCAATCTAACTATCAGAACTATCAGAACTTTTTCATAATTAATCATTCATAATTTCCTAATAAAAAAAATCAGACTCATAAACAACCTTGTGAATTTACACTTTCGCATTTTATAATGAACATATTACATTATAAAAAAAAGTTATGTAAAATAAAAATATGTAATCGAATAATGCCTAAAATATTTTAACGCACTTGGTCGGCTTCTCAAAGGAAGTAATCAGAAACCTTACACATAAAACATTGTAATAAGAGAACATTTTTTATGGCACTTTGAATAAAATATCAGTTTTATTATTGACTAAGCGACCCAACCCGCCTTCTTATTTCTATTAAAAACAAAGAAAAACAATACATAAAAAAAAACAGAATTACAATTTGTTTACCATTTAAGAAAAATCCGTCTAATCAGAATGACGCTACATAATAATTTAGCTTAGAAATGTTTACCGCTGTGATCCCAGGGAAATGTAAAACCATGTTGACCCCATGATGAACAAACGCCATGGATTTATGTTGTGATATCACGCGATAGTTAACGATTTTAAGCTCAAATAATTTATAATGACCTTAAAAAGAGATTCGGGCGATATACTATTTAAGCTTTTAACTTTTGGGTTCATTTTGTAACTTGAAAACATATTAAACAAACAAAACAAAACACACTTTCGTATTTATAATATTAATAAGGATAAAATAATTCTTTTATTATATATTATAATTCGTTGTATGTATTACTTAAATAAATTATAAGCGCCCGATTTTATCCTCACCTTAATCTCTTAACTGGGTTTTCCTGGAAGTGATTTCTGTATAATGCTAAGTGCTTTATAGTTTTACCTTTTATTTTATTTTACAGCATATTTTTTTGTTCTTTCTATGCATTAAAGAATAAATCAATTCGTTAGAACACTTACTTGGTATATTACTTTCAATATTACAATGAGTATAGAGTTTAAACGCCACTTGTAAAACGATATAATCTCAGTCATTGGATTAGAGTAACGTCGTTGTTAATAAAAAACAATCAAAATACGCGAACGAACTTTTGAATTGTTATTACAATATTAAAAGAAACGGAAATTCTCGGGAATTCGGAATGTAGATTTCGACAGCGGATAAAAATCATATCACCACTTAAAATTACCTAAATATAACATTGATTATTCTATACAATATAGTTACTTTAATTGCTAGCATGAAAATCAATAAATTATAATGTGTTTTGATATGCGACATTGATAGTAATGACAAAAGTATCAAAAATATCGATTTAGGTATTGAATATATTTATGCAATATTTTACTAGTCACTTAATATAACATAGTATAATATTAGAAGGTAAAATAATAAACTTAAACCTAAAACTAATTAAAGAGAAACGGCAAATAAAATAATTATAAATTACATATTTACCTTTGAATATAATCAATAATAATATAGTTTAATGCATCGAAAAAATAATATTATTATTTAACACATACATCAGCGCTGTTCACAGAATATCGTTGTACAAAATTTATATCCGTAGTACAATATAATTAATGAAATAAACTTTGTGTTCGATATTGGCCTTTGAAAATATTTTCGTTTATTAAATGCTCACCGATACATTGCAAAATTAATGATAGCTTTGAAAGCATAAAATAATTCAACTTTGACGAAAAATTTAATGAACAACAAAAAAAATAGTTTAATGCTTTTTTATACAAAATAAAACATGTTTTTTTAGTTTTGCTTATTTTAGAGTATTTACTAGTATTATATATTATCAATAAATATATATTATATCATTAATTTAACTATTTTTTTATATTATTTAACTAACGAAGTAGTTTGACCTGCGCCTAAACTCGTTCCGGTCGTCTTAAGTATGACGTGCCGACCAGGAGACCAATTCTACTGGGGACTTATCGTAACCGTTACAGGATTAGTAAAATTGGCTCTCAGTTACTATACAGCTGTTTAGCTTTGCGATGAATAGAATCGGGAACGTACCGTAATCGTTATAAATTAGTAGAATTGACCCTATACTTTGAAACGGTATCGTACAAATACGTAATATAAAGCTATGCGACCGAAACTCTACATCGTATCACATATATTTGACTGTAAGCACGACACGTAAGTCAGTCCAATGATAAGAGAGATTATATCACCCCAAATAGACATCTCACCAAAAATTCATTTTTTTGTTTATTTTTTTTAAGTTTTATTTTTTTTAAATCAAGAGCTGAAGATCGGCATATCGTTGCCCTGAGAACAGGATGAGAATGATGAGATTTTTTAATTTATTGATTAGGAATTATTTATTTAATATATTAATTCGATTAACATACTGTATCATTTATTCATATAACTAATTACAAGTTATATTCAAACTATTTTTTAAAGTGTTACTTAAGATAATATAGATGGAATTTAATGCGAATTTTATTTTACTAGTAAATGTCCTAGAAGATTAGGTACCTACAGTACAACTCGATCACTGCGATAGACTATAAACACGTAATCGCCATTTCACTAAATCAATTTGTTAGGTCTATCTGTACCTTACGAACCGCTATCATTGTTATTTACGGTGACATTATTAATGCAATTCTATTTATTGGAAGGTTTAGCGATAAAAATAGGAATTTTGTTTTAATTTTATAATGCAAATTATATATTTCTGCCATTTGCAATTGAAACACTCGTAATAATAGTGCAAATACATTTAATCTAAAATCTTTTTTTCAAATTATTGTAATCCTATCAGTGTAGCAAATGTAGTTTATTGTACATTCAGTGTAAGTCAAGTGTATTATTGGAATAAGAAAGATGTTGCATTCAATTGGAAGCTTTATTTCTTAACTAGTTAAAAGTTGTAACGAAGAAAACAGTACTTCAAATACCTACTGTATTTGAAGTACCGTTTTCTACTTTTACTACTTGAAGGATTGGACATAAGCACAATCATCTTTTCGGCTCTTCCATCCCGGCTGTATTTATATATAAAAAATATATAGTAGTTTAATTATACAAATGTAGTATATAATTGTAAGTATATCTACCTACTATCATACCACTTTTAAAACTATTTAATGGAAGGCATTGACAACGGTCCCATTGTAGCAAAAGAGAGTCGTCTGCCGTGAGAATTAGTTAAAGTGTTTGTCATTTCGTTCAGTCTGCGATCATCATTGTTCCCGTCACCCACACTATATCATGTGCATCGTATAAAAAATATATGGGATTTCTATATTGTTTTTAAAAATTTAAGTTACTGTTTAGTGTACTGTGTTAGATCGCGTGAATCTTAACCGATGATCGTGGGTTCAAACCCGGGCAAGCACTATTGAATATTCATGTGCTTAATTTGTGTTTATAATTCATCTCGTGCTTGACGGTGAAGGAAAACATCGTTAGGAAACCTGCATGTGTCTAATTTCATTGAAATTCTGCCACACGTGTATTCCACCAAACCCGCATTGGAACAGCGGAATAAGCTCCAAACCTTCTCGTCAAAAATTGAGAGGAGGCCTTAGCCCAGCTGTGGGATATTAACATGCTGTTGTACTGTTTCTATGATTATGTTAACTAGGTATTTTGTGTGGTCAAAATTTGAAATGGCCCAGTGGTTTGTGGTTGACCTGGGTTCTTCTCGGTAGAATCAAAATGATATTCTTTGCATTTCATTTAATACTGTGTAGTTATTCAAATGTGCTTATTTAAGTATGTCTGAAAGAAGAATATTTTAATTTATTTTAATCCTATAACATGATGAAAGCCGAGATGGCCCAGTGGTAAGAACGCGTGAATCTTAACCGATGATCGTGGGTTCAAACCCGGGCAAGCACTATTGAATATTCATGTGCTTAATTTGTGTTTATAATTCATCTCGTGCTTGACGGTGAAGGAAAACATCGTTAGGAAACCTGCATGTGTCTAATTTCATTGAAATTCTGCCACACGTGTATTCCACCAAACCCGCATTGGAACAGCGGAATAAGCTCCAAACCTTCTCGTCAAAAATTGAGAGGAGGCCTTAGCCCAGCTGTGGGATATTAACATGCTGTTGTACTGTTTCTATGATTATGTTAACTAGGTATTTTGTGTGGTCAAAATTTGAAATGGCCCAGTGGTTTGTGGTTGACCTGGGTTCTTCTCGGTAGAATCAAAATGATATTCTTTGCATTTCATTTAATACTGTGTAGTTATTCAAATGTGCTTATTTAAGTATGTCTGAAAGAAGAATATTTTAATTTATTTTAATCCTATAACATGATGAAAGCCGAGATGGCCCAGTGGTAAGAACGCGTGAATCTTAACCGATGATCGTGGGTTCAAACCCGGGCAAGCACCACTGAATTTTCATGTGCTTAATTTGTGATTATAATTCATCTCGTGCTTTACGGTGAAGGAAAACATCGTGATGAAACCTGCATGTGTCTAATTTCACTGAAAATCTGCTACATGTGTATTCCACCAACCCGGGAGCTGGAGCAGCGTGGTGTAATAAGCTTCAAAACCTTCTGTTCAAAAAGGGAGAGGGAGGCCTTTAGCCCAGTTGTGGGACATTCACAGGCTGTTACGAGGATACGATAACATGATGATGTAAAAGTGCTCATAAGAGCCTACTTGTGTGAAGTATATTCGATTATGGTAGAAGCGAGTAGTTGTATTCTATGAAAGCTGTTTTATCTGCAAAAAAACTATAGTAATTATCATTATAATTTAGCTTATTAGTTAACTTTTTTTGTTTGCGAAATATATATGTAATGAAAAATTTAAGCCAAGTAAATTAGAAAACAATCATAACGGTCTTTCCGCCTGTACCGATTATGCTAATACAAATTGCTGGAGGTCTCTCGTATATTCTTCTCAGATGTTTATTAAAAGTTTATAGAAGAAAACATATATAATATCACTTTCCGTTTAACAATTAATCTTATCTAAAATTGATTCCATTACAACTCCTCGGTTTAGTGTAATTATTAATAATTAAATAGAAATTATGCGATCAATTACCTAATTTACTAGCCTGAATTTTAGACTAAATCGCACGTCGCTTCAACCCACAGCGCCATTTATCAAAGCGATGTTCTGCAAACCATTGTACGGACGGTCATTTAAATATTGATAGGTCCGTTGCACAATCACCTTTATGATATACGTAATAAGGTTTAAAGAGCTAAAGTATTCGAGGTACACCGTACTCTCAGAGAATTTGGTGATTAAATGGGCTTTTCATGACAAATCCAGTGTGGATTTGTCTTGCCAAATGGTCTCCATTAGAAAAAGGTCACTTTGACGATTTTTCATATTTATAGAATTCAAACATTGCTTAATAGGTTAAATATTTTTATTTATCAATTAATAGCTATATTATACATACATCCCCATTAAACTATTCACTTTTATTTTTACCATTTTTATATTTATATAGCTTTAATATCTCAATTACTGTTATATAAAATATCGCTCCAAAGATAAGCATCGAACAACGATATAGACAAAATCGTTTTTCAAACGTATGTACTTATGTATATAAGTACTTTCGTACCTTAGAATAGAAACATGAAACTCAAAGCGATCGCATTGTCATGTAAATTGATAAGGCCTTTCGGCGAAATATGCATGTTCTGTCGTTAAACTCTTGAATTTGCAAATACAATCGAACATTCTATTAAGATTCGGATCTGTAAACTGAGATATATCCAAATAAATAATATACTGTCAAATGGTTGACTTTAGTATTGTATGAAAGATTGAGAAATATAGGACTAGATGGCGTTAGCAGTAGATTGAATCACGCTATCGTTTTGCATTTTTCAAATCTTATAGGTCATATGAATATTTTACTAAATGTCTATGAGTTCAGGGTAAAAGCTTTCATTTCCCCTGAATTTGTAGAACTGAGGCGTATACAATTAAGATGTCTAAACACATCATGCATATTGCATTAATATTTAATGTTGATTAATTCGTTATTATCGTTGATAACTTTATCTGAAACTAGCATCGCATTAAAAAATGGTCAGTTTTTCCAAAAAATTAGAATGAATTCGAATTATAATTGATACATCGATTTCTATTCAGTGATTTAATTTGACCGAATTTGAAAGTATTTAAGTGTGTCTACCTTCATTTATTTATTGTATTTATATAATTCATTAGTATTTAAATGTTTTGTGAAATCAAATATATTAGTTAAGATTTTAACGATCGTTTACAGTAGAAACCTAAAGTAAATAAATCAAGACTCCACACGTGCCAATACAGCTCCATCGTACCGCACATTGTTATGTAGATCGTTTTAACATTTCGAGGTAGCACGCGCCCATGTCTCGTACATAACTCCGTCTCGGACGAAGACGATCCCCTCGGGAGATAAGTGTCTTGACTTTACAAAACATTTTGACTAAATTCCTCTATCTCCATTCAGGAATAAAACAAAGTATCAAAATAAAACAAACGTTAAACGAAAACTTACGTGAGTACCGAGTTGAGTAACTGGAGTTACATCACAAGATTTTGTAATTAAGCGAAGTGTCCCTTTTACAAAACTTCTCGCGTAAAGAATAATTCTCGTTTAAGAACAAAGGATACAATAAAGACTACAGATTTTGTAAATTTAATTTGCATAATAATACATTGTAAGCATGAGTCAGATGCGCTTGCGCCGCACACTACATCACATATTATAGTTGAATTAGCATTCAGTCTTCATTTAATAATGTACATTCAATTATAATATATAATAATATTTTAAAAATGCTCGAATACTTTATATTTGCCAATATTTTTATTTTACTTTATTTGATTATTTATGTACCATTTTTTTAACATAAACAAAAGTATAACAAAAGAAAGCTTATGTGTAATAAATACTATGAGTACATACAATGATTTATAATTATACTGATATAGGTACTAGAAAAATAATAAATGAATATTTAAATACATTACGAGTACAACCCTAAAAATACTAAGCATACCATTGAATAAAAAAATCTCTTTCCACAAAATATAAATATATGTTGTAACTCCTTACAATAGACTAATAAGAAATTGGATTCAATTAAATATCGAATATTTTACTCGTTCCGTTTTCCCGCCTTCGAAAATGCCATTTCGTTTTCGTCTTTTATTCGTAAGAGAAATCAAACTTTTTAATTGAATCCGCTATATTTCTCGTTGCCTTAAAACATAAAATTACTAGAATTATTTAATATTTAGGAATTCGAGAAATCTGAACAAGAAAAATAAATCTATATTATTACAAATACTTTATTAATAGAAACAAGTCGCATTCAATTATTCACTTTTAATAAAATGTCAAAGAAATAAATCGGTAAATAAAGTGCTCGACAAATACGCGTCGATCATAGAACCTTTTTGTAGTCAGTTAATATCTAATTATTGCGTGCCAGCCTAACCTAAATTTGTAGCATATTTTCCTGTAAGCGTAAGCATAGTGTAATTCCTGAAATACCGAAGCTTTGTTATTTTGTTTAACAATAAATAAAAATTAATTACCTTTTAAATAATTTCCATAACATTTAGATTAATTTTATCTTTGTGTTTTTTAAGCAACGAACCGATAATTACTTATATACGATATATGGACCGATAAGTATTTGCACGGTAAGTTTGATTCAAATGCTTCAAAGGTTTAAAGCTTGAAAGTTCTATTCAAACATGTGTACATCAATAGAAAACATTTTAATTTGAGTGCTCTCAGTTCCTGAGCTTGTATAAAGGCGTACTATCAAAATCAATACATTGATTGAATGAAAAGAGTAGGGCGTCATCTCACTGAATTACTATAAATATATTAAACAAACTATCATATATTTTTGTTTACTTCCAGAAATGTCCTACTTAATATTCATATCAAAAACGAAAGAATATGTGTGTGTGTGTGTGTGGGTGTGGGTGTGGGTGTGTGTGTGTGTGTGTGTGTGTGCGTGTGCGTGTGCGTGTGCGTGTGCGTGTGCGTGTGCGTGTGTGTGTGACGTCTTTAACGTCTAACTGAAAAAACTAAAGCAATCTAAATAAAATTTATACCAGAAATCGCAATACGTTTTGGAGGATGTTTTAGTATATACTCTAATGGCTTCAAAGTTTCACCCGCTTTAAATTTAGACTATAGTCGTGACAAGTGTGTTATATACGTATATAGTCTATATACGTATAGCACTTGTACTAGTACTACTACACACTTGTACTGCTTCTTATGTTTAATGATTTATTTTTTTACCATTTATATATGCAATTATGATATTGATTATAATATCTATGATATATATAAGATATTTTATTAATTATACAACTGGAAAAAAAAGCGCTTAAAATACACAGTCCTAAATATTTCACTAAAATGATCAAATATATATTGATTAATTACTTATTATATGTTACCTCTGTTCCAAGTTATTGAATATATTAAGGCTTTAGCTTCAAGGTAAAGAACATTACGTATGAGTTATATTTTAACATAAAATATTTCTACGCACGCATAAGAAATTACATAAATTGTTATATACACGTAGCGTTTTGTAATTAAGCGTCCAATTATATAATTAGAGTTTTCTCTTTGAAGTCACACAGTCAGAAGAGGGAATTCGACAAAATGTAAAAGATTAAACATTTCCCTGGTTTCCGCATTTTATCTGCAATTAATTGATCAAAGTATCGTAATTAAAAAGGTCTTTTTAACTCTGTGGTAGTCTAGCGATGGTAGAGCTTTGTTTAAACACATCTGGGTACGTGTCTTCCATTTACTAGTTATTCAGCCTTCAAGCGGAAATATTGGAACAAAGTTTCTTATCGCACTTTACACTCCAGACACTCGGCGAATGAGAAGTCGAAATAAGTGTAATATTTTGATCGCTACACTTTTACAATGTGTGTGTATAGTTATAGATGTTTTATATGTGTGCAATTATGCCTTTCAAAACGTTTTTTAAATACGAAAACCCTTTATAAGAGCTTTATCATATGTTAAATGTTTCGCCAAGCCTTATAGGTATTCCTTTTTGATATTACAAACCCTTAACTGCTTTTACGTTCTCTTAAAAGGGTATCTAAATGAATCCATCTGACAAACTCAACGAAGCCTTTGTTTAGTACTGTCTATAGATGTTTTGTTTTCGCCGGCTGTGTTATTTCAGTCGTGAACATTTTCTATTACGTCCGAATTTAAGGTGAGATACAAATACTTTGAATTAATTTACTTTATGGATTTTGTGAAAAAATATTAGTATGCCTTAATTTTGAAATTATAGTGTTTTATTAAATTAGCCAATACTATGGCTTATGTAAGATTTGTTTTTATTATTTTTTAATTTCAGTTTCTTTGATTCATTTGTTTTTGAGTTTGAAAATCGAAAACATTCTTTTAGATTCAAGGAAAAGTCACTTGTCGCTTTATTCCTATGCGTATTCAATTATATATTTTAACATTAAATTTTTTGTACTTATTTTATTACATTCAACTATCCACCCACGTACCATCCACTTATCAGATATTCTACCGCAAAACAGCAGTACTTGATATTGTTGTGTTCCGGTTTTAAGGGTGAGTGAGCTAGTGTAATTACAGGTACAAGAGACTTAACAGCTTAGTACCCAATGTTGATGGCGCATTGGCAATGCAAGCGATGGTTAATATTTCTTACAATGCCAATGTCTATAGCGTTGGGACCACTTACCATCAGGTGGCCCATTTGCACGGCCGCCTACCTAAACTATTAAAAAAAAGTCGAATCGAAGATCTTCCAAATTAAAAACTCCCTTTGTAATCAATATTTAAACAAACAACCATGTTAAAAAATTCAACAAGTAAATATATCCTCCTTCAACTTCGCCTAAATTATTTACTTAAAATACCGCCGGCATCGAATGGCCCAATAAAATCCGCCTTACGGTCCGTTGCCGGCACCATGTCCAACCGATTTTCTTCTAACAAACAAGTTACGAAAACTCGGGCTATTAATTAGGAACAACCGGATACTACGATTTTTTTTCTAAAGGTATGATAAAGTGCCTTGAATTAATTGGAGCTTATTATTTTGTCAGACAAGCAGTTTCGGTATTTAGGCAAGGGATCCTTTGATCTTTTATCTTCAAAGTTTTCTTTAAATAGACTTGTCTTTCACAATAATAGAAATTAGCTAAAAATATCGTTAAAAATATATTAAAACAGATATAGATTATGTATCTAATAGCTTGACACATTTGTATAGCAACATAAAATTGTATTAATTGTGAAATATTGCTTGAATTGATTTAAGGGAAATATGGGGATATATAATAGTATAGTAACAGAGTTAATATAATCATTAAAATGTAATATGTACTGCGTCTATATTTTAATCTCCTCATATTAATAAAAACCGCGATAAAACATATCCTACATCAAAATTCTTAAGATATAATAAGATGGAGGAGAAAATACGCCTCATTAACGTCAACATTATTAGATTATTGTTTATTCGGAAAGAAAATATTAATGGTTTTCTTTTCATATTAATATTACGCAGAATACGAATCTGCGTATTGGGGGATATCTTATATCTTTTATAAGAGAAATTGCCTCCTCTCATAATATCAAACACTACAAATCTAAATATTGAATTTTCTATTTCATTTAATCGATAAAGTCATCGATTATTATATATATTATATTATATATGTATTTAGTTTAAATAAGGTAGAAATTGCTTTTAATTTTTTCTTTGAAATCTTGCAATAAGTACTGAAACGTTTGATATGGAGTTATTACATTATGATAGCTTCAAGTTTCGAGATAGACGTGGATGATATGTTCATGGAATTTATATATTTTTAAGATATGTACTGTTTATGATGTTAATGATAAGATCTTCAGTATGTGCGCTTTTCTAGCGAGCACTATTAAAGACATACAACAAGTCTATACAAAAAGTACATATATAGACTAAGGATTAGTTACCTTTTAAGAATAGCTAGGTAATTGAAAGTATATTAAATTACTCGTATATTATATAAAGAATAAACATTTTTAGCGAAACAGTGAGAATTAAAAACTGTATATTTCCTCTATGTAATAATAACTCAATGTTCATCCTTATAAAAGTAAATGAATAGATATTTTTTTAATATTTCTTGTTGTGAAACATAAATATCCGTTTTAACCTTGACAAAGTTTTGAATCATCTTTTAATATTAATATTGTACAACGTATTAGTTTACTTAGTATAAACCGTACAAAAAAAAGGCATAGAACTTGCGGTGAGATGTATTGAAATAAGCAATGTTTCACATGGTTGGTTTAGATCCGAGAGATCGACCTACGCGACACTGTTTTCGTTAAATTATTTAATTGCATCCATAATAAAATTATCAAACTTGTAAATTAAATGTAATGACAATAAGTAATAAGTATTGTATGGTAAGTTAGAAGTAACTTATGTTCAAACACTTTCGACACTTTGTTTATTTTTAATTTTTTTTAAGTTGACCATATAGTTGCTTATATTCGATGTCTATTGAAATACTAAATAAGCAACAAGCATAAAAAAAAACGAAATATTATATATATAGAACGTTTACGCTACGATTAAGGTTTTACAATAACTACAAACGGATTTACATATTACTGGCAGGTATAGCATTTGCTTAATTAAAAAGATATAAATAGATATTACGATGTAACGATGTATGACAAAGAGGACACAATCACTATGTTTGACTAGCAAGTTAGATTTGAACGGCAACCCTATGCACTTTTTTTAAACAAATTGTTTATAATCTGATCTTCTTTGTGATAAAATATATTTTAATAGTTTTCGTACGCGGTTTCGCATGCGTGTTAGGTAGGGCAGGTGCTAGGTATAAAAAAGCCTATGTCCATCCTTGGGGCTCAAGCTCGCTTCATATAAAATTTAATTAACTTCAGTTGTTTAGCCATAAAAGCTTAACCGACAGGCAGCTCCTTTCGCATTAATAGTATTAGTGTAGATTTTTAGTAACGATTGCATAATTTCGATGAATAAATGAAATATAACATTCAAGTATGTACGAAGAACCCGGAACAACAAATAAATCACTCAAGGATATATGTGTTATATATATGTTCACATATTATAGGTGTACTTTGAAAATATTAAAGAAGCTTGTAGTAGAACATTTTAGTAGATGTTGAATAGTAAGGAAATGTAAAAGTAATAATTTTAAATGTTAATTTCAATCTCAATGTCTCGTATAAAAGCGAATAGAAATTTTCCTTTGCATTTTTTAAAAGTGACTTAATTTTATCCTTCCTCGTACTCTGGAAAAAATCTTCTATGAAGTATCCAATCTAGATTTTAATGAGGCAATTTAATAAATACGTTCCTTTTTACCTCAATTACATTTTTTTTCACTTCGTACAAGACTAAGCCTAAGCTTAAAATATAAACGCAAGTTAATGACGTGAAATGCTTTAATTAAAAAAAAAGAATGTAATTCGTTTTGTTAAAAAATTAATTTATAGGTTAAATAATTACTTAATCTTAAAAATATTAAAAATTATTTAATGTTGGTAGATAATATAATTCGTAATCTTATATTATATAATAGTATATTATATAATGTATAATAGGTATATATAGGCTTTTTCTGTACTAATGACAACTTGTATGCAAAATTTCATCTTAATCGGTGGAATAATTAAGACTTGAAAGCGTAAAAAACAAATAAACAAACCTTTGCATTTGTGATATTAGCAAGGATTATAAAAAGAAACAACAACACTAAAATGTTTATGTTTCCATTTACGACGAAGTTCTTAAGTACTTGAATTTATTTTAAGATAAAATGGAACCGTAAAACTGAACGCAGTTCTAATTAAACCGCATTCGAAATAACTTTAATTGAAATAAAATATAAAAATTATATTCTTGGAATCTAATTTTATTTTAAAAATGACGTTAATTTATTAACAAATTATACATTTTTAACATGCAAAACTGAGATTAATAAAATTTTCTTAAAAACGTTATGCTACTATTTACCCTTGACCTTGTAAATTACATGCTAATTACTAATTATCAAAGTAATAACAGCGAACTTCGTTTTTATAGTTCATTTCAATAGGCTCTGTGTAAAGAGAGAGACGCTATATTCATTTAATATTTGTTTTAAGATAATTAAAAAATGTACAATTCTATTGAAATGGACTTTGTATACTTTTGTTTAAGTAAATATGTATATAGCGTATTCTTTTTACGAACATGATTATTATCGTATTTTAGACTTTATACCTTTAACAAGAGTTTTCTTTACAAATTCATTAAATTTAAGCTCTAATCTCTCCAGTTTTCATTCATTGATGTAATTTATAGATGAATTAATTTGTAATAACTGTCACTTAAAAAGACTTGCGTTTAGAGAGAGTTTGTTCATCACAATGTAACATCTTAAAAACAATCAAAATAGCTAATTAATAACTGGACATGACTTAAACGCAATAAATCATTCCATACATTACAGAGCTAACTGGCGTGACCATCGCGATACGAGTAACGTATCGTTTGACTTTCACATTTTTTTACATGACCAGCGAAATCTTAATAAAAAAAAAAACAATATCATATATTCGATTTTAAAAACAAACAAAAAATTAAACGCACCTCAGTAAGAAAACGTAAGGCTCCAGATTTGAAAGGTATTCCAACACACAGGTTCACAAACACACGGCACTTTTCACTCGCGTTGCTTTTCGCGCCGATACGACTCTGGCCCGACACGCACTCCTCTCACAAACGCCTGGCAGAGACTGGTGGAGTTCGCCTGAGTCCGGTTCGGCGCTAGGTTCGGAACAAGGCCATGCAAAACGTTGCTCCCATTTCCCCCATTGGAAAGTGTTCGTATCCGTGATCGTCCGGACAGGTGTGGGAGAAAGCACCAAAAAAAAAGTTATCTGAGTCATTCGCGAGAGATGATTCTTTGTATCTGTCGTTAGAGGTTATCATGGAAAGTGACCGGACCGGTTCTCGTGAACTGTTATCGAAATTGAAAGGTTATGTTCGAAAAAATAATAGCAACTTTAAATCACGTTATCATGTATTCGTAAATAAATATGGAATAATTAAAGTGTTTCATGATAACCCATATACTTAATTAACTTGAAAAGCTTACTCCACATTTTTTATATTCATTTTATATTTAAATTAAATTAATGATTTAAATCATGAATTTTTTTATTAAAAGAATAAATATAAAATAAATAAAAATCATTTTGTATAATATGTTAATTTAAAAAAATACTTATTCTTTATGCACTTCATAAGACTTTTTTTTACTATGAGCAGCAAAGAACGCTCGAAATTATTATAAAATAATATAATATCAAGATTTGAATAGTCTGCAAGCGAAATTAATTACGTTGTCGCGACGACACGTTATCTATTCAAAGACATAGACTGAATCTTTCTTAAGACTCACCAAGCCCTGAATAGTAAGAAAAAAAAACCTATCTATATCTTGGCCGTTCTTAGATTTTTGTAATGCTCACGTGAATTGAGTACAATTATACCTTAAGTTACACTTATACTACGAAAATACAACGCCCTCGTGTGAGAAGACGGTCTGCGCAACACATGTAAGTTTTCTTATGACGTTTCCCTTCGCGATGACGAATGACAATGAATTATAAACATAATGAAAACTAATCATTACTTGCTCGGGTTACCTGATACAATCACTAGACCCCGGCTTTATATTGAAATATAATGCACCTGCATTATATATGATACGATATGATATAGGGACAATACTATATTATCAAAGACACAAAGAAAATCCATCAATTTTATCCTTTATCTATACTTAGATAGAAAACTCATTGTTAAGACGTTCGCAACCCTTATATCTCAGGAAATTCTTTTAGCAAGAAAATACATCACAATTTTGAATCTTCGTTCACTACAAAATCTCTGAAATTACTTTAGATATATTTTGTACAAAATTTATCATGATCATATTTCTACGGAGATATGAAAGCATTATTATTAGGGCTTTACGTTGATGAAATCGTAATTAGTATAAAAGTTTGATAATTTAAGATGTTTCAATTAATTTATAATTTTATTATTTTTTATTTACACTTCTATTATGTTTGTTTTGATACGCTTTGACGTGTTGTGCGTGTTATGGTGTCCTATATTATAATTGATAAAGCACACAAACATACGTTAACATATAAACTAATGTACATGCGAAAGTAAATCTGTCTGCTTGTTACCTCATCTCGACTAAACAACTGAACCTATGAAAAGATAAATTGCAAAAAATACAGGAAAAATAATACGTGGATTGAGTAACGGGTAATGGTTAGTATTTATATATATAAACACAATCATACAAAAGGTTTACTGGTGGTAGGGCTTTGTGCAAGCTCGTCTGGGTAGAAACCACCCACTCATCAGATATTCTACCGCAAAACAGCAGTACTTGGCATTGTTGTGTTCCGGTTTGAAGGGTGAGTGAGCCAGTGTAATTACAGGCACAAGGGACATAAAATCTTACGTCCCAAGGTTGGTGGCGCATTGGCGATATAAGCGATGGTTAACATTTCTTCAGTTCTAATGTGTAAGAGCGTTTGGTGACCACTTACTATCAGACGGCCCGTATGCTCCTCCGCCTTCTTTTTCTATAAAAAAAAGGTCCGCGTTTACAGGATTGTTTTAAATGGACCCGTCGGTACTGGAAGATGTTCACATCAAACAGGACAGTTTATAAGCCTGTCTGACGGATCTGTAAAACGGGCCGCTGTACATTTTTTCGGATCGGTTTTTCTACTGGACTTAGAATACTGTTGTGTGTGTGAACTCGTTCGTAGAATTATATATGTACATAAATACTCCATCGCCGGAAAATACTTGTAACTTTAATTTGTGTGAAAATAGCCTGATTGTTAAATAAATATTACCTCGTATGAGTAAATCGTTTATATTTAAATATGACACTACTACTTGAAGAATATTTAATAATTCTTATACTTTTATTTATAGCGATGTGGTGTTTTTTTTAATTTAATTTAAAGTCCTTGTTTTTGGAGTTAGAGAAACAAAGTAAGACCGTTCAAATCTATTCAATGATGACGTATGATGCAGATGAAAACATATTTAATTCGTTACAGCGTTCAATCGCCTATTATTTTTATAAAATAATTATTTACTTGAAACATCTGTAAAAGAAGATTAAATCTTATAAAACAAAAGGTTTTATTTTAGAATCTATGGACGAGAAGGTCAAAGGTCGAAATGAGATTAAAATATCTTCAATTAATTTTGTGTCTTGTGTTTTAATAATAAGTAACGCTTTCAAAAGATAATTTATAATTTATTTAACTTTTCTTCTTATTATTTTGGTAATCTGTGGTACGCCATAAAAATGTTATTAAATTTACCTACAATACTATAATCATAATTATACACCATAAAAACATACCTACTCCATATATACTCGATAATCGATATCCCTGGACAATAGCAGAACCAAAAAAATATTTTAATCTTAATTCCAAGGCAATAAGTAATTATGAATTTAAAATAATTCTTAAGAAATACGTTTGTTTTGCGTGTTAATTGTACCCGCATGATAACACCATCTCTGGCCTTGTTCTCGATCGTCTCACAGAACAATTAAAAAGAATAATAAATGGAAACAAATAAAAATGTAATCATGAAATATTTGTTAAGGCATTTTACTTTTTGTTATAAAATGATACATAAAAACACTAATTATCGCTTAAACAAGCGACTAATACTCATTTTAACTGTACTTAAATAATATGAAAATAACCTCGCCTCTTTAGACTGATTTCGTAACATTAATCAAAGTGTAAACTAAATTATAAGATTCCAAATATATATATATAAAAAAATGATAACACTTTTTTGATATTTCCATCAATTAGAAGTGTCAATGTTATACGAGCCGTGTCGTAATGTGAAAGTTGTATGACGTTAATACGATTCTCTTGAGCGATTGTCAGACTATACCCACTTTTACGATTATTTAGACGAAAAATAGAATTATTAAATAGGCCATGTAACCAGGCATAGTTTTTCAAAAGACGTGTATCAACCCGATTGGAGCCGAGATGGCCCAGTGGTAAGAACGCGTGACTCTTAACCGATGATCGTTGGTTCAACCCGGGTAAGCACCACTGAATTTTCATGTGCTTAATTTGTGATTATAATTCATCTCGTGCTTTACGGTGAAGGAAAAGATCGTGAGGAAGCCTGCATGTGTCTAATTTCACTGAAATTAAGCGTGGTGGAATAATCTCCTCAAATGGGAGAGGAGGCCTTTAGCCCAGCAGTGGGACATTCACAGGCTGTTACGGTACGGTTACGGTATCACCCTCTCGTTGAAACAACGAGTTAAATTATCTACAAATCCTTGTTAAAAAATACTTGAATTTAAGTCAAGATTCCACTTATCAGATGAGTCTTTACGAGATAAACTGTATTTTGTTTTCGACGGATATACAGAAGTCGAATTTATTTCATTTACAGCAGGATGGAACAACGAATGATCTAACGATAAGAATAACAAAATTAACTTATTATTTTATATCTAAACATAAATTAAGGAAATAAAAATTAAAAAAGATTTTTGAAAATAAATTATTATTGATTAAAATAAAATAAGCCACAATTGTTTAATTTAATACGAAAGTTATTCCGTTGTGTCCCACATTCTTGTCTCTAATAGGTATTTTTTAATGAAAAAATTACCAAGACGTTCCTTTACCTAACACATAACCACAAAATTAAAAAAAATATGTATGCATAAGTAACACCAAGCATTATATATCTATTTACACATTCTTGTTGTGCTTTGTAATAGCATACTGTCTTATAGAGAAAATAATACACACACATTTAAAAATATATGTATCTTAATTTTAAAATCACATTATTTAACACAATTGTATTTTTTTATTTATAGCGGTGTGGTGTTTTTTTTTAAATTAAGTTTGAAATCCTTGTTTTTGGAGTTAGGAACAAGTAAGACCGTTCAAACCTATTCAACGATGAGGTATAATCCACATGAAAACATATTTAAATCGTTACATCGTTCATTCGACTATTGTTTTTCATAAAATAATTATTTACTTAAAACATCTGTAAAAGAAGATTAAATCTTATAAAACACTAATTGGTTATTATTTATCCGTTTTTATTCATTAACAAATACTACTTTTAGGTTACCATTTTTCAGAAGTCAGTCGGCATTAAGTAGATCAATAAGTAAGATTACAATATACATACAACAGATGCGAAATTTTTAACTAGTATTTACTAGTAGGTTAATAAATGTTTTTAAAATATATAATAAGTATGTAAATAATTATGAGAAATTATAATATTTGGAACACTTATATTTTTACGAGATTATGTGCGAACTCGAGGCGGATAGCTTGTATAAAATACGTTAATAAAACAATGACGTTATATTATGAAAGTTGTACCTAATTTTTATTCATCCAAGTATTACTGGAATTTATGTCGCAAGTTTCGACTGTAAGTAAATGACGTATGTTCGTTTACTGTAATGGTTTGTAAATTATAACATCGGAGAAAGACCCAGGCAACACGGATGCGGTTTTGGCTGAGTAGGTCAATGCCAGTTTTGACGTTAGCAAAGAAATAACAAGAAATAGCATGTCATGAACAAGAAGATTTCTCTCTGTCTGTCATCATCGATTTGACATTCGAAAGAAGAAGACACGGCTTTGTTTGACAACTCCTTAATTTAATAGACGTATTTTTTTATTATACATTTTATCGGCTACTTAAATAGTAGGCAAACGGAAAGTTCAAAATTAAACTGGTCCAGAATTTAAATTACTTATATTACATAATAATATGAGTTTAATTAAAAAGTATGAGATACAAGCTACCCGCCCCGATTACACCCGGGTAGTATTAGTATCACCGGATGTTATTTTTTAAACAACGAAAACCAAACACTGATACTTTCTGAACTGATTTCTTCGCTGATATACTACGCTCTACGCGTTTTTTTTACGATTTCATCTATCTACCCATATTTCGCAATATTTTTGAAACTACTTACTGGTCCAACTTCCAAGATGTAAAACAACATTTACTTACCTAAAACATTTAATATAAATATATTATTTATTGTGATATTAATATATTCGTTATACTTTCTTTTACAAATAAAAGTGGTTATTGTTACTTATATATAAAAGATAGGTTTAAAACATATGGTGTTGCCGATTTTTCTGTAGACATTTTGGAGACATACAAAAACCGTCATACAAAGTTTTTGTATATCTGTTATAGTTTTGGCAACGTTCGCTTCGGAAGCGATTGGATCGACTATTTTCTCTTCTACGACGACGTTTTACGTTTTTTTACTCTACGCATAAAGATATAATATATAGTTTTATCTTGGTGTTTACTTATCATATTCTCAATTAGCGATTTATATTATACATATACGTTCATACATAAGCTTACAAACAAATTCAGATTAATCAGAGCTATTGCCTTTGGGAACTTTATCTGAATACTAGATTGTAGCTTCAAAAACAAAATGTGTGCGAAGTTTCAGCTCAATCGATCGGCTGGAACCACAGATTTGGGATAGACGGGATACCGCATGTCCATTAAATACTTTGAAAACCAAGCGTGTAGTTTTTTCCGATCGTCACGAATGTCGCCATTTAAAAAAAAAGTTAATTGTAGCATTTCATAAAATGAAATTTATAAAAAGTAATAATATTATTGATATCATTCATCATCTTTGTTCAGTACAAAAATACATTTTAAATAAATATTTAAATTCTTCAGTTGCTTAAATCAACATTTTCTGATATCGATAGATCAAATCTTCTTCTACGTTACATAATTTGTGGCATTACTTATTTGTTAGGGCCTAGAGGGCAAAATTGAGGGGACGGCAAAACTTACACGGTAATATTTTTTTATTGTCACTGAACTCATAGGTTAACATTTAGAAACTACAAAATGTGTCCATAGCCTCACATAAAAAAAGATAAACGTATTTATATTCGAATTAAAAATGATAAGCATCAGATCAGATTAAAACAAATTTATTCTTTGTTTACTCCATTTATAACAAAATGGGCCAGCAATATTTTTTTTACAGATGATAATATTACAATTTGGCGTTTTTATAATTTCAGCGTTATGACCCGCAACTCTGATTCTCTTGGCGCAATATGAATCTCCTTTTACTGTTAGAAGCAATATAGATAGTGTTATATGATTTAGAAATGCGTACCTGAGTGACCAAGCTTCGCTCGGCTTTAATAATTATTTATGAATAATGTTTGTTTTTTTTTGAAAAGCAATACCATATTCTTCTTCTTCTTCGTGTGCCACTCCGACTAGCGAAGGTTGGCAGTCAGATTTGAATACTCCTTCTTGTTCTTCGCGAGGCGAAAGAGTTCGGCAGCACTCGCGATTCCCGTCCATTCTCGGATGTTGCACAGCCAAGACTTTTTTCTGCGCCCAACAGCTCTCCTTCTAGCAACTTTTCCCATCATAATGAGTTGCAAAAGTTCATATCTTTCATGTCTAAGCACGTGTCCGAGATATGCAACTTTTCTCGTCTTAACAGTCTCCAAAAGTTGCCGTTTTTCCACGTTCGAGACCTTTTGAGTCCAACTAATGGCCAACATACGTCTTTATGCCCACATCTCGAAAGCTTCTATACTTTTCTTGAGGTCTTCTTTAATTGTCCACGTCTCGCATCCGTAAAGAAGTATAGACCAGATGTAACAATGTAGGAGTCGTATGCGCACAGGGATCTTAAGTCTGCGTTGCAGAGTACTTTTTTTAACGTGCAGAAGGCACTTCGAGCTATTTCGATGCGAGTCTTGACCTCCTGTAGACAGCTCCAGGTGTCATTAAGCCATGTCCCCAGATATTTGTACTTGCGCACCTTCTCAATTTTTTGGCCTGCTACAATGATAGCAATGTCATCGAAGCTATGTTTAGACAATACCATGATCTTCGTTTTTGACGTGTTCATCCTCAGACCAGCGTTTTCACTGCACTCATTAACACGGCTCATAATTGCAGCTCTTCAGAAGATGATGCTATTAGGACTGTATCGTCAGCGTATCTGATGTTGTTAATATACCGGCCATTTATTTTACTATTATTTAATTCGTATTAATATAATTGTTATAGTTATTTTTATAATATTTATCACTTTTTATCATATATCTAATTAAGTCTGAGCCTTTTCCCCACAAAATTAGGTGAATTGGAATTGCACTGATGAAAAGAATTGTGAAACTAGTAATAAATGACCAGACAAAAATTTTAGGTGTCTAGATCACAATTGATCAAATAGTTTAATAATCACGCAATACAAGTCATTGCGTATATTTGTTTTCGAGAAAATATAGTTAACTCAGGCTTTGGCTGAAAACAAGATTTACTTTTTCCTGTGTAAAATAGTTGATGAACTCCATAATGCGCGATTCGAAGTAATTCATAACAAAAACGAATAAAACTGGATTACTTTATACAATAACACTTACAACAACGAATATAATACCATAATTTCAACTAAACAAAATCAACTACAAGTGACCCTAATAACGTTTGGCAAGTAAGTTTATATAGATAATATATAAATTTAGATTAAAACCAAACCAATTAAAAAGTAGATAAATAATTAGAATTAAATAAAAAACGAATGTGCGCTAAAATGTTTTTCTTGTAACTTTCCTTATAATGGGTTTTGTCAGTCTTGTTTATAATTTATGTTACCGTTTTGATAAATGTGCTACTTAAAATTAAGTTCATCAGCTGTGTACCTAGCAAAGCTTAATTTTGAGTACTCACTTGATACGACTCCACTTCATTAAATTAAATTCTTAGATTGTAAATCGTATTTCCAGATAAATTATTTTTCAACTTTCAATTCTTCAAACATAATCAGTTGTGAGATATTTATAGTCTTTAGAATTAGTAATTAATCCTTTCGGTATAGATCTCTAATGAACATACTAAGTTTTCTTTTTCATGCAAATGTGAAAATGTTTTACTTCAGTCTGCAGTTGTAAATTGCTTCCAAGTTAACTTGGCACCGCCTGAAGCGCTTAATTAGCGATTGAAGCGAAACTTTGAAGTTGTGAGCTTAATGCTCAACGAAAAATATGAATTGTGGCTACTCATTTTGTTAAGAATTTTAAGCATTTATACGGACAATGTTTTTGACATCGTTGATTATTTATTTGAGATATTGTTGTATTAATAAAGAAAAACGTTTTTCTAAGCCTGCGTATCTGTAAGGTAAAGCTCCACTGGAAAAGTGAAAATTAGTCAGTTCTTTCGAGACCCATATTTACGGGATTAAAACAATTCGTGGCTTACCCCTAATTAATTTTGAATTCAGTTTTTATATTACTTTACAACCTTTATTTAACCTTCGGGATATTAATATTATTTAAGTGGCACAGGCGAGTAGCTCATTAGTCTATTGGCTAGTATTTAAGACCGCAGATCGTGAGGCCTGGATTCAAACCCCGGATTGAGCCAATAATATCAGTAATTCCATCTGTGTACACCAATACAGCCACCTACTCGTCTTATATTTTACAATCGGGCATTATTTATTTAAAGTCTTATAGTGCATAGCGTTTAATTACACAGTACAAACCCACTTAATTGATTTGTCTCTTTCTTTCACCATTTATTTGACATTCGAAAGAAGAAGACATGAATGAATTATTTTATTAACCATCCCCTAAATAATATTAATAGGTCAACAATAAGTCGTCAACCGTAAACGGCTCGAAGTGTGAAAATGTTAATATATTTTACATAATATGTATAAGTTATTATATAAAGTAAAAATGAAGTTTCTTTATATGTTTAAAATTTTACATTTCATTCATTATATTTCATCATTTGAGATAAGATATGATTAAAATATTACGCTGAATTAAGCTACTGCTTAAAAGGAACTTCGCAGATGCTATCTACTCGTTCAACGTCCGAACTAATATTATAAAAGTGAGTTTTTTTGGTACACTTTCACGTCTTGATTACTTAACCGATTATCATAAAACTTTGCGTACTCGTTTTCTGTACTTTGCGGTATAGAAACAGCACATGAGGTACCGGACATCAGCACCACCTTCCTCATTTTCGGGTGAAACCACGGGCGAAAACAAGTTAACGAATAATTATTATTCATTAAAATATACTATCTGCAAAAAACATATGGTGTTAGTCGAATTTTTTTTATAACAATCAGAAATAAATGTCCAAAAAATATTGAACTATTTGTCATACATTTTGCTTCAACAATTTTACATTCCGTAGTAAGCTTTTCATGTATAACATGATTCTCAATATGACAATAATATATTACATACTATCGGTGTCGTTCACACGATATATACTAAGCCCTATTAATGTATTGATTATTATTATATTATAATAAAAAATTGTATAATATAAATATTACACTCAGAATATTTGACTGTGTAATTAAACGCTATGCACTATAAGATTTTAAATAAATAATGCCCGATTGTAAAATATAAGACAAGTAGGTGGCTGTATTATCATCCGTGCTGAATTTTATTAAAATTCTGCGGTATTTAAGTCAAGCGTGTACAGACAGGAATGAAATTTTACAAAAATGTGATATTTGCCGCATGCATAATGTTATCTGCATTCCGAATACTCTATTTTAAAAAATTATATTACACAGCTACGGACACATCTCCGCTGGAGTTTTTTATTATATTCAAACTAAAAGGTATTGAGTTTGAGGTTTTTATTTTTTGGTTAGTTTCGTCTATATAAATAGCATAACTTCAAATCACATGGGAACAAACTCGACGTGAGGTAGAATTGTTGCCAATCGATCTCAGGATCACGGACACGACATCAGATTGATGGGACTCACAAGATTTCCGCCGCCTCGCCTAATTTGTCAACGCCACTTACTATCGTTACCCAGACTACTGAAGTATCATGCGTCTTCGTCACAGATTATAAATATACGCTTTTGTTTTTTTATTCTTGTTTGACGTTTTTCTTTTTTAATAGACAAACATGATGAAAAATTAATATGAAATGGAAGTAAAGGCGACACTGTCTCCATCTCACTTACTTAAGTTAAATTTCTTGAGGCTTAATGACAGTACTCTTTCAAGTCGAATTATAAAATTTGTATAGGTAACACTTCAAAGTGAAATAATTTTGAGTTAAAAAGTACTGAAATAAATAAGCTATACTTTAATATTGTGTAGTTGAGTTTCACATGATATATTTTTTCTATACCTTTCCTTTATTACCGTAATAATAAAAATGTCATTCCTATATTGTATGAATATTACATAGCTTTCCCAGTTTACGCAGTAGTAGGAGTGTACTGCGTGAATACTAGAAGCATTCTCTGCAGGCTATAGTTGGCCAAAATCTGTCGCTGCCAAGCATGTATTCGGTATTCCGGTGCGTTCGGAGCCGTAGAGCCCCGACATGAAATGGGGGGGGGGACGCATTAATGGTTTTTTTCCAGCGAGAAAAAAAAAAGGTTACGTAGCCGTTTGAAAACAGTAGAAATCGTGTATGTGCTCCTGACCTTGTTCCTGAAGTTCAAGCTGGTTAACTTCTTTACACGTCTTTCTATGTATGATATATGTATAAGCGATAAAATATTAATAAGACAAATTAAGTAAACGTTAATTTTTGTCATTGTTAAGTTTAATTTTAAAGTCTTAACATT
This sequence comes from Nymphalis urticae, assembly GCA_905147175.2. Lineage (NCBI taxonomy): Eukaryota > Metazoa > Arthropoda > Insecta > Lepidoptera > Nymphalidae > Nymphalis > Nymphalis urticae. The sequence goes on from LR990002.1 coordinate 3,087,774, forward strand.
AATTCAACTTCGGCTAAAGACATTAATAATACTTAAGAGTATACATTAGAACTTAAAAAAAAATTATGAAACTGTATTACACGAACAAAAAATGACGTAACTTTTATAACTTTTCCCATTATGACAATAACGAAACGGGGAATGTTTTTTAAAGATAAGAAAAAACTTCAACACTTATATCGTGCTATTTTGTAATGGTGTATGTTATTTATATATATACGTATGTATTAGTTTTTGCGGCTTCGTCCGCGTGTGAAGGGAGACCCTCAAGTCCCACAGCACACGTTGTTAGGCTATGTACTTTTCTGAACCCCTGCCGATATGTATGCGATTTCATGATTTTCGGTCGAACCTTTAAGATGTGTCTAACACACAGTCTCTTTTGAATTTATAATATAAAGAGGATTTAAATACCTAAATTACACCATTCCGCAATCAAAAACCACTTTTAAATTGTATTGCATTTATTGCTTTAATAATAGGTCTAATAATATTTAATTAGTTACTGGCATTTATTATTAGTACATAATAATTACCCAATGATTCATATTGAACAATATAACAGTAGATATTTAAAGATTACATATTATGCAAATATCTTATATCCGTCTTTCTACTTAATTGTTACATTCCGTTACGTTTTACCAGAGTTGTAAAGACAATTAGGTACAGGCAAATTAAATAGTACCAATTTTTTGTAGGCACCAATTATTATTTTTCATTTTTTTACTAATTTATAAAACTGCACAATATCTTACCACGCCGTTTTTTTTCTTTTTTTATTTGGTCACATCGTTTCGTGTTCGAAATACAAGCATTATTAGAATTATTTAATTTATATAAATTGTAAATTTGGCGGGCGCTTTGTTCGCCGGAATTTTTGAAACATAGGTACATAAAGCATATCGTATAAAATATTACGGACCCAATGCTAACACTGCACTAATCAAAACAATGGCGTGAAAGTCAGAAATAAAACTTAGTGTTTTTATATATCCATGTAATTATTATACGAAAGAATTCTTACATTTCATAATAGCAAATTTTTAAAAAGAGAACGCTCAACAATGGCGCCAATGTCGAGATTAAAACAAAGTCACTGCAGTTATATATGTGTTTATTACCCATGTTGATTAGCCCGAGTTAGTCCGTACTTCACTCTTTTATTCTACTTGGAGTTAACAAAAGAATAATTAAAGTTTTTAAAGTTTTTCCTTTGTTTCTTCCACTCGAAACCACTTTTTTTTTCAAGAATTTCATTATTTATTTTATGTTATGATTAGCATAAAATTATTCTACTCGTAGGTATATTTGTAATAAGTTATTTAACTTTTTTAATTTTTGTGCGGATATTTAGGTAAGTTGATGCTGGTGACTGGCAAGAAAATTGCCAACAGATACATATATATATTTTCATTATTAAAGCTAATTAAAAATTCTATTCGATTACCAAGACTTTTTTTTCAAATTGCTGTAAATAAAATTGTTAACGCATTATTTATTAGTTGTTGATGGTCGAGTCACATAGTTAATTATTTTTCATTATCTGTTACTTTTTATTAACCTCAGGCATTAAAATCTTATACCGATACCAAATTACAATTGACTGTCTCAGAATTCCGCCCCAACCAAATAACTATGCAGGTTTCCTCACGATGTTTCATTTATGAGCACGATATGATTTATAACTATAATTAATTCTGTGTTGTGCTCGGTTTTGAAATCTCAACCCATCTAACCACGAGTTTAATTGTATCTGTATTTCGTACCTATGTATTTCGGCTCTAATGATAAAAAAAAATACTGAAATTAAATTTATGCCGAAAGAAGTGGGCGGGCAACATTAGTGCGTGCCTATAAGAACAAACTAAAAACTCACCGCAGAATACTAATTACTAAAATATTTATAACTCATCAAAATAACATCTCACCCTAAGTCGGTTTTCAACATGAATTCACGAGTGAGGTAGGAAGTGACTTAACACTTACTACAAAACAACCCTACAACTAGCTATACCTAAAACGAAGCCCAGTTTTTTCCAAACGAATTTTCAACATGTAAACATACTAATTATCACACGCGGCTTTGAACGCGTTTTGGCGGATGTAAGGTATATAGAAGTTAAACTATGTCCTTCCTTGGGGTTCAAGCCTGCTCCATTACAAATTTCATCAAAATCGAGTTAGTAGTTTAGCCGTGAAAGCGTGACAAACAGACAGATTTACTTTCGCGTTTATATTATTAGAATATATGTATAAATCGCTCCATGTTGCGGCGTGGCCCCGATTGCGTGCGGGCAACCTTAGATGCCAACTCATCCCCTATTTAGGGCGCTATAATTTCCTATCCGCTTACACGTATCATGTAGACTTGGCGAAGTTTGTAACGATATATTCAAGGCCGATGAGAAAATGATTAGTCTGTAATTTGTCTCGCAAAATAAGAAAGTAATGATAATATATCAAGTTATATTACATATCATGACACGTTATTACGAAAATAAAAACAAAATTAGTACATATATATGTTTAATGTATATGAGATGTGTCATATAAAGTAAAAATTAATGATAGATAGATAGACATACAACTAAGTGTTTAAAAAAATACATTATTTACCCTTACAATACAATGCACACTAAATATGCTTTATTGCAAAACAAAGAATAAGATAACAAGTAGATTCTTATCACTTAAAGAGCGATCTACTCCATATAACCTTTTGGTAGCTGACTTGAAGATGAATAGAAGTGAAGTGTACAAATTTTGATTTATATATCTTTACTTACTAGTATGTATGAAAGATAAATGTCGTACTGCTTAAATAGGACTTCCTCTCCTGCTTTAAGAAGGCTTGGAACTCATGCTTCTGTAATACTGGTTCATGGAATACACAATATGTATTGTGGCAGCTTTTCAATCGACATAAGCTGGTATTCACATGATAGTTTTCCTTACCACGAAAAACGAGATAAAAAATCAAGCACATGAAAGTACATTGGAGCTTGCTTGGACGTGAACCCGCCATCTTATGCAAGTCGCCTTTTCTACCCATTACTTAACAGTCATTAAAAATATATATAATATTAATAATTACAAACAACTGAAAATAAAAGTTCAATAAAAATATATATGAAAACAAAAAAATATATAATTATTATCTTTTCACTTGGTTCTTAAAGACGCTAGTTGATCACTTCTTAGCAAACTAATGTTAACGAGAAAGTGGCTATTTCTGTATGTTTCTTACTCATCGAGACTAAACCAGGGGAACTGGATAAAACCATATCAATTACGGAATCTACGCAAAAAATCAACATTGTTGTGTAATGGCGTATCACACTGTATTAGCCTTCTATTCTCGTAATTTTTTGGTGTAAATGCATGGGCATATTCACAATATATTCACAAACACCATGGGGTGTTTCTTATATCAATAAACAAATAAATATATTAACGAATAACGAGAGCGGAGCACATAGTTATTTATGAAAAAACTCAAAATAATTTAAAAAAAAAAAACAAATTTGTTAAATCTAATAGTTAAAACATAATTATTACAAGAAGGCAAGAATCTAAAGCATGTATAGAATCGTAAGCTTTACATAGTAGTTTAATATACTGTTTACTAGTTTCTGCCCGCGGCTTCTTACGTAGTTTCGTACTGCAGAGTAAGTTTTATATACCCTGTCTTTTTCGGTTGAGGAGTTAAGACGTGTAAGTGCAACAAATAAACAAACTCACTTTCGCATTCATAACATTAGTAACGATTATTATTTTGCTACCCACATTTATGGCAGTAATATTTTTTAAAATGACGTCTAATATTTAAGGTGATTATTTTTGTGTGTAAATAATTTTGACAGGACACGGCCATTGAAAAAGCGCTTCTTTTAAAATATTCTCCTTCGTTAAATACTAAAATAACGTACAACATCAATAACCATTTTTCATTCAATTTCACTCAGGTTATACATATTCAAGTAGGATCTTTTACGAATAAATGAATTTAAAAATAGAAGTCATTATTTTCAAAAGATAAGCAATATTTTCTCTGGAACCTTTTCTATTTACAGAAAATAAACTGGGCTTGCTCAACCCACTGTAAACTCCTACTGGGTTCCGTAATAAAGTTACGGAACACACACGTAAGACAAGCCGGCTCGCCCACATTGCGTTAAATAATGAGGAGTGCACGCGATTTCATATTCAAACAAAAAGGTTCTTCTATAGATAAACAGCACTACTTAGTACATGAATGCGTTGTTTCCGGTTTGAAGTGTGCGTCAGAGCCAATGTTATTACTGGCATAAGAGAGTATTTTTATATTAATTATCATATTATATTATTTAATCTTTTAGAGCTACATAATACTGGCAATACTCGGGTATCATGAGGGAACATATATGCGATGGTTGAAATTCTTTACATTTCTTTAGGAGAAGAAAAGGTCATTGCCCAGCCATGGGACAGTGACAGACCGTTACTATACTATACAATATTCTGAAACTATATTACATTTGTAATAAATAATTATTTACATAAAATCATTATTCGATATAGCAGCCCAATAATTGCTCATTAATCGTCAAAAATCGATTTCAATTACAGGTTTGACAGCATTAATAAAATTAAATTATCTGGAGGCGAGGCGGAGGCATTCCCAAGGTGTGCAATCTTGTAAAATAATTTACAATGCAATAAATATTGTTATGTCATTGTTTTTTAATACAAGTTCGTTCCAATTTTTTTGTGTCTATATACTAAGTAGACAGGTTATTATTTATTTATTATAATTCAAATAAAATGTATTTTATTTAACCTGATCTTAAATCCACACAAATTTATACAAAAAGTTTTCTTTTATTGAGTAATAAGATTTATTGATTATTTGTCATTATATATTCTTGGAATAATAGTATCAAATTGTCATTATATATTTTTGGAATAATATTATCAAATTGGCTAGTCTTGTCTAGTGGCTTAAGGCCACAGACCCGAAGGTTCTGGGTTTAATTCCCAGGTCGGGCCAATAAAAAATTATTGGGTTTTTCTGTCAGAAAATTCACAGTAGCAGTTCTGAGTCTGGAAGTTGGAAGTGTGTACACTCCCGTGCCTCGGAAAGCACGTAAAGACGTTGGTCTTGCGCCTGAAGTCTTTCCGGTCTTGTCGGATTGCCGTCCCATCGGATTATGAGAGTTAGGGAATAGCGAGTGCGTAAATAGAGAGTGAGAGTAATATCTCCTGCGTAGTTGGCTAATCTCTCTTGAGATTGGCCGCCGTGGCCGAAATCGGTCTGGAGGACATTATTATATATTTTTGAAATATATTCGCGTGATGGACGAACTAATTACATATATTCCATATTAACTTATAGGAAGTTTGTACAGAACCTTTGGTACGCCAATCAGACTCGCATATTTCGCAAAAATTAAAAACACTTTTCTAATATTAAGTATTAACAACATAATGATTATATTGTTGTTAATTTATACAAACATAAAGATCAGTTAAACCGACATTAGAGAAAATAAAGAGAAAACTCCTTTGTTGCACAGATAATATTTCGTACAACACTGCGGGCAAATAATGCGGAATTGAAATTTATGTCATGATTTGCATTGCGTTTCTGGCCTTGTAATGTGCCGTGGCGTTGAATGGACATCGAGCGTTTCAAAGTTGAATCACGTAACTAATGAAATAAAGTAATCCTTGAAGGGTTATGTCCCAAATTACTTTTACCAATAAACAAATGGCTATCGTCTGCGTTCCAATTTACGCAATATGACTATGACGTCACAATTAATGTCGTTAACGTTTGTGTTTTTAAAATCCTTCTTCTGTACTATCGGCTTCATACGAGTATAATTTATACAAGGTTACCACCCACCCCTCTTATTTCCCTCATAAAGTTAAAATTTTCATATATCCTTTCACAGCAGACTTTCCTCATAACAACTTATATTCTAAGTTTCACCTTTTTCGACTCGGTAGTCCTGGCTGGTTAATAAATTGTAAGTCAGAACAAACGATTTTATAAGTAAGTAAAGATTAGTATGTTAATCGCGAATAATCCTATTATAATATAATCTACATAATAATCATCTTTCCATACTAAATTGTAGTATGTGAATTAATATAATTTACATTCCATAATGAAATTCGAAAATGAAAATAAAACGTTCAAATATAAACTTTTGTTTTCATTGAAAGTATATACAAGTTCAAAAATAAGATGTATATATGTCATAGATTTCTGTGAACATTATGTTGGGAAAATACACCGGACTATAAAATTAACTTAGCAATGACTAGATAGACATATTAATGGGAAATTCCTGACCTTTGGGCTTAAAAAAAGTTTTGTAACATTACAGAACAATGGTAATGTGTCTATGACGGTTTTTTTTGCAACTCGCAAAAATATTTGTATGTACAGCCAATTATAAATATTTAATTCATTATTGCTGCAATATGAATAACCCACAAAAAGTACCTACATACAACATTATTTTTTAGACTATGGGTCACCTTCCTTTTAAAGATATAGCTTTTTTTTTCATTTATGTGTCGATTATTTTTTCTTCGTTGTTCAATGGCTATCTTATAAGGCAACAGGACCCGAGATCCAGGGTTCAATTCCAGAGCAGAGGCCAGGCAAATTATAAAGGTAATTATTGATGTTTTCTATCGAGACATACTCAGTATATGCGCGTAGTCTGGAAGTAGGCATTATTTACACTCCGGGTCCACGGGAAGCACGTAGTCATTCTTCTGCGCCTAAACTCTTTCGACTCAGTCCAATTCCATCAGGTTATGATAATGAGTGAGGGAATAAAGAGTGCACTTGTGCTTGCGCACAAACCTGTGCTCTATAATATATCCCACACAGAATAGTTCATAATCATCATCTTCTCTCTCGGTACCGGTTGTTATCCCGACACGTGACAATCATTAAATCGAATCAAGGCAACTCTTATAATCAACTGTTACTAGTTTGACCATTTGTGAAAGTCAATTTGTAATCAAATGTAAAAACTAGTCATTAGTTAATCTTGATTAAACTAATTAACACACCTATCCCATATATCAAATAGGGAAAATTCTAGACCTTTTCTAGATTTAAACGTACGTCAGGGAATCTCGTGATTGGTTGATTACGACTGAGGAGGAGGATGAATAGACCGGATTTGAAATTTGTGTCATGACTATTGTATTGCGTTACAGACCTTGTATAATGTAGCGTAGCGATCAATGAACGCACTGGGCATTCCCAAGTCGACTCATACTAGTTTATTTTATTGTGACTTACAAATAGTTTAGAAATAACCGATATGGCCCAATGGGTATAATGCGTAGATCTTAACTGATAATCGCGTGCTTAATTTGTGTGTAGAATTCATCTCATGTTCGGTAAGGAAATAAGGCAAGCAAATTACAGTGAAAATAGATACATGTGTATCTATTTTCACTGTAATTTTGCTGAATAAGATCTGTCTGTCTTTCTGTCAAGTCTGTGCAGACTACAACATAATATATATATATATCCATCTTGTTGTCATATTAGACTATATATATATATATTAACAATATACAGAAGAAAGTTTTTTTAAAATGACAGATATGTCAAAACTCTTTCAGCCACGATTAAAATATATTAAAATTACATACAAATTGTTGTGCCTTCCGGAAAACATACAGCATTGCTGTGAAGAAGCAGTCGTATACTTACTTTAATCCGTGGTCGATTGCTACCTTAGACAACTTAGTTCACCTGAATGACACTAGGTGGCGTTAGTTTTGACACATTGAATATTTTCCAGACCTCAGACCACGTAAATAATGTTAGCTCTTTTTTATCCAACCCCTCGATGTCAACAAAAACTCTAGAACTAGGTACATATAAGACAGAGTTTGACGAGAAAAAATACATGAAACCCGCCGATAGAAATAGGTTAAAACAACTAATAGAGTTACACCATTTTAACACATCCCTGTGGCAATACGTGCGCTACAATAAAGCATTAGCTGAAGTCACTACATCTCCGGGATTTTGTAACCTTAAAATCAATGACGAATTGTGCTGCCTCAATAAAGGCAAAAACTTTTTGGCCCCTACTGAACTATTTGTTGCGGGATTAACACATACTTTGCTGTACCAAAAGGTGTTGTTGCAATCAGGCTTACAAGAAATACTAGATTGGGCTGTTAAAAACCCAAGCGAGCTAAATAGTGACAATCTATTTAATAAAATGAGCGCTACATTTGGTGAATCTTCCGCTTCCTACAAAAATTCGGAACGCACACTACAGATCGTCTATGGCAAGAGAGCGGAATGCGTGGAGATTAGACGTTCATGACAAATATGACTGAATACAAACTGCTGTTTAAAATATTTCACCCAGCGAAGAATTTCTTTTTGACAAAGCAAAGCTACTGTCGCTTATTCAGTCCCTCGGAGGGCCACAATACTGGTTGCCAAAAACTTAAGCATACAAACAAAAAGACAGGTCTTGTCTGAAAAGGAAATCTAATCAACCCTCAACATCTAGAAGTTATAATCCCACGAGACCCAATTATCAAAACTCAGACAAGAAACCACAAAATAAACAAACTTACAAAGGCAAAGCTGACAACAAAACTTAAAACATTACATTTCGTAACAGAGATAAAAAAATGACTATCCGAAAACCGAACCAAGTTGAGTCTCCAGTTCAGTCGGAAGTTCTTACAGATGTGATAACATCGCAACCCCCTCCACAAGTGTAGACATTAGCCCTGAATGTCTGGAAAATTGGGAGTGGGGCGAACAAATAAAAGACTGGTCTATAGAGGAAAAACAAGTATTAAGAAAGAGTTGGTGACAATCAACCCTCACTACTTACTTTCCTGCTATAAAAAGATGGCTAGCTTGGTGCTCCAGCTCACAGGTGAACCCAAAAATTCCTCAGCCTACCGATATAGCTAAATTCCTAATATACCTTTATCTAAAAGAAAATTTGAGGAAAACATACAGCATTGCAGAAAGTACTTCCTGGTGAAGAATATGGCCACGGTTCCCGCGAACTTGCTGGTAAACTAGTGCCACCTACTGTCATTCAGGTGAACTACTTGGTCTAACGTAGCAATCGACCACAGATTAAAGTAAGTATACGACTGCTTCTTCACAGCAATTCTGTATGTTTTCCCCTCGGCACATAATACCGGTTTTATTTTTATGTAAAACCGTTATATTAAATGGCACGGTTGCCCATCGGTATATAAATCAAAAAAACATTTGAATTGAAATATTACTCAATTACACAAATATTTATTTTATTCAAATAAGTGCATGTGTCCAAATAATAATATTCGTGTGGATAAATACGTTGCATCCATAACAACGTGCGTTCGTTTTTTCATTTATTTTAAATATATTTTAAGAATTTTATTGAGTTGTATTTATAACACGCTTTAAAATAATAACCTTGGGGTTGGTGTCTTGTCACATTTTGTATCCTATATACATCCTGTATCCTGTAATAATAAGTAGGAATACAACTATAGTGACCTTGTACTGAATTAATATAGACTTATTTGCATATATTGGATGTTTACTTGATGGATATTTTATCACTTAATCCCATTTTATTTTTCCCAACGTTATCATGCATATCAATTATAAAACAGATAAACCTTTTTGCTTAAATATTTTTTCAGGATTCAGGATTCAGGATTTTCATACGTTTTTCACTAATGGATTGCGTGAGTGATGAAGAAGGTTTAGTTGTGCACTTCATTAATGTTTTGTAAAAAGTGGCTGAAATATGACGTCAGAAAAAACCTGCCGATTGGGAGCTTTTAATGGCGTGGGCCACGGAAACCAATAGAGTTATATGTAAAACATTACGATATAAACTTTTTTGTAGACTATTATTCAATCGGTGCGAAGCCGGGACGGGCAATACTAGCCAGTAATATATATACATAAATAGGCAAAGTGAAAAACAGTTCATTATTTTTTTCTTCTCTGTTTGTCAACCAATTATTTTGCACGGTAGCAATTGACGAAGTTTAGTGTTACTAATAAAATGATTAATTAATAATCAGCTAAAATTACATTTTAATACATTATATGGACAAACTGCCACGATTTTGAATTAAGCAAAAGTCTTTACGTTGTTATTTTCTACCGCGAAATCAGTTTTGAAAGTGAACTAAAACTGAGACTAACTTCCACGGAAAATAAAAACCGAAGTAAACTACGAAAAGTTCATAATACTCGAACTACGTAAGAAGAGAAATTATTGAGTACCGTTAAAAAGCCGACAAACCAAACATATCGTTTGCATTCCGGAGTTCCGTCCGCATTTGAGCAAATGGGTGAGCCTCGACCCTGAGCTGCCTCAGATGTGTAAGCACCTTTATAATAGTTTTGTAACAAGATTACAAGAAAATGCCATTAGGCTTATAACGAGCCATCAAACATTCTCATGCATGTTAATACTTAACACCGGACATGGATCCGAGCCCCATAAGCTCATTGTACCATTCGCTTAGTAAGAGATTTAAAACAACTACAATAGTGATCGATTTAAACTTTATTTCCTTACAATGAAAGTGTATTTTCCCTTGACATTTCAAATAAATTAATCTTATAATTGAGTAAACATGAACTAAGCATATTAAGCTTTACATCTTTAATAAATATAACATAAGAGCTAGTTACCGTTTTATTATATATTTTTTTACACTATGGATATTTACTCTTTTATTTTTATTTTTAAAACAAATGTTTTTTTTGGTGTTTATGTAATTAATTGCAATATTTCCAAAATAAACGTCTAGATAACATTTAAAAACAGGCAGTCAGGCAGAAAAGGAGATTCAAATAGTAGTTAGTTGTTTGTTTCTATAGTTTGCAATAAAAAAGTTTCTTTATTTCATTGTAATATCACTATCTGTGTTAACAAGTCCTGTTCAATACATTTAGCTTAGTGAATGTTTTGAAATATATTTATATACAATCATACAAATGTCAATATATGTATTGCAAACGTAAAACTAGCTAACTTCACAACAGATAATTTTATATTCAGACAAATAAGACACATATGTTTTGATTAAATTAATGACATCACTGTTTATTTAAAATGACTTGATTATTTTTTTTAAATAGATAGGCAGTGGTAAATGACCTGATAGTAAAAAGTCACCAAGTTGAAACCGTAACAAATATTAGAAATTCTTTACATCAATGCGCCATTATCTTGGTATGTTTTGTGCCGGTAGCTAAACTGGCTCACCTTTAACCAGAACACAACAATAGTAACTGTAAGTACTGATTAGCAGTAAATTAAATGATTTATCTTTAAAATAAGTTTTCACTTTAACTTAAGCATCTCTGCTCCTGATCTCGTCAAATTTATCTTGTAAATTAATCATCAGCACATAAAAAAGAAATATACAAATAAAAGTAAAACTAATATGTCAATGTACAGTACGCAGATAATGTTAATTAATGTACAAGCATTATATTTCTATGACATCAAATTTGCGTAAACACCCCTATCGCAATCAGCAATATAACACCCTCATAAATTACTAACATCCCTTAACGGTAAGCATGCGTTCACAGTGCGATATAATGTTTAATCAGCTTTCAACTTAGCGTTTATATATCAATGCCGTATACATCACACAATTAGCCTTATACAAGCACAAATCATATCTTTTCATAATTAATTTACTTGTGTAACTAGTTAACTACTAACTAAATACTAATTTAAAATATTATTTTGTATAATATTGTACAGATTAAAAAGCATTCAGCCTCAACCTAATTTAATCACCCTTCCAAGGGACCACTAACTAGTAGTACAGTCTTTATTTTAAAAAATCAGTAAGATTACGTACGTTATTTTCATTGAGAGTATAAAAATAATATAATTTGTAACCGAATGTCTAACGCTGATTTATTCCATCACATTATATAACTATATTAAACAATTACGTTTTCCATTTCACAAGCCCTTTTTTAACAAGTTGACTTTAGCAATTTTTATAATCTTTCTCAATATCAGATCCCAATATTCCATAGACTTTGACAGTATACGAAACAATTAGGTACCATTCCTTGCTACCAACCATGGGGGCTACGATATTACTAAAATAGTGTTGTTTCTTGTGTCTTTATACACACTGGTACACTGGCAATACAAAGTATTCCAGTTTGTAGAATAAGTGAAGAGACGGGCTTGAAATAAGTCCTACCACCAAGAAAAATATACCAGTTTCGTCTTTCATATGGTATGAAAATCAAATACATTTCACTATTTCGCGATATCGATATACGAGTAGCTCACATTTCACTATTTTTTAATAAAATATCAATAATTATAATATCGTATGACATAGTAGCAATGCTACTCCTTAATATGATACCAAGAGATATACACATATGTGTAAATAAAAAAAAATTAAAAAGAAAATAAATACATTTTTATACAATCCAGTATAGAAACACCTCATTTACCTCTACTAAGTACAAAGGATAGTTTTACTTGAAAAGGGTTGCGACGTAGTAGATAAACTTAAGTGAAATTAATAAAGTTTCAAATTTATCACTTATACTCGTACCTTTAGTTTAGTATTTAGTTACCAACAATGGTTATATAACTATACTAACCCATTCAACTGAACGATCACAGTAAAACCGCCATATACCGTTAAGGAAATTTGCCAGGACAAAAGGGTATAGAAGAAAAATTTAAGAAACAATCAACAGTTCCGATGAGTATATCAATGACGGAAAGAACTGGCAAATTTGTTATAAAAACAATTTGCAAAAATGCGTTTACACGCGAATTTCCGTATAAAGAGAAGGTCTCCTCCGCGGCCTCTCCCTTGATGTGCTCCGTTCGTGGCTCGGCGGAGTTTTCCTCAGGGGGCGAAGGTAATTTTGTCCCCCCGTACTCCTCGCGAGTGCGTACGGCTACGAAAGGCCATCCCGGCTGCCGTCCTCCTCAGGGCCGTTTGAAAAAAGACAAGCGAGGCTACTACCTCACTCATCCACGGTTTACGCCCTATCTTTTAAGCCCTGGGCGTCGGGGCTGTGGAATAGGGACATGCTAACCTTTGCTTATACCACTAGTCATCAAGTTGCGCGATTCAATTTTATTCATTTACAACGAAACTGGGATGATAGTGTTAGAAAAGTACCTACTTTTGTCTAAATAAGATGAAACGGTTATAATATGGTGATGAATTTAACAAAGAAATCCAATAAACAATCAACAATCCAATCCAACTGATACAAGAAACCTTAAAAGTCTAACCTTAATTTTTAATTTATATATTTATTCCTATTTGGGGATCCTACTAAAAAAAAAAAAAAAAAATTGTTTCTTTTTTGAAATCCTCTAAATATAACCTTATTTTATTCTTTTTTTTTCTTTTTTCTATAGAACAGGAAGGCGGACGAGCATATGGGCCACCTGATGGTAAGCGGTCACCAAACGCCCCTAGACATTGACACTGTAAGAAATGTTAACCATCGCTTACATCGCCAATGTGCCACCAACCTTGGGACCTAAGATTTTATGTCCCTTGTGCCTGTAATTACACTGGCTCACTCATCCTTCAAACCGGAACACAACAATACCAAGTACTGCTGTTTTGCGGTAGAATATCTGATGAGTGGGTGGTACCTACCCAGACGAGCTTGCACAAAGCTCTACCACCAGTAAATATATAAATATATACCACCAGTAAATATATATGTGCTGTTAAATATTAAGCAAACCTTTCAATACTTAAAACAAAGCAAAGACTAACTCTATAATCTGTTTTCTGGAGTACCTATGTATTGTTCGTTTGAGCGAAATATCATGGTTCGAATACAGATACATTTATAATTACACATATAAATATGTAAATTGATACAATGAAGAAAATTGATAAAAAATATATTGCAAATAAAACGCGCTTTAATTTTTTATTTTAATTATATTAGCAAGTGAAACTAGTTCCATCACTTATCAGCGGGCCCGTCGCCAAGTTGTGATAACGCCTGCTCGGCGCCTCTCGCAACATAAGACGTCAATTGCTTTTTGCCAATCTTTTACTTGAATACCTACTGACACAAAAAAAATATTTTATCTATAAATATAATAGTTTAAAGCCGAATGAAATGTATATTTTATAGAAGTTAAAAATTTAATATTCCATATGTTAAATTTTTAAGCAAACTTAATACATTTAAAAAAATGTGGGTCATTTGGTCGCTTACTTTTAATATCAACATTATACATATTTTGCCGCTTTTTTATTCAATTTAGCCAGACGTTTTACATGTGATTGATCACGCTTAGGTTAAAACCTATCCGAGCCGATTTTACGTCCTTTCCGAGGCGCGGAAATGTATCACTACCAACTTTGTAACTCCAAGCAACATCTAACAATTTTTTTAATAGAAAAGAGTTTTTCTTTATTATTTTATATAAAAATAATTTATTTAATTGACTAAAGAATAAAAGGAGGTTATTACTTCAGATTTTATTCTTAGTGTATGTTAAGCTATAACTTGCCCGACTGTGTATTGTGTACAACGCCTTATTCATATGAGATAAGAGCATGGAGCCCCGGATCTAGGATCTTTTCACCACAACTTCAAAATTTAAAAATAGTTATTTAAAAAAAAACTCACAAAATAAATCTAATGTACCTACTGGATCGAGATTTTAAACATTTTATTATTATAACATAACATTTTATTTTATTATTACTTATAACCCCCTCTGTAACTTCCTAGCCGACGCAAGGTACAGCTGAGATCAGGGGCTGAATACGCAATTTTATTTAAATTTTTATGCAACAACTTTGATTTGTAAAAAGAGTATTTATAACTAGAATTTAAGCTGAGATTTCCGTCTTCATTTTCCTTAATTAAGATTTGAAATATATATATTTTATTTCGTGAGTAGAGTACCAATAGTTAATGAATAACTCGTTTGATTCGTCTTTTATTGCTTTGTTGACTCCCGTAGGTATTCATCAGTTGTCTGTGCGTCTCGAGCCCAACCGGTTACGTAGTCCTTATAATAAAAGTAACGCGCGATTTTAAAAATAGTTTCAACTAAAAATGAAAATTTTAATAGTTTTATTTGCTGTTGCAAGTTTGACATCCGGTATGATATTTTATTTTTATTTTTACCGTTCAAATACAAAAAGGGGTGGATGGTAAAATATTTATTATATAAAAAGTTATCTTTTATATAGATTATTACATTTTTTTAAAATTTATCTGCAAGTTCAAGTTCAATGATATGAACTGACTTGCTGTTCTACGTATAATATTAATATAAAAATAGATTACTTCTGCCTTTTTGTAATTGTATATTGTGGAATTTGTAATAAAATACTATGACACTGCATGTAATTTAAGATATGAGTATTATTTATAGCATTCACATATATATTTTCCATAAATAGCTCACAAAACAAGTTTTGTTCTCGCTAAAGATCATTGTGATATTCATAACATCAAACCATTTGTTCCATTCTATATATAAATTGTATTTTAAGACGAAAAATAAAAGCACAAACAATTTGTCTATCTTGTAATTAAAATGGACTCGCGTTTTTTGAATTATTTTCTAGTAATTCAAGTGTTAAGTGCGTATGTTACAGTCTAGTTCTAATTAATAGAAAATAGATAGATAGCGCTAATTAATTGATTCGCGTTGCTGAATCACACTTGCAAGATCTTTTGTAATAAAATGAACTGTGGAAAGCACTTTCTTTGTTTCATTCATCATTTGATCTCCCGATTACTTTAATTGGCGACAACTAGACAGCGATGATACCCATAATCAACTTTATTTTGATATATTTAAGAATTTAAATTGATTAATAAAGTAAGTCAAAAATATTGCTGTATTATCATAGCATCAATTTATATTTCGAACATCTGCTAATTTGATGGACGGGAATGTCGTGTGTTTCAATCTAGTAGCTCTCCGCACTCGTGACCCACTCAGATGACATTGCTATCACACACACAAAACTATTCGTATTCAGATAAGCTATCGAATATTACAACATATCCCTTACAGAAAATGTAGTTTTTTTATAAATGAATTAAATTATAAAGCATCATTTTCCTAATTCCATGGTGTAACAGGTCATAATGCGTTCAAAGTTTGAATGTACCCACAAATATTTCACAATTTTTAGGAAACGTGTTTCGAACACAATCATGTATTATAATTTAGTATTAAGTATAAAAAATACTTTATGTTAACTTAATAGAAGTCCTTTCGGCTGTTGTTAGTCTTAACAACATTATATAAGTAGGATATTGGTTTTAGCATTATGATTTTATAATATTAATTCGCGTTGTCGAAACAACGTTACGGGTAGATAATAAGTAGACAAAGTTCAATACGATTTCATAATACAATTGTGTTATGAAATCGTTTATTAAAATATCTATAAGACGGTTTGCAGTGAAGAAAGATGGGAATTTATTACATTAGCTAAAAAAATACGTTATATAATAAAACAATGAACACATATATTTTTTTGTTTCAGGTATTCAATACAATGGACTAAGAGGTAAGATTATTATTTCTATAAAAATGGTATAAGTACCAAGCTACTCATGAAGATAGATGTGTAAATATGTATGTGTACAGATATCACGCACACATTAACGAACTTACAATAACAAATTTTACGCTGACGTCCAAGGTGGTCTCAATTAAGATTAATGTACTTTTAATCGATTAAATAATTATTAATTAAGATTATATATATGACACTAACTTTATTCCTAAATTATAGTTATATACTAATGAATAAAATGCCAATAACCCCCTTGTTGGTCTTATAGTTTGTTTAGCTAGGTCGTCCAATATTCACTCCCGTGCGTCTGTAAACAAAACCGTAAGTCCAGTGCCTGAACTCTCTCCGGTCTTGTTGGATTGCTGTTCCAACATACGTCGAAAGAGAGGGTATGGAAAATACCACCGCAATAACGATCGTGAATAAATAACGATTGCCATAGTCGAAATCATATATGAGAACTTCATCATAATTTAATTTGAATTTAATTCCTAACAATTTGTTTTATCTCAATAACATTTAATTTGTATAGAATAACTTTCGATACAATTGACGCATTGATAAAATTCAATTGAAATTGTAATTGGCAAAAAAACCACGTGAATTCCTTAAAAGGATTCAATCGAAATTTTTCAAACCTGGTCAAATTTCTTGTAGCCTAGCTAGCTAATGCATAAATCTTAAAGTTAAGCCGCAGCACGGAGTACGTCTCTTTGCGTCCTTTTTTTTCGAAAATTTATTTTGAAAAGATTGTGCTTATGAGCACTAATTGTACCTTTATGATTAATTGGCCATTACAAAATATTTAATAATTATATCAATATCTGGTTGTAAGCAAATTAAGAAAGCCAATAATCCACTACTGGAACCAATACAGTCGGATTTACGTTAAATGACGCGTAAAGGAAAATATTGAAAACAATGTGGCGTGACATCGTAACATATCTAAACATACTAATTAGGTCCATCAGATAAGGTTATCAGGTCTTTAAGTAATTTAATATTTATGATCATGATTTTTTAATTACGAATTCTTTTAAGTTGTCAAAAACAATAAATCTCACACACGACCGGAAAAAATCTCGAAGTATCTTGGAAACTCGTGCTTTCCAAGGCACGGGAGTGACTCCGGGCGGCAGATGCTACTGAAAATTTTCGACAGAAAAACCCATTAATTTTTTATTGGAATTTGACCCTAGAACCCGGGGGTGTGTGACCTTATATCTACCCACTTGACCAACGAGGCAGTCAATAATATCTATTATTTAAATAAATATGCGTAAAATGTGCAGATAATAACTCTAAATATTAGCTACATTTGACATTTATATTTAATTTCATAATATTTTTCAGTTTTCTACCACGATTCTTTCATTTGCAGTAAAATTTGGTTGGACTGACGCGCTTGCTGACAAGGAGTACTTTTATAAAATACCCCGCACCATCACGCAAGCAGAGAATGAAGGATGGCGCAGAACAGAACGTCCACCTGGACCGATGGAGGAGCTACGTCTTTATTGCTCATCTGGACGAACTCTGTGTCCATTATATGACCCTACTGGATTCGTTGCTGGCATACAATTAGCCGTACGTATTATTTTAACGTTATTATAGAGTAATTATTGAAGTTCTTGTTCACAATATTAGAGAAAATAAATATACATAATAAACCCATTGAACGAGAGATCTGTAAGAGCTTAAAGTTATTTTATAAAGGGAGACGATGAGCTTCTGTTGCTTAGTGGATCCCTTTACCCATAGACACTGTCTTTGAAAACCACTCCTTATTCGGCCATGGCGACTCACTCACCCTTGAAACCGGAACACAGCAATACCAAGTATTGATGTTTAACGGTAGAATACACAGTATATTGTACTCGAACAATGTTATTATATTATTATAAGATTAAGATATAGATATTCGTAAATCGTCTTACGATAGCCGAAGATTATATTACACGGTATTAAATGATATACAGATAATATATCATGTAAGGTATCGTACACGGACTATACAATGGTAAGAGCTGGTGAGCTGGTATAATACGATTTTCTCATGTTTCAAATAGATAATATTAATATTCAGGTCAAAGCAAATCAATTTGATCTATTTCAATTAAGATCCGCTTTAGTAGAAAAGGAAGCAGGTAATCATTTGTTCTCCTGCCTACGGGACTGATGGTGTTAAAGAAGAAAATGCATAAAGTCGATATCTAGTATTAATAAATTATTTAAAAAAAAAACTTTGACAAACGTTAACTTAATAGTTAAAGTTAAAAAATGTATATATTTGAATCTTTCTAAAATGAAATTACTATGATATATAATATATTAAATATAAAAATATTTCTATAAGACAAAAAAATTACTGATGCTTTATGTTAAGGCCGAATTTTGTTTTAATCTATCACTATTTTTAGATATCGAAATTTTAAAAGCGTTAAATATTATGTAATATTTAATATATTTGTTTATTTAACATATAGGTTAGTAACATAAAAGTAAAAATAAAAAAGATATATTTTAAAGATTAATGATAATGTATTTTTTCGTATTATAACTAAATCCCCGATAAGATCGCGTTGTAAAGCGATTACATATGTTGACATTGATTTTTATTTTTTTGTGGTAATGAATTAATTTGAACTGAATATGTTTATTGAGGAGCCGTACCTACGTATGAAATTTTACATAATTTTTCGACAGCTAACAATCTCCCTAGGTGCCATACAATTATGCGGTAACATCAATTTACAAAATAAAATGTGTTCATCGACATAGTAAAGTTTCCAAAATACTCTATTATATTTTGTCTTTTTATGAACACACGCTGAAAGGATGTCTCCCAACTCTTGGGACTTCAATTATCTCGATAAATTTAAAAAAGCAAATAAAAGCAAAATATTTTCAAGAAAAATTTAGTGGCACATTAGACAGAATAGATATTTATAAACCAGCATTATAGTACGTCAATATTAAATAGCTCCATGAGCCGCTTAACTGAATATGTTAAGAAGGTGACCGTGGAGCTGGTTCGATCCTAATCATTGATTTATATTCCTTGAAATGGTACTTAAATTTACGTCTTGTGCGAAGAAGCATGAATGTAATATTCCTGAATATAACCTTAACTTCTAGTGAACGTCAAAATATTTTTATTAGTACCCTAAACTTCACCTAACGCGGACAAGCGAAACCATAAATATATTTTGTATAATTTTGAAATGAGGTCAACTTATGCAACGTATCTAAAACAAACAAATGAATGAATAAGCTTGAAGGAAAATGCATAAATGTAATGGTAACAAAATCGCATCAATCGGAAAAATATTTATCATGTTTATTTAAAACAGCAAATTCCACTTTATCTGGACTTTTTTTAACTATGAAGACTCGCTTATGTTATTTTTTATTTACGGTACCTAAGGTCAAAACCATTACTATGATGAGATTACGTATTCTTATTCGGCACGAAAGAGCAATTTGTTGCTTTCATCACTGGTCACAATGCAATCGTTTATCTAATTTATTTGAATCAACGAGACGTTAGGGCCAGAGACCGATTGCTCATGATTCGTAGGACTCATAATTTATATTTATTTCTAGTAACTTCTTCAAATATGTTTTTTATATTCAATTTTTCTAATCTCCTCACGTGATTTGACCTCGCTATTATTTGATTTTGGTCATTTGACATGTCTGCATGTTTCTATTTCCAGGCAGCATAACAATATTTTTTCAACATTTTAAGGTATAACCCAGAGTCTTCTTGGTAGTTGCCGCTGGTTTTTAAAATATAGTTCGATAGAACTAATATATTTATTTCAACTGCCTCGTTGGTCTAGTCTCAAAACCCAATAAGAGTTATAAGAGTTATTGGGTTTTTCTGTAGCAAATTTTCAATATCAGCCCGGAGTCTGGAAGTTGGAAGTGTGTACACTCCCGTGTCTCGGAAAGCACGTAAAGCTTTGGTCCTGCGCAGTGAATTAAATTCGCTTAAAATTGGCCGAAATCAGTCCGGAGCAAGTTATTATTATTTATTTCAAGTAGTTACCGAACTAGTAACTAAGATAGTTTTTTTATAGTACAGGTAGATGGACGAGTATATGGGCCACCTGATGGTAAGTAGTCACCAACGCCCATAGACATTGGCATTGTAAGAAATGACCAACCTAAGACCAACCTTGGGAGCTAAGATGTTATGTCCCTTGTGCCTGTAATTACACTGGCTCACTCAACTCCCTTCAAACCGAAACACAACAATACCAAGTACTGATGTTTTGCCGTAGAATGTCTGATGAGTGGTTGAATTATAAACTTATTTCTTATTTAAGAATGTTAAGGGTATTTATATTTTTTAAATGTAAACTTTTATTAAATAAATTTATATTAAATAAGAAGTTTTAAGAACTATATAAAAATAAAAAATAACAAATTATTTCTTTGCTTCTAATATGTTATGGTTTATTAGGTGATTTTTAGAATATCGCATATACTATATGTATATACGATATTATATGTATATACGATATTCTAAAAATACAAACCTGCATATATTGTCGTGTATGTATTGAGTATGTATAAGTATGAGTAAATGGTTTTACACTATTTTTTTTAGTTTTATTTAAAAACGTTATTACTTTTACTTAGCTAAGGTTAACTGATAGATATGCTTTCATACATTGTGCATGCTGTCCGTATTCTGTACAATAAATATTTTGTCTTGTGGAGTAAAATGGTAAATAAATAAAATTGAAGATGCCGTGAATTGCTTAAAATTAAAATGGTTGTTTAAAAAGACAGTTTTTCCTGAATAAATAAATATTATTTTTTCTTGAACAGTTTCCGGTAGACGAGCTGATATCATCGTCGTTTAGACCTGAACAGAGGTTTGTTAAGTGGAACCCCCCAGCATCAGAAAATGAAGCTGCCAGAGAATATTGGGCGATTACACAGTATTTGGTTTCAGAGGGTACGACCGTAATATTATACAGTGTAGTATTATAATACCTATTTTCTTATCTTAAAAATTTCCTATGTACAAAATAATGCTTGAACAATATGAATGCCTTCGAAAGATCTTTCTTCGTCCTGATATTACTAACTTATATACAGTAGATAGATATTCAAGTGCCTAAGTATAACTTCAATTTATCTCCAGAGTCTCTAAAAGCTGGTGCCGGTCCACAAGTGGAAAATGGTGCAACTTTACAAGATGGCGGCGTATGGGTCAACGACCTCGACGGTCAACTCATGCGCATTCCTAGCACCGAGGCGGAATTAAACACCACCCTTTTCAAGAAACAGAACTGTATACCAAACATGGGTACATAATATTTTTAACTTATAATTTTAAAATGTATTCATTTTCTTCAACGTTACTTTAATTATTTCGTTGCTAAACTATTTAACATTTGGTTCTTTTGTGTGTTTACTACAAAATATTTAAATTACAGGAACCCATTACCACTACAACATGACGCGAGAAAAGTCATGCGACAACCTACTGCCTTGGTTCGCTCTCACAAATAAAGGATATTTAGTTGGTGTTGGTTTCCAGATCATCGGCAAGCTGACCAAACCACCCAAGGGCAGGGATTGGTTTGAAGTATTTAATGGCAGAGAGGTTGCTGAGGTAATAGACTCCACTTTTACTGGATTACGTAGGAACTAGTGAGTGTGTGAACTAGTAGTGAGTTTTTTTTTAAATTTTTTTGTTTATTTGTTATACCGGACCATACAATACCAAGTATTGCTGACATCTACCCAGACAGGCAGCACAAAAACCCTAACACAAAATAATTTTAACACCATTTGTAAATGGAAGGCTGACATAATATCTTAATTCCCAAGGTTGGTGGCGCATTGGTGATGCCTTACATCATGGTAAATATTTCTATGGGCGGTGGTGAAGACTTACTTCATCTTCAATAAAACAGCATTAGGTTAATAAAAATTATAAGCTCTAAATCCTAGAGCCCCCCCCCCCCTTCCCCTGGAGAACCTTTGCCAAGCGGTCATTTACAATGTGTAACTTTATTTGTTATTGTTATATAACAGTATTATCACAATCATTGCCTTAGGTACATAAATACTTAAACCTGTACGTTATCTACTTAATAATAATTTAATAAGCTTTAGATATGAAATTATATAAATACATTTATATATCATTTGCAGAATGATTTTCAAAGATAATTATTTAATTATTTATTTAATTACTATCATTATACTGATATAAATGTGAATGCTACTATAATTTTAAATAAATAATATGATTCACTTTTGTCCCAAGGCCCCATATGAAGAATCCGCGTACTATTTATTTAATTTGTATACAAGTAGTAATATAATAAAAATAAACTTAAGTAATAAGTGAGAACTGTTAATACAATAATATTATTTCTTTTAAACTCGAAAATTAGAAAATTGCATCCTAATAGATTTCAACATTTCACAAATGAGATACAATGTGAGATTGTATGAATTTTAGAAGAAGATACTGTGTCTTTGTTTATATAATTATATATGTATATATATATATTTGTTACGTTAGGTTAGCTTCTTCGTGGCTAACTACTGGTGGCTTATATACAATAATATTCATTATTTTTTTAATTACCACGAGTGGTAAGGATATTTTCCAAGTTTCTCGGAAATTTATTAGATACATACATTTACCGGAGGCGGTTTGATACCTTCTCAAAATCCTAAGGACACTTTAACGGATCGAGTCACAGAATTTTGCGCCCCAATACTTACTTTGTAGAAAGAGAAACGATACAATCACTTTAACAATGTAATAAATTTAATCAAAAACCCGAAAGCCGAAGGGAGTATTTCCATGCTGTAACTCAATAAGTGCAAGTTTATTTCAGTTGTGTTAGCGTAATGCGCTAAAATAAATTCCCTGAATATCGCTAACCCCTAGCCCAGCCCCTAGTTACTACGCTGGATACGTTTACATTTGTACATTATATGTACCAATATAAAATATTTTATTAGCTACAATGAACATCTGCAAGTTATACCTACTTTTTTATTTCAGATGACGATCCCTTTTGCGCCGGAATGTCTTTATAAATTGGCGGAGACCTACCCCGTTTTATCTCTCCACATTTACTATATCGACAACCCTTGGACTATAAAATGCTGGTAAGTTTACTGGAAAAAAAAGAAAACGTTAAGACTGAATTTACAACATGAATATTCAGCATAGGTATACCTACGTATGTTAAATATGTACATATAGGTATATCTAAGCGTGTACCTACCTGTAGTCACTATACACCTCTGTTCGTATTAACCATTTAACATAGTGCTTAAACTTATAGCGATGGGGATTCAGCCAAGCCCGCTGGAGTTGTCAATCGACTACTTTTAAATGGAGAGCGGTATATGTCGGTTCTGTGGGACATGACGAAGAAGGCGTTTACAGGATAAAAACATAAAGCAATTCAATAGAGCAAGGCAAAGCAGTTTTGAAATTTATTATTCTTGTTTTGTAGCCGTTGTAAACCATTAGTGCAGTTTGGAAGATTTCATTCATCAATAAACGAAACATTTTGAGATACATTTTGTTTTAATTTAAATTATCCTCTTATATATAAGTGAATTATTTTGTCACATATGTAATAAACACATACATATATCATATTGCTTGAGAACAAGTGCCGCTATACAGGTTTCGTGACGAGGTTTTCCTTCGCCGTTAAAACCATCGAAAAGTTACTACTTAATAAATAAATTTGAAAAGTCTGAGATGAGTGTCGTGGAATCGAACTATCTAGCTGCTAACTAATAATTATCAGCTTATTTAAATTATAATTTAAATATTTTATAGCTATACGTTAAAATTAGTTGAACCTGAAAAAAAATTAAAAAATAGCTGAAATATATTTTTGTCACTGAACGAATTCGACGCGGGCGAAGCCCCAACGGTTTTACCTAGTATTAATTATATATATCCTTACATGTGAAATTGGCGTTTTGTACGGGAGGAATATAAAGATATTTTTTTTTTGTAAAATATATTTAATTAATCAAAGTATGCACCGTTGTCTATGCACTTTTGCCATCTCATAGGTAGTTCATTGATCCCTTTACTAAAAAAACCATGGGGACGAGAATCAATAAACTCTTTGAAGATGGTTTGGACTGCCGCATCGGAGTTAATTTTTGTTCCTTCGGCGCTAGTCCACCAAACACTCACGAGTAACTTCTTCTGAGTCAATTTTCGTTTAGGGCATGATTTTGTTGGGTCTCTTCCGATTATCGTACAGTATCCACTTTTCATCACAAGTAATGATTCGATTTAAAATCCCTTCATTATTGTGTTGGTTGAGAAAAGAAACACAGCAGTCGACGCGTGTTTGTAAGTTCGAATCACTCAATTCATGAGGTACCCATCGTTCAAGTTTTTTTGCTTTCCCGATTTGCTTCAAGTGGATTAATACAGTTTTATCACTTACCCCGAAGCCTGCAGCTATCTCTGAAGTGCTATGTGATGGATCCGCTTCCACAATAGCCTTTAATTCTTCATTTTCCACTTTGGTCTCCGGCCGTCCACGGGGTTGGTTCTGAAAACTGAAACCAAAAACGTACCGTGCCTTCTTTTGCGACACCAGTGCCGTACACATCATTAATCCTTCGAGCTGTTTCTGCAGCACTGGTGCCACTGGTACTCGTAAATATACCGATATTTCATGTTTTCCATTATGCGGTAATAAGCAACGCCAACGAAAAAAATAATGAGGAAAAACAAATGAATGACTGTTTTCAAAACTCAAATGCACCAGCTAAATGAATTTAAAAATTTGAATTTGAAATTCTTAACCAAAGAGGAGATATTTCAAATTAAAGTGGTCAGTACGACAAAACGTAAGTAATTTCATATGCAAGGACCTAATATATATATTAGGTATATATGAGTTTTTTATATTAAACTAATTGTTAATAATGTGAAATTACATTAGGCAATAATTTGATTTGGTTTTATTTTGCGATAATAAACAAATTTCATTAAATAAATGTACTCATCGGAAATTACATTTGATATTGTCAAATCCTAGAATCAAAGTAACAATCCGTTAGTACTGATACTTTATCTGGCGTGATTAACAAGCGGGATTAGTAAAAAGTATATATAGGATTGATTTTTGCCCTCATTACAACCAGTGTAGTGCCAATCTTAATCATGAAAGGGTTGCTGCTATTCCTTGGGCTCGCCGTGGCGTGCGGTAAATTTTTAAATGAATATGTTATTGTATTAATATTTTATGTACAAATTCTTAAATATTAATAAACTTATTGTATTTTCCAGTGTCAGCGCATGATGTAGGCTTCAGAGGTGAGTTGTTTAATTACTAATAATCTATTTCAAAAGATGAAGGTATTCATTTTTCCTCCATATGTCTGTATGTTTGTGATTTTTATCAGAAAATACATAAACGAGTTTTATGATTATTTTACTGAGATAATCAAGGTACTTTTTTCACATTTAAAATTATAATGTATAATTACATACAGACTTATTTATATATATAATATATGTGTTTATGAAATTATCAAGTGGGTTCATTAAAAATTAAATAAATTAAATATACAGTAGGTATTTTTAGTTAGACTCAAAATTAACAGCGTGCTTCATTATCTTTTGCAGTGAAGTTCAACGTTGGTTTAAACCTTGGCAATGACTTCTTTTTCGACGTGCCCCGCACCAGAGCTGCGGCCGTCATCCAGCGCTGGACGCTCACACAGCGTGCTCCCGGCCCTAGGGAATCCCTTGTCCTTTACTGCCACTCCGATCTTATTTTCTGCGCCTACTTTGATGACAACGGCTTTGTAGCTGGAGTACAAGTAGCAGTAAGTAGTAAATTATTTCACTTTTAAATTATTATTCATAGTTTATAATTTCCTATTTTTAAAGGATCGAAGTAGTCTTTTAAAAGTTATTATTAAAATATCAATGTTAGTAAATCTTAAAATAAAATAGATAAAGCTAGTGAATGATGGAAGGAAATTAACAGAATGAATCTTGCTCCACGGCAGCGACGCCGTTATTACGTACACATAAACATTTTCCTTTATAGCTTTGAGTTCATAAGCACTCTTAGATATAAATGTGTTGTATATGTGCTGATAATAACTATTAAACCAACGATTAAAATTTATCGACAAATCTTACCTGATTACTGAAATGATTGATGATATTTAAAGAAAAAAAATATTATCCACTCCTAAGTTCCATTAATATTATGTTTTATCATTTTTTTAGCTACCTCAAGATAAATTCACAGACGGAGTTTATGACTGGGCAACCCAAGGTTTCGTGGAATGGGTACCTGCACTTCCTACTGGAGAAATTAGGAAATTCTGGGCTATCTCACAATTTTTCGTATCAGAAGGTTAGTGTAGATACATTTTATTCATATCTATAAGTTGATATTTGTATGAAAACTGGCGTTAGACGTAGCGCCAGTTGTCTAGGCGTTTTAATTTTAATTAAATAGTAAGTGAACACTATTATGTAATAAATGAAAGGTTACACAACATACAATGTTCACTTATTTTTAAAGTTATTAACATAATGGATTAAATAATAAAATATTGTTTCGAAAATCTCGAAATTGGCCACCATGGCCGAAATCGATCCGGAGGACGTTATTGTTTCGAAGATGTCATCTAATTAAATTTCTTTACCAAAAAATAGAGGGATTTGGTTCGAATTGCATATATGTATATAATCCTAGTTGACCAATATTTGTAACTTATACGTGATGATAGATTAACAAGAAATTAACTACTGACTCCTGTAATTACAGAGTATCTTCAACTGAATGCTGATGAGCGTCTTGCATTGTACGATTCTAGTAAGCTTTTGCAACAAGATGCCATCTGGTTGACCGGCTTCCACGGAAGTTTGGATAAAGTATCTAGCAAGACTACTGACATTGAGAACAGCATCTATACTAAGCAGGCCTGCATTCCTTGGATGGGTATGAAATTAATCTAACATATTAATTTTCTAGAGTTAGACTTCGACCACGATAAAGTACCTAGACTTGTTTGTGTTGCTGGAAGGCGCCATCATCATATCAATATCAAGCCATTTTAGCCAAATTCACATATATAATATACATGTTAACACAGGTTATCTAAATAGCTCATGAAGGATAGTGAATTCCAGTCACCGAAAAAAAAAGAGAGTTTGTTACATAGATTTAAGTCTGCAATGTTAATATACTCGTGTTCTATCATTAAATATAAGCTTATAGGAATAAGAATATCTATAATAAGATTTGCATATCATATATGTAACTAGACATGTATGTGTATGATAAAATGTATACTATCATGTTTAATGCTAATAAACATATATTCTATATAATAAGCCTTATGTTTTAGGTCGTCACTACTATTACAACATGTCTGAATCGACCCCCTGCCAGGCTGATACTTTGTACCCCTGGTTCCCCCTCGTCCACTCTGGCGATTTAGTTGGAACCGGCTTCGTCGTCTTTGGAAAACTGCCTATCGAGCCAAATGCACGTGACTGGTTCGAAAGACCTCCTAGTCTAGCTGTCAAGGTAAATAATTGTGTCTTTTAGCACATTTGTAAGCATAATTTTTATTTATTATTTCAAGAATTTAGGGAAGGGGGATGTTCCCTCAAAATTTACAGTACGATTTGCCGATACCTTCTTTAATAAAGTTATTTGTTTGTTAATGTTCTAATTAACTACATAAAATTGGAGTAAAATACTTTACAAAAAACCTATATGTATAGATAAACTTAACACATCTTTATTATAATTTCTTTGTTTACATTAATGGCAATTAGCTGAGAACAATATAAATTTGTTTGTTATTAGTAGACAAACATAAATCCAAAATCAGATATCACTTTTAAAAGGCATTTTTATTTTATTTTTGGAAATTCTACTATATGGCCGTAACCATAAAACAAAAGAATAGCCTAAGTTAATATACGTATATATCTTTTCAGGTTATTGTTCCCCATGGACCTGAATGTCTTTATAAATTGGCGGATAACCCTGGATTAATTACCATGCACATTTACTACATCGACAAACCTTGGAACTTGGGCTGCCTGTTCCAGTAATCCACATTCGATGGAACACAGTTGAAATTCTCTCATTAATTTATATATTTATACCTAAACTTTTTTTAGTTTAGCTGAAAATGTACAAAATATACTTTATAAGACTTGCATAGTATAGTCCCACCAGCGTTTAAAATATAATACTGTTACTTAAAAACTTTTTCTCTTTATTTACCTAACAAATCTATACCTATACTCTTACTTACTTACTATAACTTACTTATAAATGTTGCTTTGCGGGTGATCAGTTAAGCGATGCCGTGTTTTCTTCTTTCGAATGTCAAATCAATAATGAGAAAAAATGCGAAGTTAATTCACGGACTTACCCACTCAAAAACGCAAAAAAAAACTTAGATTCTTTGCAAATTAGATGATTCCAGATCGATTAAATAAATAAAAAAAAAATATTTTAACCATTTTATTTTAGCAGCATAATAACTGCATATGTACATAACATAAATTAACATTTTCAACTTTCTCCCATTGGAGTTCTAAAAGAACGTTTTTTAATCTTCTGTTGTCTGCGTTTAAGATGTCTCTGGATGCGACCTGTGCCTTTCTTCTTTAATTCTTCATACTGCTTAACAAGTGTTTCGACGCGTAACTCAGCTATAAGAAAAATATTAATTTTATAAATAATTAAAAGCAAAAGATGAGTTAATGAAATTTATCGCATTATATGTAAAATAGTCTCAACGGCCCACTTTAAGGAAGAAAGTCCTACGACCTCGAGCTCAATTCCAGGCTCCATTGTTGTTAGTGTTACATTTCACTGCCTTGGTGCTAACGAGAGTCCTGCACTTGGTCACTCTTTGGACGTGTGAAATTGCCATCCCATCAGACAATGGAAGTAAGGATATAAAAACTGCAAGACTGACTGCAAACACATGCTTGCATTGTGACAGAAATTAAATCGTCCTGATCTAATTTTATATTATTACAATTACAGTAGATAGCTTTTAAATGTATCCTATTATCCTATCAATTACTGAAATATACACAACTTCACTGCACCAGAATAGTGTTGAAACTTTATTTGAAACATAAAATAACAAAACTAAACATTGTTAATGCTCAACTAAATCATGTTGAGCATTAATAATGAGATGGTATTTTATAATGATGCAAAATAATAACGACGAGCCGGTTGGCGTGGTTGGTAGATGCTTGCCTTTCACGCCGAAGGTTGTGGGTTCGATTCCCACCCAGGACAGACATTTGTGTGCATGAACATTTGTGTTTGTCCTGAGTCTGGGTGTAATTATAAAAAGTATGTATTTACAAAAGAAAAGTAGTATATGTAGTATATCAGTTGTCTGGTTTCCATAGCACAAGCTTTGTACAAGCTTAATTTGGGATCAGATGGCCGTGTGTGAATAATGTCCCAAGATATTATTATTATTATTATTATTATTATTAATAATTACTGATAAATTTTTGTTATGTGAAACAATTGACGTAATTTAGTTGTACAAAAAGCATAACAATCTTGGTGAATTTATTAAAAATGTCGAAACCTACTGTTGGCATTGTGTATTACATAACATTTTAGATTTTTTCTACTCCTATTCATTGTAAAAATGGACTGGAATGTTAATCTTAAAATTACTTCACAATTACTATACAAATAATATTGATTAATCGCAATTATATTTTACAACCATAACACCATATATCAGTTTATCAAACTTGTATTTTATAATCAGCATATAGGATGCATATAGGATACTTAAATTTTGTAAATGTACCAACAAAAACTAAACCATTAAGGTTGTATTCTTGTTGTGTGTATATCTGTTGCTATAACAATAAAAAATTTTTAATGTTTTTATTTCTATTTGAACTACCAAACCTAAAATGGCAAAACAATCTTATTAATGTGAGTCAATTAACTTTATGACCTGAAATAAGATTTTTTTAACAAACCAAATAAAAAAGTTTTTTTTGCCAAAACCAAATAACAAAGAATATGAAGTGGTTTGTCTTGCTTTCACACAGTAACAGGCAATGAAGCAAAGTAATTTTGTTCATTGGCGAAAAATTAATGCAGGTTACTTTTAACTACAAAAAAAAAAATTACAGAAACAAAGTCACTGGTAAAAATTGCTACTTGAAATTTTGTATGATTGTTTAGTTTTATATAAAAAAATATCTCACATTTATTTTTGAAGTGTGGGTGCTTTCCAGTGCTGAAATCTGATTCAACTTCATCCTTTTGTTTTTGTAATACATCTCTCTCTTTTTTCTTCTTTTTGCTGTCTTTGTGTTGGTCATTCAAACGCTGCAATAGCCTTCGCAGACTCTGTTCTTTTTCAGGGTCTGTTGTTTTCTTCAATTCTGCTCTTATAGCTTTGATATCATTTATACGAATGTTGGAGAGAAACCCATAGTTTTCAGAGAATTCCTTCTTATCAAAAGTGCCACATAAGGGATCAAATCTGTAAAGTTATATAATTTGCTATAGTATCAATTATATACATTTTGTACATAGTGTAACTATTTTAACTTAAATAAAAATATCCTATTAAAGAGTTTCTAATAAAAGTTATGACAAAACCTACTGTATGCTACATGCAATGCATGCAATATATTTAAACCTTGTTTCATATGAATATTAACCTTGGATCCCGAATTTCTTTTTTCTTAACAGTAACAACCTCTTGTAACATAGGCACCGGCCTCTTCGAGCTCATCTCTCTCGGCCTGTTTTTATTTTCTCTCTTAAAGACTTTTGGTGCATTGGGAACTTTTTTATTTTCTCCAAATATAGCTTGTTTATATACTTTCGACCCAACTTTCTCCTTTAGTTTCTGAAGTGCTTCAAAGGATAGTGAAGACAATTCTTTTTTTATAGCTATCTGAAATGTGTAACTTTTTATATTAACGTAACTCATTTTATATGTTATTACAATCATGCGTTCGTCAAACTTTGTCTATTACTTACACGCTCATCGTCTTGTTCCTCATCAGAATTATTAATACACTCAACGCTGTCTTCCATATTTTTTATAATTTCAAACTACTACCCTGTACTATGTTAATGACTGATACTTAAAAAAATGGATTACAGTATTTATTAACTTCAATGTAATATTGAAAAACAAAAACGCATATTATATCGTGATTGTATACACTTTCTTAACCTATTCCTAAATTCCGACAGATTTAATGTCAATGTCACTTTTTTTAATTTTGACTTAATATAAAGGCATCAATTAAAATTCATAATGTAATTTTGAACTTTAATTATATTTTATAAATTTCAAGTAAAGTAAAACTCCATTTTATTTTGAATGAAGGGACATCATTTAAATGCGAAAAAAAGTATAATAAAAATAATTATATTCATTTAAATACTTTTTATTCAATCACAATTCTAAAATCTGATTAACTATTGCGTAAGGGTTGCATTTATTTCTTAAGTGCCGCTTTCAAATATAGTTACTAATTTTGAAAAGTAACAACAATTAATCAAATGTCATCAAGACGTACTCAAAACCGGCTTACAATATGTATTTAAATAAATTAATGTTTCTCCGAATTAATATTCTTCTAAAATAAGAAGATATGGAACTGGAGGATGCCATTACTGTAACAAAATTAATTACTCACAACGGGCCGCTTTACATATTGATAGGATGGCAATCAAAATCCTTCGAAATTTTCATATACCACGAAGATAATGTTTGGAAAGGAAAATTCTCTGCACATCGATTGACAGGATTCAGTAAAAACTTACAAATGCCTGAAAATGAATATATTGCTAGTATAAAAAGGTGTTTATCGGAGTATAGGGAAGATTATATATATGAGTTAAAAAGTGGTTTCTTTTATTGGAAAAGAAAACAAAATGAATCAGTAATAATCGAAGGCTTCTTACCAGTAGAAATAGAAACTTCTCCAAACATAACCCGTTTAGATTTGATTGATATTTCACTAGCTTTAAATAGGCACTTATGTAACAAAGTAAGCAACTATAAATCTAAATTTGAAAATATTCAAAAAGAGTATCAAAAATGCTTGAACGATACAGAAGAATTTTTAAGTTTAAAAGTAGACATGGAAAAAACACTAAGCAAGAAATTTTTAAATTTGCTCAATTTAAAAAAAAATGAAGTCGTTATGTTACTTAAATCGTCGTATAAATTACAATGATAGTTACATTTAAATTTACATTTCCCATTTCAAATTGATATTTTAATTGAAAATGTACAAGCCACATTAAAACTTTAAAAGTTATAAAAAAAAAACAAAGAATAATAGGCATATAAATAAGATATGTAATAAATATTACTTAAAAATAAAGATGTTTTTATTATTTTTACAGTTTCATCGAATGCCCAAAATCAAATTCGTACAATTTAACCAAAAAAGGACATTTTTTAAAACTTCGACAAGACATAACAAAATGTCTTTGTGTCAAAGACTCTAATGGCACTTTGGTTTGCGATGCAATTAAGGTGAAGGAGAGGTGGCGCGGCTACTTTAACATGTTGCTTAACACACAACACGCTAATGTGTCTCCTCCAGAACTGCTTCCTAATCTCGGACTTGTTGCACCGGTAACACCTGACGAGATACTCAAATGTCTTCGTACAATGAAGAACCGAAAAGCCGTAGGCCCTGACGACTTGCCGATTGAAGCGTGGAAAGCGATAGGTTCTCATGGTGTGAACCTGCTTACTGACCTTTTTAACCGAATACTTACTAGCCGGAAGATGCCCAACTCTTGGAGATTGAGTATCATTACTCCAGTATATAAAGGCAAAGGTAGTGTACAGGACTGCGAAAGCTACCGCGGTATTAAGGTTATGTGCCACACCATGAAACTCTTCGAACGCGTAATCGATTCAAGGCTTCGGCAAGAATGTACCGTCTCGGAATTTAAATATGGGTTTCGCCCAGGCTGTGGAGCCATAGACCCCATCTTCGCCCTCAGAATACTGACCGAGGCCCACAGAGAAAAGAAGAAGCCACTGTACATGGCGTTTCTAGACCTGCAGAAGGCATTTGACTGCGTCCCACGCCAAATTATCTGGTGGGCTTTGAAGATGAAGAATGTGCCACAAATCTATATTGACATTATCCGAGACATGTACCATCATTCGGAATCAATAGTAAGGACCGCCGTTGGCGACACACACCCTTTCCCGATCACAGTTGGTGTCCACCAAGGCTCGGCCCTGAGTCCTTTTCTGTTCAGTGTAGTGCTTGACGTTGTCACAGCGAAAGCCCATGAACCGTCTCCCTGGCTCATGATGTATGCTAATGACATTGCACTGGTAGATGAGGACAAGCAGGTATTGGAGCAAAAGGTGAACCAGTGGAAGGGTGTGCTAGCGAGGGGTGGTCTGATGCTAAATGTTGCGAAGACCGAGTATATGGCCTGTGGCAGTACGGACCCCGAAACCCATAAAGATAGGCGAAGAATCCGTTATCAAGACGGAAAAGTTTAAATACCTCGGCTCCGAGGCTAGATCGTATTCGTAACGAGCGCATCCGTGGTAGCCTTGGCGTTTGCGATGTAGCGGATAAGTTGCAGGAAAGCCGTCTCCATTGGTTTGGCCACATTAGCCGCAAACCGCCAGACTATGGCGGGAACCGATGCCTGGACTTTGTTGTCGAAGGCCCTAGATCCCGCGGCAGGCCCAAGAAGCGCTGGCTCGATGTTGTGAGGGACGATATGAGAGAGCACGATCTCACTAAAGACGACGCTTTAGATCGGGCAAAGTGGAGGCAAAGATGTAGGAAAGCGGACCCTGGCTTTTCTAGGCCGGGAAAACGCTAGGAAGAAGAAGAAGAAGATATATATAGAAAGTGTTTTCCTGAGTAAATAAAAAAATATTTAAATAAAATAAGTATAATAAATATATAATTTTTTTATACTAACCGAAATCTAAATAAAATCAAGAATAACGTTCGCTGCGACCTTAGTCCAAGACCTTAGTCCAAATTACATCGAGACTGTTATAAAAACAGCTTCTCGGAAAGTCGGAGTTCTGAACAAGGTGCGGCGTTTTTTCACGCCACAACAACTGTGCCTGTTGTACAAAACACAGGTACGGTCTTGCGTTGAATATTGCTCGCACCTTTGGGATGGCTCCGCTAAGTACCTACTTGAGGCCTTGGATCGTTTGCAGCGACGTGCAGTCCGCATTATTGGCGACGTAAAGGTGACAAACACCCTCGAGCCTTTACAATTGCACCGAGAGATAGCAGCACTGTGCGCTTTCTATCGACTGTATCACGGCGAGTGCTCTGAGGAATTATTCTCTCTAATTCCTACTTCCCCCTTCCTTCATAAGTCTACGCGTGCTGACTCTCGATGTCACTGCCTAACTGTGACATCAATTCCATCGCGCACAAAGAAATTTTGCAACTCCTTTCTTTGTCACACTTCCAAAAAATGGAATTCCTTACCAGCTCACGTGTTCCCCTCCTCTGACCCGAGGAACCCGAGTTGTTCCTTCAAACGAGGCGTGAAGAGGCATCTTGCGGACCGGCAAGGCGGGGGCGGCTACTGCAGAACATTCTTCTCGACTGTACCGGCCGTCGTCGCGTTCGGACTACGGACGGACGACGACGACGACGTATGGACGAGCAAGCGACGTTAGACGATGTGACGTCACTCGTCGATCGGTCGCTCCAGAAAATAATTTAAGAACTCGTAACTTAAAAAAAATGTAAAAAAAACATTTTTGCAGATATCGTAAAAAAAAATTATAGTCAGTATTTTTTATATTTATGCCAGTATTTTTTATATTTTAAATATGATTTTTTGAGATCACAAAAAAACAAGCTCATCTTCCTAATTAATATTTAAATAAAAATTTTGCATCATTGCAATTGCAATTTTGCATAGTGTAGTGTGTAGTGTATAATCAGACCAAAAATGAAACAATTGAAACATTGCCACTTGGTGCACAATGCACAGAGTACATATCCAGTATCCACTTTGGTTGCTTTGGTAGAGACCGTAGAAACTAACTTTGTTTCTCTGTCTACGGTGGAGATGGAATGACAGAATATAATGTTAGTAGGCTAGGACCGTAGACAAAGAAACTAATAGACGCAATGACGATTTCCTTCTCGCTTACACAAAAAAGAGAACGAAAATTACGTTATCCGTATCCGTATCCAGTTTTGGTGTTTGTTTCGCTACTCAAGTAGCGAAACCAACTTGTGGTGCGTTCATTGTGTTTTTTGTTCAATTTTCGCTTATTTTAATATTACAAAACGATTCTAATCCAGTGAAAAGGTCGAGAAACAATCCTTATATCATATCGAAGGTTATACAATGGTGCATTGTCGTATTCGTATAGTACGTATCACGTTAAAGCGATAGCTAGAAGAAAATTGCCGGCGTGTGTATTCACGTGTAATTACGACTATTTTGTCCCTTAATTTAGTTAGATGTTTATTTATGCCATAACATAACGGAACCTTATTACGGATATTGCATTAAAATCCTGAAGATAATAGGATTTTCCAGTTTTTATCATTCATAACCTATAATTATTTATTACGTAAGTGCTGCCAGCGTCAGCTAAAAATGTCCCGATTTTCGATAAAAAATATCGACTCGTCGACAATGTAAACAAATAAATACGGAGTCCAATAATAACCCAAAATGCTTCGTTATATGTATATATGTTATTTTAATTCATTCGTTCTCCTAATTATAATTTCCTAACGACAACATTATTTAACATTCTATATGAATTTATAATATTATTAGATTCCGAGTCAAGAGGTTAACATAGAAATATATGTGGCAACCATTCTTTATTAACAATTTCATTGAGTGTTTTAGATTTCAACATCAAACAAAAACAAACAATGCAACGGTTTTTGGGTGCAGTTGGAAAACAAAAAAATATATTTTTATTAAAAAAATGTTGTTTACTTAAATCCTGAAAATTATTTATTTCCTAAAACAGTGAATGCAGTTACTATGGCTACATTATACGCACACATTGACAAATTATCTTTGTCTCAATTGCGGTTTTACGGCCCCTTGGTGTATTTGTTTCTCTGTCTATGGCTAGGACAGAAACGAAAATTGAATTGCTGTCAGTGTCAAAGAATGTATAAACAAAGTAAACTTCATGCACAATAAACGAATAATCAAAATATCTAAATAATAACAATTTGTTCAACCATTAAATAATATGCAAAAAATAACAACTAAACAGGTGTGAGATACAGATGTATGATAATAATTTTTTTTTTTAATGAAATATGTGCTAGCCGAATGAAACATTTAAAATAAATTTAACAGATTAAAATGGATTCCAGAGTAGTTTCAGAAACATTTATTACAAAGTTTGAGATAAATAATAACTTTTTGTATGCAAAAGTATGTTGGGCGCAAACTGAAAGTGATTTGTTTTGTATCCAGATATTTAGCGATGATCACAGTTGGTCAGGCAGTTTCTCTTTTGTACTAGCCAAGTCATTTGAAGAGCGTCTCCATGAAGATGCAGTTGAATATGCAAAAAATGTGAGGGATGCTTTAAAAAGAAACAATGATATGTATAAGTATGAATTCACTCATTCCGAATCTAATACTAGTGAGGCAAAATTTTGTTGGAAAAAAATATTTATTGACTCTACTGCTGTTTTGGTTCATGGTTTTGTGACTCTTCAACGAGATGAATATACAGAAACCAAAGACAGTGTCATAGATTATTTACTAAATGAAAATAAAATGCTGCAATCAGCAATAGAAGGTTTAAAGAAAAATAATGAGCAGCTGAATAATGAAGTAGACAAATGCAAGAGTGAATTTGAGAACCTTATTGACATTAAGGAATCCTTAGAATCGAATCTATATGGTAAATTTATCCAACTTTTAAACACAAAGAAACGACGAATTAAGTTACTTGAGAACCATATTGCTAAAATTGAAGGTTCAAATGTTTGACTGATTGCGATATTATTTGTGATAATAATTATAAATTATTGAAATATTTTAATAATCTGCTGTTGTACAAGACAAGTAGCTACTATAAATAATAATTAAATAAGTATTGTAACTTGTGAATATTGACACTAAGGTATTATAATGAAATATAAATTTTATTGATGTTATCACTATCTAAATAGTTTTTTTTGCCAAGTTGTTTATACATGTCTAACTAGATATATATATAAAAATTATACGGCATCATATAAGTTTGGAAAAATAAACTTTAACAGTACTACTAATAATATATTCAAAGTTAAAATAAAAATAACAAAACATTTTTTCTTCTATCACTATCCTATCCTATCCTCCTATTTATAATTTACTATCTCTTCTATTTCACTAAATTTGAAATAATACATTTGTAACTTTTCTATTCCTTTAATGGACCCTTTTAGACCAAAAAACCTACAGCAAACTTACATAATTATAATCGCCAAATTATTTCCATAACATGCTTATTTTGGGAATAAATGAAAATCACTAGGGACATAGTCCAAATGAAACGGTGAGTGACCAAGGAAATCCAAGTCAATGATGTGGATTGACTAGAAAAAAGCAGGAGCATTATTGTAAAACATGAGTTAGCCATGTTTTTTTTTTTTAGTACTTTCAATCACTTTTCAAATTAAACTTGCATAATAGGGTTAAGTTATCATCTTTCCTTTTAGAAAACGATTTAGAACACAAAGACTACTAAGCCTTAAATAAGAGATATCATCATATAATAGATAAAGAAGAAACAAGATTTTATTGGTATACATTATGAAGAATGATGATTATAAATTATCTTATTCATTTTTATACTTAGTTTTTTGGAGACATTGACGCTGATTTCTATGCATTAGACAAAACTCGATCATAAGCATTGATGTATTCCCTAAATTAAGGTAATTTTATTAACTGGTAATCCTTAAACTACAACTACGTGACCTGACCCCTGTTAAATGTAAATGTCATTGAATTGCCACAAGATTCTTGTCGCACTATACCTATAACCTATTCCAATCGAAGGAGTAAAGATAAACAAACCCTAGATTTATATATTCACGCGATTTGTTCTTGATTAATTTACCTTCATTTATAATATAACACTATTCCACTTAACAAGTTAAAACTACTTTAATTTAAGTTCCAAAGTTCCAATTACAACTTCGCGGACATTGAAACCGCCATTTTTTCGAAAATCCATATTGAATATCATAGATTATACAAATCTCGACCAATGCTATTGCGTCATTTCAATGTCGAATTTGTTATTTGTCTTAACTCCTCTTGTGCTTAGAATAGGCTATACAGTTACATGATACCGGTTTACGGTTACACTACTCTTTGCCTTTAGTGGCATTACAAAGGTTAGCAAGTCTAGTTTGTCGATTGTGCACAATTTTTTGGTTATAATATAAAATATAATTCATTTTACTATTGTTATAAAATTAATTAAAAAAACTATATATCATTTATATGAATAATTTATTTTGCATAAATGTTAATAATTTAATAGCTTCGACCGAAGAGTGTTATAAACTTGGGTTTATTATTGCACGCTGGGTGAATGCATCGGTCTTCAGATGTGAGTTGACGCGGTGGCTCAAAGGGAATGCAAAGGGACTTCGCTCCCATAGCAGGGCCCTTCACTTCTGATGTTTGGTCATCATCATTCCTGTAATATAACAGGAACGCTTATCCAACAGTTTTAAATTTTTATAGCTATTATAAATAACATTTATTATTCAATCCGAAAAAATAGTCAAAAAGTAAATATTGCTAGGTTATAAAAAAATTCTAAATTTCAGATTATAGTAAACATTATGTACACTAATATAAATTTTGACGGTTTTACTAAAAAAAAAGTTCTAAGTGATTACTTAAAAAATCGTATAGATGTTTTATTTTGACAAATTATAAAGAAAAAAAAATCTTAGTACAGGTACTATACAAGGAAGAGTTTTTGATGACTTATTTTTTATACTACAATTTCTTTAAATCACTTGTAAGCATCAATTTAAATGATTTACCTGGCACTATCATTCTTAATGTTATCCTCGCAAGGTATTTCACCGCAGAACGGCGACAGAAGCATATGTTTCCTCTCCAAAGCGTTTATGAAGTCGTCCCATTTAGTCACAAATGATAATCTTTCGTCGCGTTCCTTTGTTGCTCTAAAAATAAAACATTGAATATGTATATATATTTGATGTAGAAATTACCTAATGTGAAATTATCTACAAAATTTTTAGCTTTAAATATTTGATTTGATTATCAAAGGGCGGATTATTTAATGAAATTTAATGGAAAGATGATGATGATGATGTAATGGAAAGATCAATATGTCCTAAGATAAGTAATAGTATAGTGATGATAATAATGTCCTCCAGACCGATTTCGGCCACGGCGGCCAATCTCAAGAGGGATTAGCCAACTACGCAGGAGATATTATAGTGCACAAGTGTGTGCGCACTCATAATCCGATGGGACGGCAATCCGACACGACCGGAAAGAGTTCAGGCGCAGGACCAACGGCTTTACGTGCTTTCCGAGGCACGGGAGTGTACACACTTCCAACTTCCAGACTCCGGGCTGCTACATGAATTTTCTGACAGAAAAACCCAATAACGTTTTATCGGCCCGACCTGGGAATTGAACCCAGGACCTCCGAGTCTGCGGCCTTAATCAAGCCACTAGACCAACGAGGCAGTCACAATAGTATAGTAGTTAGTATATATACTAAGATAAATTTTCAATGAAAAAAAATAGTATAAAGTAATGTTACTTGGCCAGCATCTCGTCGTGCGTCTGTTCGAGCAGAGCGCGCAGGCGGGCGGGCGCGTCCGCCCGCGGGATGGACAGCTTGTCCGTCGCCACGCGCCGCACCGCCACCACCGTGCCCTTCGCCAGGTCCTTGGGGCCCAGCTCCACGCGGATGGGCACGCCCTGCGGGAGTACGGTCGTCAAGATAACACCATCACATTA
This sequence comes from Nymphalis urticae, assembly GCA_905147175.2. NCBI lineage: Eukaryota > Metazoa > Arthropoda > Insecta > Lepidoptera > Nymphalidae > Nymphalis > Nymphalis urticae. The sequence continues at coordinate 3,128,444 of LR990002.1, forward strand.
CGCTGACTTTAAACAACTATGGTCAGCGCAGTAATAACTTATCCTTGTCCGTTGCTTATGTTAGAAAGTATGAAAATATTCGCAAAATAGTTTGTAGGTAATTTACGTTGGTCTCGGCTAGCGTTGTAGTTTGGTATGAAACCAGTAAAGCTGTATGACATATGTTCAATGTACCTTGAGCTCCCAGTGGTTGAACTTCCAGCCGGGCGAGTAGTTGTCGCGGTAGTCGCCCTCGGCGCGCAGGCCGGCCGCCACCAGCTCGTCCACCAGCAGCTGGCAGGCGTCGGTGAGCGCGCGGCGCTCGGCCGGCGAGCTGGCGGCGGTGATGCCGCACGGCACCACCACCACCTGGATGTCGGCCACGCGCGGCGGCAGCACCAGGCCGCGGTCGTCTCCGTGCACGAGGACCATCACTCCTAGTTGTGCACATTTTAATCAATTTCTGTCCATTTCACGATGCTCGATCGAGTAGTTAGGATGTAAAAGCGTAGCAAACAAACACACAACTTACCCTGTGAGTTTAAAAGAAAGCTGGTTTTAAAGTTTTTTACTTCTTATTTCATTTTGAATAGATGATCAAAGTGTAATTTTATATATGGCCATAATGTTTGAACATATTAATTATTTATTACAGATAGACATTTAATCTCACTAACCAATTGTTCTGGTCGTGAGTCCCCAGGAGTTCTGGAACACATATTTCTTTTCTTGCGTTTCGGGATCGTCGTAGACTATCTCGAACATCTTCGAGAAATTCTGTCCGAGGTGGTGACTAGTTGCGCCCTGATAAAACATATTATCATTACAGTTACGTCACAAATTACAACGTGAGTTCGCCGGATTGGCGCTGGTCCCCACCGTCGCTAGAGAAATAAGATATCATATTGTACCGAAGCGAGCAACCGTGCCGCCCGGACACAGCAGGCGGGACGCGAGGGCCCTTCGCCGACCTCACTTATGTTTTATATAACTAACTTTCAATCAAAAGGTTTAGTGTTATTCCCGGGCCCAGTATTATCCCACATGGCTTTTAAAACGTGCGAGCCGAAGGTACTATGTGTGTTCTTAAAAACGTTAGTTACAAATTCAAAAAGGTTAAATTGCGACATTGTATCATCAATCACTTATGCCTTTAATTATTTTACGGTACAAAAGGGATTAAAATGAATGTTGTACCTGTATCCCCCTGCCACTGGCGGGTATGTACGCCTCCACAGTAGTGGTGTAGTCGCCACCAGCGAACTTCTCCTTCTCAGTCTTGCGTCCCTTGATGACGGGGACCGCTAGCAGCTCTTCGTACACGCGCGCGTACAGATCTATATGAAGGTGAAGATAAGCAAAACTGTTAACAATATTAATGTTTCAATGAGAACATTGAAATATATTGTTTACTTTATATGAATCTATAGTCTATACAGAAAAAGTTTAAGAAGCCGTGGATTATTTTTACCATAACATAATATGCCATGTTTAAGTGGCGTGTAAACAATTTTCTGTTTTTCTTAATTGAAATAATACCATACTAACTAACGTATTTAACAGGTTATATATGTATATATATTGAATATGTGTATACACACCGAGTATCTGCAGCACTTCCTCCGCGGCCTCCTGCTGGTCCCTGAAGGCGGTGTGTCCCTCCTGCCACAGGAACTCGCGCGTGCGCAGGAACGGCTGCGGCTGCTTGAACTCCCATCTCTGGCACGAACAGATTGCATTACATTCGACATATATTTAAATTCGACCATCGTTTACTCGTAGAGTATATTCTCGCGTACCACGACGTTGTTCCACTGGTTGAGCTTGCAGGGCAGGTCGCGGTGGCTCTGTATCCAGCGCGCGTAGGCGGGGTACATGACGGTCTCGGAGGTGGGCCGCACGGCGATGTGCTCGGCCAGCTCGGACGAGCCCGAGTGCGTGACCCACGCCACCTCCGGCGCGAAGTCCGCGATGTGCGCCTTCTCGCGCTCCAGCGCCGCCTGACACCCGACACAGTCCTCGTTAATCATTTACTCGACTACTACTACTAATACTTCTTGTAAACAATATATATATTTTTAAATATATTGTATGAAACATTTAAATTTCCATCTCTTAGTGTTTTACTCGTAATCAATGAAAACTTAATTTTATTATTGTTCACAGCCCGTTCATTTCGAGAAAACCATCTTCGACCATTAGAAAATGACGTCATATACACAACTACTAGCAATGTTGACAACAAAAAAAAAATATATATATATATATATATATATATATATATATATATATATATATATTTGTACTGTAACCGTTTTGTGTGTTATCAACTTTTATCGTATGGCAACACACTGTAGCATTTATTAATATAAGTAAAGAAGAAAAGTAAGAAATAATTTAAAAATAAAGTCAAATATTATATCAATTATGCACTTTCATATTTTGAAATAGTGATATGCTTGTGTTACATAAAGGCCTTGCTGTCGGTACTAAACGTATCGGATTCGGGGCGCGATGCGGGAAAGCGCGACGGGAAGTATCTCGAAGTTAACGGCTAGTAGTGCCTCAAATAAATTATTTAACCTTTGTAAATATCACCCGAAAACATATTTCATTCAATGACAAAATAATAAAATATATTACATAATCAGTTTTTTGTTACATATTGTAATATGTAACAAACAATGTATTTACTTACCTTTGATACGAATATAGGGAAATATCCGTCTTTAACGCCCAACTTCTTGAAGTGAGCGCTCAGGAAATTTTTAATGACGTCCCAGATGCTGTACGACCACGGCCTTAGGATGTAGCAACCGGATATGTCGTAATAGTCAATCATTTCCGCTGTAAAAATAACAAACACCCATTATGTATATACATGTGTCAAAATTGAATGTTGCAATTATTTAATTTATTATGAGATAGCAAATTTCATATTCCAGCATCATCGCCCATAGACATCTCTCACGTCGTGGTACTGAGTATATAATTTATTACAGCCTTATTGGTCTTGTAGTTAAACCCCGGGTCTGATCAAAGAAATTGTAATTGATTTTTCTTTTATATTAAATAAAATACATAAACACTGGACCAAATCCACTAATTTATAACGATTACGATATGTTCCCGATTCAATTCCAACCCAAATTTGATTATTCTATATTATATTATGTTATATACAGTTAAGTCAAAACCAAACTTAATTGCTATCTTTTATGTCAATAGTCGACAAATAAATTAAAGAATAGAAAAATTTATAAATGCCAACGATTACGCTTCTATCCGATTGCGATTAAGTGACAATTTGTTAGAAGAATTTGCCCCCAGGAGTCTGAAAGTTTACAATCTCGTGCCTCGGAAAGCACGTAAAACTTTTCGTCCTGCGTCTGATACTCTTTCCGGTCGCATCGTATTGCCAGAGTGCACTTGTGTTCTGTTTACACACACTGCTCTATACGTCCCGCCTAAGGAATGGATGTTAAAATCGAATCTTAAATAGTAATGTGTTTTTTTTAATGTATAGGTTAGCGACTAGACTGTTATCACACCTGATGGAAAGTGAGATAATACGGTCTAAGATGGGGCGCGCTTGCCTAGAATATGCCTATTCACTCCAGACTTGAAGATACCCACATTGTATGTGGTGGGGAAAACGGAGGTCGGGAGGGTTCCAGACCTTGGCGGTGCGTATCAGAAACGAGGAAGCAAATCGTTTCGTACGTGTCTTAAATACGTCAACGTCAACTACGTACGAGTAGATCTTTATGTGTTTCTTACATTTAGTGATGACTTGTGAATACCAGTCCGGGAGGTCAGTTTCCTTGCTCGCTTCTAACCCGAGACGGGTGACCTTCTTGACGCCGGTCGACGACTCTTCCTTAGCTGGCTTCGATGCCTGTTATCAATATTTATATTCAACTATACAATCTATCATAAACAGCCTCCCGACACGTTTTTTTGTCTGTATGTACGTGACAATATTATCAATTACTATAGGGATTTTCATTCTGTTTTCACTAATATATATAATATTAGTAATAATACCACATGATGTTAAGTGGTGACCACCGCCCATAGACATTAGCATTATGATTCACAAGAAAGAAAATGGAGAAATTAATTATTTACAATTTTTTTTTTTTTGAAAATTTGCTAACTTTGTTACGATATTAATCTAATACAGTAGATAAAATCGAGCCACCAGTGAGCTTCCAATAATTTACCTGCTCCTTAGGTTTGGTCTCCTTTTTAACTTCTTTCGGCTTCTCCTTTTTCTCCTTCTGCTTGGTGTCTCTGGGCTGCGCGGGCGCGGTGTAGGGGGCGCCGGTCACCGCTTGGAACTTCGCTTTTAATTCTAGAAGTTTCTTCACTTCGGCGTCTATTGTAGCCTGGTGAATGAAATGAAATGAAGCGAAACAGTGAATAAATTATTTTTGACATTGTTTACTGTATTTAGAGACCTGACGCTCTTCCGTGCCACCACCCACTCTTCACATATTCTACCACCAAGTAACGATGCTTAGTATTGTTGTCTTCAAGTTTGAAGGGTGAGTAAGACAGGCACAAGGGTCATAACATCATAGTTCTCAAGGTTGATGGTATATTGGTGGTGTAAGTTATACTTAATATTTCTTACATCCGTAACGTCTTTTTGAGGAGAAGGTTTGAAGCTTATTCCACCACGCTGCTCCAGTGCGGGTTGGTGGAATACACATGTGGCAGAATTTCAGTGAAATTAGACACATGCAGGTTTCCTCACGATGTTTTCCTTCACCGTAAAGCACGAGATGAATTATAATCACAAATTAAGCACATGAAAATTCAGTAGTCATCGGTTAAGATACACGCGTTCTTACCACTGGGCCATCTCGGCTCACTTTCTTACATCGCCAATGAAATACTACATACACGCATATATACATCGCTTATAGAAAAACTCAATAATATTAATTGGACCGATCCGGCGAAACCGCCTTTATATATTTCACACGAACCTTGTCCGCTTTCTTCGCTTTGAGTTCTCTAACGAGGTCTCCTTGCCTCGCCACTTCACTCGCCACGTCATCCCCATTACCGTCCATCGCCGCAGCGCTGCTGTTCTGGACAATAATCGTGTACTTGTAAAATTCTATTACAATTAAAGCTCATGTATATTTTTAAATTATCGCATTTGAAGCTTAAAAAACGATTTGAGATAACATTATATGTGGAAAAGACATTTGACAATTTTTTTAAAACGACACTTCGTTGTTGAAATGTTGATTATTATAGTCGTGACCAATTAGTCGTGACGTCCGTCACGTCGGTAACGTATTCTCTCAGCGGCCGAACTTTATATAATTCAATTTAAATATGTTATATGTTATAAATACCTCGACGGTTTTCTTGTTGGAATCCTGCGTCGGAGCTACGACGACACCCGTCTTGGGTGTCCAGTCGGTGCCGGTGATGGCCTTATATTGAGCTTTCAGATTCAATAGATTTTTCACCTGAAACAATTAACTTTAATCATAAAGAATGTCAGGGTCGCACTAAACTGTAACACATTTGCACTAACTTGCTTTTTGACAATATCACGTGACAAAATAACAATAAGGCTATAAATATAATACAGGAGCAAACTTGAAACTCACCGCAGAAATCGGTCGTGATATGTCAGGGAGTGATATGCGATATTGACCATAATAATTATAACATTTCAATAATACACGCATAAAAATAGTATATCATCATATGTCGCTTGTCAATATTTCACGGGTGAGTAATGGAGTGTGTTAATACAGAATAACAATGCAGTTCAGTATTAAGATCAACAAATGCCGCCATATACCTTTAAATGTCCCACAACTGGCTAAAGACTCATCTTCCCTCTTCTTAATGAGAAGATCTTTTTTTTTAATAAAATAGATAGCGGACGGGTAAGTGGTCCTGATGGTAAATCGTCACTACCCATAGACATTTGTGACGTAATAAATATTGACCATCTCTTTAAAGCCAAAGCCAAAGAGCCACCTAGTTTGGCAAGTAAGGCAGGCACAAGCCTGTATAGTGGGCTCACTCAATAACAGACTTAAAATTAGAATTCATTGAAGCCATAAAATATTCAACCAAAAAACAAAAGAATATAACAGTCGATTCTCGGATATTACATTTCGATCTCTATTGACGCGTATTATCATTAGATTGTTGTCATAATCGCACATTAATTTCTGACATATCCGACATTTCTACAGCGAGTTTAGAGGGTGTTCAGTCTACTTACCTCAACATCAATGACTCCTTTGTCAGCCTTCTCAGCTTTGATTTTCCTCACTTTATCCCCTTGGGCTGCGATCTGGACCAAGAGGAGCGCAACTTTGGAATCGTCGCTATCTTGGGAAACCGGAGCTTGATTCTTTGGCTTTTTATCCTATTAATTAAAAAAAACTAAGTTTTAAAATATACCAAAAACAAATATTTGTCTAAAAAAAATTAAAAATGCAATGGCTCGCCGGGGTTTGGCCCACAATCATCGATTATTATTATAGATGAAGCTGTTCGTCACTGAGCCATCTAAGCTCTCCTGTTCCTGTTAACTAACAATTTAACTTCAAACAGATTGAGAACCACGTTACCAAAGTTTATAAAAGAAATATAAATTATCATCATAAAGTAATTGCTCTATTGGCAGGCAATCGATTAAACATTATTTACACAGCTGTAGTAAAAACTACCTGAATAGTTATTTCATTAGGACGTGCGACAAAATGACGACGAAGGATTTAGGTTAAACAAGTATGACTGGAAAATTAAAATAGTATTGATTCGATCGTTATAAAAATATTGGAATTTTTATGGACAAAATAAATCCAATAAATAACTTTATAAGCACTCATTATTCCTATTCATAGACAATTATAAAATGTTATACAATTCGAGCATAACTTTCAGTATATAATTAATATAATAAAACAGTATTTATTCACATCAAGCCACCTGATGGTAAGTGGCCACCACCACCCATAGATTTTTCACTTGAGATTCTCAATGTGAAAAATATTGACTATTCCTAAAGCCTACGCGCCGACCACTGGAACTTAGATCTTATGAAACTTATGCCAGAACCGGAATATACATAACCGGGCACAGTAATAGAAAGCAATTATTTTTTTTGTTATAGCAAAGGAACCAATCATAATGTTTGCAAGTGTGTCACAATCCTAACTATAAATGCGAAAGTGAGTCTGTTTGTTACAAAATGACAAAGGAGGTAATCCTGCCCCCCTTCATTCCTCCAACGCGGGCAGAAATTTAAAAAAGCCGAGATGGCCCAGTGGTAAGAATACGTGAATCTTAACCGATGATCGTGGGTTCAAACCCGGGCAAGCACCACTGAATTTTCATGTGCTTAATTTGTGATTATAATTCATCTCGTGCTTTACGGTGAAGGAAAACATCGTGGAAACCTGCATGTGTCTAATTTCACTGAAATTCTGCCACATGTGTATTCCACCAATCCGCTTTGGAGCAGCATGGTGGAATAAGCTCCAAACCTTCTCCTCAAAAAGGGAGAGGAGGCCTTTAGCCCAGCAGTGGGACATTTATAGGCTGTTACGGTTACGGGCAGAAATTTGCAATAATTTGATCATATGTTTTAAGAATTACCTGCGCTGCAGCAGCCTTGTTCGCTTCTTTGGTTGTAGCGACAGATGTTGCTGGTGCCGCTCCAGGCTTCCAATCCTGAGATTTTATACTTAATTAGTTAGTACGTGGTATTCTGCCGAATACTTTTTAAACAGTTCCTAACTCACTCACAACTTCGATTTTGAGATTGACCGAAAGAGTTATAGAGATAATTTCTATTCTTATATTAAACCTGTAGGGCTTATTCTCTATGAACAAACTTGTGACTCACTGCAGAATCACGGTCGTGAACTGTAAGAAAGTGATATGCGACATTGACCATTACAATCATAATATTTCATTAATATACGCATCTAAATAAAATATCACCGTAAGTCGGTTGTCAACATTTCACAAATAAGTAATGAAGTGAGTTCTTACAGAATAGTACTACTAATGTGGACGTTTGTTTTAGGATATTTCAAACTGAGTTTAATCGATATTATTATAAAATCGATCATATTTTGTTTAATCAAACGAGTACCTGTCCGGTCGCCGCCTTGTAGTTAGCTTTCAAATTTAACAAGGCTTTTACAGCTTCGTCGATCTTGGCCTTTTCAGCTTTGCTTGCCTTTAGTGAGCGTACTAAGTCACCCTGTTGGATTATCTCTTTGTTGATTGTTTCGGCGTTTTGAGAGGGCGCTGCGGCCGAAACGGGTGGTGAGGTTGAACCCGGAGCAGGCGCTGTGTTTGTACCCGGCTTCCAATCCTTTAGATGGGATACGTTTATAAAGAAAACAAAAAACAAAAATCATCGAATAACAATTATAATGAAATTGATTTGAATTATCACTAATCTCATATATAAAATTTACCTTCAGTTTTTGTACGTGAGTTATCTATCGATGCGTTCAAGTTTCGTTCATCCGATTCAATTAGATTTAATTGAAATTTAATTAACAACAAACATATGTGTTCTTGGCACATACGTAAATATTATTGGTATCATCAAAGTATAATAGATGGCGCGCGAGTAAATTGCATACAATTGCTTACAAAAAAAGAATTAAAGAAATTAATAAAACTGGATATTCTTAAGAATAACAAAATATTAAGACAAAAGAAACGGTGAAAAAAATACTAACTCGGCCAGTGGCTGCCTTAAACTTGGCTTTTAAATCCAGTAATAGTTTGACAGCTTCATCGATCTTAGCCTTTTCGGCCTTCGCAGATTTCAGCGAACGCACCAGATCCCCTTGCTTGGTTATTTCTTCGTTTAACGAAGACTCATCACCTGAGGGTGCAGCTGAGGGCGCTGCTGACGGTATAGGCGCTGCGCCTGGTGTCCAGTCCTTTTGTAAAAATATTTTTTACGCATTATATAAGTCATTAATAGTACAGAAAGGTTGAGTAATTTTCTGATCATTGTTAAATTATTTTAAAGCTTAAGAAGAGCTAAAGAACATAAACTAATAGACGAGAAAAATTATATACCGAAAGATAAAGGCGCGTAATTAGTACTTATTCGTTGATTTGCACGTAGGATATACATAATTAATTATCTATCCAGTAACTCAATGTTTCTTATCGTTTCTTACCGAAAGAAATACACGAGACGAAGGCAGTTTTAGGTTTAAATAACTTGTAAAATGAGGATTTTAATGTGCCTGCGAAACTGCCACTTGAATAAAGAATATTTCGAAATTATAATTAAAATCTAATATTCAAAAGCATTGATATTCTACCGCTAAATAGCAATACTTAGTTTTGTTGCGTTCCGGTTTGAACGGGGAGTGAGTCAGTCAGTTTATAATGTTTTATCTATGTTACTTTACGTATATGTTTTGTATTTGTTAAATTTTAGTGATTGTGTAATTATTATCGGTGGAAACTTAGCTGGTGTATGTATTATTTTATATTACTATTCTAAAGGTGTCATATTATTGTAAGTGTACCTAAAAAATAAAAATAAAATAAAAGAGATACACACCTGACCCGTAGCTGCTTTGTACTTTGCTTTAAGGTCCAATAATACCTTTACGGCTGTATCGATCAGTACTTTTTCACTTTTCGCAGCTTTCAGCCCTCGAACTACGTCGCCCTGCTTGGCTATCTCGTTGATTAACTTCTCCACTTCATTCGTTTTACTAATAGTTTCTGTGACTTGCTTCGTTTTTGTTGCTTGAGCGGATTTTGGCTGTATAAAAAATGTATATATTAGGTTTTACTTCTATTTAATACGTTTATGTTTGTTGTGTTTACAGTATGAATACAATAATATTTTATGTTAAATTTGTCAAGTATGTGACATACTTTACTTTATTGATGTGTATAAAGTAACTCTATACATATATCACAGGCTAAAATTAAAAAAATGTTAACGAAAAAAATCCCTTTTAAAATGCCTTAACAACGAGAAACCCTTTATAATTAAATTAAGTATCCTTAACTTTACATGTAGACTAGGGCCAGGAAAAGGTATTATTTTAATATGAGTTGATAAAGAAAATTAATTATAGAGTACGCCATTTAAAGCTTTACTTGCTAACATTCGTTTATTATAATTAATTTAAAAGGAAAATAAGATTAGTGTGATAAATGATCAGACTATGTAAGTACATATTATCTATACGGACTATGCAAAATCATTTAGAAACTTCATTATTTACGTGTAAACAAAAAATTTAAATGCTTTAAAAAATTTTTAACTAATCTTTTCGGATTTTGACTTCTAATTTGAACTTTCTACTATTAAATTTTATTAAATTTTTTTTCTATATAACATTAATAAAAAACCGATAAATTTTCAAAAAAAGAATCAGGTTAAGAAACACATCATTACATTTCAAATTAAAATTCAATACTTTACCATATGTAATCACTACTTTCAGTACATGAAATAAATAACTATGTTAAATCTTAAGCTCATCTTTATTGAGTTAAATAATTAAATATTTATAATAACAAGTTAATAAAAATAATTAATAATTAGTTTTAAAAAAACACACACACGTGTACTCTTAGTCCATAGCGACTAAATTTGAACGTTTCTTGACGTGGTAGACACGGAGTTACTTTCACTTTCCAAAACGAAACATACGATAGGAAGGAAATAAACGTAATACTATATAATATATATACGTAATATATTTCAAAGACCATAGTGCTAATTATAATATAGTTTTAAATTAGCGACTATGTCATTTTATGCTAGGTACATACAACAAAATAATTTTATAACGGGTTAGTCGTATGATGAAATTTGTAAATGCATCCAGTACAAATGAGTTATCCATTGTACGGTAGCATTTTTAGGATGCCGTTGGTTTATGGTCGACCCGTCCAGTTGGACGTCGTGTCGACGTATAAAACTTGTAAGTCGTAAATAAATTGAGATGTACAAAATAACAATGATCCATTTGTTTCTCTTTCCATATTGTTGTTATTTTACATATTATTTAAATGTAGTATCCGACCAAAGCTCGATTTACAACATTTACACTGCCGTCTACCTACGGGCAAAGTGGAGGTACTACGTTCATCCAAATCCTAACGTATTTAATTAGTTCAATTTTGGTGCTTAAAATTTATTATTGAATATAATTGCATTTATTCTGTGCAAGTTATATAAACTTAGTAGCAAATAATCTCCAAATTTTTGTCGAATTTTATAACTTACCAGGAATAAAACTATTGAAATTAATATAACATACCTCTATCATGACAAGTCTCATTTTTATTGGCGATTAATTACGGTCGAATTTCGTATCACTAGTATGTTTCGTATCATTAGTATGACAGTTTGAAAATACAGAAATTATCTATCAAACTAACAAAGTGATGAAAAATTAATGTTTTAATTCACACGAGATCCATATATAAATCAAATATATCAGACATCATATTATTAAAGTAAAAAAAAAACGACAGCTCTTCTTTATATAATCTTAATCTTTAATTATAACAATTCAAGTCATTTTCAAATAGCGCAACGCAATAGCATGGCTGAGTGCCGCAATCTAATTGTTGAGATTTATATATGAAATCACTGCGTAGCGCAAATATTCAACACCAACAAAATATTGTTTGACCAGTATCTACCATTTTATTTACCACCAGTTGCAGGCTGGTCGGCGTAATTTATCATAACAAATATGATGTTTTAGATCTGTACCAATAGTCAAGGATTTTATTAATCCTGGTAAAAGAAAAAAAACACACATAAATATTTGCGTTCAAGCTTCTAAAATCATCAGGCCGTAGACGCCTAACTCATATAAGTTATTTAAATAATTATTCAATAGTATGTTTACAATAATAAACACTTATTACGTAACTTTAAAAAAAACTGATATCTAATATTTAAAAAAAAACTCAAATATAAGTAGTATACATTAATTTAATTAACGCGTTCATAATAAATGAATATGTATCACAAACGCAACAATTGCCGACATATCAGTTGTATTAAATGGTATCTATGAAAATGTGCTGCATGTGCGAAATACAAGCAGGCCTATACATTTACTTACAATATACATAAGTACATCATAAATATACTATTCAAATTGAATGATACATTTTCAAATCATTTATGTTTTCACTACATGATTAGTTAGTTTTAATTTCTAAACGTACTTATATGCTACAAAAGTTGAAAATCTTTCAATGTCAAGAAATTAAATCCGTTGAAATTTTGATTATTTACTGAAAATTATTGTGTTTATATTATTATAACTTTTGTATTATTATGTGTTTATTTATAATATGTGGAAAAGTACTAAAGGCCTATTTGTACTGTGCAAAATAAATAAAAATCCTATTAATAAAATCATTCACATTAAATACAATTACGTTACGTGAGGGTACGATTTAAATTTTTCTCGACACATTTTTTTCTTTCTATTTGTAGCTAAAATAATGGGGAAAATAGATGAAAATACTAGACATAAAAGAAAGGTGATTCTTTTAAAATATAAAGACAAAAAAGAAAGTTTAATTTTATCTAAAACTGTTAAAAGAAGAAAGGAAAAACTAACATTACGAGTTCAATGCAACACTAAGATAAGAAAGTCTCTAAACAAATATAAATTAAATAAGAAACATCCTGATTTTAAAACACAAATAAGAGAGCGAATCGTTCCATGTTGCTTACGAGCAAGGTGTGCAGCGAAAAAGAAACATATTAAAATACCTCAGCAACAGGATCACAAACACAGAGAGGCAGGACAAGTGAGTATCAAATATCAATTCTATTGTTTATAAAACTTATTAAAATAAACTTAGTCAACAAATATACATTTATTTTGTAATTTAAAGATAATGTATTTATTCTTGTTAATTAAAGTTAAAATCATTATCTCAGGGCATGAAGCATCATCATCAAATAAAAATGAAAAGAAGAATGAGTTTATCATCTATATCCTCTATTGAAATGAGTGATGAATCAAATAACAGTTTGATGTATGAAAACATAAGCTCTGACAGCTCTTACACAGATGATGAAATTGAAACTTTGATGAATTCTACTAGAAAGGTATGTTTTAACTTCATATAATTATATTCATAACATATTGTTATTCAAGTAAAACATCTCAAAATTTAAATTCAGATAAATACTTAAATATATGTTTGATTAACTTTTAATAATATATTACACACTATAAAAATATGTTAAAATATTTTTTAGAGAATGAAAGATTTACACAATGAATGTAAGCTGTTTCCCAGACAAAACTCTGCTTCTACTCCTGTCTCAAATAGATGTGAGGATATTAATTTATCTATAAACTCCCTCGAAACATTGGTACTTGAAGCTGATGACAGTAAGGAATATTTGGAAATGTATGATTTGAAAAATGAAGCTTATTCTCCTACAATGAGTACCGAAGACATAAAATATGAGTCATTTATAACTAATAATAATAAAGAATTAATGCATATATTCAAAGACACAGAAAATTGCTATGAAAATCAATTTCAGAGCGAAGACAAAATAGATGATATAGTGATTATAAAACAAGAAAAAAATAACTTTGAACATAAACATAACCCATGTCATACTAAAGTAAACATTAATAATTATCCCATAAAGTAAAAACTTTATGGGGATTATATATCCCCATAATAATATAAAGTATTTTGTATTTTTTTTTATTTTAATAATTTATTAAAGATATTATGTTGTACTAATGAAAAATTTTAGGAAATGATAGCATCCTGTTATTTTAGTTATAAATATATTCCCTTAAGGAACATGTAATAAATATACAAGATTTAAACAATTATTTATTACAATAATTTGTATATTATTGAGTTGGCTGATTGTTTGTTGTTGAATAAATAATATTAACATACTTATTAAAGTGCTTTAGGTCATTTGAAAAAAAAATGTGATTTTATAAAATAAAAAAATTAGAAAAATAAATTTATTTTATTTAACAATCTTTTCATCTTGTGTTTGAAAATTTAAAACTTTAAAATGAATAAAGGCGCAACAATTGCGTAAAAGTTAACTTGAAAATACGTATTAAAAGAAATATGTATAATAATCTTATTTATCTCTTCTTGCATATATTATAATAATACCATGACGTATCAGTTAAAAAAAAGATGTAATGACAATAAAATATATAAGTATAATAAACTTTAATACATATTTAGAATTCGTCGTCTTCCGACATGTCAACTTTTGTCTGATGACGAATTTTCGCCTTTTTTTTAATATCTATCTATCTATCAATTCGATAGTATTAATCGTATAATTATATATTTAATCGTTTATTCCTTAGATTTTTTATTTCGTTATTTTAGAACTCACAAAATGTTATGCACAGTGTCTTGATCATTGTTAAGCCCCATATTAATGTGTATTATTCATTCTTACAAAATTGATACGGCAAAAAGGTGGATATTTTATATTTTACGCTATTATTTTAATTTAAAGATAACAAATAGGCAAATCTATATTATTTAATAATTAAAGCATCATTAGAAATCGCTACCAAAACAAAGATTTTTTTTATTCAATGCAATAATCGACTACATTCCAATTAGTGTCAATAAATGATTCGAGTTCCCTCGATTTGTAATAAAAATGAATAATGAACATAACCTAATGACAGAGTATAATCAAAATAAAATTGTCTTAGTGACATGAAAATTACCTATTATAGGTACTTTTTTATGAACAAGCAACTTTAATAGCAACGTCAAAACTCAAAATTGACAACAAACATTGTATTGCTGAAACAGAAAAAAATATTGTCGTAAATTTAACTTAATAATAATTCAGTTTATATCTCATAGTACTTGTTATACAGACTGAATAATAAGGCAACTCGATCTTAAGAATTTACAGTAACATATTTTAAGAAAAACTACGCTGTGAAACTTACACAAATAAATGACCGATTGTAAGTTTGTGCACTTTTTAATTTACTTTAAGATAGTTGAGGAATTTTATTTATATCGAACGTAAACAAACTTATTTTAGTATATCTATATTAACGAATAAAACAAAACTTAAATAAACTAATAGTAACAATATTGAATAATTAGATTGTGGCAATTTTATTTATAACCCAAAAGTAAAGTACACAATGTACTAGAAATGTTGACACACTACTTTTACTAAGCCGATAAAATTTAATTTGAAAAGTGTTAAGCAGTAGATTCTGAGCCTACTGGATACTTAATCCAAAATATAAATAGCAATAAATTACATTTTTTATTTACAGGAATGAAATGTCTAAGGTGAGAAAGACTACCTCTTCATTTACATAATTATAAAATAAATAAGTCAATAGATACTATATTAAAAAAAAATTATACAGCATATGTACGAAAATTAATGTCTTAATTTTTTAATTATAGAAAAATTATTTTGCTCAGTATAAAAGTCCCAACACTGTTATTGTTCCAACTGCTGTATGTTTTCCACCTTCACCTAAGAGACAAAAGGTGGAAATTCCTCTGGTAAATATAAATATGTATTTATTTACTTTTATATACCATTTTTATTGTTGTATTTTTCATTCTATATATATACAAAAGAAGTGTGTTACTATAATCAAGGGTATTTGTTTATTAGTAGATAAGTGTTAGTTTTAATTAGTCACAACATTCTCTCAATCAAAATGTATGAAATCATTTAGTAGATAAATACTAATTAATATGCTTTTATTAATTTGATTTACACCTAACAATAAAATACAATACAATAATTTATCAAATATATTGCTTTAATAAAAATCAAATAAATGTTTAGCGTAGTAAAATCAAGTAAAATTATGTTATAAAATATAAAAGTGTGTTATACTTAATATACTTTAATACATACTTAATTTTGTAAATAGAATTGTAATAAACTCACCAACCGTAATTACTTTAATTTCTACAGCAAAGCCAATCACCACAACATGTAGACTTAACTTTTTTGGATGACTTTAATATTGACGAAATAGTTGAATGCTTATTTAATTGTGATAGTAATGATAGAACTTTGCAAGAAAAAGTAAAAGGCTCAGACACTTCACCTCTAACAAGTGAGCAAAATGAAATAGTTTTAAGTAAAGAATCAATAGCTAATGTAGTTATCAATCATAACTATAATGGAAATAATTATGAAGCAGTTGTCATTGAAACAGATACTAAAAATGTATTAAATATTTCTCTAAAAACCAATCAAAATGTAGAGGAAAAAGACACAACTACAAACAAAGATTATATAGATAAAATAGAAAATCTTGTACACAAGTTGCAGACTGATCAAGTTTCGGAAGACAATATTAGATTACAACTCAATAACAACGAAATTCAAAGCAAGTCTAAAGAAACTGATTGTAAGGAAAATAGCACAGACAAAAATGAGTTTAATGTAACAAAAAATAGTGATTGTTTAGATTCAAACAAACCTACTCACTTTGACAATGATACTGTTATAGAAAGAGATAAGCAAGACATGAAATTAATTCAAAAAGAAGTAAATAAACCTAATAAAATTAAAGGAAAAAAAGAATTGCTAGGACAGCCAATATGCTATAAACATAAAATATATCCTATAAATGCTGTTCAATGCAAAAAAGACAATCTATGCAAAGAGTTAGGGAGAAAAATGTCTTATCATTTACATACAAATTATAGCGTGGAGTTAATACATTATGGTCGATTTTCTAGGATATTTAAATGCCAAGATTCTGTTGGTCAACAGTATGCAGTTAAGATGTTAAAGTTTGTATCATTTTATAATCTTAAATTCATTCAAACTTGCTGGGAACTGATCCAATTGTATATAATTATATACAATTTATTTTTCAGTAATAAATCAGATAAATTTATCCTTGGTGTGAAAAAAAGAAAAATGTTAATCGAGATTCAAACTGATATTCCAAAAGATAATTTATTCTGTGTGTATTTAAAAAAGACTTTTTACGTTAATGGTTTTTGGTGCTTTTTGATGGAGTTTTATCCGAAAAATTTAGAACAAGCACTGCAGGAGAAACCTTTTCACATTAATATGGTACAAGATCTTTCTAGGCAGCTTGTAGCAGCTGTTACATTACTCAGGAATAATGAAATAGTTCATTCTGGTAAGTACTATAACTCTCAAACTATATTTGTTATAACTACTGCAAACAATATTTGTAAAAAATCTCTCATAGATTTTTCAAAATATTCTTTTTTTTTAGATATTAACCCTTGTCACATTTTACTTAATAGTTCTAACACGAAAATGAAATTATGTGGTTTTGATGGTTCCTATTATATATTTGAGGCTGAAATCTCACCACATATAGGTTCTGTATCATACCGGGCACCCGAAGTGATATTGGGTTACTCAGCTGGATTTAGTATTGATGTATGGTCTACTGCTTTAATAATACACCAAATGGCAACTGGTCAAAAACTATTTCCCGGCTATCATAACTGGGATATTTTATACAGACAAATGTGTACTTTAGGTAACATTCCGTGTGATATGTTAAATAGATCGCAATTTACCAATAAATATTTTGTTCATGGAATATTTAAGAAAAACATTGGTTTTAAAGAGGAGGTATGTATTTTTAAAATATTGATTACTTTGAGTAAATACTTTGTTTCAGTAGTTGTTTTAAATTTGGTTTAATTTTTATATTTAAGTTTCTGTAACAAAATTTTCCTAGAAGATATTGCTAAATAGATAAGGCTACCTTTTGAACCTGCTGTACATATTGAGTTATAACGATTGTTTTGTGTGCGTGCAATTTTATAATAATTTATTTTTCTTTTACTCTTATTCATATTGGTATTTTTTAAGAACATGATTGTGACGAAACTTGCTTGTGAGATCAGATTTTAATTTTTATGCTAAAAGCACAAAAAGATTGCAACTTGTGTAGAACATTAAATTTTAATACTCTAATGTTTGAAATATTTTAAGTTTTAAAAAGCTATTTCTTAAATTCCAGAAAATGGTAAACAATATATTTAAAAGACGCGATAAGATATCGAAAACAGTTTATGATGCCTACTACAGTCATTGGGCACCTTCCAGATCAAAAAAGCAGAAGTCCACGGATGTTCAAAAGATTAATTCCCTAATTAGCTTACTCAATCAAATGCTGGTTATTTATCCGAACCACAGATTACCTATTGAATTTGTTTATGCAAATCCGTTTATATATGAGATGTTTGATTGTTGAATAATTTTGATTGTTTTGTCAAACGTTGAAATGTCTGTTGAATTGCTACTGAATTAAGGTTAAGATTCTTTATATATTTCATATTTTGAGAGTATCCACTCATTCGATTATTTTTGTTAACCCTGAATTTATGTCTTGTGATTGATGTGAATTTATGTTAGTTAATGTTTATATTGGTTGCAATAAAAATATCTTGTCATACATTATTTTATTTGCTATGAAAATTTAGAAACTGACAATTGAAATAGTAGACATTATTTATTGAATGTCATTTATTCGACTTTTTACAAAAAAAAAAACGAATTGTTTTTCAAATCCTAGATTCTGATTACCCTAAATGTGAATCAGATTTCTTATTGGCCGTTATATATTATTAGCTGTAATTTTGTTGCGTAGTGATACTAATCAAAAGCTTTTTATAATAATTCTAAGAACAAAGTGTATACTTTCGCTATATACATAGCTTACATTACAGATATTTATTATATTCACTTCAGCAGTTAAAGTGGTAAAGTTAGCAGGATGTGAATAATGGTCTTAGGGTTATAAAATGAAACAGGATCGAAGTGAAGGACAACTTTTATTTGTATAACTACTAAGCTACACGAAAGTAAAATTTGATTTTTGGAAAAGGCGATCCGACGATATATATCAACAAAAATACATACAGTACTCTTAGTATTAATTAAATACTAATTAGATAATGGAAAGGGTTATCGTTATTTGGCAATTCTTGTAAAAATGATTTACTGTCTTGTGGATGGTTTTCTTTAACTGCACTAGGATAACTAGAATGGTATATAATTTACTATATCGGCAACAGTGCTCTTTGGACCTTATCATCGTATCATACTGTTTAGTATACGTCATATGTAGGTTTTATATAAATTTAAAAGAAAGTTAAAAACTTAGCGATATTAGTTTTTTTTTTTTGTAAAATAAACATCGTAGACCAATCTTCACGCTTACTTGCCTCGATCGGCAATGATATAATCAAAGTATGTTATGATTGCAAAGTGATCATAGAGACACTGACCTGCCCTGGCATTTCCTTGGTGTGTCCGTCGGGCACGTGGAACAGCACGAGCGGGGTGGCGCGTCCGGTGTGCTGGGAGGGGGGTGCGGGGGCCACATCCACCCGGAAAAACCCGCGACGCTGCAGCTGGATCACGTCGCCCACCCTCAGTTGGCTCATCGACGGTTCGCCAATCATTTGGACCTCCCACTGTAACAAGATCATTTTATTGCACTATCTTCAGATTTTATCATTAGAAAGCAAAATAAACTCTTTTAAAAACACTGTATTTTAAAAATTAAAATATATAATTAAAAATTGTTATGAAATAAAAAAAACACTTCCAAATATGGAGAAAAACTGGAACACTAGTATGAAAACATTAAAACAACTGTAACTTTCTTCTTTTCTTTCTTTGTTTTCTTTCTTTTTCTTTCTTTGTTTTCATCCGTGCAGTGACGGAGAAAGAATACATTTCACTGCCCCTTTCCCATGGGTGTCGTAAGAGGCGACTAAGGGATATCATCTGGTGGTAGGATGATAAACATCCGCCTGGCTTGTTACCACCGTACGCATGGTGAAAATCTCGTGAAGTGGCTTGCAGCCGCGTTTCGTACAGCCAGTGCCCGAGCGAGCATTGCCGCGATGGGTGTTGGTCCAGTGGAGACGGCTGCTGAACCAATGCCGGGGGAAATTCCACACTTTGCCCATCCCTATCGTGGCAATACGTCGCTCGCTTCACGTCTCTTTACGAGGCGTGAAGAGGCATCTTGCGGGCCGGCAAGGCGAGGGCGGCTAGTGCAGAATCTTCTTCCAGACTGGCCGTCTGGCCGTACTGGCCGTCCTCGCGTTTGGACTCTACTACCACTTAACATCAGGTGGAGTAGAGTCATTTGCCCACCCGGCAAATATAAAAAAAAAAAAAAAAAACTTTGAAACACATTGATGTATAAATTACTTTAATCTTATCGATTGTTGTGACAAGCAAAAATTACATGTAATGCCTCTCTGTGGGAGTTATTAAATACAAATATATTATTTTACCGGAGGGGGAAAAATAATTATGATATTAATTCTCTAATATTACAGGCTTTTAAATTATATGACTCACCTATAGAAAGTCTTTTGAATATATAAATATGGTACCTTTCCATATGAACACTAGTTTTAATTCAAATACATAATAGAAATTATTGTATATATATATGTATATTTAATTTGACCTTGAATCAATACTCTCATTATGCCTAAATAAGTTTAACTTGAAAACCCTACCCTAGTTGGATGACCAATGTACTGCTTGAAGTCTTCGTCCTTGCCCAGTAATGGTTTTGATATGATATGGTCGAAATACACACAGTATGTCTCAACCACATCAGACTGTGGTGCATCAGCAAGCCAGGTCACTTTAATTGTTTTCTTATAATCTTTATTCTCGAGGTTTGGTGTTCCATCAATACTTGTTACAGTACCGTCTGGTGCCCTGGTAAATAACACAAAGGTTATTTTGGTTATAATTTTAATAATAAGATAAATATAATGCATTAGGTACCCGACCCATACATATAAATCTACATATGAGTGTTTTTTTTCATCCTTCATGGTTCAAGACTAGAAGCAGCATGGTGAAGATCCCAATAATTGAGGAGGCCTTAGCTTAGCAGTGAGACATTAATACTCACCTAGCCCAGGTTTACTATCCAAGATTTCGCATTTAAATTGTTACTTTATTAGTCAAGATACAAAATATTTTGAATAATAAATTACCAAAAATGTAATGCACAAATACTATTTATTTTAAAATTTATATTTAAATTTTTAAACTAACATAAAATATATTGGATGTTACTTACTTGTGAATTTTGTCAATCATAACATTTCCATAGTTAATAAACGTAGCATTCTCTCCTTCCTTCAATGTCTTCGCATCAACTTGGTCGATGAGGAGTCTTTTTGTTACCGAGAGTGTTTTAGTACCAATAAGTGGGTTCTTAGGATGTAACGCTACAACCAAACTAGTGTCTTCACTAAATCCATTAAGATTCACAGGCACCGGATTCATTTCTAGAGCAGTGTAGCGAGGAGCTATCGGGTCTATAACCTAAACAACCAATAGTGTTTTTGAGTGGTACTCAATTGCATTTACATTAGTAACGTTTAGAATATCAGGATTACATTGACTCTGTGGTAGGGCTTTGTGAGAGCCCATTTCCACTTGTCACATATTCTACCACCAAACAGCAATAATTAGTATTGTTGTGTTCCGTTTCGAAGGGTAAGGCAAGACATAACATCTTAGTTCCCAAGGTTGGTCCTTGGCTCAGTAACAATGTAAGGGATTGTTAATATTTTTTACGTCATGGTCAAGTGTTATTTCAATAAACCAATTCAATATTGGTTATATATTGTAAGGAGACATTTTGAATGAGAAACCACAAGATTAAACATATTTAATTGTGCGCAAAAGCGAATCAGTGACTAAGTGACGCAACTAATTAGCATGCGACCGCATGAGTGAGTAAATAACTGAAGGAATGAGCAATTGTCTGTACGAGTAAGTGATTACCTTCTTGTTGATGGCCCAGATCTTGTCCCACTCCATGAAGACGACGGAGCGGCTGGAGCCCTGCGCGCGGATGAACTGCCGCAGCGCCTCCACGGACAGCCCGCGCCGCAGCACGCCGCGCACCGTCGGCATGCGCGGGTCGTCCCTGACACACACGGACAGCGTCTCACACTTGTCTAAGTATGACTTTAGTTATACGGCTCAATCAAGAACTTCTTAGAAGTGCATGTACTTGAATATTTTTAAGGTCAAAATGAGTGCCAATTACGCAATATTAGAGTGTCACTTACTAGATTTCAATTTCTCTTTATATTTCGCTATTTTTAAAATAATTTATTGTTTTGAGCAAACAGTTGTTAAAAGCACAAAAATATAAAGAAAACACGTTACGAGCGGTGATAGAGTAAAGCTGTGCCTGAAATGCTTTACTTTATTCTACTGTCGCTTACTGGGTAACGGAATTACATATAAATATATGTTTACATACTATTATACACATACATATTATAGTATTATTTTTATTAAATATTTTTACGTATAAGTATTTTAGATTTTCTTACCAGCCATCTACATGTCCTTGCTCAACGAACCAAGTAAGTTTTCTCTTCGACAACACAGTGTTTGTCATGCTCAATCTAAAAAAAGAATTTTGTGTTATGATTGGTTTTTTGTTGAACTCCTTATTCATTATATCTTTTTATTTATGAAGAAAATATCACAATAAAATATCATACATACCTACTGTATTCCCATATGTATGGTTTTCTCAGCTTCAAAGCATCTATAAACCAGTAGAACTGAGGGTCTCGATCGTGGTATTCCATTGTCCTCAGCACATGCGTCACGCCCTCCACTGAATCCACAATCGGACACGCGAAGTCGTAGGTTGGATATACCCTGAAACATATGCATCATTTGATTATTTAGAAAATAAACATAACTTAAATATTTCTTAGGGGACATAGCATGACGTCAAGTTATTACTTATCCATTGCTAAATAATAAACATCATTTAAAAATACATTGCTCTAAAAAGGCGATTAAAAATGTCTCATAAAATTATATAACTCCAGCCTCCAGGACTAAAAATAAATCTATGAATGAGTAAACATAAACAAACCTTATATTTATATATTCTATATGATTTGCTAATAGCTCTATATGAATTGCTAATAAACAAATATTATATATTTATAGTACAACATTATTTCATTTCGCGAATCTTTTATAAATACCATAGACTATCCAACTTATCGACCAATGATATTAGTTGAATTTAATGTAAAAGTTGTTATTTATCTTTAATCTTGTGGTTGGAATATAGTGTATATGAGAGGCAAACTTACTTGTACTTGGTACCGGTCCGTGGATGCGGTTCAGGTTTGCATCTGTAGATGGTAGGGTCACGCATACAGCCGTTAGTTGACTGCATATCAATCTTCGCTCGGACGCAGTTCTGCACTCCCACTGGAGTACCGTTCAACATCTCCTGCCATAGACGCAGATTCTCTTCAACCGCTGGAGGAAACATATTTATATATTAAAATCAAACTACTTAAATCAAAATAAGCTCTCTTCTCTCTAGCACTTTTAAATCGTTATTTTTAACAAGATTATATGAAAAATAAAATTACAGAACATAAGTTTATAAAATATATATATATTATTTTTCATAAGTTTTGCAAAAGCAGACAGAATAATGACAAAAGACATTCTTTTAACGACATATTTAGCCGAATGTCTCATTTTAAAATCAATATGTAATTGGATACATAATTTCATTGTTACCAGCAGAAAAAAAGTGTCAACTAAACACAGTTGAGAATAAACTAAAGAACGAAGAAGACGATAGTCGCATTGTTTTTTATTTTCATTAGAAATATATAACTTCTGCAATATTCATAATATGCTTCTATTGAGTGTCTGTCCTTCTCATAAAAAGACTGCTAAATACGATCTCTAAGTGATGTTTTATAATAGAGATATTTTAAATATACTAAAGATACACAAAAACTCTATCTCAAAAAAAAACTACTCAAAATTTGTGAAAACGAAAACAAGTCTCAATCAATTTATATCGCGATCATATAAACGTATGACTTACAATTGTTTCTGTTACGGCTCTCAAGCTTCTGTTCTCTTTCCATCTTCATCTGCTCCGGGGGTGTGTTATCGACGAACGCTTTACCTTCCTTGATAAGGTTTTCACAGAATTGTATCATCATATCGAAGTATTGTGACGTGTGCGTGTACATATCTGGCTTTATTTCTAGCATCTCAACATCTTCGAGGATGACCTTGAAAATTAATTATTAATTTTTATCGGCTTGGCTTTAATAAAATACTTTTAAACTGTTAGAGATTAAGAGGTGAGAAGTTAAAGAACAAATCGAACAAAAACAACAAACAATTCAATTTACGTTACCTTTTCAAATTCAGCGTTCTCCTTAGCCGGATTTGTATCGTCGAATCTCATAATTAATTTCCCTTCAAATGCTTGCTGGTAATATTGATTTAACAAAGCAGCTTTCGCGTGACCAATGTGAAGATACCTAACATAAATTATTTATTTATTATACAACTTGACTATCACTGAAATACTTTTATTACAGACTCACACAACAGATAAAATTTTATTGATTCTGATAGTGGTAACTTTACTACTGTAAGTCACAAACTCACTTTTTTATTGATGTGAATAGTCATTTTATTTATTAAAATTCATTTATTTTATGACTAGCAATGCTTATTTTTAAAATTGAACTATTATTCCTATTTCGTCTCCATCTAAAACCAAAGCTTCTGTTAGAAGTGGCTACAACAATTTCACAGATGTAAGGATGAACCTGCAACTTACATATTTCTGGACAGTGCATTAAACTAATGAAAACTATCATATACTTAGTATATATCCACTTTTATAGTGAGTTATAAATATTGAATAACATGATTTATGTAAGTGCTTTGAAT
Organism: Nymphalis urticae; assembly: GCA_905147175.2. NCBI lineage: Eukaryota > Metazoa > Arthropoda > Insecta > Lepidoptera > Nymphalidae > Nymphalis > Nymphalis urticae. The sequence goes on from LR990002.1 coordinate 3,153,264, forward strand.
AAAGATACACTTAGATAAAGTTTTTTAAATAAGTAAATATATGCATACCCTGATGCCTCAGGCGGGAAACGTACGACAACTTTGCCCATTTCTGCATGTGGCAGTTCAACAAATTTGCCTTCTTGCTTGTTTGATGATGCTGGTGCTTTGACAACTGGTTGTAATTTCCTAGAAAATTCAATACATACAGTTTATTAAAATATCAAATATTCATTAACTTTACTTATCTATTTATATATTCCATAAAAAACTTTACCATTTCAATATCTATTGCATGATTGGTCTAAAATAAAACTAAACTATATCCTATTTAATGACAAAGTCTGCTTTCAAAATTTATTAGTCTGTCCAATATTAATACTGGAGCAGCGTGGTGGAATAAGCTCCAAACCTTGTCCTTTAAAAAAGGGAGAGGAGGCCTTTAGCCCTGCAGTGGGACATTCACAGGCTGTTACGGTACGGTTACGGTCCAATTATGTGCTCACATAATTGTATAATGAACATTTAAACACACAATTTTGCATATGTATAAAATTACTAATAATTAAAGCAATAGTTAATTAAGGTAAATACCTCGAGCTTGCCATAGATATAATTTTTAGGACATCTCCGGGCATATCTTTTAGAGCTTTAACAACAGGGTCTTGAGCTTTAACTAGATTCATCCAACGCTTTATGTTAGATAGAGGAACACTATCTGGTATTATATTAAATGCTGCAGATTCTGCAAAATATAAATAACAAATATTTTATTTAAGGTATACATATATATATGTATATTGAAGATTACATCTATATTTTATCATTTGTAGCACCATTCACCAGCAGTGCAATAAAAAAAGTAAATGGGGTTAGTGTTCTACAAGCTTGTTTTTATCTTATATGAATTAAAAATAAGATATGATATCAGTAACAATATGATATTTTATATGCGTTTTACTTACCATATAAAACACTAAATATAGACAAATCAGCCAATGTTAATGATTCACCACCTAAGTAAGTTTGTGGACCGAGAATCCTATCAAGATATATAATTGATTTTGGAATTTCGTCTTCTATAACAAGGCTAAAAGAAAGCCAATGGTTCAATGTTACTTTCTGCAGAGGATCCGTTGATTTATTGAATGCACTGTCGAGCAGTCTTATCAAATCATTGCTTGTTGAAAATGGAATAGTTTTGGTTGAATTCGAGTCTACTTCATACTTAATAAAAGATACATTGCCCCATTCAATGTCTATTTTTTTACCAGCTGCTTTAAAAAATTCTGCGGCAAGCACACCACCTGAAATATAATATTAAAAAGTGCTATTTTAAACCTCACTCTATAAGCTACGAAAAAACATATGTTAAGTGAGAAAAATTACCGAATGGTGGCTTAGCTCTGTTACATACAATTTTCATGATAAAGTTTTATTAATAGGTGTTAAAAAGTTATTATAGTCCTAACACATATAATTGTACTTTTAGACGAAAACCGCACACGATGTAGACAACTGTCAAATACTTTGAAGTTTGAAGTCTCTAGTACCTATTAATTTGAAGTTTAATATTGATCCTTGAGACATAAATTGTGTACGTTTAAAAACACTGGTTTTTAACGATGAGTTTGGGTCTTAAGCAAAAGTAATCATCACAGTATCATTTTTTTACAAAAAAATAATTGTAAGTTATGGGTATGGCAAACATACTCTATACGCCAAACAAGTGGATATTTTTATATTTAATATATGTTTATATAAAGTCCTGAATTAAATTTAAAGTTAAATAGCGGCACTTTTTACTTTGTTTTGTAATTCATAATAATAAACATGGTATATAAACTGTCATATTAAATACCAAACCAATTTAAAATAATCGAATCGATAATCAAATATTACGTTACCAACTCACTAGTTCCATCTGTCAAAAAACCGAGTGTACACTATACTACACAACACTATCAAGCTCTCTGAATTCTGTGCTACCAACACCAAGTACAAATTTAAGTGTCAAATTTAAAGTAGGATAATATTGTTTTTGTTTTAATGGTTGTTAATAATCCACAATTACAATTAGAATAATTTTTAAAGTATTTCTTATAATTAACAAAACAATTCGTCTAGAAACTGGAAGTCAAACTGATACTTTTTAATACAATTAAAAATTTAGAACAAACTCTTAAAAAGGTAATGAAATCAGTAGATTAATCATATCGTTAATATAAATAAATATTACTGTGAATTCTACTGTAAAAAATGGAAATGAATAAATGAAACAGGAAGTTATAAAAATAATTTAGGTCTGAAAAGCTCAATGAAAATTTACTTAAATCATCATGAAAAGACAAAATGTTCGAACTCTTTCATTGGTCGTATGTACATTTACATATCTTCTTATTGGAGCAGCAGTATTTGATGCATTGGAGTCCGATACTGAGAGCAAAAGATGGGAAATATTATCAGGTAAATATGATCATTATAAAATCTTTTTTTATTTTTTTTTAGCATAAGTAGCTATATGTAAAAAGTCCCATCAAAGCAAAAATATTCTCTTATTATCTTAAAGTAACTTGTTGGTTTCTCCCATTTTACCTTAATCATAACTTTATATTGTATTAATTCAATTTACATTTATTAATTTTACTTTGCACGATAAAAAAAAATTACAATGTAATGTAAATTATGTATTAGAATCACTTGAAGATCCAATAAATATATAATCCTTATAAGTAATATAATATAATAGTGGTACTGTTATGATTAATTTTAGATATGAAAAATGGTCTTGTGCGAAAATACAATATAACACCTGAAGATTACCACATGATAGAAATAGTTATTATAGAGAACAAACCCCACAAGGCTGGACCACAATGGAAATTTGCTGGCGCCTTCTATTTTGCTACAGTTGTGCTTGCGATGATTGGCTACGGTCATTCCACACCAGTGACAGTGGGGGGAAAGGCATTCTGTATGGCTTATGCGATGGTAATATTGATAAATAAACATTGATTATTGTAGTTGTAATGAATTTATTAATTGTAAGCAATGATTTTATTGGCATAAATATGTTTACTTGGTGGTAGGCTTGTTGGGTCCTCATAACATATATGAAGGTCCAACTAATATGAAGCAGATTCCTGCTATGTTTATAATTAGTACTAATAATAATCCTGGGACATTATTCACACACGGCCATCAGATCCCAAACTAAGCAGAGCTTGTACTATGGAAACCAGACAACTGATATATTACATATACTACTTTTCTTTTGTAAATACATACTTATATAGATAATTACACCCAGACTCTGGACAAACAAATATGTTCATGCACACAAATGTCTGTCCTGGGTGGGAATCAAACCCACAACCTTCGGCGGGAAAGGCAAGTATCTACCAATCACGCCAACCGGCTCGTCAAATGTATTGACTTAGTATTGTAGTCTTCTGGTTTGTAGGGCGATTGAGGATTTTTTATTGTTGGGTTCAGTACAACTCGAAGGTAGTGTCATTTCATTGATTATATTATATGAATAGTACATTCACTTTGCATAAAAATAATTTGTGAAATAATTAACTTTTTGGTTATTGTTTTCAGGTTGGCATACCACTGGGTCTAGTTATGTTTCAAAGTATTGGCGAGCGTCTAAATAAATTTGCATCAGTTGTCATTAGGCGTGCTAAGTGCTACCTCCGCTGCAATACGACTGAAGCCACAGAGATGAATCTTATGTTTGCAACTGGTATGCTTTCGTCCATCATTATAACAACAGGTAAGCTATGTCATATTATGAAACTCATATCATTTCTTGAATACTTGCCGTGAGTCTAGTGGCTTCATATAAGACCATAGATCCCTAGATCCTGGGTTCGAATCCCAGGTTGAACTGATAAAAAGATATTGGGATTTTTTGTTGAAAAATTCCAAATAGCAGCCTAGAGTATGGAAGTTTAATGTGGGTTTATTCCCGTACCTCGGAAGGAGACCTTACATTAAATTTATCTAGAATAAATGACATGCATCTCTTTTGTAGGGGCTGCGGTGTTTTCTCGTTACGAAGGATGGAGTTACTTCGACAGTTTTTACTATTGCTTCGTAACTCTGACAACTATAGGCTTTGGGGATTATGTTGCTTTGCAGGTATTCGTATAACGATTAGTAATGCGCTCTATATGTTAGTTACCATTCATTTAATGCTTATTAGTTATTTATAAAACAAAAGAAAATAGTTTAAGGAACTATTAGGTTTAAGGAACTATATTTGAATCCGAAGCAGATACGAGATGTGACATCAAACTTGTTAATACTATTTGATCTCTGCATCATATTGGACGAAAACTAATTCTAAATCTTACTGGGTCATACAACTTACTCATCACATATTCTACCGCCAAACAGTAGTACTTAGTATTATTCTGTTCGGGTTGGGAAGCTGAGTGAGCCAGTAACTGCAGGCACAAGGGATGTAAAAAACCTAAGGTCTACTGGCAGAGGTGGTGACCACTTAACACCAGGTGGACGATTTGCCAGTCTGTTATATGTGTCAAAAAAAAAAAAAACACTTAAATGTTAAATATTTTTCTCTTATGTATTTAAATAAATACCTTATAAATTATCAACGATAAGTAATCTTTACATATTGCCTTTATCTAAACTAATTTTATAGTTCTGGTAGGTATAAAGCACTCTTCAGATATTTCAATCGCTAAGTAGAAAAGAAAAGTATTTATATATATTTCTTTACGAATAGAACAATGACAAAGTATGCACAATAACACAAGTATTGAAATAACACCAAGACTAAGTGTTACTTTAATTATTTATTTATAATTGATTATTTAAAATAACTATGGCGACGGCTTGAATTAACTTCATATTACAATGAAATAATATTATAACTAATAATAAATACTAATTTGCCACCACTCATCACTTGCTCTAAGTCAAAAGTCAAAGTCAAAATCTTTATTCAGTATATAAGCGTTACACTTGCTTATTGATTGTCATAAATCTACAACCGGTTCGGAACCTCAGACCTGAGAAGAACCGGCGAAAAAAACTCAGCGGGTTTTTTTCTTTATATCTCATCCTTCCGCCAAACAGCAATAATTAGTATTGTTGTGTTCCGGTTTGAAGTTTGAGTGAGCCAGAGTACTTACAGGCACACGGTCATTGCCGTATTGGCAATTTAAGAAGTGGTCTAACCGTGGGCGACTTTGTTACCATCACTTGCCACCTTCCTGTGAATAAAAATACAACATTTTTGTCTATGGTATTTTATTTAATTGGTACGTGGGTAGTAAGAAAAAATAATATGTACACAAAAATTTCAGAACGATCAAGCATTGACAAGCAAACCAGGCTACGTGGCACTGAGTCTCGTGTTCATATTGTTCGGTCTGGCGGTGGTCGCGGCCAGTATCAATTTGTTGGTGTTGCGGTTCATGACCATGTGAGTGAGATCAAGTTAATGAGGTGTTACTACGTCTCAGTCAACTTTTACTTGGTGGTAGGGCTTTGTGCAAGTCCGTCTGTGTAGGTACCACCCACTGATCACATATTCTACCGCTATATTTAGAATTAGTAATATTTAGAATTGTTGTATTACGGTTTGAAGGATGAGTGAGCCAGTGTAACACACAAGGGACATAAAATCTTAGTACGCGAGGTTGGATGGTGTTTAGACGATGTACGGAATGGTTAATATTTCTTATATCGCCGATGTCTATGGGCGGTGGTGACCACTTACATAATACAATATGAAAAAACTTTTTTCGTTTCTTCTCGTTGGAAAAAAAAAGTATTTTCTTTACCGTCGGTTATTAATATAGACAGAGCGAGCGAAATAATGATAGCGGTCACATTAATATAAATTATTTAATTGCGAAGAAATTTAAAAAAATACAAACATAATATTTTACGACAGGCAAGCGGAGGAGAACGCTCGCGACGAAGACAAAGATGGCTCTAGAATAATGTTGCCAATAGACGGACATCCGCTGGCGGGGCGGCAGCGATCGCACGAGGACCAGGCTTCCGTAAGTCTAACTATTGAAATTATATTAAAGCTGAGGGAATCGCGTTTTTTTACTGAAACATTGAATTACAATATCAATGACTCCTTACATGATTGCACACCTTGGGCAGACGGCCATTTAAAATAATAATATATAACAGTTTTATTGTTGTCAAATCTATATTTTTTATATTTGAGTTTCTGCGCCGGTTGGTCTCGCGTTCCGTTCGAGGTGTGCAATTTGAGAGCCGATAATGATACAGTTATTTTATTTATAAATATATTTTTATATATTCATAACAACACATTAAAATTTATTCTATCTAAAAGTACTGTGTACATTTTTACTATGATAAAAAATATTATACAACTTTTTTGCCATGTTATTTCTTGTATTAACTAAATTTTGATTGTCTCGTTTAATTTTCGAAGGTACTTAGCCTTGAAGTCACCGTATGTAAAGCTCCCCTATACATTATAGGACTAAGTTGGTATAGCCTCCAACCACAGGAGTAAAGACAAATGAACGACATTGACATTCAATTGACGCGATATCATTGGTCGAGATATTTAATAATCTGTGGTATTCATTACAGATGATAAATAAGAGCCGTTTTAATTTAGGTGAAGTATTTTATCGGAACTTAACTTTTAATGGAATAATTTATTATAAATAAAGATAATTAATAATGAACTGTTTTTAGTTTATAAATCGTAATGCGTAAATCTATGGTTTGTTTTTCTTTACTCCTCCATCGATTGGTACAGGATATAGCATGCATATTACATGATTATCATACATACACTTCAGAATCAACGGACTGATATTCTGCGTTAAATAAACAAAAAAAAAAAAAAAACCCACGACATTTATTTCAACTGATGTCGATAGTACTTTGTTAAACATTTCTAACGAGTGTTGTCCGTGCCTTGATGTATCTCTCTGTTATTTGTTCGAGTGTCGTAGTTCTGTGTGCCTGCATGTATTTATTTCCATCACGATCATAATTTCATGATTGACAATGTGCTTTCTGTGTTTTTTTTTTCGTGACTTATTAATTGTCGTGTGCGTTATGATAGTAAATAGTAATCAATTGTGTAAAATCCTAGCGAGTCCGTTACATACACGAATATTCCGTAAATATATCACAGCTGGGCACACCCTGCTCTCTAATATAAAGAACTTATTGTCCCGTGAATTATGTTGCATGGCATAGAATTTCATTTGATACACGCAGCACGTGAGAATTAATTGTTTGCCTGTCTGAATTAATAACCTTTAATGCAATACCAAGTGTTTCGTCCCCTGAATCATCTTGAAATTCGGAATTTCATATATTAATGCTTCAATGAAAATGTATTATGATGATGATGAACGGTTCAGGTGTGTTCGTGCAACTGTCTCGGTAACAAGCAGTGTGAGGGTGGAGCCCTACTGCCGGCGGCTCGTCCGCTGCGAGCGCTGAAGAAGCGCGCCTCGCTCGCGCCTGAACTTGTCGAACGAGCTTCGGTCTAATGTATCGAACTTTAATTTTATAATTACATCGATGCCAACATTGTTGTCAATCTCGAAACTAGTCAAATTTGACAGGATGAAATGGCAACATTTAATGCCTTGTTTATTCACAAACTATACCTAAGGTAGGTTTTTATGATCTAGTTTGTAAGTCGAAGTTAAAGATTATAATTTGTTTTGATGATTGATGTGTATTATCCGCTTTATATGTTATATTCTGACTGACCACCGCCAATGTCTGCTGATGACCATCGCAGGTGTAATTATGTGGAAATAAAAGTAAGTAACAGCCTGTAAATGTCCCACGGCTGGGCTAAGGCTCCTACCTTTTGAAAAGGATTTGGAGCTTATTCGACCACGCCGCTTCAATGCGGGTTGGTGGATACAAACGTCGAGCAAAATAAGAAAAAAAGATCAACCCGATCTTGGTTAAACACAAATACTTTATAAATAAAGTTTTGGTTTATTTTCTTAAGTATTTCTAAATTTATAATTTTACAACGACAATTTTTTTTTCTAAGTTTAAATTTTTATGATAAACGTATCATATGTTTTAGCAAACAATCTTACCTTTTTTAAAATTGTGTTAGTTTTAGAATAGTCACAAGTTGTAGATATATTTTTAGTGACAGCTATTCTTTAAGAACAAACTCGTGAATCGTCGCAGACAACGGTCGTGAAATCTCAGAAATGTATATGCGATATTGACCGTTATAATCCTAACATTTCAATAATATACGGATCAAAATAGTATATCACTATAGTCGGTTGTCAACATTTCACGGGTGAGTTATAAAGTTAGTTCTTACAGAATAGCACTGCAGTTTTCTGTATACAATACTTCCATTTCAGCTGAAGCTTGTGATTTAAGAAAAAAATAGCTTTTTTGTTTTTTCTTGTTATTATATTAATAATAAATTGGTTTAAGAACCAAATAAACGAGTGCCAATATGATGTATTAGAAGTGTGTGTTGGTTTTCTTTTCGATGACGTTTTTATATTATTCTAAAGTTAGCATGTAGAACGTACTGAATACGTTTGTTGCCAAAAATTATACATTTTTAAAATGGAAGTAATTAGTTGTATGCGGTATTATCTCTTAAGGTGGTCCTATTTAAATATTGTTATATTTTTTATTATGATTTAAGTGATATAAGTTATTACTATTCTATTCCAGCTGCAAAACGAGTAAAGACACTCAAACAACTTTATCCTATTTATTTCCACTATTTTTTTGAATTTTTATAATGAATATTACTTTTTTAAAGATATTTGTTTAAAAATAATAATTTGGTAAGTATTAAATAACCATCGGGATATCTCGGTTCGCCTATCCCTTCGTTACCTTGGAAAATAAATGTGTAAAAATATTGTAATGTTAAGGTACACACGGTGCCCAAAAGTGGCACAGTCGATTTGATTGCCAATGAAAGTGCCAAATAATTTAATTAATAACTTATTATGTATTAAATAAATAATTGTAATGGTTTATCTTAGAATAATTAATAATCAATGAAAAAATAAAACGCGCGTAATTGTTGTAGATGTACTTATATAATTTATTATCTGTGATATTGTTTGATCTCATTTTTTCCTCAATTGAGTGTTTTTTGTATTGATATATTAATTTATCGTTTTTCGTGCCAATGTTTGTTTTACAAATAAAAGTTTTAACATTTATTGTTTTATTTTTAAACTAAATGTCTGATATGTAGAAGTAAATGTACTCTACTCTAGAGCAGTGCAGTCCAGTGGATAAATGTAGCCGATCGCAAGCCGATGTAAGTAGGTTCGATCGAAGTTGGATCGCAATCGAACGTGATGGTTGACGTTTAGCCGTTTTGCTACCCTACTAGTTGTGATTCGGTTAAATTTGCATCGGAATAGAATCCAGAGGACAATTTTACTAATCTCTAACTATTACGATACGTTCCTGATTCAATTCCAATCTAACTATGACTAAATTTATATTTATTTGGATTGGATCCGAACCGATATGATGTTAACATATACAGCTATCAAGACCAAACTTAATTGTTAACTTGCTTAGGGAAAGCACGAGATAAATTATAAATACAAACTAACCACAAAATTCGGCAAGTGGTGCTTGCCTGAATCTGATTCTTGATCTTTTTTTCGACTCGATTCGGTTTAGGTCGACATTGGACTGAAGGTGTTGGAAGGTTTGAAGAAAGAAAGATTTTTTTTAAAGTATATTTGCTAAGTCGACTTGTAGTTAAGTTACTAAAGTAGCTACGACAACTCCTTTTTAAAGTTTAATATATACAAATAGAAGTTATTTAATATTATCTCACGGTAATTATCTCGTGACAATGACCTATAATTACCAAAGTAAAGTTTTTCATATATATAAGATATGGGAAACTATATAAGAACACGGTTACAAAATTATTCAACATTCCAGACAATGTATTTACAAAGGTTACTGTTCTGTTGCTTATACTTAGATTGTTTATTTACTATTTCGTATGGATTATTTTTACCCTCCCATGAACCTGGATTGAGTGCAGTGAAAAAGGCACCAAGATGTAAGTAATTGTTTTATTTTAAAAACAATTTTTGGGGACGTTTTTTTGTCTATCGCAATCTTTTTAATACAAGTAGCGATTCCTAAATCTAAAAATAAATATATTGTTAAAAGTACCTAATTAGTCTGTTAGGAATATATATAGTTAATAAAAGTAGTAATTGTCTATGGAGTCATCTTAATATAGTGTGATAGTAATACATATTCTAAAACAAATTTTACGAATTTGTAATTTTATTAATACGATTTTTAACTCCGACTAATAAATTAGTCACAAATCGACTTTCACTTCTCATGTATTGTAAACTAATAAGAAAGTTAACGAGTTTTTTTTTAATATTGGATCGATGTGACTGTCCGTTTTTCTATTTACTTATAACAGTTGCAGATCTGAGGGTTCAAAAATGTATGTCCTGTATCTAATCTTGCTTCAATCATGTCGGATTGCCGTCAAATATTACTATGAAAGTAAGGGAATAGAAAAGAATAATAGAGTGCAAGTGTTCTTACGTACACTTGTGATATACATGTTTAATCTTGAAAATATTTGTTAACGAAATGATTACTTACTTAGTTTCATGAATACATTCATTGGTATACTTATACGAAAAAGGATGACCATGATAAAGCGAGTAGGTAGGTATAGTATATGTTTTACACAAAGTTATTTAATTGATATCGTAGTCTCATTCAATATTTATATGTATATTGATCATAAATCTATGTCAATTAGGGAATATGCCGTGGTTAGGAGTGGGACTGTGGTGCAATGGTTGTCCGCCGCTCAGCTGTGAAGACGACGAAGCGATCATCCATGGTTACTGCTGTGGGTGTGCTTATGGCCTGGGTAATATTCTACCAAATAATTTTGTCTAATTTCATATCAATACATATAATTAAAATGTAAATGATCGCTGTATACAGGGTGACTGGTGAATTAGGATCAATATTTTAGGAGCATAATCGGTACATGATTCTCATTCGAATTATGTAAAAAAAATAGGTACTTAATTTTTGACCAAATTTACAAAAAAATTACTTTAAATAAATAAAGTGTGGACATATTTCCGCGGCGCGTGCGGCGTAATGTTTGCCCCCCGCAACCCCTGCCCCGCGGCTTATTAGTATTAGTAGGTTAGTAGGTTAGTCGGGCGAGCGCCGCCGTAAGGTTCGTCCATCTTCCCGCGCGCGCGCCCCTAGCGATCGATCTTACGCGTATACCTAATGTTTCGTGTGTGAGTGTGACCCGTAATTAGTAATTAGGTATGGCTTATCAATACACAAATGCAGAATAATGTGAGTACTGTGAGTAGTAAAGTGACCCATTCGTGTTAAAGCGTGTGAAAGACAATATGCGTAAACGTGCCGAACTGTGTATCACACGAGCAGGAGCTCACTTTGAACATTTGTTAAGGTTAGTGTAGTTATGTAGGTAAATAGGTAGTTAAATGATTGACAATCGTTGTAAATAAGTATGATTCAATTTTTAAATACGCCGGAAATACCAAGATAGGTAAACAGTTAATTTTTGTCCCAAGTTCATATCATTTACCTAGTCAACAAATTTGTTGCTTAAACGAGTGAAATATTTTGGTATTTTTGCCTGTTCTAAGCCAGGTTTAAAGTATGAAGGGGGATTGGATCATGCTTTTTTATCAAAGGTAGCCTGCTACCCTGTTAACACGCGGCGGCGTTTGGACGTAGGGAAAGTACCGCGCGATAACTAAATGTACCTAACGGTGTTGTGTCGTCAGCGCAGCTAGGGCGTCCACATGACGCGTAATTAATTACATAACTTTTGGTTAACTTTACTTAGAAGTTTATTAATATTTATGTTATATGTATTTTTTTTTGGTCATATATGGTCGTCAAATATCACGTCCTTAAATATTGATACTAATTCACCAGTCACCCTGTATATGAGAAAAACTATTATCGGGGCCCTTTATCAAAGTACCTAAAAGTACCCAAAACAATAGGAACGGCTTAACTGATGTAGGTGAAATATTATAAGTCCGGTCTTAATGAGTTACACGCGGGGAACCACGGGCACATCTAGTAATAAATATAGGTACGATAGTGTAGTGACAAGAAACAGATAAGGTCTCGTCGAACGCGGGTGACTCAATAGGGTGTTGTTTTTTATAGTACAGGAAGGCAGACGAGCATGTGGGCCACCTGATGGTAAGTCACCAACGCCCTTAGATATTGGCATTGTAAGAAATGTTAACCATCGCTTACATCGCCAATGCGCCACCAACCTTGTCAACTAAGATGTTATGTCCCTTGTGCCTGTAATTACACTGGCTCACTCACCCTTCAAACCGGAACACAACAATACCAAGTACTGCTGTTTTGCGGTAGAATATCTGATGAGTGCACAAACCCCTATAAACAGTGAAATATATTTGTAGATATCGACGGGTAATAAGTTTTCAATTACTCTCGCAGAAGATGTTAAGCAGCTGCAATACTTTATTAATATTATAAACTGCGAAAGTATATTTATTGCTGATTATTGAAAATGATAGTTAAACCTTTCATTCATGATTTGCTATAAAATCTTGGTTATATCAATCTTGGTTATGGAGCGGGTGTCTCAAGTAGCAGGAGATTATAAGCAGAAAGAAAAGCTACATTGAGGCTGTCATATATTTTATTACATATAATAAAAATGTAACTGATCGCTGTGTGTACCTACCTACACGGAAGATATATGAGGTAAACAATTATTGTGGGTCTTTATCAACGCAATAGAAGCCAAAACAATGATAGTTTGAATTTTTATTTGTTCGCACTAATTTTAGAAACGGCTTAATTGATTTGGGTGCGGTTTTCACTAATGTATTGTGGCAAACTTCATAGTGTTTGTTTAATTTCAATCAGTTTGAAATGAGTGGTTGATTGATAAATGAAAAAAGTTATGTCACTTGAAAGAGATGTCGAACATTTATTTGATAAAAATGCTGTAAAATAACTGTTCAATTGAATTGGCTGAAACTTTAGCTACCTATAAATCATAATCTGTAAAATGATGATTGAAAATTCATAGGAACAAAACAAAGTTAAAAAATTGTCAGTTTCAGAGATTAAGATACTTCCAATGTAAGTTGAGCTCAGATCTATATGGACAAACATATTAAACAGGGTTCATCTTATGCTCAACCTACATCAGTTTCAGTTAAACGTGACTGTGTAAATTAAAAAAAAACATAATTATTAGTACTCAGTTAAAAAAAAACTGTAAATTGCTGGCATAAGTTCATTATTTAACGACTTTCCTAAATTAAAGTGCCTTTTTTACATAGTTTTTAATATTTTTTTACAGATAAATTACCAGTTCTGTGTCCAGAATTTCTTCAGTGTCCTCTGAACTTGCATGGGCTGTGTCATGACTACGAATACATGATGAGATGTTGTTGTTAATATTGTTTTCGAAAAACATCAACGTTTCAATATTGTTTTTACCGAAAATAAATATAATTTTCTTTTCTCTGGTGACCTTCGCTGTATAAAGATCACAACTCCAATATATTTTGATAACCGTCAAATCTCCGCTCCCTTCATCACCGCAAAATTCCACTCCCTTCCTCACCTCATATTATCAATCATGATTCGTAGTTTTAATGTGTTTTTTAAAGAAAAATTTCAACGAAATAAAGAAAACCTCAAATATTTTCAGATATCTACTAATATTTTCATTCGACGAGCCGGTTGGCGTGGTTGGTAGATGCTTGCCTTTCACGCCGAAGGTTGTGGGTTCGATTCCCACCCAGGACAGACATTTGTGTGCATGAACATTTGTGTTTGTCCTGAGTCTGGGTGTAATTATCTATATAAGTATGTATTTACAAAAGAAAAGTAGTATATGTAGTATATCAGTTGTCTGGTTTCCATAGCACAAGCTTTGTACAAGCTTAATTTGGGATCAGATGGCCGTGTGTGAATAATGTCCCAAGATATTATTTATTTATTATTATTTCATAAGTAAATATGTCTTATTAATTAGAAAGGAGCTATTGGTATAATAGGATTAAATAAAACATCTTTATAAATAGCATACTGTTTTAATTTCTAAGAAACCCTCATACAGAATTACAGTGGGTTAGCGGATCGATTAAGTAAACTTAACTCTTCACATAATAGTACAAAAATAACGACATACTTGAGTAAGTTCTATTATAAGTTGGAAATAATAAAATAATTTATTTGCTTAATGTCTTAAATATCAATCTCATTTATGTAATATAATCAATCTTGCTTAATACTTAATAAGGGATTTAAGGCTTTGGAACACTATTAGGACCAATTTAACATTTTTTTTTTAAATAGTTTATAAGGAAAATAAAGTTAAACAAAATATGCACCTTTAATTAATATCTTTCCTTAGTGACTTGTAGTGGAGCTAGGAGACAACAGATTAAAGATATTTTTTTTAATAGATCCAATATGTTCAATGAAGTTTCATCATTATTTCATTCATCAGTATTTTTTTTTAAATACCCAAGCCACCCTTTGTGTTTCAACCTTAGCATTTTACATCACTTGATCAATATTTAAAACACTTAGCGATATATATTATTAAAATTTACACATTATTCCAGTGATATCAGTATATGAATATGTCTTTTAATTAATACTATGTTCCCGCTTGAGTGTAATCGATGGCTACGTAGGTTTACTATACATCTGTCTAATTTCCCTAAGGCAAAGTTGCTATATCTACAATTTTGTGTTAAAATATACTAAGTGTTGTTAAAATGAGAATATCTAACACAAAATTTCGAAAACAGCACAACCCCAGTACGCAACGCGAATGATAAATATATTAATATGGAATAACACCCAGTGCAGACATTATTAAAATATTAGTACCTCTGTGAAGTTCAGAATTAAAAACGCAAGTAAAGCAGATTAAATAAAATTATCCTATATTCTTAATGGACAACTTCCGAGGGACCATGAGTTAGATTTACACAAGACACATGACATTGTATTTAATCATGATATTTGTATTACAGCACGGTGGCAGCTCAACCGGTTGCTTAGCCAGATAAACTATGTGCACTGTGATAACTATTTCTGCGAGATATTGTAAATAATTAATAATAAATCTACCAGTTGAGCTATCCTTAAGTATATATCTTACGACAGTACAAGGCTTTCGTCTCAAACTTGATATTACAAACACACTTATATACTTTGACCGCTGACCGTGTTCCTATCAATTTAAATCTGCATCATATTTTGGAATACAGCACGAAATTAACCTACAATATTCATTATATATAAACATGTATAAACATACACCCATCCATTTCACCTCGTTCCGTTTTAACTAACGATATATCGGACAATAGCAACTTAAAAGGAGTCAGCTTACGACGTAACATTACGAGACCAACGGCACTCGGAACTATATATAACTTTTATTTATTATTTATAATTAATTATAAAGATGCGATCATGAATTTTTTGTGGTAATTGCATTTCAACAGCTGGGTGTAGCGACCCGCGCTCGTCTCTCGATCTGCAACTTGCCGCCACCCTGCGAACACACGAGATCATGTAGCTGCGGACGGTACACCTGGAGGCGAGGGTGTGGCCGCCACCAACACCGTTGCGCAGAAGGAGGCGTACCGTGAGTGGCGCGTTCAGCAGCAGGAAGACTTGCCGGTGTCGATGGGGCGGCCCTGGTCGATCTTGACGGCGGCGCCCTGGGGCGCGGCGCCGGCCGAGGGCGGGCCCACGCGCGACTTGATCTCGGCCGCCATCGTCATGAACGCCTGCTCCACGTTCGTCGAGTTCTTCGCCGACGTCTCGAGGAACGGTATGCCGAGCTGCTCCGCGTATTGCTGGGGATATGTCATTTGTATCTCAATATTTTGTGTGTATTGTCATAGATCTTAAATTGCTAATGTGCTGCAAAGTATGTCGTCATGTTTGATGTTTCTTGTAGTTTATATTATGATAAAACAATACAAATTGTTTCTGATTTGTGCAGTATATAATTTCATACGAGATAGCTGGTTTTTATATAGACTTTTATAATTACTTCAAGTAATTTACATAGTAATATATTTATAATGGATATGTCTAGAAGGTTATTCTGTTTCAATAAAGTTACATAATTTATAGAAACAGATTAGCCTAGGATTAGATGAAAATATTACTAGCAATTAACTCTATGTAGCTAATTGAAAATTTAAGCAATGGGCATTTCTCATCCTTAATTAATAAAAATAAAATTATATATTTAAGAGAAAAAATCCACCTTTGAGTGTGGACAGAACATGTTATTTATACACAGCTTCAACAAAGACCTAAACTACAACAAGATAACTTAATAAATAAGATTAAATAGTTCAGAAAAACATGTTACTGAGACATAAATAACAATTATTCAAAACAATGAAATATATTATAATTTAATGTATACTAATGTGTAACTTGCAATAAATCGAGTAATAAATATTTCAAGTTCAATCAAAGGTGTAAATGAACTTTTGTAATAACAATGAGACTAATTTTAATTAATACGCAATGTAATATATAACCAACTGAGTCATATCATTCCTTATCTTAATACAGACTTAAACACAGAGCGAAGTTCATTTATTATATACTATATTTTACTAAGATTTTATATAAGTTAGTAGAATTTGCATAAAGCTTTAATATTTAGATGACATAATATTAATTTCATTATTAATGAAACCAACTTTTATTAAACATAATTTGAGTATATATACTTATGAAATTTTTTGTACTGACTGATTGTCAAAGCACAGCCGAATCTACTCAGTCTACTGAGCTGCTAAGCTACTAAGCTGAAATTTGGAACAAAGTTATTATGACATAAGCATCTGCTACAAAGTTGGCAGATAGTTCTATATCTTGGTCTATATAAGAAAGGTATCTTAAAATTCAATATGGTAAAAACTTTAGACATGTTAAGATTTATTGATTTAATCACAAAAAATGGTTATGCAGCTCTAATTGGGTAGGTACCACCCAGATATTCTATTACTAAATAGCAATACTTAGCATTGTTATGTTCCATTTTAAAGGTTGAGTGAGCCAGTATAACTACTACAGGCACAAAGGACATTAGAGTTCCCAAGGTTTGTGGTGTATTGGTGATGGTGACTACTTACCATCAATGGGCATAATTGTCTATAACCCTATTTTGTAAAAAAAAAAAAAAACAAAACGGTTGTTCAGTGTCTGGTTATAATATTTATATGTAATGTTTAATAACTCACCTTGGCTGTAGTATAGTCTACAACTTTCTTTGTAGTGAGGTCACACTTATTGCCAACAAGCAGTTTGTTCACATTATCACATGCATAACGGTCAATCTCCTCCAGCCACTGTTTCACGTTGCTGAATGAGTCCTAGCAAAATTATTAAACTTCAGTATTTCATTTTAAATATTGTAAATAGATAAGAACTAATAATATACACCCTTAAACATTTCTCAAGTAGACAAGATAAACTCAAAAATGGATTAAATACAATTAGAAGCACAAATCATTAAACGATTTCGATGAACTATATTTTTGACAGTTGATAAAATTGATAATTATCATTTAACAAATATATAATGTGCAATGATTGCCTTATTAACATAATCATGTGTGTCAGTAGTTTTATGATTCATTATAAGTTATAAATTCTTACTTAGGACACTTTGCTAATTTGGTAAGAAGCCAAGTAAAGAAATCTGTATTTTAATTTTATATGAGATGAATTTTAATAAGATATTAATATAATTCTTTAAAGTATTACAGTTTTATGGAGTTATTTGTCATTGTGATTATTGTTTGTATGACAGATATATTTTTACTGTGTTATAAAGGTCTTCTGTTTGGGTGATTGGTCATTTAGTTGTGTACACTTAAGATTGATCACTATTTTAAGTACTATTAGTCAATACTAATAGTATTTTAAGTTTTATTAATTAAATAAATGTATTATTTCTCAAAAAAAATAATAAGATTAATATCTAGGCATTGTTTTGGTAGTATAAGTATGGTTTATATGGTTTCAGATACTAATAATTTGACTTATTCATTGTTAATAAAATATTAGCATTGTTTAAGCTTCCATTCATTGTTTTGTTTACTGACATATGAACATGATTTTTAATGCTTTGTTTATATAAGAGCAGTTACCTGGTCTGTGCAATCGTAAACAATAATGATTCCATGTGCTCCTCTGTAGTATGATGAAGTAATTGTTCTAAATCTCTCTTGTCCTGCTGTGTCCCATATTTGTAACTTTATTGTCTTTCCATCTAAATCTAAGGTTCTAATTTTGAAGTCCACTCCGATTGTACTGATGTAGCTTTCTGTGTAAGTGTCATCAGCGAATCTGAGAAGGAGACAGGACTTTCCCACACCAGAGTCACCAATCAAGAGAAGTTTGAACAGGTAATCGCTGAAAACAATGATACGTACTTTTATTGCACCTGCTGCGAGAGAACGACGTCAATAAAATACGAAACGATAAACACGCACAGTGATCTGCGACCTAGTCAGGGAGGCGTATCTTTGTCTCGGGAAACAAAGAAAATGTAACGCGTTACACTTTAAAAACAATTACTTGCTTAATTAAATATTGTAAGACAGACGGAAGTCAAAAGTGAAAAAAAAAAACATTTGTACACCCTTCACACAGTTTCATGATTACGTTTCGATTTTGTTGGTACTATGAACATAATGAGTCACCATTCGTTTTTTTATTATAAAATAATAGTAGCGATTGATACACTTAATTTAAGGCTTTGTTATAGCTGTTGTTATAGACGGGAAATAAGTTTAGATTTCTCTAAATTCACATGTTAAGGTTGAAACGAAATTTTGCCCATCCTTGTTTCACATATCACAGTAAAAAAAATACTTACTATTCTGGATTCATTTTGTACTATAATTTTATTCGACCCAAAATGATTATGTACAAGTGTATATTGAATATAATTAAGTTCTTTGTTTCGAATATAGAGCAGCGCAAAACAAAAAATATAATATTATACGTAGAATAATGGCCGCCGACACTGAGACACCCACACTGACGTAAGTCAGAAATTCACTTTAGGGCAGGAGTGCCACTTGGCAAAAATAAATTACGTTCTGAAATACCGATACAGATACGCAACGCGTAATATATACTTTTTTTGTTTAATATGAACTATTTTAATTATGTTTTATAATATGATATCAAATTAACAAAGTTATCCGTATTTTGAAATGAAAGCTTAACACTTTTAACAATTAATTATATATGTCGGAGTACTTGGTTCATTATAGTTTGTTTTAAATAATATATTTTTATCGGTTTATTGTAAATTTTTTTAAATTACTTTTCTCTTCTTTGGAGGACTATGTATTGTCTTAAATTAATTATAACATTTTTTGAGATATTCATTACTATTAAAATAAAAACAATGAAGGCATATGTAGTTACGTTCTCAAGGCAATATCATTCTTTCTGATAATAACACACTTACATTTACACTTAATTGTAAAAATAATGACGCTGTTGAGTGGCCTCTAGGGCCAACAGCAATACACAATCCGAAAAAAAATGGTCTTGTGGTTAGCACATAGCTATAAATCTCGAGGTCTAGGGTACATAACCAGGGGCGGCGAATAAAAAATATTGTTTTTTTTTTTTAAATCGAGAAATACTTAGTAACCTTAGTCACTTAGTACCGTGCTGCGTGTTTTGAAGAGCATGTTGGGCCTGCGCCTAAACATTTTGCAGTTGTGACGGATATGTCGTTTTTTCGGATTAAGCGTGCGCTTATGTTTGCGCACATACTATTTTAGTATAACGTTCCGTGCAGTTGGCTTGTCTCGCATGAAAATAGCCGACTTGCACAAAATCAATCAAGACCTCAATCAAATAATATTACCTGAAGAATAAATTTTTTATTATTCTGATTTTGACTTGAAATAAAAACAAATAAAATGAATAACCCATTTAAATTCTTTTATTTTTAGTATATACATTGTTAAGGCTAAAAAATAAATGAATATGTAACTACAAAACATAATGGTGCGTAATCTAAACAAATTGGTAGAAAATTAAAGTATCATTTCTTGTAATATACAAAGGGGTATTTTCCATATGTACAAACTTCTGTCTTTGTAGCCGGCAATTATCTGGAATAAAAAAAAAACTAACATGTAAATTAGTTATTTAACAAAATATAAATAATAATAAACATTCTAGTACAATATACCTCCAAGCGTTAATTGTATTTACTTATATCGTTTTTGCATAAAAATTTAAAAAACACATTTGATCAAGTTATATTTAAAACATGTCATATTCATAAAAAGCGAAGTAACGTCTAATCCGGTATATAAATTATATTTAGACAGTGCAATAAACAGAATTAATTATATCCTTGGTGGTTCCAGTGTAGTAGAATAGGTCTCTTCGTAGACACCCATTGGTTTTCAGAGGAGCCGTCTATATAAGGTATTTTTTAAAGTACATTCTTTATTAACATTGGTAACAGAGCAAAAGCTTTTTTTGCAATGTAATACACTGCACCAGCACCAAGCAAATAGGGTAAATTAAAGTAAATAATGAATTAGAATTTCTATTAAAAAATTACAATAAATTCTCATTTGTTACCCACCTTACTGCCAACTACAGCGAGTGACAGGAGCATTAAACTGGGTCCTCGTATCTGAGCAAAGGGTTGCCCTTCTCCTTCGCGATACACGTATACGCAGCCGTCGTAGCAGCCCGCGAATAGGAGGCCACCAGTGGCTCGTAAGCAAACAGCACCCTTGCCGCCTTCGTGAGTACCGACATGGCTGCCACTCTGTAGATAAAAGATAAATAAATAATCTCAAAAAACTACCCCTCATTATAAAGGCTTTTTCTTACAGGGAGAGTAGGTAAGAAACTCAGCTGTGGGCTTATATTATATATATATATATATATATATATATATATATATATATATATATATATATATATATATATATATATAAATTTAAAAATAGAATAAAGACGTGTGCAGGCAAAGAAAATCAAACATGTGGTGTTAGGTGTAAAATAAGAAAAGCCATCTCGGATGGACATGGACACATCTTTTATAATATTTGTAGACTTTTTATTTGGTCATAAAATTTGGCACTGTACTCTTTACACGGTCCATGGGGCACCAACTACTTGATTCTCTCTCACTCTTTAAACCACGACAGCCACAGATCCTAAGTATCGAAGTACGACTGCGAAATCGGTACACTAGCGAATCTATTATATCCATCAATACAAAAAACAATTTTGATATGAAACCTCTATTTGGCGCTAGTGCTAAGATCGACTCGTATCCCATAACAGCGGACGGCATGACGCTCTCTTCCCTACCCTATTCCTACAATTTAATTAATTACTGTAATAATTATATTTTTTTATTTTATTTTATTAACGAAACTAGTATTTTTCTTTAATTATGAATTATTTTAATTAACATAAATTTTAACGTTTGACACCTCCAGCAGGTGTAACGTGGAGATGACATTTTTCATTTATTATTTATTTATTTAGGACCATCAGCAGACACTATACTTAGACATATAACAATAAAAACCCATTGAATTAATATAAAGTGACTCTTCAAGCGGCCACAACATGTTACCAATATTATCAATATTTTTAGAATACATTTTTACATTACTTAAAACAGATATAGACAATTTTATTATATTACTAAAAATTGTGAACTATCTTTTTATAATAATAATGTCCTCCAGACCGATTTCGGCCACGGCGGACAATCACAAGAGAGATTAGCCAACTGCGCAGGCGATGTTGTAGTGAACAAGTGTGTGCGCAAACACAAGTGCATTCTCTATTCCCTAATTCTCATAACCAGATGGGACGGCAATGCGACACGACCGGAAAGAGTTCAGGCGCAGAAGGACCAACGGCTTTACGTGCTTTCCGAGGCACAGGAGTGTACACACGTCCAACTTCCAGACTCCGGGCTGCTATTGAGCATTATCTGACAGAAAAAACCAATAACTTTTTATTGGGCCGACCTGGGAATTGAACCCAGGACCACCGGGTCTGCGACTTTACATCAAGCCGCTAGACCAACGAGGCAGTCATCGTTCTACAAAAATACATAGTAAAAAAAAAAATCTAAACAAATTGGAAATGTAATTTTTAAGGTAATAGAAAATTATAATTAATATAAATCGTTAACTTACTGTATAATCAAAAACATGTATCTGATGACTACTGGTCCCAGAATACACTTTTCCATCCTCATAAAGCAAGCTGTACACAGTCATTTTGGGGCCATCAAGTGTCCTCAGCAGCAAGCCGGTCTGTGCATCCTTTATTGTTACATTCTCCGACCTTGCTGCCACAAGGAGTACCTTACGAGGACCTTCCTTCATTGCTCGTAAGGCCAAGATTGATTGGTCGGAGAACTTTACGGAGCTAACTGGTATAAGCATGTTGTTCTGAAATTAATACAACAATAACTTAAGAAATAAATACCTAAGTTACTTGGTGTTTACTTGTTGGTAGAGCTTTGTGAAAGCCCGTCTGCGTAGGTACCATCCACTCCTCACATATTATACCGCCAAACAGCAATACTTAGAACTGTTGTTTACAAGGGTGTGTGAGACACTAGAGGCAGAAGGGTCATAACATCTTATTTCCAAAGATTGGTGACCACTTACCATCAGGTGGTCCATCTGCCCGTCAGTCTACCTATATTATAAAAAAGAATGCCCCAGAGAGTCACAAACAACTCATTTACTCCTTTGATGTATTTAAAAATAGATGAGTGAACGAAAAAACGCGTATTTGCTATTTGCGTTTTATGAGGAAAAGTAAAGTAACGGCCTGTTGATGTCCCATTGCCCAGCAAAGGCCTCCTCTTCTTTTTGAGGAGAATATTTTTAGAACTTACTCCACCACGCTGCTCCAATGTGGTGAATACACGTGGCAGATTTTCATCCGCCACATGCAGGTTTCCTCTAGACGTTTTCCTTCACCGCTGAGCACGAAATGAATTATCAACACAAATTAGGCACATGAAAATTCATTGTAACTTTCCTGGATTTGAACTCGTAATCATCGGTTTAGATTCTCATCTTCTAAATACCTGGCTATCACGACTCGCGTATTTGTGTATATGAAAAAAATATAAAAAATAGGTTCACCATATAATATTAACACATAGTTCTAGAGTCTAGTACAGGGAGAGATTTCTTTATATGGCGGCAAGACTTGGTGACATATTTTTTTAGTAGTTGCGTCCTCTGTGAAACCACACAACAAACATAAACAACGTTTAAAAACTAAAATTGATGTCTATTACGTGTTGCAAAAAAAATAATCCCATATATAGTTTAAAAGTTAAAAAAAAAGCTGGATGGCCCAGTGGTAAGAACGCGTGAATCTTAACCGATGATCGTGGATTCAAACCCGGGCAAACACCACTAAATTTTCATGTGCTTAATGAAGAAGGTGAAGGAAAACATCGTGAGGAAACCTGCATGTGTCTAATTTCACTGAAATTCTGCCTCATGTGTATTCCACCAACCCGCATTGGAGCAGCGTGGTGGAATAAGCTCCAAGCCTTCTCCTCAAAAACAGGAGAGAAGGCCAGCAGTGGGACATTTACAGGCTGTTACTTAGTTGTTAGTTTACGATTATTAAACAATTCAACTAGTAGGAACCCGACAATCTTCCACCGGCCTAGGGCAACCAGAGTATTAAATCCACCCCTGGTCTTGTGTAGTTGTTTTATATGTGTATTTAAAAGTTAATATTACTTGAATCATTTTTGTTTGTGATGAAATTGACTGGTTACATTAATAACAGCTATACACATGCCCATTACGTTTTGATACTAAAATCATATCGAGGAATAATACTTACTTTGCACTCAAATTGTAGCACAAAACCAGTCCTTGTACCAACGAAGACAGTGTCCCATGCCCGATCCATCGTTTGGATTGGGCTTAAGACATTGCATTCAGGGCCTTTTTCTAGACCAGTCTGAAAAAAAAGAAATGCCTTTATTAATGGAGGTAAATGAGATGGAAGATTAAGAATCAGGTTTTAACTAAAAATATTCATTTAACACTTTATTCATGGAGTTACAAGTTTACGACCACAATAAAACAAACAAAATGTGGATTTTCGAGGAGCAGAGGACAAAAAATCGGACAATGGAATAAAATAATGAAACCGGCTTTTTAATATCACCTGCTGAGTTGAGCTCACCACATTTAGTAAATCAAGAAATTCAATTTATATTCCTTTCGAAACATATTTTTGGTAAGGCAAAACTTTAAAATGGGTCGAAATAGCCTCAATGTTTTATTATGATGAAAGTTTTCATCATGCAAAAGTAACAAAAACTTTGTTTATTTAAATTCTTCTTGTATGGATTCTCTCAGTAACGTTTATATAACATCAGTGAGTGTTGAAATCCTTTTTATCGCAATCGCAATCTCAAACAATTTATATTTGTTTCAACAACTTTCCGGTTAATTAAGACACATTAAAATTCTTAGGACGATGTACCCTTTTTGGGCTTGGCGTGGACTCTATTTTAGACTCGGAGATAGAGAATTATTATACTTAAACCAGTGACGTCATAGCCTCAAAGCGTAAATACTTTTAAAGGGTTTCCAATTTCGATAGTAATGAGGAAAAATCTCTACTTGTTATAATTCTTTGGTTAAAGAGAGAGGGGCTCTTCTTGTATGAGGGATTATAAACTCACCGTATTCTGTATGAAAAGCAACGAAAATTGATTCCTCGCTTTTAATCATCTAATACATTACATATTTTATGAAATAACATGTCTTATGAAATAAATATTAAATTAGAAAAAAAAATGCAATTGCTGACTGTACCTCAAGATCGTAATAACGTATTCTGGAATCCAAGGAACCTGTATACACTGTGGTTCCATATTTCTCCTTAACAATGGTTAAGCACGTCACTGCAAGGTTCGATCCTCGCAATGTAGTTATAAGTTGCCCCTCGTGGTTGAAATAGTAAACATTACCATCCAGACATGCAGCTAAGAAATTGTTCTCAACACACTGCAAAAAGAAACATTTAAATTGAATTATTTACATCTTAACAGGAGGTTGTGTGTTAAAATTGCGTTTATAATATTTTTATTTATTTGATATATGTTTACTTGTTATAATAAATAGTAATGGAATCATTAAGGTGCTTGTGCTAAAGGTACAGACCAGGTTTAGCTTTTTACCATGATATTATAACAATCAAAAGACCTACCTCAATTGCAAGAACAGCATCGCCGTTGCCTGTTACGACGACGGAGTCACGACGCAGATTCTCATCAGCTGAATAATCGTACATTTTGCATTCGCCTCCTTGACACATAGCGGGTGTTGTGACTTCCTCCATTGATGACTGACTATTATCTAATATGATTTCTTCACTGATTGGCACTGATACATTTTCAACCATTTCTTTATCATCCATACATTTTACTTCACAATTATCACCGACAACTATGTCTTCAGATACATCTAACATATCGATTTGTATATGATTTACAACCGATTCATCAACAATATTATCTTCAAGTTGAACTATTTCTCTTTGATCTATCTCTTCAAATAAATCTTCGGTGATTATCTCATAAGGCTTTTCAGCTTCTGACTGTTCTGCTAGTTTAAAGTATTGACTTAAATCCGTTCTTACAAGGACTACAGAACATTCCTTCATTTCAATTTTTGGTGCGTTAGACTTTACTATTTTAGGCCTTCCAAACTTTTTCGTCTTTGCTGTTTGCCTTGTTTTATGTGTCTTACTTTTAGCTGTTTGAGGAACTTCTAGATCGTCTAAAGATATGATGTCCTCGAGGGGTCTATCATCTGTAATAATTTGTTCTATCAGAGATATGTTCGGTGATTTAGCTTTTTTATTTTTTCTTTTACCAACTGTTGTTGGACTCTCTGAATGGATAGAATCCTGGTAGGAGATTTTACGACGTCTATTCCTTCTTTCAACTTTTGGAGTATCAACTTGATTTTCTTGCACGGTCTCTAGTGCTAATTGTTCAAGTTCTTCAACAGGTATATTTGTGAAATCGTCTACAATTGCATCTTCAGTTAAAACTTCATCTGTTGTAATAATTTCTTCACCATCAAAATGGTCTACGTTTAATACTGTCATACCTAATGTTTGCAAAGATTTTGTACCAGAATCTTTAGTTTCAATTGAATTATATAGTTTAAATTTTTCTTGTAACAAAACTTGTATCTCTAAATCAATTTCTTTCATCCTTTCAAATGCATCAGTTGCTTTAATTCCTAATCTCTCAGGAACTATAAAATCAGTTTGTATTGCTTTAACAGCAAATTTTTTTATATCTGTTTGAGTTTCTTTTGCATTAAGTTTCTTTATAGCCTGTACTGCGACATGTTTCTTAGTTACTTGGTGACAAATTGGTACTTTTGTTTTAGCACAATTTTCACTGTGAATTTTAGGCACAATTGGAGTATGAGCAGTATTTCTATGAGCGTGATGAACATTAACTTTCCGTGGCTGCTCAGTAAACATATCTATGGTTTTTAGTGTGGTTTTTGCCTCGGGCTTATTTAGAACTGGACTGATATTAATCGAGTTGTTTTCATTTGGACTTGTTACTTGACTTGATGTTGAGTCCTTTCTGACTTTGCCATCCTTTTCAGTTACTTTTTTTGGCGTTTCTTTTCTCTTAACATGTTTTTCTGTGTAGTTTTTATCATTTGAGCCGACTTTCTTGTTTTCTTTCGTTGTAGTTTTATTTTCTTCTTTTGAAAAAAATAAATTGAATATTGATTTTGAAGTTTCACAATTATCTGATGTCTTTGAAGCACAATCGTTAACATTTATTATAATATTTTTATTTAAAATTTGCTTATTTGATTCTGATTGGCATGATTCAACTTTCTTTCGTTTTTCTTTACGATGTGATGGTCTTTGGTCTATTGATCTTTTGCGAGAATTAGATGCCATTGCAGACTTTAATACACGGGTAGGATGATCTATGTTTTCATTTTCTTTAGTCATTTCTTTTGAGTCATGCTTAGGTTTTTCATTATTACTTTCATTTGCACAACTAACTAGTATGTTACTTTCCTGTGTACATATATTATTATTTAAATTTTCTTGTTTATATTGAATATTGTCACTTTCTCTTAATTCTTGAGAATCACAATTTTTATTTATTGTATGTGTGAACTTGAACATATCACGCAACTGATTGCTTACTCCCTCTGTTAAGTAATCTAAATCTTTCTCCGGTGTTTTAGATTCCATTTCCGTTTTAATTGTTATTAAATTTGCATTGCATGAGTTTCTGACATTTGTAGGATTTGACAAATCATCTTGTTCTATAAAATCATGATCCACAGCAACATGATATTGTTTATCAAATTCAGCAAATGGATCGTCATCTTCAGAAATATGATCAGAGCTTGTACCAAAAAGTTGTGGTGCCTCAGGCCTGATATCTTCATCAGCAGATTTATCCGATACAGATTGATTATAAAAATAATTATTATCTGAGTTCAAACACCCCTCTTCATTACCATTATAACTTTTCCTTCTTGCTCGTCTCTCGAAAAGTTTTTTAGATTCTGTATATTGGACTTTATTATCTTCATAAGCTTTGTAATTATTGTCATTACAGTTGTCAATGATTTCAGGCTTTATATAATCAACATTCGGTATATTATTAAGATCATTATGTTTATCATGAGCATAGTTCTCATAAGAAAATTCATTATTACGATATGTGTTAAAGTGCTGTTCGTTTTGTTGAGAGTATGTATTATCATCTTCAACAGCATCATAGTTTTGTCCATATTCATCTATTTCTAAAACTTTACTGAGTTCAGCCAAAACAATTGGCTTAATATCTTCAAGTAGTACAGTATCTTGGGGATCTAGAATACATTGCATCTGTTTCATAAATGTGTCCTCATATATTGTATTATTATCATTTTGCATAAACTCAGCACCTGAACTGCAAAGAGATTTTTCTGCAGCAGACCTTAAGTGCCTGTTAAAGCTATTCTGAGACTCTGTTATAAGACTGCTGATTGCATATTCAAATTTCGTTGATGAGTTTGGATTGTCCATTAGTTTATGAATTTTTCCTTTGTCCATCTTAAATAGTTGATGAACAATTTTATTTTTAATTTTTGCACAGTTTGATTTATCACTTGTCTTCTGCCTTTGATACTTCTTTTTAATTGGAGGGTCTTGTTGGTTGCTTATTAAAGTATATGATTTTTCTCTTTGTCTTTGATTGGTCTGAACATTTCCACTGTTTTCGTTATTGTCAAAGTTTTCAGATGAATGAGGTTGTTCATTACGGTTCAGCAATCTTTTTCTAATTAAATCAACAGTATCAACAACTGACCGACTAAATGTGTGGGAGTTATCGATAGCTGAAAAAAAATTAGTAGGGTTGCTGCCGTAGTGGTCTGATGCAGGTGGACGATGGCCTGTGTACTCTGCGGAAAGTTTGGTAACTTCACCAGATTCTGTAACTTGATTTTTGTTACAGGCTTGCTGCAAAGTATGTTCTGTTGGCCAGGAAGTTGTTACAGGTTGAACAAAAGCATCCCTCATTTGGGGAATTTGACGATGATCCACATCCCCCATACTATTTACATGAAAATTATCAACACGTACATCTTTATAAAAGGATGAAGTTTCTTTGAATGTACTTTTGTGATTATCATTATTATGCCTTCCTTGTGGTAGCATCGGTAGAATCGGTCTATCAACATGTTGATGTGATCTGTGATATCCACTACTGCGTCTGGATCTGTTCCATTCTGTGTGTTCAGAGGTATTTCGATCAGATTTTTCTGAGCGAGAATGAAATTGTGGTCGCAATGACCTTGAACTTGGTGGCGGGAATCTGAAATATATTTTAATAACTATAATATTTGCTCTACATTCAAGAAAAACATAAATGTAAAAAATTTAGTTTGCATTTTGTTTCTTATAAACCTTGGTGTACCTACTAATATTTTTATATAAAATTGGTAAGCTGTTTACTGTATATATCATTTGAGCGTTAATAACCATAAATACAGTACAGAATACAATTAATATTATACAACCTTGGTGGATCCAGTAAGCCATAACTTCTTGAGGATCTAAAATGCGGATTGCCGCCGTTCCGAGGTCTATAATGTCTCGGATTTTCGTTGCGCCATCCGCCTATACTATTATGACCTCGCCGCATGATGTCACTATTACTTCATAATACAACACGATTATATGAAATATAGAAATAGTTTTTCACTCTTAATATATACAATATTTATTTCTAATGTTTTTACTAAATCTTATTGCTACAAAACAAACAAGTTAGATCAATTTACTTTTGTACTCTGTATGACGTTTAAACAGATAAATAAGTAAGAAATGTCAAAACATATAATCAATTAATTGATTTTATTCTTTAAAATAAATTTATGTGAAAAAAATATTTCTTACATGATTTAGGTTACATATTATAATTATTACAACTGAAACAGAATTTTGAGATGGTTACGTACATTAATGTTTTTTTTTTACTTTGACAGGTTTTTTACATATTATAGTAATATTTTTGTAAAACTAAAATGAAATAAAAGTTAATTCATATTTTCAAATTATGGTTTATTATTTTTTAGGGACAAAGTTTTTAGGAGAACTTTAGTTTTGTATTGAATTTTCCATAGGCACAGACAGTCACATTTGACAGATGACCAATTTAACTGTATCACTCACTGACAGGGCCTTTTGACTTTGTTCTAAGGGCGTTATCTTTTCAACAAGAATGAAACAACGACATCAGAGTAAAAGAAATGAATATACATATATATATATAATATTGATATGGGATATAATGTGTGGCAACTGGCAATACTTACGTATGTCGTGACGTCACCAGAAAAATGTCTGTCACCGCTTGCGCAATGTTTCATTCTATCTTGTATTAAATAAATTTTATTTATAACTAATAAACTAGTTACTAGTTCCATTTATTTATATTTTACATCGATAACGTTGAGTCCAGCTTGCTCCTCTGTGGCTGTGTTTTGGTGAAATTAAATGTGTACCTGTGAGATATAGACTCAGTATTAAGAGTGACTCCTTTGATTTTGTTTTTAATTTTAAGTTTAGTTGATATCCATCAAATAAACAGTCAGTCGGGACCAGTAATTAAATATGTATAGACTGTTCATTTTTATTTCCTTGTTCAATTTGTGTTCTGCATTTGCCGACATTTGAAATTTATGATTCATTTTATATCATTATATAGACATACTTGTGATTTGTGAACAAATTCATATATTAATGTTAAATCAGTAATAATATGTGTAATTTTAAAAATTATAATGATTGTAATGGTAAATAAAAAAGTAAAGGACTAATCTTTGTTTTATTAGACGACTCTTTAATGAGTATTTTTTGTATTTTACGCACAAGTAGTTTTTCGTTTGTGATCCTGTTTAGATGTCTATATTCTATAATGGCTGAGCAAAAATTGGCCATCTTGTAGGAAACTATCGAGAAACGCACTGTACTGTCTGTGCATGTGCATAAAATGCAATAAAAAGGATGTATAAAATGCACTGTAGTTCGAAATTCCCGCCCTAAATTCTATCTCTAGTTTTAGTGGGCGAAATATAGATAGCGCAAGTCGCTATGGCAAATTTGTATGGAGTCATACTTCTTCTGTCTTCTTCTTCTTCTTCTTGTGTTCTTCTTGTGTTCTTCTGGAGTCATACTTTCTCTGAGTCATTGAATGACTACTTTTATACAAAAGTAAAGAGTATATGACTATATTATATAAAAGAAATCTTAAATCTGTCATAACATTTTTAACAAGTGACCAAATTGAAAGTATTTATTTTAATTAAATAACATCAATATTTTAAAAGACAATTTATATTCAACCTCGACAAAAAAAAAGGAAATTAAATGAAAACTACAATTTCGTTTTTTAAGTTTATTTAATTATGCTACATTAACTTATTTGTAAATTGCATTAAATGCGCTTTACTTCGCATTAAATAGAGTTTGTGCGTTACATACAAGTTGTAAACAATACATAATATTTATAGCCACAATTACAAACTAAGTACTTCCAATGCATTTAAATTCGAAAACGATTGTGATTACCGGTGCTTAACAAACACATACTACAACTTCTTTCTTTAAATTCCCGCTAAAATTGACGTTGGGTCTTCAACACCCGATTTAACTTTTCGTAGAAACAGAACAGCCTCGCGTCCATCGATTAGTCTGTGATCGTACGATAGTGCCAAATACATCATTGGTCTTATTTCTACCTGTAAATTTTGTTTGAAAATCTGGATTAACTCTATTTTCTTAGATTAATTAAATGTACTATAGGCTTAGTAAAATAATATTTATAAATAAATTTCGTTGCCAACAATTACAATTATTGTGCTTGAGACTGTATAGATCACACCTTCGACTTTATATTACATCTATTTTACGAAGTCTAGAAATATAATATTTATAACCAATACCTAATATGAACAATGACATTCTTAACTTTTGACAAACAATCTCCATCATACAATTGTATATTAGATATTGCGGAGTAAGTTTTTTATTTCAATAAAAACATAGGTGTTCGTCTAATTAACCAGTAGGGGAGTTCCATAAGGTTCGCACAAAGGGTTGCTCTATGTCTATTAGCTATTTCTGCAATAATAGCAGTGCATTTAAATGCGAGGGGCGGGAACGTACGAAGTGAACTCGAAAATCGAATTCAACTCTTACAACTGATAGGTCAGAAGACTGTTGTGAGGGCGTATCTCGTGTCTAATCTCTGTTGGCTTATAGCTTAAACGATAAAGAGAAACTATGTGGCACATAATCTCTATTACGGTAGTATCTAATGCAAGTATACATAAAATTGCTCATGGAATGAGTTTAGCAAAATGTACTAAATCTTAAGTTTTTAATAACTTTTGCGATTTTATGTGCGAATAAGACATTTTGACTATGAATTAAAACATTTTTGAAGATGTGAATTAAGCCAATCTAGGTACATTCGGCGTGATCTACGTAACTAACATATATCGGTATCAAATGGCCGTTCAACTTTCGTGACTAAGATAAAACTAAAACTATACGTAACCGTTGCAATGTGACGTAGATACGACAAACGGAGCTCGAGGTGACTCTCTTTGTACCGTCGACGTAATGGTTACGTTCACACAACCCATCGTATCGTTAATAATCAGCGTACAATTTTTACTACCTTCCCCTGTACGGCGACGGGTCGTTGAACAATCGCGTGCATGCCCAGTATCGCAGACTGCGGCATGTTGATGATCGGCATCGAGAGCAGCGAGCCGAACACGCCGCCGTTGCTGATCGTGAACGTGCCGCCCTGCATGTCGCCGGGCGACAGGCTGCCTGCGAGCGTTCACTTGGTGTTACTTATATTATAACCCGATTATAGAAATTATATTACATATATAGAAATCATACAAGATTCTATTATAAAATACGTTGAACTAGGTTAGGTAGGTATTCATCATCATAATACATCAGTTAATATACATATGTAATTAAATTAGTTTCGCAGAGCAATTATGGAATTCTTGCCGAATCTTTCTAATATAATGTATAGTCTGAACGAATGGTAACCATT
Source organism: Nymphalis urticae (assembly GCA_905147175.2). Lineage (NCBI taxonomy): Eukaryota > Metazoa > Arthropoda > Insecta > Lepidoptera > Nymphalidae > Nymphalis > Nymphalis urticae. Next base: position 3,186,052 of record LR990002.1, read on the forward strand.
TAGGAGGCTCTAAATGGCGATTAATCGTAAAGCTACCACTAAAACTAGGATTTCTATAAACTATGTGCCGTATCATGACTTAGGTATTGAGCTGCTGTAGTAGCTGCCATCGTATGGTATTAAAATATAGAGATAGTGTGCCAGACTTATTATTTATTGTTGTTTTTTTAAACGGTAAAAATTGTACCCAAGACCAAAATTACTAATACGTCGCAACTAACTTACATCCATTGTTTCTACGCGCTGTTTAGACAATTGTTTGCCTGTTATACCAAGGGCCGGCTTTTAAATCCTTAAATGTCTTAAATCAATACACATTTACAGATCATTTTACTATTTGGGATTAGAAATTGAAGGCAGTATTGAATTCCACTTGTAAAATGGCTTGGGTATGAGAAATGCTCAATCAAACAGTCCATAGTTATAAGATTTGTATGAACGCAAATTTAAGAACCACCACGTGTAACTAATATACTTTGTTGATATCATCTGTAATCGAAAATAGTTATCTTTAGAAAAACCATTTATCTGGCCATAGAGATACTGTTGTTCCATAAGTATTCGTGATATAATAATAAAGTAGATTATATTCTGACGATCAAATCAATCAATCAATAGAAGTACAATCAAATAAACCTAAAGAAAAGTATAAAAAAGAGAAAAATATGTAATATAAACGCATATAAAAAATCTATTTTGGAACAGATATAAATTTGTCTCCAAAACCATAATAACTTCAGTCAGCCAGTCCAAACGTGTCAAAAGCGTCTTTATTAGCTTAAAATAGTTTTTTATCAATGAAATATTCGAAAACGAGATAGAATATAAATATATTTTTTTATTATCAATGACTTGTTCAGGCAGAATATCATCCGTTTGTAAAGACGAATACTATAACCTTATTAAAAAAAAACTAAAGTATCACTGCGATTAGTAATTTTAGTGTTAAAATATTGGGGGGGAAACTTATACATGCATAGAAATGGGGTCGTTTATTTTGGTAAACGTTCTAACAATGTGTGAAAATAGAAAATTGGCTGCTCGAATAGGGTGCTATTTTTAGCATCAGACATGTCACCCTGAAGGCGTTCCTTTAAAAATTTAAAACTATATTCCGTGCGAGCGTATTTTCGAATTTGTCAAACTCCTGATATTTAGGTATTCAGATTCCGATTCTATGCTATTATATTTATATTATGCTTTTTAGAAGAATGTATTGTAAATGTGTGAATCTTTATGTGTGATGGTAACATTCGTTTCAAAAAAAAAAAAAACGCTCGAAACGATGGCACTTGGGTAATATTTATTAAATACATTTGCAAGAATATGTAAGAATATTGTCTTTGTTTTTCATTATGGAACTTCATTTGCTATGACCTAACTGACGTACTTAGATACATTTAACGTTACTTAAGGCACTCTTTTGTACAAATTTTAATTGTAAGATGTCTCGAATGCAGTAGTAAGATTTATATCCCTAATAATGAACTTATTGTCTTATGAACCTACATAAACTCATATCACGAAAATATTTTAAAGCGTAGCAAATAGTATTATAAAATAATACACGTTAACATAAGTTCAAGTTATATACTTAGTATATATCTCTATATCTATTTTAGGATTGTTTTAATACTGAATTGGCATGAACTGTTCAAGACAATGACAAAAGCATTGTGTAGCTAATTTCGTTATCATGATAAAAACTATTAAAAGAATCAAGTATTTATATGAGTTGAGAGTAGGAGGTATATGTACAATTTTATCACATACTATTGTCGAATATGAATCGATCGATAAAACCATTCAAATATAGAACTTATAATTATCTTAATTATTATAGGTTGTAGAACGTTTAAATAGAAATATGAAGAATTATATATTTCTTTTCTTTTTCATTCATAATTTAAATCTTATATAAATTTAATAATTACTTTTATCAGGAACTTTATCAAACTAAGTTTACCTTTTCTCGCTTTAGCCGCCAAATTAGCTAACGTTAGTTCAATCTGTGGGAAATCCATGGTCTGTACGTTCCGGACTACTGGCGTTACTAAGCCTCTTGGAGTCGCAACTGCTACTGATACGTCTACATAATCTCTAAAAAAATGTATATTAAAAACAAACTGATTAAAAAAAAAACTTCTTACTCGATTTCAAAAAGTTCTCAATTCAGCCGTATGTTATAAGTAAAATTCTCATTCTTATATTATAGAAAAAATATCTCTATTTATCACTATATTTGACAAGCTTTACTGGTCGAATGATCATAAAAATATTATTTTTAAAAATTAACATTCTACTTTTATTATTGTAGTTCTATTTAATTTAAAATTATATTTCAAATATCGAATTAAAACGGAAACAGGGGGTAGGGGGGTTGGGGGTGTCGTTAGGCCTAAGGGTGGGACAAGCGGCCGTGTAAAAGCCCTGTCCATCTTTCTAGAAGTAATAACATTACGCGCCCATTACCTGTAAACAATGTTATCGGCCATTATAACTGCGTTGATGACCGGTTGATCCATGAGAGCGTTGGCTGATGCTTTTAAAAACGGCGACATGAAGGATAACTTTACGCCATATTTCTTTGTAAATGTTTCAAGATTCGCTTTCCGGAATGCCATTAGTTTGCTGAGGATTAAGTATTCATTCATTCTTTTTTTTTTTTGGATACGAGTCATATTGATTACATTCAAGCTGACAATGCGCAGACAATCGTGTGGTTTATTATTGCATTAGTGTTGTAATAATTCTGAATTTATATTTATTATCTGTTAATGCGTTTGACTATCTCATTGCGTCTAGTGGCTAGCTTGGGTTCACACCCCGGGTCAGCCAATAAAAACTGAGTTTTATATCGATAAATTCTTAGTCTCAGCCAAAAAAAATGTAATTGGCGGAAGATAATGATATTTATCATTACATCGGAAACCACATAAAGCAGTCAGTTCAATAGGATTATGAAAATGATGGAAAAGGGAGTGTTATTTCGTTTGTTTACGCACATATTTGTGCGCTGTATTTTCTTTAACACAGTAGGCGAAATTGGTCAAAAATATAGTATTTATTTAGATATTATGTATTAAACGGTATTATGTAGTAAACGGTAGACTTAGTGTCACGTAATAAAAATGCTTATAAGTAAACTTTTTAAGAAAATATTATGTAAAAGAAGGAAACGAGTTCTTTTAATGTTGATTAATACCTCATATCGCATTCGTTAAAAGTCGTCAACATAGCGGTAGTATTCTGAGCCTCCTTTAACCTCTCAGAGATGCGCTTGCGCATCCTGTTCATAGGCACTGAAAGTTCTGTTCGTGTACCTGATATCGCTTTAGTTGGATCGCCGATTTTTTGCGCAGCGACCTAAGTATTTCCGATAAATAATAATGAATTAAAGTAATTCTTGAACTTAAAAAATATATTAAAATAGAAACAATGTGAATTTATGACATTATTAAAAAAGAAACGTGAAGTTTAAACTTTGTCATATCATTAGAACACCTATGTCCAGTCGTAAACTCATTTGTAATTCATAAATATCTGTTACTTCCCCAAAAAATTCATTGAAGATCGATAATTGTGAAAATCAATCTTCTATATGAATAGATTGGGAATTTACAGATCTTTCAAGAGACATTTCATGAAATTATAAATCGATATCGATTACAAATATAAGAAATAATAAAGCTTCAGTCAACATACAGTAGGACCAGCTGGTGGTGTAACTTTCTTCACAACCGCTGTTTGTACAGCGGGCTTAGCTGCTGCAATTGGTGCAGCTTGTGCTGGTTTAGCTGCAACTGTGGCAGGTGCTGCAGTAGGTGCGGCTGCTGCAGGGGCTTTTGCAGGTGCTGGTGCCGGTGCCGCTGCTGCGGGGGCTGCTGCAGGTGCTGCTGCTTTGGCAGGTGCTACACCAGTCACGTCAACCTAAGGTAAGGTAATGTAGTTATGCAATTCTGGCTTTAAAAAAAATACTTTAAACCTTATAGGATTAATTAATAATTAATGGACGAATATCAAAATCACGTATATTTATGTATTTTCGTATCTATGTATGTGCATACACATGAATGTGTATTTATATGTATAAATATAATTACACAGTTTTCTATACAATATATTTTTTTTAAGTTCAAATTCAAAGTCGAAACGAATAGGGTTTAGTTTGAAAAAAAATATTTTACGTAAAAACGAAAATTTTCCTTAAAAATATATACTTACTTGAAATAGCACTTGCTGCGATTTAACAGATTGTCCGTCTTTAACAAGCATTTTAACAATTTTTCCGTCTCCAGGTGACATCACTGGAAGCGCTGTTTTGTCCGTTTCTATTTCTAGTACCACTTCATCTACCGCTACCGCATCACCTTCCTTTTTTATTAACCTATGTATAATCAAACATAATTGTCTATTGTAGAACTCAAACAGGACCAAAATTAAGGGATTAAGGAATAATAAGAGTTTATTTCCACAATTCACGGTAACCAAATAATCTAGATATCTGACTATAATAATCTAATTACCTTTACTGCCGTCTACCCGAATCCGGATACACATGTACTTCTTCCGTTTGCTTCACAACTCGGTTCCAAATCGTAGATATTAGTGCGGCGATAACGAGTGACAAGTTTGGTATATATATATAATAGGACTGGTAAACTAACTTTAAATTGATTTATTTATATATTTCTTTATTAATAAACTATGTACAGACAGTTTTATAATATACAAAATAAAAATGAAAATTATTTATTTCTTTCGCAAAATTAAAAACAATTAGTTGGTACGTACACGAACACAAGAAATAAGAATAAAGTAATGGATTGTATCCTACTAGATGCAAATATAGCATGCAAAAACATAAGAATAACATTTAATGGTTTATATGGTTAATTTGTTTTTTTGCGCTTTTCACCAGAACTCTTATCAAATAATCAAATAAATGTGTAGATTTTTCAATAAAAAAAGTAAGTATACCGTAATTTTTTACGACTGTTATTAATATTAATTTATACCTAAGATTCAATATCAATTTATTGTGTTCAACATTGCGAATTAATAAATTGTGTTTAATGATTTCTTTTTAAACTTACTTAACATCTCCGCTCGTTATCGAGTCTGGAAACGTAGGAGCTTTAACGTCTTCCACGGCGCGGAGATTTGAACTCGTTTGGATGAACTGTCTTCTTAAATTCAGATGATTGACATCTAGCTTCAAAGTTCTCGAATGACTGTAAAATTGTTAATATATTTAATTTTTTTAGTCGAGTAGGCGTAGTGGTTTGAACGCGTGAATCTTAACCGATGATCGTGGGTTCAAACCCAGGCAAGCACCACTGAATTTTCATGTGCTTAATCTGTGTTTATTATTCATCTCGTGCTTGACGGTGAAGGAAATCATCGCGAGGAAACCTGCATGTGTCTAATTTCATTGAAATTATGCCACATGTGTTTTCTACCAACCCGCATTGGAGCAGCGTGGTGGAATAAGCTCCAAACCTTCACTTCAAAAGAAGAGGCCTTAGCCCAGCAGTGGGACATTAACAGGCTGTTACTGTTTTTAGGTACATATTTTTTGTTAATTTTATCTCATGTTTGGTAGTGAGAAAAACATCGCAAAATATATATAACATATAGCATGCTAGAGATGGTAAGAGACCTAGCAAAGTCGGGAAAAAAATGCGGGTCCATCTGTATGCAGGGATTGGTTGCGCATTCCTATGCGTTTTATTAGCTCGATTCGGGATTTGAACCCAAAACCTCTGGCTGCATAATGAACTAGATACTAGACCAACGAGGTTGGAGGTTTTCTTAACTAAGTACTTACTTTGTTAGATGTGTCAATGTTTTTCGTTTTTGTAATGTACTGAAATATTGAAACAAGTTCCATTTTGATTTGCCTCGGAAAATCTACAAAAATGTTTAATAAAGAAAAACTTTCAATACTATAAACATTGCAAAAACTTCTTACTTCTTAAGGTTAATAAATTAAATACATTTAATATTACATATATTAAAAGAATTGTGATTTAAAATGTCATTATTTCGAAATATTTTAATTCTGAGGGTAAAATTAATTTGGTTGGCTGGGTATTATAAATTTATTTATTATATACTTACGGATCTCGTTAGTTTACTTCTAAACATATTATAATTATTATTAAGCATAAATATTCGGTTTACAGTTATTATTCATTTTAAATTACATAAAAAATCATCGTAACGTCTGTCAAGTATTGACAGACTTGTTTTTCTTTCTAGAATATGCTGATAATTGTTCTAGAAAACAGGTTTAAATGAAAAAAAAAATTAAACATCAATTCTTTTTGTGGAAATATATTCAGATATACATATATTTTTAAATATTTAATTATACTATTAAATTTTAAATTTAACATATCCTTAATATTAAGACTTTTTACTACCCATTAACAGATGGCGCTATAAAGTTTCAGCCACTCCACACTAGAGGGTATTCAAAAAAGGTTTTGTTCTTCTATTAGGCACCAGATGTCGGGAATATATTATTTGTTTTTATAATATACATAAATGATAATCTATTTCCTAGTCATAATTTTTTTTGTATTCGTTGTATAATAGCTGATGATTATATTTATAACAGAAGCTAAATTTTATATCGACTCTATTAGTTCTACTTAAAAAACTATAATACAAGAATGTGTAATATAAACTTTCTTTTCTCAGTTAAAAGAATACAAAAATTGTTAAATCTGCGACAATAACAACGTTTACAGTTTTTATAATCGAGGATCTTTTTACTTTTATTATAATATATTAACTTGGTGGTAGAGCTTCGTGCAAGCTCATCTGGTTAAGCACCACACACTTATCACATATTCTACCACCAAGTAACAAGTAGTGTTGTTGTGTTTCGGTTTAAAAGGTGAGCCAGTATAACTAGAAGCATTAGGGGTGTAGTATCTTTTTTCTCAAGGTTGGTGGCGGTTTGGAAGGATGATTAATATTTCTTACAGCGCCAATGTCTATATGCGGTGGTAACTACTTGCCATCAGGTGGTCCATTTGTTCGTCCGCCTAAAAAAAAAAGGTGCTAAGGGTTATCATTTTGAACAACGTTTGTTTTTCTTCGAAAAATATTATTTAAATATTGCAATTAAATTACAGAATTTTCAAAGATGTCCTTTAAAAATATGCTTTGAAATGATCATGTAAGTGTGTGGTTATCGCAACATTTATAATAGATGGGCTCTTAGAGAGGGAAGTTGGTTGTGTCCACTCAAGACGCCCTGATGCGACCTCCTTGGCTTTTACCTGCTAGGGCTGTCAAAATATTCAGCATAGATAATTCTATCAATATTGTCAATAGTATATGTGTTTTTTAATAAAATAATTTGATTTAATTTTTTTAATTAGGACATGAATGATGCTCTTATAGGCTAACGCAACAAGCTGGTTATAAACATATTATACAATGACATTCTTTGCTTAAAATATGATACATATGTAGTTTTTAAGCAATATATATGTATATATCTACCAAAAATAAAACAATTTGTATTTAATTATTCTGAAATTCAATTTGTTTTTTTTCCGCAGATGTTTGGTAATAGAAATAATTCGTCATATATCATATCATTTAAAAGCATATTTTTTGACAATCATAGTAAGGCGTTTGAAGGTTACGTCATAATAATAAATAATTGATATTTTATACTCATTTGTTTATTATTAAACTAGCAATAGTGAATGTACTTTCCACCATTATCCCAATCGTGATTTACATCCGAACATTATTTTAGAACGTAAGACTAGAATGTGTATTTCATTTAAATTATTATAATTAATAATCTAAAATATAAAAAAATGTTATTTTTTGGAAAACTTTTAATACCCTAAATGAAAACATTATAAGACGTAGACGAGTGTAATAACTATTACACTTTATATGTATTAAATTAAACACAATATCTAGAGGAGACATACTCAAGACATACTTTTCTTTAAAGGGGCAACAAACACGTGTTAGTCACGGTGTCGCTGGCCGCAAACAAAAATACTTAGATAATGATCTCTTAGGTTTTGGGATTGTTACAAATTGAATTAAACAACTATGAATGGATTTATCACGTTTATTTTACCATTTTTTTTATCATTTCCCGACGTTTCAAGCATTGCAGTAAAAAGCCCTTTGAAATTTAAAATAGTTAAAAATAAAATAACACCAGGTGGACCAACCACAAAAGCCCGGCGGGCTGCTCTAGCTGCTCTATTATAACTACAAAAAATATAAACAAGTTAAGTTTAAATTAAGAATATTACTTATAATCAGACGAAAGTTATGTTATTCATTAATAAATTTTATAATTAATATGTTAAGTGACAACCCTATGTTACCGAAGGCGGCTCCCCTACTAATTTGCTAAGATTCGTGCAGCCCGCATCTTTGATTAGGAATCTATTGCGACCCAGACGGGTCCTGCTACTGCTCATTTATCTACTTGAACGATTCCCTCACAATAATAATTACTATGAATACAAGAACTTAATTTGGCCACTATACCAATATATATTACCAATAATATACCTACTTAGTTGTGCACCACAAAGTTAGAATAATGAATGCTTTGGACTAATTAATATAGTTGTGTTGTCCAAGAGATCTCCGGTTTGTGGCTCATTAGTTAACCCTTTCGGGCAACTCAATCTGAGAGAAATATAAATATATTGTAAATATGCGGTTATTTTAGTTCATAAATATGAAACTTAAAAGATTAAAAATTCGCTGTAGTCAAAAGGAAGGAGGAGAAAGAGTCTTGAGGAGTTTTGAGGAAGTCTTTCTACTATGAAACAGTAACATCCTGTGAATATCCCACTGCTGGGCTAAGGCCTCCTCTCCCTTTTTGCGGAGAAAGTTTGGAACTTATTCCACCACGCTGCTCCAATGGTGGAATATACATGTGGCAGAATTTTAGTGAAATTTGCACTTGCAGGTTTCCAAACGATGTTTTCCTTCACCGTCAAGTACGAGATGAATTATAAACACAAATTAAGCACATGAAAATTCAGTGGTGCTTTCCCGGGTTTGAATCCTCGATCATCGGTTAAGATTTATGCGTTCTTACCACTGGCCCATCTTGGCTCACTATGAAACAAATATATATTATTGTGTTAATATAACCTCTACTGTAAAGTTGATCTGAAGGTACACGATGACTACAACTATATAAATATACATAAATTAATGTAGATATTCATATGTGCCATTTCGTACATTCCAACCCTTACGGGAAACCTAGTTATACATTGGCTTAGATCAATGTTCTTCAAAGTCAATTAATATTATCAGATGTTGTGGTTACGAACGGGACAGGCGGCTTTACGTGCACTCTTAGGATGGGGAGAATAATGAGGAATGTATGAAGAATATAATTATCCGGTCCAGCGCGGAGTAGCTTAGTACCATTGGCAATATTTTCACCGGTGTTAAGGCTGGGTACAGACATATCTGGGTGAGTATTGGGTACAAGCCTTTACTGCCCTCAGGTGAGAGTCGTACTTATTATAGGACTGGACAGCAAAAAATGTTGGGTTTATTAACACAAGAAGTTTTCAGTAGCAGTTCGAAGTCAGGAAGTTGGCTGCGTCAACGGTACGCTCCCAGGTATTTATAATCTCGTAAAATACCATCGGGCTATAGTGGCTAGACATAAGGCGAAAGATCGCGAGGTCCTTCTTTCAAGCCCCAGGTCGAATCGATTCAAAGTTATTGGGGTTCTCTTTATTTAATATTATTGGGGTTTTCTATTATTTAAAATTAGAATGTAATTAAATATTAATATTAATATAACATACGACCGTATAACTATATACTTAATATTTTGGAGTAAAACTTAGTTATATAGATGCGGAGTCAGCCCGGGTCGCTAGTCCTTGGTATAAAGTAATATGTAGCAAGGTCGGCAACTGGTGAACAAGTTGCAGTCTTAAGTTATTAATACTTTGGCGTGTTTAGATCACCGGAGCCTGGCTTACGGCGGACGCTAACAAAGGATAGTGCTGTGTGGGTAATTTGTTATTGCAGAACATTTTAAACCTAGAAAATTTCAACATACATTTGATTCATTCACGGGAATTTTCAAATTTAATAAATTAATATTATATTATAATTTTGACTGAAACTCAACAGAAGTTACTATCTATTTTTTTATTAAAAAAAACTACTCTCAATCTTAACCAACGATCAAAATACACAAAACCGTTTTTTTATTATATAATAAATATAATATATAATAAAAAAATTATATAAAAGTTATATTTCATAATTTAATACAATTTTAACTTTAAGGCTTTACAATTAAGGTTCTCTGCACGAAATAAAGCTGGAGTAAGTTTCGCAGTCTCAGGTATGGAGCCAGTGTTTCAGCTTAAACGATTAAACTTGATCAACAACAACGCCTCCATTATACGAGTACAGCAGGGATGTGGAACTCGCATCTGGAATTATAAATTAAAATAGTTAGAGGGAGAATATTACGTAAGGTATATTATATATTTCATATGTATATTAAAATTACACACATCAAATATATTAATATTACACAGATAAATAAACAGTCTTTTATTGTATATCACATACATATAAGAATTGCAGAAGTACTTATAGCGAACATAGTACATATTATATGTACAAGTCATGTATTTAGAAAAAATAGGGTACACTAATGACAGATCCAGATAGAAGATTTTTACTTTCTTTATTCGTGGAAGTCAATATCGACGTCAAATATCCTAAAATTATCGATCTCTATATTCGAATATATTTTAAAAAAAATATGTTTTTTTATTTATTGATTTAGTTTTTTGCATGTTAGTAGTTACAATGTTACAATTTCATAGTCAATTTGATTTTAATATTACTTATTATAACAAATCTACTCTAAAATTCTTATTTACTAGGTGGTAGAACTTTGTGCAAGCACGCCTTGGTGCCACCAACCACTCATCAGATATTCTACCGTGAAGCAGCAATACTAAGTATTGTTGCGTTCCGGATTGAAGCGTGAGTGAGCCAGTTTAACAGGCACAAGGGACATAACATCTTAGTTCTTAGACGGGCTCCCAAAGCCCTTGCAAAGTTCAGTTGTACTAAGTAAAAGTATGTTAAGTAAACTGATAAGCGTGCTAATCCCTACTTCGTGCAATTATCAGTATTTTTAATTATGTTTATTGTAGATGAATCTATAATACAACATAAAAATTACTATTATTACTATTTTTTCTTCGAATTAACTTGAATTGTATTGTAGCTGTATAATAATAGACTTAGTTAGGTTCTGAACATGCTTAAAACCAAAGGGTTTACTTATTATTATATAGCCTGTATGTTCGAACGCCTTCGCTTTCTTATCAATATTTTTTATAACTTTTAAATATAATTATATAATTATGTACACGTAGTATTATCGATAGAATATCGATACATAAATGGTCAACACTAGACGGTCAATAAGCGTCCGATGAAGTTAAATACTTTCTTGGAACGTAAGTCCGGTCTTGGCAAGTTTGCAACTTGTCGATTTATTGGACAAATAGTTTGAACAATTTGTGGAGATTTATAGTTTGTCTTGAATTCAATGCGCTAAGCAATATTGTGGCAAACTTCCGTTATATCGATATCTTTATCGACATAATTGTCGACTGAAACAACTAGTCATGCAATGTTCAGACAAATATTGATTAATTTAAAATAATACTATATTTTGTTTTTGTAATTACAAAAAAGGGTTTTATATAATTTATGTAATTATATACGAATGTGGCAAATTGTATTCGCGGCGACTTTAAATGAATTTTTAACAAGACAATTCGAGTTATTTATTTGTCCATAGGAACTATTTAATTCCCTTGAATTGTATTGTATTGATTTTATTACAAAATAATTATTTTAAAAACTTATTGTCATAATTTGTATAGTATAATAATATTATCTAGTAGACTAAGCTTTTCAAAATATTATAGTTTTTCGATTTTATAAAAATTGAAATAATTAACGATTTATAAAAATTTAATTTTTTTTTTCATATAAAACTGAAAATCATAATAGATTTGCTGTTTATGGTAATAGAAAAATAACATTATCAAGTACGTTTCTTGGGCGCGAAATCACCCTAACCTTAAATTTACTCAATGAATCGAAAGCCGAATTTGCTATTTTTGCGAACGTTACGGTCCGCCTATAATCTGCAATTGCGACCCCAAAATATCTCCCCTTCGAAATTCAAAAGCTAAAATATAAAATGGCCGCGGCGTCTTGTCTTTATCTTTTCCTTATGTAAATGGCGGTGAAATATTGGGAATTTAATGAGGTTAAGAACTTTCCCGCCAACGTCGGCGCCATTCGCCTCGAGGGGATTAACTTTTTTTTATACGGCATGGATGTAAAAATCTTTTGTCATTTTTAATACGATGTGTTTTTCAAAAAAAGTTAGGTATCTAAAATAAATATACATGAAATGACGTCTAATATTATTTTATTCTAAAGTAATATGATTTAGGGAATCATTAGGGTTTTAGGGCCATGGAAAGTTGTGGATTAAAATCTAGACTAAGTTAAGGGTTTCTCGTATCAAATCAAAGGAGAGGTTGCCAAAATATCGCTAGATTTATTGCAAGGAGGAAGTCTTCGCTACTTCCGCTATCACAATGGCTCCTGGATCCGTTTCCGTCGCACACTTGAGAGTTGAATGTATTGAGAACTTCCTTGCTCTTAATGAATTCTGCAAATCTACGTTTTCATATGAAAATTCTATATAGTTACAGCTAAATTAACATAATTACGAATTTCGCTTCATGTTTATTTTTAAAATAAATTGTATACAGATGTGTGTGGTACAAAACGTGATAGCTACGTTCGATATACAATTTTATTGTGCTCATATTAATAAATATTAAATCAAATCTACAAAATATTATGACGCCCAACGTGGGGCTCGAACCCACGACCCTGAGATTAAGAGTCTCATGCTCTACCGACTGAGCTAGCCGGGCTTCTCTATCACTTTGACAAAATACATCTATGTCTTTTCTATTTAAAGTTTCCAAGAACTAGCCAGACATTGTGACTGTTAGTCAAGGGCTGTCAAGAACAAGCTTTTATTATTTTTGTATATATTTTGTGTCTCGTAAGCGCTAACTCCAAGGTAATATAATTTCCACAAACGTGTTGCCCGTGATATAATATAAACTATTTAAAGCACGCAAATTGTAATTTTCGTTTTTCTTCTTCAAAACAAGGTCAAACAAACGAGATAGTGCAGTTAACACAACAGAATGTCTTCTATTTGTTCCGTTGTCTATTGTTTGTGTTATATTTAGGACATTTAAATAATAGCTCTACTGTTATCGCATGGAATTACGGTAGTAATACATAAGCACAAAACATCTATAATATCATTCGAAATGCCAAACTTATTGTTGTTGTTTTTTTTTTAAATAATATAATATCGTCTTTTTTAAAGATCTGTCTTTACAGAATACTGGCCAGTTATCCGCTAGCGTGTAGATGGCGTCTGACAGTTCTCTATAAATAATTTATTTTATAAAGCCGGTCACGTGGTCCGCCATCTCACCCGAGCGGACGATAATTAGCGTCGACACCGACAGGGGACGCAGATACTTAACTATATTTTACACTGTGACGATTAATCGGTCGAGCGATTTGATTTAATCGAAATGGATATAATGTAATAAATAAGTTATTAATAGGTTTTTAAGCGAAACTCTTTTAGGCATAATGAGAGCAATTTTACAAAGAAATATTTGAGGCGAAGGCTTATATATGAGATGTTTCTGATACACTTTTCATTTATGTGTACTGTGTTACGTTTTATTTTTTGAAATTACATTTCTTTAGACGCGTTTAGGGCGAAATTCAACGATGTAACGGAAATAATGTCAATAACTTCAGACTCGTCACTTTATTTTTTTTATAAATAATATTAGCGATTCCCTTTTACTAAGTAATTACGTTTTAGATATTCCTATTTACTTATTAAGCATAAAGCTTGTAGTAGAAGTGGGGCCGACGATAGTCCAAGAGGTCAAAATCGAACCTGCGACCTTTACATCGATGCGGCCCGTAAACCATTGCGCTATCGAAGTTTCAAGCACTATAAAATCAGTTGCCAAAGAGATCTAAACATATTAAGTATATATGTAGCTCTCTTTCGCTGTTTCCCATTACGTATATTCACTTGTCAAAGATTGATATATTTAATAAATTAGATTCCTAGCCACGCCGTTCCTAAAGCTGCAGTGATCATTTCCTATAAATACGTAATAATTTCAAGGAATAATCGTATGTTCTCTGGTGATAGGGCTTTGTGCAAGCCCAAAGTAGGATATTCTACCGCAAAACAGCAGTACTTAGTATTGTTGTGTTCCGGTTTGAAGGGTGAGTGAGCCAGTGTAATTACAGGCACAAGGGACATAACATCTTAGTTCCCAAGGTTGGTGGTGCATTCTCGATGTAAGCGATCGTTAACATTTCTTACAATGCCAATGTCACTTGTCATCAGCCCATATGCTCGGCCACCTACTTATATTATTAAAAAAATGTTCTTAATATTTTGCAGAACTTGTTATATTATTAACCACTCAGAATAATTTCCTATGTAATATTTTTGAGTGAGTTGAGACTGATCAGTTGCTAGAATGCTTAAATCTTATGCAATCATAACATCTTGGTTTCCAAGTTACTGACCACGTATGTGATAATTTATATATCTGTCATCCATATTGGCGGCGATGGCAATTGGCTATTGGCGGTGATGAGCATCTAACATCGAGTGGCCAATTTACTGTTTAAAAAAAAATACACAAATTTAATAAGTGACATAGATTATTTATTGTTTGATTTATCTCTAAATTGTCTTTAAATCTAAATTTCAAAGTAACAATATAAGTGGACATATTGTCTTTACTTGTTCCTCGTTAAAAAGTTTACAGTATTGATCTTTACTCCATATAACTTATCTTCGGCCAATGGGAACACGAACTAATTTGTCTCAGCTCCCTCGTGATGAAAGGACATTCGACTAACATTGTGGGACTTTCCGTAATTGAGTGGGTGGTTCTGAGATGTCAAAAGATGTAAGGAGTGATCTATTGCTCGTTAGTTTTTGTCAGCTTTGATTTTACTTAGCAAATTTCTAAAGTGATTTCAAATTAACTTTTACTTTAATTAATTAGGATTTTTTTGTTTGTGGTATTCAGGAGCATGTCACTCTTGAATTTGCCTATTTGAATATTTATTTGGATGTTCTTATTTCTTGTATGTTGCTTGTCATATTATGTGAATTTATCTTTGGTTATTGCGTTGCAATATTTGTATTTCTGTGATTTTACAATGTAACCAAACAATAATATTTCTCGTGTATACTAATTGTAAAATTGTATGTGAAGTAAAGATCTTAAATGATACTTATTAAATATAATACATAAAATGTACTATTTAATAGCCATTTGAACCACCTAGACTTATCAGTTTGAAAACGTTTTTGTGTTTGTAGTAGTGCCCGTCAGCTGATAAATAAATAAACAAGTTCATTTTATATTTTATATATTCATCGTAAATGTTTTTTTTTTTTTTAATTTAATGATTTTCTTCTACTCCGGACTTTTTGTAGTCCTAGTGGAGTCCTCGCTTCCATCTGATAATGGTAATTCGTTCTGGAATTGTATCTAAAGCCATATATCTACATTAAAATTTTATTATCTCTTTTATATAATGTAGACAAACATTTCTCTATTCCTCTACAGTTATGGCACTAAACTTTTAATGAGCTAATCTCATTATAGCATTCATATTAATTGTAATTTGCGATGAAAATATATTCTATCCCTTTTATAATTTATTATGAAAGAATATAATATAAGCTAAATAGCGTAATACTTCTAAGTCTAGTTAAGCGAGATTTCGAAGCACATGGTAATCCAAATTGCTTCATTCCGTATTTAGTCTCTGTGTGTATTCCATTACCACAAACGCAAAAACCCTCTAAACGCTGATTTTTCTGTATTATGTTATTAAAGCCAGACAATATATATGTATATATGTTTAGTATCTACTCATACTGACTTATTTAATAACATAAATAACAACATTGCGTACGAGTAGCTCAGTGATTTTAATATGCGAATCTTACACAAAGATCACAGGTTTAAATCCGCACAAGTGTATATCTACTTCACGTGCTACTCTTCTCGTGCAGTAAAAAAAAGAGTACAGAAGCATAAAGCATGGTGGAATAAGTTCCAAGCTTTCTGCCTACGAAGCTCATTTACAGCAGTGGGACGTTTATTTGGTTGTCACTACAAGTTTTACAAGTAGTACTACAATTTGGTTGTGCTATCGGTGTTTACTAAAACAAAGAGCGGTTATGTAGTTTTTTATAAAACTCGTAATAATCTATTGTTCGACCATAATTATATAAAATGGAAGTGCGAGTCTATTTCTCGGCTAAGAAATGAAACTGTCACAGATAAAAATAGTTTTTGTTAAAAATTGAAATTTCGGTATAGCTTCTTAAAAGAGTCTTGGTGCATAATTTTATTATTATTTTTTAATATTATATAATTCTGTTTTCATATAGCGTGGATAGCATTTGTTGATATTCATGCAGGTCAAAATATATTTTAATTAATATATCTATGTAATTTTTATTCATGGATGATGGAAAAAAGTAGCTATTGAGTTTCTTGCAGGTTATTTGCGGTAGATTCTACATTTATAATAACTAAATTTTATTTAATGTTGTATAAACACGATTTGCATGCTTGAAGAGAGTTTACTCGATAAAAAAATCCGATTTAATTTTAACCGATGCTGTTTAATATATTTCACGATGTTATTGATCTTGTATTTCCCAAGTAAAACTCAAGCCCGGCTAGCTCAGTCGGTAGAGCATGAGACTCTTAATCTCAGGGTCGTGGGTTCGAGCCCCACGTTGGGCGCTTTTTTGTTTTTGTATCAGTTTTCTTTTTTTTCATCGTTTGTTTTAAGCTCTTAAAAACAATTAAGTTCTTAAGATCGTAAGTATGGATTATACTTCGTCATTTAATGCTTCTGGAGCGAAACTCCAGATTTTGCTAATTTTTATTGCCTCTGCTATAACCGAGTGCCATCAGGTCTGTTTGGGGCGGCCAAAATTACACCAGCCGTGTGGGTGCCAATCCAGAGCTTGTCTCGAGATGTAGTCCGAGTTTCTTTGCAAAGTGTGGCCTATCCAACTCCATTTCCGACGCCTGATTATGCATCGATTGGATCATTACGACATAGCCTCCAAAGGGATACGTTAGAGATTGTGTGGGGCCAAAAATTTTTAGGATTTTTTTAAAACAATGTATCGCAACTATACTAAATGCCATTTAAGTATCTATGAGGACTGACTGTACGTCCTTTTGGGACTTCGAAAATAATGAAACTTTGAGTTTTATGGGACATATAAAGCATTTTCGACAAAAAAATGTTGCTAACCGGTGAAACCTTAACGCTGGAAATAATAATAATTCGTGGTTCCTGCTGATAGTGGACAGACATGGAGACAAACACAAGTTTCATTATATCAGTTTCTTACCGTTTCTTCCTACTAGAAGTTCCTTTCCGAAACGGTTAAAGTAGTGACGATTCAAAAACTCTTTATTTTAAAACTTACGTGAATGAATACATTTGATTTGATTCGATAATCAAATCAAAAATCAAAAATCTTGGTCGATACCAAGTAAGCAGTAAGATCTACGATTGAAAATAAAGGGAAATTCTAGTATTGATATATTTTAAAGTATGCCAGGGTAAGATCCGCGGCCGAGGGGCGGGGGGCGGCGCTTCCGCAGGAAACACCGTGCTGTGATTGCATCCCCTAATCAGATTCACTACCATCTCGACTAGGAAATTCGAGACGATTGATTAGTAAACAGATCATTTGATTAGATCTTGAGTTGATTAGATATTAATGATAACAATAAGTTCAAGTCTAAAGCTTGCGTTTAAAAATATTTTTATTTTATGGAAATTTATTAATTTTTAGTTTCTGTCTCATATGAGAGGAATAAATAATAGTATAATAGTAAATAAACATAAAAATTCAAGAAAAAGTATTATAAATAATGTAATTTTGCATTGATTTCATTACTATTTTCAGGCAGGGTGTATATATGTAATTATATTTAATTAATATAACTTTTTAATTTTAATGGTGTAAAAGAGTGCTTAACTATTATTATTGCCGGTTATACACCAAGCCCGTCTGGGTAGATACCACCAGCTCATCTGTTGTGTTCTGGCTTGAGCCAATTTTATTAGGCACAAGGGATATACCATCTTAGTTTCCAAGGTTGCTGCCTTATTGGCGATGTAAGGAATGGTTAATATTAACAGTGTTAATATATATAGGTGGCGGTGGCCACTTACCATCAGGTGGAATATTAAACCAGTCTACCTATATATATTACTAGTTACTGCCCGCAGCTTCGTCCGCGTTTGATGTATGTGTTAGGTACCATATGTCCTTTTCTGTACATAATCGGTTGAGTAGTTAAGTAAGGATGAAGTAAAGTAGCAGCTTGTAAACGTCTCACTGCTGGACTTAGGCCTCTACCTTTAAGAAGATTTGGAGCGATATTATAAATAAAAATGTTATATTTTCTAAAATAATATTTATAATATTGAATCAAATTACAATTATTTAAGTGCATATGGCATGTGGATTTGTTAATAACACATGAAAACTGCTAGAGATAGTATGTCTAATATTTGTGGCATTCGCTAAAGTACATCGTTCAAGCAAATCGTCTCAGCAGGCAGTCGCAACGGTTCAGTGGCCCACCGATTATAATATGTATACATTTCACCGTGACGAGGGGAACGTTAAATACATATATAATGTACATATTATTATATGATTTTGTAGTGATGTACGAATAGGCATTAGTATTGAAACAGGTAATTTTTTTATATATAAGAAAACTGTTAGTCGTGAAATGTATTTGCAATTTGCATGACATTATTATAGGAAGGTTAATGAGAAAGAAATAGAAATAAATAATCTTTGCGTGTTAATTCAGCCATGGGAATGTGCCCTCAAGCCCGTACTAAGAGGTTCACTTACGAACAGATACTTGTCAAGAAAAAGTTAAAAGAGGTTGTATATCATTATGTTAGTTGATATGGTAAAGTTTATATGTGTAGTATTTGAACCTGCTTGTAGTATATAAAGCTCATTTTATTATCATTATTGTAATTTAATTTTTGTATGTTTCTTTCTGTCTACCTGTCTAATTTTCATTTATTTTGTACGTTTTTTTGCTATGTTTATTATATATTTTTATAATAAGCGAAATACCACACATCACGAGATCTCCTAAACTATGCGCTGAATTGACTTGAAATTTGTCATAGTTAAGTCTCCTTTCCCGACGTAGACGCTCACTAAGAGCGGATTTTACGCAAATCCTAACCAAAATACATTTTTCGGGAAGATTTGCTAGTTTTTTAATAATAGAGGAAGATTTAGGTGCATAATTATTGCCACAATCTATTGTATAATAATTAGGTTGTATACATTAGTGTAACAAAAATTACCGCGTCGTCAAACGACTTTTTTAAACAACCTTTTTATTTAAAGTAAAATATCTCAACAAAAAAATATCAATATTCATCTCTCTTGTTATATAGCGACTTCTATCATAAAACGCTTAGTCTTAATATTGTCCAGCAAATAAAAATGAAATATAAGAGAACAGAGATATGAAACAAGCTACACGTTCAATATTAGAAATAGGAAGGTAACGGCAAAAATTGAATAAACTCTAAAAGAAAATGACTTTGCTCTGCAGGGTGACATTTATGAACTGTTACTTTTTTATATGACAATTAGAATTGTCACGATTTTCGTCGCGTGTGTTTTGGCTAGTTTTAAAAATGTGCACTATTAAATAACAAACTTAAATTGAAGCTTATATTTAAAAAAAGAACGTAATAGATGAATCCATTGCTATTTAATAATGTTATGTAATTATAATAATAACTCCAACCCTAAAATGCCCTCTGTTCAAGTAAACCGTCTCAGCAGGAGACGGTCTCTAGTCAGATTGGAGATATGTATTAATTACACCGTCACAAGGGGACAGATAATTAAATACAAGTACAATCCGTGTCGTTGACTGCTTTGTATTGACCTGAAAATTAGTTTTCGTCAATTAAAATCACGAAACGATGAATGGGAATAAAACAAATTAGTGACGAATTATATCTTAAAATAAATCGTCGTAGTTTGTTCCAATTATAGATTTTACTTGTTTTTTTTTTAAATTATTATTAAACATATATGACAACTGCATAAATTTTGAAAAACATTATTTGTTTAAAGGTTTTATATTTTTACAATAGTTGGCTGAGTGTGTGCAACCTTTGAATTTATTTATAATATAATACATCCCATGCTATCCTGAAACCTATCAATATATATTATAATATGACTAAGGATATATAACGCTTATATATCTTAACTAATAATATAAGCGCGAAAGTGAATTTATTTTATTCAATTGTTACGTTTTCACGTCGTAACTGCTCAGCCGATCATCATGAAATTTTGCGTACACGTTGCCAGAAGAACAGAGAAGGACATAACACTGAAAATAGTTAATAGCAAAATTTGTAGTTACTTAAGTACGTCACCATCTCATTGTAAGCCCCGCGTTATTTATTATAATATTCTTTCTTGACTAAACATACTTATATGAAATTATTTGGGTCTGTGTACAAATGAGTCACAAAATAAGTTCAAAAAAATTTTATTATTTTATATCATAAGTATTAATATAGCGTGATATCATTTGAACTACAGTAATTTAAATTTTTTAAATGTGTGTGTTTGTTTAAGTGTATGTGATGACGTAACCTTACGATACAAACAAATAAATTTAAAAAAAAAACAACAATATAATATTTCACCATCCTACATAAATAAAGATTTATGCTCAGATCATAATGTACGTATTTCCCTTCCCCCAAATTCCTTGCAAGCAGCGGTCTATCAGATTTTAATAATAAAATCGATTACGAATATACACCCCTTTTATAGCAATAAATACTTATATATTACAAGCGGTAGTAATATATCTTAGTTTGTTATCATGTCATCATTTATTTATACAAATAACAAAAATGTAACATAATAATAATAATTATATCTCGGGACATTATTCACACACGGCCATCTGATTCCAAATTAAGCAGAGCTCGTACTATGGAAACCAGACAACTGATACACTATATATACTACTTTTTTTTGTAAACACATACTTATATAGATAATTACACCCAGACTCAGGACAAACAGACATGTTCATGCACACAAATGACTGTCCTGGGTGGGAATCGAACGCACAACCTTCGGCGTGAAAGGCAAGTATACCAACCACGCCAACCGGCCCGTCGAAACAGAAAGTTGTACATTTATTTTATTTTGAAGATATACTTTACTGAAGATACTCCAGATGTTTATTATTTTCAAAAGGGAAGTGGACGTTTAACAGCTTGTAATTAAATATCAATAATAATATTGTCGTCAGTACTATTTGTATGAACTACTATCCTCATACAATTCTAATAACATTAGAAATAATCAAATACAATAAACAAAAAAACGATTGAATAATAGTGTGAAAAAGCGGATTCATTACATCCGATGAAATATGATAAACAATTGATGAAATATACAGTTTTCTCTATAATATATAATCAGTAATTTAAGTTATTGTTAACTAAGAAACACGTGGATTTGTATAAAATCTGCTAAAATTCATAGACAAAGAAAAGAGTTTACTATGGTGACTCGATAGAACCTACATGCTAAGCCGGGGATAAAACCCTTGTTAAATTACAAGTAAAAATATGTTCTCAGGGATCTACTACTGTAAGAACACTTTTTAAAATATAATCGATTCGTGATCTTATTTAGGGTATAATATTGCGTGTGGGACAGTAAATAATATATTTGGCAGGGCTTGTAAGACATAATGTATGGATAAATTTTATTTGAAATTATATAGAAAGTAAATAGAAGCCTCAAAATAGATAAAAGAACCTACATTTAATATCATTTGCATATTTACTATCTCTGCTCCCAACTATTTTGTTAAAATGAGGTCAAAAAAGTTTTTTGATATTTAAATATTGGTAAACCCTTCCCATTGGTAATGCAATTCGCCGTCTGATGTTACCAAGATGTTATCTACAGTTAAGAATATATATTATATATTATAAAATGGAGGCACTGGCTTTATAAAAACGCCATTACCTTGTTATACCGCTCATTCAAAATTTACTTAGGCAGTCTTGTCTTACAAAATTTTAATGTTTTGTAGAACGAGAACAAATTATATAAAATTTACATTTTAATATTCGAAAAACCGAACCCCATCGTTTATTCTTGTAAGACGCACATCAAACGGATCTCGACGCAGGGTTTCCATTTCGAGCCCTTGCGAAAGGGTAAAGAAAAAAAAATCACCAAGTAAAGACGCAATTACTCCTAGACAAAATTAAAATTTCACTTATTAAAAATAAAAATAAGCTTTTATGAAATGACATAGAGTCAAAAATCGCTTGTCATTAATTTGCATCCCGCAAACGTAAGCTTGCCCGGAGTTCGCTAAAAGCACGGCCGTATCAAAGAAATGCGTCTAATGAATCTATTGATAGCGGAGCCTATGTGTGTATAGTATTTTTAAAACACAAACAGCGGTGTGCGTGTGCAAGAAGGGGAGACGCTAAGAGACGCTTTCTTCGGCCCCTCGTTTCTTATAGATTGACTGAGAGGACTTGATTATTTGTCAACAAATAATCACGATAAGAAGCGCAATATTATCAATATAATGATTACTTTATAACTTAAAATAAGGATTTTGCAAGTACTACTGACCGAAAGGTATATAATGTATGAATTGATTGATTTAGATTATGATAAATATAATTTTACATACTGGAATGTCTTATTCTTACCACAATTTTTATTTTTATTTTAAATACGTAAGAACAAAACGTTTTCTTATTACGGAAATGGCAATAATCGAAATTTGCAATGTCTAATTTACAGAAAAAAAATTAAAATTCAAGTATCAAGATTAATAGATCCGTTCACAAATCACCCCTTATTTCGCGCGGCTCCGTCGATCGTCTCAAAGTTGCACACACACAAGCTCACGGCACTATTCGCAAGCACGGCAACGCACACACGCGTGCATTTCGCGAGGGGCGCGTGGCCCTTGCAAACTCCTCCTTTATATTTTCTTTGTTATGTAAAAAAATAATAATAGGAGAAAGGGGATACCAAAATCGATACTCGAATTGCTGTGCGTACGATTGGTAAACTCCTTCAGATTCTTTTGGCTGCTACATTATATTATATGCATTGAATTGCATTTGACGTTTTTTTTTAATTAAATTTATTTAAACAAGCAAGATTTTTTTTTAAATTAAATGTATTTAAAAAGCAAGACCTAATACAGAAGTCCAAAAAGATTTAATTTTTGCATGCAGTTTTAATATTAATCATTAAATATTAAAATATTTATGAATGCATTACTTATATTATACTAACAGTAAATTTATAATAACTTAAATTATTCGAAATTCAATGACTGAATAAATTAGAATCGACAATTAGTTTTATAACAGTCGAATAAAATAAATCACAATATATCTAAATCACAACAAACATTAATTTAATCTTAAAAACTTTAGACTGAAAATTGTTTACATAACGCACAACATAATATCGTTTAAAAAAAAAACTTACCTTTTACCTCCGTAAGGGCCTATCGACTGGTTTTAATTTTCGAAATCGATATAAAACGAACTTAGGATAAGCACGAACATCTCACGATAAAGTTTTAACGATACTAACACCAAAATTGAACGACCGTTGATGACCCAAATAGCTTTTTAAAACGATTCAAAAAGAACCGGTTACCTAAACTAGACTTTGTCTTTTCATAGTTCACAAAATTGTCCAGATGCCGCGGATGCTGCGATCGAAAACTGGTTTCGTGAATAAACCTTTGTGATCGGTTATGTTTTGATTTATTCGATTTTTAGTATGAGTGGTTACAAAAAGAAGAGGCGCGCTCAACAGGTACCGTCGCGCGGAAAGCGCTCGGTTTTAAACGTTTCGTTTTTCAATATACATGAATTGTAGAATACAATTTATATAACCATACATGTGAGAATTTTTTATTTTTATTAAACAATACATTCAACTTTACAAATAGCACAGGTGTTTACCATGATAAAGTAAATTGTATTAATTTTTAAGCAGAATATGAGATTTTAAATTTATATAATTAATATTTAGTTTGTTTCTGGCTGTGCTTGTCGGTAGATTTCTACATTCGAATTAATTTATTTTTAAAATATTTAATATTGACAGTACACGACTGTCATTATTTCATCCTTTGGGCAATATGATTACTATCTTGACTCTAGTGAAAACTTGAAGATATTTAAAATTCTGAACGTAAGATATAGTATATATTGATTAAAATAAAAATGCAAAATATGATACTAAAATTTTATTTCACAAACCATTATTACATACGTCATGCTTATGAGTAAGTACACATTAAGAATTAGTATGATTCAAAAGAATTTGTACAAAGAAATGTAAATTTTTATAACATATATTTTATTATTGATTTAGTTAGTAAATGTGAAAATGCCCAAATTAAAAATGACAACGTTTTGACATTTTTTTAAGTATCATATTTACCAAATGTACAAATTCTATTGAAGCGAAATATAACTGTTATTAAAATTATCATTCAAATACTTATAAATAACTTAAACCATAGGTATATTTTTATTATAAAAAAAAAACAAAGTGTTAAAAGTTTTCGTGATAACTGTACCGAGCAATTCTTTTTATTCTTACGGAGAGTGTCATTCCCGGTGTTTGTTTCTGTGTAAAAACCGCTGAATGATTACGACGCTTAGTAAAACTATTTTCGTTGATATAAATCGTAAATGTATACAATTTCAATTTACTTAAATCAATTATGAGTTAATTTTTTATCGTTAGTTTTGAAAATTTATTTTATTTAAAATCTTACATTTTTTTTTTGGTACAGTTACACGTAAATGTATTTTACGAAAAACAAAACACACTTAAAAAAAATTACTAGCATAAATACGATGACATTTTTTTTTAACAAACAAACACCAGCCAGTATTATAGCTGATTTAATTTAATTTTTTTTCAAATTCAATTTGACAGACTGTCAAAGATAAATTATGCTCTTAATTTTTTTTTATATAAATATTAAATATAAGAGTTGTACATATGCGGTGCTGTTATCTTAATACTAAACGATCGCGTCTTAAACCAAAGAAGCATACGTGAAATAAATTACAGGAATTATGAATTCTCAAAGGACTAAACTAAACTTAACTATTACTAAACTTATAAACTGTGGCGATCACTTATCACACGAAAAACATAAAAATAAGCGTATAAAGGAAGAATATTGTTACACTGTCCGGCTTGTAAGGGTGGACCGGTCCAGCAGATGTAAGTCCGTTTGTCATTCTAATGGGATGCGAGCGGTTTACATTTTAAAGGGTATTTTGAGAGCATTTTCGATGTTATTGTAATTGAGAACCCACTTATATTATGAAGACTACGTTTTCTTTAAATGCGATTTACAGTAGATTTGATTTTTGATTCAATATCGGTCGGCACTATAAAACTGTCTGTATCTTAATTGGTGTAAATGTAGATTTAAATCTAATTATGTGCCATATGACATTATTTATCGAGATCTAGATTTTTTGTATGACATCATTATATTAGAATTGTATTGAAAAAGGCCGTTGCAAAATGAGATAGTATTTTTATTTATAACATATTATAGGGATGGTAAACAAGTCAGAATTCAATTACTGGTAATTTAAATAATTTTTTGTTATTATAAAATAATATTTTTTAAATAGCAAAATATGTAATGTATGTTTGTTAAATTATATTTAATTACTTCTACTCGATGCTAGATGTCACTATGACACCACACAACACTAGTGACAGTGGATAATTTAGGAACTATTTTTTTTGATGGCGGCATCTTTTGTTAAATAGCAGTAAAATAGTTTTTATCTATTGGTCGCTAGATGGCAGTATCAATATTTTACAAATCTCAAGATTAAACAAAGAACGTGTAATATAAATATAATATTAAAATATTTTATAATATTATGATGTTATTGATGATTTTTTTTGATGGTTCTATTGTTTTTGTATGATACACCTGATATCATAGGATTAATAATTCCTAATATTTTTCCATTTTACATTGTAAATGGCGAAAGATTGGCACAATTTCAAACCTTTAAGCAATATGTTATACTAAGAAGGTTCACAATTCATTATCTGTTGCGACTTACTCCCCATTGTCAATTGTATGAAATGGCGCTCAATCTTCCACAGACTAGGCAACATTCCTTTGAAAAACGCAATTTTTCGCGCCATCGGAGCGTTCGAAAGAAAATTACTGAACGGACCTGTCCTAAATAGATACTTGAAACATTGTTTTACATTTCGCTGACATTTCTTGTGTCTATATTGCGTAGTATTAGGGTTGAATTTTGTATAACTATCGTTTGAATAATTGATTTTTATTTTGGTACAATATTAGGCATTATCTGTGCAGCCATGACCTGCTAAACACTAATGCGGTTACCGATCCCTATTCAGGTTAATTTTCGCTTAGTGAGCCTTTAGTTCAGTAACGCTCGTTTTTCTTTTTAAGGCACAGTTGAAAAATTAAATTAAATAACATGCAACCTTTTTGCACTGATCGAAAAAAAAAAACGTTTTAATTTTAGTTAGTGTTTTAGACGTGTTTAAACATAGAATTATAATAATTGATGTTGACATTAATTTCAAGTGTATGTTTTGTGTGAATTTCTTTTTTTTGCATTTGTGTTTTAGTTTTTTATTTAGCAGAATAATTTATTACATACAAATTTAAAAAGATATAAATAAAAATAAGCTATTCGGGGTTATTTAAAAATGGTAATATTTTTTTTGTTCGAATTATATATTTGGTGGTTTCGAGCTATTACCTAGTAATAAATTTGCATAAACAAAAAATTGCATTGTCTATCCTTATTAAGGTTTAGCGAATTTCACCCGGGCTACTGATTTATGTCTGTCTCTTCCGACGTCCGGCATCATTATGCTAATATGGCGGCGTTAAAAGGGTTAGGTTAATTTTTCATTCATACGATATATCGGTACGTGTTTGAGTTTAGCGTGGTTATGTATGTTTTTTTTTTAAATAAGAATGAGCATGACATTATTAACATTCACTGTTAAGTGTGAAATTGATTCTTCAGCTTATTTTAAAATTATAAAAAGGATATTTGGATAAGGTGTTTATTATAAGCGAAAGTTTACGAATGGTATATATATTACTAGCATTTTACCCACGGCTTCGCTCGTATCACAATTCCAAATTGAAAAATGAAGGATTTTCATATAAATCTTAATTCCCAATACATCAACTTATACTTCCTTAAGATTAAATTTTCCTATATTATAAAAATAAGTCAATTGCAAATTGTTATGGTGCTAGTCCCAGTAGTTTGGGCTATTCATTGATATGTCAATCAGTCAGTCATTTATGATTTTATATATATAGATAAAATACAATGAAATGTATGTTAACAAAGATGATGAACCAATGTAAAACAAGTGAATGTGCATTTAAAAATTTGATAGCAAAACCATAATTATTTTAATAGAAATACCGCTACTCCATCTGCGGCATATTTACTTTTTCCATAGATTTCGAATTTTCATGTTTGTGTTCTTATTTAGGTTCCAGATTATCTCTGTGACAAATTTAATTATGATATGTGGTTAAGACGTGTTGAGGTAACAAACAGACAAACAAAGTTACTGTCGAATTTATACGTATATATGCATTCCGTTTTTTATTAATAACAAAAGTATTGTGCACAGAGTCAAGCAATTATGCGCATTATATTAAACAATCTTGTTAAGTATACACGATTAATTAATACGATAAAAATAAACCATCGTCGAAAACTTTCCTTTTTTATTTTTAAATACAGCAACATTGAAAAAAGAGCAAGTAAGTTTCTACACTTTCCCGCGCTCACCGCAAAGTGACGCCGCGACGCCATTAATGGTATTTTTTTGCCGCCATTAAGCGCGTTTACGTTCGGAATTTCTTATTGGATAATTTAAACTAATTGGTGCTTATAACTTACTTAAGTTTCGTTAAATTATTTATTTAGTGGAAATATTTGTTGAAAGCATATAAACTGTATAAAAACTGATATAAATATTAAGTAATATGTTACGAAATTGTCAAAAAACAGAAAATAAATTAAACAAAAAATTAAATAAAATTTATATTGTTTAAATTTGTGTTGCTAACATTAAATATTTGAATGCCTGATTTACGTTAAATATCCATTAAAAATATAAATAAAAATGTAAACCTAATATAGGAGAATCGATTTTTAAAAGTGATGAATCATGAATTTCCAACAATTCGTTATAAACAGCCAACGAATATTGATATAGGCCCGAAATTTAATATCAGATATTTCAACGCACACGACCGCGATAAATACACGAGACGAAACTAAACTCACACAGGTTTAAAACACAAACACATTGGAGCGTAAGAGGGGTGTCTTTGTTACACATTAAGGAAGAAGGGCATGAAGACGGGGTAGGGGTGTGGGGTGTGGACGCTGTTTTGTATTCAGTCCACTCGGTCGTTTACGATTTCGCGCGGGATACTTGGAGATTTCCATGGCCATGGCGTTATGTAGCGATGTTTGTGACGATCTGGAATTTCTTTATTAGAGAACCGCTTTATTGTTGGCTCGACTCCGGTATATTCGATTCGTGACAACATTTAGTCGACACCTTTCGCTATTTTGTACACCAGAAGCATTTATTTTAGAGTTAAATTTTTTGTTTAGTTTTATTTATTATTCTAGCCCAACAATATTTATATATATATTTAAATAATTCGTTTTTGACATTTAAAAAAGGGAACATTTTTCGAATTTCAAATGATTAAAAAAAAAGTATGTTGATAAAAATATCTTTTTAAAACTAAATTGAATAACAATTTACATAATTTTCGAGAACATGAAAAGTGGCAGACGGAAAAAAATAAAACGTTTTACTCAGAATGTAGGAGCCTTACAAGAAGACAATTTCATGCAAATCTCTTTCCGCCGTTTTAGCTTTCGACCAACAACATATTTGCAGGGCTTTTACAGTAAAGAAATCAAATTGACATTTACATTTGTATAAAATATAATTTGCCTTTAAATACGTAATACTATAGTTATTTCAAAGAGCTGCGATATATGTATGATTTGTTTTGAAATATACTTAACTGTACAACGTAGTTATATTATAAACTATTAGATGCAACGGCGTGAAAGAATATAAATGTTTAATATAGTTTATTTTTAATTGTGAACGTAATGTGAACCAACTGCTTGTCAGTCATAATGCAAGTAACAGCAATTAAGAAAATGTCTAAAATAATATTAACATAATACAAACTTCAAATTATCCTTATGAAAAAGTCTCAATGTTTTTAACGTTGAAAATATAATGCGTTCAATTTAATAAATACAAATAATTTAATACAAACAAAATTATTTTAATCTGTAGCAGCCCTACGAAAGTGTGATGTGTTAAAATTATTTTCCTGTAGTTTTTTATTTTAGGTATTTTCGTTTTCTTTCCTTTAACGTATGAAATTGAAAACCTTTAATACAAATAGTATGTTTTCTTTAATCGTTTTAAATTATAAAATATTGGATGGAAATATGTAGTTTTAAAATGAATAAATAAGTTTAGTAAGCCATAGATTTATATTAAATAATAAATAACTATATACATAAAGCTGATACCGATTCAACAACATTTATTCCGGACTTTAAAACTTTACAATATAGGCTATGTGGCTTCACAATTTTTAGAAAACTGTTTGAATAAGACGTTTTTTTAATGAAAACATCTTTAGTTTTATTCTTAGTTGAACAATACATGACAAAGATTCAAAAATAGAATTCATTCGAAATTCCATAATTTGAAAAATAAAATTCTTTTAATATTCTGATAATGTTCAAATTCTGAAAGAGCAGTCTAGACTTTATTATAGTTAAGTTATTCTATTAATTGGCTCTCTCCTCACGTGTCTAGCCCGGGTGTTATGTCGGCTTCAGATTAAAGAAATAAGGTTTTGTGAAGCTGCATACTAAGTATGAGTCGTTATTTGTGGTGACTTAACTTTGTACGTTGGTTCTGTTTTTTTTTCTTTATAATTTTATTACAATATTGCTAATGTAATTCTGTATATTTGATTGATATTTAATATATGTATTTTTTTTAAGTAATAAGCAAGCGGCCTGGCACATGTCACGTGTTGGTATGTGGTCACAACCGCTGATAGACATTGGCGATGTAAGAAATATTAACTATTCCGTATATTGCTAACGCGTCTGCCTAGTTTCAAAGCCTTACCAAGTGTAATGGTAAAGTGATAACATGAATAAATATTTACTTTGAAAAAATATTTTGCCATTATTTTGTATATAAATTATTCTTGAATGTTTGTTATATCGTCATATGAAATAAGTGACTTTAAAAAATCTGTTTAATGGGATATTTTTAATATGTTTTAATTAAAAAATAATAATTTAAGAGCATAAAAATATTGTATTTCAAAATACGTATATTTAAGAAAAAAGTATTGGAGATAGATTTTTTTTATTGGTTGTTTCTATAAGCGGTATAAAAGCTGAATGCGTTTACTTAGCGATCCGAAATGTAAACTTCGTTAGCCTCCAAGTATACCGTCAGTCTATCTTATTACCGAAGTCACGCTCTAGGAAACTCTCGAACAAAGAGAACAAAACAAACAAACGAGCGTTTTCGTCAAACAAAACACGTACAACGGCGATAACCATCTCCTCTAATGAAAAGCACTAGCTAGTTCTGATTGCGACCCCACTAACAATCTTAAAGTTGAGGAACCCCACTCACACATACACACAGCACCCCGACCCCACCCACTAAGGAATGGAAGAAGATATAAACTGTACCACCGTTAAAAGACCTCCCGTCCCCTTCGCCCGACGTAATAAATAGGGCGAGAAAACAACACGCAATGGTCTCTAGAAGTTCTTTAATAACTGGACGTATTTCGTGGTGGTCGGGTCGGTGGGGGCGCTAAGGAACGAAAGAAGAAACTCCCCGGTGGGAACCGCAACGAAACCGGACAGTCCGCCCCCGCAAGGAACCTGAAAGTGTGGAGACCGTATCGATCTACTCCCCTCCACTTCTTAATGCCCACTTTGTAGGATGTCCATTAATTATGCCGGACGGCGTGAAATGGAACCTTTCGACGATTGGATGCTGGGAAATTCGAAAACGGTTTTAAGGAAATTAGTTTGTTGTACGATGTTCAATTAAGCGATGGTATGGATGAGATTTAAAAGTCCACGTTACAATGCTCTCGTCGGATTTCGTTTTATATTTTATCGTAGAACTTTTCGGTTAATTAATTGGAGGGAAAACATTGATGACAGTTGTCGCGGTCAAAAGTGATTTAAAAAAGACTGTGTTGTTAAATAAATATATCTGAAATATAATAAGTTCATTTTATTAATGATTTACTTGTCAATATTACTTTGGTGTTTTATTTTTTTAAATGTATATCAATTTAAACTATATTTACGGTTCTATTAAATGTAAAAGCATTATTTTTAAAAATATGTCAAAGTTATAAAATTATATTTAACTCAAATTATATCCAAAAATAAAAACATATAATACATATGAACAGAATATTGTAAATTAAGACTGATTTTCGGATCAAAGTGCTAACTATTGGAAAACTCCCTGAGGCAAAAAAAAAACTTTATCACGCGTACTGTGTTGCAAGCGCTTAAATTTTTTAACGATTTTTTTCATTATATAAATTCTATTAACACAAGCTATAGATATTGTGTGTAGAGATGATTATGAAGGCTATCTGTGTCTCCTCGAGTGGTGATTAGCGTGGTCAGTACACACATTAATCAAGTGCCAGTAAGACGAGAGCGGACGAAAGTGTCGGGTTCCATGTCTACACGCGCCTATTCTGGATTATGACAACATGTTCTTCATTTTAAATGTTATAAATTTGAATATAGAATTTTTAATATAATCTGCCGTCTACTACATATCATTTAAAGTTTTGTGTTTTTTAAAGCAATATTATAACAATATTATCAATTACATACAATTAATTTATTCATTAACGTATTTTACTATGTATGTACTTAAAAACCTTCTCCTCAAAAAGGGAGAGGAGGCCTATAGTCCAGCAGTGGGACATTCACAGGCTGTTACGGTTACGGTCACTTATATTACATTTTATGAAATTTACAAATCGAACATATGACAAATTTGAGCACATGTTAAATGATCATAAGAACAAAGCGTGAGCACTGTACCATTTAATTTAATACAATTTTTTTAAAAGTAATCTTTAGTTTAGGTATATCAAGAATAAGGCAGCAATATTAAGCACTTAATTTTAGTAGGGCCGACCGGGCTCAGGTGTCGTGAGCACTTCGATGATAGGGTTACTCACCCATTAGTTCAGTTACTATTTATCGAGATAATGATCCAAGCTTTACATTAACTTTAACAAATATTAATGTATTTAATCAAATATTTTTTTTATTGTCTATATAATTTTAATTGTCTCTTATGCACATTGTTACTTAAATGAAACATATTTTAACAAACATTGTTTAATCATTTTTTTTAATAAATTATTGAGTATAAATTTTAGTATTTCATATTTTTTTTCTCGTACTTTTCGTTTCGTAGTTTTGTTCAATTTTATTTTGTTCTCGTTTTAGCCCGCGGCTTTGCCCGCGTTAGTTGAAAGGGGCGGATTTTAGGTACAAAAAGTGTGTCTTGGGGTTCAAGATTGCTTCATATAAAATCTCATCAAAATCGGTTCAATGGTTTAGCCGTGAAAGCGTAACAGGCAGACAACGTTACTTTCTCATTTATAATATTAGTATAGATTATTATATCAAAATAAAAATTTTTGCACATGTAAGCGTAATGTAAATTTGAATTAAGATTTTAGACTGATGTTTAATTTAATAAGTGCTTTTATTCATAATGATCATTAATTTAATGTGGCAATTATTTTACATTTCATTAGATATTGTGCAAATAATTTCTTGGCATTCTAAGATAATGTGTTTTTTTATCTGTGTTTTAGAATTTTATTACATCTTGTTTTTGAATAATTTACAACATAAAACATGAATTTTCAGTTAGGACTTTAAATTGAAACTAGCAAAACTCGCGGCTGCATCAACATGGAATTCGGTTTCTGAATCTTTTAAAATCTCTCATTTTAAAATACCTACCCTACCCTATTCGAATTATACATATAAAATATTTAAATTATTAGGTAGCTACCGCAAAGAAAATGTATTGGTTTAAACTCGCGAATAGCTATGTTATTAAAAAATAAGACAGTTATTTTGGAATCACATACACTTAAATTTGGCATTTGCATGGATAAGTCACTTAGAGGTTTGGTATAGAAATTGGTGTTTTCATATAAGCAAGAAAATAAGGCATCGATCTGATGAGGAATATTTTATATGTTATCTGACTTTGTTAAGGCGAAAGCGTATTAATTCAATAATTTGATTTTCTTTTAATTTTCATTAGTTTATAAGCGAATTATAAATCTTAATTGATTATTTTTGATTATTGATTACTTTCTATTTTCTATATTGTTATCATGATTTTTTTTTATTACGAAGACGGAAATATTTAGCAGTATTTATTTCAACTATGTATTCGACTATGGTTCCGTAAAATAAAAATTATTATAATTTCGACATACATGTATGTCTAGCATATGTCATGTCTTAACGTTCATTTAATAAATTCCCTTTATTTTTTATTGAAATGAAAATAGCTTATTGTATTGACGTGTTCTAATATTAAGTATTTTTTATTGTTGTTAAGTACAGTCAATAAATATTAATGTTCGTAATGTTTTCATCTCTTTCATCCGTTTACATTTACTCATTGAAAAGTGAATTACAACCCGATGCATTTTAAGCTGACCATTCAATGAAACTTGAACTTGTAATTAAAATCTTAATTTTAAAATTTCATCTTAAGCTTACATTTATAACAGACATATTCTAAGCCCATGTTAAAGATAAGTATCCTTAGAATTGGGCGCCTTGCGGGAGGGGCGCGGGGCAAGACACTCGATCAATACCGACCCGACTTTCAAACTGCTTTCACCCTCACGAAAGTCGCCCGCACTCTGCCCGAACGGTACCAGATGGATTACACGAGAGCTGATTTTACCACCGCAAATATCGTTTATATTTGTGTTTGAGAGTACTTAATGAGCAGCCATGTTTTCTGTAGAATTCTTGTTAAGTAATTGTTTTATCAACGTAAGTTGGATAAAAACAAGTTAATTTGATTTATCTAAAAGTATGACGCTAGGCATATCATATGTTGAACATTTTTTATTTGCTTATTTCCATCGTAATTCTTATTTCAAATTATCTGTAGAATTATGACTTGCCAGTTGTATAATTCGTTGACACTCGTCTTCATCGTGTATTTCGGAATGATGTATAGAAATCTCCATTATATAATTTTCACGTCCATTCTTCTGAAAACATACTCGTAGGTGACGGTAGCTGATTGTTTCAATTACATTTTCATTTATTTTCTGTAACAAAAAAACGAGTTAAGTACAAATTTGAATTAAGTGCAGAAAGTAAAATTAACAGACTTTAAAGAAGCTTAGGTAAGTACTCTGCTAAATCAAGCGTCGATAAAACTTTGCTGTGTTATGATGATATATATATTATGATGAAAGTTGAACGAGCCAGTTAATAACAGGCACGAGGGTAAGATATTTTTTATGAGAGGTAGATTTGCTTTTGTCTGCAATCTAGATAGTTTTATCAAGATCTGGTATATTTTAGTTTCCGAGGTTGATGTGATATTAATGGTTTATATTTATTTCAGAGTCAATGTTCGAATCGAATTCGAATAATCGAATCATTTATATCGAAACTAAATAAAAGTAAAAAAAAAATGCTCCGATGCAAAACCTCTCAGACCACGGGCTACGTAGCCACTCCATATAGATATATTCACGTCTTCGTTCGCCGTCTTTACGTACGCCTCAACCCACACGCGCGGACATTCGTTACGCCCCCCTCGGGCCGTGTCTTATCGGCCTATGTACCATGTAATTCATAACGACCATGTATATAATATAAAGCAGTTGTTACTTAGTTGTGAGATTTCAAATTTTCCTATAGTATATATTATATATGTTCCGTAATGTAAAATGATTTCTATTTTAAGTATAATGTACGGGCTTTTCTTATTCAAGTTAATTATTAGCATAAGAAATAAGAAATTTATTGTTTTTTGAAGGTTATGAAAACTTCGATATTACATTTATTTATTTATTATTTTTGTTCTTTAGTTTTATTTGCACCACATTCTCTATTTTAATTCGGCACCTTTGCATAATATTAGCAATTAAATAAAAAAAAAAGAATATTATAATTTTTTTTTCGATACCTGTTGTACACGACATCTGTTTGTTATGTTAAATTAACAATTCGTTATTTATAAGCGGTATCTTGAAAACTGGAAAATAAGATTAAACCCTATAATGATGCTGAGTTTCCGTGGGAGCGGAGAGAGCAAGGGGTTCCTGCGACCTGAGGTCATCGGACACTGTAACGGTCGACTTCTAACAAAAGAGAATCTTGCTCTTGTATAAACCAGTAATTTTGAGATGAATATTATCAATTTTATTGAAACTTGTTATGAAATATTCAAATTTAAACTTCCCCTATTATTAATAATTGAATAAAAATTTTAGTAAAACAGTAAGTAAGATTGTCGATCCGGTCTATTTTTTAAATGATCTAAAAATGTGATTGTCTTTTTAAAATTAGATGGCATTTTGATTTAAAAAATATTAGATATTTTTATCCTTCTTCTAGAAGCTTCTAGAAGTCTAAAGATAATTATGCTAAATATATAGTTTGTATAATTTACTTACGATTAGTAACCGAATTATTAGGATGTTATTTTAGAAAGATCTTTACGGATACTGCCATTGATCATTGATAAAGATGTATATATAAGATGAAAATAATGTATATAATTCTATGTATAATTAAATATAATGTTTAATACTAATTTAAAATAATATATATATGATTGTCTATATGAGTTTGCATGAGCTTAATTCGAATTTGTTATTCATCTCGTGCTCGAGCGATGAAGGAAAGCATCGTGAGGAAACGTGCAATAAAATTCTGCCGCGTGTTTATTCGATAACCCACATAGCGTTGTTCAATAAGCTCAAAACCTTCTTAAGGAAAGAGGCCTAAGCCCAGCAGTGGGACCTTTACAGGCTGTTAATATTTATAATCTATAATTTATTATATCATAATATAAATATTCATTTATTATTTACCATTATATCTAGGTTGTCTGGGCCCATAAGTTCAGTTTTGAATAATCGCAAATCATCATTGATAATAATAAACAATAATGACTCGCTTAATATTTTTTGTAGTAGGTATCGTTTATCATTTTATCTCTCGCCAAATATCAATATTTACTGTTGCTGTGTTTAGGTTTGAATGATCATTGATGCGATATAATTACGTGCACTTTAGATCACATGATAGGCAACGCATTGATGCTGTAATCACTATAAGAAAAAAATCAGCACCTCTTGGAGTTTTTACCGTGCTAACGTCTATAGACGATGGTTATCATTTACCAATAGTGTCCCATTTGATTGGCTGCCTTAAATGAATAAATATTGATCTATAATTTAGTTAAAACATTAAATAAATTTTACGTACAACACGTACTGCGTATACCAATAATATTTTTGTTGAATATAACTAAATCGTTTTTTTAAGATCGTGAGAACCGACACCTAACAAAAAAATGTGTGACCGTGTGGGTCACGGGGTCAGATCGTGACCGGTCACATGTACCGTGTAAACGCATGGAAAGGGTTACTGTCATTTTTACTCAACATGTCATGTGAGTATGTATATACATGTCGTGTTTTATACATAAATTGTTTCAATTCAAAATTATTTCCTTATAATTTTGACATCTAATTTTCAATATATAAAAAATATTTTTAGTCTGTATTTGTCAATCAGTAATTTCGGTGAGCCTTAACTTGTAACACCTAAGCATATAAACATATAATACTTGTATCACGTTTGTAGCATTCAAAGAGTGAAGTTTGGTTCGTTAGTTCAGTAGGAGGCACAATGTCCACAGTAAATAAGAGATTTAGCGCTAACCTAGTGGACGATAAATTTTGCAGCAATTTAGACTTAATCGTTGACTACGAAGCGTGCTTGGATCTTTCTCCGGGGCCGCGATCAATATCAGCGGCTGACAACCTTTGGTCTTTAATATTTTTGCTTCAATTTAAAGAGATACAGTAATAATATTAAAGATTTTCTTAATGAGAAATAATTTAATATTCATTATTACATTGAAGTCAACCTTTAATGAGACATAATAACAAATCGAGAAAATGTTACGTAATATTATTAAACTACGAAAATAAACAACGCCTTGGTGTATTAGCATCATTTAACATATAGAGATGTGCTAAAAGTTAAAAAAAACCAATTGATTTATATTGGTGTTATTAAATTAAAGCTGTGTATTGCTATAAAAATGCAACACACGTTAAATTATAACACGGTAACAGCCTGTAAATGTCCCACAGCTGGGCCTCTTCTCCCTTTCTGAGGAGAAGGTTTTGAAGAGAAGGAAAATTAGACACATGCAGGTTTCCTCACGATGTTTTCCTTCACCGAAAAGCACGAGATTAATTATAATCACAAATTAAGCACATGAAAAACTTCACTAGTGCTTGCCCGGGTTTGAACCCACGATCATCGGTTAAGATTCACGCGTTCTTACCACTGGGCCATCTCGGCTTATATATAAATATAAAAGTTATTTGTTTTTTTAACTTACAAAATATAAGGGCAATTATTTAATTGTGTTAAGAAAGGTTTACAGGCTCTGTTTGGTAGTTTATATGATAGGGCGCTATACGACTCTGTCGGCTGGAAGTGCGTTGTAATAAAATCTTGTCGTCGACGGGCACTTTATGAATATTGTTTTGGCGCTATAAAAGATAAGGCGCCAAACCACTCCGAGAAATACAAGTTTTCTCTGGTTTAGTACTTTGAAGCTCTATGTGGCTACTGAATATCGTACAGACTTCGCCCGCATGTAATGCCTTTAGCTAACGCTACGGTTTATCAAAATGTTGCTTCTATTTGCATTCGAATACATGTCGTTTGTAAAATATGTGATCGAGCATTCAAGTTCAAGAGTATTCAATAATTTTATAAATCTAAAGAGCTAAGTAATACTTTATATAATAATTTAAAAATGGAATATGCTTTTCGAAATATTCCTGAAAGTATTTTGGGTATGGGGGCTGATCTTAAAGACCACATGCGCTGGAAATATTAATTATTATTGTACACAAGTGAGTGCGCAAACACATGT
The DNA here is from genome assembly GCA_905147175.2 of Nymphalis urticae. Classification (NCBI taxonomy): domain Eukaryota; kingdom Metazoa; phylum Arthropoda; class Insecta; order Lepidoptera; family Nymphalidae; genus Nymphalis; species Nymphalis urticae. Next base: position 3,224,804 of record LR990002.1, read on the forward strand.
GCACTCCCAAAACACTAATTATAATAGGCTGATCGGACAACGCCATTTTGCTGTCTCTGTCTGGGCTTTTCACTGAATTTTTTTTCACCAACGCCCATAGACATTGGCATTGTAAGAAATGTTAACCATCGCTTACATAGTCAATGCGCCACCAACCTTGGGACCTAAGATTTTATGTCCCTTGTGCCCGTAATTAGACTGGCTCACTCACCCTTCAAACCGGAACACAACAATACCAAGTACTGCTATTTTGCGGTAGAATATCTGATGAGTGGGTGGTACCTACCCAGACGAGCTTGCACAAAGCCCGTACCAGTAACCACTTCCTAACGCGCAATCTTCCTTTTCGGAAAAATCGAATAACTTGTATTGTTCCTACCAAAATCAAAAAACTCAGTTTCTCGGAAACTAGCCCTATCTCTTATACAACTGAAAAGAAGGATATGGAGTTTATATTAAATAAAATATACTTTATTTAAGTAGTCTCTTGCGAGCACTTTTAAATCGTACTCAAGATTAAATTAAAATTAAAGCTACCTGGTTCGGATTGCATGAAAAACCGGCAAGAAACTTACTACATATAAATGTAAAGAAGTAATTGTAATATTTCTTTAATGTTGATTGCCTTGATACTGGCATTTAAGTTTTGGTAATAGTTATATGTTATTGTAATTAAAAAAATAGAACAGACGCTTAAAAAATTAAGTGTTTTAAAAAATAATCATTTAGTAAAAAAGTAATAAGGAATTTTGAAGGAAATGTGGAATAATAAACTTTAAATGACGTTTCTTTGTGTACAGAGCAACCTTAAGTTAACCTATTTGTAATCCTTCATAGATAAAAATTTTGCTTATATTAATATACATGCTTTTTTGCCATCTTTATAATCCTTTATTAAAAATACTTCCTATTAATTAAGTTTTCTTAACATGTGATTTAAATTTATTATTTGGCAAAGCTTATTTGAGGGATTTTATTATAGAAACAAACACCTTGCCCAAGGAATATCATCCGAATTGACTTTGCGTAGAGAAGCCTGGTGTTACAATATTGTCTTTACTTCTCTAAAATAATAATCTATGTTATTAATTATGCATTCGGAAAAAAATGCGTATTGAATGTTAGCGATGTTTTCACAAATTTGGATGTAGAATTAAAATCGATATTAGTGGAAGTGGAATAGTGTTATATTATAAATCAAGAACTGTTTGTAGTACTTATTAAAGCATAGTTATTAGAAAATGGCATGGAATATGTAAATCTAAGGTTTGTTTATCTTTATATTGTCTTGTTTGTGTTTATCTTTGTTTTATCTTCGATTTGATCGCGGGTTTAATTCCAGACAAGCGCCGCTGATTGTACATGTATTTAATATGTATTTAAAAATCTTCTAGCCTTAAAGAGAACATCAAAGAAAACTGCGTGTTGAATTAAGTTCTGACACTAGGCTTGTATTCCTTTTAAAAGATCAGAACTATAAGTGTTGCAAATATAAAATGCAGCCTCCTTTGTTCCATTCTTTTTAAATTTAGGCTCTGTACACGTCACTATGACGTTTGTGCGTTGTTTGCGGCCAGTTCTTATGAGTCGGATGCGACATATATATCGTAACCGCCTGTGAATGTCCCACTGCTGGACTAAAGGTCTCCTCTCCTCTTTTTGAGGAGAAGGTTTGGAGCTTGTTCCACCACGCTGCTCCAATGCGGGTTGGTGGAATACACATGTGGCAGAATTTCAGTGAAGTTAGTGTTTGCCTTTTTCATTATAGACTTTTACTATTGAAATAACACGTATATTATATTATTTATAATAGGATGTGTATATCTTGTATGAAAATTAAAGGTTGCTAATTTTAATATTTTTTATTCATACGTAATTCGCACTTGAAAATAAAGCTTCGTTAATAATAATTTTACGAATATTTTTATCTTAAGCTATTAAGAAATAAATAAAAATAAATAGATAAGTGTCTGAAACTGTTTTGTCCTTGTGAATATATACTGAAATTGACTCAAAACCCTTCAACACATAGGGCACGACCGGAAAAGCAGATTTATATTACGACCCAACTAAGATCATAAAAGTATACTATATCACCGTCCCAGTATTAATACACCAACATTTATCATACCCACCCGTCTTTGTGTAAGAACCCGCTGCGTTCAACCAAACAAGTTCTGACAACGAAAACTATTCAAACACTCGTGGCTAACATCGCAACTTGTACGGCGGCGGTCTTAACTCGCTCGCTCCGGCGGTGGCTCTAGGAAAATTGGAAAATTCCACGCGGATAAATGAAATACAACTCTATTTATTCGAAATTAAGTTTATTTTCGATTAACAGTTAACCGTGATTGCGTTAGAAAAGCGCAGAGTGAACTGGACTGTATATAGAAACGTTTAAAGTTTGTTTTTAAGGAGTAGTTTGTGGAGCAATTCGCCGGAAGGGTTGAGTCGTAAGGAAGTTCGACGATTATGTTTAGTCAGCGCTGGCAGTGTAATGGAAAGGAAGTAGGATTGGGGCCTGTAAGATGCGGTCGCAAGGCGGGCCTGTCGGACCCCGAGCAGCGTGGGAGGGTTATTTGTTTGTTACTAAGGTCCCTATTGCGGGTTGGATTTAAATTTCCCACCGCTCTTTGTCCTTAATGTCCTTCTCAGTTGCTTGATGAGGTGCCTCTTTACTTTAAATTGAAGTGCTCCGTAAATTGTTTTGAATGTAGCGTCGGTGATGTCTAAAAGAGAGGTTAACAAAGAAATACCTTCAAACTCTCATTACGAAAGGTGCTCGGTTTAAGTTATTTAACATTTTAGAGACATGTTTTAGATGACATTTAAATTGTATTCCTTTCTGTTTGAATTTTGTACCGAGCTCTGTACTAAGTACATTACAACGTTATATATATAACTGTTGGTTTATTTTGTTTATACGTATATTAATTTTTTTTTAAAGTATTACGAACATATTTAATTGATTAAAATATTGGTTTTGAATTTAGAACTCAAAAGAAAATTTAAAAAAAGTAAACAGATTTTAGGATAGTTTAAGAGTACATCCAATCTATCAGTTTAGTACAGATCTATATAAACATAATCAATGTTTTTGTTTTAAGAACAATTCAAACATCCGATCAGTCATATTTGTCTACAAGCCTTTTTCGTCATACGTGACATTGACTTGCTTTGCATCGAGAGTAGATATGTATATATAAGGTAAAAATATATAGTATTTATTATATATATAGATTAGTAAAGATGACCCAAGCTTATCTAATGTAAAGAGCATGTTGTAGGTCGATTCAAATGCTTAATTATTTGAATAATTTATCTGTACTTTTGTGTGTAATAAAAAAACGCAAGAAACCACGTGTTGCATATGAAAATACCAATCTGCATAGGAGGGTGATGCAATAAGCTACAATACTACTCCATAAGGTCTTTCCTAGAATTTTCACATTAACGTGCTGTTGCATTATACTCGTATTGCTCTTGTAGAAAAAATTAAAACCGCCTTAATTCAAGTTTCGAACTGAAATTACGGAAAGCACAAGAAACTAATTAAAACTTAGGAAAGTATTCCTAAGGCACACTTCGTATACAAATATAGCTTGTTTTAGTTATAGCCTGAGCACATACAGCGCGTCGTAAGTTCTGAACCCACTTATTGAGACAGCTGGTCGATGAGCAGAAAGTTGAAAGTAATAGTTTGCGGTATTTCCACCACGACGTAGTGGACGAGTTGAACATTACTCATGATGTAAACCGCGCGAACATAGAGAAATAGTACTCAGAGCTGAACTTAGGTCCAGTGGCAAGATATATGGTGCTCTTAAAGTAGCCAGTTGTTATAGCCCTTATTTCTATCAACATAAAGCTTAGTCGGTAGCAATTTATGAGATTTGCAACGTTTTCATCGAAGTTAAGCTTCTTTGGGCGCGATGAGGGTCGAAACTCAAGGTTTAATTTAAGTGCAATATTTATAAGCGTTTTTAAGATAAAACGATTTAGATTTTAAGATTGAAATTGCAACTGTGAAAGATAATCACTTGAGCAAACATTTTAGATTTAGATGCCTAGCACTCTGTTTGTTTAAAAATAGTCTACCCACCTACCAATCAATATAACATACATATTATATATATAGTATCAAGGATTACTACTTAATTGTGATAACAAGAAAACATAGGTAGGCTAAGCTTGTATTGCAATGCCTGTTAAATAGTTTTGTAAGCAATTATCCGCTATGATTCGTGTGCTAGCTATTGTGCGTTGGAGATACCTGAAACCTTTACATAAGTGTCAACAGCAACTGTACAAAGTTTTAACTCAATGAGATGAATGGTATAGAAAGGCAGACTGGACAAACAGAGAATCATACACCTTTGTATGTATGCAAAGAGTAGAAATTATTCATTCGTTATTAAGTATGTAATAAATATACTTTGCAAATATATATTAAAAAAAATATTTAACGATCAAAATGTAAATAAATAAACTATTCGATTAAATATTTTTTTTACTAGGATCACATGACAATATAGAAACGAACGAGTGGAAAAGGATTCACAGATCACAGTACATGCCAGAAAAAGAAAAAAAAAACATAATTTATGATCATTTCGATATAAAGACAACGGTACATAAACAAAACAAACAGAAACTGCGATGCGTCGATATAAACCACGATACATAGCGTGCTGCAGCCATACAAGTTTTAATGAAAACGCCCAACTGAATATACATGTTGCATGCTACATGTATGTGTGAGGTAAGGCGATAGTTGGGGTCGCCTGGATAGAATTACCGCAAGATTGCTGTCATTCTTTAGGGTTTCAAAATGATGTAGAACGTAACAGTATTTTTGAATTTTATAAATCATGTCTTGTCTGTCAGTGGTTATAGATTTCTAGTTTTATTAGTTTTAGTTTTAGCATTTAAATCGAAAATGTACATAACATTTTTTTTTAAAATAAATCAATTGATGTGTTCGTTTCCATTCCACTACCACTACCGTGAATAACGGTCTAAAATAGTTATATATTTTTATATAACAGAAAAATTAAAAAAAAACCGATGATATTCAGCTTAATCAAGTGCACTCTATTCATTTTCGCTCATAATCCAGGGCGACGTCAGATTCGACACGTCCGTTAGGAGTTTCGCCCAGGACCAACGGCTTCGTGCTGTCTGAGACTGGGGAATGTTAAACATTGCGGCTACTACTGAGAATTTTTTGACAGATTATCACAATAACATTTTATTTTGATTGAACCCAGGACCATGGGATCTGCAGTCTTATAAGGTAGCCAGTCTTGTAAGTAGGGGCAGGGTCTGGGATCTTTGTCTTACACGTTGCCGCATTAAAAAATGCAATATATGTATTTAGCCCCCTGTTAACCTGAGTTATTCTTACTACTTACTTAATCAAAAATTTAAGTGTTAACATCATATTGAAGGTTTCAGAAGAGAAACTTCACACGTTACACACATTTTAACATTGCCTATTAATAAATTTAAATATCATGTGAAAAGAAATGAGAACAAGGAGGCATGTTACTGAACAGAAGATAAAAAAGATAAATCATAAAAAAGCATGAAGTTACTTGTTTCGAAGTAGGAGAACTAAAAATTTAATTAAATTGGATTAATTCTGTAACTTAAATGATTAAAAGAGTAGCTACTGACTTTCTTACCGATTGTTCTCGGTAGAATATACATTCCGGACCGGTGTTAGCTTTACTTTTAATGCAATACTGTAACAACCAATCGTAATCGTAATCAGAATAAAAATCGTTTGATTTAACACATATAGAAAGGTTGCACTAATATGTGACCATGAAATTTTATCCGCGTTATGAAGTTTCATTTTTATTATTATTATTATTATTTTATTTTCTTGTAGAATAGGAAGGTGGACGAGCACTTGGGCCACCTGATGGTAAGTGGTCACCAACGCCGATAGTCATTGGTATTGTAAGAAATGTTAACAATCGCTTACATCATCAATATTATTATCATATGAGACATGAGCTAAACTTTGGTAGCAATACCATATCATTACTGTGGAATTGTATTTATCGATTATGCAGTTAAAATAAAAACAGAATGCAATTATCATGATTAATGCTTTATCAAACAGCTAAACAATACCTTTTTTTTGTTAATGTTTAGTACGTCATTAATTGTCATTCATATCACTTCTATAATAGTTTTCATTATTATTTATTTATAAGTGTTTAATGTGTGACGTTTATGTACCTTTTTTAAATAAATAAGCGGTTCTATTTTTAAAATTTAGTTTTTTAGTTGGTAAGGTTTTATGAATGCAAGGAAAGTAGACGAGTAAATAGGTCGGCTATCTATTTAATTATCTTGTCTATAGCAAATAATCAGTTAATAAGTCTCAGTTATAGTATACATGTGAAAACAAATCACTAATTCAGCTAGAAATTCACTCTATCACTTTTCCTGTTTACGCGCTAGGGCAGAGACCACTCACGCGAGAACGAAGGTTCTCCGAGGGCTCAGGACACTCAAGGAAATTAGGTCATTTGTCCCTTTAGTTCCCACTTTCACAAGACGGGCTTTCAGGATATTGATTTATTCAATGTCATTTTTATTTAACATTAAGGGTTAAGTTCCTGTAACTTTACATTGTTACATATAGCACTTTGTAGTAATCAAGGATAGTGTTTATTTGATTCAAGATATCAGCGTTAATTGAGATATAGATATTGATTTTAAAACTGTATGGAACATTACTTTTGTATTTTAGGTAGGCAGACGGGCAAATGACCTGATGGTAAGTGGTCACCACCGTCCATACATTAAATATTAACCATTCCTTACATCACCAATGCGCCACTGACCTTGGGAACTAAAATGTTATGTCCCTTGTACCTGTAGTTATATTGGCTCACTCACCCTACTACTACTATACTATACTACTATACTATACTAAGTATTGCTGTTTAGCGTTAGAACATCTGATGAATGGGTGGTACCTAACCAGATGGGCTTGCACAAGTCGCTACCACCTAATAAAATATCAATTACATTTCACGTTTTCACGATTTAAATTTAGAACATTTTGAAACGTCTTATAACTTCTAAAAAGGTTAAGGTGGAATACATTTACAATTTTTCGGTCCTACTATATACTCTATTAATGTAATAAAGGGGAACTTCTTGTTCGTTCGGAGCGTTGAAAGCCGTTGGCAAATAATATTGAACAAGTATAATACAGTGATACAGAATAGTTATACAAATTCGACCGTTCTGAATATTACTTGTTAAACAATATAGGTCTTAACCCCCCTTGCGCCCTCTTATCAGTTCACCCCTGAGCCGCCCCGCTTCTCAAAACTGGGGGTCTTTTCGACCGCCTTCTAACCCGCCCCCTGCTTATTAGCTCCGACGTCAATCTAACCTGGGTTCATTTGTGTTATATCTATTTTGTAGGATAACTTAAATGAGATTTCATTAAGCCAGTGGTCGACTTTCATTTGATTTCATTACTCTTTTAATACGATTTCTTTTGTATTTAAATACTTAGTCGTTCTAAAGCGTTGACGATGCGTGGAGTTTATGTTACAATATTAACTGAGATGTGTGACTGTGTATTATCAATACCTTTTTTTATAATATTTTTATAAAATACATAATTACATCGTGTTTTTAAACATGAAACAAAATACATAATTTTGTTTCATGTTTAAAAACACGATGTAAAATGAAATACATCATTAAAGTTTAACATTTACATTCTGAAATACTCTATGAAATAATATAATTAAATTTTAATGAAAAATAGATATAGGAGCTATTATTTAGTATATGAACTATTTTTGCATTGTAACTTTAAATTTTAAAAATCTTATGATTATACATAATATATTATTTCGCTATGAAGACGGGATCTGAAGATAGTGAGAAAATAACATTTATAATAAATAACAATTTTCAAACCGACAAGTTGAGCACCCATTTTAAGTAAATGCATATTATCTGGTAGTTTTAAATGGCACACGCTCTAGATGCTACGCCGTAGCACCTATATAATGATCAATGCGAAAGTATGTTTGTATATAATAAGCAATAGTTATTTATTATAAATATAAAATGATCATGATATATTTCTAAGATAGTAAATAAATTTTATTATTAATTTGCGGCCTTAAAAGTTTGCGTCCAAATCAATAAAACATAATCTATGTATATATATATATATATATATATATATATATATATGTATATATATATATATATATACATATATATATATATATATATATATATATGTATGTATCACCGAAATTGAAAAGATTCAGGTGTACTTTATATAATTCTGTACGTTACGTTACAAAAGTGGAGTTAAAAAATATGAGTTTAGATAAATAAATCTTAGATTAACAAAATAATCCATACGATTCGCTAACTTTGCTATGTGTGTTACAAACAGTTCTTGATGTGTTGACATACATCTTTATAATACAGCATTATTCGACTTTACTACTTATATTCTCTTTAATTTTCCTTCCAAAGTTCAACTTCACCGATATTCAAAACGTTTTTTCTTCACGTAAAATAAAAATAGTAACAGCCTATGAATGTCCCACTAATGGGCTCAGGCCTCCTCTCCCTTTTTGATTTGGTTTAGAGCTTGGTGGAACCACGTTGCTCTAATGCGGTGGAATATACGTGTGGCAAAATTTCAGTGAAACTTTTAAGTGAAACACATGCAGGTTTCTTCACGATGTTTTCCTTCACAGTCAAGCACGAGATGAATTATAAACACATACTGAAACATGAAAATTAAGCAAATGAGGATTTGAACCCATGATCATCGGTTTAGATTTACGCGATCTAACCACTGGGCCATTCTCGACATTTTTTCACGTATCCGTTTTAGATACCATAGATTATATTCAAGATTTTAACTAATCTTCACAAATTCTGTAATGTCTATTTAAGATATAATTTGTTTATTTGTTTTTATTCCTTTAATTGGAATGAGCTATAACTTAATATGCACTACTGACATAAACGAAAGTATTTATTTTCTCCAAAATTTAAAAAGAAGTCCTTACACTGTGTAGCTGTGTATCGTACACTCGATTTAATATAATATACATATACATGTATATTATAAACACACTCATACTAATGTGTAGAGCATAAATTTATATTATACCATAACTGCTATAACTTTGGTCTAGTGACTAACTTATAATCGCGACATTTGATATTATATTCATTGTTCTACATCGGTTCGACGCAATTTTAAAAAGATTAAGAAATATTTATATAAAGTTGATTATTTCTCGAATTAATTAATCTAAGATAGATTAGAACTAATAAGCATTTCTCTTTGTATGATGATTATTTAATTACACATAGTAAATTAAGATCCTGATCTTAATTTTATTTCTTTTAAAACTTTTTATTTTTCGAGTAATCAATAAAATTTATTAACATTCTTTAATTGGATATTAAATAAGTTGTTGACTTAAACATAAAAAAATTGCATAAAATTGTATATAATACGAATCATCGTTAAAACGAGCTTAGAAATAATAATTATAATATATCATTATATTATAAAGAGAAATGGTTGCTTTAACGAAATAGTAGTTAGGCCGACAACTATTTTGGCAGACGTTAGTTTAAGCCATACATAGATATGAAGACCTTCGTTTTGATATTTGTGCAAACGGAGCATTAAAAAAGGATTTTGTACGATTTCATGTTTAAGAGGGACTGCACCCCTTCCTTAACTTTGTCTAATCGATCCGTTTATTTTTATTCTTTTCAGCATATTGAGATGAACAAAGGAAGTCATATTTTTTAATTAAAAAAACGTTTAATGCTGAAATGCTACTAATACATTTTTAATTATAATCTGTAATCTAGTCAAGTTGATGGATACTGTAGTTCTTAAAAAACATATGAAATTCCTCTAATAACACTTAATTACAAATAAAGAGTACAAAATTTCTGTTAGACGCTCTAACAATGAAAGGAAAGATATATTGGCTTGGCACTGAATTAGAGATGAGTGTGAAGATACTACTCGTATTGAAATATTTGTTAGCGCTTTATTAGGAACTAGCAAAACTCTTCGCCAACTGCGAATAGATTTTGTGACGAAAAGCCTTCAAAATGTGCTATTTGAATATATGTATAATTAATATATTATTAGGTATTGGTGGTTTTGGTTGTGGTAACTCGCTAATTAACTTATAAAAAGGCAATTGTTTTGAAATCACAGACAGTCACTACCATTTTATTGTGTTTGTGTCGTTCGTATAGATGTACTTATAAATAATATTTTGGGATGATAATATGATTGTCTTTGTTTTAGAAACCATTCGTATTGATATAATTATAAACAAATTTTGAATTTAATACATTTTGCTTCACTTTTACTTTACAATATTGTAAGAATTAATTACTTTTTTAAATAATTAAAAAAATATATTTTTTTCGTTCTTTTTGCTTAAATTAAGTATTTTGGTACATTCTGTGGTGACGATGATATGCTTGCAGACATAATGACGTCATTATTCTCCTTAGACTCGCATAATCAGTTAATTGCAGATCATCAATCTTCAGAGTAGCCACAATTAAGTGATCATTTTTGGCAAACTCCCTAAAACTGCCGTATTATTGCCAAATATTCTGAAATTGGGCTTGGAGCGAGACTGTAGTTACGGTATCACGTATCTTGTGTATTATTTACATGTGAAATATTACTCGAAGTTGGGCGGACGGTAGTTAAGGAGGAGTTTGCTGATGAAATATGTCTTCGGGGGTCGAGGGGGGTTGGTAGGGGCAGGGGGGATATTAAGGAGCCTTAAGCTCGGGTGTAGGTCGATGAGAAACTTATTAAAGGGGTGGATAGTGGAATTAATGTACGACTAATTTTAGTTGAGTTTGCTGTATGGTAATAATATTGGTTTTCGATATGGCTTATATTTTAGCTATATACCGCTATCTTATATATACTTAACGTACAATTACAAAGATAACATTTCAAATATGAGACGGAAAACATCGAGTTTTAATAATATTTATTATATAATTATAACTGTTTAAGTTATCTGATGATCATGTTTAATTCTCTAACAACATTCATATATAGAAGTGAGTAAAAAAATCAACCAAGGCTCTTCTAAAAAACAAAAAATAATTTAATTTCAGTGATAGTCTTGTTTATTAACCGACACGTCACTCAAATATTACAAATGTAGAAATGGGTTGGTCTGGTTTTAACGTATTTAGTTTTTTTTTTTGCAACACAGATTTCTAGAAAATTCTAATTTCTAAATTTCATGTCAACAGAACTATTTAACAACATGAAAAATTTCAAAGATCTGAATATTTTTACTTTTCTAAATTGATAATATATTGAACCCTTGCGCAGTCAAATTATATTTCCAAGCAAATGAATTCGCGTTTAACAGCTTGTATTCGATAAGTTAAGGCTTAAAATTATAGTCAAGTTTATAAATAGCCGGCTATATTATTAGGTAGAGGTAGTTAGTCGAAGTCGTTAGCGGCTAAGCAATTTGTCGCGAACTTCTGGCCGGCTAGCCGCATAGCACGCACGCCTCACTCCGCTTCGACTTTAGTTCACTTCATTTACTTGGTAAATAATTCGATTGCATTGCTTTCGATAGTTCTATTTAAAAAGAGATATTTAAGAAACACTCACAAATGCTGAGTTCATCTATAAGACAAATATATAAAAGAAAAAGGTTGTTATTCAGCTAAATACCTCCTTAGATGTTTATTTTATTTTAAGTAGTTTAAGTATTCGTATCTTTAACCACTATTTATTTAGTACTGGCTAGTAAGAAGCGAAAACTTTTTTTTATTATTACTTCTTACCTTTACACGTAAAGTTTTTATATGAATGTATATATATATTGTTATGGTTAGGCATAACATATTCTGCCAATGACTCATATTATGTAAATGACACGTACTGACCTGTTCCAAATTTGAAGTTTTAATGATATGAGTAGATATATTGTAACAAAAACACGTAAATCTAAAATGTTAATACAGTATTATTAAATGAAATATTGAAATATAACAATTGTTATTGAATTCAACGAAATATTTTATAAATGAATTATAAACTGATGTCAAATTCCTTTAATGATTACTCGACGTTAAACGTTGGATTTGTTAGATAATAAATACAGTTACAAATAATTTTGGTTTAAGTACATAATATATTATTTTCATTTTTCACCTGATTAGCATGAAGACTACTTTTTAAATATATTTATTGATCAGATAGGCAAAAGATCTCAAGGATTAATACTAGATTGTTAGTAATTATTGTAAACTGATATTCTTCAATTTAATTTATAAAAAATATATATAGTATTCTAAATTCACTTCATATATACAATTTATTATATGGATATTATATAAGATAGTAATACTAGATTGGGGCACACTCACTCCTATAATATTTATGTATAAGAATCGAGGTATGTTATATCGAGATATACAAATTATTATGTAAAGCCGTATTAACAATTAAAATATTTTACATTAGTCTTCGAAATTTAATGGAGTTAATATAATACGTTAAAAAAATTGTTGAAAACGATAAACTGTTAACATTAATAGCATATATCGTTTTCGATTTTCGAATTTTGCGAATTACGATTAATTTTGAATTTGTTCGATTTTCAAAAAAGTAATAACGTCAATAATGTTCGATACTTTAAAATTTTACTAATTTTAAACTATCGAAAATTATTCAGTGTAATAGTTTTAAAAGTATGTAGGTATATAATAGTTTATATTAAGAATGTTGTATATATTTAAATTCTCCCAAAACGTATACCGTAAACGCCCAAATCTAAGCTTAAAACTTATCACCCGGCTATTCAAACTAAAGGTGTACCCAAAATGTTTACAAAGCATTTGCTTAATAACAGAAACTTCGGGGTTGGGTTGAATTCTCCTAATACCGCGTGTTGATACACACTATGTCTGTGTGCGTAACACCGCCTTTAGAGTTAGTCTACATGCTTCAGAACCTTTGATCAAATTAATGTTAAGGGTTTCGAAATAAGCGTTAGTGTTCGTTTATACCATATCGTATTTAAAAATAGAATTCACTTTCATAGTAATGAAATTCTGAACCAATGAGATCCATTGTTACATCATTTCACATTTTACATATTAATTGTTAATTAGTTTTAAAAAAAAACGGACGATCGAATGCTAATGTGTGAGTTGTCAAACAAGACATGAGTGAGGGAAGTGTAATATGTCGTTTCCTATCTTTGCTGATGCTGAGTACTTTCAACAGATAATTCCAATATATTTTTGTTCAAGATGCAGCAGCATAGGCCGCTATGCTTATGCGTTTTATAAAACCTTTAAAAAACGCACAAGCACAGCGGTTACAAGAGTTACTGATATTAAATTGAAAGGAAATATATTTATTTAATTTTATAACTTATGTATGTCTGCGTACAGCCTGGGTCAAATTTCGGTATCGTCAATTAAACTCCTAAATGGGTAATGTTCAAATTAAGAATGAATAGTTATTTTCGTTAAATACAACATACAAATGTTGTATGTTGTATGGAATTATATAATAATATTAATCACCATGTAGGCGTCGCTTTATAATATATATGTGTGGGATGAAAGTAAGGGTTGCCATGACGACGTATCTTAAAGATCGCCCCCACCTCGTCTCAGTTTTCTCCTTTCTCCTTTGCACGCGTTTCTTGTAGGGAGGCGTGGACGAGTACCGTCCGAAAAACAGTTATTTTTAAGTAATTATACATTTTATAAGACCAACAAGAAACACTGCAAGTGTAGCTTACGTATTTATAGCTTTACAGTTAAAATATTTTTATATAAGGTCTTAAAAATATTAATAGAAAATTCAATCCATATTATATAGTTAGTGTTGCCAAGAATACTTGAATACAACAAAATCGACATAGAGAAAACCGATTTATGGAAATATTTATACGGAATGATATTTTCTTTCTTATAATATTCATTTGATTGAACCGTGGAACAAAGTATAAAAACCAACACCCTAGTCTTCGACGGCGTGACTTTCTCTTGCCAATGGAATCAATTCGAATTTCAAAAATATAACAATAATATTGATAACAAATAATCAAGGTCAAGTTATTTCGATTGATGTTCTATTTTTAAATGACAACGAAACAAATATACGATTTTAGAGATGAAAGCATAAAGAAAATTTCCTCAAATCTTTTACCCACTCTACCTCCGGCTCGCCCGGGCGGGTCTAATGGAGTGGCGTTCCCCGCTGTTCCCACAAGCCATAAAATTGTAAATTAGTGATGAGCCGGCTGGCCCGCGCGACGCTTATCGATTTATTGATAGTTTTAGTTGAACCCTTCATCGAGTATTTGATGAGTTTCGAACTACTCAAAGCTGAATTGTTGAAGATGTTTTTTTTTACTAAAAACTAAAACATATATAAGTTTTCTGTTTATAATTATGTTTATTTATTGTTGATATATTTAATCAAACTGAATATTTTATAAGTTTTAGAGCTGATCCTGATACGTTGTTATCCTGTTTGTTTATGTTTTAAAATTAGAAAAAGACGAACTACTAGTTTCAAATTGTTTTTTATTTTTTAAGAAAACTAATTTTATTAAACGAGCAAAGCTTCATTAAAATCGAGAATGATTTTAGTTGCTTAATTAATGATATCAAATAATTAATCTTGATGCGCTCTTCATATTCGGTTAATATTTTATAATTTTGATTCCGATTGTCAAAATTCACAAAATAAGTAAAACCTTTTTTTTTCTAAAGTTTAGAAAAGCGATTAAAAATAAAAACACATTTTTATGAAACAAAGTTAAAAAATTCAAATTTGGAATGAAAATATTTTGGTATAAACTGATATTAAAAAAATTATAATTATATAGAATTGCTTTTATAAAAAAAATTCAAGCATAGGATCATAAAATAAACAATTGAAATTCGAATAAAATGATCTTTTTAAATATTCTAAAAATAAATGAATGAACTAACCTGGATAATACCGGCTTATTTTATTTAAAGATCGTCTAGGTCTTTCGGACCCGTGTCGTCACCACCAAATTTCTGTATCAACTAACTGAATTTTTTCACATTATTACCAGTAAAGATTCTATAAATATTGATGAGTGTCCAGTTTTATTCCGGTCAAGGAGTTATGTTAATGTCAATCTCTATTGTTGATACCGGTTCTTGGCTGACAAATTAAGGGCTCCTAGTACGTGCCAACTTTGTTCTTACATTTACATTTCAACTCGTTCAGTCTTATACCGTTGTAATAAGGTTCTAAATGGAATGTTTTTTAATGAACGTAGTGCAATACTTTAGTTAGTTATAAGTAAAGGTGTGCATATAAAGTATGTCCGATGCTGCAGCATCCCCTGTTGGTTATTCTAAATTTGAACTGTTGGTCCCTGTGACCTGTGGCTATTCTAGTGTTTGAGCTCAGTGTCGTGGGATTGCCATTGAGATGGGATTCTGTGGGAATGTTACTTAATGGAAGGGTCTGGAAATCTTTTATAATACGATGAGTTTAGAGAGATAACTTTTAGTTTTATATTATTAAAATAATTAATGAAAATTATTCTTTAGAAAAAAAAATGTCACATGGACAATTATAAATTTCAGTAGCTTTTCTTTTGTTTATTTTGATCAAATTAATCAATTAATTAAATGAGAATAACTGACGAAAGCATTTCGGAGGAGGTTTTGTTTCTGCTAAATTCTCCCAACGTATGATTTCGACACGATAATAATAGCTATATATGTATGTCGTAGTTTCTACTTTGAGAATGAATAAGTACGTGTAATGCTTCTACGTTGTTGTATAAAGGCATTTGATTTGATTTGATTTGGTCTATGCGGTGTAATTATCGGAACATACTAGGCGAGTCATATTGAAATTGCTAAATAATAGCTAATAATATATTATGTATATAAACGAATATAAAATATCACATATCTAAATCACATTAAACCCAGCAACGAGTACTGCATATAGGTATATATATACTTTAAAATAAACGTTCGAAATTCGAAAATAGCGTTTCTTATTTATATAGCTTATGGTAAAACAAATACCACTGAAAATTGCTTACTATCTAATTAATGACTTATGTCAAACATATAATCAAATCATCATATTGGATTTTCATTTGATTTTGCACCAACGGAGAGATTCATGAGGAAGGTTTAGGCAGATAATTCATTGTTTTGTGAATATTGGCCGAAATATGACGATTGTTTTTTCTTTTATATATAGAATAGGAATTCAGACGAGCGTATGGGCCACCTAATGGTAAGTGGTCACCAACGCCCTTAGACATTGGCATTGTAAGAAATGTGAACCATCGCTTACATAGCCAATGCGCCACCAACCTTTGGATCTAAGATTTTATGTCCCTTGTGCCTGTAATTACACTGGCTCACTTACACTTTAAACCGGAACACAGCAACATCAAGTACTGCTGTTTTGCGGTAGAATATCTGATGAGTGGGTGGTACCTACCCAGACGAGCTTGCACAAAGCCCTACCCTACCCTATAATGAAATTATATTAATAATTGAAGATGTTGGAAAATAATAAGCCGATTGATAGCTTTAATGGCGTGCACTCCAACAGTTACACTAATTACGATATAACCATTTTATCTAGACCCTTGTACTACTCTTTTGATGCTCGGACAGATAACACGTAACGTTTTATATAAGAAACGTTTCACGAAATTCATATAAACAATGCACCTCATCCTCACGAATCCCCAAATATTTAATAAGATAAAACATTAAGCCGCTTGCATCTTAAGATAAGCAACTTATTCGCCTAATACATAACATATAGAAAGGTTGCATAAAAATTCGACCTTGAAATTTTTACACATAGAAATCAAAAATGTATAAACTTTTTTTTTTTAACGCAGTATAGATCTATGTCAATATATATATATATATATCATATGCACCTATGTTGACTAGCTAATCCAAAGATAAGGGTTCAAATTCGATCTATCAGTACTAAGTTTTCACGTGCAATTGTGCTTAAGCATCACGTGATTGGCTGTGACAATCGCGGGTTCGCAATTTAGAAGTTAATTTGTGACGAAAATCCTTTAAAGTTTGACATTTTAGCGTACAAAATGCTATTTGAATTTTGTACATAAACACATAGTTCTATTTTATAATTTTATATATATAATAGATAATTTGTTTTATATGCCCACATGTCATCATATATAAATAAAAAAATATATAAAACCTCATTTTACCTGTGCACTCGAATATGACAATGAAGTAGTCAATGAACTTTATGACATAAGAGAAATAGATTGTATGTCCATATGTTAGATATGTAAAAGGAAACAAGCTCGTGCCACTCCCCTCTCTGTTGGCTTCATTTCCTGTCGCAAATCGTCTTCCCTCCACGTTGGACTCATAAATTGCGTCTTCACATTCAACTCACTTACATACTGCTATTAATAAACCTGTATCTTTTGTTTATATAAATATATATAACATATAAAATATATACTATTCGGAATATTTGACATTGAATATGTTATCGAAACATTGTTTATTTTTTTTAGATATCCTAGATAGTTACGCCTCGAGTTTGTTTAGATACATAGGTATACTATAATAATAATAATAAAAAAACTGAATCTGCAGATTGTTTCAGTAATGTATTCGTGAAAACGTCATCCGAAGGGCTATGTCTGAGTAGGTAACACTCATCATATTTTCTACCACCAAACAGCGATATTCACTGTTGTGTTCTGGCTTGAAACGCGAATTAGCCATTGTAACTAAAGACACAACAACATAATATATTAACATGTTATTATTACTCAAGGTTGGTGCTGCATTGGTGGTGTAAGGGATGGTTGATGGGTCGTGCTTTATATTATCTTTGATATGTGATGTAGCTTAATACGTGATATTATATACATATCGCCTTTAATTATAATACAGCGGTGATCTCACCATCAGGCTCACTTGCTGTCTACCAAATACAGTAAAGAAAAAGAACGCTCTTGTATTTATACTTATGTGATATATTAATAGGTATCAATAATTAAATATACCTAATTAAGCAATCTACCTACCTTCAAATAAAAACGATGTTCAATCACGGAAGAAAAAAAATTACAATATAACACCCCTACTATTTTATTTACCGCCTCACTCTATCCCTAAGGTATTTCTTTTCGTTGGTGCTGATGGCAGATTGTTTAGGGTAAATAAGAAAATGTAAAGTTTGTCTTTGGTTTATCCCTAAACATGTGCATGAAATAAGAATAACAGTGGATTTAATTTTATCCATTAACGATAATTAATAATTAATATATTTGTAATTTTTATATGTACGAATTAAAACTTAACTATATATAAGCATAATATATTACATGATTCTATGTTGTCCTGGGTTAAACAAATGACGAAACGCCTTGGGCTGAAACTGAAATCTGCCTTAGCTGTACCCAATTAGAGGCTACGATGTAATTACCATAACCGTACTTTACTATCGTGCCGTGCAAATTACTTCTTGATTTCATAATTGAAAAGCTGAAGCGATCTTAATTGTTTTGTAATTAAAATGAAAGCCGTTATTCGCTTTCGAAACGATTGCGTTAACCGATATTATGTGAACTTTAGTTTAGTTTAAACACACAAGTACAAATACACGTATTTGTATAAAAACATATAACACACTTAAAGTAATATTATGGTGTAAAAAAGAATCGTAATCAAGTTGTTTGAGATGTTATGGAATAGTGAAGCCTTTTGCCATAATAGTATAGTATTGTACTCATAATACAAGAAGTAACTTCCTAGGATGGCCTCAAACACTAATTAAATTATATAACAAATAGAATTTCATTTTTTAATTTTCCATTCCATTTGATCTTCAAATTTAATTGTCGTCACAGTCCTAAAAATAAAAATCTCATTTATTAATTATTTTTAGTTCAATAGTGACTTGTTACTGCTATAAATTGATAACTTTACATAGTTAAATAATTGCTTTCTTATAAATAGTTTTATAAGTATTATGCGTAGGGCTTGTAGTTTGCACCACGCGCCATCCGCCCTTGTGCCTAAGGCGTGTTCAGATAAACACTTTATGTGCGTACTCGCGTTTTATGTGCGTAGTTCGGCTATCGTAGGGTCGATTGCTCGCTAGATTATTAAAATTAGACCTTACCAAACAAAGCGTATTAATAGCCTATAAACTCTATCTACGACTATATATCGAAACACACCAATCGCATTAGGAATTGATTTACTTAAAACTATTTCGATTTTGTTTTTATTTGATCATATTTATATCAACTGACTTAAAAAAGGAATAGGTTCTCAATTCGTTTGTACATATGTAAATCAAATATCGATATATGTATTAATGTATGTTTGTGTAAAAATTTTTGTTTACTTATCGATTTTAATGGTTTTTTTGCGTTGATTACTCCGAAGGTCTCCCCCTCCCCGTTGAACTACGTACGTCGTCTAAGTAATTAGCTCATTGCCAGTTTTTCTCGGTAAAATCTACATTCGTAGCAGTTTAACATTGAATTAATAATGTCAAATGACAAAAGCTCATATATGAATAAAGCATTTGATTTAAAAAAATATATAATTTAAAAATAACTGAAAAGCGTAATCTTCTTAGTCAGTAGTCAGTAGTATAATAAGTCAATTTAAAACATCTCCCTGTAATTCGCATAAGATAGCCTTTTCCAATTCTTTTATCATTCCGAGTGACATTGGCTATATGGCTATAAATTAATTAATTCATTAACGTGTTTTTTACTATATATTATTTATCATTATTTCTTTCGTCTTGTGAATAGGCTATACGGTGTTTAAGAATATACACAGATGTTAAGTTGTAAGTTGAATGACACGTGGGGTGCGTGCGGTGCGTGAGTGTGCCCCGATTGTCTGTTTGACCGTAAAGAGGGTACTTGGCTATTTCTGAGCTTGCTTCTAACGACACATATTTATCTTCATTTTTTCTCATTATAATCTTTAGTTATAACTTTGTTTTAGGTCCATAACTTTATTATACATGTTTATATCTATACTAATAAATGTGAAGTCGTTTTTTTTAAATGCCTTTCTGGAAGAAACTATTAAACCAACATACATAAAACTGTATGATACTATGTTCGACTGTACGTGTGTTTTTTTAATGTCATATGAAAATGGTATGAGATAATGATTAGCAATGAAATCAGTAATTTAATGAAATATTAAATAGTGTTTCAATATTACGTAATATACGTTTATTTATATGAATTATTGTATGTTTGTTTATGTGAATGAAATTTACGTACTTGATAGAAGATGCAACGCATTTCGTAGAAGGTTTACGTGTATAATAGGAGTATATAAGTGGCTGCTATGTAGCTTTACCCGTTATAAATTTAGACTTTTGACGTGACAAGCTTAAATGTTCTTGTATTAAATAAAAAAAATGTGTTTTTGGAATTTGTGTTGTAGTTAAGGTTGAAACTCTTTAATTGAGATGACGTTTCTTTTAGCGCGAAGAGAATATAATTTCAATGTCATTTCGAACGCAACGTTTTCATATATAACGTTCTGTGACTAAAACGTTTCTGATGTAATTCAAGTTTTACTTCCGTGACGTGTATAATAATAATAATATCTTGGGACTTTATTCACACACGGCCATCTGATCCCAAATTAAGCAGAGCTTGTACTATGTAAACCAGACAACTGATGTACTACATATACTACTTTTCTTTTGTAAATACATACTTATATAGATAATTACACCCAGACTCAGGACAAACAGATATGTTCATGCACACAAATGTCTGTCCTGGGTGGGAATCGAACCCACAACCTTCGGCGTGAAAGGCAAGTATCTACCAACCACGCCAACCAGCTCGTCTACATACGGCTAGAATACAATATCAGGCACTTATTTTTTGTAATCATCATAATATATATTTTTATTTTATTGACAGTTTTTTATAATTACTACGTAGAACTATTTATCTTTCTTTTTGTATAGTATAGGTAGGCGGACGAGCATATGGGCCACCTGATGGTAAGTGGTACCAACGCCCATAGACATTGGCATTGCAAGAAATGTTAACCATATCTTACATAGGTAATGCACCACCGACCTTGGAAACTAAGATGTTATGTCCTTTGTGCCTGTTTGTTACACTGGCTCACTCACCCTTCAAACCGGAACATAACAATACTAAGTAGTGCTATTTTGCGGTAGAATATCTGATGGGTGGGTGGTACGTACCCAGACGAGCTTGCACAAAGCCCTACCACCAGTAAAAACCCCCAGTAAGAAATGTCACTCCTTTATTATATATAGAGTAATAACTATTATATTTATATATTATTAAACTACCCGGTAGTTCTATGGGGAAGGTGTTACGTATCCTAGGTCCTTTTATATACCTCTGACAATACGTATGTAAAATTTCATGATGATTGACTCAATAATAGAGGCGTTCGAATTATATTATGATTAGTTGTAGTATGAGCAACTTCTTTGAGTATAATATTGCGCGTAATATGAATAGGTGAAATCGGAATACATCATTATTGCTCGTAACGTTTGAAGGAAACCATTTGATACCTCTTGTACTGAGTTAAAAGCGCCTTCGTATGATTTCTCTTTAATATTTGCAAAAGTTAATAATTATTATTTAATTAAATAAATACAAAGGTTAAATTTGTTATTTACAATCATTATACAAATTATACGAAGCCATTGAAAACAGAACCATCCCGTGCAACGTGGTAGCGTAAGTCTGTCCGTGAGTTTGTCTTGTATCGCAGGTGCGCAACTAAGCCGAACTGGTCTAAACTGGTTATAACAAGTTAAGGCCCGTGGGAGGGGGCGGCTCTAACTGGATTCCTCCTAACTTTCTCCTACTAGATAATGATCTTCGTTACGTGGGTGCCCGATGAGGTTCGCAGACGGGCGTTGAAAATGCAGCGGTAAAACGCAGCGTTCAATTGCTTGTACAGCGATAAAAGATAACAGAAGTCAATGATAACAAAAGATAACAAAACAATGTTTTAAAAAAATGCATAAATTTCTCAAATTAAATATATATAGGGAGTTGAATTCAATATGGAGTGGAGTGGAGTGGTCTTGTTTTAAGCGGAATAGAAAAAATACTTTCGAATATTTATAAAATCTAAATTTTATTTAAGCTTAATTGATTACATTGGCTTGTATTGAAAAAAAATGTTTTCATTAATATTTTTCATTTCATTAAGCAAATGGTTTTGATAGAGTTTCAATAAGTGCTATAAAAAACTGTAGTATTTAGTATTTTATTTTTAAATGTTACTTTAGTTATAGTTTACATTTTACTGTTCTACCAAAAGCAATGAAAAATTAAAATATAAAAAAAACCAAGGCGTAAGCACCCGTATTTAAACGACACCAAAAATTACGCATAAGCTATTGTAAATATAACCATAACAGCCTGTGAATGTCCCACTGCTGGGCTAAAGGCCTCCTCTCCCTTTTTTGAGGAGAAGGTTTGGAGCTTATTCCACTACGCTGCTCCAGTGCGGGTTGGTGGATTACACATGTGGCAGAATTTCAGTGAAATTAGACACATGCAGGTTTCCTCATGATGTTTTCCTTCACCGTAAAGCACGAGATGAATTATTATCCCAAATTAAGCACATGAAAATTCAGTGGTGCTTGCCCGGGTTTGAATCTACGATCATCGGTTAAGATTCACGCGTTCTTACCACTGGGCCATCTCTGCTTCGGCATATTGTAAATATATTAATACTATTTTGAATCCCGTTATTTTTAATCAATTAAGATAAAATATGTTAGTAGGCATAGTATATTATATTATATAATATAAGAATGTATATTATAAAAACACCTTAGAGTTATGAATACTAACTGAATAACAATTAAATTTTAAAGTATAGTTAAGTATAAGTAAGTATAACAAAGTAATTGCAGTACTGTTTTCGCCCCTTTTTTTGCGATGGAATCCATCCAAGTGCGGATCGGTGTTGCTCACTTTAAATTGACACGATTGTCTACTAAAATTACGATTTTAAAGTGCTTTTTAAAGCCTATTTGAAAAGAGTATATTTATATCTTAATATAGTTAACTGCTTATTAACAACGAACTCGAAACGACGTACAATACGATCATAAAAAATCAGCTATTGATATGCGATATTGATTTTAATAATTATATATTTAAATGAAAAACTCATAAAAATGGCATATAACAGTATGTCGGTTATTAACATTATATGATCGGGCTTCGATATCTTAAAGAACGTCATTGAAACAGCGGAGATATTCTGTAAGAACAGACTCAAATTTCACAATGAAATATTAGAAAGAAAATAATTATAGCACGTAAATAGCATAGGCATAAAAATAGCGTATCTACGTACATAGGTCGGTTTTTAATATTTCACGAGTGAGATACGGAATGGGTACAGAAAAACAATGTGGATTTGATTTTACAAAAACATTCCATATATTTCATAATAATTAAAGTGAATTCGAATCTATAGCCGAAAGTTTTACATAAGGGTTATATGTTATATAATACGAAGCAAGAGTTTTTTTCGCCCGATGTAAGTTGTAACTATAGGCGCGACGGGGTGCACGGGGTGGTGATGAGCACCCTGCACGTGATTAATTGAGCGGCGAGATGATATCTAATACTTTATACGGGGTTGCCGACCTGCTGAATTAATATAAAACATTACTTTGAATTTGGTTACTTAAATATTAATTGTAACAAAGCTTCATTATGATATTAATTGGAGATCAGAACATTAGATTTATTTTCTTAATGTTTTTCTTTAGTTAATTTTTGATATTCCAACATGCTCTAGGATTCATTCGTTAATGTTGCAATAGTTTATATTTAAAGTTAATTTTATTATGTTATAATTATACGATACAAGTATGTGATTTAATTTAGTTCCGATCAATATTTTTTTTAATTCCTTATTTCATTATGTCAATTTTTTAACAACCAGCCAGGACTCAAGAAATATAGCAATTAAATTATACATTACATTCCAGAAACACTTACTTTTTTATCAAAACAATTAATAAATAAAAATATTGAGCTCATAAAATATAATTTGGTAATTTACTAATCTCTTCTAGGGTTTAATTCTGGTTGAAGTCAAAACATACTAAAGCCTGAATCAGTTTTGCCTAATTATTAGATATCCATACACTGTTTTGTTGTTCGAATGCTCAGTGGCTGGCAACACATTAGCAATAAATGCAATATCTAGAATGTTACCAACTTTTTAATATCAATAATTTCCTAAATAAGAGCCACACTTTATAATTATATAATATAATATATAAGTTATGATTTTTATGAACGAAAATTCTATATTCAAATACAATCAGAAAAAGAAAGTTGTAAACCAACATTGAGTTGGTGGTTTTATAATGATTACATTTGTCAATAAATGTAATGTAATATATGTATATTTCATTTTCACAATCGTAAATCAATATCTATTCCAATCGTCGACTTTGCTCAAACTGTAAATACGTTTTAAAGTGGATATCAGAATATCAGTAAAATATTTGACAATAATAATCAATCAAAATATTTAAAATTATGACATACTTTTTCAAATCAAATATACTCAAGTAAGTTTTACAGTAAAGCGTTTTTGAATCGTCACTATTTTAACTTCACTGTTTCGGAAAGCAGCCTAGCGAGAAGAAACGATGAGAAACTCGCGTAGTTGTCCTTTTCAAAATAAATAATATTAAAATGTGGTACTCATAATTATTGTTACTGACCCGTCGTGCGTTTGAACCCGAGATTAATGTAGTTTAATCTAATCGAACAAAATTTGACAGTGTAAAAAAAAATATTTTGCAGAAATATTTGTACAATTGAAAATATGGAAATATCATGATTAAGTAAATGTGTGAGTACAATAGGTAGTGTGAGTGAAACAACGATTTAAGTGAAATTAGAGTGATCCAGTGTAGCTACCGGCACAAGGATAAACATATAGTTCCTATGTTGCATTGGCGATTTAAGTTAAGATTAATATTTCTTTCCAATATCTATGGGCGGTGGTGCCCACTTACCAACAGGTGGCCCATTTGCCCATCGGCATATTTAATAATAAAAAACGACATGTATATTTTTATATGTCATTTATATTTTTTTGTTAACTTACTAACACGTTTTGGAAGTAATTATTTAAAGACTAAAACGTAGTCAGCCGTCCGTTCGACGAACTATTTCGGGACAGCACATTTACATATCTTCATCAGAAAAGGTAGGGAGAAGATGATTTGGCGAATTGTCCGAGGGGTCGGGGGACGGGTGGGGGAGTTCACCCTCGAATAATTGCTCCAAGAGTGCGCGTCTTCACACCACTCCGGTGACATTCGTTGAAGATAATTCGATTGGGTCAGAATTACCCGTTTTGTTCGTTTTAATGTGAATTTCGTTCGCAATATGCAAATTAGTCTAACATTTTATTATATAACGGATTTTGGGTTTTATGTTAATGATTATATAGACTATTTTCCGATAAAACTAGACATTAGGTTTAAATTGATAGTAATTTAATGTTCTCTACTTGTCACATGAGATGCCATGAATAGAACAAACTTATCGCATAATGTTATGTAGTAAGGTTTTATAAGCATGAGATAAAAAGTATTTTTTCGATTTCAATGCTACATTTTAATGAAGTAACGACCAAGATTCTTTTACCTAAAAAACCATCTTTGCATTGCAATACTATGTGTGCTAGATTCATGTATAACTATAATTATACAATATATTTTTTTAAATGAATACTTTTAATTTAAAGATGTCTAAAGTGAATTTGAATAATATGCTTCAATTGTCAGAGAGTCAACGTAATTGATTACAATTATTAATTAAATAATTATGAAATATAAAAGAATACACGCATTTAAATAGTTTATACGTACGTATTCGTAGCGTAACATGAGGTGGTTTTTAACATTTCACAAGTGAGTTGTGAAGATTTATTATTAAAATACAATTAACATTTTTATGATTGTCCATAATTATTTTTATTCATATATTCTATAACTAAAGTAAAAAAAATATTTTTTGATTTTGTAATTACAGCATTTTTTTTGTAATTATTCTGCCATATTTATGTATTTTCGACGAGAGTCGATCTCTTTAATCATATGAGAATAAATAAATGAAAATAAATCTTTACTTTCGTACAAGAAATTCATTCATCTATCCACTAATCGTTTATCCATTACCTAATTGTATAATCGATAAGTATTTAATAAACCACGTTTATTTTCTGTTATAAAAAAAATTAGTATTATTAGTAAGTTTGATTGGGATGTAATAAAATATATAGGTTATACATAACTATACTTTAATTTTAAATATTAATATTATATTGGATTTATATTAGTTATCAGGATTGGATTTTATTCTATTAGGATTATTTTCTAATCAGTCTACTACACAGGATCTTATTGCGCCATCTATCAGGGAATAGAAACACTTTAATTTAAGCATTAGTTTTACTTTGAAATAAAATAATATCTATAATAAATAAGTAGTATTGAATTACGTAAATAATAAAAGTATTATTTTGCAGCGTATAAAATAACGTAGTGTGATTTGATACAGAATGCTAAACGGTAGTCAGCCGTTGACTTATGTTTTTTGAGATATTATACAAAATAATTTAAAAATCTTACAAAATTACTTACAATAGCTTATAAGAATTTATTTTAAGTATAATTATAGTATTTTCAAGCACTAACACTGCTAACATATTATTCTTTTATACTTTAAAACTTTTTACATAATAGTGCAAACTTTTATTTTATCTACCCAGCAACAGATGGCGCTGAACATCTCATCCATATATTTTTTTTTTTTAATAATTTAACTAAACCTCAATATTTATTGTATTATAAGTTTAATAATTAATATATTTTTAAGAACTTCTTAGTGTATCTTGGAGATGGAATTGTATTATATGAAACTATTATTATTATTATTTTTCGAAAAAACGTGGTCACGCTTTATTTTTTAAATATATTTTAATTATTATTTTGACTAAACTAACTACAACTACTGTTACTTTTGACTAAAATATTTCCTTTTTGCAAGTTATACTATTTTATAATATAGACGAGAATGATATAGATACTTCAATGTTATTTACGATTTTACAGTATTATTCTAGAATAATTTAAGCTGCGTTCAATCATTATTTATGTAATGCTTTTATTTCCAAGACAATTGCTTGTATGTCTTACGAGTATTTAAAAGCTTGTCCTTGAAGATTTATTTATTTTATATATTATTTGGTTAAAATTTCAGTCTTATCTCATCTCTTAAGGAGGAAGTCTTGAGCTTGTTCCACAATGCTACATCAGCCGGAATTTCATCCGGCACGACGGCATGACGTTTTCCTTCATCTTCGAACACGATATGAATAAATTATAAGTACAAATATAGCTAACGCTACGTGCGGATAACTAATTTTCTAATTAATTATAATATTTTCTTTCTTTTGACTCCCATCAACTAGAGCCTCTATATTTTTTATATAAATATCCTATAAACATATATAATTTATATAAACTTGTATATGAACGATGTTTCGTTAATTTTTTAATTACGTGGGTCCATTTTCGCCAATCTTCTTTCGATCTTCTGTTTAAATCTATTTATTGTATCCATTAGGCCACCTCGTCTCTTTTCGTATTTGAAAAAAATATAATGAGAATATTGAATCTGCTATAATTCGTTTTCTAGTAGTGTATATTTTCTTTTCTAGATATTATCAATAATTGTCTCAAGTTATTAAGCTTTTCAGATAATGTAAATAAGTTTCTAATTTCAAATTGATTTTAAATTAATCGTCTACAGTACGAAAAGGAATAATATAAATAAACTAAAATTGTAATTAAATTTAATAGTTTCTTAAAATGATTTAAAAGTCAAAGATTCGCTTAAGGTTCATTTAAGAAGTTCATTTTTTGTCAATTTTATTTTTGCGTTGCTATAATGCAAGTTAGTGATGAAATAATACTTTCTTGCAATAAATTCAGGTATCAAGAAAAATTGATGATTTATGTATAGCTAACATTTATAACATTTCTTGTAAATAATGATATATAATGTAATTTTTAGATACGGTTTAAGTGTTATGTTTTTTTTAATCTGAATATATTTTATGATGTTACAAAATAATTCTACGTTAATACCCGTTTTATGTTTTAGATAACATGTTTTTGTCGATGGCTAATTTATTTATTACAGAGCAGATATTGATAGTGAATAATTTTCTAAATATTTCGAAAATTATATTACGTAGATTAATAAAAATCACTGACCAGGATTCCCTTGGGGTGAGTCCAATATTCTAATTATGGTGCAATCGAATATTATAATGGAGGCATTATTGTTTTTATTATTTGAAATGGTATTCGTACAATTCTATAGGCTTTTTAAGTAACACGACTAGAGTTTAATATCAAAATTGAATTTGAGTTTGAATGGTGTTGGTGTTAGACATACGTTTGAGTAAATCTAGAAATATTTATGTGTGTACTAATTAAATGTGAACTTTAATTAATTTACTTTTTTTTTATTCGATTTTTCAAGTGACATAATTTGTTTACATTTTTTTTCTTAGAAAAGAGCGAATGTATTGTAGCATACAGCTTGTGATTTCGTTATATAATTAAATAAGTATTTACTGAAAAGTCAACTCTGTCATGTTGTCTAAGTGAGTAATCGAGTATAACTAAATTATATTAAGAGCATGTGACAATTATAATAAACGCTACACTAATATAGATATCTTTAACGAAAATTTATTGAAGTTCTTAGAAGCTTTAAAAAATTGTATTTGTCATTTATATTCTTATCGTTTTTTTTGTTCTATTTTTTAAATTACTTTTTAATACTTTACTTTATATATTTTAATTAATTGTTAAATAACTTGTTATTGTTAGGTTCACTCCATGTTTGAATGTAAAAGTGGAAATTTGTTGGCTTGTGTGAAACTTATTTTGTTACCAAATGTTTAGGTATTATATTATGTAACATACAGTTTCCCAAAACAAATAAATAAATATTTGCAGTTAGCAATTAGCGGGTATAATAGTTTTTAATAAGACGATATTCTTAACTTTTTTTGCAGTGGTAACACACAACGTTCAAACGGACTTAAATATTAGAATATTATTTTTGTCCCGACTTCTCATATACATTTTTTTTAAATTTATTTATACATTTAAATACTATCACTATAAAACAGATCTAAATACGTATACGTAATGAAAGCCTTTGCTTTTTTTCCTTACGCCTTAACAAATCGTTGTGATTTGTATGTCGTGAGTGTATCTTGAGGTTAAGTAATCGTATCTACTATTGCTAGTTAGTAATATTGACGAACCATATTATCATTACTAGCGCCATCAAGTAATATTGCCATTATCGAAATTTCAAATTATATTCGCTCCAGCCGTAATGTAATAAATTACGTATATTCTCATAATCACTAATTATGCATTATTTTTTGAGACCTTTCTCCTTAAGAGGATAGAAGGCCTTTGTCCAGACGGGCAACATTTTTTATCTGTTACGTATGTTTCTTCAATTTCAAGAAATGTTTATATTTTCTTTATATATAAAAGAGTCATCTTAGTGACTTGAAATTGTAGGTTTTTTAAATAAAGATTTTATGCATTTTAAAATATAATATCTCATACAAACGAATGATTTAGAAGTTGGCTTTTCTATTGCAATCTGTATTTTTAAACTTTTAAGTTAAAATTAAGTTGAACCTCTTTTTTCAATCATATATTCATTTATAGCTCAATTAAATGAATGAATGAATGAATTTGATTACTGACTATTGTAACGTTTTATAAGGCAGTTACGTCCTGAGTACATGATAGTGTCAATAAAACGTTATTGGGTGTTCCTCGTGAGATATTCTCAGTGGCGGCCCGGAAATTGGTTTCCGCTCCCGTGCCTCGGAGAGCACATACAGATAACCGTGCGTCAGAATTCTTACTGATCATGTCAGGGCGAACTCATCAGATCATGTGAGTGAGGTGGACTTACTTTAACCATATTATTATTAAATAACTTTTTTGCACAGTCACAAGGAATGCTTGTAATTTCTTTTTGTAGTTCGTCATAATCATTGACTGTGTTGTGTCTTGCCTCGATTTCAATGTTTGGTTTGAGTTGTACTGTAAGTATCTCGTGTCCTACTCCCTGTGTATACAGGATGCTATAATCGGAATCAAGGCCGCGTGTTTTTTTATATAGTATCATTTTTATACAGAGCTAAAAATTTACAGCAATTGACACTTTTTAATATTAAATAATTTGATTTAATTTACAAAGTAAAGATCTATTTGTTGTAGTTTCTTTAGTGTTCGTTGTTTGAGTTCAAGAAAATTTTGAGTTTAAGTAAATACAATAATACAAAAACTCTTCACGGTATAAACGCAGCTACTACAATTGTCGGTTAGTAGTGATCACCACAATATCTGCTCAGGAAAATAATAAAAGAAATCATATGGAAAAAAATCGTAACATCAGCAATATGTTCTTTATCATGGCTGTATTTTTGCCTTAACTTTGAAATTATAATAATGAATAGCAGATATTTTCATATTACTTGACGTAAACCTATTTATAATATAAATGAAAAAAATAGTAAACGCAAAATATTAAAAAAACGCAATTATTTCTATATTATAAATAATTTAAATATTGGTATATGTAATTAATTTAATAATAGTATATTACAATACATGTAGTATATTAATATGTAACCATTGCTATTTATGCTGAGGGCTCATTTTACTGTAAGGTAAATTACTGTGAAATGTCTATTTTTAAACGGGAATGTAATTTTATTATAAAAGTTTAGACAAATGCGTTAAATATTTATAAGTATAATATAATGGTGGTGGCCAATGGTAATTGTCCAATTATTAAAAGAATTGTGAGCTAAAAGATAAAAATTTCAAAATAATATAATTAAAAAGTATAGTATAGTAACATTGATTATAGCAATAAGCATTATTTTATGATGATTTTGGTATAACGGTAACATGGTTTCTGATTTTTTTTTAATTCTAATAATTACTCATAAACCAAAGTTTTTAACTAAAGTCGATTTAAATCAATATCTGAGTCTTGAATATTTCAAAACGTGTTGTTTGAGTTAATTTTATTACAGCAGTTATTTTAATTTTAAGTTTTATAAAACTGAGTATCTTCTGTTATTAAATTAAAAAATTATAAAAAAGACTATATAAATTATGAAAAGTGTATTTTTATTTTAACGATATCTATTTCAAAATCTAAATTTATATAAAATTCTTGAAATCAACGAGTGAATTAAGCCGAAATTAATACCAGTCTTCGTCCGCCGTCGGAAGCAACATGGCCGCCACTATCTGGCACCCCACTCACTCCACTCTCAACCCGCCGCCCTAACAGAGCTTGCTTTTTTGCGAGCGAGAGGGACTTCCACTCGGGAATGCTTTCGTTCTAAAATATTTTCTGCCGACTCTCCATGATAATCTTATTTGAGTTTTAACTGTATACATTTAAAGTTGAAATTTCAATGCAGCCATACAGGCTGATATCACGTTTCGATTCTGCAGAGCTTAGATGAAAAGTGTGAAAAAGTGAAAGAGACGGATAGAGGCTACCGTCTCGGGCGGGGCCCAAGTTTTCGTGAGTCGTTCGTAGCTTAGGCGTTGCTCCGCTCGCACCTATCGACTTTGTAAAAGCGCGAAAGAGACGGCGATATTTTTCGCGTTTTCTTTTTTTATTTGGTCTTTATCTTGTGGGGAGAAAAATGGTGCGTTTGGGGAGGTCGGGGTATGAGGGAGCGGGTAACGACCGCGTAGTTGCGTGTAATGTTTTAGGGGGTGAAATAATACATACACACAAAATGGTATACCTAGATAATGAATAGTGGTGTAAAATGTTTAATCACGGTTTTTGGAGTACTTAGCCCCAACGCTGCGGAAATATGAGATAATTATGGACAAAAATTATTTCCAATTTTGTCGTATGAAATTATGAATTGGAGTTTTTAATGAAAAGCTGATAGCTTTGCTAATGATTATAATGAGCGTTTGGTATTAATTGAAAATTTTCGCCGCATTTTAAATTATGTTGCGGTTCAACTAAAAACTAAAATATATTTATGTGTGCAATTATCTGCGACATTAATAATTTTCATACACCTGTTTGACATAAAAAAAGGTTTTACTCGTGTCTTGCGATAAGCTATCAATATCATTTATATACATAGCAATGACATGTATAATAACATAATAAATTATTTGTATGTCATGTTAAATATGGAATCCACATTCAGCTTGTAGATGACTTACTTGTAGATTACTTGTAGATACAAGTACGAATTTATCGTTTCAAAGTTCTAATTAAAAAAAAATAGTTTTAACGTAATCATATCTTAGGCATAGAATCTGTAGACGATACGTTATTACAAAATCTTTTAATTTATTTAATTATGTTAAAAAAATAGTACCTTAAGAAAAAAAAAAGTGAAATTTGCTCTTCTATCGAAATCAAGTTTAATATCTGCATCGAACCAAGATTCACTAATTTATTTTTTAAATTTATTTTATCCTCGCGGCTTCACCCGCATTTGAGAGCTGAGCTGGTTAGCCTTGTCTATGTCCTTTTCTATATCCCTGACAATGTGTATGCAAAATATCATGATGATCAAGTTCAGTGGTTAAGACGTGAAAGCATAACAAACAACACAACAACAACAACAAAAGCAAAATAAGTTTTTTTACTTTTACCAAGTTTTTTAACAAAAGAAAAATAAGTTTTTTTTTATCACGATATAAAACCTCTTTATTAAGTAACGATGTTATTTATTATTTAATCTTATCAAGGTTTTTAATTATGAGTTTAATTTGTCGGATCTTCATATCTGAGTTATTTTTCTAAACCAGAGCTAGATTAACAATCGAAGAGTGGAATGTTGAATTGAATAAAGATTTTGAAACTCGTTATACTCGTAAGTCAATTTTAATTGAATATATTAAGGACACAATAAAAAAGTTTTGAGCAATTGCTACGAATTGGAAAAACCGTAAAGTTGATCGTCACATTAGCATATGTAGAAGCGGAATATCCAGCTCATTTGTTCTCTTGCAAAAAGAACATACTAAAGTATACTTATAAAAAATAGGTTTTTTTTAGTACCTTCTGACTGAAAAATCAGGGGTTTTATCAGAACCAATAACGTGAGGAATAGTATGGACAAACAGCCGAATTCTGTTCCTTTACTCATAATCCGATTGGACGACAATTCGACACGACTGGAGAAAATCGGTACTGAGACAATTGAGAATATTAACTCGTGGCTTTTATTAAAATAATCTCTAGAATCTAAAATATTCAAATAGGCTTTAACAAGAACTTTTGAATTGACATTTTACAGAATTATATTAATGTAAGGCTACCGGTTCGGAATGTATATTCCACCGAGAATCATAAAAAACTCGGTACTACTATTACTGGTGGTAAGGCTTTGTGCAAGCTCGTCTGGGTACCACCCACTCATCAGATATTCTGCCGCAAAACAGCAGTACTTGGTATTGTTGTGTTCCGGTTTAAAGGGTGAGTGAGCCAGTGTAATTACTGGCACAAGGGACATAACATCCCAGTTCCCATGGTTGGTGGCGCATTGGCTATGTAAGTGATGGTTAACATTAATGCCAATGTCTATGGGCGTTGGTGACCACTTACCATCAAGTGGCCAAAAAATACAAAGTCTATTTAATAGAATTAGATTTATATATATTCTGCCTGAAATTCAACAAGTACTAACTCAATCCTTTTTTGGCATCTATATAATCTTGTGTTGAGTAATATGCCTTATATATTAATGTTTTAAATTTATTAATTAGTGAAGTTAAAAATATCAACAGACTTTTATTATACAAACGAACAATTTGCTCCAGTAAGGTATTAACTTTGTGAAGTCGGAAACTTGTCGTTATAAGGTTATCCTTACTTCGCTTAGTGATTATCAATGTCTATTTTTTATAAATGAATTAAAAAGGATTTAATTTAAACTTTGCATTCAAAGTGAGAGACGTTAAATATACTTATTGATTGACGTAAATCTACCGATTAGGAAAGAAATATCTCTAAGCTTAGGAAAACTGGCTAAAGTATTTAGTTAGCAACTTAATTTGATTTTAGAAGTTAATTAGTTATATTAGAAAGTGTTTGCAAAAGTTTTTTTTTTCTCATGGAAATTATTAGTTTATTAACTTAATTGTAAGCTACTAATTGTATTGTTTTGTGTATTGTTAGAATATTAGCAATTCTCGTTTTAAAGAAAATTATTAACATTCCAATTAAGGGTAAAGTTTATGTAATGAGTGGGGACGACAATAGCACCCCTTGTGCTTGTGCTTGTGTCAGGATCGAACCTACGAATTTTCCATAGCTAGGCGACCCGTAAGATTTGCGCTATTGACACATGAGTGTGTGTAAGTCTACACATATTATTTAAATAGTTATCATATCTGTTACATTTATTAAAATTAAGCATAAAATAAAAAAAGTTGAATATGAAACTTAATTGTGATACAAAGATACCCCGCAGTTCTGAATTCCAAATAAGTATACTTTATTCAAGGAGGAAGCGCAAGCATTTTTACATTCATTAACAGCACGTGATAAAAATCTTATCCTAATAATGCAAGCCTTAGAAACTAGCTAACTGCTACTTAATAGTCTCTGTTCTCTTAAGCAAGTTTATTATGCATTAGCCTTACTCTTTCTGTCATCATTGATCTGACATACGAAAGAAGACGACACAGCATTGTTTAACTAATCACCCGCTAAACAACGTTTATAAGTAAGGCCAGATATATTTATTTTGAAATCACTTGTTATTTAATTTTGTTACAGTTCCTTTTTTTAAAAAGTTGTTTTATTTTTAAATTAAATTAAAAGAAAAATTAATATAAATTAAAGAAAAGTTAATTATAACGTTCCTTACGTTATAATTAACCTCAATTTGTAATGTAACAAGCACTTTTTTAATTTCTTTAATTAAGAAATAAAAATTGTGTTAGTATAAGTATCCAATGTATTATTTGTGCAAACGTAAGTGATGAACGGTTAAAGTAAGTATAAATTAACTTAAATGTAAGAATAAATATGCCTAGGTATGTTTTTATATAAATAAAAATACGGATAAATTATATGATTCCATTGTTTTACCATCCCTTTTACATAATATTTCACTAGAAATATTATTTTTATTACACGTAGGAATATCATATATATAGAAGTCTATTTGAATAAAAAATCGGATACGTGTATCAAAATAAACAAAAACAACTATTCATTACAAACAAATGTATAAATCAATCTCACCTGTATAGTTTTTTTTAAAATTATTTTAGGAAAGTTATCCGGATAATAATTATAGTTTTTAAAATTAGATTTTTAAAACAAATTTTATGCCAAGTTCCATTAATATCAGTGATCCCGTAATAAGGACAATACTGTTCAAAGGTGTATTTGTATGTGAATCCAGTTATCTCACACGTTAAATCCTTTAAAAAGTATTTATGCAAACTTGTTACACTTTTGTACGTTTGAAATATGTAGACAGAAAGACGTTACGAGATGCTTTATATTTAATTCCCTTGCAGAATCTTATTCTCTCTGAATAGTTGATGCTAATTTTAATATTAATATGACAAAGGATGTTTTTAATAACCCCTCGTGCACATACGAGGTTAATCGCAAGATGCCTTATGCCCACGAGGGTCAACCGTGAGAATGAGGGGTCAAGGGTCAGCGAGACCTGTTCAACGAATATTCATATTTAGTGACCCTTACAAGATAAGGTCAAGACTTCTGACCCCATCGTTATTAGCATCAGCTTAAAGTTTTTGGGTAAAATATTGCATCTCGCGTGATTGTTCTGTTAAACCTTTATTTTAATTTGAAATGTCGTTAAATTTTTTTATATCAAATATAAATACTTTCACATTAACTCTTGAAGATAGTACTTATGTCTTTTCCTTGTATTTTTAATGTTTTACATCAAAATAATTTGTATTTTTAAATATGTGTATATATTTATGCGCAGCATTTTCATATAAATAGTTAAAAGTTATGCATCTAAAAACAAAGGCCGTTGCTTGTTATTAAAGTAAGTCACCAGTAAAAAAATAGATTTAAAAAAAGAGAAGTTCTATTTTTAAACCAAAAAAAAAAACAATTCTCATAATTGTAAGAACCTTCAAATAGCTCGGCAATCGTAACATTGCGACCCATTTATCTTTATTAATAATACTCTTAAGATTAATCTACATTTTCTGCAACATACCCCTTTCAAACTTAGCATATCTAAAGTATAAAATTAAAATGCATCATCCAAACTGAGTAAGCCGTGAGAAAAAAAATACACTGATAATAAAGACGGCGAACTTTCTTAGTAACCCTTGACCTCACCTGTTCCCGCGTGTTTAATTATGGAATTAACATTTTAAAACGTCCACACTTCTCACAGACGTTATTTGCATTGTAAAGTGTATTCGCCCTAAAATATTTGTTGTTAAGACTTTGCGTCGTAACGTATTTTTGCTTGTATGTTATAATTTTAAAGGTAGGTATAATTAAATAATATTTTTAAAATAAATTATAATTTTGAAGATATTTAAAAATGATTTTTACATGTTTCAACAACGATCTCTTTTATTTATTTTAGATTTGTTTTGAAAAAAAAAAAGAGGTTTAGTTGTTATCTTACTAATATTATTAATGCGAAAGTTTGTGTGTGTTTTGGTGCTTACTACGATTGAGTCGGTTATGTCGTGGATGATGATGTCATGATTGCTATGTTTTACTAAAACCTTCGCGGCTGATGAACGGAGTTATTTTGGGTTTTAGGAAGGTAATAAACAAAAACTTTTAGACGCTTACTGTTACACTTTAAGACTAACATTTGACGTTCTCGTAAAATCTATATTAAGGAGTGTCTTAAGGAACCGTTAAATGTCTCTGAGTGAGCCAGTTAATGGTTGAACTATCATGAAATCGTGTCTTTATGGATTTAAATTATTATTGTTAAATGTTCTGGTGTCACTTGTTCCTTGTCCATGTTCTTTGTCCTTAAATTTTCGATATCCCATTATTTATCCTCATAGAGCGGACTGTTATATCCCTTAATCAGCAATTGCATTGTTCTTTTTACAACGCGGCCAATTGATTCGGTTTTGATTTGAGTTTGATAAAAAATTTAGTTTTACACGCTGTCAAAGATTTAACGAATATTTTTGTTTTACGTTATAAATTAGAAGAGAACAACGAAGAGGTAAAGACGTAGAGCTTCTCTCAGGAACATGAACATTTGGTAATAATAATATGATGACAACTTATTTTTCGTTTCGTCGATCGCTTAGTGTTATTATTTTTTGTATTATTGATGTGGGTACAAATAATGATTCCATGGCATGTTAAGTGGTCACCATAGCCTATAGACTGGCAATGTAAGAAATATTAACCAACCCTACGTCACCAATGCGGACCAACCTTGGGTACTAAGATGCTATGTGCGTTGTGCCTGTAGTTACACTGTTATTATAAGTACCTACTTTTGGTTTCAAAATTCAAAATTAAAAAAACAAAATTAATATTTAAAAAAAAAAACAAATGAAAGACGTGTAGCCGATTTGGAAACTTGTTTAATCTCTGTATACATTGTCGCCCGGCAGATGCTGGGTGGGCAGACCAGACGTTGAGTTTACGTCTCTTATTCTATAAACATCTTAATCTAGAGCGGATGGACGAGGTGTAACTATAACTACCTAGAGTACAGTACATTGTGGTGTAATATATTTTGACTGTCTCTTTGGCCTAGTTGCTAGTAAGTATATTTCTAGTCTGGCTATTACCAAGTTATAAGAGTGTAAGTTACTCTATTAGGGAATTCTCAGTAAAATTCCAGAGCGTAGTTGACAGTGTTGGATTCATGTCCCTGTGAATCATAAGTATATTAAAAATTCGCATGTTAAATAAAGACGAACATGAATAGCTATTTAAATAATTTTAATCAAACAATATGCATATTTGCGTTTGTAGCCTAGCATAGCTTATTCGTTTTTTTTTTTTTTCATAAAATCTGTATCAGAACTCACTTGTTATAAATTTCTGACCGGCATACTTATATTGCGCGTAACGTATTTGGTACTATAAAATAAAAGTCTTCATACATTATACATATGGAAAAAAAAAATTAAAGCACGCCTTTGTAAATAAAAACCGTAGATTAACAGTGCATATCATGTACAAGATTATGTTTGAATATTTTTTTTTTACTATATTTGACTAAGAATCTTGCAGTTCTTGATAGTTGATTTTCATACATACTCGGATATAAATTTAATTGTAAATAATCAAATTATCGATTTAATGGAATAAGAGAAAATATTTTTATTTTAAAGTTTTTTATTTTACTAAAATAATACTGCATAATACAACTGTCCATTTATTTTAGTAATATCATAGTATAAGAAAATTACAATGCAACCGGAAAAGAAAAATCCGAAAGTTTTATTCTCGTCGTTTCGATTATAACTAAATTTGCATTTAATTGAAACGACAAATCGATTAGTTTTCACTCGATTCCTTTCCACTTGTTTCGACTAACTGACGTTAGTTAATTTATTAGATAATTTGGTTTCCGATTGAATTGTACGGTTTAAAATCGACAATCCGTTGTTGTCGTTAATTTTGTGTAATTAATTTGTTGTTTGTAGATTAAATTATACTATACATTTTTTTATTTAAGCTATAAATAAGCGTTTAAACGATATTAATTTATAATTCACGTAATATAAAATTTGTTTCTTATGTATTAACAGTTTATTAATTGTAATTATAATCATAATTATTTGAGATATATATTTGAAGCTATCGATACAAAAATATTTGTAGAATTATTGAGTACATTATAATATGTTTACTGGGATTGTGATTTCGACTTATCATAATTTGCTATGGTATTGGACCAAGCCTGTTTGAGAGTTAGAGTATAAGAGTGTCGTGAGTGTCCCGCAAAGCCTTCATCGATAATATACTGACATCGACCTCGATCAGTAAACGAGTTCGTGTCCCACTGAACTCAGACACAAAGCGAAGCAAGCAACACTTTCCGAACGCTATGATTCTCCATTCAATATTCGGATTTGAAAAAAGAACTTGTAGTGACGTGACCTTGCTTTTCCTCGGTTCGTTTTTCGTTTAGCACGCAGGCGCGGTAGGGTTCGGATCAATGCCGAAAAACGGGGGTCCTGTCCCCCGTGGCGTCCCACGCCGCAAAGTAAGCGGCTCGCGGCTTCTGAAGGGTTAGCTCTGTTGCCGTTGCTAGGCTACCGCGCCTTCGTGTTTGGACGGTCGATAATACCCCACGATATAATTTTCTTTAATCGTAGGTGGGGCAACCCTAATGGTCGGCCTCGGATGTCTTTGTTAGAATATCTGGCTTAGCAAAACAATTTATGTAAATATTTTTTTTTATCACATAATGTAGTTGTAATAATAAAAGCGGATATATTACAGAAAATTATATTATTCGATTATTTTTAAGAAAAGTTAAAAAAAAAAGTATAAAGTTAATAAGTTTAAAAAGTATAAAATATATAGTTGATGAAATTCGAATTTCAAACAATATTATGTATGAGGTAGGTTGATATGTAACAATGTTATGATTTTGTTCATATTATAAGCAAACTTTGCTTTTAAACTTAATTACGTAGGTGTGTTATATAATATCAAAATTAAAATATTGAATGTATTTTTGTTAAAATTGGATTTTATACTTAGCAATGCGATAGTTGCATTGTTTTAAAATTACATTAACCATTCAACAAATTTAAAATTCGAACACTAATTGAAATAAGGATTAAAAAACGTCTATGTTTTAGTTATGTACATATTATTATGTACATATAACATAAAGTTTAAAAAGGTTAAACAGAAATTTTATTTATTGTGTAAAATATGTGTAATCACTTTAGTCATTATAAGCATTATAAGTTTAGGTGGCCCGTTAGTAAATAATATTGTGGAGATATTTATTCAACATTAGATGTAATGTTAGCCGTTTCTCAATCACTACGATCATTCAAAATATTCTATAATATATTTTTCTAATTAAAAAATAAATTAAACAGAATATCCTTTATCCTATTCTACAGCATAATCGATTTTTATATCAATTTTAATCAGAATCCATTAACTGGATCCAGTGTGTTGGAGTAACACGTTAGTTTTTTAATTTTTTTTTGATGAGTGATATTTATAATTTGCAAATGTTAAAAATCTATAAAACAATCTTTTATGTGCCATTAGTGACTACATTTGACCGAAATGAAGCCTTTTTGAGCCACGAGTTTGCCGTTACCATCAAAAGGAGCCAAAAAAGTTGTACTTAAGAATCTCAAATGAGAAGATTTTTTTTTAAACTTTCTCTCCAGTCGATTATTCTTTCGTGGTACATGGTCCAAGCTCATATTTGATAAGTTACTCAGCATGTCTGCCCGTCTAGATGGTGCGCGGGCTCTTTTGCCCGTGGCATTTTTTTTAATGGTAAAAACATATAGGTCTTGTATATATTATATATAACATATGGTCTTGCATATATTATAAGGGATTTAATTTATATAATTACAAAGTTACAAACAGTATTGACAATTACTATATCCATATATATGATTGTATAATATATTCGTTCTTATAATATACCTAATATTATCTTCTTAGATTCATATATTTGTAATATAGTTCTTTAAAATAAATAAGAGTAAGTATTCAAAGTCAGGTAGAAATTACGTTATTCTTAATTTACTTATTTCACTCGCGATCTTTTACAACCATTATTTTTTTATAAACTAAATAGCTTGAGTCGTTTATATTTTTTAATTCTACAATGATCACGGTATCAAACTATTCTGCAATTTTAATAAAAAATATTAAAACAAATACATTTCATTCTTAGTTCTGTTCTATGTTTGTTGTCTTATAAAATAATAATAAATAATATTACCGGTCTTGTTTTTTATGCGATGATTATGTATGATTTGTTGTGAATACAATTATAAATTTATTGAAGAAAACACGTGTGTTTATTTATCGAAGTAACTTTGTACGTCATTTATTTCTGATTAAACAGAAAAGCTAAAATTAAGAGCTTAATTAATTCTGCATCTAATATCATGCAGTTACCGGATATCAATTAACAACAAATAAAATGTACATATGTCATGTAGGCTACATGACATATGTACATAAAAATAAAGTAATCCAATCACAAAGTCACAGAACCGACCTTCATAACAAGTATATAATGTATTATATAAGCTATATGCCTCGAGTTAACTCGTGTGCAGTTGAGCAACTAACGCACGCACTAATCAAAGACAGTGAAAGCCCGACCTTGACCTAGCTTAATATACAAATACCTAGAATACCGATAGTGAGAGTGACCCATGGACGGCAGCCATATAATATGCTTATGTGTGTCCGGGCTTAGACGTTGCCACAATACATCCAGGCGTACATAATATACACGCCTTTGACTTCGCTGATAGAGTTACATATGAATGCTTCGAATCTCAGCATAAATTTTATATGTCTATGAATTTCTTAATTTTATTAATTTATAATAAATAAAAATATTTCAATTAATAGACCGATGTAAACTTACATATTATGTCTCACGAATGATCTAGAAACAGCTAAAATCATATAATTAAGTGTACGATAAGAGTACAGTGTCAAAATAAGTCAGGATGTTCGGAGACCAGTAATATTAATAATATTTACTTTGCTGTATCTACATAAATAAGCTATTCTAGATTATATGAACAAATGGTTGTGTTTAAACATAAAATATACGTAAATCTAAGACCATGTTACATTAAAATCTATGTATATACTATTTATCTTTAAATTTATTAAGATAACTTACAATTAATGTGTATAGAAAATTCTAAGTTATTTGTTTTTGAAAATGTTTACATAGTAGGTATAGAATTATTTAGCCTGTGACAAGCGCAAATGAAACGAGTTAAAATTAAAAAAGAAATACGAGTAATGTATTTTCTTTCACTACCATTTATTTACAAGAAGCAATATCGGGTTAACTTCATACATAGGTAACTAACCCTAAACCGATGGTTCGCGGTCGAAGGCACAGGCAAGGTTAGGTCAGAGAGAGTACATCGGTGCCGGTTGAGTGAATGCATTTAACACTACATAAGCTACTATAGGGCGCAACAGGTGGCCTGCCTAAGAAATTGTTGCGTCGTGGCTTCGTATTCGGTCGAAACGACCCATTAACATACGTTTATGGGAGACGCAATATTCAGCTTCTTGTCTTGACATATCGCCTTGTCTAGGAATTAATCAATTTGTCTTCAATTTGCGAGCGTAATAATTTTGGTATCGCTATTTAAATTAAAATAACACCTTAAGTAATATTATTTACTTGTTGACTTATGTGAATTAGTTTGACGTGAGAACGTTTCATTTCTAGTCTTCAATTTTATTCAAATTATAAATGCGAAATGTTTGTTTATTTATTTGTTTTTTTTTATTACGGTCATTATGAAATTTTCCATACACATTTTCAGAAAAACATACTAGGGGGTACACCTGGCCTCCTGTAATGGGGGTGAAGCCGCGGACGGAACTATTCTTATATAAAGTTAACTGGTACAAAAAAATGTTCTGTTACTATTTCATAATAATTTATTTCCACGTTTCAGTATGATCATTTGACTAATGATAATTAAGTCAACCAATAAACGAATAGAGATAATTTAATACGTTACAAATAAATTGAATAAACATAGGTCGTTGCGAATATAAGATTTCATCGATATCGATATAAATGTCATAGATAAAAGTCACCAAGTATTCAAGTCAACAACTTTCTTTTCAATTGAAGAAGGGCTTCGATTGTTTTTTTCATGTTCAACGGTTAAAAAAACACCGTGATGACACCTGCGTGTGTTAAATGAAATTCTGCTACATGTGTATCCTGCCACCTCAGGCCTTAGTCCAGCAGTGGGCAATTTACGGGCCGTTAATATATAATACATTATTATAATTATATTTTAATCGTTAAATTAATTTTCGTTAGAACATTATTATTCGAAAAGTCGTATTAAAAATCCTTGATAAGAAATATATGACATGCGTCATGTATTCTTTTACAAGATTTCCTAATTTTAGATTTAATTGGTTTAAGTACCTTTAAAAAAATTTAATTGAATTTTTTCAAGTAAACACCTATATAGATAAAGAGCAAAAAATTATT
Source organism: Nymphalis urticae (assembly GCA_905147175.2). Taxonomy (NCBI): domain Eukaryota; kingdom Metazoa; phylum Arthropoda; class Insecta; order Lepidoptera; family Nymphalidae; genus Nymphalis; species Nymphalis urticae. The sequence continues at coordinate 3,268,313 of LR990002.1, forward strand.
TAAAAACAAAATTTAAGCCAGTCCTTAGAGCCGTTTCCTAGGTACAATAAATAAATTTTTATACAAATATTTTATATATAATAAATTGTTATTTTTTTTTTATAAGAAACACAACATTACGTATAGTATTTACTTATTCAGCATATAAGATATATCTTATAGAAGTACCGTATACACTTATGAAGAAATTGATCAGCTTCTAATGCAATGGACCGCTTGTGTATAGCCGCAAACTAATTAGCCATACGCATCCTAACCGATGTAAACCGGCTAGTGAAAGTGGCCGTTGTGACGTTACGTCGGAGGGTATAAACAATTTGACAATACGTGTACCGTCAGCAGAACATAACTAATCTTAAATATTTTATATGTAAGATTTCATGTCAGATTTTTTTAATATACATATATTTATAGATATTCGTCTTAATAATAGAGTTTCGTTTTAATATTGAAATTTATAACCAAACACACTATTTTTAAAAAAAATTTATTCCTTAGGGGTTAAAATATTTAGATCATTATTTCAATTTTTAATTTACGTAAATACATTTTAATACTATAATTTTGTGTAAATCTATCATTGATAGTAGTAGTTAATCCTTTAGAATGTCAATAAAATTAAAACAATCATAAAATATGTTTTAATACTACATTTTCGCTGCTATCTCTAAAGCTTAGACGAGGCATTCTAGTTCCGATCAATACGTATTGATAATCGCTTAAATTATGGGGCAATGCACTACTATAACACCGAATTTTGACCGTTATGTGAATACACTGCGCCGTATTCGAACAGAATAGTTAATTTCACCCAACAAAAGTTGCAATGTATTGTCCGCGACTGGTATTTGACGTATTTAGCGGTGTGTTGCCAGCATAATAAAACGGTAGGCTTCATTGACCAATTTCCTAAAGCTAATTGCTGTCATATTACGGTTCGAAAGTTATTAATTACAAGAATCGGCTGTACGGAATTGTGTTGTTGAATATATGAAATTTGTTCCAAACATAAATGTTTATTGATTCTGAATTAGCTCCGTTTGGATATCAATTTACAATTAAATTATTTATTAACATGTTATTGTGTGAATAACACTAAATTCGTATTGAACTACATCTACTTATTTCCTTTCTAGTTTAATTACACGGTTAGTTCGTTTTACTAAAGAAAATATTTTGTAACCATTTTATGCAAAATTGTCTCTGAATATTTTTTCTACCTACATACTACACTACACTACACTTTGATGTGGTTAAAAAAGAAAAAGATAGTCTTTGAATTTTACTTTTATTTATAAATACTTACATCTAAAGTTGTTGAGCAGAGATTGCTTGAAGCAATAAGAATCGCACACCGATTGTTCGAACAGATATTTCACATAAATATGCAAACTTTTTCCTACAGTCCGTTTTAATGTATCTCTAACGTTACTCAAAATCTAACCAAAGCTTACCCCAGACTCTCAGGATATCACAATAGGTAGAAGATAGAAGCATTATTACAACTAATTATTTTTTTATTTTACGCGTACGATTTTCATCATCACCGACATTCAATGTCTCGGAAGATAAAATAAGACAAAATAAAGTAGTGACCACTTCACTACTACAGTGCTAGAGAATGAACTAACCATTCATTCCCTTAATAAAATAAACCTACATCTATACCGGAAAATTTACGGATTGTTACTCAATGCCTGTGTTTGATTCTATTATGTAAAAAATATAAAACGACGCGGAAAAAGGTTGTGTGTAACCATCCTAATCTAATATATCCTATTCAACCGATATGTAGGGGTGTAAAAAAAACGAGCCTTTTCCACGGGGCCCGCTAATATAATTTCCCGATGCGTCATCAATCACTCCAGAGGGACGAGTTAAGTCGACACATGTAAATTTTAGGCTAAAATTATACGAAGTATTAACGTTTCAAAGTTAGCACACGGATAATGTTTAATAGAAAATATTTGGATACATTATTTCGGTAGTTTAATGAAATTAGTGTATGATTATGGGTGACAATGATTTATGTTGTGTGATGATTTAGTCGTAGATAGTTTATAATATTGCGTACATTTTTTAAATTGTATCTGTTTCTTGTTTTTAAATAGTAAATAAATAAATATTTAATTAGGAAAAAAAGACGTGACCGTTAAGGGATTTTCCGCAAATTTGAATCATCGAAACTGATGGATTAGCTAAGATTAAGCTATTTGCTCAAAGCACTTTCAGGTGATTTAGAAAACATTTTAAAATACTCAAAGCTTAACATTTTGTAACAAGATTTTATCTGAAAACAATTGTAGAACATATTGAAGTTACATCGTTAGTATTTTTCGATGTAAGCAATCTAAGCTGGTACAGTCTTGTTTCTCCGCTGGTTCGCTAAATTGGTAAAAAACTGGGCATCAATTAGTGAAAACGCGAGTAAATAGGGTTAGGCAGATAACCGACAGGCCGTTTGCCGTTCGGAGCCGATCCGTGTTTACTACTCATTAAGCTAAAGATCGTTGTAATCTATACCAGATGTTTATTTTGAACGCTTCGATTGGGACACGCCATTTTATTGCTGCTGATTATTGTATGATATAATATTATAAACAGGACTTTATTGTTTTTGACATCTATCGATATATGATATCGACATCCTTGGTTGAAATGTAAGGAACATCAAAAATATTCACTAAATTCAGAGAATTTAGGATAACTTAATAAATATGCTCACTAAAAGCAAAGTATACAATGAAATTACTTAATTATGTACGAGTATGAAACAATTTAAAGTCTATCCAAAATATAACAACAAAAATATGGCAACAAAAGAACGTACGTCTACCATTTCGCGCAACTTACACTAATTAAGCAAGTATCTCACAAGTCTGCCATTTTGGAGCGGGCGAGTCACGCAGCTTAATTTCCGCGCGAGTGTACTCCCGCCTAATTTTTCTCGCGCCATTTACTCGCCTGTCCATCATTTCGAAGGTTTTCCGTGCGAGACTGTACACACTCAAAGGGGAGAAAATGGAGGGACATGCAAATCGGGGTATTAATATTAATATGTAGATGTCGACGAATAAACTGCCTAATGTGGACGTGCTTTCGTGAGATGTTGCAATGCTTGTGAATAAATTCGACGTTAAAAATGATAATGTTTACAACTGACCCTAAAACATTTTTTATTATGCCAAAAATGTGTATCTGAATACATTTTATGACTTTACTAATGGGAAAAAAATAAAAGTAAAACCAACCTTAAATATCCGCTTAAACTGAAATTTCTTTCGATTAAGTGGTAAAAGTTGCTATAAATATTTATCAACCTCGAAAACTTAGGACATTAAAAAAAAATCAGCTCTAAAGTGCTCCGCGTTTGAGGTTCTTTCCCGCCCATTTGCCGCAAGATGCACGTTCCAGATAGTGAAAGCCTAATGGCCGCCGTTAAATACCTCCAATGGCGTCGTTAGGGTTAAAATTAAAAACGATCGTGATGCAGCGTTTTCTTTTTTGTTCTAAAAGGACGGAGGTGAATTTGTTGAAAGAATATTTTGAAGGGATGGCCGTTATGACCCCGGCAGGCGTGGGAGGGTTATTATATTACGTAGAGGGTGCTGAAGTATAATGAGTCCCTTTTCAAATTTTCTTTCAAATTTGTATTTTCATGACGCGATAATAGCTGATATTTTCGACCAGCTTTACACAAGTGTGTGTGTTAATTATTAAATTTTAAATTTATATGGTTAAAACTAAGTAATGTTTTATTTAATGTCATAATTAGTATAATTACTTAAATGAAAGAAACATCTCATTAAATTAATACAGAAGTCAAAGAGACTGTAAATTAATTTAATATTGTAAGACTTTAAATAATATTGTACAAAAACTGTTTAAAGTTATACTTATTCTGTTTTTAAGGATTTTTAAGAATATAAAATATGTTAAATAGGAATTCGGTGTCGGTTGTTTTTATATACCTTATACATACTTTTATTTTACTTCCAATATTTAAACTGGCATTCAATCTAATTAAGATATAAGTATTCATTAAAATATTATAAACCTAACTTATCTAACCTTAAGTAATGTGACTATAAAACGAACACTCGGTTTATGCATCGACTCACACAGTCAAAAGAAAATATAATGTCACTTTCATAAATTAGAGAGCTCATTTTTTCTTTCTTGATTTTAATTAATTAAAAATTTACGTAAAAGTTTATATTTTTCATCTACATTATTATCTATGGTCCATTTTTATTAGTCTTTTGTTTATATTGTTCGTTTTCACAATAAGACTTAAATTATTTTTTATTATCTATTATTATTTTATGTGTTTATTAATAACTGCAATCAGATAATCAAATGAAATAAAGTATACTTTATTCAAAAGTCATGTTTGAAACTGACATTTACAAGATTAAATATATTTAAAGTTACCGCCGGATTGCTATGTAAATACAAACGAGAAAAACTTACAAGAAAGTTGTGAATTACTATTTTCAACCAATTTAATTGCATAGTTTCATAATAATAAAATAAAATAATTAATATGAAAGATATAATCTTACAGATAGTTTTTGTAGACTTTTAAGTAATTTTGAGATGAAATTACTAACACCTATTATTATTACTAACTAATATGTACGTTGTATATTATAACATGAACATATATATATATATAACAATCATTAAAAAAAACACAGAATGGATTATTCAGCATTTTATAGATTACGAAAAACAAAAAACAAAATATATATATATATATATATATATATATATTTATAGTAGTATCTATAAAATGCTGAATAATCCATTCTGTGTTTTTTTTAATGATTGTTATGTTCTCTTAGTATTTAATTATAGCTGTTTTTCTAAGCGGAACAAATGAATGACTCTGTCTCAATGTTTTTGTGTTCTTTTAAACCAGTACTTTGAAACAAATGTTGAAATTAAACAAAGACCCATCGGATTAGTCGTTTACATAATCAACCGAAATTTTCGGTTTACAAAGAATTAAGCGGCGAGTGGGAGAAATGATTATTAATGGAGTGTTTTGGGAAGAATATTTTTTGGGCGTGCGGCCTAAGCTTTTAAACTGTGCAAAAGCGGGTAATTTAGAGCGTCCCGTCGTCGCCCGTTAATTAGTATTTTAATCAAAATTAATAGGCGATTACTTTGAACGTTTTAAAGGAAAAAATTCTAACGGTACTTGTTGGATATAAACTGTTTTAGAAAGCGGGCGAGGCGTTCAAATTGTTTGTTGCTATTGAAATTTAGAGTAATGTCTTCATCGTTTGTGTTAATTGGAATAATCATTATTATTTAATAATAAAAGATACTAGCTGGTGTGATTTAGCGGGTATTTTTGTCAAATCAATGTCAATCAATGTCAAATCGATTAGATCGAATCTGCGACATAGAACTTATAAGAAATTTTCTAATCTTTTTGATTGAATCAGAATTAAATAATGTAGTGTAGATAAAACATAGTTTTGGGTACATACAACTTTATTGGCTTTGTAAAATTGGAGGGGGCGGGGCAAATGAGCCACCTGATGGTAAATGGTCTCCATCACCATACATCTACATCGTCAATGCGTCACCAATCTTGGTAACTAAGATGTTTCCTTTGTATCTGTAGTTACACTGGGTCACTCACCCTTTAAGCCGGAATACAAAAATAATAAGTAAATGGTTAAGTACCATCAGCCTATATAATAAATAAAATAACTAAGTTTTTAGTATGCTAGATGTAAGATTATGATTCAGTTCTTGTTAGGCAGAGGCCTACATGAGTCGGAAGAAATTCGGAAACATATAATATGTAAATGCATTCACCAAACCGTAGCAAATCAACATAGAAAAATAATCTCAGTATTTTCATTAACAACCTTTGCAAAGAAGTGGGAGAATTAGTGGTTGTTTCTTTGATTTATTTTAAATAATAATGCATTACAACAATGCAATCGATGTAATCTTAAATTCTCCAGTTTATTTAAAACTGTTTCAAGGGCAACCGTAAAACGAGGTTCTATTTACACAGCAACGCTAACCTCCTAAAACATCAGTCCCCGCTCGCGTTTCTTATTAACCTGATAAAACACAAACCCTTTTGCGGCCGCGTCCAAGCCGCGCGATGCCAAAAAAGCCAAAATTCTCACGCGTGAAAGTGTCGCATTTCTTTTACCTTTTTCCAATGGCTATCGACGAACCGCCTTTCGATTTCATTACGGACGTCCGACGTTTTTTATTTTTAAATCACGGCGTGCTTCACGCGATCCGGTTTTTTATTCTCCAACCGTTTGTCTGTATTTTTTTCCACCGGCTCGTTCCTGTTTTTTATGCACGCGGCCCGCAAACAATGCCATCGCGGCCACCGAATTAACTCCGAACTTTTCGCCTTTTGGCGCCAATAAAAATATTTTAATTCGCTGCCGGTCTGTTAATTAATAATTAATATTTTTCGCCGGCCGCAATTTAATGGTGCCGTTTAACACGTGTTTCGATACGATTGTTTTTTCACGAATCGTTTCCATGAATGGAATGATGACGTAATAGGATAATGTCAGTGTCGGCAATTTTACGTTTTTATTGGACAGCGTGTTGTTGATTTTTTTTTTTCGTGTTACGAGCGCTCGCCGGTCAATGGGACGAATGCATCGAGTTTTAATGCTCAATGTCATTATCACTTTCACAATGAGAGCTCATGATTTTAAATATGTTGGGATATAAAATTGCAGTGCTTTAAATATATATTTTTTCACCTGCGGCACTCCATTAAACTTTTTTCGTATCGGTATTCACGGAAGGTTTGCGGAGTTACGGAAGCGTGCTCTACGGTATTCTATTTACCGATTAGGCAGGTGATGATAATGTATAGCTAAATAAAAGGTGAGCCGGGTCTAGTTTCGTTTTAAGAGTTTTGGATTTTCGAGGGGATTTGGGACACGTTTGACCTGACCCTCGCTCTTTGAAATTAGATGACCTCTGAGCGAACAGGGTTAAGTTTAGCACGCGTTTATAATAAACTTATGTTTGACATATGATTAAATTATCCAACGGATTTTATTGAATTTGGAACGTTAAATTTTGGATAGTAATTCAATACTAATATTATAAGGTATATAAGTAATATTATAGTAATATTGATTTTTAAAATAAAAATAATGTATTTTAGATAAAGCAGAAATCAATTATTATATGCCACGTTTTAAAAAAATATACTAATTTATTATAATTGCGAAAGTAACTCTGTCTGTCTGTAACGCTTTCATGGACAGAACCCTGAACCGATTTTGATGAAATTTGGTATAAAAAGAAGGAAGGAGGTAAGAAGGTAGGAGGAAGGACTTAGGCTACTTTTTTACGACAAGGCATCCCCATACACCAACCATCTCCTCATTACCTATGCGGACTAAGACAAATGAACACGAGTACATATTTATGTAACAAATTAAAATTACGAATCAATTTGATATGATTAGGAACACAAACACACAGACTATAATTATAACTAATTGGTATTACGTCTTCAACTAACAAGGATTCTTTTTTAGGACTCAAAATGATAATAAAAAAGTAAAATATGATTATCAAGTTCGTTATTCTTGTAGAGAATGCTTAAAAGTTAGCTTTGCATTTGGTTAGGAACGACACTCTGGGGCAAAGCGAGTGTGAGATAGACTTACATTTCTGAGTTCAGTCTTTTAGGGTTCTCCTGGTCACCTTCAGCGAAATTATAACTTTATAAGGAATAAATTAAATTATTTCATTCAATAATTTCCCGTTTGGAAGGTATTGTTATCCAAGTCAATAGAATGATAAGAAGCTATAACTTTATTTATTTATTTGTTAAGATTCTCCAGGATTAATTACACCAATACAATATTTAAAAAAAAAAACAAAAAATTTATAGCCTTTAAAGAGAATATCATGCAATGAAAAAGGAGATATTGCTTACATTATATTGTACAATAACATATTTTAACATATTATGAAGAAAAACGTAGACATTAACAAAGATGACATCTTAACCAACATTATATACAAATTTAAATGGAATATAATACCATTAATAAGCAACACGTAATTAAACGCATGTATATATACATATATATATTTCATATTTATTGTTTATTGTAATTTGAAATTAAGATGTGCCTTATGTTTGTGTGTTATAATGTATTTGTTTGTTCATAAAGTTATCACTTGTAATTGAGATGACACTTTTTGTCTTTATTTTGTCAACTCTGTACTTTCAAATATTTGTTTTTACTTTGATAGTGATCTGATAAATAAATAAATATAGTCATAGCAAGTCTTCATGTTTTAGGTCACTAGCTTGAGTGTTGTCTGTTTTTGTTTGTGTTTGTGATGGGTTCCCTCGCATATATTTTTATTAACATATCAGATGAGTAGGACACATTCATTTATTTTTTTAATTTAATTTTTATTGCCATTTATACAGTTTCTTAAGCCTGAAAAAAGGTTTGCGTCTTATTTTAAGATTAAAAAAAAACAGCATTTGTTTTTTTTTATAAATAATAATCGATAAACGATACGTATTATTATTTCATTTATCATTACAGCAATTTTTGGAATTATTGTCAATTTTACTGCCTCAAATTTTAAATTAGTATACCTCTATACTTATTTCATTTAAATAAATTTTATATGTATTTAAGGCTTTAATGTAAATACTTAATAACACTATATTTAATAATTTAATATTATTTAAATTTGGTAACTGAATAATTTGAGATATAATTCATATTTCATTTATGAATAAGAAATCGTATGGACTACTGGAATGTTTAAAGTTTTTATAAATAAAGATACAAACGGAACCTCGAAACATAAAACCACTTACTCAATTTGATCTTTTCCGAGCTCAGTGCACTTGGAGATCGTAAAGCACAAACTCCAGAGGATTGTCGGATGCAAGCAGTTAATTCAGACATTTTGCTTATTTTATAAAAGAAATACTGCGCGTCGGTGGCTCGGGTTTAATTTATTTCTAGCGGTCTTTCGACTGACATAGTGATATATTGACCACTTAAGCGGATATAAAAAATTATAATGCATCTATTATTTAAAATTTGAAATTAGAATACCACCATTTTATCTCCGTCTCATTTTGCATTCCATTCGTTTTCGAGCAAGTTTTATGAGTTATCCTTGACTATCTTATTTATATTTATTTTTACTCTGTGATGTCGCCGTTTAAATTTTAAGTGCAAATTCTGAGACGCAAGTGTAAACAGTAACAAACTGAGAATGTGTCTGTTGAGTGACGGCTTCTTCGTCTTTTATTCTTTCTGCATATTACACATTAAATACACAATACTATTACATATTAAATACATAATAAGTGTTCCAATGAGTGTACGTCATGTCGCGGAATTTCATCCACTACGTTCAAGTTTTCTTAAGATATTTTCAGTTTCCGGCAATCATGAGACGATTTACAAGATAAGAACTTCGGTTAAGATCGAAAGCCTAATTATGTTTAATATTAAATAAAAACAATTACATTCCTGAATTGTTTTGAATTTTAAGCAAAATCTTTTTGTTTACTTTTAAAAGCCATCCCATAATTGGAGTTTTTGTTAAAAACCATCATATTATCATAATATACGTAGGGAATATGATAATTTTTGTCTATATAAATTCATAAAATATTTTTTTAGCAAAAGTAAATTATGAAAATTTAAATTCAAGTTATCATTTGATGCTTAGGTACGTGGCGTAAGCTGGGCTATGTATTGGGCAGGCGCGTCACAAGGGCTGCGTCCCCCGACCACCTTTTACGACGTAAACACGCGTTTTTACTTGCTCCTCAAACTTACAGTATTTTAATAATAAAAAATATTTTTGTTTCATGTCAATTTTACCTAAATACTAAATTAAATTGTCCACTATATTGTTATTATTATATATTACCGTATTCCGGCATTACTAACGTTATAAATCGAAGAACGTTCAATTTTTTTCGGTTTATTAACGTTTCCAGAAACGCCGACATACCGACTTTCGACTTGTCGGCATACTGACAAGAATTATTTCTCAATTGATAACGTTAATTTAAACGTTAAACCTCTGGTTAAACGTTTTAACTTTGAGTTAAAGTTCACATTAATAGTATAATTATATACATCTTTATTAAATATATTAATTTATATTAATTTGGGTATTCATAAACATCAATATATTTATTATAGGGCTCATTACATTATGCCATTTCGTTTATTATTTTGTTACTATACACTTTTCTAGGTAGGAATCATATAAACCCTCTTTAAACATTATTGTACGCCATGTAAAGGAAATTTATTTGAAAAGTTTGAGCATCAAAGGCTCGGGTATTGCGGGGGAAGTGAGGGACATATCGCCACCGCCCGCGGGCGCGGGCGCCACGCAAAGCCGTTTGCAAGACGCACCCTTCTAATTCCTGCCTCCCCTCATTACATACAAGGATAGTAACGTCGGTGCTTGGACTTTTATGTCTTCAATAAAATGCCTGCCTTGTTTGTGTTTGGGTATTCATTAAGAGTTATTTTTAAGTAATGCTTTGTTGATGTACATATGTCGAATACGTCTGTGTGTCACGTACTTTGAGTCTATGCATTTTATATTTATTATTTCATTTGATGTAGAAATGCTTTGTATCTTATGTATAACAGGATAGCACAAGACTTGATGACTTGATTAACAGACTGTATAATTATGTAATGTTTGATGTAAATTGGCTGATATATGACGATGATTGTCGAAGGTATCAGAGAAAAATATGCCGACTGGGAGCTTTATTGGCGTGGGCCGCGTAAGCCAATAGAGTTATATATATTACAATCCGTGCGAAGACGGGACAGGTAGCTAGTTATATTATATACTTATTAAGTATAAAATATTTCGTATTTATAAATTATCGATTTAAGCTAATTCACATACAATAACCAAATAAAAATATATTTATTCAAGTAGGCTTTAACAAGTAATCACTGGTGGTAGGGCTTTGTGCAAGCTCCACTGGGTAGGTACCACCCACTCATCAGATATTCTACCGCAAAATAGCAGTACTTGGAATTGTTATGTTCCGGTTTGAAGGGTGAGTGAACCAGTGTAATTACAGGCATAAGGGACATAACATCTTAGTTCCCAAGGTTGGTGTCGCATTGGCTTTGTAAGCGTGGTTAACAATTCTTGCAATGTCAATGTCTATGGGCGTTGGTGACCACTTACCATTAGGTGGCCAATATGCTCGTCCGCCTTCCTATTCTATATATAAAAAAAGTTTTCAATCATTATTTTATAAAATTATATCAATGTAAAGCTACCACCGGTTCGAAATGTAGATTCTACCGAGAATGATAAAAAATTTAGTAATTCTTTTACAACATTTGAAATACATAGTTATGTCAATCAAATACAATTAATTTTATTTTTCAATATATATTCTGACAGAAAGTCAACATGTACTAACTCCATGCGTCTTGATGGTTTATATAATCTCACATCTTTTTATAAAACCGACAGACGTTGTTCGCCCTGTCTATCCAATTAATAATTAGTAACATATACCAATTATAATGGCAATAGGATAAACGGTATAGAAGTTGATGTGCCGTAGCGCCATCTAGCGGCGAGCTACAACAAAGTTGGTATAAGAACTTTCTCTTTGAAAAAAATCCTATAAATGGCAAGTTTTACGGTGATTGGTCTAGTGGTAACGGCAGATTATTATTTTGATTATATCAATAACTTTACTAAGTAAATGTAATACTTCTACATTGAATTAATTAATTAAAATTTCGAATTTATTGTAGTTATTGGCCAGCTGCTACGTACTAAAAAGTAGCCTTTGGATTCCTTAGAGTTCAAGCTTTTTCAATTTCAAAAAATCGATTCTTTGGTTTAACCGTTAAACCATAACAAACAGACAAAGTTACTTTCGAGTTTACAATATTAGCATAGATTTCTCTGAAACGCGTATAACAACATCCATTTTGTATATATAAAATAATTCTTTTAATACATTTACAGTTCAATAAATTACGTAAAATTTTTCACCCGAAAAAGGTTTAATTCGGCTGAAAAGTTATCTTTCGTGCGTGCCTCTAAATTCTGCAAAGGGTGAAGACCACAATTACCGTCCTACAAATATAGCTCCCACCCCCCGGGATTATATAAGGGAGAAGATAGTTAAACCCTGCCCTGAATAAATTTCGCTCGTCAATAAAGGGCTTTGTCCCTTGAAATAAAGGGATGTTTTTGTTATCTTGAGCATTGGATAATTTGACAATAACAAAAGAGCTTCCGTACTGGATAACCCCCTCATGATAATCAAGGTTTTGTAAAAATTTCACGAAGGTATAATTTGCAATATTCAAAGGCATAATAAATACGCAAGGCAATTACAAAGATAGATAGATCTTTTTGTACTTTTTTTTGGCTTTTTTATGACGTAATTTTTTTATTGTATTTTCATAAAGGTAAAAAAATTAAACAGAATGTTGTAGGGACGCAACTTTTGAAAATGTTTAGTTGTTTTTATTTAGTTCATTCTTGATTTTAAATGTACATAATACAATAGATATTTCATTTATTACTTTACAAGAATAAGTATTTAGACTAGGGTACTAATTTAAAGCTTACAACAGGTTAAAATTTTTTTAGCCGTGTTATTAAAAATCTTATCTAGTGTTCACAGCGTTGCGTGGTTGATTTTTTTGATTCGTCATATAAAAAGAGCGATTTGACTTTATAAATATTTAATTTACTTATCATCTTAATTGTCATTTAGAAAACAGATATATTCTTTGTAATAATCTAAAATTGTACATGTTATAATATCATACACTTATGAAAGAAGAGTCTAGCTTTACCGCAAGCATCGCAAGCCATATATGTTGCCGTAATATATAAAAAAAAATAGCAGTGACGTATTCAAAAGTAGCCACACCATTGAGTGACATGGGACAAAATGGCAGCTGAGGACTGCCTTCCGTGGACTCTGCACTTAAACTGCATTTGCTGTTGACTGTTGTGTTTTTTTTATGATTTTGCCTTCGGTACATGAGCCTATTTATTAGTCGGTTTTTATTTTTTTAAATCTGATAAGCTGGTAAATATTAATGTAAATAAAAGTAGGTAATTAATTTGAATAAAAGTCCTAAGATTGATTAAGTTGCTTAAGGCGATTTCTTCTCTAGTAATGCTTCTATATAAGGCTTAGATTATAAACATAATTCAATTGTAAAACTTGAATTAGAAGATTTGTGAATATCTAATTAAATGTTGAAATTTGTATGATATCAGTGTAGGGTTATGTGTAAAAAAACTTACGTAATGCTCGTGTCTGTAATTATAGGCAACCTTCATTATGTTACGGAACTAAGCAATTGGTTTCTAAAACAATCGATTATCAGGCACTGGACGCTTGAGTAGGGCTGTCACTGGATCAGACACCTGACATCTTCGATGCCTCTCACCTTTGATGTTAAGTGTCAACCCTATAGCTACTTGAGGTACCTACAAGGTAATGAGGATTTGAACCCTAGTGATATAATATTTGTTATTGTCTAGATTCTGTCAATGAAATTTTGTTATGATAATATGTCATACCTCTTAGCTATATCCAGTTATGTATTTATAAGAAAAATGTAATACATTTATTTAGTTTTGTAATAACTTGACAAATACTAGTCTACGACAGCATTTAATAAAACATAAATTTTGTAATCATACAAAATTTCTACCATCTTGAATTACTTAATAATTAAAAGTGGACCGGACCTCTTAAGTTTTCTTTTAATTTTTTTATCTGGCAGGCGGAGGACGAGCATCTGGGACACCTGACTGTAAGTGCACCTGCACAAAGCCCTACCCACCAGGAGAGTTGCCAGCACACTTGAATTTCTGGAAAATCATTTGTCAGATCTTACTGTAAACTATATATATAGACATATAATATAATCATAATGGGTGCAATGTTTTATTAATTTTACTTGTAATAGATATAAACAACAATTTATAGTAATGGATCTCATCAGTCGAGAGTAGATGTTACAATGGCTTTTGAATTAGCGATTCATTATTTACCTTTAAGCTCATATCTTGCGTTTATCTGTGCATAAAAAAAATTAAATTTTGTGAAAATAGATTAATTCTTCCTTATCTTGATCTGTAATATTGTTATATATTTTAGGTGGGATTTTCGTCTAGAAATTCTCGGTAGTAGTCTCGGTAGTAATGATATTTCGTTGGGAATATATCTATTTCGACGAGACTGCTGTGCTGTGCTGTGCTCGATATATATTTAATAAATTATTAAATATAATAATGTAAACAGAAATATATTTTGTTCAATTTATAATTATCGTTAACCGTTTCAGAAATACTTTCAAAAGGTACCTTTAAGCCGAACCGAGATTAAATAAACGAAGTTTTTGTAAAGCCCTGCGAGATAAAACATCAAACAGCTCTGGGCGGGCCGGATCGCTACATCGCTACATTTGCCTAGATTAACGACGCCACGCATAAGGGCGGTTACTTTAAGGCCCGATTCAAACAAACGATAAAAGAGCTATAAAATTGCTACGCTCATGTGTTTTGTGATAAACGTATTAATTTATTAAGAATTATTAGATAATTTACTTTAAATGTTCCGTATTACTGTTAAAGTTATTTGGTCTTATTTCATATAACTGTAAAAGAAATACAACTTTTATTCATTGTCATATTATTATTATTTTGTCACAAAATTTGTACTGCTAATGTTTTACAATATAATAATTATCTATAAATATTATCTTAGTAACTTCTCTTTTGTTAAATAAATAAAAAAAATGCAGGTAATAATAAAGAAAAAGTTTTTATATCGTCCCTCCGAATTGTATCATGAAACTGGGGCGATTTAAATCTTGTCTGTTTTTCGAGCTATTTTTCTCAAGGGCCGCACGTGTGGGGTGAATTATCGTGGGGAGACAGCAGGTGGTGGGAGGGTTGGCCTAATTTTTTACTGGTGAGGTCCGTACAAGAGGTTGGGTTAGGTAAGCACATTATGAGGGTTTACCTACACATGAAAAGTTGCTAGGCCTCTTTTAAGGTTGATATTTAATTTTAAATTAAAATGTTCTAGATATAAACGCTGTTTCTGATTGCTATTTCGTTTAGTTAGTAATTCTGAGGTAAATTTGAGTTATAAGTACGTTAATATTATTATTGTGCTTTCCTAAGTTTTTTAAGAAATGTATATAGTTTTATTTTTTAATTATAAAACATATCTATAGCAGATCGATAACGTATTATTATTGGGTAAAGAGGTTAAGATTATTCGTAGCTTTTCATGACTACTCGTGGTAAGGTTTTTTGCAAGCTCGTCTGGGTAGATACCACCTATCATCAGGTATTCTACCGTAAAAAGCAGTACTTGTTATTGTTGTGTTTCGGTTTGAAGGTACAGCCACAAGGTACATAACATCTTAGATCCCAAGGTTGGTGGCGCATTGGTGATGTAAGCGATGGATAACTTTTCTTACAATGTAAATGTCTACGGGCTTTGTTGACCACTTGCAATCAGGTCATATGCTCGTCCACCTACCTATTCTATATAAAAATGACGATTCGCTACAGCAGGTTGGTGGTAGATGTGCTAGAATTACATCTAGAATAATTGGTTTAAATAAAAGTAATTCAAAAATGATTATAATTGATTTAGTTTCTATCTTGTGTTATACATACTGGTACGTGGTCTATGGAGTTTTTTATGAAAATAAATACATTTGCAAACTTATGATATTTTAGGTTGAGCTTGTATGAATATAAGTTTTTTTTTTATATAGATCAGGAAGGCAGACGTCACCAAACGCTCTTAGTTATTGGCTCTGCAAGAAATGTTACCCATCACTTACATCGCCAATGCGCCACCAACCTTGGGAACTAAGTTGTTATGTCCCTTGTGCCTGTAATTACACTGGCTCACTCACCCTTCAAACCAGAACACAACAATACCAAGTACTGCTGTTTTGCGGTAGAATATCTGATGAGTGGGTGGTACCTACCCAGACGAGCTTGCACAAAGCACTACCACCAGTAATGATGAAGATCTCTTAACCTGTTAAGTAGAGTAATAGTGCAGAAATGTGTGCGCAAATACAAGTGCACTCTCATAATCCTATGGGACGACAATCCGATACAGCAGAGAATTAGCTCACGTCCAAGGCCAAAGGCTTTCCGTGCTTTCCGAGGCACGAAAACACCGCAGTCTCAAATTCTGGACTACTGAGAATTGCTGATAGAAAATCCAATAATATTTAAAAGGTCTAAGCAACGGTTCGATCTTAGAATTTCAGGACAGGCTTTATAATAAGTAAAACAAGACCAAAGAGGCACTTAATGATTGCATATATATGAAACATCAGGTAGACCACTTTACATAGGACCAATATTTAAGCTACCTTACACAATATGAATACTCCCAAAAACCATAAATCAAGTCCAGCACATGGCACGCATCTGCCCATAAATTACGAAGATTTAATTAATATAACCGAACGAAATCTTACCGACGCCATTTTGGAAACCCTTATCCCCCACCCTTGGAACAGATGATTGCGCCTCGACAAACTTAAATAAATAACTCTTAATATATAAACAATTAAAAATTCATCTTATTTAATGATACAGAAAGTGCAAAATTGTTTAGACGATAATATTTCGGCCGTAAAATTGAGTTTGTCTCTTTACGGCCGGTCCTTGCGTAGGTATAATTAGGGAGGGACCCGGGACGATGAGATTTTCGGGAGTTAAAATTGATTCAATCGAGGCCGATGTTTCGCTCGGCTTACGCTTTAGCTAAGTTTGGAATTAGGAATTATTGGCTCGAATAGATACTGTTCGGTTAAAGAAATAATTACAACGTTCCGCTATCCTGTGACTTTTGTATTGACCCCGTTTGCTAATTGATTTGTTTGTTTTTTTTTCAATGTTCTTTTTGTTCATAGTTATTTGTATAAAGTTTATAAGTTTGCATGTTTCAAAGCTTACAGTTACAATAGAATATAATTAGTTCGTCATTCTTTGTCTTAATAAATAGATCATTTCTTTAATCTTTTTAAAAATTAATACTATACTTTTAAAGCATAATATCTTGTTATATAAAATAATGAATATTATGAACACTATTGCACGTAAATAATGTATTATAAAATAAGCATTTAAAGAATATCTTTATTATTAATATTACATTACGGATACTGAAATTATAAACAAATTAATTTTTAGTTGTATTAATCATGTCATTAGTTAAATTAATTTCAACAAAAACTTTATTCTTCGAGTACGCGCAGCTGTGCATGCACACATTCATCACTTAGTGTACGCAACTTCTATTAACTTTTATATTTTCTATAAGTAATTTTTTTTAATTATTATTTATTTTTTAAAAAGTAAGTCAACGTGTGTGTTCCTTATTCTATATTTAATTATAATCTTAACATTACAAAATTGTACACGTCACTTACACTCGACACTTAAAATCGACATGCATAAAACGATGACATTCTTAAAAAAAATGTTTAGATATAATCTGATGTTGTTCTTATTTTAAATATAAAAAGAGGTATTATATTTTGAATGCAGAAAATTAAATAGAACTCTTTGCTTCCAACTTTCCAAATTTAAATAATATTAAATTAGTCCCATTCGTTTTGGATTCGTTCTTAAAAAGAGAACAAGTGAAACGTTATCCCTAATAGTAGATCTAACTGGTTATAATTTTGAATTCTAATTAATTAATTAGTAATTAAGTACTGTTATTATTCTTACATTTAATATAATTAAAAGACATACATATACATTAAGATCATAAAGAATAGAGTGGGAGATTGTTGATAATTAATAAACAAGTGAAAATGAAATGCTTTAATATTTAATAAAGATTTGATTTTGACTTTAACTTAGAATTTTTTGTTATTAGTGAAAAAAGATATCCCTGATTAGGGCGTAATGTTATAAGAGCTATCGTGATAGCATAATAAGACTGCAGATAGAGATAAGGAATTGAAAAAGAAAAGCAGAGTTTATACAATTTTGTAATGAATACCGCATAATAACAAAAAACAGTATTCTAATAAATCTTCTATCTATACACCACCTAAATCTACTTATTTAAATTGCACATAAAACTCACTTGTTGATTAAATATAGGACAATGATATTTCAAATGATACATTAAGTCAAATGAAAATACAAAATGACAGTGAAATTGTGCCGAAAATTATATAATAACTAACAATACGAATTAGCTTTAACACTTAATTAAGCAAGTTAATCACGTTCAAATAGTTCAACTAACATCTAAATCAAAACTGATTAAATTAAAGCGTAATATCTAACAGATTTAAAGCATGGCGGGCGAGGCGGGCACGGATAAATTATTTAACATGAAACTCTCCGCTATTTCCCACCGGAACAAAAGCTTGCTTCGGAATTATATATGAGCCGGGCTTAAAGTTTAGAAGCTAGCTGTGCAAGTCTAAAAGCTTAGGTAGAAAGACTTGTAACTATGAGACGCGGCAATTTTATTAACAAATCAAATTATTTATAAACAAATCTATAATAAAAGAAATCCTTACTAAGTATTATTATTGATGATAATCTAATTGAATTACAATAAAAAAAAACTATTTTTTCATTTGTTAAATTGACTAATATATATAATAAATTGTAATAATATAAGTGCTTTCAAGCCCTAGTGCAATCATTTAAATATAATCACTTACAATATTGAAGGCAACCCTTGTATTTCTAAATGTTCGGGTCAATTAATTCATATGGCTACAAAATGTAAAGTCGGTGCAACATTAGCAGAGCGGGGACCGCGATCTGTCAAATGCTAAATAAGCTAGACCAGCCCGGCTAGGAACGCCGAGGAACAAATATATAATGAACGTTTTATTTTAATCGAAGTTTATTTTTAATCTTTATTTTATTTACTCTTATTCGTTAAATAAATAATCAACTTATAGTGGGTCGCTAAGTTGATTTAAAATACTATTCTTGTGGGATGTTAAGAAAATTAAAAAAAAAAAACAAATCTAATTCTTATTTCAAATATCATTTAAAAAAAATAGTTATAGGTAACTTTCAAACAGTCTTTTCTTTATATATTTTTTTTTCAAATTTTAGAAATTTAAGACACAATTTATAATGTAGAAATACGATATAATTTAAAACATTTTTATCCGTTAAAGAACAATAAAACGTCTAACTATTACAACGTTGCATACAAGCCTGAGGATTAGTGTTGCAGAGAAAATATATTCAGCTCTTTATAAGAATAATTTAAGCACTGGATAAGCTCCGTCTTCTGATATAAAATATGCCCTGTATTTATAATCATTTATTACTTAAGAGCTTAAAGAATTATATTCTATGCAAGAAATAGGGTATCGATTATATTAAAATAAAAGTAACGGTTATTAAAACATTTTACTAAATATTTAACTGTTTCTATTTGTGTTACAGATAATCTTTGTTAGGAGTTCGTTTTAGTTTTATATTAAATACTAGCCGTGCTCGCAGTGTGTGAGCCGAGATGGCCCAGCGTTAAGGACGCAAGAATCTTAACCAATGATCGTGGCATCAAACCCGGGCAAGCACCACTGAATTTTCATGTGCTTAATTTGTGATTATAATTCATCTCGTGCTTTACGGTGAAGGAAAACATTGTGAGGATACCTGCATGTGTCTAATTTCACTGAAATTTTGCCACATGTGTATTCCACCAACCCGCATTGGAGCAGCGTGGTGGAATAAGCTCTAAACCTTCTCCTCAAAAAGGGAGAGGAGGCCTTTAGCCCAGCAGTGGGACATTCACAGGCTGTTACGGTAAGACTATATGAGTACATACATGCATACGCGCAAAATAAAGCAAGTCGGTAGTGCTTTTTTTACTGAAATAAAAGTCTATTTTATTTCTGTATAAAGTAGCTTTCTAAGAATTATTAAAATCTACAATTTACTTGACTTTGCTAAATATTTTATTTCTTAAAATAAAACGACTACGAACTCCAATTCGCAAAGCAAATGATACGATAAAGCCGTTCCCCGCGATATCAGCCTCGTTTAGCTATCAACACGTGATTGTTTCCTACAATTTTCTATATGAGTTGAGAGACATTTATATATTTATTTTTCAAATTGAATTTTAATTTCATTTTCGTCGTTCTATGAATTTATATAGCGTAAAAAGTAAATATCCTGCTGCTGTGCAAACCAGTTCTCATTAAGAGAAGGTTTGGAGTCTGTTCCACCACGAGGACATGTCAGAAATCTCGATATACCTTTTACAAGTAAACGAATTATCGAATACAATCACTATTATTTAATTCGACGATCCGTATTCCGGTATTAATGTAATATCGGAAACTATTTTTGATTTAGTTTTATTAATATTCCTTATTTTACTTTAAAATAAATAAATATCTGTTTTATACACTTTTTTTTTCACTTGATAGGCAAGCGTTTTACCGTTGCTTGCCTGATCTTAAGCATCGACACGGTCTAAGATGTAGCACGCTTGCCTAAAAGAAACTTGTTCACTCGGATTTGAAGACACCAACGTTGTACCTATCGGGAAATACGGACTCAGGCAAAGCATTCCACAGTTTCGCAGTGCGAATGATGAATACACAAGATGAGAACTTGCCTATATGTTGATATCATGACGTTAATGATTACAGCACCAATTTTTAGCGGTAGCTTTAGGTAGCCTGTGTATAGCCTATAGCCTTCATCAATAAATGGGCTATCTAATGAAAAATTATTTCGTTGTCATATAACACCCATTCTATGGTACTTCTTTCGTGTCAACGCTTACACTATTTCTTTAATTTTTGTTTTTCGCAGATAGTTTGCCAGGAAGAGATCGCTATAGGCTGAGCACACTTTTAACCTAATGTATATTCTACGATGATAGTGTATTGCCTTTGTTTGCAATAAAGTTTATAAATAATTATTAATTTATTTATAATTGATAAAACATTGTAAGTCAAAATTACCAAGGACAATGCTTTGATAATTTTCTTTGCCATAAACAAAAGCTTGTTAATACAAGACTAAAGCGCTTGAGGTTGTCGATTGACATAAAGGAAACTGTTTTCGTTTTCCCGACATATTTCCACAATAAGTCTCAAGCGAGGGTTATGTCTAATGAGACATAGTATCTCTAAATGTAGAGAAACTATATCGAATCGGAATCATGATAAATACGTATTATTTATTCTACATAGTGCTTAACTTTTAAGGTTGTGATTATAAAGTCCTTCAAAACGTTAATATTGAAATTAATCGACAAAAAAAAACAATATTTTAGCTTTGTTTTTTATTTTCTTTATTGTTGTTATATTTGTATGTATATATATTTTTGATTATTAATTACCGCCTTCACGAATTTCCGCTTAGCCTGAGTTGACTGGTAGAGAATGACTTTAGGCATTAAGTCCGCCTTTTGTCATATTACACAATGTGGTGGCAAAAAAGTTTAAATAAAATAAATAAATAAATATTTTAGCCATAACAATAACAATTTATATGTCATAACATAGAGATAAACAGATGTGCAAATAAAAACAAACAGTCAATTAACTTAAGGAAAACAGATATTTTGTTATCACAGATGGACACTTTGTTTTTGTTTATTTGTAGATACAATGAATAATATACGATGATTTAAATTGTTAAAAATTGTAAACAACAAGTACATACGATCAATAAACTATACCAAATATATGAATCTCGACGAAGCATGTTAAATATGTATGTACAGACGGCTGACTCTAAATATTGCTATTACGGAACTTGGAAACAGATGATATGTATTCAATATGCATATTTAAATGACTGGATATAATTTTAGAAATTTTGTAGACTATCAAATAGTTTGGTATATAAATAAGAATATAGATAAATAGATAGAAAAAAAATGAAGAACATATGGCGTCGTATATCCACAAGGAACTCTTGTTGCGAGGAGGTGGTCACGAGCTCAGCGTTGAGGAACCGAAGCGAGGAGAAAGAGGAGATATATAATTAAAACAATTCTACCTGAAGGTTATGCATGTAAATCTTTAATTTATATTTAAAGAATTTATTAAATATTAATCTTATTTTATTGTTATCATAGAGGTTTTTTCATTTATTCAATTGTATTTTTTTAAGAATTATCATATATTAAATCGTATATATTGTTTTATTCAATTTGCACTCATATATTTACATAATTTGTATTTAATAAATAACAATTTATCAAACATGACTTCGTTTTAAAATAAAAACAGATTACGAAAGCGTATAAATAGTTTAGGTATAACAACCATGGCTCAGATGTTTCTAGATTATACGAGAATAGATTTAATTGGATGGTTCGCTAGACAAATAGACCGTATTTATTCACGTCTTAGTTGCGACTTATCGTTCGCTGAATTATGGGGGAGTTAAGGCTTTAAATTTAATGTTTTTTTTTAATAATATTTCGCTTACAAAAATATTTCAAGTTAATACAATAAACTTAAACACAGAAATAAATATTTCTAGTCGAGAATTCTGTAAGATAATGTTTTAGTCATGGAATATATGAATAAAATGCTACATGCTATTAAAAGGGATTAATTATGTTAAAGTTGAGCACTTAAATAAGTACTCAGAGCCCATGGCTCAGTTGCTAGAACGATAATTGCGGGTTCAAATGCTGGCAAGCATCGCTGAATTTTCATGTACTTTGTGTAGTTTGTGTTATTATTTATCTCATGCTTGGTAGTGTATGAATCCGTGAGGAAACCTGCAACCTGAATGCAAAGTATAAAAATAATACGTACTAAATATGTACTAGAAGAGGTTATTGTTAAATTAGACATCTCAGAAAATCAAATACTACATCTATGAAACGGTAATGATGAAATAATACAATTTTTATACCTAAATAACTATGCGGTAGTGCTTTAAAATATGGTAAAATTTTATTATATTTTCATATCACCAATCTTATAACAAAAATGATTCGAGTGTTCAGATTACATGATATTTACAAATTTAAAAACAAAAATATACTAGAAAAAAAAAAATACATATATAAATGTTTAGTTCGAAATAAATTACCGAGAGCGGGCGAACTAAGCAATTCCGTCCGAGTGACAAGTCCATCTGTACAAAAAGCGATGCAGCTGCGTAATTGAAACTGTCCACCGTACTCATTAGGAGCCGCGGGATATACAAGACAGATAAAAAATAAATTGTCTCTGCCCTTTTGTAATTGAGGTACTATGGTTTGTCGATGGAATTTTGTTCGAAATAAATGAGATTGTCGTTAGTCGATTTTCATCAGGGTAATGCTTATAACTGGCACGTTCTTACCGAATAATACATTTATTTTTATTATATTATATTTCGTGTAAATATAATTCAAAAAGCCTATATATTAAATCTTTTCTAGAAATATTATATTATATATTATTGTGTAATAATATCGAGATGCAAAGCGAATCTCTGTATCATATATTTTAATATTTTCGTAATATAACACTCAAATGACTAACTGTGTATCTCTTTGGTCTATGGGCCAGCTTATATGACTTCACTCCGAGGTCCCGTGTCCAAACGGGTCGAGGCAATATTTTAAGTTAGCAACCCATAAAACTGAATTATATCTATAAATAAAAGTTATTCGGTTACCAGCCGAAAAATACTCAGCATGTGGAAATTAATGGTAAATAAATAGAGAAAGCAGACTGATATTATATTTTAGATCCATTTTTAATTTATTTTTATCCATATTTGATTTTTATCCATATCCATTTTTGATTTAAACAAAAGTTATTTATTAAGTAACTAAAATACATTAATAAATTGTTATTTTATTTTATAGTAGGTGTTCCAGCTCTCAGTGTTATAATTAGCATATTACAAGCGGAAAGGCACGGAACCTGTCATCGAATGAAGCCCCTTGTTTATTTAGCATTCCTTTTGTCTACCATGAAGCCTTTCCTAACGGAAAATATCAATTATCCCTTTTTGTTGCTTGAGTTTAAAACATGTATGATTATCATAACATTTTTGAGTTGGTAAAATATGTTTTTTTTCATGTTTAATAATATTTAACAATATCTTGTAATTACATAAGTGATAAGATAATATTATGCTGATAAGCTTATAATATTGTAAATGCGAAAGTGAATTTGTTTGTTTGTTTGTTGCGTCTTAATTACTCAACCAATCGTTTTGACTTTGCCCAGCGCTGGGACGTTTAAAGGTTCTTACGTATTATATAATTTACTAAAAAAACTCAACTTTGAAATAGTGGTGCTTTTTAATTCTGAAATGAACAGAGAATATATCACGTCACATCGACATTTCAATAAATTAAATTAAAATATTACAAACTGATAGAACATACATACGCAGTAGAATACTGGAAAGTTAATAAGCGAATAAATATTATTCTATTGTACATGATTATATAAATTATAGCAGAACATGAAATTTTGCATACACAGCATGGGTATCTAGCAATTAACTCACACGCGGGTAATGCCACGGGCGGAAGCTAGTAGTTAATTCGAAATCAGTTAGTTATACTCACACATATTACGCACATAAGTAAAAATTTAAATATACATAATAAGTTAAAATTTGTGACAGACTCGCAAACTCTAATCTTATTATAGCAGTTAACACGCGGTGTGTTTCGCAAGTGGTGTAGGTGTATATCACCTTTGTATATATATTGTCGGAGTCGAGTCCGTTTATTGAGGTATTGTGTGCCATGTCACGGCTACGTGTGTGGTGCGAGTGATAAGAGATCGACGTGACGTGATTTATATTGATAATTATCTTAAAATAGTGTATATATGTAGTTATTGGCACAAGGGACATAAAATCTTAGGTTGGTGGCGCATTGCCGATGCAAGCGATGGTTAACATTTCTTACAGTGCCAATGTATAAGGGCGTTTGGTGACCACTTACCATCAGATGGCCCGTATGCTCGTCCGCCTTCCTTTTCTATAATATATATAATATGTGTTTCTAAATGTCTTGGGTGAATTATAATTATAAAGAGCCTTTGAAAACATAGATCTTTATATAATTATGCAATATTATCTTTGCCTGTTAATAAATTTAAATCTTATGCTATATACATATAAGGCTTATAACACAAAACAAAAATATATAGATGATAAAAAAGTAGAGGTAGCATTCGTTAATTTTTAATCATATAAAATATATAATCGATGTATTTACTAAAAAATTAATTTAAAATAAAGAGAAACTAATGAGTTTTACTGCCGTTTCTTACTAGTAGAAACTATTAATTATATAACATTTAAAGCTGACCGCTTGTTATGGTCACCTCATTAAATTTAATTATGTAAGGCGGTTGTATAAAAAGTGATTAAATAAAGGAAATTTTCATTTTGTATTTGAGTGTTGCGAGGATTATAAACATATAGTTCTTAATTTTAATTTAGTTTTAGTTGTGTTTTGTTTTTGTTTATTTGTTTACTCGACGGAAAACATTTTGGAGTTGTTAAAATATAAATATGTCAGTTGATATTTGTATGGTATGTGTTGAAGTGTTTTTGACATATAATTTGGTATATTGCTCCTATATAAATAGTCCAGGAACATTTTTTACTATGAAATTTAAACTCTTCCCCAAAGTCTAGTCGCGTTCTTATTGAAAGTAACAGTAAGTGCAAAATAAAAAAAGGAAAAAATGTTTTCCTTAATTTGTATTTTATTTATATTTTACTAGTTTTCACCCGCGGCTTCATGTGATAGGTGTTAAGTATAAAAAGTACCCTAAAGTATCTTTATCCTTTCCCTCAAGAATGTTTCACACCAAAGTTTCATCAAAATCGGTTTAGTGTTATAGCCGTGAAAACAGACAGACAGAGTTACTTTCAAATTTATAATATTGGTATATATTAGTTATTAAATACATATTATAATAACGAAATTGGTTGTAACCGTAGTAAGAAATAATCTCCTACAATATTACACCTTCAAGCGAAATTTTCCAATTCCGCTTATCGGCTATTCCTTCCAACACTTAAGTAGTGGTTTAGTGAAGTCAAGCTCGTCAAAATTTTGTCGCATATGAACTTTTTTACAAAGACTGCAATGTTCATTTAGTGACATATTTTGTTTGAGAACGACAATAGATATGAAAATGTGGCTACCTCAAAAAATGCGTGTTAATATTTGGTGGCGATTCTTAGTTAAAAGTAAATTACGATTTTTTTACAATATCTCGTCGATTACAGTTGTTACAAACATAAAATATATCAAAGGAAATGGTTTATTTTTAAAATATATCTTTAACGTAAATTTATTTAAGTTCTTAGAAGCCTTAAAAAACTGTATTTGTCATTAATACTCTTATCAAATTTTTTTCGTTGTTCTGCTTTTTAAATGACTTGTTAATACTTTACTTTATATACTGTAATACTTGCTAAATAACTTGTTCTTGTTAGGTTCACTCCATGTTTTAATGTTAAAGTGAAAACTTTGTTGGCTTATGTGAGACTTATTTTGTTATCAAATGTTTATAATAGAACACATATTATGCTGTATGTTTCCTAAATAAATAAATAAATAGAATGAAAAAATAGTTTTTAGGTTATGTTAGTTTATTAATGTTAATTAATTCACTACGATTAATACTGACCCGGACTATCAGCTGTTTCTAGCTGCTTATATATTACCACAATATATTTAATTAAAAACCTAAATTAATTCCTTTAAACACATTACCTAACAGTCTTATTTTATATAACTGTTCAGGATTTTCATTCACCGGGTAGGTACTTCAGCGTTCCCGAGAGGGCCATAAATAACGCCCGCAGGCTCACAGTACCCTGTACGGTGGGCAACATTCAAACGTAGAATTTAATGTATAATATACCTTATTATTATCGGGGTAAGTACTATCTCCATTGTGGTGGTTGTACCCCCGCAAACGACTAAGGCTAACCCAGAGGGAAGATGAAAGAACGCCCCAATATATCTTTTTCCAAGAGCGGATGGTTTGAGAATTTTAATTTTGCGAGGGAAAAGGTTCAAGGGGTACTTAATTTTACGTATTTTTACGAATTCCGACCGATATCACGTTTATTTTAATTACGAGCTTTTTAAACGTAATTTTTCCTTTTATTTCTTATATACTAGTTTTTGTCCGCAGCTTCGCCTTCGCGTTTCGCCAAATCGGTTCATTTGTTTAGCCATATAAGCGTAACAGAGAGACGGAATTACTTTCGCATTTATGATATTAGTTAAGTCTTACAATTAATTGATTATAGTTCATTATAACGAGTTAAGAGACGTACTATAACTGTTCCACTACTGAACTATCTCTTATGTTAAGACGGAGACGTAGAAACTTATTTCACATTGCAAATATATTAATATTGTCACTATATATTTTCAAATTACTTCGCCTGTTTTATAAACTTAAAACTTTAAGCAAATAAGTACATGACTTTATAATTTACAATATTGATGTGTTTAACTATTATCAATTGTAATATTGAAACTAAATAAAATAAGTATTTATCACACAATTCAGTTTCCGAAGTAACAATTCTAATATTCGTATTACATACCCAGACATTCACATCTAAGTCCGTACAGGAAAAATGATAAATATTTGAACGCTTTGAGTTTACCCAGACCTCTCATATTTCGTCAACATCACGACCCCATAATTAGTCGCCCTAAGGAATACTACCAGAATGAGTGTTTTGTTTATTAAAAAAAAAATACAGAGTCGAAGGCTTAAATATACTGGTCGAAACGTAAACATGCAACGTGCTTAAATGTTGGTACTGTGTTATTGTAAATAATTATTTATTCATTTTCATTACATTTTAAATCATTATTGAAAGAATAATATGCTAATGTTTCACAAGGTCGTATCTGAAAATTATTTGCTCTCGTCCAACATGTGGGAGATATTTTTTTGGGTTCCTTCACAAAGTTTCCTTCACCGCCGAGCACGATATAAATTATAAACAAGCACGTGACAATTTTGTTGGTAGCCTAGATTTGAACTGAAGGTCTCTGGTTTTTCACATGTTTTAGCCACTACACCATCTTGGATAATAAAACTTTCAGATTTGTGTTCGATATATGAAATAATACGGCCACTTATTACATAACCGTTGAATGGTAAGTATATAGTAAGGGATTATGTATTCGTTGTATTTATTCTCTTGCCTCAGGGAGCCTCAGCAAATAGGACCCTCTTTATTTGGTCTCCGTCAACACATTTTAATGAAGTGGGTACTACCTACTGCTGATTAATTAACTTAATTATGGAATACTTTGTGAAGTATGTATGTCTGTGGCTAATGCATGTTTATACTTGGTACAAGAATACGAGAATTTGATTATATATAATTTTAATACATACTAAATTTAAATTTCGCTGTCACCGATGATATTTGTTGTATACTTGTTCAACAGATGTTTTAAGCTATTCGTAATATTTATGATATATATTTTTTATAATAATTTACACACCGACAAAACGTGATGGAAAACGTATGACAAAATTGGTTAATCTATTTCGACGAGTAGTTCTTTAAATAAGATGGGTCCTTATATATTATATTTTGTTACCAGTATAATTCAAACTTAAATTTACTTTATTCAATTAGTAGTATATCATTTCACAAGATTAATTGTAAAGATCTGTTTCGTAGCACTTAGGCACTGCGGATTATTTTCGATTCAAATAGCAGTATAACAATAATGAGAAATTAAGATGGATCATTCGGTATAATATTTTAAGATGAGAATTTGTAATAAATGTATTAAAATGTATGTATTACTGTACAAAACATTACTATGTTTCAATTCTTTAAAATGATAAACTCTTTATTTTTTATCCTATTCTATTACAATTCACTATTTAACATAAAATATCAGGCAAAACCCTTCTTTATACAGTACTAAAGCAAATGGCATATAAAACCTTTTTATAGCTGAATATTTAAGAGGACGAAGCTAACGCAGGTTTACATCACCGGTTTAAATCAGTCGGGACCGATAAATGTCGTCTTAACTGCATTAAATCAGAAGGGGCAGTCCTGCAAAACCTAATTAACAGATTGTGATCGGCAATCATGGCGCCCTAATGTGTATGGAGATTTCATTTCGAATGTCCAATTCTATATTCGAAGAAGTTTCATTAACTTGAATAAAATACAAGTTGGTATTATAAATTATAATAATAGTAATATAATCGTTAACATGTTTTTTTTATTCGTTACCTTTTAATTTTTTTTATTCGTCGATGAGTAAAAAAAAATTAAAAGGAGATGCACAAAAGATATTACATCATAGTTCTCAAGGTTGGTGGCGCAATTGCGAAGTAAGGGAGCTTAATGTTTCGTATAGTGCCAATGTCTGTGGAAAGTGGTGACCACTTCCCATCAGGCATTCTATTTAAATTTAAAAAAAAAGTAGGTTTCTGTACATGTATTTACAAGTGAAGTTAATATAAATTAAAGTGAAGCCATACATTAAGTTTTCTTGACTACGTGTTTTAAATGATAATTATGACGTATTTCTAACACTCGAATATATCTGCTATCAGTGAAAAATATGATAAAAGAGTTAGAATTTTCCAAAGTATATACGTAGGTGTGATTGGTGGCGTGAGGAATGGAAGTAGCGTGGTGGAAGTTGGGCAGCGGGCGGGTCTTGCGGCTCTGCTCCGTAATGAGTTCGGGGCCAAGCGGAAAAGTTTCCCTGCAGAGGAGGCGTTAGGTATCAACTATTCCGAGGTACTGTTGTAGAGCACGAGAGACATAGAAATACTTTTAGAAAGAAAATCGTGGTTCTATTGAAAATATCTCTTTTTACATGAACCTTTTACAGCTTATAGTTTCAAAATAGATATTTAGCTAGCCAAAGAAAACATTGAACCTAAGCAGAGTTCGCCCAGTGGTCGCGTAGTCAGAATACCTGAATCTTAATAAAAGATTATGGATTCCCAGCTAAGCAGAACTGAAATTATATGTGTTTAATTTGTTTTTATTTCACCTTGTGCTCGGTGATAAAAAAACATCGTGAGGAAACATTGCATGCGGATAAAAAAGACCGTTTTGAAATAACTAAGCAGAACATAAGCCCCTACACTTCCCTTTATTAAATAATCCAAATGTTTATAAGTAAAAGCCACTACAGCAAATGCTTAGCTAAATGAAGAGGACATTTACGTCCAGTAATTTTAATGAAAAAAAATCTAAGGAATTGTCTTGTAAATGAATGTCTGACACATTATATTTTTTTATTTCTCGTTGTTTATGACTCTTAATAAATTAAGTATATTATATCCCTTAAAGATGATAAATAAAACAATTATGTTTCGTTTTAAATTATTGTAGGGAAAAAATAATTAAAATTAAAACTGATGTGTAATTTGAAACTTGAGTAGAGATAGTAGAAGGTAATTTTAGCTGTAGTGATAATTGTACTTAAAGAGTTAGCTTAACTGTGTCTAGAATTAATTGGAAATTATTGGATCGTGTATCGCATTTTATTATGACCTTCATAGTGTCTAGGTTGTTTTATTAAAAGCTACTTAATGTCGTACTATTAAGAATAGGAGAGGAGAAGATTTGAAGCGTATTCCACCATTCTGTTGCCATTGCATTGCATAATGGACACATCTGGCAGATTTCAAATACATAAACCAGGTACCCATGTTTTCTTCGCCACGATATCGAATGAAATTCAATATCAACTGTTGTCACTTCTGTTTTCTTTCGTATCTATGGTCGAAGTTAAATTTTGGGTCCGCTCTCGAGACTACTGATATTTATCTGGCCGCGGTCCGACTTTTTTAATATAAATGTTCTTTGTTCCTGACGGGAGAAAGTTTTAATGAAAATTCAAATAAGGACAACTTTTTAACCTTTTGGTTTTTTCGTGTTTTTGGAGAGGAATTGTTTTTTTTTTTTTGTTATTTCAAGGACTAAGGGTTAAGTCCTCTGGGTTCATTACTGCTGCCTCTCTTTTACGTAATGTAAAAAATAATCTAATTGTAAATATAAAAGTGTAAAATAATACGGTCGTTATTTACTTAAAAGGTTAATTGCTAAACATCCGATTGCCTACAATATTCATTTCCATGTACAAAAAAAGGAAAACTTTTGTATAAAGTATCTTTACCATATTTACTGATTTAAATTGTCCTAATATGTATGTCATCATATAATTAGATAACTTAAAAAAATACTTTATGTAAAAAATAAAGAATTAAAAAGAAACCAAAAACGAATTAAGCGTAACTGAGAATCGAAACTTTTGCAAAATTACAGCTTGCCAGCAACTCAGGGCTGTTTACGTACGGTTAGCAAAAAAAGTATCTAAGAAATGTAATTAAATAATAATAAAGTTAAATTTATAATATTATAAAATCGTCTGCCTTGGTTAACATGACTTCATAATACGGTAGTAAAGCCTAAAGTACACTTAATGTTTTTAAGTTATAAATTACGGTATTTAAGTATTTTAATTTTCTTTAAATCAATTCATCCAAATTAAATTATTTTGAATAACTTTAATAAAATACAACTAATGTTATATTATTTTAAATTTATTAAAAGATCCAGGCAAGCATTCGAATACGTATTCCCAATGGTAAATTTTAATTGATTTTCGTTAATTGTAAATCTCAAGTGTATATTAATGTTAAATAATAAGCAAATAAAATAAGGATTAATAAGTATATTATAATATCTCTGGCATGTGTCAAATATTGATAGTAAGTACATAGCATATTACTATTAATGAGATGTAAATATTTCTTTAAACTATCACTTTTAATATAATGGTATGTACATTACATAATTCATTCCTAAAGTATAGTATTGACCATAAGCCTCTCTTAGTTCCTGCCTTTTTCTTCGGACTTCTGCCTTGTGCATGCGGTTGATACTTATAACGGTAAATATTAACAATACATAACAATTGTGTTGCTATTTAAATAGCTAAAGTCCTTTCTTTTTAATGCCTTATCGTTTCCTGATATAATTTCTGTTATATTAACCCAAAATTATACTTTTAGTGTTAGATCGTGTTGTATTTCGATGACTCGTGTCAAAATACCTTGCAGTCGTCAAATATTTTGCACATCAAAAGCCTCATTGATCAGCGTCGTTTTCTTTCACAAGTAAAGTCTTGAGTTTTTCTGCTGACGGTACATAGTGTAAGTTGCCTCCATATAAATTATGGCCGCCAAAGGATAGCGCTGTCTAACTTTGCACTTTGCTCATATTTTGTGCCTAATGGATATATATGAGCGGTTTTAACTTCCAACGCAACTCCCTAATTGAGTGCGTTACTAGTTTGTGCGAATAACTTTATATTTTAATAGTTATAGTTGCTAATACGAGGCGGTTCTCAGTCGACGCCGCAAGGAAATCATATCATTTTAACTTTAGAAAGAGATGGAACTACATAAACGAAAGAGAAAGACATATTTTATGATGTTCCTTGTTTGTAATATAATAATTTCATTTTTTAAATATTGTTATTACTTTCTTAATATTAATATTAAAGTAGGAATTAATATTAAAGTAGGTTAATTGTTTCAACCTATTTAAAAAAAAAATAGTTTGATGGAATTTAATATTATCTTTTATTACTAGGTATATTCGAAATACGTAAAACATTCTGACAAATAAATAAAAAAAATCAATTTTAAAAAGTAGTGTCATACAAATATACTTTGTGTATATCAACGACTTTCATTTTACCACGTATAATATTGCATAGTGATATTTTCTAATTATACCTCATATGACCACAAACTTTAGTTTTCAAAGCAAAATGGATACAAATTCGCTGATGTTCACTAAAACTAAGCGAAATCGTCTAAACGAATTTTAGTACATAAGGGATCGTTTACATTTGTACGACGAAGCGAAGCGCGGACGACTGTAAAGCTACATCAACACCTGCGCGATCACACAAATACTAAATTGTGTAATTTTGAACTAGTTCAAATCAAATAAAATCTAATTAAACAATATAATTCTTTATTCAACTAGGCTCATAAAGGCACTATTGAATTGCCATGTTACACTATTGAATGAAATGTAAAGCTATCACCGGTTCGGAATAAAGATTCTACAGAGAAGAATCGGCAAGAAACTCTGCATTAACCTTTTTTTATCCTTTTAATTACAGAGTGAATTACAATTAAATGTATCAGAACTTTACAGAGTGTCGCTTAGTATATAAACCAGAGTATAATAGATTATAGATAAAAATAATTATATTTAAACACCAACGGCCTTACTCATAAACGTTACTTAGCGGTTTTGGTAAACGCTGATTTCTCCATTTCTGTTATAATTGATCTGTCATTCGAATAAAGAATACATAGCTTTGCTTAACCAATCACCCACCAGACAACATTTATAATGAAGACGTATAATTTTGTCACAATGTCTTACAGATAATTAAAGGTTCTGTTCTCTTAAATTCGTCCGTACATACATACATACCTACTATAGCTGCTTAAATAAATTTAACACGCAATACAATAAATACGAACATTATAACATCGAACTGATTACGATTCGCTTTATTTCGCAAGTGTGACTGTGTATTAAATGGAAATAAGTGACAAATGTGAATGAGTCACAGTTTCGAATATAATTTACAAAATTCCTAGCGTTTCTAAATATTAATTTCGTAGTTATTTCACTATTCCGCCCGTTAATATTTAAGTTTGAAACTGAAGCGCTGTTAGAAATATCAACGGTTTAAATTATTACATATTTATATATTTAAATACCTATCTCATAATTTTATCACGCCTATAGTCTATAGTCTCACGCCTATGTATGTATCAGAAGTAAGTGTCAGAAATTCATCGTACATATATAGGTTTCATAACACTTGCCTTCAAGGCCGAATAGATAAAAAATTATACAGATAAAAACAAATTACAAAAAAGCGCGAAAACCGAATGGAGGTTTCCCGGTTTTGTTTTGTCTTCAGTTAAGTTTCACGTATTTTTGCTACTGGATTATCTCGGCATTCAATTATAAATATTGACATGAATATAAACACAATGATAAGTAATAGGTACCTATGTTTTTTTTAAAGGAATGTTTGTCCTACTAATACAAATAATGCTACATCAAAAAACCATTTTAATTGCCGTAAACTTAAGGCTTGTAGAGTATTTATATGATGATTATGATATGAATATGATGTTTCTATTTACTTCAATAATTTCGTTTATTTAGTAAGCTAACTATTATTGATTTTGCCTTCCTACTAGTAGTGTAGTATACTTCAGAATGGCGTTTATTAAGAACAAGTGATTATACAATATCTTTTATTTATACATACATATTTTATTCTTTTTGATAATTAAAACATGTTTTTTGTGTTGTTTTTGTCAACTTTATTTTACGAGGATCGATTTGGAGTGGTAAGCTTTTATATATTTATCGAATTTCATGACATCTGAAATCTGTCTGTAAATACAACCTTTGAAATTTTAAACTTTGGAAAATATAAGAAAAGGCGACTTGATAATTTTAAAATTATCGGAATGTTTATACCTACTATATGTTAATACTATATATATATTTATACCTACTATACCTATAATAAGTTATTATTAAATTTATCATTAACGATGAATTAAAAATTTTCAACATCGGTGTTCTCAGCGCCATCTTGCGTAAAAGGCGTGAACTTCACCGTTCGTGTCGGGAAGGGTCCCAGAAACTCGACTATTAATTTCCTAAGGGAACTCTACACCCGCAAGCCTCGTACCAAGTGATGCGATTAGAGTGTAAAGATGTTTTTTTATTTAGTATATAATGTTTTTTTTTTAGTTAGAATATATTTTCATATATTTTTGATGGAAATACATCTTGATATTTTTTGTTTTACTTGATTTACTTTACTGGATTACTCGTACAAGCTATTTCTTGGTTTTTGATTTTAATAATCGAATTTGCTTTTACAATGAACAAACAATTTGTTTAGTATTATTTTGGTATGTTTTTTTTTAATACAGACTTATTACATATAAACTTTATTTCACTTGATAAAACTTCAAATCACGTTTCATAAAAAAAATATACATTTATTATTCGATTTAAGTGAAATAATACATAAATAAATACTATAGATTATACACGAAAAGGGATTGAAACTGTTTTATTAACACATCAGTAAAGTTAAAAAAAAAGTTTATATTAAATATTAAATCACACCACATCGACTACAAAAGTTCTAGAAACGCAATAGAATCCCTAAAAGTAATTAAAAAAAACTTTAAATAGACGAGTAAAGTCACGGGCACACACCGTATCTAAAAGCGACAGTTTTGCATCCCGATTACTTGGTACGGGGCGTGGATCCCGCTCCGCTTATCTTCACGCGCGCATGGCTATCCATGGTAATGTAATGAAAAATTACCCCCATCTGATACCGCTGTACTTTTTGTACCTCCACCTCCATTATAAATACCCGGTAATATGTAATCTGATGCGCTAACTTAATTGCCTAGATGCGGCAGACATTTCAGACGTTCTTTTCTTTTTAATCGACTTAAATATGGAGCGAAGATTTAATGGTAATAAAGAAAATTAACGCTAATAGGTAGAGCCGCCTAGCTTCGTTATATCCGATCCAATTCGTTATGAGATTCATTATTTGATGCATATTCTTATCTCATTATTATTATTTTTGTTATAAGTGTTTAATGCGTTGCGTATCTAATATTAAAAAAATTACAATTATTATTGTTTAATCTGTTGTCTTTATTATGTTTTATTTCTTTTATCTGCTATTATCTGTCAGAGAAATGACAGCCTTTGTCCCAATAATTTTAACTTAGAAAAACATTACCTCTTATTGTTTATATTGAAATTACATTGATTCATGAAAAACAGATACAGATTTTTGCTTAAGATTATCTTGTAAAACGATTTAAAAGTAAGTACCGACTAAAATATAGTTTTAGTTTTGCTTTGTAAATAGTATTTATAGCATTATGTATGACAAGCTGTTTTATAGTATCGGTAGGCGGACGAGCATATGGGCCACCTGATGGTAAGTGGTCACCAACACCCAAAGACATTGACACTGTAAGAAATGTTAACCATCGCTTAAACCATCAATGCGACACCAACCTTGGGAACTAAAATGAATGAATTCAGCCTTTTGCCGTCCACTGCTGGACGAAAGCCTCCCCCATAGAACGCCAACCATCCCGATCTTGGGCAGTCCGCATCCATCCCGTGCCTGCCACCTTCTTCAAATCGTCGGTCCATCTTGTCACAGGGCGCCCTACACTACGTTTGCCTAAGCGCGGTCTCCACTCTAACACGTGTCGGCTCCATCGGCCATCAATGCGTCTGGAAACATGACCAGCCCACTTCCACTTCAGCGAGCTAATTCTCCGCGCGATGTCGGTGACTTTAGTTCTCTGGCGAATGTCCTCATTTCGGATTCTATCGCCCAGAGAAACCCCAAGCATCGCGCGTTCCATCGCTCGCTGAGCGACCTTAAATTTGTGGACCAGTCCTACGGTGAGTGTCCACGTTTCGGCACCGTAAGTCATCACAGGTAGGACGCACTGATTAAAGACCCTGGTCTTAAGCGACTGTGGGATCGACGATTCAAAAATATGACGCAACTTCCCGAATGCCGCCCAGCCCAAACGTATTCTTCTTTTAGCCTCCTTCTCAAAGTTGTGCCGGCCAAGTTGTATAGTTTGGCCCAGGTAGATATATTCCTGCACAACTTCAAGTGGAGAGCCATTTACGACCACTGGTCCCGGGGATACATGATTGTTTGCCATAATTTTGGTCTTTTCAATGTTCATCCCGAGACCTACTCGTCTCGAAGAATCGCTCAGGTTGTTTAGCATCTCTTCCAAATCCTGCAGAGTCTCCGCCATGATGACAATGTCGTCGGCAAATCGCAGATGTGTAATGTGTTGGCCATTGATATTAATGCCGCGTCCGTTCCAATCGAGCGTTTTGAAGACGTCCTCCAATGCATTGGTAAAAAGTTTCGGGGAGATTACATCCCCCTGTCTTACCCCGCGATGCAATTGGATTGGTCTTGTGCTCTGATCTTGTACTTGGACGGTCATAGTTGCGGCTTCGTACAAACACTTCAACACCTGGATATACCGATAGTCAATTAGGCACCTCTGCATGGATTCCAGAACAGCCCAGGTCTCAATGGTATCGAAGGCTTTTTCGTAGTCCACAAACGCTAGGCATAGAGGCTGACCGAGGAATATCCTCGGTCTTCTGTATTATTTGCCTAAGTGTGTGTATGTGGTCTACGCTACTGAAGCCTTTTCGAAACCCAGCCTGCTCAACGGGTTGGAAGTCATCGAATTTCCGGGCAAGACGATTCGTGATTACCCTCGAAAACAACTTGTAAACATGGCTTAAAAGTGAAATGGGGCGGTAGTTCTTCAGAAGAGCTTTATCACCCTTCTTGAAAAACAGAACCACCACACTTCTGCTCCATGTCTTCGGTGTAGTACCGTTATGGAGGACGGAATTGAAGATGTTAGCCAGCTCTCTCAGAACTGGTGTGCCTCCTGCTTTAAGAAGCTCTGAGGTAATTCCGTCATCTCCTGGAGCCTTGTTGTTTCCAAGTTGTCCGAGAGCAATCCTAATCTCGCCCAAATCGATGTCGGGAAGATCGTCTGATAGGTGGCGTGTCAGTCTGGCTCGTGGGTCATCCGCACTGTGGGACTCAGGTGGAGGTACTCGTGATGAGTATAAATCGCCATAATACTTTTCGACTTCAGCGAGAATCTCTGGTTTTGAGGTGACGGTTGTGCCTTGTGTGGTTCTGAGTTTTGTCAGGTGACAACAGGAGGTATGTGACTTTGCAAGAACCTTTGAGCCCCTATTGAGTGCTATGGCATCTTCAATATTCCGGGTATTAGCTCGTCTTGTGTCACGCCTTATTAGTTTTTTAACCTTCCTGTTAAGTGCCTGACACTCAGATGGCGTCATATTCTGATGTTCTCGTCTTCTCGTCATCTCGTTCAGAGTCTCGCCTGAGAGCTTCGACTTACGTCCATTGCTCTTTTGTCGAAAGTAATTTTGGCCCACTTCGCGGATGACACGCACCAGACTATTGGTGGCGTCGTCAATGTCCTGCCTGGTTTCCAACATGGCAAATCGGTTCTGTAGTTCCAACTGGAAGCTTTCGCAACCAGCTTCGACTTGGGGCTGAGTTGGTCTAAGAGTCGACTTCATTAACCGCGATCGTTCTATTTTAGTGTTAATATTCAGGGTGCCTCTTACTAGGCGGTGATCACTTCCAGTGTTTACCCTGTTGATCACGGAGACATCCCTGAATATTTGGCGCTTATTGGATAAAATGAAGTCGATCTCATTCATCGCTGTGTTATCGGGGCTTCGCCAGGTCCACTTCCTTTGGGGCTTTTTCTGGAAAAATGAATTCATCAGAAATAATCCCTGAGCCTCAAGGAAGTTTACCAGCATTTGCCCCCGATGATTCCTGTGCCCAAAGCCGAATTTTCCTACCCTCGATTCACCATCTTCTTGTACTCCCACTTTGGCATTGAAGTCACCCATACTAAAATATAAGATTTTATTTATCCCTTATCCCAGTAATTACACTGGCTTGCTCAACCTTCAAACCGCAACACAACAATACCAAGTACTGCTGTTTTGCGGTAGAATATCTGATAAATGGGTGGTACCTACACAGACGAGTTTGCACAAAGCCGTACCATTAGTGAAGCTATTACCAAAATTGCCTTATGGATTTTTATAGTTGACTAAATCTGTATCAGCCAATGGGAATATCTAAAAACAAGTCATGGTATAGAATAGTTACCGCGACACATTCATTTTCACCAATTGACTGGGATGAATCACACGCCGACGTTTTTATTTTACCGGCTTTAAGTAATGGAGTAAACCGACAGGATTTTAAAGTGATTGATTTTAACACACATCAATTAATTGATAGTTTATCAGATATCTAAGTATATTTATGTAATAGATTTCAATAATTAATTTCGAATACAAATTTAATAATGAGAATACATAATAGTTGATAATGTAAAATGACAAAGTCTATTGATTAAAAAAATCTTTATATATTGTTATTTTTGTTGGTATATGATTAAATTTTTTTTATTGTATTTAGATCTATTAGTTGATTGATAAAAACGTGTCATTATCAAATTGAAGTAATGCGATAATTTCGATTATAAGCACTTGGTAATATATACTTACAAGAATATTTTAGGTATGAGAATAGGATGTCATTTATGTGTGTGAGTTTGTTCTGTTATAATTTAATGAGGTATTAGTATAAATAAATAATTATTTAATTGACACAATATCTTATTTCCCAAGGTTGGTAGGACACTGGCTATGTAAGGAATGGTATTTCTTACGACGTCAATTTCTATGGACGGTCGTGACTTACCATCAGTGGGCCCGTTTGTTGGTCCGCCTAACTATGTAATAAAAAATATGTATAAAACAATATTCTAAATAAAAATCTATGCTCCTAATCAATAATATATGATATATCCGTATATATTATATTTTTATTAAGTTCTTGGAAAGAGATCTGAGATCCTTAAGTTACGACTTCGGATAGATTATTATTTCGGATATCCATTAGTTTTCGTTAAATTTACGGCGCGCCATAACATCCCTTATCAACAGTTTTTATCTCTTCAATATAATATTTCTAGACTTAAAACTTCTACTAGTATTTTTCATTACAGATTATGTTCT
This sequence comes from Nymphalis urticae, assembly GCA_905147175.2. Classification (NCBI taxonomy): domain Eukaryota; kingdom Metazoa; phylum Arthropoda; class Insecta; order Lepidoptera; family Nymphalidae; genus Nymphalis; species Nymphalis urticae. The sequence continues at coordinate 3,308,168 of LR990002.1, forward strand.
AAATTTGAATGGATTGGTTACAAATATACCATGGACAGTAACAGATGCTTTATATATGTATGTTTAAATATAATGGAATTATTATTTACTTTTTATTTAAATAGCATACTCAACATAATTACGCATTGTACGCGTGGGTTTTTGGACGAGGAGACCACACAATTTAGCTACGCGAACAGCTGCCTCTAATTTATAGGCGAATTTTATAATTGCGCAAAATTCACATAAAACACGCCATATTTAATACCATTATCAATTATCTATTTATTGCCGTGACAAATCATATAAGCTGCAATGAGTGTTTTCAGTTTCTATTATTAGAACCAAGAATGATTTAATTAAATTATAAATATATATATCGAATAACAAGATTACTTATTTAAAAATGGAATTTTACAGAATAGTTTTTTTTAATGACATATATATTGGCATATAGAATTAGTTAATTGAATGGAAATAAGATATTCCAGTTTAAGTTAAATGAGGCTTCAAAGGTTTTCTTTAATTAATTTTTAAATAATCTATCATGATTCACAGAGATGTATCTTATATTAAATTATAAAAGTAATAATACTAATAAATGTGAAGTTTTAACGGATTTTCTTTTCAAATATGGAATGTGCTATGTTACTTGTTAAAAAAAAAAAATACTTTTTTATCATAAATCTAATAATTCATAAATATCCGTTCTATATCATAAAAAAAAAACTTGTACAATTTCAATTAATGTAAAGCGAATATATATTTTTAAAGTTTTAGTTGCGGCGTAATGTTGGTAACGATTTCAGTTAGCGAATAACGTCTTCCTACCGCACGCGATCTACATAGAATGCGTCTTTGGCGCTAACGTATGCCGACTACACTCATCCCCACCACTCACCCCACCGGTTACCCCTAATTCGAACGACGGGTGGCGTTTTTAATGTTCACCGACTTCACACTCAGTACTAGTCTGCTATGGCTATGCGACTTTTAAAAGACAAATTCTCCAACTAAACTTATAAAGGAAAATCAACCTTAACGCCTTGATTTAAAGATTATAATGTACATTTTTTTAAATAAAAGTTAGATCCTTATCTAATGGGCTAACAGATCAGCAGGACTACACGGTCTTTGGAGAAATTTGCGCGTGATTATACCAACGGGTCCAGAATGAAGCCGTATTACTAAAGCTATAAGTTCGTTTTTTAAATAATGGAATTTGGTACAGATATGTCCAATCCTCTAGTGTAGGAATGGAGGTGCAATAATTTAAGCAAAGGGTGGAAAGCGACGGAGAGTTCTTTTTGGAGTTTGTGCGAGTGAGACATGCGTAGAGGTCGAGAGGGTGCGGGTTAAACGCGCGTCAGATACGGATTATGCTTTTAAAAAATCCTAAATTTTTCAATTGATTTTTTAAAATAAAAAACTATTTTATCTTGAGTAAATTTCATTTGTGTTTGCTTAAACTTGTGTTGTTGTTTCTAGTTACTAAATATTTGTTTGATCTAAATCAAAGTCACGTAATAATTTTAGATGACGTGTTTTTAAATATACTTTAACTTACATGACGTAGAACCAACTTTTTGATATTTATCGCAGAACTTTTCGAACCGATACAGCTTAGACCTGAAAAAAGGTGGAAACACAATATTACTGAATAAAATATTTTTTAAATAATATACATGGTATTTTTAAAGTGCTTAAAAATAACATTTTGTCATTACATATATATATATATATATTATGTATCTTGGAAATGACTTGGAATGCTTACATATAATTTAAATAATACCTTTTAATTAATAAAATAATACTTTTTTATTACAGCCGAGCAAAGATTGGTCGCCCAGATACTATATATAAATAGATATAATATATATATGATAATGTTCATGACCACATGCTAAAGATTTTTGTAATAATTTTGTAAACATTATAGACAATCGGAGCAATTACTTTTCAAAGGTGTATTTATGAGCGTAAATGAATAAAGAGTATTTTGGTTTTGATTTTTTTTAAGCGTATGAGATGTGTCCACGAGACGAGATGATAAGTGGTCACCACTATAGACATTGGCGTTGTATTGGCGCTTCCTTGTAACCAATACACCACGAACCTTTGGAACTAAAATGTGCCTCCAACGGCTCACTCACCCTTCAAACCGGAACACAAAAATACTTAGTATTGCTGTTATCGGTATTGGTAAGTAGTTTGTAAAATTGTTGTTGATTTTGGCTACATTTGTGGAGAAAACATGTGAAGACTGTGTACATCTGCTTCAGGAGCTATCTTGTAAGACAAGACAAGACAATAATTGAAAGACCAAGTTTAAAAAAATATAAATATTAAGTTTAAAAAAACATTTTTAAATTCGCCCCTGTCGCCCATCAACACCCGAATAGGCCGACGCTGCGAACGCTAAAAACATTCCCCTCGTCCCTCACTCCGATTTTTAAGCCTACTCCCACCCCCTCTAACTCCCGGGTTAGCCAGAGGTACATTTATGCGCAATAAATTTTGACCGCCAACATCAATTCAAAATGGCGTCACTGCTATACATATCGCCACAGAAAATATTACTCTATAGCAAAAAAGTTAGAATTCATAATCCGCTGCATACGATTTCTCTATGTAAAAGAAACGACTTTGAGTTTTGAACCGGACTGTTCAGCTAAGCAATAACTGCCTGTATTTATTTTGAGATAAAGCCGGTATTCGCGTATTGGCGATCGCCAGTAGAAAGAAGGCGCCAGTTTTGCGGACTGGCAGAGCAGGGACAGACAGAGGTAAATAGGGATATTGTCTATTTCTCATTTGTCTTGGTGATAGTGCGGTAATAAAATCTATTGTTCAGACGACCTATGGTGCTTTTGAAAGGTTCACAAGAGCGCGGCTGAAAACAATGAGAGCCAGATACAAAGCCTCTTTGATTAAGCCTGCGGGATTATAATTGTTTCTTTGTTTTGATTATATTTTGTTATGATTATGTATGTATGTGTGTTTGTTCCAAGTCAAGTTAGAAGGTTAATTAAGTTTTGTGTTACGATTACCATTTCCTTTTTTTAAATAAAAAATACATAAGTACTTAGTTTCTTTCAGCCTTTTTATTCGTTTCATTGTTTGTGTATGTCTTTTTGAGCAGTAATGAATTAAAAACTAGCTAATTGATGACAGCCTGTTATATAATAATATAAAATCACAGGATTGGTTCTGCTACTACTATTTTATTTTACCTTACATATATATTATAAACGTAACAATGCAAATATAAGTAATGCACTCCATTATAATACAATACAATACTCCATTGTATATTTTGTACAAAATTGAGTTATCTTAAGTACTGTAAAGTTTTTGACACGTTCACAGTAGATACTTTGCTTTATTTTTCCAGTACTAAGTATTAAACATTATATCGCTATAATAAATTCAAAATAATTAATATTTATATAAAGTCAATTTATATATTTTTTATATATATAAAAGTGAAGAGATATCATTATCAAATCAAAAACTCAACATCACAATACTTTATTCAACGTAGAATTACATTAACTTATTGATAGTAAAATTAGACATACCACCGGTTCTGAAAAAAAAACACCCTGTTAATTCAATTTCAAATCAAATTAATTGTATCATTAATTGCTTTTTTTAAATTTCTAATAATTTCTGTTTTTGTATTGTCATACATTGATGTAACGTTGGGTAGATATATATATCAATAATATAAGTATTTCATTATTATTCAGTTTTTTTTGTCTTGAAATAGAGTACTAATATTATTTTTAGTTATTTTTTTTTTAATTGTAAATATCAATCATTTGATCTTATTTTTTGTTATCAAAAAATATGATATTGATTTATAGGGAAGAACATTCCATACCGTTTGTACATTGAATGCTTGTCTACTAAGATCTACTTGAATGACGTTTTAAATATTGTTTTGATTTATAACAGTATAAAGTTATTAGATTTCAATGCTAGGCTCGTCATAGAGAATCCATAAATATTATATCTCGAAACCACTTAAGCGAAGTCGTCGGTAAAACCAGGACAGAGTAAACTTCGACCATAGATTGACACGTCTGTTTGTTCGGTAATACGATGTTTTCGTATATATATCCGTATTTCCGTTTCACCAGCATCCGAGGCCGCAACCCTTCTATTTACTTACTCATGTAAATTTGTGTGACTTGCTCGGAACCTTTTTTAATGGATTCGAAATAGTTTTTATTTTTTTTATCTAATACAGCTTAGTTTTATTGGTATGTTTTAGGAGCCGATATTGACTGGTGGTTAGAACTCGTGAAACTTAACCGATGATTACGGGTTCAAACCGCACGATGTTTTGTTGATATTTGATATTTTCGTGTTCAGCCGCGAAGGATTGTAATGCTTTCTTTAAAAAACTAATTAACCTAGTAGCACACGTCTATTGCACGTTGATAGTACCAGAGACAATTTAAGAAAGTTTCAACGCAAACGGTTAAACAGTGCGTGACACGAAAATTAAAAAGATGAACTCATTTTTATATTATGTAAGATTGGATTTCAATTAATTTTTAAGCTCATTTGTCATAAATGCTCCACTTTATGTATGTGTCGTGTTCCGAAAATACGACTTTTTTTAGAATAGGTAGGCGGACGAGCATGTGGGCCACCTGATGATAAGTGGTCACCAATGCCCATAGACATTGGCATTGAAAGCAATGTTAACCATCTCTTACATCGCCAATGCGCCACCAACCTTGGGACCTGAGATGTTATGTCCCTTGTGCCTTTCATTATTCTGGCTCATTCACCCTTCAAACCGGAACAAAATACCAAGTACTGCAGTTTTGCGATAGAATATTTGATGAGTGGGTGGTACCTACCCACGAGCTTACACAAAGCCCTACCCACCATTTACTACTTTTACGCCATATCTGTTCATTGTAAGTATCTTTAAATCTATTGTTAACATTATGTTTTAAAATTAGTAATAAGCTATACTTTAATTATTTTGCAATGTTTTTCAGCACGATAACAAACAAATCTATATCCATAATTCCTACGACATATTTGCGATAACTTATTAACAAAATTATTGCAACTCAATTTAAATTCAAAGCAAGACTATTTTTAAACGTGTCGCACCGCACTATCGCACGTTGTTCGATCCGGAAAAATGGATGACTTAAAACTCCATCATCCGCAGTTAACTTGACGAACGAGAAAAAAAAGAATCTATAGGTATTACCGAGTACCTGTCCCCAGTAAAAAACAAAGGGTCATCAGTATCGGAAGTGTGAGCCTCATCAAGATAAATAGAAATGTCACTATGATGGATTACAGCTTCAGGCGGACAACGACTGCGATAATTTAGCCGTTTTACCATTACCATTGGCTTCCTTATTCTTTATTCAATAAAGTTCAATTTCGTGTGCGTTTTATTATAAAATTTGCAATAAAACCTCCCGGCTTCTGCAAGGCTACGTTATCTGCAGTAAGTAAATAGGAGTATGTATAGGGCTTATTGTTTTTTAGGGAAAAAGGGTGGATCTATTTGCGCAGGGTAATTGGTTATACAGATAATTTGTGTATCGAAATGAAATGTTTGCTATTAATAGTATAGTTATGTTTAGATTATGTACTTATGTATGATGAGTTCTTTGAGAAATTACGGTTTTGACAGATTCCATAATTGTCAGTCGCAGTGTTATTTTGTAAGAACACACCTTAACACAACTCACCCGTAAAATATTGACAACCGACATATGATGTTATACTAATTTGATGCATTTATTATTGAAATGACATAATTTTTATGATCAATGTCGCATATAACTTTCTAACGTTTACGCCTTTCGAGTTTCGGGTTACGAGTTTCGAGTTTGTTTGTACAGCCTTATTGCAATCTCACGAATCTATTCGCTTATATATTTTAATGAAGAATGAAATAAATAATTATTTTAAAATCGTATACAGTAGATGTTAAGTTAATATTATGTGTTAACTTTATATACGTATTTGTAATACCGTACCGTAACAGCCTGTGAATGTCCCACTGCTGGGCTAAAGGCCTCCTCTCCTCTTTTTGAGGAGAAGGTTTGGAGCTTATTATTTGTAATAGTTTAAGTCCAATTGTTACCTTCATAAATTTGCTGTAGATCACATGGCACGTCCAACGTGTCGCGTTGGTGTTCTTGAATCTGAAATTAAAAATTTATTTCATATTTAATTATGAATAAAACATTTTTATTCATTCATTTCTTAAAAGTTAAATTATATTTCTTTTTAATTTTATATCTTTGTCAGTTTCGAAAAAATGATTTTTAATATTTTGCTAGATTTTTTTATACTTTCATCCCTGATATGATAGCTTAAAACTTTTAACTAATACCATTGTTATTAGTTATGTGTACTGCAAACAAAATATAAAAAAATATTTATTAAATTATTCTATAAGCTAACAAGTGACTATCGAATATAGTAGATATTTTAAAAATATTTATTATGAAAAAAACGAATTGCAAACGATTTTATTATTTCAAAGACACTATGACATACTATTTAATGATCTGTGTTTTTTAATCTACATTCATAGTAAAATTCGTGTTAAGCAGGAAACTCGCCTTTAATTCATTAAGAACTTACTTCGTAGCTCACTCTTGAAAAGCTGTAAACCGAATTACGGTGCTACGCTATTTTGATGCGTGGTATCCTTTAAATGGCATAAGTATTATGTTCAATGTCGCATGTAAATCTTTTGGCTTTCTGGTAATTTCACGATCGTGTTCTGAGGTGCGTTCGACTTTATTCGTAGAGAATAGTTTAATTAATCTTCTATTGTCATTGCAAAATGTTGTATTAACTTTTACGTTTTTGCTTTAATTTCATCAAAGATAGGCTAGACAAGTAACATTCGTTTCGTGTTATTCAAAAAAATATCTATTCAAGTATTTCACAAACATATTTGAATTTTATAAAGTTAAAGCATTTCTTTATCTCATTTATCTATCGATGTTTCTCTTCAATACACATTATTAGAAACAGAAAGGAATAATAAAGGAAAATTAGATTTTCTAATTTATTCAACCTCGGCAGACCTCGCTGCTAAGTTTCCAGATAAAAAAGTAAGTAATTAAGTTTTCAATTCCAGGAGCCTATTAAAACAGTTGTCTGGAGAGAACTAAAAAAATAGATGAAAAAAAAATCGAAATGACTGCGCAAAAACAAAATGGTCGGCTTAGGTATTACTGGGGCGAGTTTCAAATACGCATGTGCGTGCTGCCGCCCTTCGCGACCAGCGGGGAGTCGCGGGCGAAGCGGCACTTCGGGCAAAATGGGAGGTGGGGTTTTATTTTCGTAGGCACGGTTCCGTCCATCTTTCTTGAGCATTTCCCTTTGATATTCGAATAATTTGATGCGGTTTATGATTCTACCCTTAGGCTCTGTATATATGTATATGGAACGATGGAAAGCACGGGGCCCTTTGTGTTTGTAGAATTAATTAGAGGGTGCTTTAATTTTCGCTCGGCTTATGTTGTCTCGTATTAGGCGTTCGTTATAAAAACATAGGATTTCGGATTTCGTTTTTTGTTTAGGGTTAGCTTTTGAAAACAAACGAATTCTTAATGAATCTCGCGGCGCGTGCGGAATGAAAAACGCGGCAAATGTTTTCCTTCATCAAAGACGGCTTGATTTGAATATCTCATTATCCACCTCTGTCTGTAACACGCTCGAATGCAAATGTTTCAAATTTGCGCAAAATTTTACTGAAATGCTTGCTTAAATTTATATAAAAAGTAGAAAATGAATTGGACAAAAAGTTTATTTTAGAGTGAAATGTAATTTTATTTTACACTTACAGATTATGAAAGACAACCCATAGCTGAATTCAACAATTAACTAAAAATAGAAAAGTTTTAATAAACATTCAATGCAAAAGAAGAATTACGATCAGCCGATAAAATGTTTTGAACAAATTATCGAGTCTACTGAAAACTCCATAAAACATAGACAAAAAAGTCTGGTACTAAAAATACAGCCTGCTGCTTCTAAAGCCCAATTATTCACTTTGACGTTGGCTGTAGATAATCATCTGTCATATGGCGTTGGGCGGGAAAAGCGTCCATTTTACATTGATCTTCCCACTCTCTTTAACCTGCTGTTTTTTAACCAATTTTGTATACTGGATCAGGACTCGTCAGATCTGTTATAGCTGGTCGATGAAGCAAAGGATACCAGCCTATTTTGAGTTGGGTATGTGCGTAACATAAGATTCTTTGAGTGACGTATTTTGTTACGTGCAGATAATAGCGGCCGTTGTTCCCATTTTATTATTTTTTATAACGCAAATATTATGATATTCTGGTTTGATGTTGTAACCCAAGATGTAATTACTACATAAATTATAATAATTAAATATAATATTGCTTATTATGAAAGCAACAGATGATAGCATAAAATTAATATAAAATTACACATAAAAACATTCTTTTCTGACGTGTCGGATGCAATACAACAAACGCGGTTGGAAATCATGCACTATTTTTCTTAGCTGCAGCACAATCGAATTAAAGAGTTCCATCAGCCCACAGTCTGTAAAGTCCATTATGCGTCAGCATAAGAACTTTCAATTCAATTACCCCTAATGAAAGCCTTGAGTAAACCGATACAACTAACGAACAAATACAGCTAATGGATTCTTCACTTTACCGATGTTAGATCATGACCACCTTTAGTCAATACTAATATTACTATTAGTTTTAGAGACAATGAAATGCCTAATATTAGAGTTGTAACTAGAAGGGGTTTTGCCTAGTATTCGATATTATGTATTTATTTGTATTAAATAATTTTATTTTAAATGAAAATTAAATTTATTTTAAGTCAAATTGGAATACTTTGTATATTTGTGTCTGGTTTCATATATATGCAATATAAGGGTAATTAATATTTCTTACGCAGCCAATGCATTGATTGTGACACTCAACAACAATTTACCTCTCTGCCAACTTATATGAAATTAAAAAAACGGAAAGATAATATTTTTTATCTACCAATAATCACAACGGCATCACATACATATCAATGTATTCAAATTATAATTTAATTGACGAAAAAAAAAGTGTTTCAAGGAAGCCAAATATTAAATACCTTATCATGTAAGATATATAGTAATTTTAAAACTGCGATGCAGTGTTATAATACGAAAAATATTTTATAGTAAAGTGAAATAACTACCCATTATTGTCTCTCTGCCGGATAAATGTCTTTCTTCCTTAGAAGGATTAAGCACTTTCCACCACGCTGTTCCGATGTGACATAGTGAAATCCTGTGCTGGAAGAAATCTCTTCAGGGTCATGCCTTTTATACTTAGTCTTTTTTATTTCTCGATAGTATGATAGTTAAATCAATAAATATGCATAAAATGAAATGTTTCACGCTTTAATTGAACTTATTTCATACATTGATATTATTTCAAGTAACAACAGAAAAAAGGTAATCGAACGAAGGACGTACGCATTAATCCTTATTGTGTGGACCTTTCATGTAATCCGGAAAGTCCGAATAAAATTTTATCACGTAACGTAAAAAAAAAAAAATTAGTCCACCCACAACCCTTATACCGGGGAAAAAAGGGAATATTTCTTTTTGATTACAACAATATAAACTGTTCCTTTCCGCTTGACTCTTGGTATAGAAGATAGCGGATTGTAATTGGGAACAACCAGTGTTCATTTGTTTCATTTGTGTTTATAATAAATAAAAGAAACATCGTGAGGAAACCAACCCACATTGGATCAGAATGTAGGAATAAGCTTGAAGCCCTTTCCTTAATAGGAGTTTTTAGTAGAATGTGTCATTTTAACAATATGTATTATGGTGTTTGTTATGTATACTACATCTGTAACTTAAAAAAAATACATCAACATGATACAAAAATGATCTTACTTTGGCTTTGTGCAAGCTCGTCTGGGTAGGTACCACCCACTCATCAGATATTCTACCGCAAAACAGCAGTACTTGGTATTGTTGTGTTCCGGTTTGAAGGGTGAGTCAGTGTAATTACAGGCGTGACGTGATTTATATTGATAATTATCTTAAAATAGTGTATATGTAATTACAGGCACAAGGGACATAAAATCTTAGGTCCCAAGGTTGGTGGCGCATTGGCGATGTAAGCGATGGTTAACATTTCTTACAGTACCAATGTCTAAGGGCGTTTGGTAACCACTTACCATCAGGTGGCCCATATGCTCGTCCACCTTCCTATTCTATAAAAAAAATCTTTTTACTTATAGAATAAATTGGTGAATTTTATTCAAATACACAGAAACTCATACCTGTTTTAACTTCTTATAGATACCGGGCTGATGTTCGTGCGACAAAGATAATGCTCTACGAAGCCGAAATTAGCCAATTGTCTCTTTTCAAAGGTCGATGTGCGATATTTATTGCGGGGGCTATAAAGTTGTATACAGTTAAAGACGGTACTTAACGCATTATAATCACTAAAGTTCATGATAGATGATGATCAAAATGCTTTCCATGACATGAAAGCGTGTATAAAAAATGTCTGTGTTCGGTGTTACGTCACATATAATCACAATAGTTACTGTGATAATAGTTTTAAGTAATAAAAGTTGGTGTAGTATAAAAACCTTCGCTTAAGTTTTAACTTGTACCATACGAAGTAACCCTTTTCCGAGTACGGCAAATTAAGCAGGGACGCCCTCTGCGGCTCTGGGCAAAAATTCAATTACAAACTTCAGGTCCATCCCAAGAGCACGCCTAAAGGGTACGCTTTTTGCCTCTAAATTTTTATGTGGCCCTTTACAAGGCTGTAAATAGGGTGCTTTATGAATATTCTATTTATACCTAACCTTCGGGCGTTGGCGTATGTGCGTATGTATGTATTGGTGATGGCCTGATCGAAAATATGTTAATTCAATTTACATCGAAAGCTAATAAATAAGTTTATAAAAATACGTTTTATTTATGGGTTAAAAATAATCTTGAAAGCGGCAAAGAGCATGCTTATTTTTTATTTTATTTCATTTTTTAAAAACATGCGAACATATGCGTAACGTGATGGTAAATGTTTATGGTATGTAGGCTCGTGGTGATTGTGGTAGTCATGTTTATAACCACAGTCATCAAGATTACTATATAATATATTTTAAATATTTTAATATATAACTGGCTATATATTTTATTGGATCTTTTACTCTCTGTTCTCTTTCTTTGATTCAATTCATCATCGCACATGTCTTTATATAATATACATATGTATGTATGTTTTATTGCTTGTTTGTTTCAAGCAAATAATAAATAATTTACTATAAATAAATAAAAAATACTATTTTATTATTTATTTACAGAAATAAACATTTAGATTAAGGACTAGTATGCTATGTATACATATAAAAATTTCTTAGAATACGTGAATCTTAACCTATAATAGTTGGTTCAAACCCAAGTAAGCATCATTGAATTTTCTTGTACTAAATTTGCGGCTTAGGGCAACCAAGAAAATCCTCCAAGATTGTAATTCATTTCATTCTGGTGAACGAAAATGATAAGCCGAGATGGCCCAGTGGTAAGAGCGCGTGAATCTTAACCGATGATCGTAGGTTCAAACCCGGGCAAGCACCACTGAATTTTCATGTGCTTAATTTGTGATTATAATTTATCCCGCGCTTCACGAAAGGAAAACATCGTGAAGAAACCTGCATGTGTCTAATTTCACTGAAATTCTGCCACACGTGCATTCCATCAACCTGCATTTGAGCAGCGTGGTGGAATAAGCTCGAAACCTTCTTCTCAAAAAGGGAGAGGAGGCCTTAGCCCATTAGCTTCATCTCGTGTGGCGGTGAAGAAAGCCTGCGTATTTCGAATGAAAATCTGCCACATGTGAATCCACCAACCCACATTGAAGCATGGTGGAATAAACTCAAACCTTCTTTCAAAAAAGAGACTAGCTAAGCTCAGCGGGACTCTTCTTACTATATTTTAAATTAAAAAAAAATTTATTAAAATATTTATTCACTGTTTTTCTTTTAATAAAGCAACTCAAATAATTTTAAATAACCGTGTCATTTTTTATTAAAATGCGCCCCATAAAACTCGTCTCAATATTTGAAGCGGCCGCAAATCACCTAAACTTGGCGCAAAAGCCCACATTTGCATAATGACTTTATATTATAGTCGCGAGTCGCAGGCCGAATTTTTATGTTGCAATTTTCGTAACTCTATATACAAATTGTATATACAATTATTACTTGTATAATAATGGTATATGATTATTAAAAATAATGTGAATAATATATTAAAATATACTTTATTATTTATTATATCCCATTAAAAAAATATTGATATTTACATTAACATGGTCTGTATGTACATAAACCTTTTATTTAGCTTTATGATAGACAATCATTTTATAAATGACAGACAATGTTTTCAAACATATGTACCTAGTTTTAAATGTTTAAAACTAGTATAGATTTTCATTATTTGTAAGAACAATGGCCGAGATTGCCCAGTGGTTTGAACGCGCGAATCTTAAGCGATGATCGTGGGTTCAAACCCGGGCAGGCACCACTGAATTTTCATGTGCTTAATTTGTGATTATAATTCATCTCGTGCTCTACGGTGAAGGAAAACATCGTGAGGATACCTGCATGTGTCTAATTACACTGAAATTCTGCCACATGTGTATTCCCCCAACCCGTATTGGCGCAGCGTGGTGGAATAAGCTCCAACCCTTCTCCTCGAAAAGGGAGAGGAGGCCTTTAGCCCAGCAGTGGGACATTCACAGGCTGTTACGGTTACGGTTACGGTAAGAACATGCTTAGCGAATAAAGTTTATTCTATCTGTAAATCCATATATTAATATAAAAGTAAAATTGAGTTTGTTTGATACGCTTCACGTCTTAACTGCTCAAGCGATCATCACGAAATTTTGCATACACGTTGTCAGGGGTACAGAAAAGGATAACCCCCCCCCCCCCCTAACGTAAGCCAGTAATATATATAAGAGATGATGTTCTGCTTTCGCGCTATGTCGACCACGGCGGCCATTCTCATATAGCCAATTGCAAAAGATATATTAAAGTCCTAAAATGCAGAGCGCGAACACATGCACTCTATATTCCTTCACTCTTTTATTCTGTTCGTCTTCTTTGCTTACATTGGGTACAAAGAGTGAAAAACTTTAAGGTCGAATTTGAATCTCATTTTCGTTAGACTTGTATTTATCGAAATTACAATCCGAGAAATTAATTAAGTACTTTACTTTATACTCTATTGTACACCACAAAGACAAAAAGAATACAAAACATGGATACAGCCTAAATAAAAGTAGCATACAATTTTGGCGACCTTATCGCTACATAGCGATCTCTTCCAGGCAACCAACGGAGTAAGTGATAACTCATAGGATATGAGGTAGGTGGTGCTCTAATAATAAATAAGATAATATTAATATATGATTAAACAAACTAATAAATAAATGTACATTTAGATAATTACATTTACATTTATATAATTCGCGTGATTGTGTTAAATTTGTTAATTAAAAAAAATCGAAATTCAAAACTAAAACCCCGATAAAATATAAAACCGTAAACGCAGCACGGTGGAATGGCTCTATTAAACCGTCTCTCTGAAAGAAAACCGCAGATAAATTGCACCTTTTGTCTCCCATGTTCCCTCCTGCCTACGTTCTTACAAGTGCATTGACAATTTATATGCTTCAGCGACTTACAAGAGAAAAAGTACGATAAAAAATTACATTGGATCGCATTTATCAACTACGTTATTGCAAGGGATACATTGGTACGTTTGTATCGAACGGCTAACCCGGTAAGCTGTAGTAAGTAGCCGTAAGTAATATATATATTAAGAAACATTTTTAATTTGAGTAATATTAAACATACATAAAATACACACATAAGATTAAATAAATACATTAATAAACGAACACAATATCAAATCATATAAATAAAAACAGCGACGATATATATAAGCGTGTAGCAAATTTTAGATAGTGGTAGGGCTTTGTGCAAGCTCGTCTGTGTAGGTACCGCCCACTCATCAGATATTCTACCGCAAAACAGCAGTACTTGGTACTGTTGTGTTCCGGTTTGAAGGGTGAGTGAGCCAGTGTAATTACAGGCACAAGGGACATAAAATCTTAGGTCCCAAGGTTGGTGGCGCATTGGCGATGTAAGCGATGGTTAACATTTCTTACAGTGCCAATGTCTAAGGGCGTTTCGTGACCACTTACCATCAGGTGGCCCATATGCACGTCTGCTTTCCTTTTCTATATAAAAAAAAATTAAAGATCACTACATTATAGAAATTTAATTCTTACTTCCAGAACACAGATCTTATATAAATACAACGCATGTTTACGTTTATATTCTAGGTGCTCACGTTCATTCAAATAAGTTGAACCTTTTAGCGGTTGTTCTTGGTACTGTAAAAGTTTCCATATAAAATATCAGTCTGTGAATGTACCACTGCTGGGCTAAGGCCTCCTCTCCTTTCTTGAGGGGAAGGTTTGGAGGTAATTCCACTACGCTGCTCCAATGCGGGTTGATGGAATACACATATGGCATAATTTCGGTGAAATTAGACACATGCAGGTTTTCTCACATTGTTTTCCGTCATCCTCATGCACGAGATGAATTATATACACAAATTAAGCACATGAAATTACCGTACAATATGTGACGCACAGATCATATTGGATGATTGTTCAGAAATATATATAAACGCATTTTTGGGTTTTAATTAGCTTTAGATACCTTGGTTAACATTTAAAATCACGGCTCCAACTCAAAACGCTTCCGAATTTGTTCCTATCATTTTTCAAAATAAAATAAATTACACCAGTTACAATTTCTTAACTTAACTTAATTATCTATGTTTTTTATTTTTTATTTTTTGTATATAAATTTAATATATTGGAAACGTATAGATAATATAATAGTCCAAAAATGTCCAATTGTTGGGCCTTATATACTGTTAAAGGTAACTAGGAGTTTAATTCGCAACGCTGAAATAGGATAAATTCACACAAGCTGATATTACTTGGATCAATGGTGACTTCATATGGCCTTAATTTTATACTGCCCGTGGGAAGCCGCTTGGGTAATAAGTTAAAAATAAATATCTGTATTCATATAATGTTACCAGTGAATAATTCTTCCCGTATTATAGCTGTGTAATCCGTAGATAACGCAAGTACTCTCGGTCAGATAAAGGGTAAATCCCCACGATTTACGTCACGTCGTTAGTCATTACGCATGCCCGCTAAGGCTTTGAAGGTAAAATTACTGGCCCTTGAGGGGGTGGATAGGGTTGGATAATAAATGACGCCGGCCGGAGGGGAGAAGTTGCCAACTTTTTGTGACAAATTGCTCCGAAAGTGCGTGATCCTAATTTTCGAGTAGGTGCCGAATTAGATACCTACATGATTTAATTTAAAAGTTTTATAAAAAAAAAACAAATAACTTGCGAGTTAATTTTTTTTCAATCTGTTTGTTCTGTAAAAATACAAAAACTACGATAAAAAGTATGCATATTTTTTTAGTTTTTCTTTATAGGTAATTTTTTTAATTTGTTAGATATTTTTTGGTTTATATTAACATCATCAAAATTCGTTTACCAGAAAATATAATGAAGTACAAACATAAACAAAGTCAGTAATTTCTAGAAAATGAGAAAATTAATTAAGTGGGGGACAAACATGGGCCAATGAGCGGTTTGTTTGTTTAGGAGCTGAGGCGATTACGGTTGGAACACGTACGGATAGATACCTATTATGTGCAAAAGATTCGCGATTTACTCTTCTTATTATGTGAGGCATTTTATATACGTTAACATATAATATCTTGCAATCACAAATTGTGTAAGCCATATAGGCTGACTATAAACCCTTAAAAAACAGATAAAAAATGTAAAACAATTTCTTAATGTGCATATTTTATTATAAGATGACGTAATTTAAAATGATTACAATTACATTTACTAGTAAAATACACACGATATGTTGAGTTATTCATATTTTATAAAACTTTTTTTTAATTATTTGTGACCCCCACAACCAGTATTAATAATATTCAAAGGTTTGACGCCGACTTCTGGCATGGCACTAGTACCTATTTGCATTAAAAAAAATCTAGTAATACAAGCACACTGTTGGTTATTCTTTTTTATTTATAAAGGCTTACAAACAATTTAATTAAATCAGCTTGATTTCATTTTGTTTTGAAGACTGTTAGCCTATTATCTATTTCGTTTTTTTCCCTCCGTTAATTCTAACCTCAAAACATAATTCCGCACACTCACACCCCCATCACAAAAGGTTCTCCCGAAACCCTCAGCGCTAAATAATAATAAAAAAAAACAAAGTTATTTAAATAAAACCAGGCACCCGCGCTCTGTGTCGCATAAATTGCCTTCATTAATTTCCGGACCCGCGAAATATTGTCTTGAAAGGATAATCAAATACAAAAACAGGGAAATGGCGGTGCGTCATTTCCATACATTTTTCCCTCCCCGTCCCCCTTTTTCGTTCCATTTCGTCCCCTTTTCCGGTCCCAGCGACCCCTTTATGAGTCCTCCAATTACAATTCAACGGCCGAGCTTAAGGTCGCATTAGAGAGAATGGCAATGGCCGCAATTATCTATATACCGCTTATATACATCTCTAATTGAAAATATGTACCTCTAATCTAAATTTATAACTATAAATTAGCCATCTGTTTTTTTTTAAATTTATAGTAATAGATGTTATTCTCGATAAGGAGGTCCGATATAGACTTTGAAATGATTTATCTGTGCACAAATCGGCAGTCTCAAAATCGGATAAACTAGACTTAGAATAACGCAAGCTTAATAAGAAACATTTCATCCAGAAAACAGTTAAAAGTGACAGCATTTAACTATAATTTACTTAGACCGCGTTAAAATATGAAACTGACCTGTAATAAAATAATCTAAATTTAACAATTGTAGTAGCCCGACTAAATATATAATTCTTTTTACTCCTAATTTCCCAGGGGATAGTATCCAATGTCCTCGTGTGCGATACTTTGAAAAGTTTTAATTTAAAATGTGAATGCTATATCTCCATTATTCATATAATGTCCAAAATTAGTTTTAAGCTAATTTTAATTAAAGCTCTGAATTAGCAACAGTATTGGAGTATTTTCTTTTTATTATTTCTTTCTACATTTTTTTAACGTGGGGCTCGTCGGTGTCAGAGGCACCGAGTGCGCCCCGAACATCGGAATACCCACTAAAAAACCAGCGGTACCCTTTCCGTCTTAACGAGGAGCGCCACGGGATCTCTTGCGCATGCTACCGTCACGCTCTGACTCTTTTTCTACCTTCATTAATTTAAGTTAAATGTAATGATTGCGTTACAATTCTATTGTTTACACAGATAATACAAATATAATAGTAATTATCGTATTTTTTGTTCTTAACTTTTAACATCAGTATCGAAAGAAATAAAAATAAATGTATAAATATACTAACGAACCAATGATATAAGTATATACTATACTAGAATTTCTCAGGTATATACTTAAACTATTTAAAAAAAAGTTATTTCGTTTTATTTATTTATTAGATCACCAACAAAGTACACACAGATACATGATAGCACACAGTTCATAAAATAAAAAATAAAAGAAGTGGTACCTCAATTACAGGTGATAACTGCATGAACAGTAAGGCAACATATACATTTTCGTAAGTCTTGTACAAGTTTCGCTTCTAACAACGAAGGATTATTTTACGATCACCATAAACGTATAGTGTATAATATAAATAATAGAATAAAGAGGTTTATTACAATTATTTATATTGTAAATTATGCCTTAGCTTGCAATTTATGGACCTTTTCTAAAAAAACATATTGCCCGTAAAGGCTGATATATTTTTTTTTTTATTAAAAGAATCATTTAAGTTCATTTTAGAATTTAGTATAGGAACGCTTTTGGAAGGAATTATTATCATTATGAAGTTACTAAAACTAATCTTGCTCACACTGTAGACATTGTAATAAGGTCGTATATGATCAGAAAACCATAACGAATATATATTATGTAAATATATATTATGTATAACGAATTTGCAAATTATAAAGGTATTGCAATGAGACATCCAAGAAGAGCTTTGAATTTATTCTATCAAGTTTTTTCACTGTAATTTAGCGGAGATCTTAACTATAACGATTTATCAGATAATATTCACTCATAATGCTCACTTTCATTGTAGATTAATTCAGATATCATTGATGTTGTTTTTATCTCAATTAAAGTAAAATCGCTAAAACAGAAATAAAAATTTTAATAGAAAATATTGACTTTGGTTTCTCAAATATTTCTAGAATAGGTTTATATCACTATAGTATGTACACTAGTTATAGACAAGTGTCTAATTCTACCTACAGTTAGCAAGCACCTCCAAATCCCTCTACTTAAAATTTTGCACCAGCCCTTATAATATCTGTACACAAACCTCGTTTTCTATCTACGGTTTCATTTAAAACACTATCTTATTGTAAAACAATACGATTCATTTTCAAATAACATTATTTTAAAGACCGAACAAATTTTCGTTTCTCGTATTCTGAGTCATATTTTCAACGTGTGAAAGATGGTTTTTAAGCGGTCGAATACAAATTAGTCCCTGAGAAAAAGCGCGTTATGTAATAAAAACATTTATTTTACCCGTTTGCGAGTACATGAGTCCTCTTCCCCCTATATACAGTGATTTAGTGCGCCGGAGATCGTTTTGATAACTTTTTCATATTTCGCTCGGCGGAGCGTTATCTTAGTAGAAAACATGAAAGTCATATTTACTTTTTCGCTCAGTTCGTCCTATCGTTTTACTTTTGTTCGTCTATTCGCTTCTATTATACCTAAGTTTATTTTTAGAAAAGCTTTATACTTATTTCATTTCACATTTAAATAATGATAAGTATTTTTTTAAATTTCCTATTGCGATTTTTTGAAAAGAATAATATCGTGCATTCGAAATTCAACATTTTATTCATAAAAACATATTTAGCACAGCAGCTGTTTCGCGCTTAAAATTCGTTGCACAGATAAAAAATCCTTATTGTTATCTATTGAAGTCAAGCGAATATTGTAATGTTGTTTATCAAGTTGCGATCCGAAACCCGTTTCTGCAGCTCGGTGTTTGCATTCCGCGTACCTGTGTTGCAAAATTTAACCCTTCCAATGCTACACGTTTAAAAACTTGTTTCATTCGCATAATGCTGCTATTGGATAAGAACGGGTTGTTTGCTTGGATACAAAAAATAAGTTGCAATTATTGCAGCAACTTTTTTTTTGCGGTTCAAATAAAACGTGGATTAATAAAATGTTGAATGAATGCGTTATCGTTTGAGAATAATATTATTGTATCAACTTTATCAATTTCATTTTAATGTTTTGTTTGAAATATTAAAGATACTTTGTATGTGAATTGTACTAAAATTATAATAACAAGTAAGGCTCACCAACTTATCTGTCTATTGGCTAATTTATTAGGTTAGGTTTAAATTTAAGGATCTGCATCTCTTGGTCCTGGGTTAGATGATTAGAAAATTATTTGGTTTTGCTAGTAAGAAACTCTTAGTAACATTTCGTAGAAGTTAGCAGAGCCTACACTTATGCTTCCAAAAACTGAACTCTTTCCTGTCTTGTCGAGACATGAGAGTGAGGTAACAGAGTGCATCATGAATCCGTGAAATGACGTCACGAGCAATTTAAACATACGTTTTAAAAAATGATTTTATTAATAAAAACAACAACGTTTATAAAAGTTTTAAATGAATTATAAGACCAAAGTAGAAAATATAGGTACTTAAGATAAGCAAGTACGAAAGCTAACATTTTATTTAATTTTATAATTTGGGCGACATAGAAGATAATCAATAAGGTCCAATCTACTAACGGTAATGCGGTGGCTTCATTTGCATTTATATTAGTACCGTATTTTACTTTCATTACAAATATTTTTTATCTGTTTTATGTAATCATTTATGTAAGCTGTACTAAAATTATCGCGCCTTAATTCATAAATATATTTACATTTAAATAACATTTTTAAATTCATCAATTGGTTTAATATTGATTTGTGTTGTACTTATATAAATCCTTATTGTAAATAATTATTATGTAAATGATATGACTATGTGAAATATTTTGTTATTTTACATTATGTAAATATTTTTTTATTCTGATAAGCTTCCAACACTTAGCCTACAATAGGCTATTTTTAATCTGCATTCGTTTGGATTATTCCAGTTTTTAGGGAATAGAAATTTGTTTAAAAAGCAATGTTATATTTTTTTTGTTTGAATAAAATATTCAACGCGGGCAACCGATAACTCGAAAAATTAATACTTCCTTTATACTTAATTAATTATTATATTGAACATACTTCTGTCAGTTATCTGTGTGGGAAGAAATTTTGCCACGAATACGTTTAAGAATAAGTTTCATCCAAAAATATTTCACTTGAAACAATATATAACAAGGTTTATTACGTTAAAAAGTAGTTGTATAGATGTATTCTGCTAATTATGCCGAGCTTGTTTAAGCTTGTTTGAGCACTTTTAAAGTCCTGTTAGAGTATTAAATGTTTTATTACTGCCAGGTAGGAATGTATATTCGGAGAAGAACTTGTAAGAAACTTACAAGTTGAAAGAAAACTCTGATTGACATAGATATGTTAATTAATTTTAATTATTAATTATTTTGCATGAAAATCAACGAACACAGAAGCCGCGCCTTTGTCTCATCTATCTACATTCTAGCGTAAAAAATATTTAATAGATTTTTTTTCTCGTGTTTTTTTTTTAAATTAATAATACTTGATAAAAGTTTGGGATAAAACTTGAAACGTATTCGTGGTAAAATTCCATCCCACATAAGTAAGTTGTCTTGCGGTCGCTTCTTACACCGTTGAGTATAAATGTTTATTATAAAAACCATCGAAATATGAACCCTGTAGTGTTGCCCGATTAAAATACGCGAGTTTGACGATCACGTATTCAAATCAAGACAATTTGTTTTTTAATTACAAAACTTAAAAAAGAGCTAACGTAATTAAAAAAAAACATGAAATGTTCTATATTTAAATAACAATAATAAAACGTTATAAATGAAACGAATGCGCTGTTATGCGCTCCAAAAAAAGTCAGTTAAGTACATAAGTAAGCATCATAACAAAAGTACTTATGATTCGAATAGCCTTAATATAATTGTATACATAACGACCCTTGCAAAATTTAACTGTTATATTGATAACAAAAGGGTTAAGACCCCTTGCTTTGAGCTCAATTCTGCAACGAGAACGCTGCAACCTATTTACCTGCAAACCGATACATAGCTCTGCTGCAAATGTGCTCCCTTTTTTGCACACGAGATTCAAACCTGTTTAGGCATTTAATGCAATTGATATTTATCTTAATGTATCCCTTACACTGTTAGCAATAAGGATCATTTCTTTTGTTGTCGCAATGGTCAATTGTCGCTTATTTTCATTGGTGGGGATGATTTAAAATAGCGGTCGATTGAATCGCTGATTTCATTAGGTCGATATTCTCAATCGTCAACATGTAGTCCGAAAACGTTATACCTACTTTCAAAAAAATAATGTTGTCGAGTTCCAAATTTAAAACTTGAAGCTAAATTGCTTTATAAGTCTATTTTCATTAATGATATTACCTAAAGTTATTGATTGGTGCATAGTCTCGAGATGTGTCTGAAGAGTCCCTAAGTGGTAAGTTATTTTTTTTTACATTAAGCTTCAATTTATCTATTTTGTTATATTGTTCTTATTAACATTTTCAATTCATTAATAATTTGTTGTGATTGGATCAATATATGAACGATAAAGTTTTGACCAATCGTCATTGCTTAAAGCCGCCGTCGTTCATTTACTAATGTATTTTTTGAATTACGTTTGTGTAAAATCTATAAATTTAGACATGTGTTCGTTAGCGTTAATTTAAATTCAGAATACGTTGTCATTAACCCATTCAATGCCAGTGACCCACGTAGTGGGCTCACTCTTGTCGCAATTGCGGGCCCGGGAACCCACGTAGAGGGCTCATTTTAAAAGTAAGTTTTTCTTCGTAAAAATGCCATAATAAAAATCGACAACAAAATTATATAGCCATTTTAACAAGACCTATTTAGTATACGCTTTGGTTTTTAGTTTTAAACATATTTATTTTTTCAATAAATTTTATCTTCTTGCTAGATACCAACGACCCACGTCGTGGGTTCACTTGCAGGTGTAGAAAACGTTGAAAGAAATAAAATACAAAATAAAAACTTTATGAAGTTAGAAATGAAATATAAAAAAATCAACACTCTTATTTTGTTTGCTTTGGTGCGATATATTTTGTTTTTTCTTAAATATTTAAATCGTTTAGCTTTTGGAATATTTAATTCCAAATTAATAGTTATTAAAAAAAAAAACGCGCTAATTTAAAACCGCCATTCTGTTAATGGATAAAAAGGTACAGTAATTATCGCCGCGACTTGTTATTTGCTCAATGTGTTCAAATTTATAAGATTTCGTGTTATATTATTTAAAAGACCAATTAGAGATTTTTGTAAAATCAACTTTTTGATGCTAAATATTTATAAATTGGAATTGGCGTGAAGTTAAGACGGTGTCTTTACATAGAGAGCTGGAATTCTACTAATCTATTACAATAGGCATGATGACAGTATTAAAGAATTAAAAAATAAATGATTTTCGGGATGAACCTATTTTAAAAGGATTCATAAAAAGGATCCAATTTTAATATACACATTGAGATCAATAAGATTTTTAGTAAAATAAAAATATAAAATTCTGCAATCGGCCATTTTATTTAAAACACTAATCAGAGCGAATGACGTCACGCCTCGGTATCTACAACCTCTTCAACAGTTGTTGTCTTTACGTTTTTGTAAAGAAAATAAAACATCCGAGATCTATCCATGATGGAACAAGGTTTTGTTAAGGCAAATTCCTCTAATTTGCCCAGGATTTGTTGATGTTAGTAGAGTTTTTTTCATCAAATAAAGACTTGCTTATTTGAATTTTGAAATGTGAAAACTTCCTTGTAAGTACATTTTTATTTATCTTTAGTGTTATCATAGGTTTTTTTCTGTTAGCTATATAGTATTACTCGCATATGAAGAGCCCTAATATTTTCACCAGTAAGAACTTTTAAGACAATATTTCATTTAGCTCCACTAGTACTGAATTTGTGAATTTACATATTTACGAATACTTCAATAAATTAAATATATAACAAATCTTTATTAATATCTGAAGAAGTTCTTCGATCTGGTTGGCATTCGATTGTATTTTTACACAGAGAGACCGCACACCACTTGTAAGCTTTGGAATTCATTTTTAACCTTAAGAAATACGCAATACTTTCTGCCTTTCTTCGTTGAGTATAGACACAATACGTTTACTGACGTTTACTGAGGCGTGACGTCATGTACAGGCACCGTGACACCTGCAGGTGTTTTCGTGTGAAATTCAAAATAGATAAATAAAAATGCAATTATTTGCGTAAACAGTTAGTTTATTACTGAAATATAATTATTTTCAGTAATAGTACACGCGTACCTACATTATAGAAGGTTATTTCAAATTCAGTCATCATGCCTATTACGATACGTTCCACATTCAAGTCAAGTTAGATTATTCTATATTTATTTAGAATTATATCTATTAATTTAGGAGTTAACTTTTATACTAATAATAATAGTCCTCCAGACCTATTTCGGCCACGGCGGCCAATCTCAAGAGAGATTAGCCAAGTGAACAGAACATATTTTAGTGCACTATTGTATGCGCAAACACAGGTGCATTCTATTTCCTAACTCTCATAATTCGATGGGACGACAATCCGACACGACCGAAAAGAATTCAGGCGTAGGACCAACGGCTTTACGTGCTTTTCGAGGCACGGGAGTGTATACACTTCCAACTTCTTCTCAGTAGCAAGCCGGTGTCCAGACACCGGGCTGCAGCTGCTACTGAAAATTTTCGACAGAAAAACTCAATAACTTTATTGTACCGGCCTAGAATTTGAACCCGGGTCCACGGCCTTACATGTAGCCACTAGAAACACAGATATACAGATTGTTGTCATACTAGCGTAGGTTTAGAAGAATTGTTAAATCTACAGATATTATACAGTACATGAACATTAAATTTAAATAGAAAAGGCACACCATTGCGAATTAGAGACAGTGGAACCAGAAAAATTAAAGACAGCGGAATTGGCTATCATGAATAAGAATGGACTTTGTGTAATAGCTTCGACATAATAATAAATTATTTATTCCTTGACAAGGCGAGTTTTATTAGAAGGTGCAAAACCAAAATGTACAAAAAGACAATGTTCAATGAATTATTTATTATTATTGGCAAACAGCATGAAAACTACAAAAAGGTTGAAGACCACTGTCACATGATCGGAGCGAGTGAAATAACTTTTTGTTAACTTACTCATGTTTCATTGAATGCTCGTTTTTACTATCACTAAGCACGGGAACGCCTCTAAAAATACTGCTTATAGCAAAACGATCCGAAAAATATCCTATTTAACTATATTAGAACGTTTTCTATCACGAGTCGTTACCGTATACCAAGAACCCACGACGTGGGCTCAAGGCTATTATTATATGTATTGCCGAGGACCCTCCTAGAGGGTTCACTAACACAATGTATGACGGCATAGCGTTTGAAGATATGAAAAGTGTAGAGGATGCGAATGTGTTAAACTAATTTAAACAGTAACAATTATTAAGTGTGAAATCGATTTATATAAAATTGGCTTAACGTCTGTAAGAACGTCAAATAGGAAGATGTTAGTGAGCTGACCACACGAAAACCGATTTTATTAATAGGTTAATAAAGTTTTTTATTACATGGCAGTAGTATATGCTCAGTATATGTCGTATTTCAATGTGTTCGTGCAGTGTATAGTGTAAAATTACTTTGAAACTACTTGAATTGTATTTTTTCTCATTCTATTGACTTTTTGTTTCTCTATTTACTTAGTATTGGAGCATTGTATTTTCTCTTTCATTCATTTCTATATCTAGTGATATCCAAAGGCTGTTGTACACTTGTTATCCCTCATAAATTACACTTCATCTTATTATATACATTTTGTACGATTAGCTGAAGAGTTTTTCGTTTGTATAAAAGCAAAAAAAAAAACAATAACACGACGAACCACGAAAGCGAATAAAAGTTGTGTGACGAAACCACGTAGAGTATTTTGTAACACTCTTCATAATTTCATAATTAATCACTCTACACTGTAGTGTAAATAGTTTATTACGTGAAAAGGGATATCCTTATTTCTTTATTGACTAAATGTATTTTGAGTAAACCCAAATAAACAACTTTGACACCGATAATATAAGACACCGATATATATACCGATAAGATAATATAAGTGGCAGTTATATTACAGATAAAGATAAATTAATTAAGAACTCTTTATAGTGCGTAATACAGCAGAACAATTAGAAAATCACGCGCAATTTGTAAATCGAATGGAATAGGGAATAGTTATTTTCATTTCGTTTCTGGTAAAATATACTTTAAAAAGTATAGATAAAGATAACTGCTTATTCTAATTAGGGCATACATTAAAACCCATTGTCAATTATCAAAGAGAAAATAGTTTTCTCGATCTATAATTAGATTATACACAAGTAAAAAAAATACACATTATAATTTTATAGCAAAAACACGCTATCTTAAAGTTTGTCCTGTGGCATTCATAAAAATTAATAATAATTTATTCCAGTAAGTGTTTTACATTCCAAAATCTCATTATTTGTAAACTACGTCGAAAGTAAATGATGTATTCTACGATCACCGCATCAGAGGGGGAGGGGGAGAGAGGGCAGCGTTTGGTATAATATGATTTTTTATCATTAAAATTTTAAGTTAGCCTTTTCGAATGTATAATAGAAATTAAAACTCAATGAAAAGCACAGATAATTCACTCAGCCCATTCTAAGCTTAAAGCGAAAGTAGATAATAATATTAGGTATATACAAAATCTTCTCCAAAACCCCATATGTCTTCTGGAAACGACTTCTCATTTATTAATATTAAAAGAGTTAGATATGTATATATATATATATATAACTTGCTCGCGAAAACCTGACATATATTTTTCGTAGGTATTAATTAATCAATCTAACGTTCAATTATTATATACACAAGAGTATATGTATAACATATTAGCGCGTCCGCGTCTGCATCCGTATTTTGTGTTTTAAAAGTTCGAAAGAGGAGACAGATTAAATGTTAAATAATAATAATAAAAGGGCACTGCGTACTGAAGGTAGTTGTATAAAATTCAGTAAAAAGTTAGTCCGTTCGATGGACAGCAAGGAAACCACAGTTAAAAAGTGTTTATTTATTTTCGAGAGCGCACGCCATATGGGCAACGGATTGTACGCAAAATGACAACAATCGCACTGAGACAATTGTTGTTGTGTACTCCGGATCGACTTTGTGTTTTTTAGACTTGACTACGGTCCGTGCTCGGTTTTAATTTATTTATAGGTGAATCCCCGTCGAATTGTTCGCTTGTAGCCATATCTCTATGCCTGTTTATATATATGTTTATTAATATCAACTCGATGTATATAATATGAATATAAATTAATTTAAATAGGCTTAGGGAAAGGTATTATAGAGTTTATATATAGTTATTATAATTTATGTTTTAGGCAGAAAGATGCAAGGCGTTTGCCTCGAGATTTAGTTTTACTTACAATAATTGAAATTATTTGATATAATTTTTGACTAGATAAGCTTAGTAATGCTTAGCATACAATTCAATTTCGATCAATCGTACAAAATTTCCCTTTTTTAATATCTTAGATAAAAATAGTTGCTAAAGACTATAAACATTTATCTTTCAAAAATTAATGCATTTAATCACAATTCGTAAATAACGAATCATAATATTTAATTTATAAAACAAATAAAAAATTGTACGACCAACAACATACACCTCAGACATACCAATTCTTTTGTTCCAGAATGGCGCGAAAACGTTTCATTGACGGGCAGCCATTAGCCAAAGGAAAAAAATTGGCGCGTTTCGAAAATGGAACAATAACCTCTAACTCGGCCACGGGCGCTCCGTAAAAAGACAACTCGCTCCAATATTTGCTGCACGGCGCTCGAACATCGAATATTCTTTCATCGATGCAGTAATTTAGCAACGACATGTAACACCGGCTCGCGCGATGCTTTCACAGAGGACATTGAAGAATGAAAGAGACAAAAAATCTAAGAATTACTTTCATAAAAATATAATCACTCATAAAGATACATAGTCCGTGAATCACATAAAAATAATATCTTATTTTTAATAAAATTAGCATATTATTTTCAATATCTAAATGTTAACGTAAATTGAATTTTGCATCTTAGTATCGCATAATCAGTGCTTCTCTTTCTCTTGATTCAAAACCATGTTTTACGGAACGCCTAGGCTTGTTATACCTAGCACTTGATATGTATCGATTCGACCACTTCGACTGAGTGCAAGTGAAAACGGTGACATGCTAATAGTGATGTAACGACTCCAAAACGGTTGTAACGTTTACCGATACGACCGCACTATTTTCAACTACGTTACTTTTTGATTACTTTTTATTACAAAAGTTTAGGTACTTATTTGGTGTTACTGAAACTTTTTTTAAACATTTGGCGTGTCATTGCACAAAGTTTGATGGAACTCAAAATAGGCTAAAAATTAATTCTTCCATTTTTATAACGGCATTAAAAACCTTTTATATGTATTACGGTCATTTAAAGACAGCTGCGTAAAACAAACAGTTTCTATATCAGGAAGTATCAAAAAACAAAAACGAATTGGTAAATATAAGTTTGTTTGGCTTTCTCAAAATCGATATCTATATGTAATCAATATCCGTTCCGGATGTTTGTTAAGGACAGAGTTGGACCAACATCTGTTTCGGACATGTTACCTATCTTAAAAATATTTGTTTTAAGAATAATTCGAAAATCGTTAAATTCAATACCAGTGTTGCCATTTTAAGCAATATTAATTAATGATATGATCTAATCTCATACTATTTGCAAGATAACGACAGGTTTTTCAAACAGAATTATTTGTGTAATTGTTTAAATACTAACGGTTAGCTTATAAAGGTTGCTTAGCGAATGTTTAGTTAAACACTGATTTTATTCTTTCAGTCATCTTTATCTGACATTCGAAATAAGACAAGATATTTAACCCATTTTTTAATGTACAATATAAATTGCCTTGTTCTTATTACATGAATACCAAAATTTACAAACGTAAAACAGAATTACGGGGAAACAGAATTTTTAAAATTCAAGTGACAATTTTTTTGCGAGAGGTTAGTAATTATACGAAAAAAGGCGCGTTGCGAAACGCCGCCATCTTGAATCCGCGAGGCGTCACAAGCGACCTTTTTGTTAAAAAAAAGGCCTAAGTCCGAGTATAATACATACGTATTATGTGGGAGACAGCGGTGATTAAGTAGAGAGAACGGTTTTAGCAAGAATGTACTTTAAAACAATGAAGTAAAGTTCATTTTTCATTAAAAAAGGATTTCGTTGTTTTTTCCATTTTAGCGCATAGGGATCGGCGCGGCACATTTAGCGGTCCCACCCTCGTAGGGAAGAGATTTCTTATATGGTGATATATTATTAATATCTGTGGGGTTGCGGAGTAAAACTGTGTAATGGAAATGGAAACGAAGCTTTATCACTGGACCCAATGCCGCAAATAGCACGTTTCTACAGCCAGTTAGAAATATTATTATTTTTCTCAGCTACGATGTTTTAAGTATTTGTACAGACGAATAATCGTATATAAATATATACGATTATTACACGACTGATAATATTTAAACAAACAGTTTTTAGATCATATTAAATAGGCTGAATAGTTTTAGATCAATGCTTTTTCATAATTTGTAATTTATGTTTTTTTTTTTGAAAATAGAATGTAGAATAAACAACCTTAACTGTATAATTGATATCGTTTTAAAAATGTATTCGAGAATGTCTATTTTAAATTCGCACTGGAATTTTAAGTAAAATATTTTGATTTGTCTCTCATTCGCTTGCATTTAGTTTTGCGCGGGAAAGATAAAGTTTTTGTTGTGTCGCCTCGCATAATGCCAGCATTATTTAAGGCTTAAGACTTAATGTTAATATTTGATATAACTTATTCATGCTGTAATTATATTAACATTTAAAATTTTTACTAATAAATTTGAAACACTGAATTAATTTGACGTATTTGAAACTATTCAGTCTCAGATGAAAAATTAATGAACTTGATACTTTTAGTTATTAAATGTTTACACCAATGATCATGAAATTGACATCTGCATTATTTAACATGCATATATATATGTATTTAAATTAATGTTTCTTTGATAGAAAGATCGAATGTTAAATTATCAAAATGGTTCATGCGCTCTATATAATTATGAAATAATTTCATAATAATTAATTGATCAATTATTTAAGTCTGTTTCTAAATTAAAATTAAAGGCAATATAAGTATTACATTTCTGAAATACTAATAGATATGAATTTCGACAATGCGTTGTATAAAACAAACTCATATTTCACAACTAATCTGCAAAATATAAATACACAAATCACGCTACAAATACGAAAAATAAAAAAATTGTGATGTATATCTGGTAAAAAAACATTATATAATTTCATCTTTTGACTATACTTCACCTCACGATTTAAAAAAATGCCTTAAAATATAACAATTTTAACACGAAGAAAATATTTTTGGCGTAATAATTTGTTCGACAATAAATAAATAATTAATTCATTTTTGTTTTATTTAACCATTTTCTGTGTTTTCACATCTTACGATCAAATGATTTTGTATTGATATTTACTTACAGACATATTTATGTCATAGCAATTACAGATAAAAAATAGAAAAACAAAAGGCGGTATCGTATATGCCTTTATAAATATTAAAATATATTACACACACGATAAATATTAAATAAATATACGCTTATTTTAACTCCTATTAAAGTCTCCAATTCCAACTCTAATTACTTCATTTTAGTAAATAATTTATGCTATATCA
This sequence comes from Nymphalis urticae, assembly GCA_905147175.2. Lineage (NCBI taxonomy): Eukaryota > Metazoa > Arthropoda > Insecta > Lepidoptera > Nymphalidae > Nymphalis > Nymphalis urticae. The sequence goes on from LR990002.1 coordinate 3,338,359, forward strand.
TTCAATCTCCTCTGTCCTATTGGTTTAAAAAAAAACATTTATATAAAAACTGATACTAGATATATGTGCAATATTTATTTATAGGATGATTTTAAATTATTTTTCGATTTATAAAATAGACTCTATCATCTATTAATAGAGTCTGTATTCACTTAATCAATGTCACCCTTGTCTAGGCACCTAACTTACAATAGGGGACTAAACTATTTTCTATGAAGGGTTCTTTATTTGAATATTTGTACTATGTACTTATATATTTATTCAATTTTCTAATACGTGATTGGTAGTTGGGGTTTGTTAGATGCTTAGTTTTTTTGCAGTTAATGTAGTACATATGATCTGGATTATTAAGAAATGAATGGTGCATATTGAAGTATATATATTTTATTATATATTTTTGCCTTTTAATCTTTTTTTATATGAAGAAAAACTAGCCATTTACAGAATTCTATTTTTTTAATATATAAAACTCATAAGATTTAAAAAGAACTATTAACAATTCTTGTAAGTGTTTTATACGGCAAAAGAAATGGTATCCAAAGGCACAGAGCAATACCTACAATTAGAGTAGTTGGAGCAACAAAAAAAAAGATTTCCCCAGTACCCATACAAAATACGACTAATTGAAAACTGTAGGTATATTTTATATAAAAAAAAGAAAAGCATATAGAACCAAACCAATTTGTTTATTGATGTATAATTTAATTATACACAATATTTAATGTAACGAAATATACACAGATAAAAATAAAAAATAGATACTGCACAATCATGACCGTGTCGAATGGTGGCAAAAATTCTGACTTTCCTCCGTTGGATTCGCCGCCCTGTGACCCGTGAAGGCAATGAGACCGAGCGATGTTATATATTTTATATTTATTTCTTTCTACAGGTTGTTCTGAAACGAGGTCTTTAACTACAAATGGTATGAATATATAATTTTCAATTAGGATGTATATTTGCGATCTTCGATTGTTTTTTTTAGCTATTTTTATATAACACTTAACTCATAATTGCACAATTTGGTCTTACTTTAACCATTGTTTACCTTTTTTATAGTACCTATGTTTTCTATTGAGTACCAATATGTAACGTTTCTTTTTTTTTAATTTGTTTTTAATTTCTGCTTAGTTATTATTTATGTGCTTGCTGTGGCTTCCTTTAATCGAACATATTTTAAAATATTATTCCTCGATGTAATGTACTCTTAAGTGTGTATCCTGTGTTGGAGATCCTCAATAAATAAATAAATAATGTACTGGTGATAGGGCTTTGTGCAAGCTCGTCTGGGTAGGTACCACCCACTCATCAGATATTCTACCGCAAAACAGCCGTACTTGGTATTGTTGTGTTCCGGTGTGAAGGGTGAGTGAGCCAGTGTAATTACATGCACAAGGGACATAAAATCTTAGTTCCCAAGGTTGGTGGTGCATTGGCGATGTAAGCGATGGTTAACATTTCTTACAGTGCCAATGTCTAAGGGCATTTGGTGACCACTTACCTTCTATAAAAATAAATAAATTTTTACATTGGCTAATAATTTTTATATGTAAAAATAAACAGACCTACCTACTAGAACCGACCTGAGTTTCTATGGTTAACCTTAAAGGTAAGATACGCGATATCTTCCTTGTATTCCGAGTTATTTGATAAACGCACATACCTTTTATCGCAAGCCTTATTTCCAAACGCAAAGAAAAAAATTTCAAATATCTTACAATATAACAAAAGTGTTAGTACAAATTGAAAAATAAAAGTAGCTATTATTTATATTAGAATGTTTAAATATTATTATAATAAGAAAAATAAAACATTAATAAACTGTTTAAGCACAAAGGCTACGAAGTAATGACCTGTACTTACCTATATATTCTACATCCGAGATTGTCCATTGGCCAGGACATCTTACATATGTCGCGGTTTCAAAACAAGCAAGAACCAATCCGTTTTAATTTGCTTAATTCGTTCGATGTGGTGGTCGGTGAAACAAAACATCGTGCATAAATATGTTGGATGAAACACAAACTTGCATAACCAGCATTGGAACAACGTGGTGGAATGAGCTCCAAGTCCTCAAAGGGAGGACAGACCTTACCCCAGCACTGATCTGCATTCACTATATTTTAATATCTAGTACGATAATAGTTCAAATAAATAGTTGACTTCCTTAACATATATCTATACATATAAATAAACGCATCTGTCCGTGATATTGAGATAAAGGGACGCATAAAACTTTAACAATAACCAAATTTTTGGTCTGTAATGTACATAACACAAAATTATATATATTCGGAATTACTTAATCGATTACAGTAATACTTTGCAGACACATAAAAGACTTTACGGGAAATTATTCAGTGACGGAGGGAATATGTGTGTGCACCAGTTTGCACATACGCTATTTGTATTGCGTATCGGTATATGCCTATATAGTATGTATATATAGTGCGTACGCATTAAAATATCCCCTATGTATAAATTGAAGTAACCTATCTAATTCCTGCCACGGTGACCATTCACATTGAAAAAGCAACTGGTCATATGTATATAATGATTATCATAAAGACATAATAACAATATATATACATATAAATATATATGACATATGTATTTAGTCTTAAGTTTCATTAAATACTAATGTATAAAGTCGTCAATGCACACGTGTATGGCATAATGATTATTTTGTTTTAAAATTATAAAACCGGAGCAAATATTAAATATTGAATAAAAGTTAAGAAATCAAATATAACCCGTGGCACGGACGTACTTCTGTGAAGAAGTTGTAATTCAATAAGAATAAAATCCATCTCCTAAAACCCATTCTCATCTTACTCGAAACCAACATAAAATCAAATTACCCGAATTAATTTCGAAATAAGTATGGCACAAAAACTGTATTATTTGAAGCAAAGATACAATTCCTTACCAAACGATGTTATAAATGTAAATTCAATTAATATACTCAAAAAAAGATTAAAAAGTTATTTATTAGCACAAAATGTAGACTTATAAGTTATGGTATAATACTTTATATTTAATGGTATTTCTTAATTTTAAGTGGACTTTGTGCTTTTTTAGGAAATAAATGTCTTAAACCTTAAAATATAGAGTCATTTATATAAAAATAAATGTTATATAATTACTTGCGACTTGATATACATAGGGTTTCCGGTAATTTCATAACGCGTCTAACGATTTGAGCTGATTTCTGAGGGAGATCAATCTTAAATGGCTTAAAACCAAAATGATCATTAGAAGTATTATTATTTTATAATGAATACGCTATTCGTACTGTGTTGATTTTAAAAGGGTACACTGTCTGTTCATTTCAACAAATATAATTTCAAACTTACAATATTATTATATTATTAGTACTGTGCTAAGATATCACTATCCACCAGCTCGAAGTGGAGTTTAAGAGAAGAGGGCTATTGCCGAGCAGTTTGTTTTTTATGAATGATTAATTACAAGTGGTTAATGTGGTATTTTTTCTTCTTTCAGACAAATGTTGATGTCTTAAAAAGTTCTGGTCGAACAACCATTTTTTTATACATATCGTAATTCGAAGTAGTTCCTTTTTAAGCGGAAAGCTTATGTTAGAAGTGGAACTGCAATAAAGTGAGGGCTCAAGATCGAACCTGCAACTTCCTCATACTGGCTGCTCGTATGGATAATCTGGGTTGTCAAGGAGTTTTACAATTTTTACAAAATGTTTTAATTATGGTTGTTTCATTCGTGTTTCAAAAAAAATATAACCCCGGAGCGAAGATTTTCTCACACATCTTAGCATTCACATAAACGACCGTTCTATATGAAAAAATATTCGTATATTTCAGTAATTCTGAAAAAATAAACTAACAACTTCTTACTCTGTATACTAATTATGTAAATTTCTAGCAACCTCGTGCTTTTAATACTTTGTTTGTACGTACGTCTTCACTTCATACCTGTCTCCTCCTTTCCTTTTGCCGGTTCTTCTCGGTAGAATCTACATTCTGAATCGGTATAGCTTTACATTTAATTTCATACAAATCATCACGATTCAAAAATGCACTTTTACTTAAATAAATAATTATTTGATTTGATTCTAAAAGTTTCTGTAAAGCCTCTCAATTAGGAACACACTTGAATTGCTAAGCGCTGTGAAAGGGTTCACGTTTAATCAGAAGACAAGTTACTCGGACTCTCTTGAAATACAAAGCAAGGCCCACGAGATGATGTTGTACAAGAGCATTGCTTGATCGCGATATTGAGTTCTATTAATGATTTCAGAAAAAAAAAATTGAAGTTTTTGAACGCCGTAACTCTTTAATTTGAAATTGGAATTTTTAGTATTTCTTGTGGTTCTCTAACTCCAAATTAAGTGGTAATAAAAAATAAAAAATAACTCGTTTAGCTCAGAGTTAAAATGTTTCGTTAGAAACGTTTCATTTTGAAACTATATTTTGTTTGTATTTGTAACTGTTTATACTGAAAAAGTTTAATTTAATTGCTTTGTCTGTAAAATGTCTGACGAGTTAACTTACGCGTCTTTTACAATCTACATGTAATTAATTCCAGTTACGTCCGGTTTATTCCGGTTTTCCTTTTCTTCGAAAATCAACCTTGCTTACACATTATCCAAATTAGCGAAACATAATATTCTATAATGTAATATCTTTGAAAACAAAGATTTTTGTTAATCGAACAATTCTGTTACGTTGAAAAATGACTACCAAAATAGTATTTTGAATTTGGAATTATTTTCTATTTTAAAAAATATATAAAAATTGTTCAATAATTTATTTATCAGTATTATATATATATATTTTTTTTACATTAACAGAAGTTATATTTAACTAATTTTTATGAAATACAAAATTAAAAGAACAAAATACTTCGGGCTAGATAAGCGCCAGCTCTTGGGACACCAGAAGTGTGGACCAGTTTCTTAGAAATATCTTTTATGATTCTTTTTGTATCGGAGGACCATGGACCCAAAGTTTCAAAACCCAGCCCCGCAAATTCATATTCGTTGGATAAAAGTGAATATTTGCGGCGCTTGAGTATTTGAGCAGCTTCGGCGGCTGCACTGGCTTAAATAAAATTAATAATAATATTATAAACACAATGGAATAATATCAATAATTATAAGTTAACAAACTTTATAAATATCAGACGTGTTTTTGCGAAATTATTTGAAAACTTTTAATTTTCTAGAAAGAGATTAAATAGAAAAAAAAACACTTATATATATCAATATTAATGTATATGTAAATTGGATATACAACTGTAAAAACAATACAAAATATACTTATTTTAATTAAAAAAAAATTGGTGAATGCTTTTTTTTTATTCATTCTTTTTTTTTATTGTTTAAGGTAAGCAAACTGGTAAGTGAGCCACCTGATGGTAAGTTATCCTCCCCTCATAAACATGAAGTGGAACACTAAAATTTTAATAATTGCTGTTTAGCGATAAATATCTGATAAGTGGATGGTACACACGATACACCCCTCACGAGCTTGCACGCCAAAAAGGTTGTGGTCATGGCTGACCCGATTTTTTTCCGCTGAAAAGACGTATTTTTCGTTTCCCCACATAATTTGTGGGACTGACAGAATACCCACAAAAAACAAGCGGTACCCACTCCGTCTTTTCTAGGGGGCTCCACGGGATCGCATGGGCATCCTACCGTGAACTACATTACATTCATACAAAGGAAAAACTTAAAATAATAAATGTATGTAGCCCCCGCGGTTGCCTTGCCCAAGCTTAGATCGCACTTCTATCTCTAAACCTTAGGGGTTGTGGGCATGCCCACCGTGCCCACAGCGGTGGTTCTGCTCCTGCTTGCACAAAGATCTACCACCAAGTAAAATTCTTGTAAGATTATTAATCTAGTTGGATGGTCAAAGTTAGAAAACTATTTATGCAGTTGAACTCATTGTAGTTAAAAAAGCGCCTGTATAACTTTCCAGAAAAACTAAATTATGTTTGTGTTTCGTGTTTCTCAACAATATCGATTTTCATTATGAATAATAAATATATTTCCCGTTAGAGCATTGTTCAGTTAGCAACAATAATAAAAAAAATTAAAATGTTGAATACATAAAATGAGCTCAGAATTTATAACATAATATAAAATAAGGACGAAAAATATTATAATCAATGTATTTTCATAGAAAATATAAAAAATAAAATTATATCAAGCTATCATTCGTTATTGTTAGATGACAACAGATAATATTTTTTATTCAAAATGTTTATTACCCTATTAAACTTTAAAACATAACATAAACTTTCTTAACCAAACATCTTATTTGATTTGCTACTCTACGATAGATGGCGCTCTACCTAAATCTTAAGATATAAAAAGTAAGTTATTCACTATTCATTCATAAAATGAAAATTAGGCATATAGACATTAAATTATATGCCTTTTAAAGGGGAAATTCTGTTTTTTTTTTAATCAAAAAAATTTTCTTGAAGTAAAACACAGATGGCGCTGTCTATCGTGTCTTAGACGCTTGTTAAGATTCGATATAAATCAAAATAAAAGTTGTTTTTCTTCAGTTGAAATATTATATTACATATCACTAATAGTTTTAAATAAATTTAATTTAGAATGAGCATGTAGTATACATTAAAAAGCTAAGATTTTGGTGTCGAACTTTTATTTATATTTTCTAAATAATTCGTGTAAAATTTACCGAATAAAATATAATAAAAAAAATCTTTTAGAATTTATGTGATTTAAAAATAAATATATAGGTAGGGATGTTTATTGAAGTTTTATTTTTACAAATATATATTTTTTTCTATTCAATAATGTACCTATTTCAATCACGGTTAAAAATATATTTCATAGAAGTCGATATGTCGTAGAATAGGAAATAGTTACTTTAATAATAATTGCTAAAATTTCATTTAGCAGAGCGGGCGTATAACTGCTACCATAAAGGTAGACCCTAATTAAAAATACACAACCCATATATTATTTAACAAGTATTCCACTAATATGGGGACAAGAGACAAGACATTTTCAATGATAAATTCTTAACTGGCTTAATAATTAATTGTATATATAAAAATAATTTTCTAAAGAAATATTTTTTATTATTAATAAAAACATGCATAAAATTTAACATTTTATTAATACGTTAATATGTCCGCTAATTTCTTCAAAAAACTACAAGTTTTTGAGATAAGGCTCAGTTAATATATAAACAGTTAATTAAAGATCTTTAACAAGAAACGACTTAAGCCCTTTCGATTATGACATTAATTATCACGTCATAATGTAGAATAGATATTTATTCATATATGAAACCATGAACGTCTACGAATTCGAATCTTGTAGACAAATTCTCACCTCATTTCATAAAAGTCTGTAAACATCAACACAAGGGATTTTTGTTTTGTGTTATAATGATGGAGTATTTGGAGAGGGTGCTGCCCACCCAGACACACCCAGCAACTAATAAAAGCAATGATTTGTCCGTGTTTATTTTATATCTATTTAAATATATTTGCCATGCAAATGAATTCGTTCTATTAGCGCAAAGCGGTATTTAATCAAATGAATCTATTGAACCGGACAAAAATCATCTAAACGCTTTAAATAGTTCCAGCATCATTCTATTTTATTTTACCAAAATTCAGTTGCTATTTGCCAGCGAATATATTTTTATATAGAACAATTATGTAAGCCTGTGATTAATCAACGTGAATAGCAACCTGCCCGCGTTATTGCATAGCTCTATTTACTCGTTGTATAGCGGTGACATCTCATTATATACCGTTCCTATGTATACGCCCGCGATCAGCTATCTAGGACGTTTGCACGCAAAAATCTAGTACTAGGTGCTTGCCCCCGGCGCCGCACACACTCGCATCGTCCCCCACACCCGCACACGCGCTCGCCAAGGAGTGAGACTGCGTGCGAGAAAAAGACAGGCACAAAAAACACCCGTTGGTGTGAGGCGCTGCCCCCAAAAAAAGCACCAAAAACGCAATCTGCGCAACTTTCCGGCGCAGAATCGTTAACGACTCCCGCTCTCTTTATCGTGCACGCCGTGCCTCCTATATTTCTATTTTTTCTCCGCCGACCATTAGACGTAAGACAGTTTTTTTGCCATACAAAAACGCGCCTTCGCTGCTGAACATACAGGCCACATTAGAGCGTTGATACGTGGCGTATATCTTCGGCGTCGGCCGCGGAACGCACACATTCGCACCGGAACAGAAAATAACGATCGCATTTTTGACCGAAAAGGACGGACAGATGGCTGAAAAGAGAAGAAAAAAACGACGACCATTTTGCTTGGCGCACCTACGACGCGGCGAGGTGAGGTTTATGTATGCTATCTTTTTTTGAGAAAAAAAGCCAACCAAAACAAATGCACGTGGCCGGGTGTTATGACCGACGCGGGAAAAATTCTCTCTCCCGCTAAGAGATGCCGTTGCTGGCGCGATTTTTTCCCGAGAGCAATTTAGTTATGAAAAAAATGGGTGGTGGCGCTTCAGTCGCTTCGTGCGCTTAGCTTCATTGAATGTAGTTACTGACCAGTTTTGGCCACACTAATGAGTTCATATTCAACGTGATTACCGAAAATAATTTAGATTAATTATGCCGTTAAACAAATGATGAAAAACATTATAAAATGAACGGATGTACAAAGCCAAATCGATTTTGCATATTTTATAACAATTAATAAACTACGTAGAGCATATAATATTAAAACAAAAAGCTGGCATAATAGGTATTACGGCTTATATGAATGAATAAGAAATATTTGTATGAAATAATTATATGATATTGTATAATTGATAATTAGGTTATAAGCGTTAATTATATGGGGATTTTATAAGAATTCGCCGACTATACAATACATTAAATAAAATTAAAAAATATATAAATACTTGTACGTAAGCCGTAACAAATCTTATTAATTAAAATATTACAATAGTTTTTTGAATACATTGATGAACAGCTTATTGTATTTATAGTTGGAGATGATCGAAGATGTTCGTTTTCACTTACAAGTCATTTTTTTACGAATTTATTATTACACATTCGTTTATGGCAATATAATTAATTATACAATATGATATATCGTTTCTTTTGTATATTATTGATTATTATATAAATTTTCTATCAGGCAAAAATGAGGAATATTTTATTATTATTTATAATTTAAAAATCATTTTGCAGAGGGGATTGCGACAACTCAGTGACTGCAAAATCTAGCTTAATATCTATCAATCTTGTGTTCGAATGCCGTCTATATAAAATTATAAATGTTACTTTCAATCTCGGTCTAATGGTTCATGTCTTATGATGTATTTTGCTTTGAAAGTCGCGTTAAGCCGTCGATATCATTAATCTTACTAATATTATTATATATAACATGTACGTTTGTTTCCTTGTGTAATGTGTATGTTTTTTAATCGATGATTTAGTTAATAAAAACATCTGTCATTACAATATTTTTTAATTAACGAATATTGAAGTCAAGAATATATAATGAAAATCATATTATAATTATATGTTATATGATAATCATTAACTTATTTCGTTAATAAGAAATTTTGTTGTTATTAAATATGACTGACTCTAGCCCTCCTTAGGCTAATTAGGAAATAGTATTGTATAAAAACCTATAACAAATATTGAGTGGAGTTATAAAATGCCAGTATACTAAAAGTTACACGAAAAAAAAATTATCACGATAAACAGAATATTCGGAAAATGAAAATGACAAAGACGGAGAAATTAAATTTAATATTATATAACACTTTAATTTATCCTGAATTTTATTTGTTGTTAATTGAAATAATAGAAAAGAAGAAATTAAAGAAATAATAAATTATAACTTTCTATATAAATAAGACGATCGTAATATTTTAAAAGATATGGTTTATATTTTAATTTATATATTGCTTTATATCAAACCTTTTTTTATGAATTATTGCTTACGTGCGTATTTTAATCCTAAAAAATATTAATATATTCTCAAAGCATATTACTCAATATTATATTATATAGATAATAAAACAACCTGAAAATCTTCCATGATTTTCGTGCAGAATATAATTATGTATATAGTTATGTAGCTGATGTTATTTAATTTAAGAAAACAAAATAACTACAGATGATTTATGTAGGATTTTATTTTTTATATATTTGAATGATTTAATTTAATAGTGTAAAACGACTTCAATAATGTAGTTATATTTCGATTTTATTTGGTTTATTATAAATCTTTATTGTATGTAAGCCGCTAGTCTACATTTTTGTCGCTCGGATTTTTGAGGCCGTGTCATTTTTCGAGCGTTTGTTTTTTTTTTTTTTGATTCGCTCCGCTAATTTTGAATTTAATTCTACTACATTATATGTCTTCATATATTATTGCTACTAATATCATTCTTACTCTTAAATACTATTACAAAATTTTACAGTTGTATTTATTTTGCGTCTTTGTATTGAAAGCGGATTCGCGAAACGCATTCTTCGATTCCAGTTTGCTTCTCGAAAACCACGATATCACCGTTCTCTTTTTATGCATGAGAATCTTAAACAATAGTATTGTTCAAAATATTATTGTCTTAGTCTATAAAAATTATCGTATTAATTTTTATCTTAAAATATTATTGCAATTGACTTACCTAAAGCGTAACACATGTTTAATAATCTGTTCGTTCGACCATCATGCAGAAACTACTAGAGCAAATTTGATGAAACTTGTTTCATTAGTTGTTGTTATGTTTTTTTAAAAGCGTAAAAAGCGTTTGTTTTTAAAAGATTTAATAATTAGAATATTGGTGTAATTTAATTTACTAGATTAATAATTGTGAAAAGTAAAGATACCAAATGGGGACTCTATTATAGACTTCAATCTGTACTCGATCGTGGCTGACACAAGCTGGTACCACACAGTAACAGCCTGTTAATGTCCCACTGCTGGGCTAAGGCCTCCTCTCCCTTTTGAGGAGAAGGTTGTACATACGGTACCACATGTTTCTTTGATATATATATATTTTTTTTTTATGCTATTTAAAGTGACCTTTCCAAAAAATAATTCAGTATAATTTACAACTATGGCAATACCAGCTAATAAAATAATTCATTCTCCGAAATAAATAACGTATATTACTCAGAAGAACTATAATTATACACATAATGACGACGATGATAATGTTACCTTTTAAAACTTGATAAAATTCGGTTAAAAAATTCATAATTTTTTTTTAAATTAATTATTTAAAAAAGAATAAACGCCTTTTAAATAATAAATTAATGAGGAAATCCATATAGATTAAAAAAATTAAACTATTACTAAGATAAAAGGAAAATTTAATATTATTAAATTTAAAATTTTAAAAGAAAGAAGATAGAAATTGTTAAGAAAAGATAAAAGTGACAGAAAAGAAAGAAAGCATTATGCGAAGCTTCGCGACCGCACCTGCAGCGGGAATTGCAAATGAAACAATATTATTGTAATATATTTTTTTTATTTACGTTGTTTTTTTTTAATGTATATGTATATAGAGTATGTAAGATACTAGAACAATTCAACTATTTATATTGCATTAAAGGATTTTGATAAAACTTTCGTATTATGTATTTTTTTTTTAATTTTCTGTAACGATCTATGTTTTTAAATATTTTGTATACGTATTATAAATTGCTTGTAACGAAAAAAGAAAATAAACTTTTAATAATATTTTAATTTTATGCTAATTATGATAACTATTATAAAGATCAATTTTCATTAGTTGTTTTTTTTATCAATTGCTTAAACAAAATATTTTAATTTTTCCCTCGTGAGTAAAGTTTATCTAGCGTCTAATAATAATACTGACATACAAATTATATTTTCATAAATAAACTAGTGAAATTAAAAAAAAAAGTTGAAGCGCGAGTGCAAAGCGTAAGCATGGCGTAGAACTGGAAGCTGTGATGTACCAGGAAGCTTACACATTTGATGATTGTATGCATCTGTCTCAGCTGTCATGTGTACACCGCTTGCCGCGTCTGAAATAAATAAAAAAAACACATTAAACTCACTCACTCTCATAAAACATTTGTATTATCTGATAAGCCTCAGGATTCACATTCGGCGTCTTTGTATCTTGAGGCTTGACATCTTGACTACGAGAACATACAGGTATATGAGAAAACTGGTGGAAGGGCTTTGTTCAAGCTCTTATGGGGTAGGTACTACCTACTCATCAGATATTCTACCGCAAAACAGCAGTACTTTTAATTTTTGTGTTCCAGTTTCAAGGATAAGTAAGAGGCACATAATATTACAAGAACTTTTTAATCATCATTTCACAGAATAATATTCTATTTCATAATGTAGATTCTACCGATAATAAGCTGGTTATAACTCAGTTAAAGTAGTCAACAAGTCAATAAGGTTGTAACTCAGAAGACGGTTACTGTTTCCGCCAATTAAGTTACAAAGCTTACAATACAAATTTTAACTAATTACAATTGTATACCCTGAAAATCAACAGATATTTACTTTACTACACTGCTCTTTATTATCTATATCATCTTGTATTATTATTCATTATTATTCATTGATCTTATGCATTATAATTACAAGAAAATGAAATTCAAGTTTGTCACGTTTTCGGGTGAAACTGTAAAGCGCTGTTACTTATATAATAATATATAACAAAACTAAGTACTGCATCTCTCTGGTATGAGTTTTACATATATTTGGTTTAGCACATTTTCCAGTTAGGTGTTACAAAAAAAACAACTCCAAGTTTATAAGTATAGATATTTATATAACTTTTTATTATAGAAAAAATATTATAAAAAAGACATATTTACAAATAAAATTTTGCACAAGCAAGCAACAAGATTTTTTCGACTTTGTTCGCTTAGAATATATCCCTGGAATTTTATTAGCATTGATAACTTTTATACTAATACATATGACTATTGGCTTACGCAACTTACTGGTTACGCGATAATTTTTCCGACATCTTCACATTTCAGGAATTTAACACCAATACTACTAGTACACTTAATGCTTAATGCAACTAATTAACATGAAACACCGAAACCATCCTCACGAATCACTCCGTACATTGGTGAAAACCGTCTAAAAATCCATTTGGTGGTTTTTGAGTTAATCGCGTTCAAACAGACAGACGCGGCGGAGAGACTTTGTTTTATAGTATAAAATTTTAATATAGATTATTGTTAGGAAACCTGCATGTGTCTAATTTCACTGAAATTCTGCCACATGTGTATTCCCGCATTGGAGCAGCGTGGTGGAATAAGCTCCAAACCTTCTCCTCAAAAAGGGAGAGGAAGCCTTTAGCCCAGCAGTGGTACATTTACAGACTGTTAAGCTACGGTAGTAAAATAAAATGATCTTATTTCCATACCTTATTTTAATGATAAATTTGTAAACGAACGTCCAGATACGAAGGTAACAGGTACAGGGAGGCTTGAAACTGTCCCGAGCCTGAAACATCATAAAATACTATTTACAATCAGATTTAATTAACGTGGGATAACAGTCAGACTAAAGTCAGTTCCTCTAACTTTTTTTTAATATTTGCCGGGAGGGCAAATGACTCTACTCCACCTGATGTTAAGTGGTAGTAGAGTCCAAACGCGACGACGGCCAGTACAGACGGGAAGAAGATTCTGCACTAGCCGCCCTCGCCTTGCCGGCCCGCAAGATGCCTCTTCACGCCTCGTTTGAAGGAACCCGGGTATACTATGATTATATTATCAGAGAAAAAATTCGAGAGATAATTCAGCTAGTTTAATGTTTTATAATAATACTTACATTTTATTTTATTTTTTAGAAGTCTCCAAATATGAATATCCAATAACACGTGACAACGTTCCCTGCAAATTGAAACATTTTTTTTTCGTTAATTATCTATGATAGTATATGATGTATGATAATAAATATAGATGGTATAAAAACGTGGAGATAATACTCATAGTTTTTTATGTAGGATATATAAATTTAAAAGTAAATAAATAATAAGTAGGTATTCATTTTCTTGTGGTTTCTTCTCGGTAGAATCCGTCCGTGTATCTTTACTGTTTTAGTCATTCTTGTAAAATGACAATCATAAATAAATATTTGAAGGTACATTTTAAGGTAAAGGTAAACTAATGTTTTTTTTTTTAATCTTTCGTAAGTTAATTATTTTATATTATGTTTCTTTTTTTAATTTTATGTCCGATATTAATAATAATATACTTACAGGTTTAGATCTTATTTTCATTATTTTCGCCTGTTTCTTGACTGACTCGACGCCGAAGCCTGTAATATTCGACTTTATTAAAAAGTTTCATAACATATCTTAAGGTCCACCATAAATTTGGCAAAATGCAGTGTAAAGCGCCTTCGCGAGCACGCAGAGTTTCCCTTAAGAAAGTACACAAATGTCCATGTACAACAATGTATTGACGAGACGATACGACCATTAGGTCGGCCAAAATAGCGCGCGGACGAGCAGACACGTATCCCCACGTTACTTTTTACGTCTTAAAAGCCCGCGCTTATTTGAAGATAGGGATTTTTTTGTTTTCTATTATGGAATTAATTACAGTTTAGGAATTTATTGCTCAAAAAAGAATACAATTAACTTTAAATATTTGAGAAAACAAGATCAACATATTTAAATATTATATATACAACACACGGACGGTACACAAGAATAAAGAACAACAAATCAAACTCATTACTTAAAATAATGTGAGTATGACAAAACCAAGATGCAATATTACGTATCGTTTGTGTTATAGCAATTAGATAGCAATTGATACTATTGTCTTTAGCTAATTTACAAATTAATTCACAAATTATATTTTTATTAATTAGCACTGATAATTACTCTGCGCTGCTCTTTACCAGATTTGCGGATCCGTTATATCATCATAAGGCGATATATTAACGATGTTATCATATTCAATTATATTTCTATATATAAACGAAATAAAACTTCAACTAATCTGATAATAAAAACCGATTATATTGAATTATGCGTGTTGAAAACATGCGTGGGATGTTTGTCATTCGATGGCGCTTGAACAGATTCGAATTAAATGTCGCGGGATAGAACAAAGGATACTTCTATATTTATTATTTTGAGAAACGTAGTTTCATAGTTTAGTAGTTTATTTTCCTAGTTTAGTGAGCGTGTTGAAGCTATGAATGAAAAGAAATAGACATATTTTTTTTTATAGAATAGGAAGGCGGATGAGCGTATGGGTCACCAACGCCCATAGACATTGGCAATGTAAGAAATGTCAACCATCGCTTACATAGCCAATGCGCCACCAACATTGGGAATTAAGATTTTATGTCCCTTTGGCCTGGAATTACACTGGCTCACTCACTTTTTAAACCGGAACACAACAATACCAAGTACTGCTGTTTTGCGGTAGAATATCTGATGAGCGGGTGGTACCTACACAGACGAGCTTGCACAAAGCTCTACCACCAGTAAACATAGTTTATTCATACTTCGATTGAGTTAAGACGTGAAAGCCTATTAAACAAACTCACGTTCTCATTTATAATATTAGAAAGGATTATTTATCAAATCATTGTATAATTTAAATATCTAATTTAAAAGAAGCAAAGACACGGTAAAAAGCCAGTATAAATGTATTTCATTACTCCTGAGATTCATAAATAGTCTGGTTTTCAAACTTGCCATTAAAACTTGTGCTATTGTGGCTGTATTTACCAAATATAATGTAGAATTCATATGGACTGCGTATGGATGTTTTGGAATGTAATAATGACTTATGTTTCTTCCAAAAACTGTCTAGACAACGACATATTTTTTCTAATAAATAGCTTACTAACATCCACTTCAAACTATCTATTGTTCTTCGAATATGTCCGATGCTGACGAAATGTGTATGAGTGAATGTATGAATGCATACATTCCAGAATGTTCTTTTCATATAAATATAAAGATCTTGCAAGGTTTTTAAGTAAGTTGCAAGGACATTTTGAATGCCTGTCGTTTCCCTTATTGGACGTCATTTATAAAAAATCGCTTAATTCTTCTAATGAATATCAATGATTCCAATCAATGCAAGAGCCGTTTTCAAATAAATGTCTTTTAAAACTCCATCATATAATTGGCGTTAACTGGTGGAATCCGCAATAAACCGGTTTACGCCGCCCTCCTCCGATTCGATTATCCTTTAGGTAAAACAAAATAACCGTCTATCTAACGTAAAAATAAAATACAATTTTCGACCTTCGCATCTTTGTAATAAAAGTTAATGATTATTTTTATATCGGAAAATCGTTCTGACAACTCCGTCGTGTCCAAGACACAAATGTGATTAGAAAATTCGTGCGCATAATATACAAAATTTGAGCACATCATCGCTTATGAATACATGTATAGGGGGTTCACACAGGGGACCGGACTGACGCTGTACAAGAGGACAAGTTCGAAATAAAGCGTAAATATGCAGCTGTGTGAGTGTAGTTTTGGTGAAATTCGCGAAATGTGGGCGGTCGCGTGGCCTTCCACAGTCAACGCGAAAATTGCAGATTACTGGTTACGTAATCGTTCGATTTGGATAGAATTATAACAATCTGTGGTAAGTCTATTATCGTTGAAAGGACACGGTTTAATTATTTAAAATTATGAACTAATTAGATCACGTGTATCTTGATACAACTTACGTCTTACAGCTACCACGATTGACAATGTCTAAGACAAAAAGTCTATAAAGTTAATAAGTCTAAAAAGTTATAAGAGACACAATATCTGGTCGGAGGCTTGACGACCAGCCAATCTATCTCATTAATCTTCTTTAGAGAATTCGATTTATAAAGTTTATGTGTAGTATTATGAAATACAACAAAATATTATTATGCATGGTGCATGTTAATCAGGATAGATACCACCCAGAAAAAGATTTGCCTAAAAGACCGGAGCCCAGCCAGCCAAAAATTATTTAATCTTAATCTAATCACTTTAGAATGGAAGACCTCAAATTTCAACGTGCCTAGGGGCCTTGGATCTTCAAGCCCGCAAATTCGTTATCCTACAGCTAAATATTAAATTTTGCTAATGTAATTACAAAGTGATAAATAATTTAGACCCGATCATGTAAAGCATGGTTGAGTGGTGGTAAGAAATTATAAACGTTTATCAAAAGGCAATTGTTCCAATCTGCCTGCCTATAAAATAAATAACAACTAGAATTAATTTTTTCTCACGAATTACGGATACAATTTTGGAAACGTGAGAATTGTAATATAAAATATTTCGATATCAAAAGGATTACACCGTTAGAATTTCATAAATTAACAGTAACACAAAGAGAATGAATTAATTTTCAAGGGAGACACAGAATCTTTAGAACCGGTTCATCTCACGGTGACCGGTCAGAGATCATTTCAAATTATAATGCGTATACCGTTCCCACAATCACGCATGCGCCGACCTTGTGACAGCGGCGGCCCTTTGACTTGACCGTTGATCTTCTATACTGGTTTATTGAATTTAGTTAAAGATCTTCCGTCCATCCGTTAGTAATTCATATTTTGCATAACAGTATATTACTGTTAAAACATTTTAGTTTTATCTATTTCAATATTAATTTGCTTAATTTTAATGAAATTGTATTAAATAAGCGATAATTAAAATAACCAATAACATACAATAATAAAATTAATTTGTATTTTTATATAAATTCTTGGTTTCATCTAAAACTTTAGCATGTACTATAGTGGACTGCTTGAATTCACATGATGGTAGTAGTGAAGGTGGCTCACTTGAGATGTTACATGTGTGGGCGTTTAGCACACATAAACATTTTATTCATAAATATATATTTATTTGCAACTAACATAGTCTTTACTGTTCAACATTTATTTGATATAAAATTAATATTTTTTAAATCCTAACTATTGATAATGAATTAAGATAAACCGATATTTTTTAAAAATATCAACTTTCATAGTTCCAATAAATTGTACCTACATCAGTACTGAATAAAGTATTACAATTGAACTTCATAAATAAAAAAATAAAACCATTTTGAAATTCGAATTGGTGCATACAGACTATAATGAAGTTTTAAAATAGTAATTTCGAGTAATAATGATCGCGTCGACTTTTCTGCGACTCGCTCTACAAATCTGCGGCTCAGTAGCCTTGTGTGTGAAGACTTAGCGTGTCTAATCCCATGTGAACTCAAAATTACAGCCCGCGGCGTCACTGACGTACATATATACGAAGATGTGTGTGTGGGTGTGTATATGTGTGTAAGGCGAAGTTAGATCGTCCACACTTTACCGCCGAGCCTCGATAGAAACGGTACAGTCTCAGGTGATAATGGATCGACATTAATTTAACAATTACAAAAATAATTTTTTTTTCCTATTGATTTTTATATTTTACTATTATTCTTTTTTATTTACATTACATTAAAGATTACTAAAAATAATAATAATAAAATGATATTAAAAATAACGACACGTTAATAAATTTTTTTGTTCCTATTTTAAATTAAAAAACTAAACATCAATTATGACGTACCTATTGATGTACATCGACGATCAATATTATCATATACATAGTTAGTTAGTATATACTACTATGTAAACGTTTCTTAGCGGCTGTTTACTAAAACACAGTCATCTACCTACCATTATTGATTTGACATCTGTTTAGAAATGCCAATGCCAAAAAAGCCGAGATGGCCCAGTGGTAAGAACGCGTGAATCTTAACCGATGATCGTGGGTTCAAACCCGGGCAAGCACCACTGAAGTTTTTCATGTGCTTAATTTGTGATTATGATTCGTCTCGTGCTTTTCGGTGAAGGAAAACATCGTGAGGAAACCTGCATGTGTCTAATTTCACTGAAATTCTGCCACATGTGTATTCCACCAATCCGCATTGGAGCAGCGTGCTGGAATAAGATCCAAAGTCTTCTCCTCAAAAAGGGAGAAGAGGCCTTAGCCCAGCAGTGGGACATTTACAGGCTGTTACCGTTAGAAATGTAATCGCCTTGAATATAATTATATAAACTCTGAAATTCGATAATAATACAAATTCATCGTCATGATCAATTATTATAAAAGATTTTAATTACCTAATGGGTGTTCTAATATATACATATTCATTTAAATACTGGTTGTAGGACTTTAAGCTAGCTCGTTGTAGGAACGGCCGAACGAATTATAAGTTAATCTTTAAAAAAAAACGAAAGTTTGTATTTTTTCTGGTCTAACGATAACGAATAATTACACAAGCTTAGACAATAAGTCTGTGTAATTATAAGCACGAGGTTGCATGTTGCAGGTTGTTGAAGCATGATAGGTTAGTTAATTAAAAAAAATGAAATTCATCATATTATTGACCATAAGGCGCCCAATCCAAAATCACCTTTGGGTGTACACTGGTCAGCTCCTAACATCATTAATCTAACTTTCGTGCTACCCTTTATAATAGTTCGGTCCGTTCCCTCGGGCGGAGGGTGGAGGGTGCAAGTATAAGGGTGGGTGTGGGTGTATTAACATACGAATTTGGCCAGCCTTCTTCTTAGGGGGGACGAATTTAAGTTTTGCGCCGTGTATTGATCCGGACGGTTTTCGCTAGTGTAATGATGCATGGCTTAGCGTTATCCGTCAAGCTTTCGGCCATCTTGTTTTTTGTTTTTGTTTAATAAATTTTTCTAAACATTTCTAACATTTTGTTTTTTTTTAAATATTTTTTTCTATAAATATAATAACCACAGTCGCACAATGTTCGTCCTTATAATATTAATAAATTATGGTTTTCTTATTTTTTTAATAGTTTTTTTCATTTTTGGTTTAATATAAGTTAACTATGTAATACGAAACGTTTTGAAGAGATCAGCATTTCAAATCGTTCTACAGTATATTTATTCCTACTATATATTTTTAAATCGTTTCTTAGTATAAAATAAAACTTTATTTAAAAAATATTTGCACGCAAATATGCTTATAACTTGATAACTTATGGATGTGAAAATATAAACAGAAGCACATGACGTCTTGTCGCCGGATAAAATTGATTGGATCTCAGTGGAGAGGAAATGATGCAAAAGGACGGCGTCAAGTGGAATCGATTCCCATCTCGATGTTGCCACTTTTAATTAATTCCTCTAAATGTATCTTGAGGTCAAAATTCCAATGGAAATTCTTTATTTAAAAAACACCTCATTAATGATAATAAGAAATTATTGTACGATATTCTTAAAAGCAGTCAAAGTAAATTTTAAATTTATTTTGAATTGAATTAATATACTCATTATGTTATTAAAACGTTGGATAGGTATCAAGAATTTCATTTACATAATTATCTTCAGTACATTCACAATTTTATTTCATACAGTTTTCATATTAATTAGGTTTAGTTATTAAATATTATATTTTATATTATTCAATATTATTGCTGCTTTCTTCTGGCATATGGCAGCCACTAGCAACCAGCGTAGAGTTAACATACCAAACGTAAAGCTGGCTAAACAATTTGGCGTCACATTATTTAGTAACATTAAATCCAATGATTTATATATACATTTTATCATTATTATTAACTTGCTTAAAAAATTTTCATGTTACTTTTATACCTACTCATGAATTTGTTTTTATTTTAAAATTCGATTTCTTATTCAAATTCTTTTTTCGTTCATTGTTGAACAAATAAATTTTGCTTCATTTCATTCATAGTATATCAAACACGATATTCAGAATTCGAAATAACTAAAATAAATTTCTAAAAAATAATTAAAAGTAAAAAACGTTTCAAAGCGTGCGGTTATATGACGTTGTAACTAGTAACGTTTTTATTTTTCTTATACTGTACATTATAATGTAGCTTAAACGGATTACGTGATGTGATCGATGGTTGATTCGATTATCGATTTTGTAATTTCTCAGTCGGTACTTATGTAGGCAAAGTGCAATTCGCGACCCAACGCCCGATGGACGCGCATCTTTTGATCTGAGTGATCGGTTCACTGGCTCACTGCGTCGCCAATGAAGTGAGAAGTTCTAGCGCCCTGACGAACTACCCATTCAAATAGATAACGTCTCACATTACTACTGGTTTGAAATTTAATTTTGTTTAAAAATAGAATATAAACGAATAAACAAATTGATATGAGGGTTTATTAAGAATATCGTTTATATATCTAATTATATCTTTGAATATTATTAAATAAAAGTGGTCGTCAATATTAGGACATATGTGAATTTATTTATATATATGTGTGTATGTGTGTGTGTGTGTGAGTTGAAGCTGAAATGATACATACTTTTTTTTATTTGTTGTATAAAATTCATGACGAAAATTTTTAAACACGTATAGCTTATTCCAGCTACAAGTAATACGTGTGTATACGTCTAGTATAACCGCCACACACGAACAGAAGACGCAGCATAGAGCGCACACAAAAGATTGTCGTGTCGTTTGCCGTCTCGGTACACGAAACCGTTCTTTTACTATATATTTTAGTGATTAATGAGGTTCTGTCTTTTAAACTTAGAAGCTATATAGCGTGACAATTCAAAGCGTTTGTAAATAAGTTCGGCTTGAATACAAATATATAGTTTGAATTTGATTGATAAAGGTATTCAATTGTTGATTCTGCTTCACACCAAACAATGAATAGTTCCACATTATCTTAGCGATATATATATAAATAAAATAGTTGTAGTTTGAATAATTGATACATAAATAAAATATATATTGCATTAATTTAGAATATTCGAAATTCGAAAAACAGTGAAATGAACTCGATATCAAATTAGGAGAAAATAAAATTGTATCCGTGTTTTTTTTTTAAATAAACTCGCTTATTTCACGTATCAATTAATAAAAAAAAACCTCTTTGTATTTTTCAAATATGCTATTTATATAGTTTTATTTAATGAAAAATATTACATAAACATATTCTAATAGAGTTAGTACAATAGATAATCCTTTAATTTTTTTTATTTAGCGCAAATTACTAAGGCTACTTACGACTTAAGGCTTATTGACTGACTGTAAGCCTTAAGTCCATCAATGTGTGATAACTAAAAGTATTTGGCCAGCATCCAGACCGACCCGCGAGATTAGTTTTAAGTATTCCCCTCCCCCCTATTCAGTATTTTAAGATGAATGTATTATTTGTATGAACATACTCTTATATATCTGTACTTTTCTTGACGCTTCTTTATCGTATTATATAGGGATAGATAGATTAGTATTTTAAACATTTAGGCAAAAAATAATATTATAGAGATAAGACTAATTAAATATATAATATTAGTAAAATTGTGTTACCTCATTAGCTTAGTGTCTAACTTATAAGAGGGTACATCGTGAGGTCCCAGATACAATCCCCGGGGAGTTTTTCTATTAAGAAATTCGCAGGCGCAGCAGTTTGGCAGTTGTCAGTGTTTATCATGAATCACGTATCACGTTAAGCGGTCGGTCCAGCGCCTGAAATCTCTCTGACCGTGCGATTGCCCTCCAATCTCAATATGAGAAAGGTGGCCGACCTATGTTTGCGCCGACAATTTAGCTCTACCATATTTCGCACGCAGTTACATAGTCTTTGAGAACAGCCACTGTGACCGAAATTCGGTCAAGTTGATTTCATACTGTATATTCTATATTCCTAGTAACTCGTTTGGATTTGCTTGTACAATAATTCATCTGTTCGTCCAATAGTTCGACAACTACTGGACCGTGACCAAATTCAAGCTAATTATTTGATCGTAGTCGAAGATATATTCATTTGAAAACTTGATTTCGTGACTTGTAAAATCCACGAGCATCGCCGAAAAAAACTAAAGGTGAGTTAACTCAAGTTATAAAATACATTAAAATGAATCCTCTACATTTATTTATACTTAATATTTTACTATCACCTATAGAACTTTTGGAGGAATTTAAAACGTAAAAAACGCTCTTTAAGTTGAGCGATTAAGTTTTACATTATAGTTGACTGTGATACAATGTAATCATTTTATTAAAAAAAACTAGCTTACCCGTGCCCACTTCGTTGGGCGGTATATTTTTTTAATAACTCCAACCTCCAACCTTTCGCCCAAATTATATGCAATGAAACTGAAGTCTTTTGTTTCAAACATTTGTGACGATAAGTTTACTTATTTTGATAAGAATTCATAATTGTTCATAATATGACCAATAAACATGACCTAACGATTTCAATTTTTTTTTTTATCAAAAACTACTTTTTGTGCCTTAAATATACGTTAGACACACGTTGTCGCTGACTTTTTTGTAGGCATTATAAAGTTCTACAATTTTTCTCAAGAACTTAATCATATATCTCTCATCGTTAAGGCAGCGTTCGTGAGAAACGTTTTCGCTCGACCGTTTTTTCTCCGACTTACAAGAAAAAGATTTTTAATTTTTCTGGTTAATATACAGCCTATGACACTCACAAATAATGTGACTTTCCCTTCCCTTCCCTTCCCTGACCCTACAACCTCAAAAACTTTACCTCTTTATAATATTAATATAGATGTAAAAAAAAGAATTGGATAAAAATATATTGTGGCGACATTTTCAAATTAAGAATTAAAATATATTTAGAATGTTATTCGGTGTTCAAATAATTTTCACTGTCTATTTACATTAATAAAAAACAATAAATAAACCCTTCTTACAAGTCCCTAGACAAGAGAAGAAAATGAAAATGAGCCAAATACCATCGCTTTATATATACATAATATGTTTTGCCACCCTTACTTGACGTCCCTCGCCACCCTCAACATGACTTACGTGCATGAATTTAAAACATAATGTTAATTTAAAACATCAAGCTTATGTTATCTTAATATACTATAACATATCAGAAAAATCATCTCCCGATCTTTGATTGAAATATATATAAAACCTTTGCTAGTATAAAAAAAAATGAAGTTTATATTTCTTGATATTCTTGATGTTTGTGTTGGTATCCGTCCCTTTTACGTGCATTAAAATGACGCCAAATTTACTGTATACTTATGTACATATATATACGTTAATGGCAACACCATCCAGAGAGATTCATTGTGTTTAAATCTCTCTACAAACTGAAGTGTCTTTTAATATCGCTCGTACTAAAAACTTTTTTATACTGCATTGTTAAAGTCTGAATCAAAATCTTTATTAAACGTAGAAACGTTACACTTGCTTATTGATAAATGTACAGAATCATAAAGAAATATCGCAGACTTGAGAAGAACTGTTCAAAGAAACTCGACGACTTTTTTTAGTGAAATTGAACAAATATATTTAGCAATAGCATTAACAGAATTATATTCGTATTTTGCTTGGAGGGCATTGCAAGGCTTGGAAGGGATAGATACAATTCCAAAGTTTGCCAAAAATCACAAGTGTTGTAATAATCATTATATTTATATTATATTATAATATTAATTGGTTTCAAGAAGTTTCATATAAATTAATCAAGCCTCTTAATAAAGTTATAATAAAATTAACTAAGCGATTTATCTTAACTTTCGCACAAAAATATAATGATGTTTCTCGTGTATTAAAGTGTGTACTAACCCCAACGGAACGGGAAGGGTTCCATCCCTTAGATTACTCCTCCAAGATCACCCGTACGCACTTCCCCTCTTTAATTGTGACTCCCGGATTCATTATTGCCGTATCCTTGGTCGACCCTTTACTCTTATCTTTACATTGTATGTGTGTGTTTGTTACGAGACATTACACATGGATAGAAAATAATAATGAGTAGGCATTCGCTTTTCTAGTTTGTAATTTTCTATGTTCCATTGGTGGGTAGGAACAAAGAGTGCTGTGGAGAAAGCCTTCTTTTCCTTTACACAGGTAATAATATACTGCATACTGTAACTATTTTTGAGTAAGTATAAATAATATTTTTGAAACTTTAAGGAGCTTTAAAACGAAGTTCTTAATGTCATATCATCACCTATGAAAGCCATCCGCGCCTTGTTTAATAATTTCTTACAAGATAATTAGTATTTAATAGAAATACTTTAAAATGATAATATCAAAATATTTACTGTTATGTGATATAACAAATAAAAACACGCAGGAACTTCTAACTAAACGTATATGTATTTTATTATCTAAATAATAGAAAAGATATGGATAAAGATTTATACAGACCATATGTGTGACGTATTTTTTAGGATCAATTTATTCAACTAATAGAGATTTTTCGCAAATATTTGAATCTCTTTTTATTATAAACCTGCCAAAAATTGTATCCACTAGCAACTGCAGCTATATTATTTACCTATATACTGATAGACTACATATATGATACCGTTTTCAAATATGTAAGAAAGTTTTAATATAATAATAATATTTTATCCAGAATCTCTCTCAAATTCGTTAAAGTTATAACGTCCAATGTCTGTATGTAGTGGTATATAATAGCGACGTAAGACTCATGTGTTTGTGAATGTGTTTGTTTGATTAATTCGCGTTATACGAGTCCTGTGGGGTGAAGTACGTTGGCTGTTTTGGGTGAATAGATCGACTATATAGTTCATACTAAATTTAGCTACAAATGTTGATATTATAGTTCTGTGAAAAAAATATTTTTATATTTAACTAAATTGCTTAAAATTATACTTTGTCCTTAATTCATGATGATATTTTATATACTTTATCCTGAATATATATTGAGGGTAAAGTGTATATAATTACCTGTATGGTAAACATCAAAGTAAATATTGCACGTCATAAAAAATGTACAGCCATTTTAGTTTTGAATGGCTTTGTTTGAAATCAAAGCTCTTCTAAAAAATCTACCTTCCAGAAAGGTTCCGAGTAACGGAAGGTGCGAAATGGTGGTGAATGGTGCGAAAGGAGCTATGGAATGGCGGCGAAGGCACGCGAATCACATACCGTCCCGCGCAGGGTTGCCAACAATGTATTAATACTTCTATACTATATACTATTTCAAATTGTATAACATGAAACTCTTTCAATAAAGACAGAATGTATTCTTGCAAATTAGCTAATGTTGACGATATTTGTCCATTAAAACGCACCGCCGGAGAGCTTTCATGGCGTGAGTGGATTTTTGATAATTTAGACATATTATTGTCTGATATTTTGACCTAATGACGTCACCTACAACCAATGATTTTTTTATAAAAATATAATATGTAGGAAAAATAACAGTCCTTTGACGTCCAATTAGATAAAGTCTCTTTTTAAGATGAACGTTTGAATGTTATTTCACTACGGGAAACTACTACTCCAATACGGTTTTCTATAAAAATGTAACGGAATATATTTCAGCTTATGTAAATTAAATGTAGTGCAATGTTTAGCATGAAATTAAATATCAACACAAATTAAACACATGAAGTTTTCGGTACATCCACAGATTGGACCTCTAAGATAATCATCTCATTTCATTTTATTAAAAATTACCTTTGTTAGATTTATATAAAAGATAATTCTTAATAAAATATTATCATTGAATCTTATCTTCCTACAACCCTATACGAAACGAATATCTCGCGGGCCTTCCGTAATTGAAAACATAGTGTGTTCCGGCAGTTTTAATCGTCCTCAACTAATGCAACGCCGACAGTCGATTTATTTGTACGTTTCAGGTTTACATTGTATACAACTGTATGTATATAATGAGCAGAATATTAAACGAGGTGAAAACGTAAATGAGACATTAAAACGTCGTTATTTCTTGGAATAACTTAAACATTTTTAAAGGAATATTTGATATCCTTATATAATAATTAGTTATGTGTGTATTGTTAGGTTACTTTCAAGTTAATTGTTATTAAAACATTTGAATTTAGAACCGAGTTCCATGTAACAGTGTGTTGTTATGTTCTCTCGTTATATAATAGAATTAACCAACGTTATATAGCAGTTAGTTTTAAACAATGTAGGTACATACGCGCACAAAAACGGAATAAACAAACTGAACAAAACTTCTCGAGGCTGCTTAGGTAATTGTTAAACCTAGCGTGAGCGCTTTTTGCCGCAACATTACGCCAACTTCTAGTAAAAGTTGGCAACTGCTGCCACTCTAGCGGAACTGGAGCTAGAACTTTCTAGACTATATAGAAACCACAAAGGTATGCCCGCTCGTATCAGCACATCAGCGCTATCTGCTTTTGAATGCAAATGAGTTGGAAAAGTCCGACGGAGTAAGAAAACTAGTACTGACTACCGGGAGCGATAAAACTACGCTTTGCAACGTTTCTGTGCTATATTATAACACAAGTTATATTCGAAGTAACTATGTCCTATGTGCATTTAAATTGTACCTACATATTGAAGTAGGCGAATTAAAACGAAAACATTACATACAAATTAAACATCGAACGTACGCGAACAATAAATACAGAAGCTTTAAGGATCAGTTTATCCGTTTATCGAAAGCAAATTGATTATATTTCGCAAAATTTATAAGGTTGCATATCTTTAAACCAATGGTAACTTTATTTCCAATACAAAATTCAGTACAATAGTGATTATTTATAAGAAAATAATCCTTTAAAAGTTGCTAAAAGATTAATAATATATTATACGTCCTGAATAAAACGGAGAGACGCAGTAATCGGCGCGTAGAGACGAGAGTTGTACGGTAACTTTACCACATAGTACGTGGCGCCGCCCACAGCTATATTAGTGCCTACTCGAAGCGCTTTGAGGCTTAGACTTTTAAATATGTTATTTATATGCAATGGAAAATACTATGACCATTTAATTAATATGGTGAATGAGCCAGTGTAACTATAAGCACAAGGGATCTCAGTTCCCAAGGTTGGTAGCGTATTGGTGATGTAAGCGATGGTTAACATTTCTTAGAATGCCAATGTCTATGGGCATTGGTGACCACTTGCCATCACCCTACTATATGAAAAAAGTAATAACGCTTAAATATCAGGGCAAAAAACTACTTTCATCTTGTACCTTATTTCATCACGCTACTCCAATGCGAGTTGGTGGAAGCACATGTGGCAGAATAGCACCAATGTGTTGCTTCTTTTGATCTTTAATAGAAATACAATTAATATTCAATAATCTTAACTTATAGAAAGGAGATAATTTTTTTACTTAAAAAAATTCTAAGTCTCATCAATCAAATTTTATTTGTAGAAATGAGTCAATTGTGCACATATATTGCACGTAACATTCAAATATAGCATTGTTATTTGTTCCTTATATAAATGGATTTTATATATATAAATTATTTATATTGAGGATAAATACGTATATATCCAAATGATGACCGCGTGGAATGGTGGCAAGAATGTCAATATCCATTGAATCGCAATTCGGATTCTATTTATAAATATATATATATAGACTGCATACCCTTTTTCGCCTCGTTATCGATGTTAATGGACTCCCTGAATATGAACGGGTAGCTAAAATAATAATTAATATATTTTACTTTTCTTATATTGAGTAACTTTATAGTCTTGAAATTTGAAGGAAACCATGTAGTGCTGTGATGTGCTGTGCTGTAAGGGCTCAAATTATTTGAGCTTGCGCTCAACTATTCCTGATCCTGACAGTTGCACAACATGTAAGCAAAACAGCAGTACTTGGTATTGTTGTGTTCCGGTTTGAAGGGTGAGTGAGCCAGTGAAATTACAGGCACAAGTGACATAACACCTTAGTTCCCGAGGTCGACGGCGCATTGGTGAGGTAAGCGATGGTTAACATTTCTTACAATGCCCATGTCTATGAATATTGGTGACCACTTACCATCAGGTGGCCCATATGCTCGTCCGCCTTCCTATTCTATAAAATTGTATATGCTTTATTGCATGAGAATCCGTCCAGCCATTCAAATATGTTTAACAAACAAACGTATAAATGCACGAAACAAACTTTCGCTAAGCCTTAAGTTAGATTAGTTTTTAGTTTATTTAGAAACTTTTCTGACAGTGAAAATTCTAAAGAATAAGTGTAACATGCTACAATTATTATTAAAATCAAATAAATTGAAAATAAAACAAATGATATTAGTACAGGGAAATCCGCTGAAAATGAGAATGCTATCATTTCCCGTTGAATTTTAATTTCTGAATTCGCCTTGGCAGGAGCCAATGGAGGCAATTTGTCTGTCTGTCCCTGTCTTAATCTTGTTCTATATTTCAGAAATTAAATTGTACCATCACTCCAAGATGTTAAAGGTTAAATTTCAATCGGCACAATTGCATGTTTATAAATTTAAATTACAGACGAACATAAAAAAAAGCTACTAGGCACGAGGCACTTCTATTATATCTGTTCTTAGGATCGTGTTATCTCAGAAAGTAATTTATAAAGTTGGATAGAGATGAACTCGCATTATTTACCAAGCCCGCATTACCTCCAGTAGGACGCCATTTTCGCTACGTGATTCTGTTTTCAGTTATTTGATATAACTGTATAATAACGGCCTCTTGGTCTAGTGGCTCACTTATATGGGTGTTGATCACCTAGGTCTTCGTATCAAAACCTAGAGTAAAAAAAACTTATGATTTTTTCTGACGATTTCTCGCTAGTGGCACCCCAGAGATTGGGAGTCGAAAATTTTGGAAAAACGACCTTAGAACACACGTAAAGCAAATTCACAATATCTCCTGCTTTGTATATGTACATAATATGGGACCAAGTACTTTAAAATTCATGATTTTCATGAAGTTTTTATAAATTTAATTGGATATAATTACTAATAGGTACATTAAAATAATTACTAACTACTGAATTTATTGCCGTTTTTTTTTCATTATAATCAATCTGAGCCTTTTTGTTTTAAAGCTATTTTCATTTTAAGGTAATCCATACTAAAGGGATACTTTTTTTAATATATTAAATGCGTGAAATATTATTATACATTTGGCGCAAACATATTTTTTCTAATCGTTAATTTTCCCTGACATCGTTTTGTATGTGATATGTGACGCTAACGACGAAGAGCGAAACATAACATACAATATACAATAAAGTATATACATAATCTAATTATACCTATGTATATAACCAGTCTTCACAGAGCGGTTTTTAGTTATACAATCCTACACAAATTAATTGTTTAAAATAAAATTATGCAATTGTACGTTTCGATTGTTTTTATTATAAGATATGAAATGTTCGATTTTAAAGGAACCCGAGATGCGCAGTATAACGATCGCCATCACCCTATCTCCTCATCTTAATTCGGGGTCGCTGACCCGTTGGACCCTTCGCGATTAATGGCCTAGGGTCGCAAGACTTGCTAATACAGTGAAATTAAGATGACCCTCCGTCTGTACCCCTCGTTTGAAGAATGGTCCGAATCGCCGTAATGGTAATTTTCTTAACGAATTCACTGTTCAAACAGTGACATCTACGGTCGAATCTTTGAAAATATACACGGTAGGACAAAATTGACCTATAGCACTTAAATACCTATCGATTAATTGCGCAATATAGTTATACCTAATATAGTGATACATTTTTTGTCTGTGACATGTCAAATATACGGCCTATTTTTCGAACACAGATAACATATTACTTCTATTACATTATACACATAATTACAGCTGATGTAGGTACTATAAAATGTGTTATTGATTTTTGTTCGAGCGTATAGTCGCGGAAATAGCTGTCTCGAATATCATGTGAGTTGACAATGAATATTTTAGTTGTGTTATTCGTCAAGGGCTTAAGTCATAATTATAATAGTAATTTTTTTTAGAATATTTCAATCCATAATTATCATAAACAAACTTTTTAATATTTTATACGAATACAATGATACCTTCGCCTCAAAATCATACGATAGAATATAAAAAAAGTATAGTTTGACAAGTATTGTATACGATCTATTGTTATATATGTAGTTCATTTAATTGAGCTACTAAACACGCAGACAGGGCAAAGTTAACGATAATTAAATTTTAAATTCGCCATACCTTTTCATGTTTAGTTGTTGTTTGCGAGTGAACCAGAGCCCCTTGTTACTATCTGGATATTTGCTTTTGTAACTAAAATTAGTTTTCGTCGACCCTTCTCAGAACGAAATCAGACATCTCCCGGCTTATATATTCGGCCCGGTGAGTTGAGGGGAATTATAATATATAGTTATTCTTATGAAAGATATTTTAATTAAAATACCTACAAGCATTTCTTGGTTAGATTTGAATAGTAATGTTCTTTCAGTTTTAGTTAAATACCTTGTTTATTTGAAATCACTTTAATGAAACTAAAAATTATTAACAGTTCGGTGAACTATATTTGCGTAATCTTTTAATATCTATGAATGAATTATATTAATAATTAAGTAAATTTGCAAATATTTGATATAAGAGGCTTTTTAAAAACGGGTAGAGCCGTCCGTCAAACTATTACTGTAATATCAGTAAAACATTACAAATGAAACATAACGTAGGTATGTAATGAATATCTGAATATCTGGGCCTGATTCTAGATGGAAGATGGAGCTTCGGGCAGCACTTTGACCAACTCAGCCTGAAGCTCATCAATGCCGCTGCCGCCTTGGGCCGCCTTCTACCCAAGGTAGGAGGGCCGGAAACACCTTGCCGGCGTTTATACGTTGGTGTGGTGCGTTCCATGGCACTGTACGGTGCACCCATCTGGGTGGACGCTCGCAACAAGGCTCTTCTTCGGAGACCACAGAGAGTCATAGCGGTGAGAACGATACGTGGTTACCGTACAGTGTCATGGACGGCAGCGACACTTCTCGCGAGCGATCCGCCTTGGGAACTCCAGGCAGAGGTGCTTGCGGAAGTGTACCGGTTCCGGGTGGAAGCGAGGTCGAGCGGCGTTCGTCCAGGTTTGGCGGAGGTGGAGCGAGTCAGGGCTCTAGCCCAGCGAGCCTTGATTCGCAGGTGGGAGGAGGACCTGGGGTCCCCCTCGGCAGGCCTGGTGACAGTGGAGGCGGTCCGTCCCCACTTAGTCGCTGGCTGGAACGGAGTCACGGCACACTCACATTCAGGCTGACGCAGGTACTTACCGGATACGGTTGCTTCGGTAGGTATCTGCACCGGATAACGAGGCGGGAGGCCACTCCCTCCTGCCACGAGTGCGGCGCGCCGTCGGACACGGCGCGTCACACTCTGATTGAGTGTGCTGCATGGGGGCCTCAGCGCCATTCCCTGGCGGCCATTGTAGGCGGAGACCTCTCGTTGCCGAGCGTGATAAACGCCATGGTCGGTAGCGAGAGGTGCTGGAAGGAGATGGTCTCTTTCTGCGAAAACGTCATGTCGCAGAAGGAGGCCGCGGAGCGGGAGCGTGAGAACAGTGCTTCCGCTGACCCGCTTCGCCGAAGAAGACCGGGGAGAAGACGTCGGCGCTATGCGAACCTTCTTCTCCCACCGTAAGTGTCGCCGGGGCTAGGGGGTCTCTGTACCCCGAGAACCCCTTAGAATTTGGAGGCCTGCAGAGGCGGGCCTACCGTCGGGACGTCACGGTAGTATGCGCAAGCGATCCCGTGGCGTCCCCCGAAAAGACGGCGTGGGTACCGCTGGTTTTTTAGTGGGTATTCCGACGCCTTCAGCGTTGGCGAGCCCCACATACCCCCCCACTTCATGTGGGGGAAACGCGTAAACGCGTTTTTCCAGCGAAAAAAAAAAAAAAAAAAAAAAAAAAAAAAGGTATGTAATGAATGACGCATATTTTTTAACTTTTGATAAATACGTGTGAATTATATGTATGAATTGTACATAACAAGAACAAAATCGCTCGTGTTCAACGTACTTCATACTAAAATTACCTTGAAAATTTTAAGTAATTACATTAGTTTTAGTTACTTTAACTTTGTGTGGCTTCCGGCGGAATGGAATAGAGCCACCCCACCAAAATTCGTACAAATACGTAAGAGCAAGAGAAATTGTGTTAAACGCAAACACAGTTATTCAACGTTTCATGGTGGCGGGAAACCTAGCACACTAGCAAAAAAATCCCAGGGAGACGGCCGTGGTATTATAAAACGCACTTCAAAGTTTGAAGCGGTTATATTCCTGCCTCGGAAAGCACGTGAATCTGTTGGTCGTGCAGCTTAACTATCCCGTCGTGACCAATCTCCGACCCATTGGAAACCATGGCAGAGCATCGGCGCACATACTTGAGCGTTTTATCTCCTACGCAGTATACTAATCTCTGTTAAGAATGATTAAAATTAGTCAGAAGGACTTCATCGAACGCTGAACTGGTCCGAAAATTGTTTTAATAAATATATCGTTGTTATATTACTAAATTAAGTATATAATGTATTTCACAATAGATATAATTAAAAATATCTGTTTTTCAATATATAATCTGTAATTCATATTGTTGAATTACAATAATCGAATTCTCTGACAGTATTGATTAAAATACGCCGGAATATTAAACGGCGATTAAAAAAAAGATTACAAAGATCCGAAAACACACATTAATATTAGAAAGATTACCAAATATATATTATATTAATTTTCATAAACAAATTCGTATTATAATAATTTGTAATTACAACTTAAAATTGTCTTATAATATCAAATATTATCATCACAACCAGTTCATTAGTACGAATTAAGCACTAAAATTCGTGAATATTGTAATGAGTAGGGTCCTAAATAGTGTTCATTCTGGATCGCTAAAACGAAGGCTAGCAATTAAAACTTCTTTGTACAGCGGTCCTGTGGGGGGAAGGGGGAGGTCACTTGACGGAGTCCGTAATTGGAAAAGTTACTCTGGCTACCAAGCAGTGATAAAGGTTACTTGTGACAAAGTATCCCGTTATGTGGTTGTGTAGATGATTATTAGATAATCCTACATTTTATAATGTCAATCAATTGTATAGCGGAATTCTAAATTCAAACTTAGAATATACTTAATTCAAATTAGTCTTAATAAATTCTTTTACTTTTTTTTTGTTAATCTATTTCATAATTTCCATAATACGAAAAAAATAAAAAAGCTAATATAGTGAGTATGGTATTATTACAACAACAGCGTATGAACATAGTCTTAGAATCGTGTCTCTTAACAATGAGAAAAATTAAATTAAATTTTATGAGTAAGATAAAGGAGATCGCATAAATTGATTCTACCTCCCACTTAAAACAATGCTCATTGTATGTATTGAAGTTGAGCCTATCGCAATAGTGGGAGGAGATATTAAAACACCATTGTAAGACAATGTCCATACCATTGGACACTCAGACAAAGCCGCGGTATTCAATAGACATAATTAAGCACGTACGTAGCTCATAGTTTTATGATAGAATCCTATTGAATATATTTCTATGGGATTCTATCACATAGATTCTAGACAATAGTTTTTCAAAGAACAAGAAAGATAAAAGAAATAATACAATAGACTGATGTTATTAAAAAAAATCAATTAATTAAATTCTTAGTCTTTTAATTAATGCTCTATTTGAGCAATATGTGTAGAAATAAATTTATTATTCTTATTTGAAAAAAAACTTATTACTTTTAAATTTTGTAGTGTTATCATTTAATCATGACCAATGTTAGTTGGTTCTTTATGAATCGTAAACATTTATTACACGTATTATATAAACATCCAACCATCGAATTATTTACTGGTTGAGAAGAAATACTAGCAAAATGATGATAACATATTAACATGCTTATTTACTTCAAAATAAAGCCCAGCGATGTAAGAACGAGCTTGAATACGAAGTATTTACATAAAACGACAAAGTTAAACACGCCAAATAAACTTACTAATGATTGTTTAGATTAGCTAGTGTTTAATTTCACCGTATTTACTCTTCGAAATATTAGATATTGTTCTACAAAATACATTGTCGAGTTAGATATTTACTTTCGCAGAAACAACCGGCACTAATGAAGCTTTTCTAATTACTATTTAACTTCACGGTCTCTGATATACATATGTATTTAATTGCATATGTTTAGAGTATATAGTTTTGACTTGGAACTATATATTTTTTATTTTTTATTTACTGATAAAATCCTTTATATCATTTGACTAAAACTGATACGCATTGGGAACTCGACAATACGTAGACGTAAATTAATAATTATATTTTTAACAGTATTATATTATATGTTTTATAGAATTAGCATCTATGTGGCGGGTGACAAA
The DNA here is from genome assembly GCA_905147175.2 of Nymphalis urticae. Classification (NCBI taxonomy): domain Eukaryota; kingdom Metazoa; phylum Arthropoda; class Insecta; order Lepidoptera; family Nymphalidae; genus Nymphalis; species Nymphalis urticae. Next base: position 3,373,443 of record LR990002.1, read on the forward strand.
CACTCATATACATTTATGTGTGTGTAGTTCTCCATTATTTACTACCAGTAAGATCAATGAATGACCAATTCAGCAAACATAATCTGTAATATTAAAAAAAAGTGAATATCAAATGTAATATTATATAATAATCTCCAAGCAAACCGAGCTTGTAAATAATCGAATACATAACTCATCAAAAATCCACACAAGAGAAATTCATTAGAATAAATTTCGCTCCCTCGTTAAACTAAGGCCCGAAACTAGCAAATTAATTATAAAACCCGTCAAAACAAGACCCAAAGTTCAACCCATCTGAGACGCACAAAGGGTGCCCTTTATTTCGGACAGGCCCTACGTTATCGCAAAGTGATCCCCACCATTGATCTTAAGGGTGACTTACCCCCTGAGGGTGGAAAAGAAAATCGTGGGGGTTGCGTGGGGTGTGCTTAGGAAGATTATGTGGGGTTAGTTTTCGTTTGTCATGCCGTAACGGTTATAATTTGCAAGGGTTTTCGGATTCGTTCATGAGCCTACAAAATGAAAGGGCATTAGCGTTGTCGTTGCTTCGTTTATTGTATATTTTAAGTTATATTAAACACAAGTCGTCTAAATGTAATATGTCGGTCATTATGTTATACAATAACAGTTTGACTCGTTTCCGTGAAATATTTAATAGCTAGCAACAATTTGACTCTTGTATAAAGCTGAAGAGTTTGTTTGTTTAAATGCTCTAATCTCTGAAACTACTCTGAAAAATATATATATTTGCTTTAGATAGCCGAATTATTGAGGAAGGTTATGGACTATATTTATATTTTTTATTCTTATTTATTGTGTTAATGTATATACTTTCACATTTATTTAATCCAGTTCTGGAAACAAAAATGAGGATCCGAAACCGCAAGCAACTATTTTTTTTTTAAAATATATATAGGTGTAAAACCGGCTTATCGTTCAAATACGACGTTTTGCTATAAGGCGGTATTCAGTTACTTAACCATGAAAATTAGTATAACTACTAGGTCATGGCTCATTTTAATCTGTATTAAATTTACCCGTTTGATATCATATTCATTAATAATCAAAGTAAATTAATAAGAACTCACTTCATTACTCACCCGTGAAATGTTCTCAACAGACTTATGTTGATATATTATTTATAAGTGTGTATTTTTAAATGTTATCATTATTATGGCCAATATCGTATATTACTTTCTAACATTTCACAAATCTGTACTGCAGTGAGTCTTGAGTTTGATTTGAGTTTTTGCGGCCTCATCAATGTTCTATAGGTGGCGGGGTAGTTGTATCGAGTAATTGCTTATAAAAGAAATATTGATATATTGCAACACAAAACGACCATTAACAAGGTTTTAATTTTTATGTATGTAAATTTTGTATCGAAATCAGTTTTATTGCGTATTTGTCACATAATTCGATGAAAATAGACAACGAAATATTATCATAGAATTACTAAGCGAGTCACGAATTTCGTCCGAATGAAAATTGTCCAATATACTGGGCGTCATCTTAGCAGGGAGGGACGGGGAGGTTTTATTATAGGTCCGCGCGGTCTGCGGCGTGAGGGGGCACTTCTTATTACGATTGACGAGAGGGCTGCCATTTTGAGTTTCTGCGATATCTATGATACGTAAAATAGAATTACAATCATGTTTTCTTTTTCTCTTTTTGAATTGTTATCTTTGGATTTAGAACAATGTCTGTATTTTTCCACGTACATATGTTAGATACTTAACATTTTCATTCAATACTTTTCAGCAGCTTTTTTTTCATATGCAAAGCGCATAAATGGTACTAATCTCAGTTGGCATTAAATTTTAAGTTGTAATAATACTTCTACTACACTTACCCTAATACTTCTAACTACTACTAATGCTTAATCATACTTACTACACTCCGTAACCAAAACGAACATTGCTTGTTTATAATAATTAGACATTAGCAATTCGTTACTTAATATTGGATTATTATCGACCAAATTCTTATTACAAACATATTATGTCACCCAATGTTGCCACCTCCGCTATTGTAAATTAATGAAAAAAAAATAAAACATATATAGATTCCGGTTTCGGTGTAATTTTGTAACAAATATCCAAACTAGTGTGTCACATCCTTACTAATAATATAAATGCGAAAGTGAATTCGTTTGTTACGCTTTCACATCTCAACTCTCTCTCTCCCCTCGCTCCCCTTCACACGCGGGTGAAGCCGTGAGCAGAAACTAATCTATAATATTAGAAAGATTGAAAATTATTCATAAAGATTTTAATTAATATGATATTTAGTCCATTTATACGCATTTTATAGAAATAGCTAATATTTCTTGTATTTTAAGCCATATAATGTATTGATAAAAGAAAAGTTACAAGCAACTAAACAAGTTTATTGTTATAATTAACCTTAGTAGTTATTCAATATAATTATATTTGCAAAAAAAAAATATTACTTTCGATGGAGCACAACTTTATAACAAATTACCATCTCATATAAAAAATGAAAACTCAGTTAACGGGTTTAAGTCTCAACTCTCAAAATATATTTTAGAGAATACCCACTTTTATAGCGATTAAAATATTCCGTTAACTAAGTACCTACTTATAAGGCGAATATTTTTATTGTTACATTTATCATGCTGTTCTTTTTGAGAATAAATTTTTAAACATATATATAATAATTGAGACAACGGCAACCCTGTCCCGCATCTAGTGCGTAAACAAAACGCCTCCCTAATCCCGACAAGAAATTACATACTTTAATCTTATCATTGGAGCAAAATAGAATATTAAATCGGGCTGTCGCCGACGAGCAATCCCTGACCGTACTAAACGCGGGCTCGTCGGAATGAACACATTCGATTTGACGGGACAAAGAATTCCTAATATTTCGTCGGGACAAAATGTTATTTCGACTTTTAAACTATACAGATATATGTTGTAGATATTTATAGCAATGACTCTGGATAACATATTTCTGTTTTCATTAAAAATTATTCAGTCTAATTTTCCATATAATATTCATCATACTATTTGCCTAATAGTAATTTTGTAGTGACCTAATTTGTATGAAGTATATATTTTGACTTGTTATAATTTAACTTTATTGAATTAAGAAAATACAACTGATCTATATTTGATAATATCGTAATACAACATAATTCCACTTAACATATATCAATAAAATTGTTTAACATACTAATAATATATTTACTAAATTCACATACTTAAAATGTATGTATGTATGTACTTGTCATAATTGTTTAAGTATATAAATAAAGTGTGCAATTGTATTTGTAAATAACAAGCGCTGTTTACAATTACAAAATGCAAATATTTCAATTTTATTTAATTAGCTATGTAACTTATGTGTCGGAAGAGAGTAACTACTGAGCTAGTTACCGGTTCTTCTTGGTAGAATCTACATTCCGAACCGGTTGTAACTTTAAATTAAATCAAATTTAAACGACCATTCAAAAGATAGTCTGCAAGAGCCTATAATAAAGCATATTTTTATTTGAATAAAATTAAAACAAAACTTGCTAAATTTTATTTAAAACAATTAGAAGGAAAATGCTGAATAGAGTTTATAATTAAGGACATTTTGTCAACTATATACATTTACAGCAAGTATACAATTTCAGATTTTACATCGAAATATGCAAAGGACCTATTTCAGCAAAGCATCCGCGCCATTATTCCACAAAAGCTTTCTAAACATCGTCACGGGGGAACCGCACACAGCCACCGATCCGTATCTTGAGGGTCGACATCGCACAAATATATCTAAGTGTAGGGGTTCAACCGGTCTCCTTATCCTTTCTCCCTTCCACTACCCCGTCCCCCATCCTTATAAACAGTACTAAACAGTGCCGCGCAAAATTGTAAAATTTGAAACATTTTGTCTCTTTCTAACCGGTCGGCGTCAATTTGCTAAGATAACATTGTTAGGGCCTGGCGTTATTTACGATTGGGGAATTAATTTAAAGGATAGTAATTAGAGTTCCGATATTGGTATTCCGGGTTACTTCGGAATTCAGGATTGAATTCGGATGAATATCATCCGGCAGCGCGTCGGTAGACTTTTGACTAGTTGAGATTAGTTTGTTCGATGATTGAAACAGCAAAGAATATAGCAACACTGTTACAACACAACAAATTAAATTGACTAATAGTTCCATTTTTAAATTAGATTTATACCTACTACACATATATAACGGATTTATGTACGTTAACTGATGTCTGATTTTGAAATAAAATAATCAACACACCAATTACCACTATACTATGTAGAGATACGAATTGAAAAATGTTACATAACAATTATCTATACTTATTTCGGAAAAAATTAGCTTCATAATGACAGTTAAATAAAATGTCTATTTATAAAATTGACGTTAGATACGTATAAAATAGAATGGCTGCATAATTTATGGGGTATGACTGAGGAAAGCTTATTAAAATTTAAAAAACAAGATCTCGAATGACCTGTCGGTAGAAAATCGATAAGTCAAAAATATTCAATTAAGTGCAAACATTAATAATCTAGCATCGCGGTCGTCAAGTGCCGCTGGGGCATAGTGCAGGTGGCTCCCATCCTACAAAAAGGGGGACGTGGAATGATGGCCGAAATCCACGTTTTTAGGCCTATCAAGCTTTTTAGTATGGCGTCCACGTACGCTTTGTGGAAATTTGATGTTTATATATTACCTATACATCAATACATGCATTAGTTTCAGAATTGATAGAACATGTCGAAAGCGTACGATATTTATGTTTACTTTTAATAAAAAATATTATTTATCAACAGTAAAATCTAAATGTTGAATTAAAATTATGCTCATACATAAAAATACATATTGAATTGGTCGTTAATATTTTATCAAAGTTCAAATAAAGAACTGACACAAAATTTGTCTAAGGAGATAATTATAAATTGAGTTTCATTTACCTAAAAAACGCATTTTAATAATACAACATTTTTAGATTAAATTTTAAATTACAGGAATCGACCGAAATTAAATATTATCTATAATGTTTAAATTAAACAAATAACTAATTAAGAGATATTTCGAATTTCGAAACATATAGAACCTCATTTAAAATTCAGGCAGTACAAATGACAAAACATCGGGCACAGATAAAATTCAACTCGGACTTAATCTACATTGAACTATATCCATACAGCGTACTGACGCGCCACTATTAATCATAGAAAATGACGTAGCATTGTGCGACTCGACTCAAAATTGTGAAAACCTATCCAGTAGCTCGCTGGCGAACTAATAACGCGGTGCGCTCACACTTCGGAAAATACCCGCCGGGGGGTACCGTCGCCAAAAAAAAAAAACCTCCCACCCGATACCGCCAATTGTTTCAATGTTTGTTCAATTTCAAATGGTAAAGCGATGGCAAATGAATCCAACAGACTGTAAAGAAGCTGAGTTATTTGCTAGTTACTTGGACAATTAAGTTAGGACAAAGCTTAAATATTTAATGATATAATTGGTTAAGCGATGATTCGTAGATTGAAATAAGGCTTTTACACAACTTGATGTGTTTGCACATGTCTTCACTAGACGTATTGTATCAGTATGGAAAAATGGTTGTTTTTAAACAATATATTCTAACATGAGTGGTGTTATAACTTACAATCGTTAAGTTTACATGTAAAACATATTACGCGATCAACTAAGTCAAAATATTATAATACAAAGATACAATTTTCAGGCGAAAAAGATCTTATAATTAATAATAAAATATGTATTATTGTATATGAACATGGCAGTTGAAAAGATATTCGTTTTTTTTTTGTTTTTTTTTTCTGACCATACGTCATATAGTTGACGATGACGCCGCGCGTATGTGTGCGTTAGCGGCGCTGTGTGCGTTACGCGTGACGTTCTGCAACCGACGTGATATATTGAGAACTGCGCCAAAAATCGCTACTAGTTTATGTAACGTAACATTTCACGTTTTGTTTTACGTCCACTGTAACTGTGGTTTTGGACTGGGGGGATAATAGGCCACCCCTCTCATTTAATAACTTAATAGTCGGTTCGCATAAAAAAAGAATAGGCCAACATATAATTCTTGATATAACTGCAATATCATAAAATCACTTAGATAAGCTTTGCTGATATGTTTATTCGGAGCAGATTTATAAATACGAATACTTTAATAAGTATAATGATAACATTTTAATGTTATTGTTATATATAATTCTTTGTATATTTAAAACATACTCTTATTCCCGTTTAAGATATACAAATTTGAAAAGTAAAATTGTAAAGAGAAGCTTCTGAATTTAAATTTAATATATTATTTTTTAAATACCATCATCTAAAAGTCTATGTTGTCTTGTTTTGAAACATAAAATAAAACAAGAAAGAATTAATTATCTTTACAAATCAACAAATCGCGTTTCAATATTCGTTGTCAACATATAACCGATGGTTTGGATAAGCGCGGAAACAGCCAAAATAAATACAGCGAAATCGTGCATTCGTTCCACTTCGCCTACGATCTCATTTGCGGTTCTCAGAGGAGGAGTACAACGCCTATGTACCTATATTTCCGAATTTTATGCCTACCACGTACACGGTACGCGCCCCTCGGTGCGTTTGTGTGAGCATAGTTCAACTCCGCCAATTTAACTTGCAACGTCACCGTGGGACAACTTTACGGCTTCGACACGCAGTTTCAGAGGCGGAGGGAAGCGTGGGAGGTCAACGTATGTCGGTGTACGCGCTAGTGTGGGTGTAGTAAAGCGATAGTGAAGGGGTCCACCCCGTCGCGTCATCGCTGACTATTGCGCCTGTGTTAGAGAATGAACATTTAAAATGCCCACCCCATGACGATCACTGCGCGGCCATTTTAGTTTTTTTCGTCATGACTTTTTGCGACCCATCCCGCCTAATGGCTAATTTCTTTAACATGTACGATCGCCAGACATTACAATATATGTATGATATCAAGTAAATTTAACATCAATAATTTATTTGTCGATATTATTAACGTCAGGTGCTTAAAGAAATATACCTATTAATTTTTAAAAAAGAATAAAATCCTTCCCTTTTGTAAATTGTATCGTGTGTGTTCAATATAATTACCTATAGGGCCTAATTCGAAATATGTATTACGTAATGACTCATACAATAATTTTTTTCTTATAAATAACACAAAAACCAAAAGTCATATTTCCTTAAACCCAAACATTCTCTTATATGAAAGTCTGAATCAAAAATATGAATTTTGTAATTGTGTAATTTATATAAATCATATTGACAATATCTATATTATTTAGTTTAAATATCGAATATTTAACAAATTACAATTAATATAAGATGCTTATATAAAAATACTATGTGCATATGAATACATATTCTCATTATTACCTATTGTTTCTCAATTTATTCATAGTTATTTCGTTCGTTGGATAATTACTAATTGATTCGTTGATTTACTAATTACTATTTTACTCCAACTATGAACTAAAATTTATTAAAGACAGAGAAATAAATTGCTTTATTAATTTTTACTTACCAAAAAGTTCAATATTAATCACTTTAAAATCACAATCCATATACGAAACACAAAACAAACTAAAGTATAAAGATAAAATACTTAATTTATTTAAAATTATTTTGGTATACATCTCACCTTGTATTTGTACATTATAATTACACCCACTCACTTCACAGCACACAAGCGGTTAGTGTAACGTTTGAACATAGCGTAAAAAATTAAAGATGTGTATCGATTGAGAGTCTGTATCAAAATGCATCATCAAAATATCTCAAGGGACGCTAATATTTATTTCTCACATAAATTTGTATACATTTACATATACTTGAGTATACTTGTCTGTCCAGGGGTCACTTCAGGTGGTCAAGGGGTCGAATTGATAAACCAGTTTCAGTTTATTATACTTCAATCGTATTTTATGACAACATTTTTTTTTATTATTAAAAAAAATACAACAAATTTTGCAATTTTGAATATACTAATTAAGTTATCAAAACGGTTCCAACACTTGATGATGTATACTTTGAATTATATATCTAAATAGAATTAAGTATGAGATTGTTTTTATTATTTTGTTGTTTGTAATTATCGTTTTACAACAGCCATACTTATAAATATCCCGGGACATTATTCACACACGGCCATCTGATCCCAAACTAAGCAGAGCTTGTACTATGGAAAGCAGACAACTGATATACTACATATACTTTTCTTTTGTAAATACATACTTATATAGATAATTACACCCAGACTCAGGACAAACAGACATGGGTGGAAATCGAACCCACAACCTTCGGCGTGATAGGCAAGTATCTACCAACCACGCCAACCTGCCCATCAAACTGTACACAACCATACTTGTATTGTGTTTTGATGAGTTTCATGTTACGTTCTTAGATTCGGAATAACTCCATTTTTTAAGAACTGTTTAAGATTTACGTTGATCAATGTATTTAATATGTAATTAAATTTTGTATATCATAAATATCATAGAATACTAATAATTACTTTAATGTAAGCTAATTTTGACACAATATCTTTTTAATTTAATGTCGACTTCTAAACGAGGATAAATCAAGCGTCAGAAGTATTCCTTCCGTACAATCATCGTTTAAAAATTAATAATTATTATATATACCATTACATCAACTGCTCTTATCATTTTTACGCCGACGACTTGCGGCTCTATTGTCAACCCAGGCTGGATGATATAAGTGATGCTGTTGCAACTATTAATAACAATCTGGCTAGTGTAAATACTTGGTCTCAAAAATTTGGAATAAAGGTCAATCCATCTAAATGCCAGGCGATCGTTATTGGTAGCTTTCGCTTTGTCACTAATCTGGGCTTAACATCTTTGCGTTCTGTTTCATGACATCGATATTTCTTTACCGCCATCATGTAAAAGACCTTGGTCTTCATATTGATTCCACGTTAAGCTGGTCTGTGCATATCTCTGAAATCAGCCGCTCAGACAAAGCCACGTTAAGGTGCCTCAATCGACTTCGAAATTTCTTTACCATCACGACTAAGATATTACTTGTGCACGCTTTGGTCTTTCCCATAATTGATTATGCAGACGTATGCTATTCCGACCTTAACGAAATTCAACTGAATAAACTTGACCGTCTCTTAAATAACTCTCTGCGCTTCATCTTCTGTCTTCGTAAGTTCGATCATATTTCTCAGTGATATCGTGATAAATTAAAATGGTTTTCTAAAATGGTTTTAAGGTTGCCTGGTAGAGAATGCCTTTAGGCATTAAGTCCGCCTTTTGGCATACTACACAATGTGGTGGGCAAAAAGTTTTTAAATAAAATAAAAAAAATATTTATCAAAACTGTGTGTATCTTTTCATAATTAAGCTGAACTAAACATGTTTTAATTTTGCCTTTTCAATTGATAGATGGTAAAGTTTCTTATTAAAAACAAAACATTTTATGAAATATAGATGCAAGACATATATTTTATGTACAAATATTTAATTTTAGCTTCATCTTCATCTATTTCTCTTACTTTAAAAAAAAGAAAATTTAGCACAGGATAAATTATATACTCGTATGTATCTGCCAATTTAAGATTCCTTAACTATAATTTGTAGCAGCGATATAAAAAGTGGAGGGTTAGGTGTCCGGTTGGTAGGTCGCGCCCGGTTTCTAGCTCTTTTAACTAAAAAGAGCATACCTTGGAAAGCCCGTAAAGCCGTTGGTCCTGCGCCTGAACTCTTTCCGGTCATGTCGGATTTGCCGTCCCATCGAATTATGTAGCCGTCGTGGCCGACATCAGTCAGGAAGACATTATCATCAACTAATGTTTTCGCATAACAATAGAGCTGCGATTGGGAACACCCCTGTGCTTTAAAATACATATGTGGAAAGGGGGGTTGATTTTTCCGGCTTACACAATTTTTCTTTTCCAAGTAGATCAGGTGAAAAGCTTTCCGCTTCTTAATGATATAATAACAAGATTATAGCCACCATTGATGTTCTTGCTCTCATTGAGCCAACTAGAATTAGTTTCGACGATAGCTAAAGACGTGATAGGCTGACGCTGGTTCCTTGAGAACTGTGTCCACAATGGCTTAGTCTCGAATCAGAGAAACAATATTAAAGGCCGGAGTGGCAACGACAACGACAACGACAACGTGTATAGAAAGGGTTCTCTTTATCTTATTGCCTTCATTGGTGACTGGAGGTTTAGATAATTTTTCGTCCAGAGAATCGGAATTGAGATACAAAGAAGAAACGCCACTTAGCATTCTTGCCACCATTCAGTTCGGACACAATGTGTACAGTAGCTATTTTTAATTTTGATTTGTATATTCCTACAAATGCTCTGGTCGGACAGGTCTCGTTTCTTTTCACTTATATGATGATTGTAGAACAAAATTCTTGTACGTATAAAATAATCAACCTGCCATAATTTTAACGATTTTTCATACTATTCATTATTTCAGCCGGTAAGAAGTTACTCTTTTTTCTTGCACATATACTTTGAATAATTATATACAATTAAACGTATGTAGCCTGTATGAAAATCGACGAATACTAAACGAAAACTAATGCTTAGAATCTAGGATATTATATATGACTTCGCCCGTTTGGAATTTGGTTTGTGACTATTACAATCTTATTATTTCTGTAATAAAATATAGCCTATGTTATATATATTAATCTATATATATAATATAAATAGATAAAATTCTAAAGGTGCAAGAATTATCGAAATAATTTCAGAGTTTATCTATAATGATTACAAACAAACAACTCATTTCAAATATTGGTTCATACCAGCCTATATACCTTAAAACCGTATTGAAAATTTGAAATGTAGACAACTCAAAGTTTAAGATGGTGCCAAATTGACGACACAAAATAAAAAACAACTGTCTATTTTTTGCATATCAAAGGCTTAAGATCATTATGCCGGATGTGTGACGTCATTTGGCGTTTACGTCTGTTTACAATGAAACAATAGTCAGTTAAACAAGTTAAAATAATGAATGAAAAATAAAGAATTACGAAAATAGGACAAACATTTTATATCGAGTTTCAATTGATGTTGTAATAATATATAAGTTGAAAAAATGTAATCTCAATTGTAAAAAATTATAAGTGTGAAACTAGGTAAATAAGGTTAATTATTATTTACACACATAGCTAAAATATATTAGCGATATCTAGTAAAAAATGTTCGATAGTTTTGTTATCATATAACTCCCTTAATAGTTCTCAGTGCAGCATTTAATTAAGAGGGTAAAATAAAAAATAAAATACATTGGAATGCTAGTAGGATTTATTTCATTCGAAATTATAAAATATATCAATTTTAAGACAAAAAACAATTATGAAAACACATTAGCAAGTGGGGCAAGGCTGACCCTTTCTGCCAATTCTGACAAAGTATTGACTGCGTCTGAGTTGACAGCCTTGACGAACTCTACCTCTCCCTTGACCATATAAAACAGACGAGCCTGATGCTGAAGATGCAGATTCTGCATTAGAACCAGAGCCCAATTCGTTAATAATAACAATCGGAGATGGAGTGAAGATTTGTGAATCATATGGTGTATCAGAGTTTAGACCTTGTGAACCAGAAGCGGTTGCCGACGCTGCGGCTGAAGCGGAAGTTGAGGAACCAGACGAAGGTGATTCTTTGTTGATTACGACGACATTCTGGCCTTGTCTTCCGTATGGACCGTAGGCACCAGCTCCTGGTCCGGCACCAGCACCATAACCTTGGCCTGCATTTCCTCCAGCAGGGCCAGAACCTGAAGCTCCACCAGCGCTTGATGCACTTGCACTAGAAGCTGCAGCAGATCCATTTTCGTTGACAATTGTTAACAAGCCTTGTCCTGCACCGTGAGCAGGAATGTACCCTAGACCATTTCCTCCATTTGATGGACTAGCAGCACTAGATGCACTAGCGCTTGATATCGATCCTGTTTGGCCTCTGCCGTAACCAGCTCCGTAACCTTGATTTCCATTGTTTCGGCCTTGTGAACCAGAAGCGGTTGCCGACGCTGCGGCTGAAGCGGAAGTTGAGGAACCAGACGAAGGTGATTCTTTGTTGATTACGACGACATTCTGGCCTTGTCTTCCGTATGGACCGTAGGCACCAGCTCCTGCTCCGGCACCAGCACCATAACCTTGGCCTGCATTTCCTCCAGCAGGGCCAGAACCTGAAGCTCCACCAGCGCTTGATGCACTTGCACTAGAAGCTGCAGCAGATCCATTTTCGTTGACAATTGTTAACAAGCCTTGTCCTGCACCGTAAGCAGGAATGTATCCTAGACCATTTCCTCCATTTGATGCACTAGCAGCACTAGATGCACTAGCGCTTGATGCCGATCCTGATGGGCCTCTGCCGTAACCAGCTCCGTAACCTTGATTTCCATTGTTTTGGCCTTGTGAACCGGAAGCGGTTGCAGACGCTGCGGCTGAAGCGGAAGTCGACGAACCAGACGAAGGTGATTCATTGTTAATGACGACGACGTTCGGGCCTTGTCTTCCGTATGGACCGTAAGGACCAGCTCCTGGTCCGGCACCGGCACCATAACCTTGGCCTGCATTTCCTCCAGCAGGGCCAGAACCTGAAGCTCCACCAGCGCTTGATGCACTTGCACTAGAAGCTGCAGCAGATCCATTTTCGTTGACAATTGTTAACAAGTCTTGTCCTGCACCGTAAGCAGGAATGTATCCTAGACCATTTCCTCCATTTGATGCACTAGCAGCACTAGATGCACTAGCGCTTGATGCCGATCCTGATGGGCCTCTGCCGTAACCAGCTCCATAACCTTGATTTCCATTGTTTTGGCCTTGTGAACCAGAAGCGCTTGCCGACGCTGCGGCTGAAGCGGAAGTTAATGAACCAGACGAAGGTGATTCTTTGTTGATTACGACGACATTCTGGCCTTGTCTTCCGTATGGACCGTAGGCACCAGCTCCTGCTCCGGCACCAGCACCATAACCTTGGCCTGCATTTCCTCCAGCAGGGCCAGAACCTGAAGCTCCACCAGCGCTTGATGCACTTGCACTAGAAGCTGCAGCAGATCCATTTTCGTTGACAATTGTTAACAAGCCTTGTCCTGCACCGTAAGCAGGAATGTATCCTAGACCATTTCCTCCATTTGATGCACTAGCAGCACTAGATGCACTAGCGCTTGATGCCGATCCTGATGGGCCTCTGCCGTAACCAGCTCCATAACCTTGATTTCCATTGTTTTGGCCTTGTGAACCAGAAGCGGTTGCCGACGCTGCGGCTGAAGCGGAAGTTGAGGAACCAGACGAAGGTGATTCTTTGTTGATTACGACGACATTCTGGCCTTGTCTTCCGTATGGACCGTAGGCACCAGCTCCTGCTCCGGCACCAGCACCATAACCTTGGCCTGCATTTCCTCCAGCAGGGCCAGAACCTGAAGCTCCACCAGCGCTTGATGCACTTGCACTAGAAGCTGCAGCAGATCCATTTTCGTTGACAATTGTTAACAAGCCTTGTCCTGCACCGTAAGCAGGAATGTATCCTAGACCATTTCCTCCATTTGATGCACTAGCAGCACTAGATGCACTAGCGCTTGATGCTGATCCTGATGGGCCTCTGCCGTAACTAGCTCCGTAACCTTGATTTCCATTGTTTTGGCCTTGTGAACCGGAAGCGGTTGCAGACGCTGCGGCTGAAGCGGAAGTCGACGAACCAGACGAAGGTGATTCATTGTTGATTACGACGACATTCTGGCCTTGTCTTCCGTATGGACCGTAGGCACCAGCTCCTGCTCCGGCACCAGCACCATAACCTTGGCCTGCATTTCCTCCAGCAGGGCCAGAACCTGAAGCTCCACCAGCGCTTGATGCACTTGCACTAGAAGCTGCATCAGATCCGCTTTCATTTATGACTGTTATTTCGACTGGTTGTACGTCGAAGCCTGGACCGTACGGGAATTGGCCTGCATAACCTCCAGCAGGGCCAGCACTTGAAGCACCAGTAGCGCTTGATGCACTTGAGCTTGACGCTGATCCAGAATTGCCCTCGTTCACGATAACAATTCCACCTGGGCCCATTCCATAACCAGCTTCGTAACCTTGATTTCCATTGTTTCGGCCTTGTGAACCAGAAGCGGTTGCCGACGCTGCGGCTGAAGCGGAAGTTGAGGAACCAGACGAAGGTGATTCTTTGTTGATTACGACGGCATTCTGGCCTTGTCTTCCGTATGGACCGTAGGCACCAGCTCCTGCTCCGGCACCAGCACCATAACCTTGGCCTGCATTTCCTCCAGCAGGGCCAGAACCTGAAGCTCCACCAGCGCTTGATGCACTTGCACTAGAAGCTGCAGCAGATCCATTTTCGTTGACAATTGTTAACAAGTCTTGTCCTGCACCGTAAGCAGGAATGTATCCTAGACCATTTCCTCCATTTGATGCACTAGCAGCACTAGATGCACTAGCGCTTGATGCCGATCCTGATGGGCCTCTGCCGTAACCAGCTCCGTAACCTTGATTTCCATTGTTTTGGCCTTGTGAACCGGAAGCGGTTGCAGACGCTGCGGCTGAAGCGGAAGTCGACGAACCAGACGAAGGTGATTCATTGTTAATGACGACGACGTTCGGGCCTTGTCTTCCGTATGGACCGTAAGGACCAGCTCCTGGTCCGGCACCGGCACCATAACCTTGGCCTGCATTTCCTCCAGCAGGGCCAGAACCTGAAGCTCCACCAGCGCTTGATGCACTTGCACTAGAAGCTGCATCAGATCCGCTTTCATTTATGACTGTTATTTCGACTGGTTGTACGTCGAAGCCTGGACCGTACGGGAATTGGCCTGCATAACCTCCAGCAGGGCCAGCACTTGAAGCACCAGTAGCGCTTGATGCACTTGAGCTTGACGCTGATCCAGAATTGCCCTCGTTCACGATAACAATTCCACCTGGGCCCATTCCATAACCAGCTTCGTAACCTTGATTTCCATTGTTTCGGCCTTGTGAACCAGAAGCGGTTGCCGACGCTGCGGCTGAAGCGGAAGTTGAGGAACCAGACGAAGGTGATTCTTTGTTGATTACGACGGCATTCTGGCCTTGTCTTCCGTATGGACCGTAGGCACCAGCTCCTGCTCCGGCACCAGCACCATAACCTTGGCCTGCATTTCCTCCAGCAGGGCCAGAACCTGAAGCTCCACCAGCGCTTGATGCACTTGCACTAGAAGCTGCAGCAGATCCATTTTCGTTGACAATTGTTAACAAGTCTTGTCCTGCACCGTAAGCAGGAATGTATCCTAGACCATTTCCTCCATTTGATGCACTAGCAGCACTAGATGCACTAGCGCTTGATGCCGATCCTGATGGGCCTCTGCCGTAACCAGCTCCGTAACCTTGATTTCCATTGTTTTGGCCTTGTGAACCGGAAGCGGTTGCAGACGCTGCGGCTGAAGCGGAAGTCGACGAACCAGACGAAGGTGATTCATTGTTAATGACGACGACGTTCGGGCCTTGTCTTCCGTATGGACCGTAAGGACCAGCTCCTGGTCCGGCACCGGCACCATAACCTTGGCCTGCATTTCCTCCAGCAGGGCCAGAACCTGAAGCTCCACCAGCGCTTGATGCACTTGCACTAGAAGCTGCATCAGATCCGCTTTCATTTATGACTGTTATTTCGACTGGTTGTACGTCGAAGCCTGGACCGTACGGGAATTGGCCTGCATAACCTCCAGCAGGGCCAGCACTTGAAGCACCAGTAGCGCTTGATGCACTTGAGCTTGACGCTGATCCAGAATTGCCCTCGTTCACGATAACAATTCCACCTGGGCCCATTCCATAACCAGCTTCGTAACCTTGATTACCGTTGTTTTGGCCTTGTGAACCAGAAGCGGTTGCCGACGCTGCGGCTGAAGCGGAAGTTGAGGAACCAGACGAAGGTGATTCTTTGTTGATTACGACGGCGTTCTGGCCTTGTCTTCCGTATGGACCGTAGGCACCAGCTCCTGCTCCGGCACCAGCACCATAACCTTGGCCTGCATTTCCTCCAGCAGGGCCAGAACCTGAAGCTCCACCAGCGCTTGATGCACTTGCACTAGAAGCTGCAGCAGATCCATTTTCGTTGACAATTGTTAACAAGTCTTGTCCTGCACCGTAAGCAGGAATGTATCCTAGACCATTTCCTCCATTTGATGCACTAGCAGCACTAGATGCACTAGCGCTTGATGCCGATCCTGATGGGCCTCTGCCGTAACCAGCTCCGTAACCTTGATTTCCATTGTTTTGGCCTTGTGAACCGGAAGCGGTTGCAGACGCTGCGGCTGAAGCGGAAGTCGACGAACCAGACGAAGGTGATTCATTGTTAATGACGACGACGTTCGGGCCTTGTCTTCCGTATGGACCGTAAGGACCAGCTCCTGGTCCGGCACCGGCACCATAACCTTGGCCTGCATTTCCTCCAGCAGGGCCAGAACCTGAAGCTCCACCAGCGCTTGATGCACTTGCACTAGAAGCTGCATCAGATCCGCTTTCATTTATGACTGTTATTTCGACTGGTTGTACGTCGTAGCTTGGACCGTACGGGAATTGGCCTGCATAACCTCCAGCAGGGCCAGCACTTGAAGCACCAGTAGCGCTTGATGCACTTGAGCTTGACGCTGATCCAGAATTGCCCTCGTTCACGATAACAATTCCACCTGGGCCCATTCCATAACCAGCTCCGTAACCTTGATTTCCATTGTTTCGGCCTTGTGAACCAGAAGCGGTTGCCGACGCTGCGGCTGAAGCGGAAGTTGAGGAACCGGACGAAGGTGATTCTTTGTTGATTACGACGGCATTCTGGCCTTGTCTTCCGTATGGACCGTAGGCACCAGCTCCTGCTCCGGCACCAGCACCATAACCTTGGCCTGCATTTCCTCCAGCAGGGCCAGAACCTGAAGCTCCACCAGCGCTTGATGCACTTGCACTAGAAGCTGCAGCAGATCCATTTTCGTTGACAATTGTTAACAAGTCTTGTCCTGCACCGTAAGCAGGAATGTATCCTAGACCATTTCCTCCATTTGATGCACTAGCAGCACTAGATGCACTAGCGCTTGATGCCGATCCTGATGGGCCTCTGCCGTAACCAGCTCCGTAACCTTGATTTCCATTGTTTTGGCCTTGTGAACCGGAAGCGGTTGCAGACGCTGCGGCTGAAGCGGAAGTCGACGAACCAGACGAAGGTGATTCATTGTTAATGACGACGACGTTCGGGCCTTGTCTTCCGTATGGACCGTAAGGACCAGCTCCTGGTCCGGCACCGGCACCATAACCTTGGCCTGCATTTCCTCCAGCAGGGCCAGAACCTGAAGCTCCACCAGCGCTTGATGCACTTGCACTAGAAGCTGCATCAGATCCGCTTTCATTTATGACTGTTATTTCGACTGGTTGTACGTCGTAGCTTGGACCGTACGGGAATTGGCCTGCATAACCTCCAGCAGGGCCAGCACTTGAAGCACCAGTAGCGCTTGATGCACTTGAGCTTGACGCTGATCCAGAATTGCCCTCGTTCACGATAACAATTCCACCTGGGCCCATTCCATAACCAGCTCCGTAACCTTGATTTCCATTGTTTCGGCCTTGTGAACCAGAAGCGGTTGCCGACGCTGCGGCTGAAGCGGAAGTTGAGGAACCGGACGAAGGTGATTCTTTGTTGATTACGACGGCATTCTGGCCTTGTCTTCCGTATGGACCGTAGGCACCAGCTCCTGCTCCGGCACCAGCACCATAACCTTGGCCTGCATTTCCTCCAGCAGGGCCAGAACCTGAAGCTCCACCAGCGCTTGATGCACTTGCACTAGAAGCTGCAGCAGATCCATTTTCGTTGACAATTGTTAACAAGCCTTGTCCTGCACCGTAAGCAGGAATGTATCCTAGACCATTTCCTCCATTTGATGCACTAGCAGCATTAGATGCACTAGCGCTTGATGCTGATCCTGATGGGCCTCTGCCGTAACTAGCTCCGTAACCTTGATTTCCATTGTTTTGGCCTTGTGAACCGGAAGCGGTTGCAGACGCTGCGGCTGAAGCGGAAGTCGATGAACCAGACGAAGGTGATTCATTGTTGATTACGACGACATTCTGGCCTTGTCTTCCGTATGGACCGTAGGCACCAGCTCCTGCTCCGGCACCAGCACCATAACCTTGGCCTGCATTTCCTCCAGCAGGGCCAGAACCTGAAGCTCCACCAGCGCTTGATGCACTTGCACTAGAAGCTGCATCAGATCCGCTTTCATTTATGACTGTTATTTCGACTGGTTGTACGTCGTAGCCTGGACCGTACGGGAATTGGCCTGCATAACCTCCAGCAGGGCCAGCACTTGAAGCACCAGTAGCGCTTGATGCACTTGAGCTTGACGCTGATCCAGAATTGCCCTCGTTCACGATAACAATTCCACCTGGGCCCATTCCATAACCAGCTCCGTAACCTTGATTTCCATTGTTTCGGCCTTGTGAACCAGAAGCGGTTGCCGACGCTGCGGCTGAAGCGGAAGTTGAGGAACCAGACGAAGGTGATTCTTTGTTGATTACGACGGCATTCTGGCCTTGTCTTCCGTATGGACCGTAGGCACCAGCTCCTGCTCCGGCACCAGCACCATAACCTTGGCCTGCATTTCCTCCAGCAGGGCCAGAACCTGAAGCTCCACCAGCGCTTGATGCACTTGCACTAGAAGCTGCAGCAGATCCATTTTCGTTGACAATTGTTAACAAGTCTTGTCCTGCACCGTAAGCAGGAATGTATCCTAGACCATTTCCTCCATTTGATGCACTAGCAGCACTAGATGCACTAGCGCTTGATGCCGATCCTGATGGGCTTCTGCCGTAACTAGCTCCGTAACCTTGATTTCCATTGTTTTGGCCTTGTGAACCGGAAGCGGTTGCAGACGCTGCGGCTGAAGCGGAAGTCGACGAACCAGACGAAGGTGATTCATTGTTGATTACGACGACATTCTGGCCTTGTCTTCCGTATGGACCGTAGGCACCAGCTCCTGCTCCGGCACCAGCACCATAACCTTGGCCTGCATTTCCTCCAGCAGGGCCAGAACCTGAAGCTCCACCAGCGCTTGATGCACTTGCACTAGAAGCTGCAACAGATCCATTTTCGTTGACAATCGTTAACAAGTCTTGTCCTGCACCGTAAGCAGGAATGTATCCTAGACCATTTCCTCCATTTGATGCACTAGCAGCACTAGATGCACTAGCGCTTGATGCCGATCCTGATGGGCCTCTGCCGTAACCAGCTCCGTAACCTTGATTTCCATTGTTTTGGCCTTGTGAACCGGAAGCGGTTGCAGACGCTGCGGCTGAAGCGGAAGTCGACGAACCGGACGAAGGTGATTCATTGTTAATGACGACGACGTTCGGGCCTTGTCTTCCGTATGGACCGTAAGGACCAGCTCCTGGTCCGGCACCGGCACCATAACCTTGGCCTGCATTTCCTCCAGCAGGGCCAGAACCTGAAGCTCCACCAGCGCTTGATGCACTTGCACTAGAAGCTGCATCAGATCCGCTTTCATTTATGACTGTTATTTCGACTGGTTGTACGTCGTAGCCTGGACCGTACGGGAATTGGCCTGCATAACCTCCAGCAGGGCCAGCACTTGAAGCACCAGTAGCGCTTGATGCACTTGAGCTTGACGCTGATCCAGAATTGCCCTCGTTCACGATAACAATTCCACCTGGGCCCATTCCATAACCAGCTCCATAACCTTGATTTCCATTGTTTCGGCCTTGTGAACCAGAAGCGGTTGCCGACGCTGCGGCTGAAGCGGAAGTTGAGGAACCAGACGAAGGTGATTCTTTGTTGATTACGACGGCGTTCTGGCCTTGTCTTCCGTATGGACCGTAGGCACCAGCTCCTGCTCCGGCACCAGCACCATAACCTTGGCCTGCATTTCCTCCAGCAGGGCCAGAACCTGAAGCTCCACCAGCGCTTGATGCACTTGCACTAGAAGCTGCAGCAGATCCATTTTCGTTGACAATTGTTAACAAGCCTTGTCCTGCACCGTAAGCAGGAATGTATCCTAGACCATTTCCTCCATTTGATGCACTAGCAGCACTAGATGCACTAGCGCTTGATGCTGATCCTGATGGGCCTCTGCCGTAACTAGCTCCGTAACCTTGATTTCCATTGTTTTGGCCTTGTGAACCGGAAGCGGTTGCAGACGCTGCGGCTGAAGCGGAAGTCGACGAACCAGACGAAGGTGATTCATTGTTGATTACGACGACATTCTGGCCTTGTCTTCCGTATGGACCGTAGGCATCAGCTCCTGCTCCGGCACCAGCACCATAACCTTGGCCTGCATTTCCTCCAGCAGGGCCAGAACCTGAAGCTCCACCAGCGCTTGATGCACTTGCACTAGAAGCTGCAGCAGATCCATTTTCGTTGACAATTGTTAACAAGCCTTGTCCTGCACCGTAAGCAGGAATGTATCCTAGACCATTTCCTCCATTTGATGCACTAGCAGCACTAGATGCACTAGCGCTTGATGCTGATCCTGATGGGCCTCTGCCGTAACCAGCTCCGTTACCTTGATTTCCATTGTTTTGGCCTTGTGAACCGGAAGCGGTTGCAGACGCTGCGGCTGAAGCGGAAGTCGACGAACCAGACGAAGGTGATTCATTGTTGATTACGACGACATTCTGGCCTTGTCTTCCGTATGGACCGTAGGCACCAGCTCCTGCTCCGGCACCAGCACCATAACCTTGGCCTGCATTTCCTCCAGCAGGGCCAGAACCTGAAGCTCCACCAGCGCTTGATGCACTTGCACTAGAAGCTGCATCAGATCCGCTTTCATTTATGACTGTTATTTCGACTGGTTGTACGTCGTAGCCTGGACCGTACGGGAATTGGCCTGCATAACCTCCAGCAGGGCCAGCACTTGAAGCACCAGTAGCGCTTGATGAACTTGAGCTTGACGCTGATCCAGAATTGCCCTCGTTCACGATAACAATTCCACCTGGGCCCATTCCATAACCAGCTCCGTAACCTTGATTTCCATTGTTTCGGCCTTGTGAACCAGAAGCGGTTGCC
Organism: Nymphalis urticae; assembly: GCA_905147175.2. Lineage (NCBI taxonomy): Eukaryota > Metazoa > Arthropoda > Insecta > Lepidoptera > Nymphalidae > Nymphalis > Nymphalis urticae. The sequence continues at coordinate 3,394,502 of LR990002.1, forward strand.
GACGCTGCGGCTGAAGCGGAAGTTGAGGAACCAGACGAAGGTGATTCTTTGTTGATTACGACGGCATTCTGGCCTTGTCTTCCGTATGGACCGTAGGCACCAGCTCCTGCTCCGGCACCAGCACCATAACCTTGGCCTGCATTTCCTCCAGCAGGGCCAGAACCTGAAGCTCCACCAGCGCTTGATGCACTTGCACTAGAAGCTGCAGCAGATCCATTTTCGTTGACAATTGTTAACAAGCCTTGTCCTGCACCGTAAGCAGGAATGTATCCTAGACCATTTCCTCCATTTGATGCACTAGCAGCACTAGATGCACTAGCGCTTGATGCTGATCCTGATGGGCCTCTGCCGTAACCAGCTCCGTAACCTTGATTTCCATTGTTTTGGCCTTGTGAACCGGAAGCGGTTGCAGACGCTGCGGCTGAAGCGGAAGTCGACGAACCGGACGAAGGTGATTCATTGTTAATGACGATGACGTTCGGGCCTTGTCTTCCGTATGGACCGTAAGGACCAGCTCCTGGTCCGGCACCGGCACCATAACCTTGGCCTGCATTTCCTCCAGCAGGGCCAGAACCTGAAGCTCCACCAGCGCTTGATGCACTTGCACTAGAAGCTGCATCAGATCCGCTTTCATTTATGACTGTTATTTCGACTGGTTGTACGTCGTAGCCTGGACCGTACGGGAATTGGCCTGAATAACCTCCAGCAGGGCCAGCACTTGAAGCACCAGTAGCGCTTGATGCACTTGAGCTTGACGCTGATCCAGAATTGCCCTCGTTCACGATAACAATTCCACCTGGGCCCATTCCATAACCAGCTCCGTAACCTTGATTTCCATTGTTTCGGCCTTGTGAACCAGAAGCGGTTGCCGACGCTGCGGCTGAAGCGGAAGTTGAGGAACCAGACGAAGGTGATTCTTTGTTGATTACGACGGCATTCTGGCCTTGTCTTCCGTATGGACCGTAGGCACCAGCTCCTGCTCCGGCACCAGCACCATAACCTTGGCCTGCATTTCCTCCAGCAGGGCCAGAACCTGAAGCTCCACCAGCGCTTGATGCACTTGCACTAGAAGCTGCAGCAGATCCATTTTCGTTGACAATTGTTAACAAGCCTTGTCCTGCACCGTAAGCAGGAATGTATCCTAGACCATTTCCTCCATTTGATGCACTAGCAGCACTAGATGCACTAGCGCTTGATGCTGATCCTGATGGGCCTCTGCCGTAACTAGCTCCGTAACCTTGATTTCCATTGTTTTGGCCTTGTGAACCGGAAGCGGTTGCAGACGCTGCGGCTGAAGCGGAAGTCGACGAACCAGACGAAGGTGATTCATTGTTGATTACGACGACATTCTGGCCTTGTCTTCCGTATGGACCGTAGGCACCAGCTCCTGCTCCGGCACCAGCACCATAACCTTGGCCTGCATTTCCTCCAGCAGGGCCAGAACCTGAAGCTCCACCAGCGCTTGATGCACTTGCACTAGAAGCTGCAGCAGATCCATTTTCGTTGACAATTGTTAACAAGCCTTGTCCTGCACCGTAAGCAGGAATGTATCCTAGACCATTTCCTCCATTTGATGCACTAGCAGCACTAGATGCACTAGCGCTTGATGCCGATCCTGATGGGCCTCTGCCGTAACCAGCTCCATAACCTTGATTTCCATTGTTTTGGCCTTGTGAACCAGAAGCGGTTGCCGACGCTGCGGCTGAAGCGGAAGTTGAGGAACCAGACGAAGGTGATTCTTTGTTGATTACGACGACATTCTGGCCTTGTCTTCCGTATGGACCGTAGGCACCAGCTCCTGCTCCGGCACCAGCACCATAACCTTGGCCTGCATTTCCTCCAGCAGGGCCAGAACCTGAAGCTCCACCAGCGCTTGATGCACTTGCACTAGAAGCTGCAGCAGATCCATTTTCGTTGACAATTGTTAACAAGCCTTGTCCTGCACCGTAAGCAGGAATGTATCCTAGACCATTTCCTCCATTTGATGCACTAGCAGCACTAGATCCACTAGCACTTGATGCCGATCCTGGTGGGCCTCTGCCGTAACCAGCTCCGTAACCTTGATTTCCATTGTTTTGGCCTTGTGAACCGGAAGCGGTTGCAGACGCTGCGGCTGAAGCGGAAGTCGACGAACCAGACGAAGGTGATTCATTGTTAATGACGACGACGTTCTGGCCTTGTCTTCCGTATGGACCGTAAGGACCAGCTCCTGGTCCGGCACCGGCACCATAACCTTGGCCTGCATTTCCTCCAGCAGGGCCAGAACCTGTAGCTCCACCAGCGCTTGATGCACTTGCACTAGAAGCTGCATCAGATCCGCTTTCATTTATGACTGTTATTTCGACTGGTTGTACGTCGTAGCCTGGACCGTACGGGAATTGGCCTGCATAACCGCCAGCAGGGCCAGCACTTGAAGCACCAGTAGCGCTTGATGCACTTGAGCTTGACGCTGATCCAGAATTGCCCTCGTTCACGATAACAATTCCACCTGGGCCCATTCCATAACCAGCTTCGTAACCTTGATTACCGTTGTTTTGGCCTTGTGAACCAGAAGCGGTTGCCGACGCTGCGGCTGAAGCGGAAGTTGAGGAACCAGACGAAGGTGATTCTTTGTTGATTACGACGACATTCTGGCCTTGTCTTCCGTATGGACCGTAGGCACCAGCTCCTGCTCCGGCACCAGCACCATAACCTTGGCCTGCATTTCCTCCAGCAGGGCCAGAACCTGAAGCTCCACCAGCGCTTGATGCACTTGCACTAGAAGCTGCAGCAGATCCATTTTCGTTGACAATTGTTAACAAGCCTTGTCCTGCACCGTAAGCAGGAATGTATCCTAGACCATTTCCTCCATTTGATGCACTAGCAGCACTAGATGCACTAGCGCTTGATGCCGATCCTGATGGGCCTCTGCCGTAACCAGCTCCGTAACCTTGATTTCCATTGTTTTGGCCTTGTGAACCGGAAGCGGTTGCAGACGCTGCGGCTGAAGCGGAAGTCGACGAACCAGACGAAGGTGATTCATTGTTAATGACGACGACGTTCTGGCCTTGTCTTCCGTATGGACCGTAAGGACCAGCTCCTGGTCCGGCACCGGCACCATAACCTTGGCCTGCATTTCCTCCAGCAGGGCCAGAACCTGTAGCTCCACCAGCGCTTGATGCACTTGCACTAGAAGCTGCATCAGATCCGCTTTCATTTATGACTGTTATTTCGACTGGTTGTACGTCGTAGCCTGGACCGTACGGGAATTGGCCTGCATAACCGCCAGCAGGGCCAGCACTTGAAGCACCAGTAGCGCTTGATGCACTTGAGCTTGACGCTGATCCAGAATTGCCCTCGTTCTTGATAACAATTCCACCTGGGCCCATTCCATAACCAGCTCCGTAACCTTGATTTCCATTGTTTCGGCCTTGTGAACCAGAAGCGGTTGCCGACGCTGCGGCTGAAGCGGTAGTTGAGGAACCAGACGAAGGTGATTCTTTGTTGATTACGACGACATTCTGGCCTTGTCTTCCGTATGGACCGTAGGCACCAGCTCCTGCTCCGGCACCAGCACCATAACCTTGGCCTGCATTTCCTCCAGCAGGGCCAGAACCTGAAGCTCCACCAGCGCTTGATGCACTTGCACTAGAAGCTGCAGCAGATCCATTTTCGTTGACAATTGTTAACAAGCCTTGTCCTGCACCGTAAGCAGGAATATATCCTAGACCATTTCCTCCATTTGACGGACTAGCAGCACTAGATGCACTAGCGCTTGACGCCGATCCTGATGGGCCTCTGCCGTAACCAGCTCCGTAACCTTGATTTCCATTGTTTTGGCCTTGTGAACCGGAAGCGGTTGCTGACGCTGCGGCTGAAGCGGAAGTCGAGGAACCAGACGAAGGTGATTCTTTGTTGATTACGACGACATTCTGGCCTTGTCTTCCGTATGGACCGTAGGCACCAGCTCCTGCTCCGGCACCAGCACCATAACCTTGGCCTGCATTTCCTCCAGCAGGGCCAGAACCTGAAGCTCCACCAGCGCTTGATGCACTTGCACTAGAAGCTGCAGCAGATCCATTTTCGTTGACAATTGTTAACAAGCCTTGTCCTGCACCGTGAGCAGGAATGTACCCTAGACCATTTCCTCCATTTGATGGACTAGCAGCACTAGATGCACTAGCGCTTGATGCTGATCCTGTTTGGCCTCTGCCGTAACCAGCTCCGTAACCTTGATTTCCATTGTTTCGGCCTTGTGAACCAGAAGCGGTTGCCGACGCTGCGGCTGAAGCGGAACTTGAGGAACCAGACGAAGGTGATTCTTTGTTGATTACGACGACATTCTGGCCTTGTCTTCCGTATGGACCGTAGGCACCAGCTCCTGCTCCGGCACCAGCACCATAACCTTGGCCTGCATTTCCTCCAGCAGGGCCAGAACCCGAAGCTCCACCAGCGCTTGATGCACTTGCACTAGAAGCTGCAGCAGATCCATTTTCGTTGACAATTGTTAACAAGCCTTGTCCTGCACCGTAAGCAGTATTTCTTCCAGCTGAGCTAGCGCTCGAAGCGCTTGATGCTCCTGCACTCGAAGCTGCTGAAGTACTGCTAGAACTTGGGGCTCCAGGCACTTTTTTGATAACGACATCTTCTTCATATATTCTTTTATGTCCAAAAGCATCAGTCTTTATGACGATGGTTTTCACATTCACATCATCACCTACTATATCGCCGCTTGTGTCTCCATCTTGTTCAAATTCTTTTCGTATTGTCGATCGTTCGATAACATTTCCAGTTTTATCCACATCAAATTCATCACTTGTAGTTAAATTTGTTTCTTGATATGCATTACCATCTGATAGAATACTTATCAACTCATCGTCGAAAGTATCAGCAGACGCATACTGAAAATTGATTTGTTTGGTTATTAGTTTATACCAAATATGTCCAATCAAGTTAACCGTCACCCTTACTAATATTATAAATGCGAAGGCGAGTTGTTTTTTTAGTTTAATACGCTTTCACATCTGAAGTTTTTAGCCGATCACTTTAAATTTTGCGTACACGTTGTAATGGATACAGAAAAGGACATTAGATACCTAACCTAACCTAACACCCACACCTCATACAAGTGAGGGGCACTTGTATTGCAGTCGCATTTTTTCCCTTTTTTAATTGCGATATATGTATCATAAATTATCTGTCAAGTTGTATTTTTAAATTTTTCAGTTGATGGAATGCTTATTCTAATTACATTTTGGAAACATTTTCATTTTTTTATAATAATAATTAAACGTCCATATTATGCACAAGGAAGTTTCTTTAGATTTTTAATCATGTATTATTTTATATTTTCATATTAAGACATAGTGGTAGTAGACATAGCATAAAAATATAAAATTAGAAACTATCAAGCAATAATATTTAACTTAAAATAACTCACCTGAAGTGCTATGCACAAGATCACGAAGGTTGGTACTCTCATTTTGCTTTGAGAGTTGGAACCGAACTGATGCTGATCCTCAATTTCACCTACCTTTTATACTAAAAATCTTCATAGCACTTGACGTACAACCTTATGTAAATTAAATTTAAGAACTTGTTATAATATTGACTTTTCTACAAAACAAACAAACTATAATAATTGTAACAAAGCCTAGGTTACCTTGCAAGTCGAAACAATAGACATTAATTGAATCTTGATTAAGACATTGTAGTTCTGCTGAAGTCTAAAAAATATTTTATATTAAACACGTGTAAGGCAGTATTAAATATTAATTCATTCCAACATGAAATATTTACTAAATAAATGATTTTGAGTATGTAATATATGTGTTTTATTTAAGGGAGAAAGTAACAAAGTAACTAAAAAAGAAAAAAGTAACTATTGAAGAGTAAAGATGTTTTTTTTTTAAATACTATTCGGGTAAAATTTTGATTTGATTTGGAATGTGTATATGGGAAAAGCTAGAAAGCTAGTGTATTATAAGATTCTTTAAGAGAGAATAGTCTTTAAGAAATTTATTTATTTTTAAAACATTGCTTTTTAAATCCAAAATTCTTATCATTTTTGACGTATGAATAAATGAAAAATTATATAAAGATACCAACCATTTTAATGAAATTTAGGTACTTGTTTTGAAATTATATCATACAAAAGTTTTACATTCTACATTAATATATATTTTTTAAATGAATAGATCTAAAATGTTGAGCCAACATTATAAAGCTTGTATCGTAAACAATAAACATAATTTTGAACAGTCTAACTTAAGTTGTAGGGTGTTTTGAAAACTATTTGATCATTATTGAGTAGAGAATAGAGATGAATATATACTACTCTTAAATGAATATTGTATCTCCCTTAACTAGGAAACACTAAAATGTTAGATTTCTCTACTTTATACTATAAAAATTTTATTTTGAGCAATCCTTATAATCCTTTATAATTATATTGAAGTAAAAAAGTAGATTTTTTCAACACAAACTTTTATTTAAATGCTCTAAAAAGAAGAAAATTAATTTTGAAATTAAATACCTAAGCCCGTCATTTAGTCAATGTACAATTTTATCATAGTAATATTATAAACTAGCTGTGCCTGCAGTTTCACCCGCGTATAACTTAAATAAATTACTAAGAGTAGACTTATAATATTTCAGTACATACAACATTTTTAGTGTTATTTTCGTGGGATATTAGTATTTATTGGTTTTCGCTGCACCCGGATCTAGATAGGGCTACAATCTAGTGAACATGAGGACAACAGCATTCCCTTAATATATTCCAATATACTAAAATGTCTTTCCCTGTGCTTTATTTATTGTGACTGTAAACGATACCTTCATAGGAAATCGTGTCCTCTTAAAACTGAAAGGTAAATCTGTTTATTTAAAAAAGGTACTTATTATCAAGTATCCGTCTAAGTATAAATTTAACAAAACCATGAGAAAAAAAATATGTGCCGCGATTTAACGAAATATCTATCTAACCTGTATTTTAACTTACCAAGTTATTTACAAACCGAAAACATATACTTAAGTATGAGTTCTTTCAAACAACCGCTCTGCTCTCTGCAACTTAGCTACCTGTTGAAATATGTCAAAACTATAAAAGTACAAACTATTAAAAATTGACGACTATAATTAATGACATGCTTTTTAAAACGTAAGTACGGCGTTATTTTCATCACTGTAAGTTCACTGATAAAAAAAACGCCATAATATACTTTTTTCTAACCAGAATTACATTTCATATTTCATTTATCCTTTACCTATACTTACCCATTACCTACAGCGAAAGTTCTGCGACGCGTCAACCAAAAACGGCAACTTTTGGAGACTGTCAAGAAGAGAAAAGTTACATATCTCGGACACGTGCTTAGGCATGTAAGGTACGAACTTTTTCAACTCATTATGATGGGAAAAGTTGCCGGAAGGAGAGCTGTTGGGCGCAGAAAAAAGTCTTGGCTGTGCAACATCCGAGAATGGACGGGAATCGCGAATGCTGCCCAACTCTTTCGTCTCGCGAAGAACAAGAAGGCGTATTCGAAGCTGACTGCTAACCTTCGCTAGTCGGAGTGGCACTCGAAGAAGAAGAAGAACCGCGAAGCCGTGGGCAATAGCTAGTTAAATATTTAGAACCGAACAACAAAAGAAATGTGTATTACATATATTGTTATTGTTATTCAACTAAACAGTTATTTTATAGCATTTTTATCGAATAAATTTCCGATATGATTCTTTAAATTAACCTAACTCTTTTATTTATAAACCGATTCAAATAAAACTAAATTTTAAGTGAAGTTTCCGCATTACATTAGTGAAAACCGCACCTAAATCATTTAAGCCGTTTCTAAGATTAGAGCGGCCCAAACGCACAGACAAACAAAAATTCAAAAAATCATTCTTTTGGGTTCTATTGCGTCGATAAAGGCCCCCGACAATAGTTTTACTCATATTCCTTCCATGTACAGACAACGATAAGTTACATTTTTATTATATGTACTAATATAGATGTGTAAAATATTTGTGTATTTGGTCACTCAATCACACAAAAATGGCTGAAGAGACTTGTTTTTTTTTAACATAAGTAGGCGGACGGACAAACACCTGATGTTAAGTGAGGCCACTTTCCATAGAAAAAAAAATTGCTTTAATTTAATAAGGTAGGCAGCCTAGTAAAGAACCATCTGGTATGTTAGGGGTCGACACTGGCCAACACACAAACATTAACCATCTCTTACAATGCCAAAGCGCCACTAACTTTTATATATGTTTTTATTAAAACAAAAATTGAACGATTTCCATGTGAAACAGAATTCTACACGTGCGAAGCCGTGGGTATGCTAGTATGGTGTAAAAGCTTGAGATTTTTTATGATACAAGTTGTGTCCACGCCTTCGTCCGCATACTATTCAGTTTGTAGCTATAAAAGTACATGCATACATACTAAAATAAATAAAGCCTATCTTTTCTGGATAAAGTAGCTTTTTAATAGTGAAAGAATTATCAAAATCGCTTCAGCAACTTATTAGCTTATCAAAACAATATTTTCCAATATTAGTATAAGTACAGTAAGCCGAGATGGCCCAGTGGTAAGAACGCGTGAATCTTAACCGATGATCGTGGGTTCAAACCCGGGCAAGCACCACTGAATTTTCATGTGCTTAATTTGTGATTATAATTTATCTCGTGCTTTACGGTGAAGGAAAACATCGTGAGGAAACCTGCATGTGTCTAATTTCACTGAAATTCTGCCACATGTGAATTCCACCAACCCGCATTGGAGCAGCGTGGTGGAATAAGCTCCAAACCTTCTCCTCAAAAAGAGGAGAGGAGGCCTATAGCCCAGCAGTGGGACTACTTACACAGGCTGTTACATTAGTATAAGTAATCCAATGTGATGGAAACAAGTTGTTCAGGCGCAGAACCAACGGCTTCAGGTTTTTTACGATGTATGGAAATATAATCACTTCCAACCTTGTTTTTTATTGGTCCGACCTGAGAGTTGAACCCAAAACCTCGGGGCTTGTGCTTAATAAACTAGCCACTAGACCAATAAGTATATATATACACCAGCTCTCTGTCAGTCTTACAGCATAGAATTACAGCATCTAGCATTGTAACTTAAGATTAATTAGTTCTGTAATCCGAATAAAATAGATTCAAACACATAACGCCAGTCCTTATATAACGATGAATGTATCGCTTGAATCGCAAGTTGTTTGGCAATATTTTTCAAAATTACGTACAAAATATCTATTTATATACGAATAAATGCAGAGATATTTTTATTTGCAATGCCTCACTGAAAAACCTACTAAGCAAATGTACATAAAATTTACACCAGAAGATGCAGCGCCTTTCGGAGAAGGTTAAAGTATATAATGATATTATATAACTGCGCTTTGCAGTTTAAGCCCCTTTTATTTAGAATAGTAATCAAAATGAATTTCATTTTTTTGTATTATATGAATAAAAAATGATTAAAGTAAGTTATTAAAGGGCATTTCTAATTTTAACATTGTATTCAGCGAGAAAATCCTGTGTGAGCGGTTCACGTGGCAGTTTTAAGAAAAGTCGACTGGTTGTAGGGATTTATGCAAGCTCATCTGGGTAGGTACCACACACTCATCAGAATTTTACCGCAAAACATTAGTAAATATTATTGTTGTGTTCATATTGTTGTGATTTACAGGCACAAGGGACATAAAATCTTATTTCCCAAGGTTGGTGGCGCATTGGCGATGTAAGCGATGGTTAACATTTCTTGTAGTGCCAATGTCTAAGGGCGTTGGTGACCACTTACCATCCGGTGGCCCTTCCTATTCTATAAAAAAAATAGTTCAATAGATACATTTACACGGTATAAAGTCATTGTTTTAAAAGGTTTCATATTATGTATTTGATTACTATTAAATATTCGTAAAACTTTTAAGTAAATGGAAAACACACACACTCACACGGACTCATGCATCAGAATCTCATCTCTTAATAGTTTTAATTTACTGTTTTCTACTTACTTATTCAATATATGTTTAACCTAATTGTATAATTCTATTTGGGTTTTAGCTAGAACTTATAAGTATAAAACTTAATATAATAAGGTACGTATGTCAACTGTTGTATTACCGAATAAATTAATAAAATGTCAACTATTTTTAACTTTAAGGAAATTTAATGCTAATCCTTATCAAATGCGATGGAATAATTTTAAGCAGCACTTAAATGAATGCTTTTTCTTTTCACAGGTGTGTTCAGGCTTCCTAGCTGCTACCGAAAATATTCTATTGAAAAATTAATAACCCAATAACTTTTTGCACAAACCGGGACTCAAATTTGGAACATTGGAATCGCCAGCTGTTAAAACCAGCTATTAGACGACTAAATGACAATCCTTACTAATATTATACATGTAAAGCTTTGTTTGTTAAGCTTTCAGGTAACAACTACTTAAGCGATCATGATAAAGTTTTGAAAACACGTTGTCAGGAGTAAAGAAAAGGGCATAGTGTTCCTAACAACAGGCAAGTGCGAAGCCGCGGACGGAAGCTAGAACTTTGTAATGTTAAATGAACTTATTTACAACAATCAGAATGGTTAATTTTTTAATAAATTGAAATGATATCAATCACTAAAATATTGACCCGGGATTTGAACCCTGGGTTTCGGAATCTGCGGCCCTCTATTATAGCTAACCAACGAGGTAGTCATAAAGTATATACTTTATAAAAAAACACGCTGACTGTACATCAACATTTTCCATGTTGCCGGGTGTACAAAAAAACAAATACTATATAATAGATATAATTTTGAATAAAAGATACATCTGTACAAACATATATTATTAAGATGTCATTTAAATAAATCTATTTGATTATCATTTTACGTCGTTAAAAGCTAACATCTGTATAATTTTAATATAATTACGTCCATTGTATTTTATTTACAATATTTGATCGTGAATGTATGTTTTGAATTTTCTTTGCGTATATAAACTAAACATTAATAATAAATTGCTTTTTTCACTTTTGATAGCTTCATCTTCATTATCGTTTTTATTGTCATTTACTATTTTTAAATTATTATTATTTAATTAATCCTAAACTTTAGGAATAAAATATTTTCCTTGGTCCAAATTAATGAGATAAACAATTTAATCAAGTGATACTTTCTCGGCCATTCAATCCTATCTCCAAAGCCATTTGTCTTTACAAATAATTTAAAAGGAGGTTTCTCTGTGATTTCAAAATCTGACAAAGCAAACATTTATTTTTATTTTTGCTCTCTATCTGTTTGTTTTAGGGAATAATCTTCTAAACTAAATCACAAATTATTCTACTATAGCGATTTCAATAGATAATTGTGTCAACTTAATATTTTGCAGAACAAATTTTGTTTTTATTTTCTTTTATTATTTCGTTTTTAAAATAATATTTTATTGCTAAACTTAATTCGTTTCTATTAATTACATTCTTCGTTTTTTATGATATTATTTATTATTAATTTACCATGGCAACATTTATTGTAACCTATTTAAAAATAAGCGAAGGAATAAAAGTTAAGTACTTTATTCTCTTTGGTAGCGATTGACGACGTGCTATGAATAAAAAAAAAGAAATAATACATATATTAACGTTATATTTAACACACATTTTAATATTTAACTTGGTTTTACCACGTGATAAACATAGAATTTTGAATTAAAATTAAAATCATGAATAATCTTTTTATGTCTATTACATATAGGAAAATGGCGGAGAGTAAAATTGTCATACATAAAAGTTATAATATTTAGCATCGACCGCGACTAAATTGGAAACGTGTTGATAGCCATCAATTATTATTTTAACTCATTCATCACAGCGGTTATTTGATAAAGTTAAAATGCTGTCTTTTATTAAAAATTATAAATTGATTCTCGGTTAGACACCTGTTTGTTTCTTTTTTTAAATTGAAACTGAACGAAACTTAAAAAAAAAATCTTTTAATTAGTTTTTATAGAAATATTTTTTTCTCTGAAAAAAAAACATTTCAAAAACCACTTTGTATTAACTTCGAAAATGAAATACCAAAAACAATTAAATAAAGGCCTTTCGAAACTAATTCGATTTCGAAAATTCGAAATAATAAGGTAATTAAAAAAAAAACAACATCGCACAGTTATGATCAGTTTTATTTCCAGATAAGTTAGTATATATTTTTAAATAAGAGCGTCTTGAAACAAATATTGTATCGATAACAATCAATGCTATCCCCAAGCTAATTTAATGTGTTAACAAGCTTTGTTACCTCTCTCTCAAGGCTTGGGTTTGAAAGGGACAAAATTATTTGCTAATTTTTTAAATTGGCGAAATTAGTTTAGTCTGGTCTATTTTCCAAAGTTTGTATTTTATTTAGTCATCATCAATCGTGGCCACTATCGGATATATGTTTCTTCCAAGGTAGTCAAAATCATTCCGCCGCCATCTTCATCCCGGCTGTCAATAATGTATGTAATAGAAAATTTCTTATAATACAATCACTAGTTTCTTAATCTCAAATTACAATAAAATTTTACATCAAAAACAATAATAGAAAACATGCATCGGAACGAATCATTGTTTGTTGTTGACATTGGTTGTCATTTTGTTGAAAACCTCAGAAGGGTAAAATTTTGTTTAATTTATGTGACAAATACCTTATTATCATAATCTGAATGGAAAGTCTTCCACGTCTACTGTTGGTCTACAGCGTCCACGAGAATCTCCACGATGGCTGGTCTTGGGCTTTCCGTATCCAGTGGCTTCCAGCGACCCACAAAAGATAGTCGAACCACCATGCAGAGGCCAGCTCAGGTTGCGTCTTCTGATTAAATAAATACGAATCGAAAATCGAATTAACAATTCGACAACCGACATGACGTTATTCATTAAATAGTGGAAAAATAAATTTTATAGATGTTCATTTATCGACATAGATATTTACTCAGAAATTACAATCTGGACGTGTAATATTAATATAAAAATTAAACGAAAAATTTAAGATTATAAAGCATTTTATTGCTTGAAATTAAACATTGAAACTTTATGTAGTAAATATGATTCCAATTTTATTTACAAAGCATAGTTGGACTTCTTTTGTATTCCAGAATTGTATACAGATACAAATTATGATTAAAGAATTCATGTGTTTTTTTTAAACCAAGGACTTAATATTCCGAAAAATAACTTTGTGATTCTGACCAATATTTGATTTCGTTACTGTATATGTTAAGTCCTTGATATAAACAGACGATGCTTCTTCAGGCTTTTCTGAATTTTGCTTCTTCAGGCTTTTCTTTTAAATATTATGGGAGTTTTGTAAAGTACACGATGCTCAGCCTTTTTAATCTTGGCATTGAACAGCATTTGAGTGAGATCCTGTTCGTATTAATTTAAATATGATTGTTTGAAGAATGTGAAATTATTTATGTAAAATATTAAATACAGTCCAAATGACCCACATTTGGACTGAGGACTCTTCTCCTTTTGCATACACATGCAAATTACGTACGACACATGCAGTTTTCGTGAGGCCAAGTATAAACAATTCAGCACATGAAAACTCAGTAATGCTAGTCTAGTTTTCAAAGCACTGGGGCGTCTTGTTTTTTCTTTTTTTTTAATTAGTGCATATCTGATACAGACCATATTGTACGATACATTTAAAAAAAGGTAATACTTTATTAATATTATGCGCACCAGTTTTTAATTTCATTGCGCTGGCTGTTAAGACCTGCTGGCTATTGCGTTATTATTCTTCAGGCACGGGGGCTGAAATCATAAATAAATAAAATGTTAGAGGAGATAGATAATTACCGGCCTTACGTATAAACGTTGCTTAGCGGCTGTAGTTAAATACATAGTAAGAAGCATTGTTTAACTTGTCACGTCAATAGTTAGTAGTAATACGTAGTACGTAGTAAGGTGGATGAAACTGCAAACTTTAGCTACTTATATAATAATATTATATACTAAAATCTTCTCCGAAACGCGCTGCAATTTTTTTTATTGAGTTTTGTGTAAAGTAAAGTAACAGCCTGTAAATGTCCCATGGCTGGGCTAAGGCCTTCTCTCCCTTTTGAGGAGAAGGTTTGTAGCTTATATCACCACGCTGCTCCAATGCGGTTTGGTAGAATACACATGTGTCAGTGAAATTAGATACATGCAGGTTACCTCACGATGTTTATCCTTCATCGTCAAGCACGAGATGAATTATAAACACAAATTAAGCACATGAAAATTCAGTGGGGCTTGCCCGAGTTTGAACCCACAATCATCGGTTAAGATTCACGCGTTCTAACCACTAGGCCATCTCGGCTATGAGTTTTATGTATATTGATTTGATAGTTTTGTTAGGCATTATAAAAATCCCTTCGCTACATTTATTAGTATAGATTACACGTAATAAGATATAAAAAAATATAAGATATAAAAAAATATTTAAATAAGAGTTATTACGACTTACCATTCATATCAATCAGGCGGCATATAATAAATATACATTTTCATTTTTATATCTCTAACATCACGAATTTTATATGATCTGTGGCTGTAATCTTCCGCCATGATTATGGAACTAAACTTTCAATTCAAAAAACAAATCAACATAAAGATCATTAAAATAAAATTCAACTATTTATTTTACACTTTGCAATCTTAAAAAAAACTTATTTTCTCACAATATATAATAAAAATAAATAACGCATTACATTATTTTTTAAGCTATTTGAGATATATTACAATAATTCAATTACGTATCGTATTATAGACATATAGAATTGTTTCTACCATAAGTACATATTTAAATTGATTTGTTTTTAAATTTAATATATATATATATATATATATATATGAATATAAGTATATATATATATATATATATGAATATAAGTATTTCAACAGAGTAGTCACAATAGTCCAGTTATTAAATAATATAATTAGCGCCTGATAATTTTATATGGCAACAAAACATGTTAGATTATTGCATCAAAAAACTTAACGTTAACAAAAGTGTGATTCCTTATGTCATTAAATATATGAATATAACATACTTTATTAACAACAGAGGAAATATTTCTATGTCGATTATCAACATATATATTTACAATTTGGAATGAACGATAAATTGACTAAAGTCTTGTAATACCTTTCGGGGTTGTGTAAGTGAGAGAGCGATAGCAGGGTATCTCTTATGATGCCACATTTTATAGTTGATGTTTTTGACATAATGTTGTATTACTAATTTGCTATCGAATAATTTATATAGCAAGATATATTTTCTACATAATGGTGTATTGTCTCACAGTTTTCCTTCACGGCAGCCATAATCAACGTATAATAAACTCTATAACATATTTAGTGTGTGTGTGTGCGCGGAACACAAGTGCACTTACTATTCCCTCACTTTCATAACCCATGAACAAACCTATAAACTATTTATTATTATAATAATTATGAATGTTTTTATATACAAAAAAATACAATTTTAAACAGATGACTTATATTACTTATGCAATGTTATAGTTTCTGAATAAAGGGCTTTATTATTATATTAAACATATAAGTATTTTATGCGTGAATAAACAACCAACCAAATGTATTCATTATATAAAATTAATAAGATAATAAACTATTACTACCAAATGATGACCGCACTGAATTTTTAAATGCCCTCGCAATATTCGTTACTATGAAATAAATAATTTAACTAAATTTTTTGCTATGTAACTTAAAACCTAAAAGGAAAAACCGATATTTTTTATTAAAAACATATTGCAGATCCGTTGCAATTTCAGTTCATTATCTTATTCCCAATAAGATAATTATTGCTCAGTAGGTGTTGAAAACGAACCCTTGTAAGAGAGAGAAAAAACAGATCAACGCGGTACAAGACTCGTGGCGTGTTTGATATAAAAGTTTTTGAGTTGTACAATACAATAAAAAAAGAATGGAATAAAAGTTTTTATTTTTTGTAATTATTGACATGCTTTTTCGTAATTATGAGGATGGGTCACATGATATGTTGCATTTGCACTTGTTGCATACCAAATTTCATCAAAATCTATTCTTTCGTTTAGCCGTGAAAGCGTAACAGATAGACAGAATTAGAAACATAGTTTAAAATAAGCTGATATGTATAAAGCATAGAAAAAAACAATAAAATATATGCACATATTTGTGCTTTTGCTTTAGATATAGTAAAAACAATGCTAATTACGCATTGTTTTACGAGATCCATAAATAGATTTTTGCTTATTTAAAAATAAGCAAGAATTTCTTTTAACATTTACAAAAAGAACAGTATTGGTTAGTATGTATATTTTTTTATGATACATTATGAAACTAGGGAATTCATACGCCTCTATTACGAACACTGTTATATTTTTTTGCTTTTTTTTAAGTATTGCTTGTAGATTCCATAAAAAAGTTTCTTTAATGATGACACCCAACTGTGTTTTGTTTTTTTTTTTTCAGCCTTTTGCCGTCCACTGCTGGACGAAAGCCTCCCCCATAGAACGCCAACCATCCCGATCTTGGGCAGTCCGCATCCATCTCGTACCTGCCACCTTTTTTAAATCGTCGGTCCATCTTGTCACAGGGCGCCCTACACTACGTTTGCCTAAGCGTGGTCTCCACTCTAACACGTGTCGGCTCCATCGGCCATCAATGCGTCTGGAGACATGACCAGCCCACTTCCACTTCAGCGAGCTAATTCTCCGCGCGATGTCGGTGACTTTAGTTCTCTGGCGAATGTCCTCATTTCGGATTCTATCGCCCAGAGAAACCCCAAGCATCGCGCGTTCCATCGCTCGCTGAGCGACCTTAAATTTGTGGACCAGTCCTACGGTGAGTGTCCACGTTTCGGCACCGTAAGTCATTACAGGTAGGACGCACTGATTAAAGACCCTGGTCTTAAGCGACTGTGGGATCGACGATTCAAAAATATGACGCAATTTCCCGAATGCCGCCCAGCCCAAACGTATTCTTCTTTTAGCCTCCTTCTCAAAGTTGTGTCGGCCAAGTTGTATAGTTTGGCCTAGGTAGATATATTTCTACACAACTTCAAGTGGAGAGCCATTTACGACCACTGGTCCCGGGGATACATGATTGTTTGCCATAATTTTGGTCTTTTCAATGTTCATCCCGAGACCTACTCGTCTCGAAGAATCGCTCAGGTTGTTTAGCATCTCTTCCAAATCCTGCAGAGTCTCCGCCATGATGACAATGTCGTCGGCAAATCGCAGATGTGTAATGTGTTGGCCATTGATATTAATGCCGCGTTCGTTCCAATCGAGCGTCTTGAAGACGTCCTCCAATGCATTGGTAAAAAGTTTCGGGGAGATTACATCCCCCTGTCTTACCCCGCGATGCAATTGGATTGGTCTTGTGCTCTGGTATCGGGGCTTCGCCAGGTCCACTTCCTTTGGGGCTTTTTCTGGAAAAATGAATTCATCAGAAATAATCCCTGAGCCTCAAGGAAGTTTACCAGCATTTTCCCCCGATGATTCCTGCGCCCATAGCCGAATTTTCCTACCCTCGATTCACCATCTTCTTGTACTCCCACTTTGGCATTGAAGTCACCCATAACAATTGTGTAGAAGGTACTGGTACGAGACATAGCTTTCACTATGTCTTCGTACATGGCTTCGACCTCTTCGTCAGTGTATGTAGACGTTGGGGCATACACTTGTATAACCTTCAAGGCATACCTTTTGGTTATCTTTAAGACAAGGTATGCCACCCTTGCCGACACACTGCCAACCTCCACGACATTGCTTCTGAGTGACTCGTGGATCAAAAAGCCGATGCCACCTTGGGATGGTTGGTGTCCTTCTCGGAAGTAGAGTAAGTGACCGGAATCTAGTGTTATCGTGTCCTCGCCCTGTCTTCGGATTTCTGATAGACCTACTATATCCCAGTTAATACGACTTAAC
The DNA here is from genome assembly GCA_905147175.2 of Nymphalis urticae. Lineage (NCBI taxonomy): Eukaryota > Metazoa > Arthropoda > Insecta > Lepidoptera > Nymphalidae > Nymphalis > Nymphalis urticae. The sequence continues at coordinate 3,412,434 of LR990002.1, forward strand.
TCTACTTCCAATTCTGTCAGGTGTTCGTCCAGCCGCAGAGAGCGTCCATTATTATCATCATCATCATCATTTCAGCCGAAAGACGTCCACTGCTGGACAAAGGCCTCCCCCAAGGATTCCCATTTTGGCCGGTCTTGCGCTGCCGCGTCCATTATACGTGGCCAGAAACAGTCGCCGTTTGTGGTACCCTGCCGTAGCCCGGGGATTCTTAGCACCCCCCATCGCACCGTTACCATGGCCGGTACCGTGGCCAGGAATAGTGCGATTACCGGGAATTGGGGGCCGTCAATTTGTGTTGTCGTTCATAGGGGGGTTTTTGCCTTAGTCACCGCGCTTGGCAGGCGGGTTGGTGACCGCAGTGGCTGGAATCTTTCACTAATAGCGCTGCTGCCCGCTATCAGGATTAGCATTTTCGGATTCCAGCATTTGTGTGGTTATACCGCCACGAACTACGTACCCAACTGTGTACTTATCTAAAATAAAATATAAAAGTTCAAAGAGTTTTTTTTCTGTTGTATTTTTTTCAATAGGCAAAGTATTGATATTTCTGGATTCAAGATTGGTTTTGTTTGTTACAATGATATTTGTACAGACATATCATACTCTTTTACAATAACAACAAAGTAATCCTTACCTTAAATCCTTACCTTATTGCTTAATGTTATAAACTTAACATTCCTTACTAATATTATAAACTAGTTCCTTCCAGCAGATTCGCACGCGTGTTGGGAGTGAGGTGTTATGTTTTTTTTAATACCCATGACAGTGTGTTCAGTTGAAAATATTTGTTGGTAATCTTTCACGTCTTAACGCGAAACGTACTCAAGCGATCATTAAGAAATTTGTCATACACGTTGTCTGAAGTACAGAAAAGGATAAATATACTCAACATCCACCCACCCATAAGCAGGCGAAGCCACTGGCGGGTTTCATAAACCACTTTATGGTAACATTTATACATTACTTAGTAAAAGTAAAAGTACATAAATGATATTTATAAGCAAGGAAATCCGCTTCTCCTTGGGAGGCTTAGACCATATTCCACTGCCAAATTAATACTTAATATTGTTATGTCACGGTTTGAAGTATGAGTGAGCCAATTAACTACAGACACAAGGGAGATAAACGTCTTAGTTCCGCAAACAAGTTGGTGGCTCATTGATGATGTATGAATATTTCTTACAGTGCAAATGTCTTTGGGCAGTGATGACCTCTTACGAACAGGTTTTTTTTATAGAATAGGAAGGTGGACGAGCATATAGGCCACTTGATGGTAAGTGATCACCAAACGCCCTTGGACATTGGTACTGTAAGAAATGTTAACCATCACTTCATCGCCAATGCGCCACCAACCTTGGGACCTAAGATTTTATGTCCCTTGTGCCTGTAATTACACTGGCTCACTCACCCTTCAAACCGCAACACAACAATACCAAGTACTGCTGTTTTGCGGTAGAATATCTGATGAGTGGGTGGTACCTACCCAGACGAGCTTACACAAAGATCTACCACCAGGTTGCCCAGCGACCAATTTTCAGTGAAAAAAAACAGCAACCAATTACCAACATTGAATTATGTATGATTAAACATAAAATCAACTCTCACGATTTAATCAATATACTTTTATGATAATGTTAGGTAATGATCTTCGAGACTGTTTCGAAAAAGTCATAAAACGATCGTAACGCGACAGACGCGCAGCAGTTGCTTGATTGAAATGTCTCATTTGTTTGAAGGAGTCAGGTGCTTTGTCAATAAATTATGACGATTTTAATGAATTTATTTACAAAAACTACAGCGGCTTGACAGCGGAGAGTTAAGAAAAAAAAAACTCAATTGAAAAAAAAACCGAGTGACACAAATGTGTGTGTAGACAAATGTCTAATCCTAAAAAATAATATATACACAATGAATGTATACATTTGAACACATCACATACAGGTATGTACAACACTTGATATTTTAAAGAGTACAAATGAAAAAACAAAATAATAAAATACAAACTAAAAAATTAACATAAGTAAACTATCAGAATAAAAAGTTATATCATAGTAAATAAAAGTTAGGACAGCACAAATAATATGTAAATAAGCCTAACGGATAACCAGATGCTGAATTTCTAATAATAATAATACAAAAAATAAAACAATAATGTAAGAAGTCACGGATAAATGATAAAATTTGCAAATGTATTATATTTTAAGCTTTGAGCCAACCACAGACCAATTTTTGCCATTACAAGTATTAGTCAATTGTCATACAATTAAATATATAAATAATATATTAATATTTACATAGACTCAACAACAAATTGATGGTTTTTCTCATTTCAGCTAAGAATGACTTCTACAGTTTATTCACAGGATATAAATCACGTAACTTAATTAATGTAAGCTAAGAGACACCGAGGGTCACTTTATTAGGCAAGATTGGCGTTACGATATTTGTTAACCTCTCCAAACATTGGATGAATCGAGACAAATCTTTACTTGGTATCGGAAAATATTTGAGCGACGCTCAGCGACCTCATTGCTGTATTATTATCTTTGAGGTGAGAGCAAATTAAAGGACCCAACAATACCTCATATTATGGACTCTGTGCTGTGAAAGTTTTTCTAATATTTCCTTTGTTAATTAAGAATATTATTTTATATGAATAGTTCATAAAGCGGATTCAATATTTCATAGTAAAAAGACGTTAGTGGCTCGCTTTTAACAGATACCAAATCATGGGTTCAATTCCTAGGCCAAAAATTTATTATGCTATTCTGTTATAGAATTCTCATTCCATAGTTTAAAAATTGGCTGCATTTAAAAGTCATAGGTTCAATCCTGATCCAAAAACTCAATATAATGTGCTCGTAATTTAAAAAAAAAACCTAACCAGTCGAACTGGAGAAGCTAAGTAGTTTTTTATTGAAAATATCAAAATAATCAAGTTCCAAATTGACTTTGCAGTCAGTTATATGTAAAAAGAGAATGACGGCTTAATCACCGTCGTAAAGAAATCATCAACCAGCTCTAGCACCCGGAACTAATCAACTATTTCTTAACAAACGTATAATTCTAGTTCTGCACGCGAATCTATTCTTTATTTCTAAGTAACTAAGGCAAACTTGACTGCACTATATATAAGGGCTAAATCCGTTACGATTAGATACGACTTGAAAAAAAATGGTCGAAAAAATACAACAGCAGGTTAATTGTTCGCTCTGAAACCAAAATGTTGACAGGCTGCTGTTGGACTAATTTGAACAAACCTTGTTTACTTTTCGGTCGTTTAAATGTTTTATTGAAATAAAATATGTATGATTAAAAGTTTAATTGTATAAAAATAGTATTATATTATTAATAGCCTGCAAAATTTTAGGTTCAAAAATCACTAATCCTTACTAATATTTTAAATGCGAAAGTGATTTTGTTTCATTGTTACGTTTTTACATCTTAACTATTCAATTCAATTCAATACATCCACGTAGCCGATTGTTAATTATAAAGTATATTCATTTGTTTTAAACTGTTTTCAACTATTTACATCAAAATATAGAAACTAAATTAGGTTGCCCAATCCAATGCGAATATATTTCGGCGCTTACTTCAGACATCTGGACAGATAACTTAAGTAGTTCGGTCGGTAACAGTTTGGAACTTAGAAGCCTAACTTAACAAGATAGTGTTGGCAGACCATCCTAGATTCTATTTGCCTCAACGTTTGTACTATCTAGTTTGACAAATCGCTTCATGTCGCTTAATCAGAGTTTCACTTGGTAGCTGTGTATCTTTGAATAGTGTTCGTTTTATATAAATAAAATAAAATACATATAAGCTAGTTTATCCGGAAAATGTGTCTGTGAAATGTATGATGACGATGATGATGCCCTCAAAAACCCAATAACTTAATCAATACCAAATAAATTATCAGCCCAACCTGGGATTCGAACCCAGGACCTCGGAATCTGCATCTTTATGTCAAGCAACCATCAAGGCAGCTAAATGTATAATGAGTAAAGTAACAGTGTATGTCTCCTCTCCTTTTAGGGAAGGGGTTTAGAGCTTATCCCTTTAATCTGCTCCAACCCGAGTTGGTATTGAACAATTATCTATATTAGTAGATATTTTATAGGAAAATTTTTGATTAACTCAAGGTGGAAATTTTCGAAGAGGTCTCAATTTTTTTAAATAAAATACCGCCTTTTTTCATCACTGATAATGTTGCTTGTTGTAGGTGAAACTTTTGGAACTGGAGGTTCCTTTTTTTAAAACAGCTTAGTAGTTTTTGAGTTTATCCATTACAAACAAACATACAAAAAAATTAAATCTTATCTCTTTATAATACTAGTATAGGGTATATACAACGCTATCATCAATAATACATATTTATATTTTAATTTAAAAGTTATTGCAGCTTAAGCAAACCTAGCCTTTAAAATCAATATTCCCTACAATACTCTTTTTTTTTATATTTGCCGGGTGGGCAAATGACTCTACTCCACCTGATGTTAAGTGGTAGTAGAGTCCAAGCGCGAGGACGGCCAGTACAGTCGGGAAGAAGATTCTGCACTAGCCGCCCTCGCCTTGCCGGCCCGCAAGATGCCTCTTCACGCCTCGTAAAGAGACGTGAAGCGAGCGACGTATTGCCACGATAGGGATGGGCAAAGTGTGGAGGCGTGTTTCCCCAAGTGGTTGCCAAAAGGGAAACTACACTGACCCGCCGGACGGAAGGGCCCCCGAACCCCCCCGGAAGTGGCCGCCGGGACCCCACAATCCGGTCACCAACCGGCACGACGGTCTACCCCGAGATTTTGCGTGGCCTGGTGGGGCAGCCTCGCGTGCTGGTTAGGCACGCTCGAGCCCCTGTACTATGCCACGGGCGGCCAGCGGAATAGCCGTTTCTTCGGGTCTCCCTGTCCCGCAGGGCAATACAGTTTCCCCCGGCATTGGTTCAGCAGCCGTCTCCACTGGACCAACACCCATCGCGGCAATGCTCGCTCGGGCACTGGCTGTACGCTGGCTGACATCGAAACGCGGCTGCAAGCCACTTTACGAGATTTTCATCATGCGTACGGTGGTAACAAGCCAGGCGGATGTTTATCATCCTACCACCAGATGATATCCCTGTCTCTACTCATTAACTCTAGTCATTAATAAAAAATCACTCTATTTAAATCATATTTTATACAATGCCGTATTGCAAACGGTCTTTTACGCATATTTTTATTGTAATCCTACATTACTGTTGTTAAAACCATATTGATACCGTCTGTGTATGATAATTAAGTATTACTTTAAACGTCTTAGGGTTGTCACCCTTGCGTTAAAGACGCATCCTGTTGCTTTCTTGTGATCACAAACCAAGACGACGCGTGCGCTACGTTATATCATACAAGTCATTCAAATTACTACCTTATCATGAACTACTTAAGGTTTAAAATTTAATTTTAATCGTATCATATTGCCTGTTTCTCGCACATTATTGTAATTTAATCTCTTTCTTTTATGATAATAAGGTTGAAATTTTAAAACATGTATACAATAGAACAACCCGTTGGCACATTTATGGAAATAAGAAACTTCCGTTCGTGTGTCCAGCACGCGTCTAAGACGTGCATTATGCGTGTGTGCATCTGTTCGAATGACCGTTACGTTTAAAATTGTTTTAACGTTCTTTATTCAAAATAATAATATTTATTTTTAAAAAGAATTTCTATTTTTTATAAAATTGATAAACGTATTACTGATTAATTTTATATTGACCTCATAACATAATGTTCGAATTAAAAAATACATCCAGGTTTTGATAAAGGAATTAACTAAACCGATCAAATGAATTAAAAAATCCAAATACATTTCAATATTAATAAAACAAATTATGTATCCTAGCTCTAATACAAAATTTACGTACGATGAATAATAAAAAATATATTTGTATACAATTTTTTTACAGATTTAAACGCGTAAATCGTAAGTCTAATGTACCAAAATTTTAATAGGATATTATTTAAAAAAACCTTCATTGAAACTATATTTTAATTTTACCAATGTTATTCAAAATGAACCTACAAATTGAAATTAATTTATTTTATAAAAAAAATAGTAGGACTTATAATTCGAATCTTTATCAAAAATTATAATAACACCAAATGGTTCTTAACGGCGCGTGCGTCGATGTGACCGTTAAAAATAAGCCACCGTGCATTACTTCCTAACACAGGGAGGTATTTGAGTAATTGAACGATATTAAAAAAATAATTTAAAAATGTTGAATATTATATAACCATTACTTTTCTACCCTTAATTAACAAAATAATTTGTACATGAATTACTTATGCGTCGTCAAACTATGAATGAATAATACCGATATCTTGTTCATCTTGAATTATTTCTTTTAAATTACATCTGTCTTTATATAATCTAGTCTAGGTCTATTCTAGGCCTTATATAGTATAGGAAGATTTGTTCATACGCTCTCCACTAGTAGTTATGATACTACTGAAATATTTTATTGGCATATCGTGTCTTTATTATATTATTTAAAAAAAACAAATCAATTGATTGAAACAAATAAAATTAGTAAAAATAAATACCTAGTAAATATTCATTTATTCAATATGGATGTATATCATCCACTCGTCAGCTATTTTGTAGCTTAATATAGGCTTGAATAAAAATAAAAACAAATTTAAGTCTGTCCCTGTAGCTTTTGTCGCCGTAGCGTATTCAACAAGCAGTAGTGTTCGCAAAGAAAGCTTACCCTTCAAAATAAACGTTTTTTCATATCCCTGCTTATTATTATAATTTTCAACTTTAAGTTTTAGCAATAAGAGCTATTCTCAATTAACTGCACTTATTGTTTTTGGTGATATTAGAATAGGTTTAAAACTGTGACCATCATTTCTAACAGATTAAATTCATACATTCGAGGTTCAAAATTAACTTATATTTTTTATCTATTGCTCAACTGAAATAATAAAATACTTCGTTAATTAACAAATAGGCTATACTGAATTTTGTTTTTGCTTAAATATTTTAATCCTCAGATTAATTACATAACTTGCCTTCTACAATAAATATTTTTTTATTTACGTCAATTATTTTCAAGTTACATATGAAAATAATATTAAAAAAAAATATCCAACTGCCACTTAAAAACACCACACCTTTATCACAATACAAACTCAACGAAGGGGATCGAAGGGGCCAACAACGTAACGTCTTTTCTCCCTTAAGACGGTGAGTTCCTTGCCGACCGCCGAATGTGCGAGCCGAGCTCGCTCGTCTCCCGCCATTTGAATTTCATTTTTTTTTTTTTAATTAAAGGAGCAAAAGTATTTTTTTTGAAGTGGTGTTGGTGTTTTATTGTGCAATAGTGTTATTTAGTGCAACATATAGTCTGATTGGGTGCTTTTTAATGTTAAGTGTAAAAAAGTTAGGAAGATATAATCTACATTTATTTATAAGGGTAAGTATCTCATATAATTAGGCGATCTCAATTTCTATTATTAATATTTCAAAACTAATATGACTTAAGTAATATTTGTTTTGTTTTAAATGTCAAAATGACAGCTTACAATTAAGATAATCCTTTTTTTAATTTGACAAACATGCTTAAATTATTACTAATATAATAATCATGCATAGATGATATAAGAATTCCTATTGATAAAATAATTATTAAAAATTTATACTTATTTTATACCGCGGTTTTATTCTTGTTATTGTTTATTGTCATATTTGACAGCTGGTGACAGATTATATAAGTATGGATAGATAAAAAAATTAATAAATACAAAATTGTTACGTATTGTAGACACCGTGATAAATATGTTTTTGTTGTAAATGTTGCGTAATGTATGACGTTTTCAAACATATTTGCTATGCAAACAATTTACGGCAAACCTATATCGTGTTAGGGCGCGAAAATTAATAACTTTCAGATCATTATAGAAATTAACATATTGTCAATTAGGATTATTTCACATAATTAGGATTTGTAAAATGCATTGCTAACTATTGTATAAGTACATCAGCAGGTATTCCGTAAGAACTCAAATCGTATCTCATTCATGGAATACTGACTAAGTAGTGACAAGCTAATTTGACATGAATATACTTTAAATATTATAATTATTAGGATCAATATCGTATGTCACTTTCTGACATTTCGCGATCTTGTTCTATGGTTATTTTCGAATTTGTTCTTACAGAATTGCTGCCCCGCATTATATAATATGGGCTCCGCCAGCCAAGGGGCCCCGGCCAAAAATAATATAATTTTACGCTCACTGCTTTGGAATGGGGGGGGGGGGGCTGAAATGTAAAAGTGCCTAAGAGCCTAAGTCCAGACCTAAGAATAGCTCTAGATTTTTCTGAAATGAGGGTAATAAATTGCTACTAATTGATTATTCTTAATTTATTGTGTGTATTGTTAAGATACGTTTTGAAAAAGGAACAAACAGGGGAAAAAAGGTAAGAAAAAATGAATACCGTATTGTATTACACCGAAACTACCAAACCGTCTTAGAAGAACTACTTCTTCTCAAATATAAATTTGACAGCTTTTATGTTGTCAACGCGCGTTGGTGACATTATTTTGTTGCCAACATTACATTAAATTTCTTGGTGACTTTCTGAAGAATTGCAAAAGGATCAAATAGTGCTGCTTCTAAGTCGAAGAAAAGAAAAGCCTAATCGCTAAACAGAACCATCTTAAAACCATTCAATCGTTCAATCAATGTATTCTTGACACAGCAAAACCGCAAACATTTATGCGCGAACTGTTGAACACAGCCGACCTACAATGGAATACAAATTTAAAAAAATTTCCTCCCGAAGCACGCCGCATTATTTATAAATACAAATTAAAAAATCCATTACTCGGAACTGGCGGCCTTGACACTGAATTCCATAACGTTGTTACGGCGACCATTAACCCCGGTCGAATCAATAACTCATTACTCTTTTATTTCGCTTAACGTTTAAAAATAACGCGTTTTTTCGTGTTCCCGCCGGCCGGCCCAATTATTGGGTGAAGGTTGTACCGCGAGCCAATTATGACGTCATTCGTGACGTAGCCGCATTACGTGGTGTTAATGTATTTTTATTTATCGAGATGCAGTGGATTTTTTGCATAAGTGTGGATGAGTTTATTGACCCGGTTGTCATGCGCTGTTGTTTGTTTTTTTTTAAATGGATTAATTAAGTCAGTTTGTTGGATTGTTATTAACTTGAAGTGTCTATATTATATTTTTATGATAAGTATTCGAAATTTTATCGAAACTGAAAAATTTAAACGCATACAACTCAGTACACGTGATTGAAGTTTCGTCTTCTTGCATTAGAAACGTTTCATTTTGTAACGTTACATCTATTTATAATGTTAAAGTACAATGTTTCTTTAAACGTAGTACGTGAATTCGACTTTGAAACTTAATTCTCATCTTAGAGATCTCTCATTCTTGAGCTTAGAGAAGTTTTAACTTAAGATATTATGCAAATATTTAATACGAAATAATAAGGTTCAAATAAGCTCAGGGAACATAGTCCGACATATATGATATTATAAATGACACTAAGCCTGGAGTATCTGTTTATCAGCTGTGAAACAAAACACTGTAAGGGAACCAGCGGGTCTCGAGTAAATTCTGACACACGTGTCCACCGCGCTAATGGAATAAGTTACAAGCCTTCTCCTATTAGGAAGAGGAGGCCCACCGTTGAAATTTTGACTGCTACCTAAAATATTTCGATACTATAATAAAATTAGTTTGAAGTTAATTTCGAAATTTAAAAATGAATTATAATAAAAAAATTGTTATATTTCGATTTTAAACCACAGATAATAATAATAATAAACAAAGTCGTATTTTAATACCGATAATCCAATTGTTTGGACAGCGGTGAACCACAAGAAGCATCTAATTGTGAGGAGATTTACGACTAGGGGCAGTGTTGGCTGAATTGAAAGTTGACTATAAATTAGCTGGTACCATTCGCTAGCCGACGTCGCCCCGATGTGGCTAATGCTATGCGTGCTGGTAACACGGATTTATTTACACATTCTGTGTTGTATTGACAGATAACTACAATTGGTCACTTTCTAGTGATAAATGTAATTAGATTTCAAATAGACATATGGTTATACCAGATACAAAACTATATACGATACGTTTATGTGTAAGTATGTATTTATATTAATATAATAAAAATATTATTATTGACTTGTATACTTTTGCATTATATCTGTTTTTTTTTTGCAAGTTAAAATTTTATGCTTTCGCGTTGTGAGTTGCGATCAACGTTACGTTATGGAACATAGACCACGAAATCTGGTTTTTAAAAAAATGTACAAAGATGTATACGATGTATATGATATCATAGTGTACAAAATATGTAAAATAATTTTACATTAATTCAATTCTGAAGGTTGATAATAACAAATAACAAACAGATAACAAATTATCATCATTACGATTTCATGTATATTTTTAACTTTTTCAGTGAAATTAAGCAGACGGAAGTTTATTCACGATGTTTTCCTTCATTGTCAAGCACGAGATGAATTATAAACACAAATTAAGCGTATGAAAATTCAGTGGTACTTGCCCGGGTTTGAACCTACGATCGTCGGTTAAGATTCATGCGTTCTAACTACTGGGACATCTCGCCAACCACACATGTGGCTATCTGCCACAAGTGTATTCCACCAACCCGCATGGGAGCAGCGTGAAAACCTTCTCAAAAAGGAGAGGAGGCCTTAGTCCAGCTGTGGGACATTCCCAGGCTGTTATTAATTGGTTGGTTTTAACTTTTAGGTATACCATACGAACTATACCTTCTCCGAAAAATTCGACATATAAATTATACAAAAGATAAAATGAAAAAAGTATAAGGATATTGAAATATAGCCTTAAAAAGAAGTCGAACTAAAGTACCAATTCTAAAGTATTGGGTGGACCACATAAAAAAAATTGAATTTGTATCTTATGGTGTTAAAGCTAAGGTCCAGAATGGCTTGTCATCATTTATCAACATAAGGGATTATGGATATCATAAATCTGTTACAAACAAAAAAAAATTAAAATTCGCATTTTTTTTCAATTAATTTTGTTTATTATAAATATAAATAAAATAGCTTACGTGTAAAACTATATCAGAACGGCTCATTGAAATGTCCGAAATATTTTTTATAAAATAAGTTATATCATTTTTTTAGAAATATTTAAAACGGACTGAATCACGATTTTTATTTCTGGCAATAATAGAGCATTGTCACGGCGCTTTGCTTTCGAGGTGTGAAATTACTATATTAATTTTGAACTTGTAAGCTATGTTACTCGGTAACACTATATAGTTTAGTAACTCTTCTATGGTCTATACCAATAGATACATCAGGATCCTAGAAAATGGTAATAAATTCAAAGACAAAATTTAAAAAAATCATAAAGAAAAGTTCCTACTAAAGTACATCGCAGAACCAAAATTTCTAGACGTGAATATAAGATATATTCCTGCTTAGTTTCTTGAACAAGTGCCTCTCAGGCCTGAGGTATTTCTATCCGAAACGTTGGTAGATTTTGACAATCAATAAACATTGTAACGCTATCTTAGCGATATAAACATGTTTTCTTTGACTTTAAACTTTATTGTGTAATGTTTAAACAAGTGTGTCGTTCCGAAACAATGTGTAGATAAACACAATCATATGAATATACTTTTAATTATTTCTTAAAAGCACACAGCACAATGCAACAGCAACAGCCCGTTAATGCTCCACTGCTGGGCTAAGGCCTCCTCTCCCTTTTGAGGAGAAGGTTTGGAGCTTTTTCCACCACGTTGCTCCAATGCGGGTTGGTAGTACACATGCAGGTTTCTCATTGTGTTTTCCTTCACCGTCAAGCACGATATGAATTATTAAACACAAAATTAAGCACATGAAAATTCACTGGTGCTTGCCCGGGTTTGAACCCACGATCATCGGTTAAGAGTCACGCGTTCTAACCACTAGCCCATCTCGGATTTCTTAACGATTATCGTAATCGAATAATACTTATATCAGCAAAATGCCAACACACGTCACAACTCAACTTCGTGCATTGGATTTTTTTCGACGCAATTTGACTTCAAATAAAATTGAGTGGGACGCGAATGAAATGAATCCAATCCGATAATCGCACGCAAATCTGACATGTGTTCCTGCTCTTATTTCGCGATCTATACAAATACACAAAACACGAACGGATGTGTATACGATTTCATTCGCGTATTAAAGAAATGAGGTTTTTTGTCTATCCCACGGAAATTCCTACATTGCTTATACTTGAATAAAATAACCTATACATTTACTAAAATATGGCGATCGTTCAATGGCGTAGTTAACTGATTTTCAAAATCCTATAAAAATTCATATGCATTCAATGATAGATACTCCAAGAAGGGTGGAATTCTTAACGATTTCCAAAGCCGTATTGAACGAACTATCTCCAAAGTTTCGGTGGCTCAAACAAAATAGTTTTGTTCATTGGAATATGTTAGGTAATCCTAGGAGAGGAGGGCGAGCATTACCACCATCTTGAAAAATACCTTTTACCAAATATTACTTAACAGTAAATCGTACGAAGTTAATGTACTTTAATGGCTTCGACCGCGTCTGTGGGGGGTAACAGGTGTTAAGTAGATACCCTGTTTTCCTTTGTACCCCTGTCAACGTTTGAGCTAAATTTCACGATGATCGGTTGAACAGTAAATGTAAACCAAACAAATACTCAAATTTATAATTTTAGTTAGGATAACTTTCTAATTTCTCTAAAATCCATTTAAACTGAAATAACATCATCTGAAAATCAATTTATCTATACACGAAATAGATTTTCATATTAAAGTTCAATATATCTACAGATGAAAAGGCCATTTCTTTAGAGCCTTGTTAGCTGCATATTTTCACTTTCGGAAAACTTCCAACAAAACGATTTTAAAAGGACCAAAGGAGAAAGCCACAATCCTTTCGGGTTCTTTTGAAACTCATTTCGTAGCAAAGTACACTTGTAATACTTATTAAGAGGTTTATTACCCTATTCTTGCTTCCTTTGTCTTCAAAGCCTTTCTGATTCGTATTTAGAATCTTTTTAATAAACTCATTACGAAAGTTTCTAGTTCATTTTAATTAAAATTATTATAACTTTATAATGACTGCAATCTCATGATTAATTTTCTAAAATATTTTTTATAAAATATATCTAAACAATATAAGGACATTTTTTTTTAATACAAAACTTACGCAACTCTGTTATAACCTGCTACGTCATAAAGCATTATTATTCCCGTTAAAGTCATCTTATACGACACATTTACGGTCTGGTCTTTAAAATAAAACATGAAATAAAAAACTTCAATTCGTTTTCATGCAAACAGTGGTCGCATAGAAGTCATAAACGGACTTTAGGTTTATCCCAACATTATAAGAGAATGCTTCGTAACAACGACACATCAAAAAGGACATACCGATTCTGAAACAAAATACGCGAGACTTTGACAACTATTAACAAAACAAAACGCATCAACCATTACGTGTGCAAACAATAATAAACTCTATTCTTAACGATTTCGAGTTCAAATTTTCATACATATTATCGCAAGTTGGATCTTTAACGTAGATTGGGAATAAAGTTTTTATCTATCGGTGTCATTCAAATCTCAATCAATGTTAATTGAAAATCGGCCTTATGTTGTTTTAATAAGGTTGAGTTTGCATTGCGTAAAATCGGATCCCCCTAATAAAAAGACCCATATTCAAAGTTGTTAGAAGAGCGAAAACATTAAAGGTGTGCCAATAAAAAAGAAGTTAGCTCCTTACGTTACGCGCCGTTACAAGGTGAGAATATGGGCCCAAAGGTGGTGATTTATTTTGTTTTTACGCATTAAATCTGAACAATTCAAGTGTTAGGGTACATATATAATAACACGCGGGTTCCGTTAGCAGAGAACCAACATTTTAGTAAAAATTGAATTAAACAAAAAAAAAACAATAACATTTTTACCATTCAATCATAGAAGAATCTCTTTACGAAAATAATTTTTATCTTTTTGTACTAGTTTTCGCCCGCGGCTTTAGCCGCATATTAGGAGGGGGTGTAGGTTGACAGGTGTCATGTTTGGTAAAAGTAGCAGTGGTTTAAGCTTACTCTATACCAAACGTTATTAAAATCGGTTTAGTGGTTTGGTTGTGAAAGCGTAACAGACATTTACTTTGGCATTTATAATGTTAGTATAGATATATATTAATAATATATTTCGTTCATAGCTGGAGCTTATAATTTTACTGTGAGAACTGAGTTTATAGTTTGTGCAAACTACTCATAATGATATCTCTACAAATAGATAAAATTGAAGTGTATGTCTGCTATTTCAAAATATGTAGTTGTCTTTTTAAAGTTATTATGGCTATTTGCAAGTTACCAAAACAAGCTTTATTTTTGTCTCTTCAGTAATCTTCAAACGGATTAAAACTACAAATGTTAATAAATAATTATTTAATTATAAGGCACAGACAGATATTTCACAGGTACAGTTTATTGTCTATCAACAGATTTTGATGAAATAAATACAAAACGAAAGAAATTAAAGTTTTGCGTACGTATAAATATATACAAGTATATATTTATACGTACGCAATAATAATTGAACGCTGATAAAACAACGAATCACAGTTTGTATACCATAATACTATATTATCATGTCATGTACATGTATAGTACATATGTAAATGATTATGTATATGTTTTTTTGTAGCTTACATCGAAATGGTAACTACTTTAATGGCTATTACAAAAAAAATTAATTTCAAAGTCTATTTTTATATGATTACTATACTATATATTATATAATATTTTATGGAACAATTTTACATTGTTTCATCCAAGGTGACTTCATCGCGAAACCAATCTGTATCGAGTTAAGAAGAATTGCCAACAAGTTTACGAGCACTTTCGACTCAAAATTACAAGGGATCCCCTTTATGAGCTACCGCGAATCTTTACGCCGCCTGTTTCTATCGTTAATGTCATTGAATTCAACCCATCAGTCGTGATATACTATGTAACAGACACACGAAATCGTGTCGAAATCGTGTCAAGTATTTCGAATGTACAGATCATATACGCTATATTCAAAGTTTAGCATAATATGTATAATTTACACACGCCACACGGTTGGAACATAGTATGTTTTCGTAGATTGTATTTTAAAAGTATGTAACCAGTATTACTTATGCTATTTACTGAAATTCACTGGACATGATTCTTGCAGATTACGGTTGCTGTCATCCAAGAGCAGACGCGCCGAGATCACTCTAAGACATCCGAAACATTACGAGTATATCGGCTCATTTTGTAGAAAAAATATATAAACAATTGCAAAATCACTATCGCTATTTGCGATAAAATACGATTTTGTAAATAAATCGTGGTAGCTGGCATTTTTAAAAGTCCGACTAAATAATTAAGTGCGAAATCCAACAATTTTTTTACTGGCTATTTCGATTATTCGTATAAAGTTTTATTAATTATGTACACGTACCTAATGCTAAAATCAATTTTAATGATAATCGAATATCGATTGCAATTACAGTAACACGAGTCGCAACGCCGTTATTGACTACGAAGTCACGCTTACTTCGAAACTAGTTGTAACCCCTTACTTCACCCCACTTATTTGTATCTCGACTTTCACACGATATCAAATATGTTACTTAATTTATGTTTTTTTTTATAAATAGTTGCTTTAGTACGGATTTTAAAAGGTCTTGCTAATATTATGAAAATTTGCGTTTGGATGTTTGTAACACAATCACGGCAACGGATCTTAGTCGGGGGCAAAATTCTACTAATTTATAACGATTACGATACGTTCCCGATCCAACTTTGAATCATCTGTATTTATTCGAATCGGAACCGAACCGATAATATGTTAACATATACCGTTGTGTCAAAACCAAACTTAATTCTTAAACTCGTGTAACAATAGTCTATAATTAAATTAAATAATAGGAAAACGGAAAAACGGCAACGATCACGATTCGATTCGATTGGGACAAAGTGACAATTTGTTAGTAGAATTGGTCCCCTGATACCCTCATGTAATGGGACAAAGTAAATTCTTCCTTTACTAATATTATAAATTAGTTTGTTTGTTTTTTTGTTTATTACGCTTCCATGTCCTTAACTACTCAACGAATTGTCATGAAATGCATACACATTGACAGGATGGATATATAATGCAAACATACATACATCATCAACCCTTCGTCGTCCACTGCTAGACATAGGCCTCTCCAATGGTACGCCACTAAGCTCGATCCTCAGTTCTCAATCTCCATCCGCTGCCAGCCAGTTATATAATGCATAGCACCTTTGAATTCCCCTCACACTATATACTAGTTATTTATAAAACTAATAATTACGGAACACTAATTTAATTTATATCGAATTAAGAAGGTGGGTAAAAAGAAGCTGAGATAGCCCAGTGGTAGGAACGCGGAATCTTAACCGATGATCGTGGGTTCAAACCCAGGCAAGCACCACTGAAGTTTTTCATGTGCTTAATTTGTGATTATAATTCATCTCGTGCTTTTCGGTGAAGGAAAACATCGTGAGGAAACCTGCGTGTGTCTCATTTCACTGAAATTCTGCCATATGTGTATTCCACCAACCCGCATTTGAGCAGCGTGATGGAATGAGCTCCAAAAACCTTCTCCTCAAAAAGGGAGAAGAGGCCTTAGCCTAGCAGTGGGATATTTAGGCTGTTACCGTAAGAATGTGGGTAACAGCCACACATAATAATATGTATATTTAAAAAACAACGAACGTGCCTACCCATATTTTGATATATTCTTGTTATACATTAAAAATATATTGTTTCAACTTTACGACTTTCATTTAAAGCAGGTTATGTTTCTATAAAACATCTTTGAACCACGTCGATACGTTGTTGCAAACTGAGAAATTTTACAGTACAGTACAGTAACAGTCTATTAATGTCCCACTGCTGGGCTAATTCCTCCCCTCACTTTTAAGAAGGTTTTGAGCTTATTCCACAATGGCATAATTTCAATGAAATTAGACACATGCAGGTTTCCTCACGATGTTTTCGTTCACCGTCAAAAAAATTATTAACACGAATTCTAATAATATAAAAAACAAGACATTTTTATGAGTGCAAATATTACACGAACCGAACCGCATTTCTGTAAGAACAAACTCGAAACCGTAGAAAAAGGTCATGAAATGTCAGAATGTGATATATGAAATTGACCGTAATAATTATAACATTTCAAGAATATAAGCATCAAAATAGTATATCATCATAAGTCGGTTGTGACCATTTCATGGGTAAGTAATGAAGTGAGTTCTCATTTCGTATCGTACTCGGTTGTCAAACCGACGGTTGTTACGCAATTTTGACACTTATATACTTTGAATGTCATAATTATTATGGTCATTGTCGCATATCACCTTCTGACATTTCACAATTGTCTTCTGTGTTGAGTTTCGTGTTTGTTCTTATATAATAAATCTACTAATCCCCTTTTTCTGAGGCATGTATATTAAATCCCACGATTTTCGGTAACACTAAGATATATATATATATATATATATATATATATATATATATATATATATATATATGATTACTAAACATTATGGATCCGCACGATCACTGACATTTAGTAACCGAGGGTGATACGGACGCATGAAAGGGTGTGCGGGGTACGAGGAGCGTTTTATAATTTGATTAGGTATCGATCAACCGAAAAAATAATTTCACACTTTTGTTATATAATGTATTCTGTACTTTAAATAAATTTATTGATGTATTTATTGATTTATTGATTATTGAATACAATATCCTAATTACGACTATCATAAATGCGATGAGATTCTGGTCAGCCGATCATCATGAAATCACACATCACATCGTGTTTACTGGTGGTCGGCCTTTGTGCAAGCTCATCTGGGTAGGTACCACCCTCTCATCAGATATTCTACTGCAAAATAGCAGTACTTGGTATTGTTGTGTTCCGGTTTGAAGGGTGACTGAGCCAGTGTAATTACAAGCACAAGGGACATAAAATCTTAGGTCCCAAGGCTGGTGAAAAGCGATGGTTAACATTTCTTACAGTGCCAATGTCTAAGGGCGTTGGTGACCACTTACCATCAGGTGGCCCATATGCTAGTCCCTTACTATTCTATAAAAAAATCAAACACGTTTTCAGGACATAAGGTACCTAACACCTGCTCCCATCACACGCAAGCAAATCCTCGGGCGGAAACTCGTTATGTCTTATTCCGTAGTCTTTCATCCGGCGCTGAAACCAACATTAACGCGCCTAGAGAGCTCCCGTACTCAGTACGTTTATATATCTACGGATTTTGCATACGTTTTTTTGTTGATTGACTTTTAGTTGTTTATACCATGTCAATGTCATTTATATTCATTAGGATTAAATAAAAACCACACATCAAATGAAATTTAAACATTTTTTTTTATTATAGAGATTCATAATATCTATATGAAATTCAATAGTTTATTTTAATCACTACACAAATGTTCACGACACAACAACTTCATAGGTTTATCTTCAGACGAGCACAACAAATTAAAAAGCCAGTAATATACTTTTACTTTAATATGCTATATGATTTTTGTATGTCATATTAACATTGAATTTTCATGTGATTAATTTGTGATTATAATTCACCTCGTACTTGGCGGTGAAGGAAAACATCGCGAGGAAACCTATATGTGTCTAATTTAACTGAAATTCTGCCACATGTGTATTCCACCAATCCGCATTGGAGCAGCGTGTTGGAATAAGCTCTAAAACTTCTCTTCATAAAGGGAGAGGAGGCCTTAGCCCAGCAGTGGGGCATTCACAGGCTGTTACTGTACTATTAACATAAACACAATTGCATCTTATATTATCAATACAGCACAACGATAACGCAATTTAATTTATTACTAATGCCATCTATTAATTAAATATATTAAACATATATTAACGTAATTAAAAAAATAAATGTGCAACAAATAAATATTGTGGTATTGACAGTATAACAATATATGTAGTAATATTAATTTATTGCCACAGATTGTAGTTATAAATTCTATTATTGTTTATATTAATCCATTGTTAAAAAAATATCTAAAGAAACGCTTAAGGAAAATGTATTGAAACCGACTTAAAACAAAACGGAAACATTTTTTTTTCTTATGTATTATATACCAACATTCAACTTTGTAGTAGAAAATTATCACTGTTTTTCAAATATGTAATGACAACGTAATAAAAGTCACCTAAATATAAATAAAAAAGAAAAACATTTATCGTTCGCCGACTACGTTCGGGCGTGTTCGGGCGTGCTCGGGCGTTCCTTGTCTTGTGTGGCTTGTTGATATATACATTGACAAAGACATTATCAGTCCTAGTTATAAACGTTGTTTAGCGTGTTTTATTAAACACTGATTTCTCTCTTTCTATAATTGATTTGACAATATTAAAATTTTATTATATTTCATTTTATAAATTTAAAAGTACACTTAAAAATGTGAAGTCATTGTAGTGTTTTTTATGTTAATAATTTAATGAAGGTTTTTTTTCCTAATTTAATTTCGTTTTAGTTTTCGGTTTATACGTTATATACATTCCTAGTTGATTAATCAATCACAATTTATGTCAACTTCTGCAACTGTTTGTGTTTTTATAATAGTTATTTTTTATGATAACTGTATGCCTTGTTTAATAATAAACAATAAAAACAATAAACAATTATCTTCTATAAACAATTTATGGTCTTTTGTAATGTGTAAAGTATAACGACGACTACAATAATGTACAGTACAGTAACAGCCTGTTAATATCCCAAAGCTGGGCTAAGGCCTCCTCTCCCTTTTTGAGGAGAAGGTTTAGAGCTTACCTACTCCACCACACTGCTCCAATGCGGGTTGGTGGAATACAAATGTGGCAGAATTTCAGTGAAATTCGACACATGCAGGTTTCCTCACGAATTTTTCCTTCATCGTCAAGCGCGAGATGAATTATAATACCAAATTAAGTACGATCATCGGTTAAGATTCACACGTTCTTACCACTGGGCCATCTCGGCTTAGAAGTACATTAAAAGCGGTATTGTTTAAATTATCACACCTTATATTATAGGTATATATGAGTACTATATAATAGTATTCATTTATTTTTTGAATTAAAAGGAAGTTTTACTGAATGAATCACTTATAGTGTAACTTATTGAACACGTTAGTAGACTAGCGGCGCTAATGTTTAGGAGGCGATAGAAATATTCGTAAGGTTGAAATTAGTAAAGATTTTTTTGTATTAATTATGCTTTTGATGGGATCGTGGTAGTGAATATTCGAGATACTGAAGACTAGCACTTACGTAATGGTGGTATGTTACCTCGAACGCAAATCGGCGTGATATCGTGGTAGCGATTCATTACCGTTATAAAATAAAAGTAACAATTCACTTAGCTAAATTTTTTTTATTAATTTTTTTTCGTTAATACTTGAAAACGACTTGACAGACGTTACTAAAAGATCCCAAAATATATTCGTCTTAGTCATACAATACCGTCATTTCAGAAAATTTTAAAAGAATATGTTTGATTATGATAAAATATTTGTGTTTATGATTTAATTAATTAAATATACGATGATACATAAATTATAATATATTAAGTCGTATATATTGGTGCAACATATAAAATGCACATGGGCATATTAACATATTTCACAACTACTACGTATATACATAACCACTGAATCATTTTTAAAAACCATTATAATGGCTCTATAATTTATCGCACATGTTTCTCCTATTAGTAATAAAAAAAACAGCTTCTTGATTTTTATTTATAACTAGCTAATCTTCCAGGGTACATAAGAAGAAAAATGTATTTTGTATAGGATTTTCGTAAATCCGTTCTTAGTGAGCGTCTACATCGCGGAAGGAGTAACTGTGACAAATTTCAAGTCATCAGGCTTATATGTTAGAAGCTCTCATATAATAGATTTCTACTATTTTTAATTAAGTATTAACATCATAATTTGTAGGTATCATACTATTATTATGTTAATATTTCTCATACAATCTGTCTAAATGTTACATAGTTTTTGAGATGTAGCTTTTTCACCTTAGACTGAGATTAAATTATCGGCCCGTCGTTTTACAGACGAGCGCTAACAAATTAATACACCGAAATTTTATTTGAACCATTTTCAAAATGTTTCCTGACAGACAAACCTACTGCAGCTTTGTCAATAAGTCCCAATATTGTTTATTTATATAATTAAGAAAAAAAAAATGATAATTTTAACTCGATTTTTTTGTTAAAAATGCTAATGAACTAAATATGAACCATATTAACAAAGACGTTAAAAATGATGATATTATAATATATTTATCACTGATTTGAATAACCCAGGGTATATTGAAGAGCACTCCACGCCGCGTTTCTCGATACGCGGCTTCCATTCAAGAATTCATTTGTCCCAACAGTTCTTCGAAACTGTTCTTAATCTTTATGTTCTTAAATTTTGTTTCATTATCATAATAATGTATATAAAACTGTTTATTGCCTGTTTAATATCATCATTTTATCCTCCGAGCATAGTTCGCTCGATAGCCCGATGAAAGATCTTAAGTGTTCACGTTTCGGACGTCATGGCAGGGCACGCCATTGGGGACTTTCGTCTTCAAGCCTTGTGGTATATGCGTAAAGACTTGACGAAGGTTGCCCATCCCAAAGGAATAATTCGATCAGGTTCCTTCTCGGAGTCCCCATCAACTACCTATATAATATGATCTAGGTTTATTCACAGATAAATTCGAGATGTTCTCCTTCATGACATATAGATCCAGAAAAGCCAAGCCCGTTCAACAAACTCGGTCTTTGTTCTGAACATATTATTGAAGTTATTGAAGTTTCGTACGTTTCGATGTTCATTAAAAAACATACATCCGTATTTGAACCAAAATAAAGATTGACAGTTCAAATATTATTTGTATTATTGTGTCGTATTTTTTTTACTACGTACTAATGCGTGTGAAATAAATAAAAATAAATATGTTAGCATATAACATAATATTATAACAGCAAATATTGAAAAATTAATAAGATAAGTCGATATTTATTTTGAGATAAATATCAATATTATATCTATGAATAATATGATAAAGTAAAATTGCATTATGGGCATTGCACTATAGATTTTTAAAGACAAAAATAAACCATAGAAACATAGCGACGAGTAATAAAAAAATATAAAAATCGATGGATGCCTTTTTCTTTTAGCCTCGGATGCGTAATATCCATGTCATAAAACTGTGAAACGAGCGAGTCGGTATATTCGAATTCGAACTAAATAACAAGGTCGAGTCTTATGTCAGAATGTATCCAATGGAGAAAATAAGTGTAAAACAATCTTACTAGCGACCTCTAGTACGATTAGAAGCGAACTCTAAGACAAGTAACTTGTCTTTGATTTTTTTTTTAAATAAAGAATATATTCAAATAAACTTTTTTTTTATTTGTATTTTGTATTAAGGCTTAATTTAATTTAATTATTTTAATCATACATGTGTTATAATAAACTTAGTACAAATAATAATTAAATTGTCATATTTAATGATTTACTGCTGATTATTATTTAAATTAATTGTATTTTGGAATTATTACTATTTTTCATTGTAAATAAATTATTAGTTATTTATTCTGCTGCTGTTCAAAATAAAGTTATTTATTTTGAACAGCAGCAGAATAAATAACTATAAAAATAAAATATTACTTTTTTTAACGTCATTTTTAATGTATATTATTTTGAACTAGAAGTTTATTTAAAGTAAAACGTGGAACATATTTAAAAAATATATTATCTATTTAATTTTTTATACTCATAACTTCATCTAATTCATTAAGATTAGTTGCGTTTTAGACACCTAGCGCCATCTGTTATAATAAGCATGTAAGCATAATTAGATGTAATAACTAATTATTGATAATAAATACTACCTTCAACGTCAATTAAAATAAGTATTTCATTCAAAACAAAATACAATAATTTATGAATAAAGTAATAACAGTAAAAAAGCTTTTGAAATACTATATGTCACAATGTAAGTAACGTACACGGCAATTCTGCGACATGATCAAAACGTCTGTGAAAAACCAATGAAAACGAAAAAGAAATTGCAAACGAAAATGGCCGTTGAATGCCAGGCGAAGTGAACGTTGCACTTTCACGATTAAAAAATAAAAAGGAAAATAACACGTTAGAAATGAACCATCGGTTTATAGTTTCCATTGACGCGGTGCGAAGGTGACGTCGCTAGTGTCGCATATGATTGTCTGTAGTTCTGCTATCCGACACTACGGTTTAGCGGCAGCACATAAGTAGTAAAAAAAATAATGTTTTTGTTTTTTTTTATCTTAAATGATATATTAGGAGTTGTGATCTCTGCAAAATTAGTTTTTATTATTTCAAATATGGTATGAAATATAATATGTATTAAATAGGTACATTTATACAGTTTAAAAAAAAAATTAAAACTTTTTTTAATTTTAGGTAGTTGAACGTAGGCAACGTTGACTTTGTAATGAATGTGATGCTTAATGTAACTTTGTGTTTACCTGACGGTATTTATTCAGGTTTTGCCGAAACAACTAATGTTTTTAGAGAAATTCCTATAGTACTAGTATCGTACGCATAATAAAAAACATCAAAAATCGTCGATCATGTGATCGCTCGACAGATCGAAACGGGTCAAGCACAACAGGTGAGTTGCGGAGCGCATCAACTAAAAAATAAAATATCGAAATGCGAAAAAATAATAAAAATCAGCAAATATAGTAAATTGAAAAAAGAATAGATGCGTCCTTTTCTACCCCTAGTTAAGTTTGATAGTGCGTCCCTGTCGTGAGTGCGCGCACGTGGTTTTCGGCGGGTCCGGAACGGGCGTCGCGGGGGCGGCGCGGGGCGCGCGGCGGTCGAGGATGCGAATGCCACATCCCGTCGCGGCCCGCGCCGTCCGGCTGCGTTGCCCGTAACCTCCGATTGACCTCATTTTTTTTCTTCAATGTAAATATTCGGCTCGTTTTGCCGCATAGTCTATAAGTGGTATTAAGTTCCTCCGTCGCGTTCAATTTTTTATTTTATGATTTCCTTTAAGTAGACGACATTCAAAATTTACTTCGACAGTGTTCAGGACAGTTAATGAATTTTTTTTAAGTGATACGAACTTAAATTCGAACTGTGTTAAACGTTTAGAAACTTTTTTAAAATAAGTTATTTGGTAAGATTTTAAAAACTGATTGTTATTGATTTTGTGGTGATTAGTAATTGGTTGATTTTAAAACTACAAAAAAAAAAGTTTCGTGATTCCTAACTTAGAAGAATAAAGAAGACTGGTACATTACAACTTTATCAGGTAATTTGTGGCGCGACTGATATGAGATGGATTCCTTTTTTGTTTGTAGTTTTTATTTATTTTTTATTTTGTATGATATATTTGTGTTAAAATCGTAAAATAAAATAAAATTTGTAATTATGTATATTTAAGTTAATTTTAAGCATATTCGTAGATTTTTTTAGTTTTGCTGCCATCGTTTAACTAAGTATTAAAAAGTGTCGGTGGGGAACGACCGCTGTATTTTTTGCCATATTTTATCAATAGTAAAAATGTTTTTTTTTTAATTATTGTCATTTAATTAAATACATCCGAATTTACACGTAATTTGTAAGTAACTTTTATTAAACACTCGCTAAAACAATTTCTAGTCTGCAAACTGTATTCTCAGCTAATAATTTCATTAAGAACTCTAAACAAAAGAAAATATGATTTTTTTTCGATGTAACTAAAAAATATATACGCTTATGAAAATGCGATAAAATACAAAAACAAAATATTTAAGAAACCATTTAAAAAAAAATTAGGATTATTATTATTTTTAATTTTTATATTTTTTATTAATCACTTAACTAAATTCCTTTTCATAACACTCATCTCCAAGTTTTCGGATATCGATATCTCGTTAAAAACGCGTCGAGTTCATCGACCTTGCAGCCACAGCTGGACCGCGCTCTGATAAAAGAATGATATTAATTCATCCCCGCGGCTCCATCGCTGGACTTTAGCACCCACAGTGTGAAAAACGACCCTTATAAATCGAATTTATTATCACAAATATTGCCGACAAAGTGAGAATAATTGTAAAAAAAGTGTATTTATTGATAAATAAAATCATTTCACGAATTTGTTTGTATTTTATGTCAGTGACAATTTTCGAAACATTTTCATTTTTATATAATTCTATGTTCCTGGTAACAATATTAATTGTCGAACATAAATTACGTCTAGAAAAATGAAATTTAATTCCATTACGAATCACAAAAATTACGATCAACTTGTTCTAATAAGACTGACATAGGTTTAGATTGCAATCATTTTTACGTATAAAGTATTTCGAATAAAATCGACAAAGTTATATTGAGCTTAGAAAACAGTTCTAATAATAGCACAACTCATCTTACATAACGATATCCAGCGATATCTTGAAAGCATCTCGTTATACGAAATAAAAACTCTGAAGTTATTTACATTTAAAATCCGATTGAGATATAAAATGTTTACATTTTTTTAACCACCAGAATTTACCAATAAAAATAGTCTTTCGCCAGAGTCCATTATTATGCATAAAATGTGCTTTAAATACGTATCTCTCATTGATATTGTCGGTGCCGATTACGGGGATTTTTTGCGAATGATTGAATTTTATTTACAATTAACCCGGCCTCGGCATCGTCGAAAGTGAGAGTGACGATTAAATGCCATTTAAAAATAAAACAGTTCGCCGCCATAACATTGGAGTGCCGATAATTTATACTTGTGTAGTATCTATAATATATGTCAGTAAGCAATACGACTGTTCGGCTATCAACGAGTTGCTATTAGATTCGCTCGTTAGAAAGCCTCTAACGCTACTTGTAAATAAAACAATAAAAAGATGTAAGGGTAAGCGGTAAAGGTCGTTTGTTCTCCGCTTTCGTTTAATGTGCATTTAAAGAAAGCGGCAAGGCGCGAATAAAACGTCTTAGCAATAAGAAGCCGCCCAAACGCAAGGCGAGGAGGGCAGTGGGCGCGGGCCCGCCTAATTTGTCTTAGGCGGAAAAATCGCGCGGCGATTACAAGTGGCTCGTAACGAAGTCGGCCCCGCGGCGAGAGAGGTGCGGCAGCCGGGGTGGGGTGGGGGTAGCGAGCCCGGGGTGGCGGCGCGGCGGGCCACGGACAGTCTCAGTCGTCCGTCTGGAGTCGCGGCGGCCGGCCGGGCCGCGCGACGCAATACACGTTCCTCGTGCTCTTGTGATTATAAATTTTAATAATACAAAATTCAAAAAAATCTAAATTTTAAAATTCTAACCGCGTCTAATCGAAAATATTTTTAGGCTAAAATTCCCCGACCCTCACTTTTTTAACCTAAACTGTTGGCAGTGGAAAAAGTTTTGCGAAATTTTTAATATTTATGTCGGTTACATTTGTAAAGAGATTAAACGTTTGGCCGTTATTGAGAATATTTTTTATTTAAAATTTATTTTTCTTAATTAATGAGCGACACCTCGAGTGAGCAATTAATAAGTAACAACTAATCATAAGCGTTAAATTAATATTAAGGGTTACGATATAAAGTCAATAATAATAGACTGCCACAAATACTTCTAATTAGGTTAGTAGTTATTTGGACAATTGTGGTTAAAGGACAATACCGGACTTACTAACTTTTTGTGCCGCACACAAGAAGACTCAAAGGACCAAAGGTGGTGATCTGTTGTATTCATTAAAGTAGAGCTTCAGACTGTATTTTTTTTGTTTTGTTTATTTTTCCTTTTTTTTTGTTTTTTTTTTATATTTTGTTATTCTATTTTTTTTTTGTTGTTAAACCGTAATAATAAGTGTTAAGATTATATAACACTATAATATTGTGTAATATTAAAAAAACGACTTCAAATTTTTGTAATTTCAAATCGCTAAGTGCAAATTAGACATCCGACGCGCGACGGACATTGCGATTTTAAGGAGTACGTTGTTTTGATATTTTACAATAATACCGGTTGTTTTTTGTGATTTTTATTGTTTTTTTTTGTAAGCAACATTTTTGTAGATAGTGAATTTATAATGATAATAAATTATTTTTTATTTTGTTGTTCTTTTTTTTATTTCGCTTTTTACAGGACTTGTGTGGTGATTTCTTTTTATTTCTATTAAAAAAAAACGACGTCAACGTCCAGTAAATGTCAATTTGTTTTTATTGCAAAATAATTCTTTTTTTAAACCGAGTGTGTTTGTCTAAATATGAATTTGACAATTCCGGCGGTGACTTGAAGACTGAGAGTATACTCCTTATCGATGATATAAAATCAGTTTATTGCTAATGTAACACTGATTTTAAATTTAATAAACAATTCAAACATTTATTATTTTAATTGTTTTTGCGCCTTAAAATTAAAAGGTATTCAATATTAAAACATGACTTAAATTGTTTATCTGTAAAAGGTAAGCAAACAGTACAAATTATTGTACTTTTTTATATTAGGTGGATTATTACAAACGTTTTAATAATTAATATCTATTATTTATTTCCTATACGAAAACACTATAAATTAAAGCCAAATAACTTGTTCAAGTCTGTTCTTTTTAGCGATTAATTATTACACGTCATTTATGTACAAAAAAATATGATTGTTACAAGTTAGTATTGAACCTAAGATTAGTTACATTTAGAAGATAAATCTATCGAGAATAAACGGCCATTACTTGCTGTTATGTACAAACTTCCATATTTCAAATTAGATTATATAGACGTGTAATTAAATGAATACCTACTAATTTTAGGCTTTAAATCGGCATTTTATACTTATATGCGATAATGCAAGGCGCATCGTTTTTTTTATTTAATATATGAGAGATGAATATGTTTCCTCTTTGTGTCCTCACCTTAAAATTCGTATTTTATTTTTTATATAAAATAGGCGGATAGCCGCCATGGCGCTATGCGCCGCCAACTTTAAAATGCTATGTCCCTTGTGCCTGTAGTTATCCTGGCTCACTCACCCTTCAAACCGGAATACAACAATAGTATGTATTGCTTTTTGGCTGTACAGTATTTGATGAGTAGCAGAAGGCTAATTAAATTATACTCCCAGCCTATGAAGTTGAGCAAACTTTTCTATAAGCTTGCTATTCATAAATTTAAATCTTATATAATAAAAAAAATTAATTTGATAAAGCTTATTACATTATACAAGAATAATAGATAATAAAAAAGCTTACAGTTCAAATTCGTTGATTTACATAAAGGACGAGTAAATTTAATTATATGCAGTTGTATGTGTTACGTTCGCAAAAAAATAGTACCAAACTATTGAATTGTGGCTGGTTTTCCTCGGTGAAATCTACATTCCTGTAACAGACGATTCAATTCATGCTTATAAGAGCCTACTTGAAGATTTTAAGCAACGAAAGCCGTAACACAATACTTTGTCAAATAAATGCAAAGAATAAACTTACAATAAGACTAAGTTTATTATCACAACTTGTTAGTGTAGATATGAAGTCTGTTTTAAATGAAATAATTTTATTTATAAAAACATATTAAAGAGTTTGTAGAAATACATATCATTTTAGATTAAGCTTACCTACGTATACACTAATAAAGCAGTTTTATTATATTTTATTATTTATTATTACCTTGAATCTTAGTCACATTAGTAATTTTTGTTTACTGTATAATTAATAAATAACGCAAAATGTGATATCACAATTACGAACTCAAACAGTTTTTGAGCAATAAGTGTTATATGCTGAATTGCTATATTTTTTTGTAAGGCATCGATATAGAGTATTTAAAAAAAATACTGCTTAGGCTTAACGTATTTATAACGTTATACCTGTACGCTATTTATTTTAATATTTATAAAGTTTTTTTAATATTTAGTTGTCTTTATCGATTAATTAAACTCTTAAAGTTAATCTATATAATATCTTTTAAAAAGCTGACCTCTACTGGTATAATGCTAAACTATTAATTTCGTTTCATTAAATGCTCAACAGATGACGCTACCAACTATACTAATTTTAATTACAAAAAAACGTCCAAGAGATGGTGCCAGTTTAGCCGTCGCATGCGCATGTAATTAATTCTGATAGACTGTAATAGATGGCAGCACTACAACAGATTGTTGCTCAACTGCACAAACTATTAGTTGCTATTAATGTTACATTTATATGTATAACTTTGCTTTTCCTATATTCTCTTTTTATATATTATGATAGTTTCACTCTCTAGTATTTATGAGTTATTAAGACCCTACGATTACTTACAAAATCTAACGTACGCACCGATAGATGTCGCTACAACTAAGTATGAATATAAAAATGTATTACAAATAGTTTGTAAAAGACAAATTCTAATAATTTAAGCTTGAAAGATAAACATAGTCGTAATTCTCCTGAAATGCCTGTTAAGCCTAATTGTCGATAAGATAGTGGGCGTATCAAATATATGGGTGGAGTTCGTGCTAAGAAATGTTACGAGACAAGGAGAGGGGCGTGACTTGACTTTCTAAGACGAGGGCGTGTAGAACGCTAATCTTCTAAGAAAGAGGGCGTGGGAGGAGGGCGGTAGTAAACAGCTATTGGTTAAGGCATTGTTTAGAACTGACGGATAAGTTATTACTGCGGTAAAACTAAGTTAATATGATAATATGTTACCGGCTTTGTATTCGAGACCTACTTTCTTAGTATGTTTTCTATCTATCTGATGTGGTTTTGAATATTTGCTTATAACTATTATTTGTAAAAATCTAACCGAAACCTACATGGTGGTATATTTACTATAGGTATGTATCGTATTCGAATATTGGTTAAATAAGCTTCATTCTTCTTGAGGAGGTCTTTGCACAACAGTGAGACTTTTATATTCTGTGCATTACTTTTACCTTAATATATTTCTTTTGATTTTGCTCATTACAATACAATACAATTCAATACATTGGTAATCTATTATTAGTTAGGTAGGTAGGTACCTAATGGTAGCTAGAATAGTACGTTTGCAAATACATACTATATTTTTTTTTTAAAGCGTGGATGATTCATTTTGGTATTGACGATTCTCATTTATATAAAAACGTTACTGTTTATTTTGTGTCCTTCATAGACCTGTTCAAAGCTCTACCATAAAAAAAATGTTTCGATGGTTAGGTACTTGTACAGTCGCGTAGGTATCTATTTTACTTTTACCTGCAAGTATAATCACTATTTTACTGAAAACAGTTATCTAAATATGTTATTTGTATGTATACCTATCCTATAGAACTTATGTTTTATATGATAAAATTAACCAATAAATAGACATTTAAATGAAAATTAATTTTCGGGTTTCTAGTATTTTATACAGACATTAATACAGGTAACTGTGGGATGTAGGCACCTATCATAGATGGATAAGCCCTGAATTATTGTTAATTACCTAATAGGTGGTTTATTAAAAATATTTTGCTTTTTTATCCAAACGTTGTACAAACAATATATATACAATATAGATACATATACACAATAAAAACAGTCGCATTAAAGGTTATTTAATGTTTAATCAATCTCTACATTATGGAGCTCATGCTCTAGTACGCAGCGCCAATAGCGCAGTGTAAGAAAGGCGGCGCAAGGAAGTGGGCGGACCAAGATGTAGGCGTGGAAATAATAACTTGAAACCAACTTTGTAGAACACATTTCAAGCTATAAATATTTCAATCAAACATTTAGGTGTGTTCTCAACAATCTCATCATATTACATTAAGGAATAATTTGCATTAAGCAAGACATTGATATTGCTTAATAGCTTTAGTTTTTAACGATTCGTAATCAAATTTAATTCGAAATTAGGTAAATAGGTATAGCGTTATCTTTGTTCCATTTTCAAGATTGACAAGCTCAAACGTTTACGATGAAATCTTTTTTATACCAAAATCATCGTAGCTTATAAAACTATTTTTGACAAATTTAAAGTATAAAAAAAATTTACGCAAATACAGTCACAAGTAAAAACTATTACTACTATTACATAGGTATCATAAAAACCTTAACCTATGTATAAATTAAATACGCTGCTTATATTGTTAGATAAGTTTAAGCAAAAAATGAAAAAGTATATACAGTTAGATTACTTATATATTATATTATTTACAAACAGAACAAACTACTAAATATAGTCAATGTCAAAAAAAAAATTGAATATAGAAGTATTACACTTGCTTTTTGATTGTCAAATATTTTCTAAGAAATCGGAGAGCAACAGCAAACCTGAGAACAATCGGGAATAAAACAATATCGACTTTTGTTACACATCGATATATAATAAGTATAATAAAATAACTAGTTCCCTGTAACTAGGCAGTTGTCTTATATTGGGAATGAGCAGTTCTTGTATGACAAATACGAATTTATTTCGTGTATCTCTAAAGCTATGAAATTAATCATAAGGATTTAGCTAAAATGTTGTATTTAGATAAGATACAAATGCAATTTTTCATACATTTTTTTTATAATTAATAAGATACATTTTTATAACCATATTAGAGCCGAGCTCGTTTGCCTAGATTTACCAGCTACCTAGTAATTAATTGAGTACTAGGTACTACGGTCATCACACTTGGCTGTCAATTAGAAGTCGTTTTTTTTATTTAAATTATTATGTAATATTTAACTATAGTTTTTAATATTTTTAAACAAATAATATAACGCAATTAAAACTATTTTCAGACCAAAATCGACGGCTGAGGGGCTCACGTGTGAAGTTAACTTTTAGGTAAGTTTCTTTACAAGACAGCTTATAAATTTAAAGTTACCTATATACCTATTCATATCTGTTATATAATAACATGTTGTATACGATAAAATAGTAACGAATGTTTTCGTATTTTACAAATTTATAAGACACTGAAATATCACTGCACATAAGCATTAACCGTATTTAACATTTTAATAAAAAATCTCGTTCAAACCGCATTACTTTTTTTACGCGTAACTTAGTATTCTTTTCATTTTAGTTTATACAATATAATTATACAAACATATTTTTATATATTGGAATATATATATGTATGATACAAACATTAACATAAAGAAAGAATGCTTGATGAAGCTTGAAAGTGTAGATGTCACAACTTCCAACACAAAACGAAAGCCGAATAACTCTTTGAATTACGAATACCTACAAAAAGTACGTTTCTAAGCCCCAGTGAGGAATATAGTATAAAAATAATTTTTCATAAAACATAAAGGCGATGTGACACGGCCGCGTTCCGCTCCACGTAATGATCGCTAAGATTCCCGCCATCAAGCCCAGTTCTTAATTTCTGAACTGTTAATGAGATCCACCTTCAGTCTCCGCCTACAATAGACGCCATGCGTGAACTCACTTTTTTTTCTAAACCGATTCAAGGACCGAGCCCATTCAACCTTAACGTTTAAAAAGATGCAGTTTAAGTAATGATTCTACATGGAGGTTCTAGAAAATGAGGTTGCAGCTGTTTTTAATTTCGTTAGTGGGTTATTGTTAGCGTAAACCTAGGCGGGTTCAATTTATCTTAGTGCATAGGTATCTGACTTCTTTTCTTTTGCGTTTTACTTCAGTTTGCGGCCTATTTTGTGTTCAGGCATTCAATCTACTTAATCTTTTTCTTTAAATAATAGACGCTTTTGTTCCGTCAGAAATCACGGAGATAAAATATAATTTTTAATATTTCGATATGATATTTTTTAGTTCTTAAATTGATACAACAAAGGAAATAGTTTTAGTGCCAACAATGAAAACCACTTACGACTGTTTACACTTTAAAAATAATTAAGCAACATAACAATATAACACATTAATTTAATAGAAATTTTGTTTAATCACAATTTAACAATTTCAATTTATTATTACAACAACAAAAAAAAAATCAAAAGAACGAAAGCAAACGGAATTTAAAACAAAAAATTAAATCACATATAGGTAAAACATGAACGTCTACGAGTACACACCTAACTTAAAAAATCCAACGAAACGCTTCCGAAAGCGATTCCTCCCCACTCCATAAAGCGTTCAACGCTGGTAAAAGACAATTTTAAAAGGCTCACAAATGCTGAAAGACTGTCAGTAAAGTCCAAAGAGGACTCTCCATTAACGAAGAGATGCGGCTGCGATTAACAGCTTAAGATAGCGTCTGTAATTACGCGTTAGACTCTAGTTTCGGTGATGTCGGTGATACTTGATTTTTTGGATGACTGTATATAACTATTATATTACACACATACACAAATCACATGCGAGTACATATATGGTATAGTTGTGTATATTTTCAAGCTTCTTTAGTGTTCTATTTTTTTTATATGGCTCAGTTAAATAATTTAATTTATGTTTGTCAAAACTTTGTAATACATTTCTATGACGCTGTTGATTGCAAATAAATCATTAAACATTAAATATGTTACTATGACGCTTTCCATCGTCTCGTCTACACTCAGTTTGTCCTACCAACGCTCAGCTAATACTCAGTTTAGCTGAACTTTAGGATATATATTTATTTTATAATACAAAAAAAAAGCATACACTAAGGTAGGATTTTTGGAAATTTAAATCGAAAATTGAGAGTTAGGCAGTTAGTATTGTAACACGATATATTTGTTTTCTGATATCATAGATGGTGGTAGTTTTTTGATAATCAATAAGCAAATGTATCGCTTCAATATTAAATAAATATTATTGACTATGATTACAGCTTCTTGGCTATGCAAGGATTCAAATATGTGACGATGTAGATACACCGATACCAAATAGGTATTAATGAATCTTTAATTGGCTTAGCGACAAAAACGAAAACAATATCCGATAACGAAAAGTGTATTGTAACGTGTGAAATATCCAGGCATCGTTATTATTTAAATGATAACGTATAGAGCGCGTGAATCTTAACCGATGATCGTGGGTTCGAACCCAGGCAAGCACGGAATTTTCACGTGAACTGATAAGCGAAAGAATTTATACATATTCCACCGCGCTACACAACTGCGGTTTGGTGAATACTATCATTATGAGTTTAAATTTTAATTAGGTTATTTTAATTAGTGATTTCATTGCAGATTGATAGACGTCAAATTAGTCACCAGTATGTTTTAATTAAGTGCACCATATTAATTTAATAACCTTATTCCTTATATGGATAATAGAGGATGCTATAATCGCAATGACTACATTACTAAGAATTTTGGTTAAGCAAACATTGATTCTTTACCTCGTAGGTAGTGAGTTGTACGTGATAACAAACACGTGTCTAGTACATACATACACATATCCATGAAGTTTGAAAGTACTTGAATTACAAGTACGTCATAAAATACTATACATAGAAGCGAATCGCAGAAAATCAATTTGAAATGTTTCAAAGCCTCAATTTCACTTTATTATATATAAAAATATATTAAAATATGTAAAATGAGAGTATACGAGAGATACATAGATAGAGAAAATCTCATAGACATATAAATCGTATACAAACTTCGATGCACAATGACGCACGCCACACTTTTTTTTTCATATCTATAGTTCTTTTTTTTTGTAAACTATATATAATATATAATAAATAAATTAAGAAATATAAATAAATCTTAACCAATTCCAATAATAAATTAAAAGACTGCTACAGTGCAAGAGTGCAATGTAAGCTGCACTAATGGGACGCGTCTCCATGGATGTAAGTAACTATAACAGGATTCAATAGAAGCTACCTATCGTGTCGGATTATAAAAATGAGAGAATAGAGTGCGTATATATTTGCGCACACATTTGTGTAATTATATATACTGGGACCGAATTCTACTTTATAACGATTACGATACGTTCCCGATTCAATTCCGATCCATCTTTGAATCATCTGTATTTATTCGAATCAGAACCGAACCGATAATATGTTAACATATACCGTTATGTCAAAATCAAACGTAATTGTTAATTTCTATGGCAATAGTCGATAGTTAAATTAAAGCTATTCTTTAAAACGGTAAAACGGCAACGATCACGCTTCGATTCGATTGCGATAATGTGACAATTTGTTAGTGTTAGTAGAATTGGCCCCCTGTGCAGTTTTATATTATTCATTGAACGAAATCTGTTTGTTGGTCATCATCAACGTCGTCAGTACCCATTACCAACTCACATTGATATCTTTAAGACTAAATGTATATAAATAAATTCATGAATTATGATTTTATACATAAAATTTCATAAAGTATACTAATACTGTTAAGCATATCCATTTAAATAAAATTTGTACGATTTAATATATAAATCAAAAACTTCTTTGAAAAATTCTTAAAAGACGCAAGGACCTATTTATATCTTATATTGTTTATCCAATAAGAAAAAAAAAATACAGATTTACACAAAATTAATCTAATATAAATTCAATTATTAATCTATATTTCGGTAGGTAAATATCTCAAAAATTCTAAATTCAAATCACATTAACTTTTTTAAAAGAATTTTATTAAATAAACAGCGATAAACAATATACACATATACACAACCACTCATACATAAATTTAAATTTTAATTAAGTTCGATTTCACATAAGCAAATATTTCTTATTGGAAGCAAAATCTTGCAGTGTTAAATTATCGTAACAGATAAAAAATAAAGTATATATATACTACATAAGTACGACTGATACAGATTTAATATCTTACGTAACCGCTAGAAGCGGTGTAAATTTTTCATTGAACAATTTTATGTGATTGCTAACCTTCGAACAATAATATATACACTAGCCTTGTTTATACTACTTGCTCAATATTAACGATGCAAAATATTACTTCATAACCTCATTATAGGCATATAGGTATTATTAAAAAAAAAGAGAAAGCGAATATAATAACTACGCTAGAAAAAGAAAAAAACCTTTTTTCATCTGTTTATATTAAGCGTACACGTCCGTATACGCTTAATAGAAATATATACAAGCGTATATATATATACAAGATAAAGTAAGTAATAGTAAGACACGGCACTCACTTTACATACTTTAAAAAACCGCACACATTGGCCCGTCTATTTAATTTATATTGGTCGATGTTGCTACCGAAAGAATATCTTTGCCTCAATATAGATTGGCGAGAGGGGGATATTAAAAAAAAAAAGGTTTTAAAATAAGAATATCTTCGAAACGGCGACTTATTTCACACACTGCGAAACTTCGATCAGTAATGATTTAAAATGCGAAATTATTTTAAACTGTATCTTGGGACATAATAACGAATTCATTTTAGAGAAATTATTTATTTTATTTAGTTACATAACTCGTAACAACTGCCGTCAGTAATCATTGTAGTATTGAAATACGTTACGGTTTACGTGTCTTTTAATATTTATTAATTGTTATTTTAAAACCGTTAAGTGTGAATTCTTGCAAGATGGCGTCTGAAAAGTACTCTTTATATGTTTGATTTTAAATGCCAACATAAGCAGATCGTTTACAGTTTCCATAACGCCACACAGTTGGTATTTTATAAGTTATTGTTTTATATTATTATATCATTATTTATATTTAAGTAAAAACCTATTCAACATTATTATAAAATTATAGTTATTCAAGTACGCATTAGTTCGTCACAGTTTTGTAAATATTAAAACGGGATAAGTTTCGAGACGCCTGAACTCTTGTATTCGTAGTTATGCGGTAATAATAAGCTTATGAGCATTTATGAAGGTGGCATTGTAATTTCTAAGCAACTATTCGGAAAATACTTTGAAACATACTCAAAGACACCCCTAATTACTTTCCGTTATTCCATAATGTGAAAACTTTAAACGCCTTTATACCGCAAGTGACGAAGCGTGAAGTGTGAGCGCCCAAGTTGCCGTGTAAATGTGTGTACACTTTATATGGTGACATACGGAACAGAATTTAGAACGGGATCGCTTGTAAGAAGATAGGTACGTGTACAGACAAAACTACTCACATCGGTGAAGGTATATTGTTTTGTCATATATATTTATAACGTTTGACTAAAACGTCTGTATCTCTAGTGCAAAAAGGTGTCACGTACGTCATCTTTAGTTGCATTTTTATGTCGCTAACCCGGACAAATAAAAAAGGGTATCGCAATATATGTCACGCAGTTTTCGGAATACCTACCAATACTTACCAATTTAAAGCGTTAAAATTGTGTGTATTATCTAAATTTGGACACATTATAGTCGTATTTTTAATTTTACTTGAAGAATAGTATAATATAAGAACACATAAGAATAAAAACGCGCGGAAAATATCGTGTGCGGTTAAAGATGTATTGGTATCAGCACTCAGTAGGATGTCGGGATGTCCTTTAGCTATACGTATTATCCGGGAAAACTTGTTTATGTCAAAATATCTTGAGATAGAACTTTGTATTTATATGACTGTTACAACCAACTCAATGAGAGGCGATTTAGCAGTGTCTACATAGTGTCACCTTGCGAAATAATTGCGACATAGCTATTGAAATATTTTTAACAATTCAATCTTAGCCCTTGCACGCTGTGAACACGTTCAAATTACTCCTCCGTACAACCTCGCTCACTTCTGAGTGTCTATTCAATTTACGACGTCCCGTAACCGACTCAGTAGTGGCGTGACTTGTCGCGAACACTTCTTTGTGCAGAAACGCCGTGTCACGACATTTTAACGCCTCGTGGATTCTTGTGAAATATCTTTTTAAACTTTAAACGTTTCATACCAAGATAAATATTAGCTATAGAGATTATTTTACTTAAGATCAAGATCAATCAAGATTGGGCTTTAGTGAAATTAATATGTGTATTCAAATCTTTGTATTTAAGGTAAAACCTTCGTGTTACTGAAGAATGTTTTTAATATTGTACTGTCTTTCACCCTAAAAAAGAAGCGTGTAGAGAGATGGTATTTAATGTTCCTTTATTATTATAATACAACGAAATTATCTAAAACAATACGACTACCATATTCAATATACATTACATAAATATATACTAAGTATAACTATCTAACAAAAATATAGCCTCTTATTCTTAAACTAAAAATGACCTCATCACAAAAACTTTAAAAAAAGTCGATTAGTGTTTATCAAAAGATAATATACTCAATATAATTATATATTTATACAACTAATAAGCAGACAATGTAATGATTGAGGCACTGCCCGTGACGGACCGCCATTGGTAGCTTCCGTTTCCTGAAGGCATGGTATTGTATTGTACCTGTATATAAGGATGTTTGAATCTGCATAATTGTGTTATTATGGGGCACGATAGGCGTGATATAGGAACTTATATTATAAATAATATTTTTTTATCTGTGGAAGATTTTCTTAATTGACAGCTGAAGTATTTATTTATATTATAAGGCACAATATCTGCCATAAGAGATGCAAAAAATAAATTACGCTAAGGCTAAAGTCTAACAGCCAATTGCGAAGATTTTTTTAAAATATTTTACATTATTCAATATTATTTGAGTATTATTTTTATAACGACTGTCGTAACTTTTTTTTTTAATTTACAATAATAACGTTTGATATATATTGACGGTCACACATAAATAGCTAGAGCTTACCTACCTCTATAGTGAGGTTAGGTATTCGAAGACAAACGCGCTAGTATCTTAAGCAGAATACTAGCATTGGACATGTTAGCCTCATATCGAACCTAATGCATTAATAAAATGCACAGATAATTCATAAAAAATATAAAAAGTCACAGACGAGTAGTTACCAAACCATATATGGCTACCGCAGCTTACGACGTCTGAAAACAGAGAATACTTTTCACAG
The DNA here is from genome assembly GCA_905147175.2 of Nymphalis urticae. Classification (NCBI taxonomy): domain Eukaryota; kingdom Metazoa; phylum Arthropoda; class Insecta; order Lepidoptera; family Nymphalidae; genus Nymphalis; species Nymphalis urticae. Next base: position 3,451,372 of record LR990002.1, read on the forward strand.
CATCTACATTTATACAATTTACATTATCTGTCCTCCCATTGTGCTTTATTCGTAGAACATTCCATAATCAAATAATACACATCGTCTAACATATTACAAACACAATTTGGTGAATCATATAATATATTTTTAATTAAATATAAGTTAATATAATAAAGTACTAATTAAACGCTCGAGCGTCAAATCGGCCAGGTGTCGGCAGCGAGTAAAGACAGATGGCGGTGGCTTACTCGACGAGGCACGTGGAGGGTAATTCTTATTATAATACATGTAGGAATGCACGGAATGGGGTCGAAGTTGAACTTAACAATAATCGTCATTATTATTATTACCCGATATTTAAAGAGGCAGACACACGACTTTTGATTTTGGGGTTCAAGTAACATATTATTATCTGGACTAGTGCCGACAAATTAATAAAAATTATGTTACCAAGCTAAAAAAAAATGTATTTTAGTATTATTAGCCAACTTAAGATGTATAACACAGATAATATATATCTGTGTGCAATACTCAAGATTATAACAGTGACAAGCGTAGTGTAGTAGTAGTAACTATCAATAAAATTAATAATAATTTATAGTGTTTAAAGCTCTTTTTTAAACTTTTTAGAAGAATTATTTTAGAAATTAGGAATATACCAAATATATTTTTTCAATATTTGAAATACGAATGACTCTAAATTTTAACACCATAGATTATAAATTAACAGAATTAGAAGCGTAAATAACCGTACAATCTTTAAAGAAAATAAAATAATAATCGGCAGAAGCTTTGATGGGGGCGCTGGTCGCGTGGCCAGGTGCGCGTCCCCCTGTCTCTATAATACTTATTATTACAACTCCTTATTATTTCTTGTTTTAATTGTTCCCCGACTTGCCTTTTACTCCTTTTGTTCGCGTTTAATGGTGTTTATTGTTTTGTATTTTTTTAAATGCGTGCGCGTGCCGGCTCCGTCTGCAAGATTTTCAAAGGTAATTTAAAAAAATGCGATTCTTTTTAGAGATGACTGGAGCTAAGTGGTCGCTTTAAGCGAAAGTACGTAATTGTTAATTACATTTTTCGGTGAAATTTTTTTTCAAGAATAATGGTTTCCTTCGTATTTTAATGTCGTTCCTCTCTCTTATTCGTAAGTTTATTTACTTGGATACCATCGCTATTTTGTTATATTTAATTAGAGGGGTAATAATTAACTGATTCTGCTTTTAACGAAATCGCTCTGTAATTATTTAAATTCTCATTTATACAACGAGTCGAATACTTGAGTGAGTGTAGTTTAGTTGTAGTAAATATAAACATATCAAATTAAGTTGTGTTCAAAAACTTATTGATCACGTCTATTCTTCTTACTTTTCTGTCTTTTACATATTACGGTACAATTAAAAAGAAAATGTTATGTAGTTATAGTCAATAAAAATATTAGGTATCATCAACACGACTGTTCGACATTGTTCAGGGGTTTATAAATCTATGTATAAACATGTTAACCAATTCCAAGATTTGGTTCCTAAGTTAGATTACCGAAATACCGATAGAACCGCACGTCGCCAAGTTGGCATCATTGACAAGATGGCATTCCCGCCAACTTGTAATTGATTCTCGAACTCTGTCAAAGATTTATACGTATACGGCCTAGACCCATTAAGGGAAGCATGTGTGTAAATTAATTATCAACTTTATCTGGTAACATTGTAATCTTCTAGTGACAAACTATAATATAACATAGTTTTTATCTACTTAGAATGCACTATTTTTAAGAAAAATATGAAATATCTACTTAAGTATTTATCAATTATCTGTGTTCAAAATTCTGTTTATTCTGTCTTTTATATAATATTAAAAGATACATAAATCAAATTCACAGGTACATAATATATGTAACGTATGTGCATATAAGCCGAAAAAGAGACTAAATATAGCAGAATGTAGGTAGGCGTACAAACATTTTACTGTTATAAAGTCAATTTATTTTTGCCTAAAACTGCAAATATTATTTTAAAATCAAAAACTAAAACATAGAACTTAAACAAAATACTTATATTTTTTAGTTCTAAAATTAGTTGACAGCTGGACAATCTAAAACGTTATTCACAAATATTTTTAACAATAAAAAACTATAAAACCTAAACAGAAATAACCTTCAACGTGAACACTTAAAAAAAAAATTATTCCACTATCAAAGCGTCCAAACAAGAACACAGATAACGAATAAATCGTCGACAGAGAAAAAAATAAAGTTCATCGCCCTCCGAAGTGCCTTCTGGCCGCAATGTGTTCCTGTTTGCCATATCAATAAAATTAAAAACCTCTGAAATACGAGACGAATGTTGAAACAGATTGAAGGGTACTTGAAACGAAGATTTTTAAGTTGAGCGTCTTATATTTACAGAAAGTTTTGTCCTTCCTAAATGTTTATCATTAAATAAGGACAAAAAAACATATTAATGTTAATACATAAAAAACTTAAAGTAATCTATTTTGCCGATAATTTTAATTTATAATATTTAATCTGAATTAAAAAAAAATTGTTCTAATTTTCTCGTACAATGTAGATATAAATAAAACGTAAAAGATGCATTTGCAAATGTCACGAAAGGTGTACGATTTTACGGAGCGCACGCGCCCAAATCTGACATATGTTTTCGTTCTAAATTTGAAAATATTTTTTTCTATTGCAAAAAAGATGATCCGGAGTCAAGGTGTTTTATCTATACGGGCATAGATTAAACAGCTTTCGCGTGTTTTTGCCAAGTCTTTTTGTTTTATTTTTTATACGGACGGCTTGTTTACTTTAATAACTTCCGAACCGCAAATTCAATTCGACTTTTTGCCATTTAACCCTTTGCTTCCGATAGATAGCTTGTATCAGCTATTATGGTTTAAAAAACTAAGTTGTTTTATCATAGCATAGGGTTTTTTTTCTTTTTTATAGCGATTATTTTTTGCAGTTTCTTTTACTAAATCCAAGAGGAATATAAAAAAAATGGTTGTTTGTTAGCTATTTGATTACGAACTAGTAGGTGAGTGACTTCTTTCACTTTGTGAAATAGCTCTTCCGTTTTGTTTGTCAGGATACAAACTATCGTAAATGTTATCCTATTATACCCAAATAATGACATAATTTGTCATTCAGATTCAGAGTTTTAATCAAATTTACTCAATAGTTTTGATATGTAAAATAAGACAACATATTCGCGCCTATTGTGATAAAAATAAATCTCATAATCAATTTTCTAATTAAATATTTGGAAAGAACCACTGCTTTTAAAGCTTTAAAAAGAAGTATAATAATAATAATACTAATATGTGAAAAAAAATTACCTACAAATATGTATATATGTATGTATACCTACGTCTGTATATAAATTTTATTAAAGGCAAATAACTGTTCATTATTGTAATTTTGCTAATAAATATAACATAAGTACATAATTATTTTATTACCGAACAACCATTATGACCCTTCCGCGTAATATTTCGTTTAAGAAGCACATGACACGCTCCCTTGAGCAGACACGGCTATTTAAGGGTTAAGGTGCGAACATAGTGTTATAGAAATAGCGGCAAATAAACATTTTATTCTATACACTATCTTTGACATTTTCTGCTTTCTTTTTTAAAACAAAATAATATTTCTTTAAGCTATAATACACCCATTCTAGAACTTTAATAAATTTAATTATTTGTTAAATAGCTCAGTATAAATTTGTATGTACCTACTAACGAGTTGAAGTTGCAGTTAATTCAAAAACCTTTCTAATAATGTTCTTGGAATACATCTACGCTATTTATATTAAATATACTGTTAATATATCAAGTGTTAATCGATTGTGAAGAATATTTGCTAAGTTCCTAGCAATATATGTTCCAAATTAAAACTATATCATCATTAAAATATGTATTTTTATTAATTTGTAATAAAAAATTATGTGTTTGTGTATGTGTAATAATGTTTTTTTTTAATTTATTGAGCGATAAAAGATAATCGCTCCGCTTACCGCTTTCTCATGCAATGTAATATCAGTGCGACGATTACGAATGTTTACCCACCGTCTTGAGAAACACGGAGGGTAAGACGCTGGTAGGGTTCACGCGATTTCGTGGTTTATTTGTTTACGTTTTCCGTTTGTTTATTACAAACAATTTGTTTGTTGTCGTTTTACCGAGTTCGGGAATCTTTTTGACATACTTTGTGATTATTTGAGATTAATTACTTAACTTTTTTTTATTGCATCTTACCGTATGTCAGAAAAATAGGATATAGCCATACTATAACCAGTAGGTGTAAAGTCTAGGGAACGAAATTGCTTCAGTTTTTAGAGCCTCAGCAACCTGGGGATAAATTATACTAATTCATATCGTTACGATACGTTCCCGATTCTATACGAATCCAACTACGACAGACCAGCAACCGCATCGTTGTATTACTAGAGTAAGTTAGACGAGCATATGGGCCACCTGATGGTAAGTGGTCACCAACGTCCATAGACATTGGCATTGTGAGAAATGTCAACCATCGCTTACATAGCCAATGCGCCACCAACCTTGGGAACTAAGATGTGTCCCTTGTGCCTGTAATTACACTATCTCACTCACCCTTCAAACCGGAACACAACAATACCAAGTACTGCTTTTTTGCGATAGAATATTTGATGAGTGTGTGGTACCAACCCAGACGAGCTTGCACAAAGCCTTACCACCAGTAAAATTTAACACTTTAAATATTAAAATAAATAAAACATTGATCGGATTGATAATATTTATATATGACATGGTTCAACGGAAATATATTTTCATATGAAAAGTTGCTGATCACCAACCCTATCTTTATTGTGGTCGTTTATCTTAATATTCCTCAAGATCTCTCACGAGAGGTCTTGCTTCAAGTACCCGATGTTTTCTCACTCAATCACACGATACTTAATCTCGGTTACGTATATTAAAGCCAAATATTAAATAGTATATTCTTGATAACTTTATTTTATAATTTCTAGTGGTGATGCTTATAAGATATTCTTAAAATTCTTAAATTATCAAGCAAGATGATTAAAATAGTTCCTCTTATATTTATAGACAAAAAGGTGATTAAAAATGTTATAATTATCAAAGTTACCATATTAAAGTTGACATTATAACGAAAAATAAAAATTAAATTAGTCAATGCCAAAAATATTATAAATAACATAGATAAAAAAAACTAGCATAGATTAAAATTAAGAAAATAATAAAATAATGTACAGGTAAATTATAATTTTTAATAAACTAAAAGTTAAAGATTTGTTGAAATCCGTGCAGGCCAATTTGTATTTATTATTTACGTTAATGTTAAAAATAACAGTAATATAATAAGTTATCTTATTAATAAATACGATTTAGTATTCCTTGATTTCTGTGTAGGAATAAAGTATAGAATAGTTTATTTCATTTTCGTTTATAAAATAATACAAGCGAGTTAATGCGACATATGAAAGTTTTCTTTTTTATGTTTATTTAATATCCTCTCAACTTTCACCTCGAAAAGAGGGTTGAACCCTCTCGTAACTATAGAGCTATTAATCTAAGTTTCATTAATGGACCTAATAGTATTTCCTTAAACAATCTCTTACCGAGATCTTATCATTATAACAGTGTTATATAAGCTCATCTCAAGTTTATATAATATACAGTATGCTGCCAACGAAACATAAATACGCTGCCAAAGTAATTCCGAATACACATTTCAATACAGCAGAAATTATCTAGTCATAGATAATAGAACCGCCTACAGTCCACATCCGCAAAGGGTAGTCATTACGAGAGCAAAAAAAAAATACAGAAGCTAAAATATCCATGACGTCACATCTATATCAAGATCGCCGTAAAAAAGGCAAAGCGGAGCACAAAAAGGCATATAATAATAGAAACAAAAACGCCGCGAAAGTTTCACATAGCGGCACATTTTACGCATTATCTAGCATGTACAAGCGAGTGAACAATCGTAGACTATCGCATCGGGAAGACACGCTTTTAATATCCGAGGAAGGCTGGAGACAATCCTCTTAATCACGGAACAGACAATGGAAACCGGGCCACGCACATACGGGAATGATTAGCCGCTTTGTTGGCGAGTGTACCGCACTTTTGTTACCAACTGTACCCGCCCGGAACTTGCTCATACGGATTGTGACGCTGCGGCCCGTAATTGCTCGGCTTTATTAAAAAACGTTATGTATTAAGATCATAAGTTTATTGTTGTATAAATTGCTATGAGCTTTTTTATATGCTGTTGTACAAAAATACTTCGACATAATATGTTATGAGGTTATTGTTTCCGACTGTCATTATTAGCGTTGATGTATATTTTGTTTTGGATACGTTTTGCGCAATCAAAATCGACCCATATCGAGACAACAAAAAATCTAAGATCTTGTTCTGAACATAAGTAACTCGTTTTTCTTGGAATTTTAACATTAGAATATATTCAAATTGCAAATAAAGTCTTTTCCTAGATAAGTAGGAAATTTTACAAAAAAAATAAATGAATAAGATCGTTTTTTCAATTGTAATTTTTATATTTCAATAAAAGAAACGGAGACTTGTCACTGTAACGCAGGAAGATCCTTTAGAGATAAAAAAAAAGATCTTTTAAAATCTTCGCACATCGCACACGTCAAAACACACACGACGACCGAGGCATCGTCTAATTAAAAATAAATCGCGTAAAAGACAAAGAGTCGACAGACGCGAGATTTCGTTTTATTGCGGGGAAAAAAATCATTTCGTTACCATAGGAAAGGAGGAGGCGGGTAAAAACACAATAAAGAAACAATGTAAACAAGTTAGGGTGTACTTGAGTAGCTCATTACGAGCAGATGCGGCGGCATTAGCCGGCTCGCTCGTTTGTGAGCCACGGATCGCTTGCCGCCGCCCGAGCCCGCGACAAGAGACGCTGGTGCAGTCTTTGTTTAACCTATTTCGGTTTAGATTACGCTTTCATGTGATGATGCTGCCTTAATTAATTAAAAATAATGACTATTCCACTTTTTTAAATGTTTCGCGTATTTTTCGAGGCGGAAATAGTATCGAATGGTAGCGGCGTTTCAACAAAGACGCGTCAACGGGCCTTTCTTGTGTCAATTGCAATGAATTACATTGTGCAGTCTGAAGCCAATTTTCAATTTAATTGTAAAATATATCATATCATAACATATCTTAAATATTTAATGTTATTTATAAACGCTTGTATCTTATTAATTCTGTGATACATATTATAATTCGAAGACTGGTTGTTTGTTGAACGAGGTAATCACAGCATCCACCAGTTCAGTTCGAAAATAAACTCTTTGTGTTAAATAGGCCTTTCATTGCGAATGTTAATATACTATATAAGATATAATATATAATCTACAATAGAAGGAGGTGGAGCAGTTACGCTTAAAGCGGGTAAACCCGGGCGGAGCAGCAACTCAAATTAAATCAAGGACTAGCATTTTTAAATTGATAGTTATATTTTGTCGTTACTCACCAAGATTCGCACAGTTTTGCACATTTAGAGCTTTTTGATACTAATGTACAAGCATCAAACCAAGCAAATCTTTATCCTCTTAAATGTATAAAATAATAAAAAAGAAATAATAATTATAAAAACATAATTAATTAATGTTATTTGAATTGTATCGTCACCAGATTCTCTCGTTATTTGCGTGACCAAACCAAAGCGTATACAATTTTTATTTGCACAGTTTAAGCAAACAGCATTACAGGAGGGGTAGGCAATCATTTGTTAAAGTTGTTTTGTTACTGCTGTATTAGCGACGAATGCTCGAATTTAGACCAATCGATGCACTTTGGAGTCTTGTTTCGGGATTGTTCATTCCATCCCATTTTTCTTTTGTTTTCAATTTGATACGTTACCTGAACGAGCGGTTTTGTTCTGTCTGAGTGCTATTACAATTGTATTTATTGTGTACGTATTGCTCTCCAAATGCATAATTAAAAATCCTTTTTAAAAGAATTAGTGACGTATGTCTAATTGATATTCTTGATGTTTGTGTTCTTCAAATATATAAAACTCTGCGTATGATTATAACAAAGCAAATTATTATCTGACCCTTAAATATGATAATAATAAATATATTATTATATTATGAATTTCTACATGATTGATAACGAAAAAGCTTAGCGCTTCTCAACTGTTTGTCTCTTACTACCTATTTTCCGAAGAATGTTTTCTACATAGTCAACTACAACCCAAATACAGATTAAATAACATTTGTAGTTATTTAATAAAAATATACAAAAATCGCTACAGGTACAAGTTATACGCGTAAGCGGTGGCGGGCTCGTGAGTGCGGACATGATCGCCTTCCGTTCTTCCAAGTCACGCATCGTGCATTACCGGTGTTGTAGTAATTTGTTTTATTCACCCTTTGCACTTGTGATTAATAAAAAAAACTACCGCTTAATGTACTAACTAATGAAGTTACTTTATGATTTAAACAGAATACTTATACTGAACGATTTGTTTAAAATTGAAAACGTTAATAAATTTCTCCGTTACGAAATTCTCAATAGCAGCCCATAATTAGGAATGTTTACACTCTCGTGCCTCTAAGTGCTAATCTATCTCGATCTCGTCAGAGATCTGTTCTGTCGAATAAAGGAAATGAAGTACAGAATGTAACAATATTATTTTTTTCTTCTCCAGCACTCGCTAATTAATAGTTTGTAAGCGTATTTTAAATGTCAATGGAAGTAAGCAGATATCGCACGCTCTGTGAGCTTGATGACGTGATAAGTTCCGGTTCCTTCGAGTCACGCATCGAGGAATTCGGTACTGACGCCATAAAAAATATAAATTGTTGTTTCGTTGAAATAAAAAGTACATAAATAAATTGCATATTATATATAATATAATAAAGAAACTTTTAACTTTGAATAATCACTACTAATATAATAAATGTGATAGTTAGTTTGTTTGCTTGTTACTCTCACCAATCAACCGATCATCGTGAAATGTTTGTATAAACATTGTCAGGAGTACAGCTAACCTGAACCTTACCCCTCATGCGCGGGTGAAGCCGCGGACGGACACTAGTATATCAAATACAAACATGAAAGTCTGGTTGTTTGTACGTGTATAACGTGATTGATAGATTTGGATGTTATGGCTCTTAAAACACAATATATATATTTTCATTTTATATAATAACAAATTTAAAAAAAACGAAAAACAACTTTTGAAAAACCCAAGCAAATAATAGTAAATGTGAATTTCTGTACTGCTTATAAAGGCAATTCGCAGCAATTATTACAAAAAAGAGATTTTATTAATAAAAAAAGAAAGTATATAAGAAAGTATATTTAAAACTGTCGCTGATTCATCATAAGTTATTCTATCGCTGTTGTTCCTAACAGGTGCGATAATTTTATTGGTCGTAACCACCCCAACGTAATAATCCCACTTTACATAACATTTATAACTTCCTTGTTATTATTGAGTTCATTTAAATTACACACATTTGAATTAAATCAAATCAGACTTGAAAAAAAAATCATTTCCATCTAAAATTGATTTAAACTAAATGTATTTTATTATGAAATACCGAACAAAAACTAGACAATTAGTAGTAGCTAGTAACTAGAGTATTAGTAGTACATTTATGTTATTATATATGTAATTATTATGTATAACCATTGTATTATTAATAATGTCATCTCGTAAAGAAACGTTTCAGATCTTCGCATATTAAAATAAAAGCGTTTTATTTGTTAAGCATGTACAAATTAAAGTCACATATTGGTATCCATCTATATAAGTATCTATCAGCTCAATATGTACGTAACTCTCCACGTTAAACTAAAGTAACATTACAAGCAAACAGACTCTCAGGGTATAGTTTATTTAATTAATAACAAAATAATATATCGCTATCATTATATCAACTTGTTTTTTGACATAAATAATACGTTTCCAATTTGTATTCCTTATTTTATTGCTAAAAATAATTGCTGATCACATAGTGTCCTCTTATCATCAGGTGGCCCATCTGACCGTCCTATTAACTATATAATTATAGGTATATATAAATATAGGTTGGTGGACTTTGTCGAAACGTCAGTTTAAATAAAAAAATAATCAAACTATAATATGAAATATAATTTGACCTATTGAAATAACAAAATGAGTTAATGATAAAAAAAACCCAACAAAACCCAACTGGTTATGCAAAATACGTAACAAAACACCATAACACTTGATCAACTTGTAATCTGTAGAGGAAATGGCAAGTGAATCACGTGCTCCTTGTATCATATCAACGCCTTTCCGCTGTGATAGCGTAATTATATGTTTTCCGTTCATCTTTTGTTGAGCTCGTGTAGCCACCGCTTCCTGTCTTGTGTGAGATGGTGTATGGTTTAAGTGCTTTATTTTATATTTAGTATTCAATATTCTCGTTTGACGTTTACTTGACAAGGCTTAAAAATATTGAAACACGTGACACGAGTCAGGCGTGAAACGTTTTTGCATCAGAAACATAATATATAAAAACGTTATTATATAATTTACGTTTCGTGTTAATAGATTTTTTGTTATAAAATAATGTCGATACAAACGTTATATTATTAATCTGAAATATAATATAATGTATATAAGTTATAGTAGTTACACATCTTTGATTGATTTACAAAATCTAATAAAAATCGACTGATATGATTCTATTACTTAAATGTTACATTAAAAAAAATACGCACAACAACATTATCAATAATATAATTTTAATACATAAGAAGCTAATTTGTTGGACAATTGTGATGGGATCGCTATCATCTTGTTACTTAAACCAATCACCATGAAAATTATGCTGTTTAATTCGAAAGGGCGGTGTGATTTATCATTATATTAGTTGATGCGGCTCATTACAAATCTATTTAACGCATTTCAATTTATTATAAACAAATTTTTTTTATTAATCGCTTTTAAGTGGTCATAATTTATTCATAGTTAAATAGAATTAAAAACGGAACGATTTAAATTACATATTAACTTAAGACATATTTATTTACATTATTTGTTTACAAGCAATTTATATGTTAATATAAATATATTAAAGCTGAAAATTTATTTATTTTTTATTTAAAAAAGGAAAGCAGACTGGCAAATGGGCACTATAAGAAATTTAACCACTACTCACATCGCTATTGCGTCAACCTTGAGAACTAAAATGTCATGTCCCTTGTGCCTGTAATCACACTGGCTCACTTGCTATATATACTAAATCAATATGTAATTATTTTTAATGATAAACTATTTTAAATATAAAACGATGTGTCCTGTTTGTATTTCACCAGAAATGTACAATTAATAAGCCTTCGTCAAACGTTTATGTGTATCACCAAATGCCACACTTCTTGCCAACCCTAAGACTAGGCCAACAGATGGCTAAGGGAACAAGATAATACCAGCTAAGCTAAACCTCTCCCGAAACCTTATTATCAAAACCAGAAAGCTCAAATTAGGAAATATCATTGAATAGCTGAATGGATGATCTCTATACTAATTTCTAATTGCAAATGATATTAGGTTATATAATAATGGTATAAAGTTTAGATTTCTACAGCAAATTTTAAAGGAAGGGTCGCGTGTGGTTTTATAGTTATCGATTATAGCATGCAGATTCTGACACACTGACATAAATTATGACTGCTCTTAATATAGTTGTAAATCCTTTAAAAAAAACTTTGTAATTTGCCTGTAGCCACGATTACGTTCGCATACATTAATATTAATCTTCTTGATCTAAAAAGGCTTTTATATATTAAAATAGTTTGTAAAGATGTTAATTATTACCAAATATATTTTAACATAAATAACAATATTTTAATCAAATATTCTTTATTCAAAAAGCTTAATAGTGACACTTTTAAATCATGTAAAGATTTAGCTACCAACACTAGCTTTACCATTTTACGAATAGTCATCTAAATTTAATCTAAAAACTCCGAAAACTTTTACATTTTAAACATAGCAATGTGACTTAAGGTACGGATGGATTGTTTTTTATTTGACTTTACTGTTTCGTTTGTTTATGTGTTAAATATTCCGCCAATATCTCAAAAAATATTAAAATATAATGTATACCAAAAATACGAAATGAATAAAAAAAACCTTCCTTAATAGAACCTCAAGAAGTTTTTTTTCGATTAAAACCGTCAGTCAGCGTTGAAAAACTTTTATTAACGAAAAAAAAAACATCCAAATCCCCGAATCTAAGGCAGGTATGTTCCCAATAAATATTATACCACATGACATATTAAAAAAAAAAATATCAAGATGACCTACTTCAAAAATTTGCACCTTTCCTTGGAGAAAGAGTTCTTTGTGAGATCACCTTGCACCGCATATGGTATAAGAGAAACGAATCAATGCCGCGATCGGTACGCGACCGTTTTAATTTTTTGCATCTCTTTGATTATTTTTATATAATAAATCACAAGCTGTTAACAATACTTTGATTAAGAATGTTTGCCTTTTAGACAGAGCGGAAAAATATTTTAAGAATTAATTAAATTGTAGCAAAAGATTGCTTTTAAATACTTGAATTGCAATGGTAACTTTTTCTTAGTTTAATATTTCAAAACGTATTTTATTTTATTGTATATAAATAATGAATTCAAGTATTTTATAAGAATAACACCCGTCGAGCTTAATTCCATTATCAATTATCGGTTAATTAACAAACAGACGATTTAAAATTGTAACTTCTGTATACTTTCTAAAAATATATTCAAGATAGCAACTATTAATTCTTAACTTAGATTTTAGCATAAATATATAATAGTGAAAAGTATTGGTGGTTCGTCATTGATATATATATATATATATATATATATATATATATATATATATATATATATATATATATATATATATATATATATATATATATATATATATATATATATATATATTTATATATATAAATCTCTAAAATAATTTAATAGGTATATAAGATAGCTTAAGATGCGATGGGTTTGACGTGCCATAAGAAAATCAATAGATTTAGAATAAGTAATAGAGAAAAAACAGTTTTATGCGGTCTTAAATGTAAATAACGAACTCAATCTAATAATACTTTTATTATAACTTTCATATGCATAGAAAACTTTATAAGTTAGCGGGGTTTCGCAAGCTAACAATTGTGAAGGGCCCGTATTAAATGCTAAGGGCTGATCCGTTGCTTGTGACGATAATAATAGAGAAAGGGTCGACATATTGCACCTTTACTAGTATCGTAAAAATGTCGCGTGCCCAAGCACCAAGTGTTTACAAATTGATAAGTTTTTATATAGATTGTAGTTATTGCGATCGTTGCCCTCATATCGGATTGATTATTGATATTTACAAATAATAAACACTAACAGACATGAAGACCAATATTATAATTAACATTTTCAAATTAAAAAACAAAGCAGTTTATTTTAGAATAATAATAAGAATTTTATCGCATTTGACATCAAGTTAACACCTTGTACGATTTATGTACATGCTTAACATATATGATTATGACAAAAAACTTTATAAAATAAATATTAATTTAATATAATTACATATATTAAATAAGAATCTTTACATTAAACTATAAGACAGATAATAAGCATCAATGTTCTTTAAAGTATAATCATTAAGACAATCATGACCCTTAAAACCGACAGATGTGGAATCAATATTTCAATGTATTTGCATTAACATACAAATACCTCATTCAGCTTAACATAATGATTCAGAGGACATAATAGGACGGGTGAAGATTCTTCATATTTATTTCTGCAAACGATTCGAAATTTAACGCATCTGTTCTACGCGTGCGCATCGACGAAAGATGTTTCGCGAATGATGAATGGTCCGTTTTAAAATATTAAATTTCGGTAGCTATAGAATAATTCTAATGAAAGATTCGTCATGAAATGATTTGTCATATTAAAGAAAAGTTTTAGAATATTCGTAATATTCTCAAATCTATTGATCGTTAATGAATTATTTAAATCGGTGAAAGCATCAATTTTTGGTTAGGTCTTGCTACTACAATGAAATTATCGATCGTAGCACTCCCCTGCGGTAGCCATCTTATGTGCAGCTGCGCCGGCGCAGGGTCAAAGGTGGCTAGGGGCGCAAGTAAGCTGCGTAAGTGTAGTGGGCGCTGAGTACGCTGTCTATAGGATTAGACGCCATGTTGGATCGATATTCGATTTATACATTTAATCGCATAACTGGTTGCAAAATTTTACATGATTTCCGATTCTAAGGTACCTTTAACGGTAAAACTATCTTAAATAAATAACGATTAAAAAATCTATTTACAATGACTTTTTAATATGTATGAAGTATTTAACATTAGTAATACGGAAATCGCTTTTTACCAAATGACCGACAAACCGACACCTGGTTAAGTATTGTCTTAGGCGCCATGGCCCGAAAGCCGAGAGTCATTTGATACGCCCACAAAACACATTAATAGCCGGATCAAACAACATGTGCACATTGATATTATCTTGAAACACGTGCCTTGAGAATGTATTCAGTTGATAAGATACTTTAAGTCTAACGACATATAGCTGAAAATTCAATAAATTCAAGAAATTCCTTTAAGAAGTTTATCTACCTTACGTTTTGTATATAGCTATTGAATAAAATACCTTGAGAAAATAAAAATAAGATTCAATATTGTTTGTTATAAGAAATATGTAGTAAGGTGCGTAAAATCAGCTGTGCTTATCGTATGAATAGAAATAAACCTTGGGACGATCTGTTACAATTTAACTTGGAACAAGTGGCTCGAAATCATACAATAGTTGTAAGTGACGATGAAAGCAACTTTATTTACAGCAATTTAAGTCTTAATGTTAAGAATTATAAAGAATATTTTGCTAAATTTCATTTCATTTCAAGTAATATGTTTTTCTTAAGACCCCTACTATTAACACCGGTATTGTCCACATATTACGAATATTCGAACCAGGGGTTTTTGATCGTAGTGCTGTTTGAAAAGTATCAAAATGATTATTAAAAAAGTTATAAGCGTTACAATATTAATAATTATAGAGTTGTAAGAACCACTAAAGTAACCTTCAATAATCCAATAACAATAGAGGAAAGTAAATACAAAACGCGTAAGAGCATTACATTACGCTCGCTCTGTAGGGTCGCTCTTAGGGGCATGTGCGCACGCGCCAGTCGACAATCACAGTAATAATATCTAAAAAATAATAATAAATCCGGCTGAAGAATAAAGAAAATCACCCCCCGGCTCCCTTTGCCTTTATCTTGCAAACAGACTTCAAAATGTTAAAGATAATAGGGGTGGTCCCCTGCGTACGCGCACACCTTTCGCGGGGGTTGCATCTATATGTGGGGAGAAGTGACGCCGCGTCCAATTTGGCGGTTTATTTCAAATTTGGAATACGCGTCTTCGAATCCTTGTTGACAGTTCACTTTCGTTTTTTAATTTTCCTAAATTCGAATATTGACGATTGATCGATTGCATTTACTTAATATCAATTATATTACTGTAATTATTTACAATCGTTTCAAATTTTCTATAGTTATAAGCTAAATCAATTAAGAGATATTAAGATTAACACTTAAATGATCGAAGAAATAAACTGAAATACAGGAGAAAATAAATCGAAAGCCAATTACTGAGATATGAAACATGGCAGGCAAAGGATTCAAAAAGCCAGGAATGGGCTTTGTCGTGCACCTTTGATTACCTGCCTCATGGCTGGACAGGACAGAGACCGACCAAAGACAATATGCGGATAAAAATGAATAAAGGAATAGTTTTGTTTTCATTTCGCTTTTATAAATGCGAATGGGATATTTCTTTTATATAAATGTTTAACAACAAGCAGACGTAACGTTGAACGTGGAAAGATTACGTTTTGTACTTGATATTATCTATATATAATGAAACGGTAATGCGACCGTGTATACGGAAGTTTAAAGATGAATCTGTCTGTTTATGATTCTCTCGCGGAAACCTTACAATATTTAAATTAAATTCCACCACGTGTAGGACGACCTTTGTGTGCATAGGGTATGCGGATTTTTCGTAATGAACATGAAACGTAGAGAACGCAATTCAGTTATTAACGAAATACAATATATAGCACAGTTCTTGAGCGAGTCGTAAAACTTTTAATGATCTCAGTGCTTTACAGTGCCTTACCGTATTCAAATTTACAGAACTAAAAACAATGCATCAAATACTTGAAAAGTTGGAAGTCTGGAGCGTTCATCTCGCAACTATTAATTAGTAGTCCCCCGATCGCTTCGTAATCAAGCATAAAATTAAAGCTTGGCACACGCCAAGCGCCAAACAAAGGTAAGGGTGTGTCCACACCGTAGGTACCTTATGGCACGGCAATTTGTTCAAGACATCTGGCTTCACACCTGCCCGCACCCCTCTTATACGCACTCCATACCGATAGTTACTTTTCATAAATTCCAGACGTGCAGCTATTTTTAAGCGCGCTCTTAATTGAACGATACATAGAGTTCAAAATACAACTGAGACGTCTATAAAAACGCGAGCAAGTTACCGGTGTATTATGGTTTTGGCACAAGGTCCAATGCCCCTGTCATTCATCGTAACGTGTTCGCTCATTAAAATTCGGAAATGACGAACAGTTTTTCGAGTCCAATTGTTCTAGGCGCGGTCAAGCGAGACTTTATGACGGTAAATGATTCGTATGTTTGCTCATTAGAAGTCGCTAGTTCCGACCGACCACTAAAACTTTTAATTTGCTTCCCGTCCGTAAATGTAACTGACATCGTTCAATTAGCCTCATGTCGCATCTATCAAGCGATGTCTGTCCACTAGACGCTCGCACGTCAATCTCAATAGGAGTGTTTCACAACACAATCACGGCGTAAACGCGCAACGTACGTTCATTCACACACAGCCATCCATAAGACGCCGTGACGATGGCTGCGTCAAGGTTGTGTGCGTGCCCCATTCAAGACGCGGTGAGACGCTTTCCTTACGTCACATCCTGTGACGTCACCCGTCTTAAGTGGGCGTGTGAACTACGCTTTACACGCGGGACTTTTTTATATTTTGACAGGTCGCGGTCTGGAGCCACCCGATGACGAGATAAGTAAAGGGTTGTCTGAGGATTCGATAACATGTAATTTTGTGTCGGTATTCAAAAGACTTGTTACTTTTATTTTACAAAGAACATGTAATAAATATTTATCGCTTGTATTTAGACTTAAAAGGGCTTATTATAGCGACTCGATATATATTGTCCCAATAAATATATACATATATAGATGAGATATATATCGACAATATATATTTAAACAACAACATTTAATTTCAAATTAGAAATTGTTTTTTTTTATTTATCACTATCAGACTTATTTCTAACATCTTTGATGATTTATACACGTATTGATTCAATTAAATTCACTAGTAGTATTTTAAATAGCAACAGCTTATTATAATTATAAAGAAATAAGTTTTTCTGTAAGAAATGGCTTAACCTCAAAATTCATAATAGACGAGACGCATTACCAGATTTCCAATAAAAGAAACATCCGCTAGTTCTGCGAAAAAAAAGATTTAACTAATAAACCCGGGGCATGGGACGATGATGCGGGACCATGGCGTTAATTTGGGCCAAGTAGATCTATTGTGCAAGCCAAGAATGGTTCCGTCTTAGTGGCCCGCATGCAAATAAATATTAATACAAACTATTGTCACACTACGTTTTCAAGCGTTTCTATTAGGATATAGTTTTTATGAGTATATATGTGTTGAAATTGTTCCTGTCCGCGGTTACACCCGCGTGTAATTGTGTAGCAGTATTAATCACTATATTTAGCTAAAGCGTAACAAAGAAACTCACTTTCGCATTTATAAAATTAGTAAATATTATATTATATATGTGTTGAATGAAACCAAATAGCACAGTCCATAGAACACGTGAATCTAATCGAAGTATTCCGGTTTATATTGAGGCTGGCACCATTGTGTTTTCATGTGGTTAATCTGTGTACTTAATTCATCTCAAACGGCAATATAGGAAAGCATCATGAGGAAACCTGACACAGGATAAACGTATATGAATATAAAAAAATATTATTATTGTATTAATTTCCTCAACTCAAACTTTTAATTCGTGCTCTTGACAATGAGTGAACATGTTTTCTCTTCTTTTTCTCAATCTGTCTTAAACATTAATAAAATACCTATAAATACTTATTTTTTTCTTAAGCTTTATTATTTTACACCCAATTTCCGTATTCATAACATAACAAACAAACATAAATATAAATCTGCAGTAATCTATTCACATCACTTTTATTTTACATGTGCGGACGAATTATTACACACCTTTGCCATAAAAATATTATCAATCTTAGGTCAATAAAAAAGTAACTAGAAACGATAAATTAAATTGTATATCCCGATCGACTGATCTTTAAAAGCAATTCTTGTAATCCGATTCGCTTAAAGTCAAACCGATATAGTTCAATTAACACATCTGCGCGGAACGTATAAAAGAATTTTTTTGCAGACTTGCGCAAACAAATCCTGAATGTTACAAGTGAAGCACGTTCTTTTTCGCCACAGTCCTCTCCTTAAACTTTCCTTTATATACATTCGTTTGATTATAATACTGACTTTACTTGCTTTTTTTTAATGTCATACATTCGTAATAAAAACATAAATGGCCAGTATGGAATGTCTTTTTTAAAAAAAACGTACTTATATTAACTATTTAAAGCCCTATTTCTTCAACTAAAAAAATGGCTGCCAACAATCTTGTATTTCCAGAATATGAATTACCGGTTTTTAGTGTCTAGTTTAAATAAGCATTTTTTAAGATTAAACTTTTAAAAAGCGATATTACTAAAATTCTCTCTTGGTTCCCGTTAAATAAGGTACCCAACGGTATGTGGTCAACGTTACCCCGTGTTGCGCTACCAAGTACTAGATCTAAGATGTCGTGTTTCGTGCCCGTAATTACACTGGCTATTCAAACCGGAACACGGCAATATAAAGTAGTACTATTCGGTCAAAGAATTGATATAATATTTGATGATATATTTATTTTCAATATTTTTTTTCCGAAAAACGTTATTACATTTACATTTTCGTTAAATTGTTAATATACTTATATAATGTATATAAATAATGTCAAAGAGAAAAGGGCATACACTGAAGATATGAAATAAATCACAAAGTAACAGATGCGCATCGAATTGTCTACTTAAAACATATGTAGTTGTTTCCTAATAAAT
Source organism: Nymphalis urticae (assembly GCA_905147175.2). Taxonomy (NCBI): domain Eukaryota; kingdom Metazoa; phylum Arthropoda; class Insecta; order Lepidoptera; family Nymphalidae; genus Nymphalis; species Nymphalis urticae. Next base: position 3,470,663 of record LR990002.1, read on the forward strand.
CGGTACTCAATCCGTACACTTCCGGTTGTTAAGAGCCACTAGGCTCGAAAGAATAAAGTATCAATGCACGCCCAAAGCACCTGGCAACGGCGATCTTCATATTGAATGGTACCGTAATTATTACAATGTTTACAAAAGCCGGCGATTTGTTAATTTTATGTGACTATTAAGATTGTTGAATAATGATTTATACAGAAAACTTGACAAAATATAAAAAAAAAACAACTGCAAAACTCCACAAGCTAAAGATTAAAGGACTATATATAAATTATGTATTACAATGAGTTGTATAATTACATATTTAGTTTTGTTTATTTACAAGAATATTGGATTTTAGGTATTTAGAACACATAATCAGCGTTTGTTAAGTCGGTCCCAGATAAATCGAAGCTAAATATATCTATTTAAAAGTCAATAACAAAAATGAAACATGACACGAAAATAACATAAAGTATTAAAATGAATATGGTTTATAATTAAATAAATAATAATTATGATAATTTATGCTAACAGTAAGTCGTCTGATTCGCGAAGCCTACAATGTTATCATTTCACGACATTAAATTATCTCTTTATTTATTTAATAATAATATTATAATTTAAACGAGCTAAAATAAACAAGGCTAAGCTAAGGATTTTCACATTACGCTTCAGATACAAAAAAATAAATGAATCAAATAATTTTAGGAGGTGCCGTTCTATCTTTACCAATCGATAGCCCATACGGGTGGAAAAAGATTGGCTATATAAAAACATCGGCTGCGCACGCGCTCCCGCCGGGTGGTCCCGCACGTGGGGGCCCGTATAGATCCTATCGATATCTAGTGACGTCTTATCGATAAGTGAGGAAGACTTTGCACTTACGGTGTTTTGTCTATTTCTAAAAAAAACTATTGTTTTTGTTTATATACATAATCATTATTTTATTTGCTAACAGCGGCCCTATTTATGACAACCAATTATAAGATATTGCAATGGGTCCCATTTTATAACTTAAAGTGAAGTCTTCTAGGTTTAAATCTGTATTTTTCTAAAGATATCTGTGCTTGTTTGCATATATAAAAAAATTACGTCGTAAATAAATATGTACGAATGTTGGTCATTTTACAGCAAATTTTGATATCAACTGCAAACCAATTTCATTCGACATGTAATAGTATATAGACACCTGATTAAGTTTTTATTGAATTGGTTTCAGCGATTTATGATGAACACCACATAAAAGAGTCGTTCAAATACTACAAACGTGCCAGTACGAAGTAATATTAAAAAGAAAAATAGCATATATCTTTCCATCCCTTTCTATTTATTCTTCACTTCCTTTATATCCTTAACTCCTGTGATCTCGTATTCTTAGTAGTATAATTTAAAAATTATTTAAAATTTTTTTAAAACCTATCCTTACAAAAACTTTGGTACTAGTTTTTAGTAGGTTAAGGTAGTTTAGTTAACAGTTATAACGAACGTACATATCCGTACATTAATACGCAAAGACGTCGCTAGAGACCTCCAAACATTTAGATATGTCAAAAAAAATCGACTTTTAATTTGCCAGTCAGTTAAAAAACAGATTACAGATAATTGACTCCAAGTGCGTCAAACGAGTAGTCGATTGGTACAGGGCATAATTTTAACCATGTTTTTTATAAAAGACATACACACGGAGACTAATGATTATCATTATATACGCAAATAATGCTGAGTTTGATAAATAAACTGATATTTTGTATCGACATCATACTAATGTTTTATATTCTTTGTTTCAGATCCATCCGAAGGCCACGGGCATATTTCACGTTGGATAGGTGTTTAAAATCATATTAATGGTAAGAATATATATATTATAATATATATATAATATATACATATATAAATTTATATTAATTTTTTCAGTAGCAACTTTCCAAAATCAAAAACCATTTTATCCAAAAAAATACATTCGTCGAATTGAATCAATTTAAAACAAGCGTTAACGTACAAGGATATTTATGAAACAAGCAATATTTACTTAATAAAATCTATTTCACCACTTGACTAGTTTCGAACAGCGACGCGTCTGTTTCTATCTACACCGGTTGTATCCAGTATATACTAGTATAGAGCGCTATGAACTAGTATGCGTCGGTTCAGCGCCGGAATAAAACCGGCCGAATTTCGTACACACGTATTTTGTCTGCAGGCTGACAGGGGTGGACATCGCATGAATTTTCAAATAATCAGACGTACGCTGCATCTATGTAATAAAAGAGGGCCGGTACTCTGACAATTCAATTTTATAACGATATTTGCTCACGGGAAAAAGGATCATCGCATTTTTCGCGATATACTTACGAGTGCACTTTTTTCATTTGGAACTTTTTGAAAATGTTTTCAATATGGAAATGCTTTTAAATTACATAACAATATTTATTTGATTTTGTTATGTTATATTATTCCATGGCAGTTGAAATCTATTCAATAAGGCAATCAATAAATGTCTGGAATATACTCACGCATTTTTATAATAAAAATCTTAAACGAGTTATGAATCCAAATAAAAACTCATTCAAGGAAACAACACACAATATAGTATATTTTCGTCTACAAAATAAAATAAAATATCGTCCCACAGTCATATTTCAAAAAGGACAATATTTAAAGTGTCCATGGTCTAAATAGTATCATAAAGTAAAAAAAAAACGTTAGTGCGATATTATAACAAATTTTTGACTGCTTCAATCGATAATTTTCAAACACGTTGTTCGAAATACGAACGTAAAGCTATAAAGCGGAACATTAATCAAGAACAACGCAGTTTTGAATATCGAACGCCAAAAGCGATGTTATCTCGTATCAATGCATAGCCGTTACGTGAATTCAAACCAATGTTTCACAAAAGGAAATGTGTATTTTCTTCATCTACAAATAAAATTTATCACTTTTATGTTCGATTCGTATTCGTTTTATTTGCCAAATAATCGGATAAATTAATAATAAATAAACAAACATGTTAGGAAAAAGTAAAAATAAATAAATAAAAGCGATTGGTTTTTTGCTCTCTATTAGTGAAATTAAAATTTGCCCTGACGAAACTAAATGCAGGAAAACTCGCACACTCTACGTCCAACTTTTTCCCGATAAGAGTGACGTGTCCGTTATGAGTTGGACAATCTACGTGTAGGTCGAAAATGCATTCTACTGTCTTTGTCCGTACGTACGTTGGGTAAACCGTATTGAAGTATGATTGAAAAAAAAACTTTAATTTCGCATTTTATACAACTTTATATTAAAAAACGCCTATGTAAAAACTGTAAAAGGTTTTATCCATTTATTCTATATGATATAAATCGTATATATCGAAGATATTAGTTTATTTCAATGACTTTAAATTCTATTAGAAAGCGTATCTTATAACAGATACAAACGTATATAGAAAACTGACTCCCTTTGATTTCCTGTAGAGGTTGAATGGCTTCCAATGCTTTTCCATTTGAATGTATTTATCTGCATAAATCATTGGTAATACTGGAATTGATGAAACTGCATACTATATAATAGATAATTTAAGTAGTGTAATCATTATTGTCGTGTTGTCTAATATTGTAAAAGCCTGAGTGATGTAAATTAAACTTCCAATTTATTTATTTACTAAAATCTCTTTCTGAACTTGCCTGATTGCACTAATCAATATAAGTATATAAGCACTCATTCAGACGCTATAATTCCTTTAATAAAAATACAGAGAGGCAGCCCAAGGGGGGGCAAGGGGGACGGCGCAATGGGCTTCGGAAAATTCACCCGGTGAATGGGAAAACGCGGCAATAGACAAACAGCCGCTGACCCCGCGCCCCCCCACCCACCTAACGTGCATTTTGAAATAATGCCCCCAATGCGGGAGGCATTTTTAACCGATGCTTAAGAGAGATATTATTGACCCTTTTGTGTGCGTGCGTTGATGTTTTTGTATTCAAGTTTTATCTGGCGTGAACCTCTTTTGACTTTTTTTGATTAAATGTTATCATAGAGCGTTATTCAGGCATTATTTTAAAAGACTACGAATATCTTTTAAATATATTTATGGAAAAACAAGTTGGTAACTTTTATCAGTTCTATTTTCGACATAACTGGCTAGTGACATGGGCATCAATTAGCAGTGTCACATCCACACGCGTCCGAAGCAGTGCTGCGCAATTTGTATAATTTACACAAATACAGTCCGTATTAATTAAATTCAGAGGCCACAATAGCGTGCACAGATTTGACAGACTTATCCAATCTTAGCGTTAGCGGGTACGCACGAGGTTGTAAATCTAGTCGACGCGAAATGGCTGACCAACTCCATCCCCCCACAGATCTATGCTATGGCTGCAAAAGTGTGCGCCATAAATTTTATACAAGCTCCGATGTACGGTAAAACTGGCGCGCGTTTGTGTGTGTGCGAAAATTCGTGTTGCCGTAAGAGGAGTGGACATCGCCCGTTTTGCTTTTGTATTTCTGCCCTAGGAAATGGTATTATGCCGGCGGGCTAATCTAAATAAATCGGTAACATTGACGTGAGGTTAGTGAGCCGATAATTAAAGATTGCTGACCGCATCATGCGCTAATGAATTAACTGGTTTGTCAATCTAAGAGTAGCAATTAGGTAGGCTTTGATATCGCTTGTGATTCTCGTTAGATTCAAATGTGCGATTGATTGCTGAATCTGTTTACATATTTAGTCCAAGTTATGGGTTCTAATTACATGGATGTAACCGTATAAAGGCATGATTACTTACTGTATAGGATTTAAGCTTCATCAAGACATTTTTTTGATGTAAGATGTGATTGAATGTTATGTTCTTAACTAAAACACGTCTTTATATGTCGCCTAGATCTGAGTAACTCCGTAAGCGACCGACTCGAAATGTTCCATTTCGTCGTTTTTCTTAATAATGAAGTAAACGGCTTCCTCTCATGTAAGTTTCCATTCGGTCGGTTCAGGACGCTGAAAGAAGTGTGAACCCGGCCGTGATCGGTGCCAGTCAGGTGTGCCTAACTCGGAGACCGATGGACTCGACTACTTAGTCTGCTCCTGTCACTAATAATACGCTCTTTTTATTTCACCAACCCGTAGGCTCTACGGCGCTCCCGGCCAATCAACGTGTACCTATACTAACATTTGTTCCACCCAAAAATATACACATACATACCTATAGACAGGTATTTTGTATGCGAGCAAAAAAAGGAAAATATTCTGTATTTTTGGTCGAACAAGGACTATTAAAAAACAGGATTCGGGGGCTAGATGTCGCGCGACATGAAACACGACGCACACAGACGCGCCTTATTAAGGACGTATTGGTTACGCACTTATATTTTACCCGTAAATGTAGCTAAAGCGGAGAGTTGTGCACAAAAACGCATCTTCCCCCTTTCCCACCCCAGCGGCCGGCGGGCGAACGAATACATTCGACTAGCCCATTTGCAATATCGCATTGTGTGAGTGTCTGTCTATACAAATCGGCGCGCGTGTGTGTAAGCTCCACACAGGCAAGAGTTTGCTTAGCCTGTGCGTAGTTTTACGTACCTACGTGTACTACGTACGCGGTATTGGTTTTCTGTACTGGGCTTTAACAAATTTCAAATTCACAAAATCGTGATTGGTCAGTATTTTGTTTGAACAAGCGGACGCACCGGGAACGGCGCGACCCAAAATTTGCTAGATAATTCGTTTAGTCGTAAAATGATGAGTTTTATCTGATTTTGTTTACGCGACGGCGTGATTGCGACGCATTGGCGTGTTTATTTGTCTAGCTTTGAGGTAAACAATTTGTAATTAGTAATTCAGTCAATAATGTATATCTATGAGCGGAACGCCGTCCAAAACTCTTCCTATCACTCATCGTACAAATTATCGGTTCAAATGAAGCAATTTAGGGGGACACACGCGCCACTAACTATCAATAACCGGAAGACAGACGTTCTAATGGCCACCTAAGAGCCCAAATATCAATTTCTAGAAAGTCGTTCGTGCGTACGACGTCACTCGGAACCCGGAAGTGCGCTACAAAAACTCAAAACCAATCAACTCAAGAAATTGAAACTTGTCTGTTCACTGTTCACGATGACGAGCTCTAATTCGAAATTCCGTATTAGGACTTCCTCAAGACATTGTTTAATTAGAAAAGGCATTGAAAACTTATCGATTGTAAACCTTTTAGACAACTTGTAACCTTAATATCTTAAGCGGAAGAACTATTTATCTTTTCCTCGAACAGATGAAAATTACAATAGATTTTATGTAAGAAAATAGCGAAGTCATTTCACACATGGCCACGCGGTAAGCATATGGCGTTAGTTTAGTGATGATTGTAATTTTAATTAATCGAATTCTGTTATTCGAAATTCAAATCTTAAGGATGTATTGACATGTTTAATTGTATTATAGGGTTGAACTTGTTAAGGGATTAGTCTTATGTTGTTCATGGTGAATTATATGTAATTAAGTAAATCAAATCTTAATTATTTTTTTTAATAAGTTTAGGAAACTGTTAAATTATTATTACTATTTAGAAAGCTTAAAAGAACAGCTTAAATTACTTTTTAAAATATGCTTAAATTACTTTTCAATATCAATATTGATTGCTTTATATGAAACAGTATAAGATGAATCACTTGCAACTATGAAACTTAACGGACCTTAAATTTCCCACGGTTGGGCCTCAAAGGCTTTACATGTTAAGGAGAAGGTTGATCTAATGATTAGCATATAAGGCCGCAGACCCCAAAACATGTGGCAGGTAGAAGCATTACACATTTTTTTTAAATAAAATTAAGCCTTAAGTAAATACGAATAAAAATTTAAAATAGTTACTATACAAATCGTGACCATGTAGAATGTTGGTAAGAATGCTAGCAGCATTTCACCTTTGAATCGCAAATCCGATTCTCTGGACGAAAAATGAACCAGCTGTCACCGGTAGAGGATATAGAACGTGGTGTAATTTTTAATTATTAGGTTATTTCATTAAAATAGCGCTGTATTCAAACACAATCTTTGAAACCGCATCGTAAATCTTATAACTTAACGAAAACCGTTATTAAATGAAAAAAAAAGTATTCATATTTAATTAATAAGAACAGTGGTCACACGCCAGATGCGTAGCAACCGGTACGACACGCGACAGCTTGCCTAACCGTTGATATCATTCCGCTAAAACTGAAGGCGGATCGTTGCCTATAACGATCAAATTATCTATAACCCGACTCAATGAAGAAGTATGAACGATCAGTAAAATCCTATACAAATTTAATTAAAGTTTCTTCTTTCAATATAGAAGCATTACTTACTAATAGGCCAATACATATTTATATTACAATTTGAGATTATTTTATATTACAATCAGAATACTAATATTTTTTAATTATTTTGCCTATAACTTGTTTTGTGTCATAAAATACATTAATCTTACCTAAGAAATTACAAATTATCGAAATTTCATGCATTTTATTGTAAACTGAAACCTCTGTTCCCAATTTTTCGGCATTTTACAATTTGTCAAGCTCTATTATAAACGATCGTCTTTACAATTATTTTACGATGATACAAGTTTTATAACTTTTCGCGTTAATATATAACTTACGAAAATAAAATATTTTTAAATTTAATTCAATATGGCTAGAATACTTTGATTTTTATCATAATACTACAATCAAATTCATAATCATTATTATTTCAAGAATACTATATTTTTGATTGAATTGATACGATGGACGATGATATTTTACATAAAACACTCAAAAGAAAATTTAATCTATAAATTAATAACTGCAGAGGTAAGCTTTACCGTCTCTAAGCGTTGGCATATTCGCGTGCCCATATGCGTGCAATCCGCTTAACCGGTGTTATCTGTCTAGCATTCAAATTATACTAAGCCCTTGATAGAAGTTTCTTGTATCATTGAATAGCCGTTACAAACATGCGTCGTTAATCGTTAATAGCCAACATAGCAAGTTTTATTACTAGGTACTTTATAGGTATCCTATCTCTATACATAATCGACTTCAATATCTTTCAATGTCCGTCAAAATCAGTTCAGAATTTGCTACGTGAATAATTAACAGACATACACTAAAACTAAAACTATCGCTATATATTATCTGTACGTCGCGACGACAGTGGTAGTTTTTTTTGTGGTAGTCGTAATCCATTTGTCTATACTTCTTCAGCTCCTCTTGAGAGCTTGGATTTTATAACCCTTATGCCAGTTACACTGGCTTACCCTTCAAACCGGAACTACTTTTTTGTTAAATATTTGATAAATATTAGTGTAAACAAATGTGTTCGATTTATCGTTAATATGATAGGAATATTTTAATTTTATTATTGCTTAGAAAAGACAAAATAATATAATACATAGTCTGTATGTGATTGTATATGATTATTATATACGTATATCGTTTTAATTTGATGAAAAATAATAGGTATCTACTGACTTTCGTGTTAATTCTCATTGGTAGATTCTACAATCCAAACAGGTAGCATTACATTTAAATTTACGATTCAAAAGCAAAGAAAATCATTGAATAATATCTTTAATTGATTCTGTAACAATATTCAAAGTATTAATATTATCAGGTTTCTGCGAACACTTCTCTCTTCACGTCTACTCACCGCGCGTAACTTACCCCATACGTGTGTAAATTACTCATTATTGTTACAAGGATTCTTACAATAAAATAACAATTGTCGTAGATGAGGCGGTCTCATGGGAATATTGGCCTAGTGAAACAATGGCTTTGAGACAAAGCATGACCTGTTTGCTCTCAAGACTCGCCCGTGAGGCTTAAACAATGGTTCTTACCAAGCCACAAAGGGTACAAAGCGGAAGAAATCGCGCAAGACAAAACGGAACCTATCCAGATATAATATTCATGCTCAAACGCTTTGCTAGGGTTAATTGATACTTGGGCTATTTTACAGTTCTTTTTATTCTTTTTTTTTCCTTTTTTTTTCCTTTTTTTTCTCGAATTGATGCACGTGTTTTATTTCTTGGAGCCATGAGAAATTAAGGATTGATCAGGTATTATAATTGTAATCTAAATTTAAAAGAATTGTCTGATAGGTTTCGGAAATAATACTCACATTCATTTTTAAATTTTTCTAAATTTGACGTCTTATTATTTAAATGCACAAAACCTGATATATTTGTTCGGTGTAATTATTCTTCAATTTGAGCACCCGATATATATTTAACAAAGGATCTTTGAATTAAAGTCTTATCGAAATCCGTATAATAGGGTTGTGTGTGTGTTCTATATTTTATAAATAATCACCGTTAGGAATATAGTATATAAGACGATAAAAATAGCACTCGTAATATAAAGGTTCCTTCCGAAAACGTTTTCCCTTAACCCATCAATAGCTTAACATCCTGGCCATAGTTCTCACAATCAAAAAAAGATTTGTCACTTAAGCAGTCAAGTCCGGAAGGAGCAGTTCCCAGGCGGTGGGCCGGCAAACGATTATAATCCTTGGTGTCACTTACAACCGCTGGATGACCCTCGAGGGTGAAGCGATCGGATACGCGACGGGTGTTTATTTGTATAAAAACAAAATTTACTTTTAAATATAACTTATATCAATAAAATAAAAATAAATTAAATAAGTCAAATAAATATTTTCTTGCATTGAAATAAAAATTATCCAAACGACCATATTTAGGTTTTTTTTATTATTTTAAAATGTACAAATTTGGGACTTACGCTGAGAATACTTTAATTATATTAATTTTAACGACGTAATACAACTATTATAGAACAGGTTGCTATACCACGTATCCGAACGCTCTTGCGCAGACGCACCGAAGTCGGGCAAGCAGGAAGGAAGTGTAAGGCGAGCGCGTGAGAAGGACGCATGCGCCGTGAGAACTGACTAGCCCACTTGAGGTGTGCTTTACTTAACAAGTAAATCGATACTTTTACTTGGACAATAGTTACTCGCGGTTAGACAAACCACAATTACTTCGATGCCTATTGTTTATAGAATCTTTTCTTGTGAGAACCAGCCCCGTTTTATGCCTAGGCCTACAAGATGGCCTAGACGCCCGCTCGGCCAGTCCACTATAAAATAATTTTAGTCTAACCGCTTCGGAATGGGGGTCCTTAAATGTCAAAGTACCTAGAGGACTTGGAATTCTAAGTCAACATAATATATTACTTACGAAGATGGTCGTTTTATATAACTTAACAATTAAATTATATAATATGGTGTCATCATTAAACGTACCCAATTAAATAAAACGAATCGAAAACTTTCCCAATACGTAAATAAAACATCAAAGTCGACTATTGCTTCCTTTTTATCTCGACAAGTACGAAAATATAACGATAACGAAACTTAAAATATGAATCATTCTTTAATTCCATTTCCGCAATGTTGGCGGTATGTAAATTTCACGCGGCCAATTGCAAACGTTGTTCATTGAAATTTTACAAGATATCATCTCATTTGCTGGCGATAAATCAATGTGATATGAGTCAGGCAGCGACATGTCGGGTTCAATAAAAAAAAAGATCACTGCCAATCGTTCCGTGCTAAAGATCAGGGTGCGTCGACCTTCAAGTTTGGTACAAGTTAAGGGCGAAATAATTGTCTTAGCAACTTCTCTTTAAATGAGATGTTTTTTTTTATAGTACTGAGAGTAAAATATGTATTACAAGTAATATGCCAATGCCAAACAAATAGTTAAACTTATTTGAACTGGTTTTGAATACTAGAATAATTTAAATAGAAAAAAATAACTATTTCATTTCAAATTAAGAACACGGGTTCTTTATATTCTTTGCGTAACTTAGACCCTATAGAAATATATATTTTTTTACATTAATCTTACCTTTGTTGGTTCCTTACCGCGACCTCTTAAAACTCAAGCCGGCTTCACACAGCGCGACCATCAGAGTCACCGGAAGGAATCAGGGGCTCGGGACAATCTCGACGTCCGGTGCCGGAGCCGGCTTCCGGTAAGGCGTGACGTTCCGCTTCGACCTGCGCACGCGCCATTGTTAATTAGGAGATATGTGCTATATGGGTTACACCTGTGATTTTATAAAATTTAAATCATAAAAGATCATTGTGAGAACAAATTTCCTGTTTTTTTTTAAATAGCAAAAATTATACTTACCGGTCGCTACCAGCACTATTTTATTTCTTCGCAATAATTCTGCCATTTTTTATTTAACAAAAATCTTTTAAGACAATATTCACTGTCAAGGTTTACTTTTCAAATGAAGCAATTGCAATCATCATCTCCTTTATAAACATCAGGTGGATATTTCTGCGCTTGCGCGTTCACCCCCGCTAAGTTTCGTTTAGGAAGACGCGGGAGTGGAAAACCAAAAATAATACCTGTATTTACAATAACAAAATACATTGCTATGTCATTTATACGAAAAGTATTTATTATCTATATTATAATTATTAATATTACATTCTAGAAAAAAACTATTGCGATCGTACAATTAAGATATATTTAAGTATATATATATACATAATTGATTGATTTGATGAAAACGCTATTAAAGAATATAATGACTGAATAAATGAATTAATTAGTGAATGAAGAATCATTTCGCTTTGGTACTATTAAAATATATAAGCGGAGTTGGTCTAGTGGTTAGAACGCGTGAATGTTAACCGATGGTCGTGGGTTTAAACCCGGGCAAGCACCACTGAACTTTAATGTGCTTAATTTGTGTTTATAACTCATCTCGTGCTTGACGATGAAGAAAAACATCGTGAGGAAACCTGCATGTCCAATTTAACTGAAATTCTGCTACGTGTGTATTCCACCAACTCGCATTGGAGCTGCGTGGTGGAATAAGCTACAAACCCTCACCTCAAAAAAGGAGAGAAGGCGTTGTTAGCCCAGCAGTGGCACATTCACAGGCTGTTGCTATTAAAATATTCATTTATAATAAATCTTTGTTCACTTTCACAAACGGAACATATTATACAAATATAAATACACTAAGTAATTTAGTTTCTTCACTTTAACACTTGGACTTACAACTTGATTATGCATTCAACGTATTGTTCTTTTAAATACCTCCTACGGTCGGTCTTATATTATTACAAATGGCTTCCGTTTCGCGAGAAAATAAAGAGAATTCCAGAAAAATGGAAAAATAAAGAGTACAAAGTAGAAATGTAATGTATACGGCTGTAACAATCCGAAGTCTAACCAATGAATTTTTTTTTTAATCTGCTCAAAATGTTATAAAAATAACGCACAGATGCAGTTATGTCCAGACGTTTAATTTATTTATCTACAAATTTCTTTAGTAATTACGGCTTGTGTATATGCGATCATTGTTTAGGTTGAATTTATGATTTGGTTTCGGTGACATCATTAATTATTTTAACATTAATGAATCAAATCATTATGTTCTAAGCATAGTGGATGCAAATTTTCACTTATGCGACGCCTAGTCAGGGCTCATAATTGCTTTCCTTACATAATTATAATTGGCGCGAAAAGTGTGCGCATTAATTATTCATTAATCAACTCACCCCTCATTTGCCGTGGCTTGAGATACGCCGGTTAAACAAATAAGTACGCCACTATTTTTGTCTTAGCTTATTTTTATTGATTTTCGATAAAAAAAAATCATAATCATAATTAATTAGAATCGTTTTAATTTATCGTGTTATTCTTCAGAATCAAAGTAACTTTTAAATCACATTACATAAGAAATCATTTATCCGTTACGAAACAATACCTATTTAATTTTTTTTATTATATAAATTTCGCTTATCTATTATATATGTAAATATTCATCGAAATATCTTCACGAGTCTTTTTTTTTAATTTAAAAGAAAATTTACCCATTAATAGTTTAATGACGAAATATTGATTCACTATCAATGAATTAACTGATTCAAGGGCTAAATATATTAAATTCTATTAAAATATTTTCCTGTTATAAAAAGTCGTGTTTACATTTTCATCGGCACGTGTGTTGCTAGTGCTGAAGTTTCGCCACATTGAGTGGAGGAAGGTGTGAAAATAATTTAATTATAGCTCAACAGCTTTACCATGAATAAAGATAGGTTTTACTAAGCTATGTTAACATTCAAGCTTGAGGACGAAAGCACTTGACCACCCCAGCTCTTGGGAGCTGGCCCCATAAAAATGTTTTGTTTCAGACGCTCAAAAAGAAAGGAAATTCACACCGAAGCATTTACGCTTTTAAGGAAAGTCTTGTGTTAATATTTTTTCATTCAAAACGCCGTATGCTTACGAGAGCCTTCTAAGAAAATAAATGAAAGAGTAAATGACGCTGTTCAAACGACGAGCTGGAGCGTTTTCCTTTGCTTTGCGATCGAATTATTTCTTAATAAAATGTCTCTCACAAATAAAAAATTTCAATAATTTATACTAGATAAAGGGAGAGGAGACATTAGTCCAGTAGTGGGACATTTATAGGCTGTTACTTTACTTTTTAATTGATACAATAATTGATACGTTTTATATACATTGTAAATAGGTAAAAAGGTTAAGTGCTAAAGATTAATGCATTAGGAAGTTTTAATATATAACATAGGTTGTATTACGTCATCACTTAGTATATAATTATAGTAGATGACTCGAATAATAATATCAATATTGGACTTAAAGGAATATGTTTCTATGGTAGGACTTTTAACCCGCTTGGGTGGATTTCATCTCCTCACCAGTTAGTCTACCGTCAAACAGCAAATGACGTTTACTCACTCACCATAGCTTTGATTGGTGTGTGTATTATTTTAATTACTGTTACAAGAGAATTAACAACTTAGAACTGAGCTGCGCTTTGAAAGTGTAATAATTTCTTACAGATTCTATCTGTCTCGATCTATCGACGAAGGTCACTTACCTGACGACTAGGAATAAAAAGAAAACAACTTTAATGTGTTTCAGTTTAAATGTATATAGCGATATTAAGTTTACTATCAACTACACATTTCTTTCGTATGTATAGAAGCGTTAAAACACATCGCCACTTAGAACTAGGCAGCGTGACTATAGCGAAGAAAGTTGCCTTCAACTAGTGCAGTCTCACAAAGGACCCAGCGAGGTGCGTGAAAGGGCAGACAATGTCATGTATCAAGTTCATGCGGAGGTTAACCAACCGTTCTCGTACAATCGCCGCCGGAACAGGAGACGTTTTATGTTATCCTGTGTTAAATATTCGTGTGGGATTTATATAAGATGAATCTTCAGTGTTGCTATCCTATATAAAATATATTTAAGTATAAAATCGTTAATTCGTTCTTAGATTTGAATATAGAATGATTACAAAATTGAAGTTTATCATTCAACTGCGTGCAGTCATCGTTCAAAAATCCAATAGATTCTCGTAAACAGGCTTAAAGATATTTTTTTTTTATCAATATTGACAGCGTAAGCTATACCTATAGGGACATGTAATAAGAAGGGTAAGTGACTAAAAGATTCGTTAATATAAACATTAGTTAATGGAAAGGATGGATAGATTATCTATAAAAAAAAGTTATAGGAATAATAACAAAGTCATTTTAATACGATCAAAACAAAAAATGCATTTTTATAAGATAACATTCTACTTTAAAGGTACTTAAAAAAATTGTAAAAAAAAAAGAAACGTTTTATGGCTGGATATAATTTTAGCCGACTGTACTAGAACGATTACTTTACACTGAGGTAAGATTCAGAAAACATTCATTCATTCCGGGGCAACTAGTGCAATACGATATTCGCTGGGAATAATTAGAGCGCCTCAGGGCCCGGAGCTGCTTGGACTGCTTGAGACAATGCGTGTCCTGTTACCTTTATAAAAACACCGCGTTTTTTGGGGATTTACGCGTCCCGAAACAAGTTCTTCAAGTATATTATTAGACAATTGTTATTTACTCGTGTCTAGTCCGAGTGATATTTTTGTTTCTAAATTTAAATGTATATATTTTTTTGTTTAAATTGGAAGTTTTTTTGTAATGTATAATTGAAAACTACTAAACATAAAACTTATACCAGAAGATTCGGCGCGTTTCGGCGAACCTTTATTTTTAAAATTCTTAACGCTTTTATTACGTACAAAATACTAAAAATATATATTAAAAAACAAAGACGTTACAGTTTCATAGTATAGCATGAACTTAGACGTTTATACAAAATCTATTAAAATTAAATGTCAAAATCTTATAAATTAAAAAAAAAAGAATAGAATATTAAGAATTCAAATTTCGATCTCAAAATAAATTAGATTGATTATCGATGACAAAGGAAACAAAACTTTATAATGATAAGATGAAGATTGATTTAAGATTGATTACTTTAATCGATAAAGCTCTATAATATTTAACGTATCAAATATACGATGTATGAACAGTGAACTAATTACCGGCCAGCGACAGAGTCGAAGTATTAAGACCTAGAATTAAACGACGCGTAACGGAGGGAAGTTAACCACAGACAGATCGGTATATCGGTATTCGCTGTCCCTTTCACCCATTATTTTTTCTTCCACTAAAGTCTAGGCAGACTTGAGGGGGTCTGTCTTACCCCTTTTGGGGGGTACTTGAGGCCCTTATCTGTTGTAAGTTTGTACAGCGTAGTGGATCGTAGGGGATCCCTTTGGTGCATCTTGAGTCGCATGTCACTGTCGAAATGAAAGGTGCACCCGGACATTTTGGAGTTTTCCTTGTTTTTTTAGGACAATTGTAGTTTTTGACAAAATATTATCTTATTTGTTTTATGTATTGTTTTAAATACACGATTAGATTAATTGAAACAAAACAATATTCATTCGAATTACATAAGATCGTGTTGACATAATTAAAAGCAAAAATTCATTTAACAATAAGTTCAATTAAGAACACTTACAATATGTTTTGGATAAATAATAAAATTATAGATTTTTCAAACCTAAAGTAAATCGAAACTACTTCAAATTAAAATTAAAAAAAAAATGCGCTTGCAATCCATTACTCACTAGACAGACTAAAATGTACTCTACCGAAAGAAGTTATACTTTAAAAAAAAAACCTTAGAAATATTTCCATCAAGTATGTGCACAAGGGCTATATCTCCCAATTTTCCACGCATCCGTTCGCACATTGACTGCAACCCGCTACTTATGCGTGTATGCGAGTTGAGGTTATTTTTTTTACTCTCCCCCTGGCCTGTCTGGTCTTCCCATTTCCACCGCCTTCAAAGCCGCCACAATGCCGTGATTAACGTGCCGTTGGACGTAATGGCTTTCTTCGATATTCTTTTTCCAGACGTTTCTATGATTACCTTAAATAACTGTCTTTGAAACGACAACATATTATCTTCGGAACCTTTGTCTTGAAACATCAACAGTTTAGGCGGGAAAATTTTAACAAAAGGGCTCGTGATTTGATGATTTCAAGGGAGTGCATTATATATATATATATATAAATTAAACATATATTACATTGATATACTAATTACAAAACGTAACTTTCGCAATTCTATTCCACGTTCAATGACGTCATTATAACTTTATGTAGTTATTTATCAAACTGAAACATTTTTTAAAATGTTGTTTTAGAAACGAGTTTTCTCGTATACTTAATATGACATATTACGTGTATCACGTTCTTCAACGAAAACCTCAATGACCGCAAATTTCGTTTTAAAACTGAAAATATTATTTTCACACATACAAAATATTTCATATATCTATAAAACAAAATAATCCAAATACATGCTGTATAGTTATAAAAAACAACAAATCATAAAATCAAATTCCCCAATCAATATCAATAGCCTTACAATCAACTTTAACTTATTCGTACAGCTGATCAAACAAAAATTGCACTTAATAATTGAACATAACGCACAGAACTGTTAAAACTATAACGTTCACTTCGAATCATCGATTCACGGTAATGCTGGCTGGAGTCCTATTAAAACGAAAAAAAAAAATGTGGGCCCACTACTGAACCCTGTAGCATTCCCGCCTTGTAGTTAAGATTGACAGACGGAAGGGTTGAGGAGGTGGGGACGATAGGGGGAGTGAATTGAAAAAGAGTGGAAAAATTATACGTGGCAACCAACGCATCTTAACTTCCGAGGCTGCCTTCCGTGCCTCGTTCGAAATGGAAAGTAAGCTTGAAAGATGTTATCGGTTGTCATGACAACGTTACTCCTTAAATTGTGATTTAAGCTGATATGAATCTTTTTTTATCGTTTCATTACCTAGAGCAACGGTAAGCATATTTGGAGTATCGGGTGTTAGTGATAAAAGGGAACGACGCTCTGATCAATAGTGGACATAAAAAGAAAACTCTGATAGACATTATTATTAAGGCATATTATTTAAGGTACGAGAACAAATCTAAAATTATGAATTCTTAATAAATTTATGGTTAAATTATAACTGTATTAAGTTTTATATAGAAATATAAATAAAAGGTTGGTTAAATTGTTGAACAAGTGAAGTAATGTTGCCAACATCAAAGCACTCATCGAATGCCCAGCACTATCGCTCCGTCTTGCAGCACAATGCTTACTAACTCGACTATGTCACAATTGTTTGTTACTCTAACTTCTTTCATTCCATTCTACGTTATTAATTATTGTTTCTGAATGACGTGGAGATGTTGATAGGCTGCATTTTTTTTTATTTTCTTTCTCTAATCAAGTAATCGATATTAATCTATCGATATTGAAATAATATCGATATTTCTTTTAGTCAAAATGTTAGTTAAGTATAAACATTTATCGATTCTTTATTTTATTTTTTCTTATTAAATGACAACTAGGTAATTGAAAATCGTTTCAAACTGAAATCAATAATTAATGTAACATGATATAACAGAGTCATAGCAATATATTGATGCAATTAAAAAAAATAACAAGGTTTACGTCAACTCCTTGCATTTTTCTAAGTATGAATTATGCCGCTCGGTGTATTCGTTAAGGGGCGGATCCATTCATTCTTTTTGTCCGCTCGGAGCAGTTAAGGAGGTCCAGAGGAAGGGTGCCCTCCCACCCCCCTGAACTTGCGACTCGAGAATATTTTTTTTCTCGAGGACGTTGAAAATCGACACACTTGGCGGTAGTTTGTTCCGCTCGGCGATGATAGTTCGAGTGACTTGGATTGCGAACGTTGAATATTTTTTTGTGTAATTATTTTTTTCTTCCCTTCATTTTAATTTTCTTTGTTCGTAATTTAAATGGAATCTTCTAAGTATTTTAATGGAATACGTTGAAGACGACTTAAATCAAAGTACTGGTGTTATTTATATTTTATTTTAAAATCTTCATTTTTATTTAAATTTTTTCATATAAAACTCTAAGCTATGTCAAGTATATAATTCTTTCGTTTATATAAGTATAATAGTTACAAATAAATTGCGATGTCTTTATTAAAAAAAACTGTTCTTGAAAATCGATTTCTTGAATAATAAAAAGAGGCGATTTGTTCTTTCAAGTTAACTTTCAAGCTTATTTCTTTCAACTGCCAAAAAAATACATTGCTTAATTATATAGGCTTATAAGAAAATTAACAACACTCAGTATATATAAAAAAGTGAAAAATAGAAACAGAGATGTCGATAAAACTATACAAACTATTAGGGTGCATCACTAATAGGCAAGGAGGTTGTAAGACGGTAATGAACTGAACTCTTTTGAGTCCGCCTCGCGCCTCGCCCACTCGACTTCTTAACGCTGTCTTGAGATGCGCATTTTTATTAGATCGCATAATTATACAGCAAAAATAACGTTATGGTTACAAGTAAGTGGGTGTGAAAAGACCTGAAGCTGTGTGCTATGAATACATTTAATTTATTCATTTTAAAACTTATCTATTCATATGGACTATGGTAAAATAATATGTCCATATATTTTTTTATTTGTGAACGCGTATAAATCGATATAGCCAGTTCAAAAAATGTTTTTTATTTTTCTTTTTTAATCTCATAGCAACGATATTAATTGGCTGTTTATAAAAATAGTATTGAAATAAAAAAACACACATCTCAAAGACACGCTTTATTATTATTTTTTTGGTAAGAATTTGCGATTTTTTTAAAAAAATGTTCTTTATGACAGATAATAATATATATATATATATATATAAACTTAAAAAGCACAAATCTGTCTGAATACAATATTTACACAAAACATATATGTAAGTATATATGGTATATACAAATTTTTCATTTAATATTATAACATTAATGATATACATACATAAGCTTTATAATAAGAATCCGAATAACAGCATTTTACTTACCATGACAAAGGCTTAAAATAAATCCAAGATACAACCAAAGTTGATGCAATAGTGGAACTCAAAACACAATTACCCCCTAAATCACCTTTATAAGGATGTTATCTTGCAACTTTGCAAGTGCTGGGCGATCGGAGATAATTGTTGTCGAACTTCTGACTGTACTTGCTAACGCAGAACTTTGTCTTAATTACCCTCACTAAGCAATTACGTAGTCATAATACTTGTGCCAAAATACCAACATTTAAAATATATACGTACATTCATAACAAAAACCAACTCAAGGATTGCCATATTTAAAATTAAGATATTCAATGTATTATCTATGTATCTAAAAGTCTATTAATGTATTATCAAATATTTAGAAATTAAAAATAAAGTTCATCGTTCTATTTTTAAATAAAAATGTAAAACTAAATTACTCCATCAAACCGACGACTAATCCAAGGCTTATCTCCTCGAAACTTATCCAATACACTTACAAGTCCCCTAAAACGATTTAGACAAGATTGTTGTCTTGCAAGTTTTCAAGCTTATGGCACTAGACAAATTGTGTTTAGGAAATTCCCTTATTTTAGTATCAACTGTAATTGTGATTGCACTTTGTTTTAAATTGACAATTAGTAAGAGATGAAAATGTAATGAATGTCCCATTTAAGCCTTTTGCTTTATGATATATTTTGTTTTCATCCAGTTCAAACCGGTTCGAATTCTGTTTGCTTTAAATCGATGTTCATTGGAGCTTATGAAAATATGCAATATGTCATATGAAAAACCAACAAATTAAGTACATTTTTTTATAACACGAGTATATGAATATCCGCAAAAATAATTTAGGTCATGTAACAAATCATTTATCTCTCGTCTAGTGTGAATAAAATTATTATCTAATACAGCTTGATACTTTAATCACAAAATGTAGTATAATAAAATCATTTATTTATTTATAACTCTAAAATTCGCCTTACCGAAGCAAAGAGTGATCAATACTAGTCATAACTAGAGAGAAAGATCAGATCGGAATTATTATTTCAAATGCGATCTATGACGTCAGATATTCTTAATCATAGAATATAATAATAGTTCTTAATTTAAATTACTTTTACGTCTTGTACACATCAATTCTTACACAATCAATAATAAAACACTAACCTCCATTTACTGACACGCTTGTCAAAGTCAGATTACTATCTGTCAAAAATACAGAACGCTCATTAGACGTCTATTGATAGATAGATTTAGAAATTGGAGATAATACACACACGAACTTAAATGTATATCCTAACATTATTAATTACCGAAAACATTAACTACAATTAAAAAAAAAAAAAATCCAAGGACATAATGCATCTGCACCAACAATTGCATTTAGGTCAATAGATGAGTCAATGCCCCAATTGCGCCATGGCGTCAAACTAAGACGATGTAGGATGTGCTAAAGGTTAAATCTATCTGGTCACATCCTCGCACGCTTCCTGCTTAATTGCGCTAATTGTTCGCGTGTGTTCATACATGGTGTCTCTAATTATGAATGTGTAAACATTAGAATATGACGCTTATATAAATGAATAATTCCTTTTTAAATCCTTCATAGTATAAATTTTTCGTAGAAATGATTAATTGTATTCTTTATTACTTCAAAATAATGTATGTGAATTTCTTGATATGTTAGCCGATTGTGATTATTTTATTTGGATGGGTAACCTTTCATCATTATTAAAAACGTGACTTATTGTATAGCAAATAAAATGTACGCTAAAAGATAATATTCGCGTTGGCGATCAAATATAATCAAAGTCATATTAAAAAAAAAATACAAATCTAAAAAAAACAATGTCGAAGATGTACCTCGCTACATGTGTGTACCAACACACCGCAAAACTAACACGCTGAGTGTAAAATGAGTGCGCAAACTAATTGGTAAAGAGGAAATATCCTCAATGAATGATTAAGCAAGACAGAAAGATGTAACAACTTGTTTATTTTATTGTGTCTGTGTCCTTTGTTTTGATATCTTCAAACAAAAACAGCGCCAAGAAAAAACAATACATAATAATTGATAATATAACAATTTTAAGAACATACATTATTGTAGTAATATAGCCGAGATGGCCTAGTGATTAGAACGCGTGAATCTTAACCGATGATCGTGGGTTCAAACCCGGGCAAGCTCCACTAAATTTTCATGTGCTTAATTTGTGTATATAATTCATCTCGTGCTTGACGGTAAAGGAAAACTGCGTGAGAAAACCTGCATGTCTAATTTCATTGAAATTATAATTAACATAAAAATACTACAATGACTTCGTATTTTTAAGTGTACTTTTAAATTTATAAAATGAAAACAAAAACAAATCAGATATATCATCCATAATGGACTAATAGGTATATCTTAGCATAACATACTATGTACTTCATGTTTGAAGTAAATTAAACATAATTAAAATATATATATATTAAAATTGTCTAGGATCACATAATAACAATACAATAAGCATATTGTACTATAATGCTATTGTTAGACAACAGACAGGTTGAGTTAATTATGCCGAGGTCACACATTAAGTTTATACCTATAATTGCTTGAGCGACTCGACTGGTAAACCGATTTGTCGGCCAACTTGTCGCGCAATTCGTCAACTTGCGGTCATTTCCGGCCAAACTATAAATAAAACGGTTGACTAGGTGCGGCACGTAAATTAATTAGAGGACTTTTTCAGTTTCAGCAAGAAGCACTTCATTCGACGCATTACATATAATTGTGAACAAATATAGTGTTTTCAATTTCTAAATTTTATTTATATTTATATTTATTTACTGAATACATATTGTATATGTAATAGCTATACAATATGTATTCAGTAGTTTTTCATTTTAAGTAAAATACACAATCGACGAATCGCTAAACACTCATTGTACAAATCAAATCGCTCAGTACATTTTATCTTAATGTACTGTGTGATTTGCCTTTGCATATAAAAAAAAATATAATGAATATAAAAAATTACTAGCAAACAATACGTATCGAAGAAAAAAAACTAATCAACATAACATTTAAATTTAAACATTTCCACATGTAGTAATTTTTAAAATAGTACTGCATTATTATTTTAAAGAAATTATTCAGTTACTTGACTATTATTTGAGTCATGACATACATAAGTACTATTGTGTACGGTTAAAATAACGTTGAACTATCTTATATTACTTACTACAAAGCTAAACACACGATACCAATGTTTAACTTTTCTTAGCAAGTTGTAATTACCGGCCGTAAAGCTACCGAAGGCATGAGCCAGGCGAGGCTCCGGCTCGGCATTATTACCAGATATTACACTTATGAACAACCATTAAAACTGCAAGGAACTTATCCCGTTACATATGCATGCAGTTTCGAGCCGAGTTTGAACCGGGTCATTCATAACCCCAAAGTCTGTACGACACACAACCGATTAGAACAAAGTGAATACTTTAGTTAAATTTCGAACATAATTTAACGTTGTTACGAATAGTTACACGTAAACACTTAAATTATATTCTTTCGTTTGGAAAAAATATTAATTTTCATTCCGTAAGTACAAAATCTTTACTGACAATAGGACACGATCGTGAAAGGACAGAATGTGATATGCGACATTGATTTTCATAATTATAACATTGAAATTTGACATTTCAAACATTTTGCATGTATCCCAAACGCATCAAAATGCTTGAGACTCCGAGATACGAAGTGACTTCCTTCAATATAGCAGTGAGATTCGTTGTCAAATTCGCTTCTTAAGTATAGTTATATATATACAGAATAAAGTTATATTATATATTTATATTATTCGGCGTTTTATCATAACTAAACATTTTATATTATTTAAAAAATAAATAAAACAGCATTTTTCATTAAAATAGCTCGTCATTTGTTAGACAGAAAAAAACCGCCCAGAATAAAAAGATAATTAATTTTGTTGATTTTAAACTATTGTTATTTCATTATTAAGATACCAAAGACAGTGTGTCTCCGATCGGTAGGATGCCGGGCAGACTTTCGTATACTTTGGACGTTAGCCAGGAGTCTTTTTGGCCTCAAGATATCATTTGCAACTTCTGTAATACTAGCGAATTCCTCTGTACTGAACCGTTGCGTAATTGTCTCGATTCTCAGAGAGATAGCACTGCGACGTTGTTTCGTAAACATTTGGTGACGACCGCAGTTTCAGACGTTCGATTCTATAAAGTTTTTAATTCTGTTATGTTTAAAACATTACTTACAAAAACTTTAAGAAGAGAAATTTATTATTGTCGAAGCAAATTATATTTATAAAATAAACAAAAAGTTATTACTACAATCATACTTTCCTTTGTATGACTATAATTGAATTTATTGTTTGAGGCAAATATTCTATTAAACTGTCTAGTTTTGTGGAAGTGTCATCAATGACAGGGGGCGTGATTTACTCGCAGGTAAGGTGTTAATGACGCCACTTGCTTAGCGCAATTATTTATTTATAACAAGGTTTCCCTTCAGTACCTACTTGACAACCTATTATTTAATGTCTTCAAATACTCCAACGTTTTAATTTATGATTCATCTATATAAAATCAGCGTTTAATATTCGTCAAATAAAATGATCCTTAAAAGTGTATGCAGCGGGCACACGTTGAACGCACTTGAGTGAACAATTTAACTATTAGGGCCGGGTTCCGCTCCTTGCGGAACTCCTACTCAATTGGTCGGCTAACGAGGAAACAATCTTGTACGAGCTATACGCACACCGCTTGCGCAGCTAGGCAATCTCGAATGGGACTCGTACATAAAGATAAACTCATTTATTTTACTATATCGACACAAAATTGTCGCTAGAACTTAAAAATATATAGAAACTTTTAAATAAATTAAATTACTATAATATTAAACAATTTCTTTATTGCATATTTAAATTTGATGTTATTAATTATTAAAATTTACAACCCAAAAATGTGTTTAGCAAGTTTAGTGCATAATATGGATAAAGATAAAGATGAAACAAATGCATTGAAAGAATCGATATCTAAAATAAACAATCGTGTCATTTACGGCTCAGCAGGCCATAAAATGAGCAAATATTTTTGTTTATCCTTGTTTATATTTGCTTAAGAAAATGACACTTGTAGAAGATTAACTTTTGCAACAACAAAAACAAAACAAAAGAAGCAGATACTACATATGACATTACTTAAGTCAAATGGAAATATTTTTAAATGTTGGCCGAAATATAACAAATAACAGGCCCGAGGACTTCATAATAATAAAACCATAAATGAGTATTAATATTTATAGGACAGACAATAAAGTGTTACTGTATGTTATCGATAATTAAAAACAATCTGTGTAAAATTTCGCGGAAAAATAAAACACAAATTTTATCGCAAGTCGAAAAATAAAAGTAATATGATATTTCATTTTCGTTTGTTTAATTCAATACACACTTTATATCGGGGGAAGTGATGACATACACGCAGATAAGAACGGATTATTAACAATCAATGTTCCATGTTTAAGGGAATTACTAACAGCAAATATATAATTACGTTTGTTTTTTTTGTTGAGAAATCAAACAATAAAATTCGATGTTCATTCTTAGTTTTTTTTTTGTTTGTGACCAGTCCCTTATTCAATGTTTGGGAGGAAGAGATAATTTGATGATAGTCTGTGGAAGGAACTAAGTACAGTGCATCGGGCCAATGAGATGTTTTGACGGTGCGTCTCCGTAGCGAGGATGTCTCTATTCAACCAATTGAGCCGGGACCGTTTATCATTTTCTATTATATTTTTAGACTAGGATGTCACAAACTGTTCTAATTGTTACTAAAAGCGCAATACGATTGTAAAATGAACAACGTATTCGAAGATAATTCTTAAAAAATTATTCATGGATACATCTCTAAATTTTCGAAATGGAATTATTAAAATGGTTTTTTATTCAATAACAGATTAAACTGATAAAAAAATATACAAGATCAATATATTTTTTTCATTATTCAAAAAATAAAATCATCAGTAAGCAGCTTGTCAATGTGCTGATGTCGCAAAGCTGGGCAACGGACAAAGTTTGAATGTTATTCAATCGATATTTTCGAGATGAATTACAAATACCCATGAAAGCACACGAAAACTCGGTGATGCTTGTCAGGGCTTGAATCCGAAATCTTCTGCAAAATAACATTTTCTAACCACTGACCACATCGACAAATAATTCCAAACTATAATATTTTACCTAAACTTTTGAAATTGTAATGTATACATTTTTATAAAAACTTTAATTAATATCGTTTTAAACGTGCTAATGAGCAATTTAGAAAACAAACTGTCGTTATCGTTAGACGATAAGGTCACCCCATAAATACGTCGAAAACCATCAATGACTCTCCGAATAAATTTCAAGGAATAACAAAACAGACCGCACGCCGCCGCCATCAAAAAATAACATTTGTTGTACTAGTATCTGCAGGAAACAAAAAAATCTTCACGTTTAACTATAAAAGTATTCTCTAATGAATATAAAAACTTAAGGACGGAAATACATATAACATTATGGAGATAACGCAATATTTTCCTTCAAAACATAACCGTTTCTGTTTTTGATAAGAAACCAACCAGATGTGAGCTCAGTTATGAAGCCGTTGTCCATACCACAGGCGTTTATCCACGAAAAAAAAAAGCAAATTCTTAAAAGGCTTTAGAAATATTAATTAAGACACTAATTATTATATATTTAACTTTGTATTATTCTGTTTTGGAAATTCCATTAAAATTTATGACGTATTTATGCCTGGTTGTGTTGTTGTTGTTGTTTACAAACATTAGCTGAATAATTTATTTTCATTATTAATACCTATTTTATTATTATGCTAAATTATAAAAAAAGGATATATTTCATTTTAACCTGAATATATATTGGCACAACTGGTTATCTTTTAAGTTCAATTCAACTGTAATATAATAAACGCGTTATAATTTTGATATACTGGCTTTTCCAAAAAATATTGCTTAAGTGGTGATAAATTTAACAATCCTGTGTCTTTGTCTTTTGAAGGTCAAATCAATGATGTCATAAAGAGATAAATCAGTGTTTAACTAAACAACGCTCGTAAGTAAGATCGTGAGTTTCGTATGTCATAAGAATCGCCGTGAGTTTTATATGATTTTCTATAAAAAAAATCGTTCTAAACTCATAACTTAGACGTTTTGAAATTGTAACGTGATACAATTATCAGTTTTCTGTTCGGGGCAGGCCGGCGCGAGCGATAAAGACCAACGTTTTGCAACATTGTCCATATTACTCATACCTATTGTGAATAATTAATACCAACTTTATTTATATAAGCGTTTTCTATGACAATTTATTTGAGTCGAGACATTTCTATTTAATATAATTTATTGTTAATAAACTTTGACACGTTTTTTTAGCTTCGCTTGACAGAAAACCAGTACATACCTAATTCGAATTCTCGTATCGCTTTAAAACTTTACAAGCATATGTTTGGTTCAAAATATGATAACTTACTCGATTTGATCTGTTGATTGAGTTGAACCAGTATAGTGGAATTCCGTAATGGCTTATCAGCCTATCTATAATTATTATTAACCCTAAAGCGTTTTTTTGTTTGTATTGACGAGTCTTGTGAACGACATAAATAAATATGGTAATTTTTTTTCAACTGTATCTTGTAAGATCTTTTTACGTTGTTATAAAATATAAAGCTAGTACAAAGTCCACAAATTAAATTGATAAATATTAGTCATTTAAACTGCGTGTACATTCGAAGAGTTAGGAGTAGATATGGCAACATTTTATTTATAAAATACTCTACTTCGTTTGTAAGTCATTTATTTTAAGATATGTACAGTAATATTATTCATATATTCTATAACTTAAAATAAAAACAAAATACGCATTACAAATTTATAGTAAAAACACGCCGTTTAAAAGACTTGATGACTTCGTTTTAATATATAGTAGTATTTTATAGGTAAGTTATATTAATGTTATACTTGCCTATTAAATTTATTTCATAAATCGTTTTTATTGAGTTTGATAAATACTTGTTTTATTAAAAAAATCGTATTGAGATTGTAAATTGGACTTTTGGACGAACTTTGATATCAC
Source organism: Nymphalis urticae (assembly GCA_905147175.2). NCBI lineage: Eukaryota > Metazoa > Arthropoda > Insecta > Lepidoptera > Nymphalidae > Nymphalis > Nymphalis urticae. The sequence continues at coordinate 3,498,046 of LR990002.1, forward strand.
TTAGTTACCATGTGGTAATTTTACAAATAAAATTAAGTAAAGTCAGCTTTAAAATGATCTTCATCTTATTTTATTTTTTCAATATATATGAGACAAATATTTCTAATAAAACTATATATTGCACGTGATAAAATTTTATACCATCAATAGCGCAATAGTTTACGATATGCGTAACGATGTAAAAATCGCAGGTTCGATTTCCTGCTATAGTTATCCCTATTCTTAATACAAGCTTTACTCTTAATTGGAGTAAATAAAAATATTATTACTCCTTAAAAAAAAAACATTGCTAATATTCTTAAAAATAACATTATCAACGTTAATATAACGTAATCGTACAAAATCCGCAAACACATTCAACGATTCCGTATTCGTTTTTTATCTCAGTAATTATTTCATAGCTCTTTAACTCTTTGTTTCAAACAAAAATAATTTTCACCAAAGAACCTCTTGTGAAACGCAAACAATATCCAAAAAGATGCTTAAATATTCTTTCTCTTATACTAAATAATATGAGGCCATAATTATCTGCTTTTGTACATTCTTAGTTCGGCTCTTTGCTCGGTAGAGCAGACTTACGAAATGAACGAACTAAATAATACGATTGCTTTGATATTGGAAAAGTAATATATGCTGGACTGTCGTTTTAATATTTTGAGATATAAGAACTCCTTTATTATTTAAAAATTAATATATCGCTTATTACGTAATTTTCATATCATTTTTCAAATTTCGGTTTATTTTTGTCTTAAAAAAAAAACAATGCTAAGACAAGGTATATTCCATACCTTGTAGTAGTTTAACCTTCCTACCTACCTTGTAGTAGTTTGTAATAGTTCAAACTATGAATTTTGAGCATAAGGCGAATACAATATTTTCCCATAAGAATTGATTAGTTCAATGTATAATACTAGTTTCCGACTAAAATCTTCCATATACCCCTGACGTGTATGCAAAAAAATTCATGATCGGTTTAGTAGTTAACACGTGAAAGCGTAGCAAACAAACAGACTCACTTTCGCATTTATAGTATTACTAAGGATTTGTGTGAGTGTATTAACTCTTTGATGTTTATATTATTCAATATTATATATAAATAACTGTCAAGTTCGTTTTTTAAAAATAATCGTTCTTTAAGACATAGTCTATAGACAATTTTGCTATTTTTTTAATATTAATTTGAACATGGACGACCAATATTGGCCAAATGTCAAAGCGATTTAAATTAAAAAGACACAAAAATTGTAATTATAATTAACCATTAGTTAACATTTATTAATCGCACGAATCAAGCTTTACTTTGTTTTATAACAAAGTAAAGATAAATTTGTAGGAAAAGAGAAAACCCTAACGTTGAATTAAATTTCGTATTTTTACATGTATTTAAAATGTCGCATGTTTAACAAACAAAGACTAATTAAGGTTTTTCTAGGTGGCGTGGTACTTGCATGACATCGCAGATATGCTCGACCAATATTGGCCATATGTCACAGCGATACTGGTGTAGATAATGACGACTAATAAGTGCCTGTCTTCCCATACACCACGCGAGGGTGGGCGAGTGTCGATAGATAAAAAAAATACCAGTTTCATCATTACTAAATTATTGCCGAAAAGCCAAACATCAATTCAAACGAATGATCTCATTTTTTATCTAAAACTTCGCGTATGACGTCACTGGAAATTTTCGAAGCGTTTTTTTGATGAACATTTTTTGTTAATTGATTGTAATTTTTTTTCTCATATTTTTTAACATATCCGAATTTACTCAGCATTAATCTATAATATAAAAAAATATAGCTTATAATTTTCTGTTTCATCACAATTAAAATATCTGTATTAATTTATTCAATAATATACTTGCTTATACTAAAAAGTTTGGTAAGAAAAATAATGTAGTTTAGTAGTTGTTTCTAAATAATATCGAAAAAAATTATCATCGACAAACTTAAAAACATATATACACATTATAATAGAAAAGAAATGAGGCACAATTATCGATAAAGAAATATTGTGACACTAGACAATTGCATTTATCGATATCGATTAAAGTCGCCGCACGCTTCGATCTTATCGCTGTTTTTATTCTCGTGATACCCGCCGATAAGGGAAATGTCCTTTTTCATAGAAGGCCGTAATGGCGTAGACACGCCATCCGAATCATAACTTATGCATACTGATTGCCGCTTCACCCTTTACTGGACACTATAGAATATTCTTTTTAATAATAACTAAATATTGACAGAACAATGATCGCTTTTATATAATATTATAATGCTTACTACATGAATTTATTGCATAATTAAAGTTTGTTTTGGTTGGATTATAAAAAATCTTAGTTATTCTACTTTCTACTATGCGTTCAGGAATTTCAACACCGGTCTTCCAATTGAGTTGACTCTTCGTGGTCACCATCGCCCATAAACATTGGCACCATAAGAAATAGCAACCATTCCATACATTACCAATGCGCAGCCAACTTGGGAGTTAAGACGTTATGCCCATTGTGCCTGTAGTTACACTGACTCACTCACTCTTGAAACCGGAACATATCAATGCTAAGTATTGATGTTTGGAGGTAGAATATTTGAAAACTGGGTGGTGGGTATCCAGACGAGCACAGATCATTTACCATCACGTGGCCCACACGCGTGTCTACCTAATAAAAAAAAAAACAACAAAAGAACCAAGTAGGTAAAGTGAATGAATATTAAAGGAAAATTTAATAGATCAGCGGCTACTAATACTTGTTTTAAAAAAACTAATGAATCATAAAGGATACTTAAAAAAAAACGTTAAAATATTTCAGAATCACCTTAAAATAGCCGTCATCACGCGACGGGCCGCCATTACACCATGCACATGCATATTCCTTATCTTTCTATCTAGAACCTTTAATGACCAAAAGCTATTTCAATTCCGCGCCGTTTTTCCTTATTCATAATAAACGCTTTGTACATAGACATGGCACATTACATAGAAGATAATGGAATCCTGATGTCTCTATTGATATTACTTTTAACTATTATACAAATATATAAGTGGTCGAAAAAATAGGAAAACGTACATTAATTTCTATTTAAGTAGGTTTTTTGCTACTCCTTTTCCAATTTTTTTTTATTGCTAACACTAAGAATCGTCAATAGAAATCTATATCTGAAATATCAGTTAAGTATCAAGTTTGTATACAACGTTGTGTCAATCTTGAGCATTTATTTATCTTAAATAATAGTCAATATAATTAGTAATTGTTGCACTAAATAACACTATACAGTTTTAAGATTCCACAAGCAAAGCTGCTATTTAACTTGTCTATATATGTGTGGCTAAAATAAATTGTGCTAGCAGAAAATACCTACTAAGTCATAGTATATAACGTCATTAACGTTAGCTATTACCCCCTTACCAAACGCACATTTTCAAACTGCAAATTATTATCAAACACCTGCGATCATTGTCTTACGAACCCCTACACCATATGGTCCAACTGACCATAAGTCACCAGTAAAGAACAATAAACAAATGCGAAGGTAATTGCGAGGGTGGAAAGCATTCCCACGCATTCCTGGACACTTCCACGGGGGTACGTATCGCCATATGCCACGCGATAGTATCGTAGTCTTATTATTTTAATAGCTCGATTAGGACGTAACGAGTTCATTGACATGACGCTGGACATCATTTTTTTTATCTGTGGAAATTTATAAATGCTACAGAAAACATATAAATTATAAAAGAAGTATTTAAGTAGTTTACATGAGTTACATTATTTAATTATTTTCATAAAACTATTAATATTTACTTGAAATAAGATTTTTAATTAGATATTTTTTAATTATAATAAAATTAATGCACATATTACGATAATAATAAATGAAATACATTCTACACGAGATTCTTCGCCTTATTGATTCACAGTAATATAACTAAAGAGAAAAGATCATTAACCTGATAAAATAATTAAATAAAAGATCACTTTTCAGTGTTTTCAAGATTTAAGAATTATTTAAGAACAGTGTTCATAAATAATATGTGATATGTAACAAGGATCAGTATAGGTCATCAGATATGCGCCATCTACCAATTATCTTAAATAATTTAGGCTAAAAATATTGCTATATTATTCATGTATTAGTTTTAAACGAATAGCTACCCTTTCAGTTTTTTTTTAAATTAATTCCGAATTTAAATCGCCATTTAAAATTAAATTTGACTGTCATTTATTTTATAGATAAAATAACGTCAATTTTATTCATTTGATAAAAGTTGCCTGAAAGAAAAATCTTCCCTTAAAGAGGGAAACAAGAACGATAACTACGTATTTAGCCGTAACATTTTTTATTTTATCATATTTCAATCCATGGGAATCGTGTGTTAGCGGAAAGCAACGTTTCCGTAAAAATTAGACGTCGTCGAGTCACGGCAAATTAAACAGGGGTAGAAATAAGGGATGAAATTTCTTCAATAAAAATTATACATAAAGATATATACTTTATAGAATAGAAAAATTATACTTACTATAATTAGTTTTTGTAATTATGTAGTTTTTATTATAAAGCCTTTATCATCGAAAGTTTAATGTATTTTTTTGTATCTTAATTTAAGTAAAATAAATCTAAATTAAATGTTTTTTTCGTTTGCAAAATATTTTCTTACGAATTACTATTTTATAATTATTTTTTTATCAACCATCGCTAGAATTGCACACCCCTACATGTGCGATATGGAAAATCAACAGGTCGTGTCGGGAGCACATGCCGACACAGCTTATGGGGGTACATTTATAGCTCACGATTAATGTCATAAAAAAAATAACAGCATAAACTAGTACTGGGCACATTATGAAAAATTATCTGTGCTTTCTATATCATGTATGGAATAGACGTAAAGAATATCTATTTTATTTAAATAAATACAAACAGTCAATACGCTTAATAGTATTTATTACAGATAAAAAACAATAATAAAATTAGGATAATCCTCACTTCTACTTAATAGTTAATATTTAGTTTGTGATATAGGACCCGAGAAATACTTTTAAATGTTATTTACTTGTAATAAGCAATGGTTGTATTTAGTAAATTTAAAGTAAATCAAATAGTCGGGTGGTATAAAAGGCACTGGATACCCCGGTCATAGTTTGACAGTGCATTGCTTATTCATGACGCGGTAATTATCGGAATTGTTTCGAACAACACGATGGAATTACGATACATGACTTTTTTTTAATAATAAACGAGGGTTGGACCTTGTCTGTTGTGTTGTTTCTGTTAGTAATAACGGATATAAAGAAATACAAAGTAAAATAATCCTAATAAAATAAAATAAAAAGTTTAATTAGCGAGACAATACTAACGTTAAAAATAATTAAAGTAATATTTGTTGTTATATACTAATATGTTTCTTGTGCGCGATTTAATAATGAAACAGCTATATGAACTTATGTGTGAAGTCAACGCTGTCCAATAACGTCCGCATGTACCGTGACCGTCGCAAGCTGGTGGTCACAGCATCGGAAGTCATCCGCTATTGATAGCATCTCATTGTGCGCAATAGCCGGATGTTGCTAGAGACGCGAGATGTGCCCGTCTCCAATATAACGACATACGATATTAATAAATTTCTAAAGTAATTATTTAAATAAAAAATATAATAATTAACTTATGTGTATGGGCTTAAAGCCTTACGTCCTCATTTATAAACGTCGCTTAACGACTGTTAAGTTAAATCACGGGTTAAACACTGGTTCGCTCTTTCTGTCATTATTGATTAGACATTCGAAAGAAGAAGACACAGTGTTTAACTAATCACACACACATAACACCAATACATTTTGGTCGTCAACATTTTGGTGCCAAATTCACTTTATATAGATTTTATTTTCGATTAAAATAATGACTGTCAAACCTTTATGAATATATATAAATATATAATATATTAAAAATAGTAAGTCTAATAAAAATAAATCATCATATTGTTGTATGTTATTACTTAATTGAACATATCATAGACGAAATGATAGTAAATTATGATTTCATTGATGTTTGTAATTTAATTTTGTATATAACATTATTAGAGCATTTATTTTAAATTCCAAGAAAATAATATTTTTATTTACACCCTCCATATATACACGAAAAAATTCACAAAGTCTTTATTAAATAAGCAGTTGGAATCAACTAACCATGATAAATAAAAAAAAGTAGAATTAATTTACTCTAGGAAATTCTTATACGATTCTGTCTCATATATTTTAATATTTGGAGCATATTAGGTAGAAGGAATAATATTGTGTATGAAACACGATTGTCAATCGTATGACATGAATGATTGAATGACAATCTAGAGGTATATTGAAGTATTACATTGTTCTTAAAGAATTTGCAAGCCAATAAAAATTATTTAAATACCTTTAATCTTATTAGACTGCCCTATATACTTAATATATATTACATATATTTCACCTGACAAAGTATAATTCACTTGTAATGATATCGTGTCGTGTTTTAATGGAGTCGTGCGATAACACCGCATGTCTCACAGAATTATTTCTGACATTTTTAGATTCATTGTCCTCCATGAATACGAAGTCACGCTCCAAAAGAAATTAATGCGGTTGATACATACGCTCGGCCTTTTGTTATGTTCGCAGCACGTATTTTCACATGCTGTTACCGTAACTACCTTTCAAATACCTATTCTACTCTGACATACTTACATAAAGACTATTAAATACAAGCCATGTATAAACATACACTGCGCAAATAAAACAATAGAGCGCCTGCGAGAAGTCTTTTCGGAGTTTTGTTCCAGTATGATGTCAAAGACGTGTGCATCTAGAGAGTCGTAAGGTATCATTTCGACCTACTCTCTTTAATTTGTACGCGTATCGGTTATTGCCAGTAACGTCTAGGTAATTTGCTATCGATTTCTTGATAACTATCTCTATTCAAACACGGAAATAGGCAAATTATTTTCATATCCTACCTACCTACTAATTTTGTATAATGTGCGAGTGTTTAGTGTTTAAGTAATTTCGATGGATGATATGTATGCTAAATATTGACTTCTTGAAAAATATTTGTTTCGAAAGTACGTGTAATTTTGGAAAGTAGCTACTATTTATTTTTTATTTGTATTCAATAAATTCTCATTTAAAACCTTATGAATAGGAAAAACATTAAATCGAGTTAAGGGCTCTAAGACATTGCAAGGCAGTGCGATAGGACGCGCGCCGCACGTCGCACGAGCAGGTGTGCTGATCGCGCTCCCCTCCCTGTTGCAGAGCGGGCGATGCGGCTCGAGTAGCGCGGTGGGGCCCAGCCCGCCGCCCGTCCGGCCAATTGTGGCCCGCCTCGCCTATGATGTCATCGGAGGAGGAGGCCGACTCACACGCGCCCTACTCGGATAAACTACTGAAGAAACAGAAACGCGTCAGACAGCGCGTGGACGCCGGTGAGCCGCGCAATTCTTATTCAACTCTCGCGACGAACGGACTCGCGCCCGCGCGCGCCGCACACATGAGTGGCGGACTTTACGGCGCCATCTTTGAGGGTCGCCAGCACTTCGGCCTTTTCGGTCCTTGCTACGCGCCGGCCGAAATGCTAAATGAATTATTAGGCCGCGCGCCTAGGCAAGAGGATGCCAGTGATGAAGCTTCGAGCGGAGACATGCTTCGTGACCGTGTTCTTCGCGACATCCTCCAAAGCCGAAAAAAAGAGCTGATGCGACTCTCCCCGGACAATAACAACGTACTTGCAAATAATAATAATGACGAACCAAAACAAGAGAAACGGTCTCCAGAACGGCCCATTTCGAGGGATTCGCGACCAGACCTTGACGATGCCTTGTTGACGTTGGACAGTGCCGGTGACTCTAGAACTTCACCACCACCGAATCAACAATCATCGGAACCACTGCTCGCTCCTAAATCGGAACCAGAGGATCGTGATAGTGACGCTCAACGCTCTTCACCACGACCCCTTGATGTGAAACGTGCTCGTGTAGAAAATATTGTGTCGACAATGCGTGCTAGCCCTGCGCCGCAACAACCACAAGTGAATGGCTGCAAAAAACGAAAATTATATCATCCGCAGCAACACGATGGTGCAGCAGAGCGCTATGGTACCAGCCATGGCAGTAGTGCACAAACAGTGTCGGACGATTCAGAGGACGATGGTGAGCGACCACCTATTCATCAGAAGATTGTAGAAAAGAATGCGTTAAAAACTCAGTTAAGAACTATGCAAGAGCAGTTAGCGGAAATGCAAGAAAAATATTTGCAATTGTGCAATAGAATGGGCCAAGAATCTGAGACGATTGATAACGATGGTGCTTCTAGTGATGTAGAACAAAACGATGATCCTTTGCCTAAATCAGAACCCCCTTCACCTGTCAAAGAAGTGCCCCCACCGATACCTAATAGTGCTGCGCCGAATATGCTCTCACAAGTTATGAGTAAAATGATGACTGCAAAAATTCAAGCTCACTCTGTAGCTCATGGTCACCTTCCACCTGGATTCAATGGGACCTTACCTCTCATGCCACATCTGCCCCCCGGAGATCATATGCATCCACCACATACTCATCAACATCTTAACAACGCAGCTGCTATGTATCTTAACGTTAGTCAAAAATTGTTTTTAGAACAAGAAGCGCGAATGAAAGAGGCTAGTGAGCAACAACAAAATAATCAACAACAAAGACCGCAGTCGAATCAACACTCACCTCAGCATCGACAAATGGGTCAAACTCCTAAGCCTCCTTTATCATCCGAATTAGCAGAACGTCTGGATGCATTACGTAGTAACTCAGGGTCAGTTGGACCAGTGTCTGGTGCAGATCTAGAGGGCTTGGCAGAAGTTCTGAAAAGTGAAATCACAGCTTCGTTAACGAGCCTCATAGATTCGATAGTGACACGTTTTGTACATCAACGGCGAATAATGGGTAAACAGTCCGAAGCAGCAGCGGCCGCAGCCGAACAACTGAACAAGGACTTAATAAGAGCTACTCGACTAATTGACAAGTCGCCGACACCGAAGATGCCTGAGAGACCGTCTGGACAAATGTCAGGTAACCAACCCGTCCATCACCCTGGCGCGCCTAACGGCGTTCCTTTTATAACGAATAACCCGATGTTTATGAACCATATGAATGGCCCCCGTGCTCCAGGAGGTGTAGCGTTTCCGCTGCACGCTGAGGCGGGTGGGCCTGGTCACGGTGCTCACATGCGGATTCCGACAGGCATTTTCCAGGCACCGCAGAAACCTCTACAGCCTCACTTCGTCCCGATGAATGGACAATTCGATCGGGAACAGAACCCTGACCCATCAGAGCCTTTGAGCCTCGTGGTCACTCCAAAGAAAAAGAGACATAAGGTGACTGACACGCGCATCACCCCACGAACTGTAAGCAGAATCCTGGGTGAAGGAGTTGGACAGTCGCCGGAGAGCAAGTTTCCCGAATCACCGTCACCGCGGCCATTCCTAACGGGAAATCTGCCAACATCAGTTGCGATACCGAATCCATCGCTACATGAGAGTCAAGTATTTTCGCCGTATTCTCCGTTTTTCGGGGCGGGCGGTGGCTTGGCACGATCACCTCCAGCGCCAGAGAGGGATTCGCCACCACTGCCAAATTCGATGGTCCACTCTGTACACCATCGCGTCCTGGCAACGCTGTCCCCGGACTACCTGCGCCCTCACCACCCGCACGTGCCGCATCATGCTGCCGCGCCGCACCATCCGCATCACATGGATGCGCAGGACCCGCACTCAGACTGCAACTCGACCGACTTGCCTTACGACGGGGTTCAGCCTACTATATCCTTTTCAAATAGAATAAAAATATATATAATTCTAAGTATAAATTCGCTTTAAAATTTCAAGCTATTAAGTTCTCGTCGCGACAGTCGTAATCGGCCACAGATATCTTATTTCTGTTACTGTATTGTTTAACCTTACGACTGCCACCTACTTCCTCCCAGTAGTAGACATTATACGATTCTTGAAGCCTCACAAGTGTTGTGGTTTCTACGCTTTATTGTATTTTTCTATCGTCCACCTATACATGAAGGAAATAACCGTAAACTTAATTAAACATCGACTTACAGACTGCTGTAACTCGTTATTATAGACTCAGATCTGCAAGACTGAACTCTATGTCTTTATATGAAAGCTTATATTAGAAGTAAAAAAAATATTTCTGTATATTATATTACGTATCAATATAACATACAGACGCCACTATAGATATCTGCTAAGGTTTGTTATAAGATTAGATGCAAATGGATTAAGAACTTGCGGTGCTTCAATCGGTCTACGTAATACTGGGATATAATCAGATTTAACGCAACCTTTTTCCTCAATCCCGATTCCTTGGATCAAAAATTAAAACGAAATTAAAAAAAAAATCTTAAGTCATTATTACTCTTATTAATAATTGAATTGTTTTGTGACATTTTGCCAATTCGATCCTTAACTCCGGTGTACTCTTCAACTTTGACGCCGATGCATCTCCGCAAAGCCAAGCTGATGTTCTTCTGGGTGCGCTACCCGAGCTCCGCAGTCCTCAAGATGTACTTCCCAGATATCAAGTTTAACAAGAACAATACAGCACAGCTCGTGAAATGGTTCTCAAACTTCAGGTATGTGATCAATTTATTTTTTAACCATATTTAAAGGCCTTAATTCTAAGCGAAAAGTAAATAAGTAATACTTTAAGTAATGGTATAAATATCTTAAGCCACTTATCTACTTACTTTAATCTTATTTTGGATTTAAGGTTTTATATCGTTTTCTGGGATTTATAAGATTAGATAAGAGACAAACAATTTAATAAAAAAGCTATAATTTGTTATAGTTTTTTTTGAAAAATAACACTCATTTATTTTTTAATAGACACAAATAAATCTTTAAAAAGTTTAATTCATAAACTATTTACTATTTCGATTATCGTGCGAATTACGCTAGAAGGGGTTTCTAACTCACTATTTCCTAATTAACAAATTTACAGAAAGGGTCACTCCCTGTTCTATTGGATACGAAAACGATAATTTTATTAAACGCGGAGATTGATATTATTAAAATTAATCATTACATATTAAATATAATCAAATTACTTATAAAATAAATAAAAAATAAAATACATACAGTAAAAGCTTTTAGGTTAAATACTCATTATTAAATAAATTTATCGAATCAAACTTATTAAAATAATTATAAATAATGCAATATCAAAATTTATTTACAAATATATATTTAATAAATTAACTCACCTACGAGTAGATTTAAAGGAATAAACAATGATGAAATTGTATATAATTTGCTTCCCCTTAAGTGCTACGCAATTTTTAGTCTTTAATTTAATACAGAGGCGACAATATGACGCAAACATCGGTTTCATAATGATTGCTTTACTCAAATTACTTTAAATAATATCTGAAATTACTTATTTACTGTTTCGAAAACGAAAAAGGAATCGAAGTATAATTTGACAATTTAAATTCACGTATGTTTTGCGGTCAGTATAAGTTTTCATTCAGTCCATAGGGTCCAGTCCAAATTATAGAATTATAGAACTCGGTAATTATGTTAAATCAATAAAAAATTTATCATTACAAAAAAATATAGAAAATAATAAGATAGTTTGGGATTTTATGTAAAATTCTTAGAATAAAAAATATATGAAATAAAATTGTCATCGTAACGTAGAAGTGGCCCGGTATTGATTTATACTCAACTAATTTTCGCGTTATCAAACCATTGATAAGGGACACCTGCCATCGCCCGTGCTTATGTGATAACACATACTTCCCCTTCTTTGCATATCTCTAACCCTGTGCCGAAACACTCGATATTATCGTATTAATCTATAGAGAAACAAAGACTACGAACACAATGCAAAAAGCTATACAATTTAACTAGATTTTTAGTCAGATATTTATTAACCTGAAGCTTATAGCTTATGTCTAGAAATCTATATTTAAATAATGTATTTTAATCATTAAGAGTATATGCAACTTCGCCCACGTCCAATTAGTTCTGCTCTGCTTTAAGAATTGTTATTATACTGTTTATAACTCTTTTATGTATAGTTGACTAGTATTTACTAAAAAATACTATTTATTAATATTTGTTTTGATATATTTTATAATCACTTTCAACGTAAACTATTATTTTTTAATTTGTAGATTTGAAACTAATTTGAATTAATCAAAAAAACATATGCCATAGATATGCAAAAATTACTCTCACACAAAATGTCCACAAGTAAAACGAAAACTGTTTCAAAATCTAAAGTATATTCATATTTATATTTTACTAATAATTTTCATAATTAATTTTGTTATAAATTTCTTATTTTAATGAAAGTAACTTGCAAGTACCTACGTTATAAAAATATATATATGTAATTAAAGAAATAAGGTCGCACGCGTCGATAAACGTCCGTCCATCGTGTTTGATATATAGTTCATATAACAGCTTTTATATCTCAAGCTAGTATTATCATTATCTAAGTAGATAATACCAGAACTTTGTAAAAGCCTTGATAAGATTATTCACACTTACATACATATGTTCTACACACATACACACTTATATACGTATATATTTCACGGAATTATTGATTATATAATAACGGACGTTAGTTTTCCTGGTAACGTAAGATAAAGCAAATGTATGTACGATGTTGTGTAATAACCACGAGAAAACTTAGCGTTAATTAATTTTATCTAAGACGTTTGAAAACATGTTTATGTTTTGTTATTTTTAATAACCAGTTAGTTATTTTATTGACATATATACATAAATAAAGAATATTACGTTCTTCTTTTGAATATTTAAATCAGGAACATGTATTAAAAATATATGGTACAGGTAGCATTTATTCGTCGAAAGCCAACCTATTATTTTTAATTCGTACATACTGAAATATCTTTTACGGCTTAAAACATGTTTGCTTAATCCTTCGTCAAACTAAAGATAAAAAATAAAGTGAGTCTTTTAAAATACTGAAAGAAATATTAAAACATTTGAAACACAACTAGCCCCATTTGTATTGTCCCTTAATGGTTGCATTGTGGACGGAAAACGGCCATTTCCTTGCGATAAACATCTGAAAGGAAAACTGAAAGGGTGAGGGTCAGTACACGGAAGGCAATTACAAACCAAGGTGTCCAAGACAGCGAATTGATGGCGTTTTAAATTTATAGTCTTCGATTGTGTACACTGTCCTTAATGTCACTCTATTACATGTATATTTGCTGTAAATCTTTCCAATCCAATCGTTACGAATGCATTGCTTAATATTTGATCGAATGCATAATGAAACTGACCAATGACACGTCAAAGTATTAACAAATTATTTTGTTTTTGTTTCTTTAAAAATAAAAATGTCGCGTATTGTAAAGATTTGCAGACAATTCATGAAAATTAATGTAACTTAATATCGCAGTTAGTTATTAAAATAATTATAATGTTTTACTTGTTCACAACATCATTATGAATACTGATTAAAATGCAAGTCAATACAATCAGAACAATTGAAGTAGGTTCATACAACAAAAAAAAAATATTTTTATCAAGTCGAGAATTAATTTATTGTTATATTTTTATAGCTAGCTGATTTGGTTACAATATCTAAGATTACGCTAATGAGCGAACCGTAATAAAAATAAACATAAATTTTAATATTTTCTGGTGCAACATATATCGCACGACAACTGAGATAACAGATAAACGATGTTAAAAAAATTAAAAAAAAAACTATTTCAATGTAACAGTAGTACTCATAAACTAATAACGCATTTTATGCATTTAAGAAAAAAAAGAAAACAACTCGAAACGTTTGATAAATGTTGTGGTATTCTCGCAAAAATCTTAAAAATGCCGTAAGGGCATACACTGATATTCAAGGAGGTAAGGAGGCTGCACAACTGGCCACTTGTTGACGTACTCGCTTGAAGTGCTCTACCGGCGAGAGCTCCTTGTCTTTTAGTCGCTTTGTCGCGCGTGTAAGCGCCTTAAGCCGATTTCTCTAGTCTTTTAAGTGGCAAACAAACTACGAGTAGGAATTGTAAACGAAACTTCTAAACATCTCTTTTAACATTTTTTTTTTAAATCATAACCTTATTTCTGATACAAATATAATTACGTGTTTAAGGATATGGTATATTTTTTGTGGACAGTTTACGCAATCAAAAAACCACAGCAAAAACTTTTTTGTCGTCAAAGTTTGCGTATTTCTCAAAATTAGCTCTAGAATCTTTACAGGCTCGGGGCAAAACAAACATCCTTCAGTCAAAGTCGATGCAAAGACAAATTCTTTGGCGCGCAACTCAAAGAAACGCAAGCTTGCAAACAAAGAGTCACTCGTAGAATTAGCCGACGACGATAGCACTAATTAGCAACGGTGACTCGTTTAAGTTATTTCGCTTAATTAAGTTGCGCAGAAGTGGTCTGCGGCCGGCCCGTCAGAGAAGGCGTAAATTGTTAGAATAGGCAACACTCCAATTAATCTTTACACACATCCAACTAGTAGCGTGAGGGTCTGCACTTAGACTAACCGAGCCTCAAACCTTTTAACGCGTCACACACAAGCGACCTGACGCGACTCGCAACACCTCTCACTGATGTCCTGCATTAAAGCAAAATCTCCCATTATGCGACTTAATTACATTTTTAGAGCCTGCACTTCATTTAAACCATAATAATATACTTCGCAATCAGACCTAGCTTAAATCGTGATTCATTCAACCGAACACGAAATCGCACAAAGTAATAAGTTCACCACTAATTAGAATTACTTATATCAAATGTGAATATTTTAATTAATTCAACTGAGAATAAAATCTCTCATATGCAAGGACTCTCACGGTCGGAAACGGAAATGTTGCCAACCTTACGTCGCAATTTTGATATGCCTTTTTAACTTACCGTGCTAACTCGCTTCGTACATATTTAGTTCAATATTTAATTTTTTTGTAATTAAAAACTTAAGTGCGCAATTTAATATTGAAGCACTCAAAACGTTATCCAAGTGTAAAGAAAATATTGCGGATCTAAGCATAGGGTTCGCGACTTCTGTTATGCCTCGAACGTAGACGAAGTCACCTTGCATTGTATGCGCTGCTTCTAAAATTTAATTGGTTGGCTAATACGCTGCAACCGTGGAGTCTAATTTACGTGTTAACATTTTAATAAGGCCTGCGGAGGCTAGGGCGCCAAGTGGCCGGCCATTTATATCGCGCCACGCTCATACGAGCACCTCCAGTAATTAATACGACCCTTTCGAGGAAGCTTATGAGTAGTTTTTCTTCTAAAAAGCTGCTAATTACTCGTCACTCGAGCTCTCACGTCTTATAAAAGAACGACGTCGTTAATAAAAAGCATTGGACGTACGGCGGCAATGAAGGATTCCATTCGGTACGTAACCTGTTAAAAGAATTTCACGCGTCTGTTTTAACGTGTCTTTACCTCCGAAAGTTAAGGTTAACACGCACGCAACGAAGCTCCTAATTGTGACGGGGCGAGGCTGAATATTTACATATCATTGCATACGCTAGCCATTATAAAATATTAGCCTTTCGCCGGCCATGTCGTTAATAATATAATTAAAACACGCAAGGCGGGGTACTTATCGCGGTAATCAAGAAATGCGCGATGTGAGGGGCCTGATGCGCCGGTTATCTAGTGGCCTACTTTATTTTTTATACAAAAATATGAAAATGCACAGTCTATTTTGAGGAACAAAAAATATTTTCACTTATCTCATACGGTACGAAACGCTTGGGGGTTCAATGTTCACTGCCTGCTTTGGCATAGATACGTAAACATTACAAGTAAAACAAAACACGTAGGAATCTTAAATTTAGGACTGAGCCTCTATTTTTATATATATTTCGAAAAAAAAAAGAAAATTCGAGGTCAATTCAAAATACACAATGCCAAAAGCACGGCGTAAACTAACAACATAACGGCATAAGCAAAGCATGAGTAAGGAATCCATCAACTAATGAAAGCGTAATTAGAAAAGTGGTGGTTTCTTCCGACCGACCTTATCTTGTCTTCGATGGGGCTTTCGATTTTTAATTACATCACCCCACACACCAAACCCTTAATTTGCCGAACTAATTTTACTGTCTGTGTACATACTTAATCGCTATTAATTATTTTGAATTATTTTTTTACATTTAATAACGAAATCAAACATTCTTAATATAATTTTTTTATGTTTCTTTTTTTTTGTTATTTATCATTATATTTCGTTATATTAATGCACTACACATCTATACAATCACTTACCAGTGTAAAACTATAGATTAAAAATATTGCCATGTAAATTGTAAATTCATTACATTTTTAATTGATTTAATTTTTAAAATATTAACATACTTAAATTTGTATCGTAAGGCGCGCCTTACCGCGGTCTCGAAGGAGCGGGTGTGGCGTTCTTTCATTAGTCTGTGCCTTAAAAACCTTAATACGCTTCTAATGACACGACACACGAGTTTTGGGCGGGAACTTGGATGTCACGCGACTTTTATTTTCTTTTTTACCGAGATAGCTGGCCAGTGATAAAGTCGTAACGAACCTCTTTTGTTAATGACAATATTTTAAATGAAATGTTAAGCGCGCTTAATATGATACGTATATTCATATAAATGTGCCACTTTTTTACTTTTGCCGCGTCGTATTAAAGAATTTGTTACTTAATTAATTACATCTTAGGGCGGGGTCAGAGACTTGACGTTTAGTGGCACTTGGATAATTTCCCATGTGTATAAAGCCTACGCCGCGCCTTTTTACTTGTAATTATCAATCTGATTTCTTACAACTATTGTTATAAAAAATTGTGTTACTAATAAGGTGAGCTTATCGACAAATTCTGTGATAAGAGGCCAATTAGTTTATTTACAAATATGGCTTATTTTCGAACAAAAACACATTAAAGCGATAGGAAATATATTAAAAATATCCTTAGGGAGTTCAGTAACACGTTCCAATTAAAACAAAGACGTATAAAACATCCAATTATAACTGTAAAACATTTATACTGTGAACTATAGGTATGTAACAAGTTGTCTTCGCGTACGTCCAGCTAAAGTTGACCCGCCGATACTTGGTTGAACAAACGATTGATATAAGAATGTCCAAGTGTTAGAGATCTCAGATGATTGGTCGCGTTGACTTCATTCCCGAGGGAGATAAGGCTGCGCCAGCGCTGCTCGACTTCCGCTGTTAACGATAGTGGTCAGCGAAGACAGAAGGATACGACAAGGACAAAACATTTTAGATAACAGCATATAAAAAACACTATTGTTTGATTTACTTGAATATATAAATCGAGCATTTATTTATGTAATATGGAATATAATTATTATTTAAGAGTAGCGAATTTGTAAACATATTCGCTTTGAATGGCTCGCGGTTTTTTTTCTGTTAACACAATCTTTTTTTACGAAACGAATCATTATGTCGGAATGAAATGATCATCTGTGAATACATTAAAATACTTATTATAAGTTCAAGTGAAAACTCGTGCCACGGAAATCTTAGTAATAAATGGCAATGACAAAAACCCTAGGGAAATAACTTGAGTAAAACTGAAAATGCGATGGCAAGCAGGCGGTTTGACGTAATGACGCCTGGCAACACTAAAGTAATTATTGTTAGACACGTGATCAACACCCTTCATATTAAAACATATTCTCGGATTACTATTCGTCACGATAAAACAAATCTATATGACGTACGCGCGCATCTGGCTTCGTATTTATTGAAGTGATCAACTTTTTTTTCTGTATTTTTTTTTATCAACGGCCAGTTCTCTAGGTACATTATAGACTACCTTTAAAATTACTCAGTTTTTATTTATTTTCAACATTCAATATACTTGTTTACACTAGCTTATTTATTGTGCATATGTATTTGAACACTAGTGTCTTATATATAAGTACACATATAATTCCATGGCTCTCACATAATTTTCGATTTTAGTAGACTGCACTCAAACGAAGCATGGACGACTAAAAATAAAGGATCGTCCAGAACTGGTTTTTGAAACTGTCTCAAAACAGTAATTAGCGAACTAATCCTGAAATCAAGTAACCGCGAACGGTCAGCTTAATGCGGCCCTTAAACGCGCGTCTGCTCAACCCTTTTTTTTCGAAATTTTAATACCGAGTATAGTTGGGGTAATAAAATCTCCGCAAGCACTCAAATGAGCTGAACTTTTGAAGCGTGGGGTACAAGACAGAGGCAGGTCAGCGAGGAGGGAGTCATTAACCAGGTCCGCACTCGCTCGTTGACGGACTTTTATATAACCTAGCATGATAACTGCACTAGCATGATGAAACAAATAATATAATACGAAAAAAAAGATTATACTTATTAAACCAGCCAGTTCACCAACTCAATCATACTTTTCCTATACATAATCTTAAACTTAATATGATTCTAAATTTTTTTTTTTAATTTTTACATAATTGTTATAAAACGTTAATATTGAAATAGGTATATATAGTTTTATATCCTCATACTTTAATTGTATAAATAAATTTATTTCTAGTATTTATAAACAATAAATATAATGATGACGCAAGGAGGTATTGTACGGTTATAGGATTTTCCGTTATAAGATAAGGGAGTTATTTGCGAGAAAGTTGCTTAGTATGGAGGCATAGATTATTGTCTACAGCCCGCATGTCGAATGCTACTTACGAAATGTACCATACGATTTTATTACGGTAACTGAAATAACAATATATTTTTAAGTATTTATACCAATAAATGTTTGGTAGCACTTCGACTTTAAATGTCATATTATTTGTACAGATACGGCGTGGTGTATACATATGGCTTTAAAAACCAATATATTTAACATATTAAAAAAATAACACATACTTTGAAGAAGTCAATTATATCAGTATTTAATGTAAAATATGTTTTTAGCATCAACATTTTCATAATGACAGTGAAAATTTAAGCTAACATACCCTACCTTTTATGTGCGAGCGAATTCTTTTAATATAATGTTTCATATTACGTAATATCGCATGACTTAATAATTTTCCTTTGAACTTTGTCTGAGTGCGGCCCTGTGTCGGACGGCGCAGTCTGAAAAAAAGTTTTTTCACTAACTGAAGCATTAATCCGGCCCGGTATTAGTTTACTCGCTTTTACTGGCGCCTATGTGTGCGCCGTGTACATGTGTGCACAGCGCCGTGCGACTTTTACACAGA
Source organism: Nymphalis urticae (assembly GCA_905147175.2). NCBI lineage: Eukaryota > Metazoa > Arthropoda > Insecta > Lepidoptera > Nymphalidae > Nymphalis > Nymphalis urticae. Next base: position 3,517,289 of record LR990002.1, read on the forward strand.
GAACAAAAATACAGAGGCGGCGCGTTCCTCAAAACTTTGTACAATTTTAAATGCGCCTCGATATCAACTTCTTCAATCAGATATTACTGAACTTTCGCTTAACGAATTACAACTTTTTCCCGCACGTTATTCTTTAAACTAACATTGCTTGTTTTTGTTTTGATATTTTACTTTCAATAACTACTTTTTATGCATTAAAAGCTCTATCTAATCTCATCTTGATTTATTAAAAAAAAATGAAAAATATTCAATAAAAAAAATACTATTTTTTGTCTAAAAGTTTTCTTACTCTGCATCGGCTCATTCTGCCGTGCTCTAGGAAAGCTGGACGGCGTCCACTCTCACAGACACAGTACATAGCTGCGCATGTAGTACATAACGTAATACCTCCCCATATCATGAGCCGAGCATCAGGTTTTAATAACCATTGTATTTGGCAACGATCGAAATGAGTGTTTGGTGAAGTCACCGGGAAATGTCTGGAAACTATTTTTCAGTTTCGAACCAAATGTTACGCACCCCTTTAGTTTAAACTGTCTGTATATGTATAGTTTTAAAGCGCGTCTATTATTGAGTTTTGAAGGGTATACGAATGGGTAAGGGCATAGCGCATTGATGACAATAAGCATCGCCGTTCTATCAATAAATAGCTACAATAACAATCATTATTATTTATTTTTGAACGAATGTTAACTTGCAAATTTAATTTATTATCTGTGCACTATTTTTATTTTTCCAGGAACTTTTCAAACTTATTGATAATCAAATTAAAATCTTTTGTTTAATTTATAACGCTGAATATATTACATTTTAATGACAATTAATATAGATAGAAAATAATCAATATTCATGTCGAGTATAAACAGAATGCCGGTTTAAAAAAAAACATAATTAGTACCTATCTCAGAAGTTCTTACCCCAGTTATCAAGCACGCACAGTGAGCCCGCATTGCAGACGTGAATGAAATAAGAAAACTGACAACAATTTTGATACATATGACTTTAATAGAATTCAAAAATTTCTAATGCTAATAACCGTTAATGCAATTTTTATGATTAAAATTGAATAAATATTTTATAATAGTAATAATATTTTGTTACCTATTAACATTGGTCATTGTTTGATACTAAAATGACCTAAGTTTTTAGTGCTCAATTTTTATCTATAATTTGACGAATCATACAATCACAATATGCCTTGTCCCGTTTTTGGTTATAATATTTTTGATTTTATTTATACAAAGTATATTAATAATATTTACTACATAATAAACAATATAACACGTTTCAATGTAGAGAGAATTAAAAAAAATACTTAGTTGTGTTTGGTCTACTATTACTATTCGCTATCCACAATATTATGCGGTTAAATTTTATATCAGAGACGCAAATCTTAACTCTCCATTCGCCCGCATTGACTTGGACATAAAATAAGAAATAACTAAAACGACAATACATCAACCTGACCCATATTCAACAATACGTTTAGTTATGGTGGTACTTGCTTAAATCTAATCTACATACATAACGTTTTATTAATACTAAATATATTCAAAAACAAATGAAGATCTGACATAGCTCATCGTAACGGGCGCGGGTTATAATCTAGTTATATATGTCTTGTATCTTGTTATATATATTTACCAAACCAGAGTAGAGCAGTATTCAATAAGCATCAAACCGTCCGATTAAAATCCGCGGAGCTCTTTCCCTAGCAAAAGGATACGTTCAGACTTTTGCTCAACTCATATATTCCTTTATCAGACTTATATTCCTATTCCGCAAATCTATTATCCGCTACAATATTACCGGCCTGTCATTATGAATAGGGTCGTAGGCGCACATCTGCCAATCTGTGTATCGTGATTGACGATCTATGTTATCTCATCGAGATATCGAAATTATTTTATAAATAAAAAGATTTAAAACTGCAGTACGTTTGCTTAATATCAAATAAAATTAAAAAAAAAATTCGGACGCTTTAACAAAGTTTAGAGTTTTTTCGTTGGCTGAAAATAGTTAATTCATGGATACAATCTTTGATACGACTAGTGGCTACGAATTAAAAAATTAAATTATATTTATTCGAGTAGACCCTTGCGAGCATTTCGGAGTCATGATTCTGTCTGGCATATCATTTCAACGTTCAACTACCGATTCGGAAAGTCGATTTAACTATAAAGAACCGGTAAAAATATATAATGTTAAAATTACACACCGCAAAGGATAACCTATGAAGCTTTTTATATAAAATAGGAAGCGGGGCGGTAAAACGGGCCACCTGATGACAAGTGATCATCACCACTGCCTTTATAGACGTTTGAAAGATAAGATTAAGATATTATGTCGCTTATGACAATGATCGATTCTACATTAAATTCAATTAAAACAATTGATAGCTATTATATATAAATTTCATTTACTTATTGTAACTGTCTTAAGTCAATTTTGTTACATAGATTATAAAAGTAGATATCGTTACACTTCTTTTTGAGGTCGAGAATGGTTAAAATAACAAGTTACTTCGAAAAATCTAAACAAAATCCGTTATAGCTGACCTGAGAAATCGAGTTTAGTATAAAGAGCTTCAACATTCGCACTGAACGAGTCAACAATGAGAGAAAGAAAAAAAATGAACAATAAGTCAGTCCCCTCGGTGAAACGTCTTGGGCTTACTTAGGGATTTACAGAGCTATGAGCTTTAGAGCGGACATTAGGTGTGATACGATTTCTATCCTATTCATTCTAGTCTCTAGCTATTATACTAAGCCTTCTTATATTAATCGAAAAAAAATAAAAAAATCTTCACTTGTAATTTATATGTTCATTGTTTGCGAGTTTTTTTAAGTAAACTGAAATACAAGACAACAATACAATTTACATTTGACCAAAATAAAATGGAGATTGTATCATAAGATTGTCTCTTTATATAAAACATTTTCAAGATAAATTCGATATGCTAATAATATAATATTATCGTAAGAAGCTTTTAAATAAAAAATGAATGGAAATTCGTCCCGTATCTTCTCAAGTCTATGGTAAGTGTTTGGTTCACACGGGAATCGAATGTTTCTTGAGGGGAGAGTAAGACAAGAGTTGAGATTTCTCCTTTCTTTCGACCCTATATTGCGGTCGCCAATTTACGAGTTAAAATTCTTACATTAATTTGAATTATTATACTACTATGAAAAAATGATTTGTAAATTCGTTGCTAATATTACACTAATGGATTTTATATTTGCTGGTGCTATAATGTAATGTACTTCTTAAATAAAATAAAAAGTAGCTTAAGTAAAAAAAACAAAACAATTTTAAACCAATATCGGAATGTCACAATCACAAAGTAGTACGTAATTACGTACACTTAACAGTAATATGTGCAATTATACAGATTATAAAGATTTTTTTATTTATAAATATAAAAATTATTCATCCCTTTAAACAATGAGCGTTAATTTCCTTCCAGACGAAGTAAAGTAACTTCCTTCGAACCCCTATTGCGTTTTTATCAAAATATAAGAAACTTTCGCAAAAAAAAAACACCAACTGGCTTCAGCAAACAATGACATTCAAGACGTTAGCCCCAGGTAGGCGCAAGATGCGATATCTTAAGAATCAGTAGACAATAGACAACAAATACATTCACAGAATATTGAATTTTATTCACCAAAATTTAATGTCGAAAATCACTTGGTGTTGATGATAACCCGCTTGGAATGTTTCTATTGTCTGAAAAATCCGCGAGTCTTACGTTGTTTATAATTAAGCGAATTTACGCCTTATTTCCTTTTGAGAAGGTAGAAATTCATTCAATCTCTACATTACCAAAATTCGTTAAGCCGAATGCGTGCATAATAGCAACAGCTGATTCACACAGTAACGGTTTTTAATTCACATTTTTATTCCAAATGGATGTCAACACGTTCAAGTTGAAAATTGCGATAATATTGTTTTAAGTTTTACAAGATTTTATTTCACATTGATGTGACTGATATTTTATTTAATGTGTCGCTGTTTCAGTCGAGATGGGTCAAGTGAATCTTAACTATAGATTGTGAGTGCTAGTAAACCTGCACGATGCGACTCTCCCACATGTATATTTACCACCTCCCAATAAGCAACTTATTCGATACTTGCCTTTGGTACTGAATGGTAGATACTTGCCTTTCACGCCGAAGGTTGTGGGTTCGATTCCCACCCAGGACAGACATTTGTGTGCATGAACATGTTCGTTTGTCCTGAGTCTGGGTGTAATTATCTATATAAGTATGTATTTACAAAAGAAAAGTAGTATACGTAGTATATCAGTTGTCTGGTTTCCATAGTACAAGCTCTGCTTAATTTGGGATCTGATGGCCGTGTGAATAATAATCCAGGATATTGGAAATAAGCTGGAAGCCGTATTCTTACCATAAGAGTCCCAGCAGTGGGGCATTTACTTACTGTCACTGTACTATAGCTGTTCGATGATCATTTGTTTCGCACAGTCCCGTTTGAATACGGTTCCACGATTTCGCGTCACCTACTTAAAGTACCCGCATATCACAGGTCGATAATCGATACGCACGTCAACTGCTTACAAATTACCTTAGATTTAAGTGTCATTACTTTACAAATTGACTCTTTCTTTAAAAAAAAGTACAGAAACTAAAACCAAAGAGTCTAAAAATGATTATATCAAAACTCTTTGTTGAGATCTCGTGAGCGAATGAAAAGTACGGCTGCGTATAAAAACAGTTCCATCAGAAATTATGCAATAGCATTCGATATTTGAATATATAATATTGAATTCAATAAAAAAAATATTGAAATCCAATGAACCTCGATAGGTCATTGAACTATCACTTCAAGACACTTATAACTTCTAATTAAAAGGACACAACCTCTTACATATCGAATACTAAAGCATAACTTGAAACATCTGTTATAACAGCTATCATCGTAATTATTATATCGATGACATTAAATAATTAAAAAATATGAATGTACTTATACTGATAATAGCATTTATATTTATAATAATTACAGTTTCTAAGTGTTTTCAATTACCAAACAACAAATTAATGTAATACTCATATTATTAAATTCAATCGCAGTCACCATTATCTATACCTATATATTTCGATTTTATTGTGTTATAAATACATTTTTTAAATATTATTATTAATAAATTCATCTAAGTTTTCTGTTTGAATTGCCATAGTAAATGGCTTAACGTAATGTTTTCACAAACTGTTCAACCATTCCACAAAATCATTTTATCGGTCCTACCCTATCCTAATTAAGGAAAACACGACTAGGCGTAGACACGAGTACCTAAACATCACAGCTCCTCTCACTAGCTAAAAAAGACATCTAATTATTAAGACACTTCATTTACTTACTCAATTAGTAAGGCTGCAATCTCTCGCAGAGTGCCAATTAAAAAATAATAGATACCCCGACGTGCGAGCGAGAGGTTGGAGAGCGCTCGCTCGCGCAAGTGGCTTAGAGATGATCCGCGTCGATTGATAGCTCACTATTGAGTGATTTGGGTTTTCACGATTCTCTGCTATCTTTCCTTTTTTATACCACATTTGTTTTTGCAAACCTTTCATATAAACCTTTTAGATCCAAAACGGCTAAATCTCGTTTCTTTAAATGAAATTTCGACTTTTATTTAAATTCGGAACGTTGCAATGCATGTATGTTAAGTAAAGTATAACTTTTTTGGTTGAAATTTTCGTCGTATACATATAAACATTTACTAAGTGAATTCGAAAGAGAACGATTCGAAACGTAATTGAAATACGCAAGCCGAAATAAAAAGCTGACTTAAAACCCTTCATAAAGCAGCAACAATTTTTCCAAAAGTAACGCGTCACTCGACGAGACGCGAAAAACTGAATTAGCCCGTCTGAATGCAAACTCGTAAGTAATTAGCCTCGCGAGACTCTCGATTCGCTCTCGTAAGCGAAGCGAAGCGAAGATAGCGAAGCGATGCAACGCGACAAGCGGACTGAGCGAAAATGACTAATCAAATCCTCTCCGCCCTCGACGGCTTTCGAGAGCTTTTTATATTTTCATTGTGCCGTCAAGTGTCACACGGCAGGTGAATTTGCCTACACGTAACGCGCTTCCATAACGGGGAAACAGCATAGGTACATTGCCTACCCGGTAACTAATACATATAGGTAGATCGACTGCAACGAAAAGCCGAGAATTGTTTTGTATTTATATTTAGTTCTACAAAAATTATACAATTTAAAGCTGAACGCTTAGAATTAAGGCCTTCAAATAAATTATCTATATTAATATAAAGTGAAGAAAATTTTGAATTATGCAAATACAATTTATTTTTTCTTTATTCAGGGAGTTCTATTATATACAAATGGAGAAATACGCGCGGCAAGCCATCAGCGAGGGCTTGAAGACGGCGGATGACCTGCACGTTGCCGGTGACTCCGAACTATACAGAGTGCTCAACCTGCATTACAACAGAAATAATCATATCGAAGTGAGTATCAATTAAATTAAGAAGACTTTTGTACAATCATTATCTTCATACTGTGTATTCGAATGCTTAATCGTGGTCAGCAGCTAAACAGCATCATTTTTCTTTCAAGGTTCCACCAAACTTCCGGTATGTGGTTGAGCAGACGCTCCGAGAGTTCTTCCGCGCCATCCAAGGCGGGAAGGACGCCGAGCAGAGCTGGAAGAAGTCCATCTACAAGGTGATCTCGCGGCTGGACGATCCAGTGCCCGAGTACTTCAAGTCGCCGAACTTCCTCGAACAGCTTGAGTGAACGCCACATCGACTCGACGCACACGAAAACTTTCGGCTAACTAAATTTTAAAAGTTGAAAAAAAAATCCATTGGACGATCGTTTCGCACACCAAAATTTTACGACACTCGCATTTAGGCCTTCAGATTCAAAATTATTAATAAAAGAAGTTTAATTAAATTATTAAAAATTGAATTTGTACGTTGGACGTCGAGCGGCGTGGTGCGGCGCGCGGCTCGCCACGCCACAGCCCGCGCTCTCCTAGAAAATTCATTAGGTTACGAGTAAGAGAAAATTTAAGTCACCTAGAATTTTATTTCTGCACATAATATATTTCGCTATATATAATTATTATTATATTATTAAGTATTATCGTAAATGGTTTTTATAGTTATGTATATCTTAAAATCATTTATTGATTTATTCTTTAAGGAAAAAAACGATTAATATATTAACTGCTTAAGTTTTGAACTTTTCGTTGTTTTTATTTTGTTTAAATTTTTTCCCCTTACCCGTTCCCTCACCTTTGGAGATTGTTTTTTTGTTGATTATTTCCCGAGATCTTTTTTTGTTTTGGCGCCTCGCGTCGCCGAAAATTGTCAACCTTTACCTCGTCATCATTATTTTAGGAATAATTAACGTTAACCATAGTGATTAGTACAATAGAGCAGGGTTATTTTTCGATCCACAAACAAAGAATTTAAACATTATTTTTATACTGATAGCCGGTTATATGTTCGTGCAGGTTTTTCAATAGAATAAAAATAAACTGACACCAAATTCGAAAAAAATTACGCATCTTGAGTTTCGATTATTGTAAACATCCTGAGTTGTATTTACCACATTTCGGCATCGTTCGGCAAAAGGATATTCAGTTCGTCCGGACCAGCGCGGCTCGCCGCACCGGACCTAGGGTTAAGTTTATTTGTTAGATAAAATATTATATTCCGAAATATGCGTGGGCCCATAATATAGCAACGCTCACATGTGCACGTGCGGAGCGTTCGACGTCGTCACGACAAATATTTAATTTTCTAAAATATACATACAATATTCACGACTTTAGCGACCGTAAAAACTACTTTTAAACATTATATCTATAATCCTATATAACCACACCGCGTATTCTACTGGCATTCTTTTTCTATTTACTGATGAAATATTTTAAGGAGTTCGTGACGCGATCGCTCCGCAGGCGGGCGCCCCGCGACGTCTATCCTCTCTAATAGACATCTTCCCACACCCAAGCAGACGTAATAGTTGAAGGCAGCAGAGACAATAGACCGAAATCTACCAAAAACATAACGATGACTAAATTACAGACAGACTATTTGGCTACAATCAAAACACAAATGCACTGGGCCACCTCGTCCGATCAGAAGTGCCTTCAGAAATGTTGATTTTTTACAAAAAAAAAAAAAAACAAGAAATGAATAAAAAAGGGCCCTCAATAGAACCTTCTGCCCAACCGAAGACGTCTCGCGGCGTCCGCGCACCGCCACTGCACACGCATTACAGTTCGCCGTATCGAACATACAGTATACATACACATTACTATTATACTATAGAAGAATACTTAGTTTGATTCGTAGATATATGTAGCGCGGCGCATGCGACGCTCGCTCCCGAACTGCAGGCGTAAGAATGTAATACATTTCAAAAAACTGGAAGCACAATTCGTAAGTTCGTAGCTAGTAACGTTTGGTAGCCAGCTCGGGTGCGCCGCATATCTTGATGTATTTGTTATAACGTGTAGAAGCCGGCCGCCGTCACCGCCACGCGGAGACAGTTTCAGTTCACATCCTCAGTTCGACAGGAATACAAACAATAAATATTCATTTATCGCTTCTTTATATAGATATTACACAATAAGATAGATAGTTGTACAGAGATGTATAGCGACATGTATATAATACAATAATTTTAATACAGAAGAGATGATAATCGAGTAAAACTATCTTAGTGCTAATGATATTTACTTAAGGCTCAATAGACAAACGGCAATTGCGAATTGATTTGCGGAATTGTACAGAATCTTAAACCATCTTTCGTTTCGAGTGTGGCGCCGCGCGGAGCCGGCGGCCGGCCTTAGCTAAGCAAGTGTAAGCATTTTTCATTTGGTATTACACTTTGTTAATGTTTCATTTGTAACCATTTGAACTATTACAATAATATAAGAGTACCTCAGTTTAGGATGGACCAGGCGTCGACTGGTGTGCTTAGAGTAGTGTTCAGGTTAGGAGTGAGAGTGATGAGACATGAATCCTTCGAGACATCGACACATAGAAATAATCACGCAGCCTCCCCCTCTTTCGAAGCACCGGTTTTAAGTTTGAAATTTCTTTCCCCGAACACTTCCACGGAAGTGTCACACGGATCCAATCCTTCACAGCAATAGCCCGGGTTAATTTTCCTGATTCACGTTGGTTCGTTGGTTCGTAACGCAGTCGCCGCAGGGCTTATTCGTGAACGAGAATCGTTCCATGTTACGTTAAAATTGTATTTTGTTAATGTTATCTGTTTTGTTCTTGCCATAAACAGTGGCATTTCAGAGCTAACGGTTCGGATGTACGGGGGAATTCCAGTGAAACGATCACTGAATTGAATGGAATTGGTCATCTCTAAATAATGCCTCGTGATAAAGTTAAGGGCTACTTCGGTAAAGTAGTAATGACCTCTTTTGTTAGCTCTGAAAAGCCAGATTTTTTCGGTATACCTATGTAATTCCTTGTATAGTAAGTAATGAATCCGTTATTCCAATCTCTCCATAGAATTTTTCATAATAATCTATCTTAAACCAGTGCAGGCTACAAACACATATTACAATAGAAATGTATTGATTTCACATCAACAGTATTCAACCGACATGCCGTTATTTGCAGATACTTGGAGCCGTTTTTTTATATATATATTTTCTGGCAAGGTAAGACTAAATGAGATGTAATTTAAGTGATTATTTTGTCCGGATTTTATACTTGAGTGATTCACTGTGCAGCCGCAATAAGACCACAATGGATATACATTCGATCGAGCCGATGATCTATCGATAATACGTATCATTTTTAATTTATCGGTTGACAATTTTATTTCTAAATTAATATAAAGACTCAAGTTGAAACATCGAAATATTAAGTCCACGGTGATCAAGGGGAAAACCCGCAGTAAAAGTACAAAATTCGGTGTGACTTTTAACTCAAGTTTGTAACTAACTATATGTATTGTAGAATTATAAAAATAATATTGTCCTTTTGGCGATTGTCAACTGTAATTGTTTCGACACTTTGTATCTAGATAATAGTTTATTTATGTTTCATAAAGTATGTATCTAATGTTCTTCCTTTACACTTTTAGTATTTTTGAATCCGTCTACGAAATGTTTGGAATAATGATGTAAAAAAAAATGATATTTAATTATTTTCAAAATTAATTATAAACAAAAAAAAACAATATATATGTATAATATATTCGGTTTCACGTTTGGGTATTATGGTTCCTAAATTTTGGAAATTGTAGTTGACTCTATTGTGTAGCGTTTCATTTTTGGAGTTAGAACACATTTAGATGTACCAAATAGCTGTATTAACTTTTCTATACGAAAAAAAAACAATAAGAAAAATGCTGAAAAGTTAGGTAGTTATAAAATAAGTATCGTTCGTTTATAATATCGTATTAAAATGTCAAAATTGAGCACGGGTACTATTAGGATCTGAAAACGAATACTGCCGATGCTTATCAGTAAGTATTTTGTAAGATATAATAAACGCTGAATAAATTTAAAATCTGTCAAAACATAACACAGAGTCTCCGAGATCTAGAAGCGTTCGTAATTTTGTATATGAGAGTATATATCTAGTGATAAAATAAAACGATAATTTCGATATCCTTGTGGTCTTCATTCGTAACAGCGATACACGTTCATTTCGTATTCTCGTGCGTTTGTATGTAACTGTGTGTTATGTTGTTATAATTATATTTTTTGTAAGTCGCATTCCTTGCGACGCGGTTTCGTATAATATATTTGTAAATTACCTCGAGCGGACGCGGTCGCCGGTGATAAATTTAGATACAAAATTAATGAACAAAATTAATTAAATAATTAATTAATAATGACGCAACATCTTTCAGTCGCAAGGGCCACTATTGCGAGGCGAATGAACGATGCTGCGCCAATAAGGAAAATTAAAATTCGACTAGGGTTTAGGCATTATTTTCGATATCCTCGCATTTCGGCTAAGTAACAAGGGCCCGCGTCCGCTCGTTTTCGATATATTTAGTACAAATTTCAAGATGTTAAGGTTACGAGGCTCAAAGCTTTTCTTTCGAGGCAGCCACGCCGCCGCCCTGCTCTCGCGCCGACGATATAAATGAGTCGTGTATAAAATTTTATTCAAAAGAGTATTTTTGTATTGAATATTTCTAAAGTTGGTGTAAAAATCAAAATTTCATAAATTATAGCGATGACAAAAATGGACATTAGGTAAATTTATAATGTCATGCGTTTTTTGTATTTAATTTTAAGAATAGTATTGGATATTAAACGTTTAGGAACATTAACCATTTGTAAATAAAAAGTTGAACGGCGCGTGCGCGGGGAAGCAGTGTGGCCGACCTGTTATATAGATAAAAAAAATATATAAATGACTAAAAAAGATGTTTATATGGTTCTGGATGTAAAAAGATAACTTTAAAGGCAATTTTTAAGGTGAAAAGTGGAAAAAAAAAATATGTAAACGATTCCTTGGTATTTGTCTTAGAATGGCTGCTAGCGGGTCACTATTGTAATCTGTGGGCCTCAGACAATACATACCAACTGTCACAAAACTAACCTAACCTACATTAAATATAACGGTTCTTAATAATACATAATGTAATGTGTCACATCGTCATAATGCTTATTATTTACGAGCGTGTGTCTTTGTCCGTGAATGTTTAGGATCTTAACCACTGTTTGGTGTTTTAGACATAAAGTGGAGTATCGAGAAAGATAAAATGATGTATCAAAATTTAATCCGACAGTCGTATGACTGTTGGATTGTTGCAAATTGCGTTCACACATTGGTAAAAAAAAATTGGCGGTTCTAAAATCTGTTTAAAAATTAAAGTGAAAATTGATGGAATTAATGATGAATAAGTATTAGACATACAATCATGTCAGCAAGATCTGTTGATACCACTGAGGGATGTTTCTTCGTGAATATAACGAGTAATAAAGCTAAGCTTTTATTTGATAAATGTTTTTTATTTTGACACCCCAAACCCATTTTGTATAATTACTTAATTATCGATTTAATTCACGTCGAATAATTCGAAATATGAAATTTGTTACTCTGTCAAACCTTTTATTCATTCTTATGGATGTATTCTTTTTTTGAAAAAAAAACAGCTCATAACCCTAAATAGAACGAAGAAATAGCCGAAGATGGCTCAGTTATTTTTTTTAAGTTTGCTTATATTTAAGGAAATAGTAACCGTTACTTTAACGAAATTAATAAAGTTACGTTGGGTGCAACAAACCCCCTTAAATAAAAATATCTTACATTCAACCTTTTTGTTTATAAACAAATTAAAAAAAAATCGCACGCTTACAGTAATAAAAATAAAAGTATATATATTTACTTTAATAAATATTAAAACACAAACATAAACGAACATATACATGAAAGATCTTACCTTATAAAGATATATATTAATCTTACCTATATATTTTTTTATATTTACAGTCTTCACATTAAATCATACAGCAACAACTCAGTGACATTTATATATACATATAATAAGTATAATTATAACTATATAAAAGAATAAATTAATAATCCATTAAAAATACAATGCTTCATTACAAATAACCGTGTGGAATGGCAAGAATACTAGCTTTGTATATTTACAGTAAGTACAGTAACAAAAACAGCTAATGTCCCACTGCTGGGCTAAGGCCTCCTCTCCCTTTTGAGGAGAAGGTTTGGAGCTTATTCCACCACGCTGCTCCAATGCGGGTTGGTGAAATATAGATGTGGGAGAATTTCAGTGAAATTCGGCACATGCAGGTTTCCTCACGATGTTTTCCTTCACCTGAATTATAATACGGTTAAGATTCACGTATATTTAATGTATAATATTATAAATAAAACTTATCTTTTTAATTATTGATCAATTATGAACCTAAGTTATTTAATAGTTCTAGTGAAAAATAACGTGCAACGTTAAAATTAATTATAAGGAATTTCAAAACGTAATTAAAATTGAGTATTTCTTAAACTAACTCACCGATACTCACTTCAGAAACCGGTCGTTAAATTTCAGAAAACGATATGCGACAATGATTAAAATGATACAATTTTAATAATACACGTATCAGAATAGTATACGTATCACCATAAGTAGTCTGTCATGATTTCACAGGTAAATAATGAAATAAGTTACCGAATTGCAATAATTTCATTTAATTTCTAAATCATTTCGATAACCTGATTAAAAGTTCCTTGTGATTTGTTATGGCGAAAGGTTTATAAACCGTTTGATAGGAGGTTTATTAACGAAAGAATTCTTATCGTAGTTGTCAGCAAGTCATATCAAGGTCAAGTGAACATTGCCATTGGTTATAACCATCACTAGTGAAATGGCATGCAAAAGTCTATGTAGAAAGAAATAAATGAAAAACTTTCTTTGGAATGTCAGAATTACAGAAAGAGAGAAATCAGTGTTAACAGTAATACAGCAATGACAATTTGTGCCTAGTTGGTCTGCAGTTCCAGAGGTTATTCTACCGCAAAACAGTAGTACTTGGTATCGTTGTGTTTCAGTTTGAAGGGAGAGTGAACCACTGTGTTACAGGCACAAGGGACACCTTAGTTCCCAAGGTTGGCGGCGCATTGGCGATGTAAGCATTGGTTGAAATTTCTTACAATGCCAATGTCTATGGGTGTTAGTGACCACTTACCATCAGGTGATCCAAATGCTCGTCCGTCTACCTATAATGTACATAAAAAAAGGTATTCGGGTTGGATAAATTAAAATGGCCTTTAATTGGATTTTCGGATAATTTCTGTAATGCCTAAATAAAGAAACTACGAATCCAGTTTAAATTTAGACTATTGAGGAGATTTACATGAATTTAATGTTCTTGTATAATCTAAATGCGTCAATAAGCAGTTGCCATGGCATCACGGTTTAGGAGCCTTTTATTATAAAACTAACCGCAATTGAGGATAACACTTACTAAGTATCATTTTAACCTTAAATATAATATATTAATTAATTTTTAGCGAAAAGTTATTTGTTAATTAGCATTTGTTCAAATAAGAGTTATTGATAACGTGTTTTAGGCTTCTGCAATAATATAAAAGTTATTCAGGCTATCTTATATAAATAAATTGTACTTTGTCGGTTTCTTTTAATTTACTAAAAATATTTTTTCCTTTGATTTTAATCTTAAATTGAAGATTACAAAGTGTTCGCAACAACCAACGTGAGTAAAGTATATTTTGATTTGATTTGATTGATATAATACGGTAAAATTGATATATTTATTAACTCAATATGTCAAGAAGGATATTGAAGATTAAAAGGGTTGAAGTAATATTTTGATATTAATTTGACTTATCGTTTTCGTTCAACTAACATTAGTTTTATGAATGTTTTAATTAATTACAATTTTGTTTTGAAAAGAGAATTAAGCACCAGCAGCAACTAACTTCGTATCTCACTGGCGAAATGTTGTAAACCGACTTAAGGTGATATGCTATTTTGATCCGTTTATACTTTAAATCTTATAATTGTTATTCTTAATATCGAATGATTGACCTAACATTTCACGACCGTGTTCTACGGTGAGGTTCAAATTCATTCTTAATCTGTGGTCTACTATATTATAAAAGCCATCAGCCACTTGCAGCGTCACACTGTACGCCGCGTCATGATGCTTGCTATAGAAATGTACTGTTGTGGTTTCTTTAAAACGTATATCGACGTCGTTTTACTAGTGGTAGGGCTTTGTGCATGCTCGTCTGGATAGGTACCACCCACTCAGATATTCTACCGCAAAACAGCAGTACTTGATATTGTTGCATTCCGGTTTGAAGGGTGAGTGCGCTAGTGAAATTACAGGCACAAGGGACATAAAATCTTAGTTCCCCAGGTTGGTGGCGCATTGGCTATGTAAGTGATGATAGACTTTTCTTACAATGCCAATGTTTAAGTGCGTTGGTGACTTACCATCAGGTGGCCCATATACTCGTCCGCCTTCCTATTCTATAAAAAAAAACTCGTTGGCGGCGTCCAAACGCTTTGGGTCGTTTTTCTAGTTATATGGAACCATTTTAGCGTAAATGTCGCGGCGTTACGTCACGACACGTCGTGTCAAAAATCAAAAAGACCACACGCGAGCACTGCTTATTGACACTTGTTGAGATTGCTGAGATATGTATTGAGAGATCTATTATGTAGTGTTCCAAAACCTATTCGCATATCTTGCTACCCGCGTGTTTTCTTCTTATGTATTTATTAATATATATATTACTTAAATGTCGAATGTACTTAAAACTCGAATCATTACTTTTAATCTAATAACTTTAGTCTTCCTATCGCCATATTAGATAAATATCCTACACATATCTCCTCTTCGTCTCTATTGCAATTAATATAATTATATAAATAAACTTATATATCATTTCTATAATTTATGTATTTACCTTTTTATAATATTAATAATTTCAGCATACGAATAACAAACATTTTCAGTATTCCGTTAAAAGGAGATAAAGTAAATAAAAAAAATGATGAAAAAGAATGAACAAGCTGTTTGTTGAACAAATTATTCAGTAAAGAATGATAAATTGTCTTATTTTGACACAATTTTTTTTTATATAAAATTCTATTACGGACATCTTTGGCATATGATGACATGATGGAAACCGTCATCAGATATTCTACCGCCGGGCAGCAATACTTAGTGTTGTTGTGTTCCGGCTTGACAGGTGAGTTATCCAGTGTAACAATAGGCACAAGAAACATATCAAGTTTGGTGGCGTATTTGCGATGTTGGTTAATTTTTTTTAAAACTCTTATATCTATAGATGGTGGTCAAATACCAGTCCACTTACCAGCCTGCCTACTTAAATGAATGCGTTGCAGCCATTAGAACTATATGTTTAGCATACAATAATAACACTAACGAAATCACAAGTCAAATGAAACACATTATTACGAAGTCATGCTGTTTGGCAATTGATGAATTCATTATCGGTGGTATCTCCAATCCCGGATTTATACCTCAGCCTACATGGCACTGATCTAAGGTCCTTGCTAGCAGGGGGCTCAACCTAGTCAATAATATAATTGTTCTCTGCTTCGGAATGAAAGGGCCTCAAAGTGCCTAGGGTCTCTAAGTCCGCGCCTGGGTATCCATAGAAAACGTTCTATTTGTTAGCGAGTTTAATAGTTATCAACATTGAAAATTCATAAATAGCCCACCGTTTTCTTCGGAAATACCAATTCACATAACTCCCGGAAAACTTTCAAGGTAAAAGTATCGAACGACCACATAACCTGATAAAATATTCTACCACCAATAAATTTCGAACAATACAAATAACATAGAACTAGAAGGAAAACTGCCAACGGCTTAATAAACCAAAAATACTTATCTATGTAATAAGTTGTTAATTGGGATATTCGTCATTTTCATATTTCATATATTAAAATTATACACCCATATGTCTGTTTGTTAAATATACATTTGCAAAACTTATCCAACCAAATATTTTGTAATAGTAGCTAGTCAAGTTTACGGAAGCAAGAAAGACTTTTTTTTTTTAAATAATCTTAAAATATTTAATTATAATTAAAATTGACACGACCGAACACAAGTATATGCTCTTGTCGAATGAAATCCCCTTCTTTAACAAATCGTTTCCCAGGACATGCAATCCCAAAGCATGGAACTGTTATATTCTGCTGATTAAGCGTTTACTTCTATTGCCTCCATGTTTTGAGCCAACATAACTAGGTTCAGGTGGATCGATTTTAGTGGAAAAACATCAATTTCTCAAAGAACAATTAAAACGAATTTAAATAAAACAAAAAAACATGTCAACTTTTTTTAATCGTATATATTATTGAATCAACTTTTTATGTCTGTTCAGACGATTTAAATCGCCTTCGATGCGATCGCACTTAATCAGAATCAACTCATATGAACGCTTTTTAAGAAAAAAAATTACCTTCGTACTCTGCTACTTAAATTATACTACTTACTTACTACTTAAATTGTTGAAAATGCATGTATCTTTCTTTATCTTTGATATTTTATAAGATTAAATGAGCAATTCTAGTATATACTAAATACTAGTGGCCCTCTCCGACTTCTTTTGGATACCATTGATACTGTGGGTTACATTATTGCACATTTCGTATTTTTTTTAAACTAAATATGATCTATGTTACTAGCATTAGCGAGTATCATTATTAAATTTAGTTTTCAGTAGGTGAAAAAATTATTAAAATCGGTTTAGAGTTTATCCATTACAAATAAATATGCAAGAAATCATATCTAACCTCTTTATAATATTAATCTAAGTATATATGTGTATAACATTATTTCGTGTATCTCGGAAACGGCTCTAACGATTTGGTTAAAATTTTGAAAATATAGTATTGTTTTTTAATTTATTTTTGATGAGAAAACACAAGTTTTGCATAAATATAAACTATTTCTTTTCATTACTTATTACTTTTCAGAGCTGAGCGAATCTCGGTCACCCATGTACCTACTTATAATTTAATATGCCACATTGAATTATAATCACTTCTGGAAGTTTCACGAGTTCTACGTCAATTTTAAAGTTCGTTTTCAAAGATAACTTTATCACATGTCTTACGTAGTCGAGTAAAAAATCAATTTTATTTACCTTTGTGGCAGTAGAGGCATTTAGACAATTATTCAAAAAATTTATAACAAAATACTCTATATATAATTATGAAACGGCTATTTTTTAATTATTATTACATATTTAAATAATTTCTACATTACATATATTTAAGCTTTTAAGCGCCATCTATGAATTTACCTTTCAACTACCGAGGCATACATTTTATTACAACCTTTTCATATGTGTACAGTGCTTCCATCTATTAACAAGTCTACTAAAATTATAATATCACCTTTATAAGCAAATAAGCTTTGCAAAGAAGTTTTTTTTAAATAACTCTATTATCATAAGAATTTATTAACCCCGAGAACAATAGTATTCATTTTGCGATCCCCCCAATGTTAATGCTAATTTGATTCAGATTGCTTATTATCAAGTGTTATAAATAATATTCAAATCACGAACCCCCGCATCTTGAGACGTATAGAATATTTAAATTAACCATAATGTGTCCGCAAAGGCTTAGAACAGCAGGTTTTCCCTTCGTTGCTGATCTTGAAGAACTAATTGAACAGTGTACCTCAACAATCACTTAGATACGCATAAATATCGGCCCCCTATTAGGTGATTTACTTCAAAAATTTGTCAATTCAGCTAACATGTTGTGTGATAAATATTTATATCTTTGCAATATTAGTCTCGAGTTGAGTGTTTAAAAATTATCACTTTTAAGTACTTTTTTATTTAAATTTATGTGATTGGATATAAAGGAAAAGTCCAAAAATTTATTTTTTACCTATAAGTACCTTTCCTTTTAACACATATACATTATAATACCTATGTGTAATAAAAATCTAATAAAAGAAGATTGGTATATTAGTTATCTACCTATACATATAGTTTTTAATTTGATAGATGATTTAGTTTAAAATCGGCGATAGTATAATGCAATGTTAACAAGTTTCATTAAACTTAAAAGTAAAAATAATATTATACATTCTATGAAACAAAAACCTTTTCAAATCAAGATAATTTCATAAGAAGAATTAAAATAAACTTGCATATCAAGGTTTGTAGTTCACCACAAATTGCGTAAGCTATTTAAAGGACACCAAGTTCCATAGTTCATACCACTTTTTTTTTTTAAATTTAGTTGCTATCGTAATGCTATACTGTTAATAAATACAACAGTAATAAACTTTATTTAATTTTTTGTTAATTTTATTATCCTAAAACTTCTGAGATCTTTATAAATCTAATAAAAAAAAGTATCATATTTCGTTAATCCGGTGACAGTCGTTCAATTCTTTTTTAATTAAATGCGGGAAAACTATTTTTATCTTAATAACAAAGCAATACCAATCACGTTCTAAAATCAACTTGAAATCTATCTAACTATTAAATCTGATACAATAACAAAATATGTAATTAATAAATATATTAATTGAAGTACGTAAATAAGTATTTTTAATATCATACTCTTATCTTTTTTTTATAATCTAGGCACTTAGTATCTAACGTTTGCACATGTTTTATTTACGATGTATAAACCGTAACAGCCTGTGAATGTCCCACTGCTGGGCTAAAGGCCTGCTCTCCCTTTTTGAGGAGAAGGTTTGGGCCTATTCCATCACGCTGCTCCAGTGCGGGTTGGTGGAATACACATGTGGCAGAATTTCAATGAAATTAGACATATGCAGGTTTCCTCACGATGTTTTCCTTCACCGTAAAGCACGAGATGAATTATAATCACAAATTAAGCACATGAAAATTCAGTGGTGCTTGCCCGGGTTTGAACCCACGATCATCGGTTAAGATTCACGCGTTCTTACCACTGGGCCATCTCGGCTTATATCTGATCAAGTTATAGTACAACCTAAACTCCTTATTTTAATATAAAAAAACAAAACCTATAAAGCTGTTTTGACACCTATAATCATTTATATATAAAAAATATTATTTTTATATATCAATGCCAATAATTGAAAAAATAAAGTTTTGTACTTATCCTAAATGAACTGGCCTTAGGGATGTCTTTCCGCTTTTTATGGACGAAGGAATTTAAAAAAACAAGGTAACTTCTAGAACTGTATTGTTATAATCAAATTAATACAAAAATCACAATACTGTTAAGTTTTCTCACAAATACATTTTTATTATACTTATCTATAATAAAATTTTACCGATAATTTGTTATTCTAAACCAAGTTTTCATTTGCATTATTGGTACTATTTCTTCAAGACAACCCTGCAAATAAATATATATATATTTGCAGGGTTATATACACATGTATTATTATATAAGTTTGTCATATATACTTTATTGTGTATGATTTTCAAAATGTTTGATTTATTGCCTCTATCTGTTTTCTTGTTACCTTTTTTTATATTTACTTCTTCTAATTCTTTATTTTATATTTACTTGGATGCTCCATTTTTTTCTATTTTTCAAAAACCTACTTAGAGATTCAATAACAAATAATAGACTAAACCTATAAGAAAACCTATAACGAGAGTAGATAAGTTTCAAGAAATAAAAAGTTTTTAATTACTCTGCTTAACCATTTTATTGAACCAATCAGGTTTTCAGTATCTAGTAGTAAAATATAATCCCGAATGCTTTTTATAGCTATAATATTTTTTTAATTTTACCTACAAATTTTTCATTTCATATTGATTGTTATTTAGTTCCAATGCGGGCGTAGTGCCCGTATTTTTCATACGGTGGTATGAAAAGAAATTTGATGACTATGTTTTGTTCTTCCATGTGAATTCCACCAACTCGCATTGGAGCAGCGTGGTGGAATAAGCTCCAAACCTTCTCCTCAAAGAGGGAGAGGAGGCCTTTAGCCCAGCAGTGGGACATTCACAGGCTGTTACGGTTACGGTTTTGTTCTTCATGACTAAATCTTGATTTGAACTTTCGAACAAACAAACAAAATTTCTCATATGTCGAAATTGGTGTAAATAGCTATAGTTACCATTTACTTTGTTTCAACATATTTTACCGGTTAAATGCTTTCAAAACGCTTACACGGCATTTTATTTTGAAATAAGTTAGGTTTAAAAGTGGTGTCATGTCGTGGTGATCATTACCGGCTTGGTTCGGCGAGCTGGGGGTAACCGAGCAGGTACTGAACCGCGCAATCTATTTACTGCGGGCTTGTATCACCGCAAACGAGTCAAATATGTTTTCCGGGCGAGCGTTGGTGTTAACTTTGGCTTCATTCGGCTGCCTCCGTACTGCCACGTTCTACAGGATCTGAGTGGACCCGTGTTTCCCCCGACTTGGCCGAGTACCAGTTCGTCTTCCACGAGGGCCGTTCGGCTATCAAAACGATCCTGGGCTTCCGGTCTCTGTCTCGTTTTCTAACCAAGATGGCCCAGTGGCAAGAACACGTTACTCTTAACCGAAAATTGAAGGTTCAAGCCTGGGCAGCTGAATGCACTTCCTTCTCAGCGTTTAAATAATTTGTCAATGGAACAGTGTGTTGTAATAAGCAACAAATCTTGACTACAAAAGTAGAAGGGTTTTCCCTAGTCATCCTAGCATTCGTTTGTCGATCATTTCTATTATAAAACCAAAAAACACCAATGCACCATGCGTTCAGCATTACTTGATAATTTAGTCGGATAGTGGAATTTTTATTTTTAAAGAGATGATAAAAAAACTCATCGTAAAATAAGATATAAATTCAAAAATCTTTAAAAATTTTATTCGCACAGCTACGAGACAAAAAAATCAATATTCGAAAAGAGCCAGCCGAATTCTTAAATCTTAGCCACTATTTGCTAGTCTTAATATAGATATATTTTTGACTATCTCTAATTGGATGGTATATTTTTCTTTTAGCAAGAAATGTAATATATAATAGCAATATATATAATATAAGAGCAATCAAATATTGAACTGTAATACCTAGCGAGTAGAGTAACTCGACAAGTTACTTGTATTGTCTGTTGTCTTCCTGTGAGTCCTTTGACTGAAATAAACTCCAATCATATAAAATACAATAATATATTCATTATAGGAGATTAATTGTATTTCGCTTTGCAATTTAAAAAGTGATGTATTTTATTGATAGTCTACGTAAATAATATATTGGTTTATGAGCTATTAAAAAAACATTGTACCGTAGGCTTTCGTCGTGTCCCTCAACTTTGTTTAATTATTTTTTCATGTCTAGCAGAATATATTGATTTAAGTGAAAAAAAGATATTTTTAAAATTATATATAAATTCTCATTTTGTTGTTACTTAACCAAAAATAAATTTTACAAAGATTAAAAAAAATTTAAAACCATCGAATTTACCTGTCCCCTTCCTAACTCGTGTCAGATTATCTTGATAATTCCAATAGTTTCGTATGTGAATAGTTTAGTAAATACAATTTGAATTCTTAAAAGTCTAATTTAAAAGTTAATGATATTAAAAAACATTTATTTTTATTTATGTCCTATTTAAAATAAATCTAAAATAAAACCGAATAATTTGAGCTAACCGGAACATTCCGTATTTTGTCCGCTATTTTTTTGCAAAAAAATCTTCTAAAACGGAACAAATCGACACGAAATGGCAGCACATATCATTCTTCTTCGAGAGACGCTAGTTTGCTTTAATTTTTATTTATGTATTATGATTTACCAAGTGATAGTACGAATCACTAGTTTAGTTAAATTTAAAAAAGGCTTATTAGTTTCATACTTTTCTTTAATTTTGCTTTTAAATATAGTCGCACAACGGAAACAATTACGCCACAAAGTCCGTTTTGTTTCGATATTTAAGAGAAAATATCTCGGATTCCGCGTTCCTTCTTATTATTTTCCATAATAAACTGTATTCCCTAATACGTTACGTAAAGTTACGTAAAGTTTGTAATAAAAAACAACATTTTTTTTTTTTTTTTTTTTCCTTTATTTTACCTGGGAGTTTAGTCATCAGATTGACTATGTCACCCCCGTACAAGCAAAACACATAATAATTATACTAAATCAAAACAACTTAACACCTAATTAACTTAACATTACTTCAATAATATTATACATCAATAATCTTTTCTTATATACAAATATAAGGTATTATTGAACAATGAGCAAGTATTCTATATACACATTTTCAATAATAGCTTAGCATCGTTTGATGATGGTACCGCAAGCAAACTATTACATATACCCACATTATATGATTTTAATAAACGGGGCCGGAACGACGCATTCCGCGTACATTCCATCAATCGGTGATAAACATCATCCAAGCAGTTACATTGTACGCATTTATAGGTGTTGGTTTTGCGCATCATAAAATTAAATTTGTTAGACGGAATATGACCGGAACGAAGTCTCATAAATGTCACAATATTTTTTCTACTACTTTTAATTTTTTGAAACCACGGGCAATGAGGAAGTTCACATACAATTGTCTTGTACCATATACCTTTATGTCGCGACCGTTCATCAAAATATTCCTGCCAGTTTTGTTTACACGTTTTCTTGAATTTATTTAAAATTTCACTATGTAAAGGTATGCACTGATAAGGAATTCCGTCATGAATAGCTTGTTTTGCTGCTTTGTCAGCTTCCTCGTTGCCCATGATTCCAATATGTGAAGGTATCCACTGGATAATTATTGTTTTGTTTTCACTTTGTTTATTGCATATGGACTCTAAAATATCATAGGCTACCGGGTATCCTCGAAAGGTCGAGGTCAACCGAGCCAAGTGAAAAAGGGCGCTCTTTGAATCAGACAGTATAACAACCTGACTTCCGGAACAGGATGACGCATATGACAATGATTCCGAAATTGCAATCAGCTCACTATGCATTATAGATATATCTGCCTTAATTTTAAATTTAATTCTTATATCTGCCTGAGGGTCAAAGATTGCTGCACCTGAACCAAATGTATCCTTAGATCCATCGGTAAAAATTTTGTAAAACGACTTATATTTGTTATCTAGAAGCGTCCGACAGCTATTTAACATGTCTGATTTCTTACACAATGTTTTTGACATCGCTATTCCTTCTACTACTGGTAATATATTATTAGATAAGTCTATACCACCGACCCATGTATGGAGAGAATGACATAGTAATTTTTTATTTGATATTACAGAATAATGGCATAAGTTTCTGTAGACTGTAACGAGCAGAGGAAGTTTTTTATTTCTCCAATAATAATTACCACACATATCGTTTAAATCTTTTAAAACATTTAAAGTTACGTTATTTTCGACAGACCTAGACTTTAGCAAAAACTTACCGGCAAGATATTTCCTTCGGATATATAGAGGTTGTATATACAATTCACTCTCCATGACATGTATCGGTGTGGTTCTGATAAAGCCGCCAATAACTCGCATTGACTGATTTTGTACTTTGTCCAATTTACTTAGGTGAGTCTTTAGCCCGATATCGTATAAGAAACTACCATAATCAAGTCTGCTACGGATAATTGAAATATAAAGTCGACGTAGGTGAATTGGATGAATCCCCCATTTACTACCAGCTAACACCTTAAAAATATTTAAAAATTTTAGAGTTTTGTCTCTAATTTCATTAATGTGCCTACCCCATTTTAAGTTTCTATCTAACCACATTCCCAAATATTTAACACTATCGACTTCTTGTAAACGAAAATTATTGTTTAACAGTTGGATTGCCGTGTTACTTCTAGACCTGCATTTACTAAAGATGCAAACTTTGGTTTTTCGTTGAGATATACTTAATCCAATTTCTTTTATGAGATTACAAAATACATTTAACGCATTTTGAATATCGTTTGCCGCCACATTTACTATGTTATTTGAACTATATATAACAAAATCGTCTGCATATTGCGAGATGAATACTTGTGAAATCTCTCGACAAATTCTTCTGGTAGCCACGTTAAACAATAACGGAGATAAAGGATCACCTTGTGGTAAGCCTACTGCTGAAGTGCGCGTTAACTTTTGACTGTTACAAAATTGAATAGTTAAAATTCTTTCACGAAGATATTCCCATAGATATCGACACAGAAAAGCTCCAACATCGGCATCATCAACAAGGTTCAATAGCTTTACGACATTGACATTGTTATAGGCATTATCTATATCGATGAAGCAACCTACCGTCGCGAAACCTTTAGTAAAGCCGATTTGAATGCGAGTTATTAGTCTGACCAGATTATCATAGCAAGAACGCGACTTCCTAAAGCCTACTGTTTCATATGAAAAACAATCGTTCTTTTCAAGGTACCAATCTAATCTACGAGTCATTATAGTATGTAATATTTTACAGACACAAGATATTAGTGCAATAGGTCTCCACCCGGATACTGATCCGTTATCCCTTCCCGGTTTCGGTACAGGAAATATTGTAACTTCCCTCCATTGCTTAGGGATGAAACTTTCTGATAAAAACCGGTTATATAAAGTGACAAGTATATTCTTACCATAATCGGGCAAATTATAAATCATTGAATAAGCTATGCCGTCTTGCCCTGGTGCTGTATCTGATCGTTTTAAACAATTATTTAATTCCTGTACCGTAATCGGAGTTTTAAGCTTGAAATTATCGGACTTAAATATTGGGCGATTCGGTGATACAAAATCTGGTGCTAAGCTTCGTAGTAAACTTTCAGCAATTTCGTTATCTATAAAATTCTGAGTGGATTTGTAACCCTTGATCCATTTCATACGAATCCACATCTCACAATATGAAGTTTCCTCATTCATATTATCACAAAAATTCTGCCACGTTTTGTATCTACCACGTCTAATATCTTTTTGTGTCTGTCCTATCTTTTCTTGCAGAGTTTTAAGATTGTTAGGAGTGGGATTTCTTCTAAATTCTGCTAAGGCTAAACGTCTTTTAGCCACTGAACACGAAATATGTTGTGACCAAAAAGGTTTTGGCTTAAAATTACTAGATCTTGCTGGATTTTCAAAAATTTTCGTGTATGGAATTGCTTCTTCTGCAGCTGCATTGACTATGGCTATGAACTTGTTATATGCAAGTTGATTGTTGCTAGGAATTGAGTATTCAAGAAGGGGCTTTTTGATGACTTCTCTATATAATTTCCAGTTTGCTTTTTTAAAATTTCTTCGCTTCCTGACTGTGTAGCTTAAATTTATATCTAGTTTAATCTTTATCATTAAATGGTCACTTCCCAGGCTTTCATTCAAAACATTCCACGATAATTTAATAGCTATGTCTTCAGATGCTAATGATATATCAGGAGTTGTTCTCTGAACCAGACCATTGCTTATTTTTATACAAGTGTCACTGCCATTATTCAGAGAAATACAATTATTCTCTAATAGTGCATCAAAAATCTGACAGCCTCGTGTATCATGTTTCCTAGACCAATTACGATGATGCCCATTAAAATCTCCCGCAATTATCGTCTTGTTATTAAACTTAGAAAATAATCCATTCCAGTCTTGAAAAGAGGTGTTTACTGTTGGGGGGCAATATATAGATACTATGTTTTCAATGTCACCGCAATTAAATATTTTAACATATGTATATTCAATTCCTGAGTTCGAAATATTCAAATATTTTTGTTGAGCTTTTATAGACCAATGTGTTATTATAGCTACACCTCCAAATCCGTCTCTGCGATCTGATCTAAAAATATTATACCCACTTAAATGACAATAACTGGCTGGATCGAACCAAGTCTCACTAATTATGGCAATATGGATTTTCTCCTGATTTAATATTAGTTCGAATTCTGGTATCTTTGGTCGTAGACTTTGAGCATTCCATTGGAGTATGTTTATAGATTGTGGAATATTGTTCCTATCCATATTGGCTTAAGAATCTTAAACATGGCCATTCCGATATTAATCTCACTATAGTCGATAGTACACTTTCATAAATTATACTAAAGCATTCTTTAATCTTTTCTTCCCACGTCAAACTACTATTTAATATTTTATCTTTTAGCATTTTTAATACCGATTTCCATTCAACAAATCCTCGCTCATCTTTGTATGTATTCCCTTTTTTTCCATATCCTTGTTCTTCACTGCATACTGTTTCTGTTTCTGAATCTTCCACTGTCTCCAAATTATTAAATTCCATTATTTCTATATTATCATCGTTTTCGACGTTTGCTTTTCCGGCCTTCCTTAGTTTTTTCTTTTTTGGTTTTTTAATTTTGTTCTTGGTGACTTCAGCGTATGACTTTGTAAGATTTTCATCTACGGTAGATTCTTTTAAACAATTAACTGTAGACGAATCGTTAGCTTTATTAATTGTTGGAAATGTTTGCCGTGAAATAACAGGTGCTGGAGGGGGGCTGGGTGGAACATAAATAGTTAGAGCCTTTTTGTATGTACAGTTAAATTCTGCCATTAGCTCTCGAACTCGTTTTTCTTTAATATAAATAGGGCATATTCTTGTCATAGCCATGTGATTACCGCCACAGTTATTACAAATAAATGAAGATCGCTCACAATTTTGATGGTTTTTACCACACTTCGGGCAAACAATTTTGTTAGATGGGCAAATTTTGATCGTATGTCCATATCTCCAGCATCGAGAACATTGCGTAACAGGGAATACATAGGGTGTTACTGATACTGTGGTGTCGAACATCTTAATTTTTGATGGTAACGATGACCCTTTAAAACATATTCTCATAGCCTCGCTATTCTCCCATCTTCCATCCGTGCTATTTCTACGTTTTAACCTCTTTACTCCCATAATTGGTATACTACTATATAAACTTTCTAAAATTTCTTCATCAGTACGGTCTAAATCTATGTCTTTTATCACTCCATACGTATGATTTATTTCCATAGTTTTATATGTCCTGAATCCATTGTCATTAAAGAATTTGTTAATTATTAATTCCTCAGCACTATCTTCTTTGTCAAACTGAATCAATACTTTAAATGAGTTTATGTATTTAACACGAACAACATTCTGTATGTTCTCTGATTTCAACATCTTAGCCAGTTTAAATTGCTTTGGAACTGGGTCAGTGGATGTAATGCAAACTTCAATCTGGTCCTCCGGTATTCTTTCCCAGTCATTAAAGTCCCCGTCACGAGCAAACCTTTTACCTTTCCTCTGTACGGTGGACCAAACTTCTTCTCTATTAGCCTCCCTGTTTCTTTTATTTGGTCTTCTATCGTTGTCATGCAACTCACGGTTCCTAATCTCTCCATCTTCCTCTGAATACTCAAAGTTATCACTCCTATCAATTTGCATTATGTGTTCCGTCTCAACCTGTATATTGGATCCATTAGTAGTCATATTTATCTATTATAGTCGAATAAAACACTCAACATTGTAAACAACGTTACGACGCGGTGTCGAGCGCAGTGGCGATTAAACCGGTTTTGCAATCCGACAATAACGCGTCTACAATCAGCAAGCGTCTTCGCGCGAATTAAAAAAAAAAAAAAAAAAAAAAAAAAAAAAAAAAAAAAAAAAAAAAAAAAAAAAAAACATTAAAAATAAAATATTTTTTTTCACAGAAGGGTACAGTTTATTTTGAAATTGCTCTTTTACCTGTCTTCAAACTAAAGCTCACTGTATAAATGTTTTATGTGGGTAAATCAAATTAGACTTCAGTTGTAAGCATAAGCAAGCAAACATATTATCTTGTCATCAAACAATATTATAAAAGCATAAAGTAATATTAATGTTAGTAAATAACTTAAGTTCATCATCTATTCAGCCCACATTAATCCACTGCTGGACATAGGCCACCTCACAGGCGCGCCAAGTCTCCCAGTCCTGTGCTAATCGCGTCAATTTAGCACTCGCCATTTTTCTAAAATCGTCTGACCATCGGGCGGGTGGTCTGCCCACTGGCCTTTTTGCTTCTCTAAGCCACCACTCCGTGACGACTTTAGTCCACCTTCCGTCTTCCCGTCTGGCCAAGTGTCCAGGCCATCTCCACTTTAACCTCGTCTAACCTCCGTCTTCGTCGGATTTCCACGTTTGGTATACGATCACCGAGAGAAATGCCTAGCATAGTACGCTCCATCGCCCTTTGTGCCACTTTTATTTTGTGCATGCTATAGCAGTTAAGTTGACATTTTTTTAACATCATAAACATGCCTTAAACCAGATAATTTTATTAAATATAATGCAAATTTACATATATTATCAATTGAAATTATTAAAAAAATATCCAATTATGCATAGCGGGCTAAGCTTAGTAGTAGTAAAAGTTGGCTTTGAGATACTATTATTTATGGACAGTAAATTTTTAAGACTATTTCATTGACTTTTCAAGGTATATTAAATATGCTAAGAAGACTCCTAAAAACAGCCATAAAATATTTTTATT
Organism: Nymphalis urticae; assembly: GCA_905147175.2. Taxonomy (NCBI): domain Eukaryota; kingdom Metazoa; phylum Arthropoda; class Insecta; order Lepidoptera; family Nymphalidae; genus Nymphalis; species Nymphalis urticae. The sequence continues at coordinate 3,546,210 of LR990002.1, forward strand.
TAATTTAACACTAGAAAAACTTCTGACAACACTTACAATAAGTTTTGTTTGTATAAATATTTTATATCATCTGAAGTTAATTTGTCACTGCATTATTCTGACTTGTATATTTACTTAATAATTTGTATATTATAAAATGCATCTTTTTATATAGTTTATTTATAAACATCATTCAATATTACATGACTTATATATTTATATGCTATATATATGTTTTTCAGTTACGTATTTTTTTTACCTTCGGAATAAAATTTAAATAACCTTTATATTATTTACACTCAATCCTTGCACATTGGTTTATATTCCATTGAATCCAACTGTGGTTGAACCACAGTAAGGTCTTTGATGTTTATAGAGAAAAAAAAACCAGAAATTAGATTCAGAAACTTTTATTTGTAATACAATTTTTAATTAAAATATATTTTATTAATATCAGTATTAATTACATTAAAAATATAATCAACTGATTTTACCGATTTTTTGATTGTCTAATTCACCAATGCCGAATAACATTAATTTTATGTGGGCTTTTGTTTCAGCAGCCTTAGTGCGTAATTCCTCTGACTTCACTTCAAAGGCTTTTATCCTTACGTCTAAGTATTTATATGCTTCTTCAATTGTCAACTCTAAATAATGATTTAATCCGATATTCATAAGAAGTTTCGATGTATCAGTAACAGAGGCTTCCATAAAGAAATTACAACCAATGTTAACCTGAGTTTTAAAACCATTAGGGTGATCTTTTTTGTCTGTTAAAACTTTCAAGCAATGTCTCTCCTGTATCATATCTGATATTTCGGCATTTATATGTTGTAATTTTAAATCAAGTATTCGCAAGTCCTCTTTCAGCACATCATTGATAAACTGTTCATATTTTGATATTGTTTCGTTAACATTTGTTTTTGCCATTATATTGACATTATCAATTAAAATTCGATTAAATAAAATGTCAGTTACTTCTAAACAGCGTTTATTAATGCTATGTATTTTAAAATAACAAATTATTGCAGAACTTAAACAATACACTTTAACTATAACCTAATCTGACCTGACAGCAATCATTTTGCTAAACAAACATGAGAATGACATGAAACGTCAGACATGACAATCGGAGCACGGTTATTTTATATTTGTACGGTTTAAGAATTTATTTTTCAAAAAAATAATAATACAGTTCACTTTAAATATTTGAGAAAACAAGATTAACATACTTAAATATTATACATACAATACATGGGCGGTACACAAAATAAAGAACAACAAATAGAACTCTTCAAAATAAAATAATGTGGGTATGACAAAACTAAGATGCAGCATAACGTATCGTTTGTGTTATATTAATATTTACAAATTAAAATTTGTAAGAAAAATGCCATAATCAAATAAAAATGTATTTAGTAAGAAGTAAAAGACTTAATATTCTTAATGCTATTAGGTAATTCATTGTGTAACTGTGATCCTTCATATTATATACTTTTTTATCGTAGTTGATTTTTGGTCGTTCGAGACATATATTATTCATCCGTTTGGTTATCCGTTTATGTGTCCTAATTTTAGTAATAATTTCTAATATAAATATAAATCTTGTATCTTGAATAGTCTAATAAATACGTAGGTTTCAGTATTTTAAAAATTGCATGATTGAAAATAGTATAATAATATATATATATATATATATGATAAGGATAATAGTTATTGCATTTCAGCGTAAGCAAGTCTTTGAAAAACAATTACATATTTTATTTCTTGATCAATATTAACATAAACAGAATACTCCAATCAATGAATAGTTTGTAGAGAGTGCTGATATGGAAGGAAACGAAATTTGAAAATTTTTGAAACCTCAAAATTTACCCAAAACTCAATATTTATTGAATTTTTTATTGGCTAGAAATAAATAAGGATTACATCATAGATTAGATACTAGATTTACATTATTTTAAAGAAAGTTGAAGAATACCTACTCTGCAACTTCTTTTTCAGACTGTTGTAAAATGAAAGGCTAATATACTATAGATATAGAATATAGGGGGCGAAAGTTTTTTTTTTTTCGAAAATTTGTTAGTTTGTCTGTTCAGAAATATTTAAAAAATAGAAGCATACTTGCAGTCAATGTTATTAGCTTTAACGTCCTAAACTGTCCAAAAATATTTTCCCTTTTTCCACCGTTTTTGGGAAAATACCCTATCGCGACTCCCGGAATATGAATATTTGGTATTCTTAATCTTAACTAGTATAAACAAAAAAGTCTTTTTCTTCTAAAGCAATCTAAAACCCTTTCTCCGCACTACTACTGGTATAGGTAATAATATAATGTATTTCATTCGGTTTTTTTAGAAAAATGTTAGATGTTTATGATTTTGTTATCTGTACCTCTTGAAAGGAGGGAAAAGGAAACATTCTATAACTTTGACAATAAGTTCTTAAAGTTGATTTCGAATCAAATTTATTGTTAGGCACAATTTATTTATAACGTCAATAACGTCATACTCGGATTTTTTTAATCATATTCATGTGTATGTAGTAAAATAAATAAAATCAGTACAGTGAGATGACTGCTACGGCATCAGCAACTACTGCAACCATTGATGAAGATTTAGATGAGTGTGGACCACAGTTGATCAGTAAATTAGAGGTGAAAACAAATTTTAAATTATATTATATTATTATTATTATTTTATTTTACTTCATCGCCTAAATATTTTATGTATTATAGGGAAATGGAATTACATCAGGCGATATTAAAAAGTTGGAGGAAGCAGGATATCATACAGTTGAATCGGTAGCATACGCTCCAAAGAAATGGCTTATAACTATAAAAGGAATTTCCGAAGCGAAAGCTGACAAAATTTTGACGGAAGCCTCGAAATTGGTACCAATGGGATTCACCACAGCGACAGAGTTTCATCAAAAAAGGTCAGTCAAAAACTTTTGAAAGAATTGATTGCAAGAGCAGCACACTATAGATGTTAATAAAAAATAATTTATAATATAAATGTTGGGCACTATTATAGTTTATAGTGATGCGAGTAGTATTGCTGTGATCAGGAACCATAAGTGTACAACATACCTACAATTCTTTGTTTTCCTAAATTTTTACAAGATATGAAAGCCAACCCGAAATGTTTAATAAAATAGTAATTTTAATATATAAAAAAACCTACTTATTATTTTAATTATCTGTTTGTATCTGTGTGTTTTAAAAAAATAATTTATAGTAGAATTGGGTGAAAATTATCCAATTAAATCACATCTAATTTATATCCTCATCTCAGTAAAGCAGAACTTCATATTAATAATGATTGTCAACTTTATTATTTCCATTTGTAGACATATAACTTGTTCATGTTGCTTTTTACAAATAGAGCTGAAATAATCCAGCTTACTACTGGATCTAAGGAACTGGACAGGCTGCTGGGTGGTGGTATCGAAACAGGATCAATCACAGAAATATTTGGGGAGTTTCGGACAGGAAAAACGCAGTTATGTCATACACTTGCGGTGACATGCCAGGTATATATAAAGTTATATTCAATATCTCTAACTGATGCTACAGTTTACAAAACATGTAAAGCCAACACAGCCTTTCATTGGGAAAGTTAAACATGTTCGAACATGTTTAAGTTTGTAATGCAGTAATAGCATAGAAGTTTGTGGTATTTGTTAGCATTGTAGTTACAATATTATTTTATGGCTTAAAACAATATTGCTGCCTTATGATTATAAAGTTTGTTCTTATAATTCCTTTTTTTAAATCTTAAGAATTTTATTTTATTCATTTTCCAGTTGCCAATAGAACAATCCGGAGGTGAAGGGAAATGTATGTATATAGACACAGAAGGAACATTTCGTCCAGAGCGTCTACTGGCAGTAGCTCAGCGGTATGGCATGGAAGGAGCCGCTGTACTTGACAATGTGGCCTATGCCCGAGCATATAACACTGACCATCAAACACAACTATTAGTTCAAGCTTGTGCAATGATGGCTGAATCTCGGTAATTATTTTTTTATACTTATAATATCTTAATGGGCTTTATTATATATATTTTAAAGAGTATCAGTTCAAACTTTTGCATCAGATATTATAACTGATTCCAATCAAATTAAGAGTAAAGATACCGAGTAAAGAATAAACAAACCATATATTTATATATTCCATGGGATTTCTAATGCCACTGCTATGTTACGCACTAAAAACAGTTTTTGATTAATTTATTTATATTTATAATACAAAACTATTCCACTTAACTTTCTTCTAATTAATTCAAGAGTTTCTATAACAACTTCATATACCATAACATTTATATGTGTTTACTCATCCTGTGATAGTAAGTCATCTCTGCTCATACTGAGGTATATGGTGCTATGTCATTATCAAAGCCACGATATTATAATTTCACTATTGAAATAATTAACACAAGCAAAAGTCACATAAGAAATTTAGTACATTGAAAATTATAAAGTTTTATAATACATTTTCAGATATTCTTTGCTAATAGTTGACAGTGCAACAGCTTTGTATAGAACAGACTACTCGGGCAGAGGGGAGCTCAACTCGAGACAACTTCATCTAGGGAGATTTATGAGAATGCTTCTAAGGCTTGCTGATGAGGTTTGTTTGTTTATTTACTATCTGTGTAAACTTGCATGGTATAACAATTTTTTTTCATATATATATGTTACAATAAAATATAGGTGTGTAGAATTCATTTCAGGAAGTACTTTAAACTTGTCTTTAAGTTTATTCACAATGCATTTGTTTTCATAAAAAAAAAAATGAATATTGTGACCATGCTACTCCTACAGTTCATTTTCAACAACATTATTGTCCAAAATTTAATGATCACCAACTTGGTCTAAGTTCTTATATTATTGCAGTTTGGAGTAGCTGTAATAATAACAAACCAAGTGGTGGCGCAAGTGGATGCAGTTGGTGTGTTCAATGCAGACACCAAGAAACCAATCGGAGGTCACATAATTGCGCATGCGTCGACCACTCGACTGTACCTGCGCAAGGGACGCGGAGACAATCGAGTCTGCAAGATATATGACAGCCCCTGTCTGCCTGAGACTGAAGCCATGTTCGCTATCAGTACTGAGGGCATCACTGATGCTAAGGAATAGACTAATACTAGTTTAAAATAATGTCTGTGAATATAAATACTGTAGAGTCCCATTAATCTAGGCTTGATGGGGCTGGACTCCATCCAGATTAAATAGAATTTGCTGTGTAAATTATAATTGAACTTTTGTCCTTTTAATACTATACTAACTGCCCGTCCTGGCTGGAATAAGGGTATAATTGAAATGTTTATATCATAGTACATATATATGCACTCCAGTAAAACTCCAAGTTGGCATGACATTTTCAAGAATTACAGTTAACTTAAATAAAACCATAATGAAATATACAACTACACCTTCCTCATGAATCTGTAAAAATATGATCTGTAGTTATCGAGTTTATCGCATTTAGACAAACAGACATATCGATATACGACGATCATGAATATCGAGTCATTCGGTGTCTGGATTAGCGGGACTCTATTATATATCTTTTTATGAATACACTTCATAAATATAGTTCAATATGATCACATTTGGTAGCTAAACATTGTTACTTAAGTCAATGAAGAGTTGTCGACAGATGAGTGATTAAAATTGAGTCAAAAATATCCAATTCTGTCATTATATACTAATATAAAATTGAATGATAAACATATAAGAATGATGAGTATGTCATGCTAACAGTTTCGTACGTAAAATTTATTAAGATCTGAATAAATGTTTAAAACAAATACTATGTATATAAAGATAAATTATCAATTTCACCTTTGCGAAATCATTTTAATTTTATGAAAACCCATGAATAGTAAATTTTAATGTAAAATATTTATTGGCCTTTATGTGATAATTATTTTATTATATTTCACCAATCTTTTTCTATTCTATGTAATAGTTATTACACAAACATTAGATTAGATTGTAAATTTAAGTTATTTTAAGGTATACCAGTGAAGATATTTTTGTAAATGGCAATAAAACTATGAATTTAATATATATTGTTTATTGAATACTTTCTCGTTATATGAAAAGATAAGTAACTCTAAATGTCCCACTGCTGGGATAAGACCTCTCCACTTAAGAAGTCTTTGAGCATAATCCACAAAAGCTACAACAACCACACTCATTCCACGTGGGTTGGTTACATATGTAGTAGAATTACATCTTGTTGGTTTCCTCACGATGTTTTTATTGCAGAAAATGAGATAAATTATAAATAAAATAAAGCAAATGAAAACACAGTGATGCTTGCCCCGATTTAAGCCCGCATTCTTCAGTTAAGGTAGATAGAAATAGGAACACGTTATATTTAGCAGCGTCGATGACGCGTTGTATGTTGTTTCCTTCTAGTATTCTATTAGGTCTTTAAACATTTGTTAACACCTATGGTATAGTTAACATTCTACCAGAAAGTAGGGTTATGCTGCCAATAAAAATACACTCCAAACGTGTTATCCCATTCTTATGAACTGTTTATAAACAGAGAATTTTGTTGTTGTTGGACGGGCTAACTGGCACCTGATTGCAGTGATCTGAAGTGATCATTGCGCCTCCAACCTTAGGAACTAAGATGTTATGTTCCTTGTGCTTGTTACATTACAATTACACTGGCTCACTCACTCTTCAAACCGGAACGCAGCAATACTAAATATTGCTGTTTAGCGGTACAATATCTAATGAGTGGGTGGCACCTTCCCAGAGGGGCTTACAAAAAGCCCTATCACCTAGTGATTTAAAAACAAAATACATTCGTATTTATATTATTAGTTAAAACATTAATTATATTGAAATACTTCGCATAGTAAGATACGTTCAAAATTCATCAGTGTTGAAGGATTTATTGTCAAATCAAGAAATATATTTCATTTGTCAAAGGTTCTCTTATATAATATATTGGTTATAAATATGTATTGCCATCGTGAATAATACGAATAAAATATTTTAATAGCGTTTTATTACTATTTCAACTCATAAATTAACTACAAATGAAATGAAACGCAAGATTTGTCATAAGTACATTGGATACATTAAAAAAGTAAAAAAGAACAAATTTATTGTAAATTACATTTCATGTCTATTTTATTGTAATAAACAATATAAAATATATACAGGTATAATGAAAAATATTTAGTTATAGTTACAAATGAATAGTTAAATCACAAAGATTTTTTAGTTGTATTCAATAAAACAATAATAAATAATTTCACACCCCATTAAATACCTTTTTTTAAAATATTATAATAAAATCTAGCACAAACTATTTAAATTTAAGTGCAAGGGTTAGGCTGACTCTTCAACATAATTTTAAGGGCCAAGACCTTGCTAACTTATACCAACAAATTATATTGTTGAACAACTCACAAATTATTGTACCTTCTAATCTATACCACAGGCCGGATGGGCAGTACCCTAGTTTTGAAGCAACTAAGCTATCTTCAGAACTGCATTATATAAAATGAAATTTAATATAATCTTTTCACTATAACTATTCGTTACAGATACCAAAAAATAGCAATTTCTTCATATTATTTAACACAGATTAATTATTGCTCATACAGTTCATATACAAATTCTACATTGTTAATTTCACAAGGCATTTCTCTCATTTGTCTATCTATGGTATTTAAATGAATATTAAAAATTGTGTCAGTTATACACGATTAAATAATGACAAAGAAGATATTACAAATATATTATAATCATGACATACAACATTTTTTAACTTTACGCAGTTAAAAGGCTATGATACATACAGACCTATTTACTTGCCAAAACCGAACATGATTAATTTATATTAACTTCATTTACAGTTAAGATTAAGCTATGTTTATACTGAAAGCGTACAAAGTGAGTGATGGGAACTATAACAATGTGTGGTCTGTTATTTCACACAATATATCTTATTCCAACCTTATGAGTAAAAATAAATAAACAACTTTGACATTGTATTGACAGGATGCCATTTTTTGAGATATTGAATAATGTTTTTTAACTTTGGATTTGAGAAAAAGTTCAATATAAATATTATATGTGTTGTATTATAAAGAAAGAATAGTTTATCGTGCATAATATAGCATATAGCAGTTTTTATCTAATCGAACATGTAAATCTAAGATTTGTTCTTTGTCTTCGATTGGAATAGGTTATACAAAAACCCAGATAAATTAGTTCATATATATTTATATATATCTTTAGTAAAAGGTACTTTTAATTGTTAGTCAAAAGTAGTTTTTACTGCTGTTCTAACTGCAATAGCTATACAGATACTATAACAAGTAGCATATAGGATTTATTAGATAAATTAAGCAGAATACAGAACAATATCATATTCTATTCTAGTTTAATAAATTTAATATTTTTTTAATAATATTATAAATTGTATTTCAACAAGTGTGTAATATGACTAAAAATGGAACAGAATTTTGAAATATGCTTTGTTTTCATTTACTTTTTAAACTTTTGTTTCTGCTTATATTATATCAAACTTGTGATGTATACATATAAACATTTCTTACTAATAATTTATACATTGAAACAGATAATATTAAATCTTAATAAACTATTAAGAAAAGTGAAGTATTTATTGTATAATTTTATTCCTTAATATGTGTAAGATTAAAATATTAAATTAATTTATAAAAGGAACTTATAGGATATTGTTATATTTATTTAACTGATGGCTGAAAGTTAGCGTATAGCTCATAATTGTATATTCATGTTATGTCAAAAAAATAAGTTTGAAGTTATGATTAAAAATTAATTATATTTATAGTCCAGTCATTGGGTAGGTTCTGATTTAAGAACCTAAGGAACGTTTTAATTAGGCAGATTAAGATAGTTTAGTGTCCAGATTAATATTCCGAGTTTGCGACCTTGAGACAATTTTGAAAAATGGTAACGAAACATATTTTAAATAAACTATATTTTCTATAGTAACTATTTTATCAAGTCAAATGTATTGCCATATGTAAATTTATTCTATACAATAATCCTATAGACTTACTTTAAATCAGAAAATATATATTTATGTTTGTCTGTATATGAACATGTCTCAATATTTCTTTTATAATATGATATCCTTGTTTTTAATTTGATTTTTATTAAGAGATGTTATGACTAGATGCTGCTGATTCCTATGTACACAATATCTAAAAGAATTTACAACAGTAATGTTGCTATCTCTTTCTTAACACTTAAGTTGAAAGGGATAGCCATAGTTTTACAAGGTTTTTTAAATAAATAAATATCACGTGTCAAATCTTCCAACCGAATTTTTGACCAGTTCCACTAAACTCGCACACTTGGTAGTGGTGATATTACTTTTTGAAAAGTTATTGAGTTTTTAATATCAACATATAAATTTATATAAGGGATTGTGTCTGTAAGAATCGGCATCAATATATATAAACTGAAGTTAAATTGTAAACAAAGGATTTAATTTACAGGAAAACACAATTTCAGCAATGCATACCTACGCTGCCTAGAAATACAGGCGCTTTAAATTAATAAGCTCAAAATCAATCAAAATAAAAGGAAGATACACAGAAGGCAGGGACAACACATCTGTGTAGATTTTAAAGTTTGAATAAACAATGAACCTAACCTAAAAAAAAATTAAGACGGTAATCATATTTATATGTATGAATTACCAACTAGTAGGCATGCGTCCGATATATCAAACACAAACTAAAAATCCGATTTCAAAAATTGACCTAGCCGAACCAAACGCCAACGATCTTTAGACACCGGTTAGATAGATACCGATACCATTAAAAAAATTCTAATCGACAAATAAAATCACTGGATATCACCAAACGAATTGTGTATGGTATCCGAACGCAAACTGATTCTTGCGTACTATGAAATTCGCTTTCTCTCTTTTTAACGAATTGGAATAAAAAGGATAGCGCGAATTTTGCGATTCGGTTTGTTGGTTCTGCTATGGAAATCTGTCATCGACCATATTATTAAGTCCTTAAAGACTATATTTGCTTGAGCGCAAGCGTTTTGGTGAGGCGTTACCGAAATCGGATATCTTAAATCGGATTTTGAAATCGATTTGTAAATCTGAAATCAGAAAAATATCAGTTTGCGTTAAAAACCAAAAAACGTTTAATTGTAAATTGAACACTCCGTTTACAATATTTCATCAGAATAAAGTCTCACAGTAGATTCTTAATAACATTTGCTTACGCTTACAACTTTATAACAGACCCTTACATTTATCCAGTAACAACAACACTAAGAGCACAAAGTATGTTTTTAATTGACTAATGAAATTTCTTATTATGTATAGTTCGTCTATAGGACATTAAGAATTACGAAAATAAATATATCAACTCCTTAATTAAAAAAATAAATAAATTAAATTAGAACTAGGCACCTATAGTATATACTGTCTATAGTAATGGATGGAGGAGAAAAGTTAAACAAAATTTGATCTTGAATTGCCACACCACAGTCTATTTGTGAACAGTGTTGCTGTTTAAAAAACTATATTTTTTTACTAATTTTTAATTTAAAACCGTACAGTATTTTCCGCGATTATTTGATTTTATAAATGAATTAAGAAATATATCCGAAACATCACTACATATTTTAGAATAAAGTCCCTCCGCCGCGTCTGTCAGTCTGTTTGTCTGAACGCGATAAACAAAAACCTACCGAACGGCTTTCACCACCGGACCAAATGTTTCACGAGGAAGGTTTTGGTATAAAATTCATTAAGGTTTTGTGTAAATTGGCTGAAATATGACGATAATTGTTGAAGATTTTGGAAAAAAAAATCCATCCGGCTGGAAGCTTACTGGCGCGTGCCGCGTAAAATAATAGATATATGTATTATGCAATGAACATTTCATGTAGTATAAGATAAAAATCAAATATGATTATTTCTTAATAAAATTTGTTAGTTCTTCACTCATTTTATGAACTTAATCATCTTATTAATCTTATTTATTTATTTCGAAATAAAAATAAAAAACATAAATAACGGTGAAGTCTTTATCGTTTGGATGTAAAATTAAAGTTTTATGTAGTGAAGAAAAATTGTAATATAATATGATTTAATTATAAATAAAAGCATATTAAATTAGTTTTTTTTTATACATTATTTAGCAAAATTATATGCAAATGCATGGAATATGGATATTCGAGGTTTGTTTAACTTTACTCCTCCTACTGAAATAGACTATATACTATCACTGAAACATGTTATAGAAACTTTAAAGATATTTGGAAGCTTATTTAATGGAATTGCTTATAAATCTTTAGCTATTATACATTTTAATATAGAGTTGCCACAAATAAAAACTAGAGAAGAGAAGTTTATGACAAGGGACACAAGTAACATAATAAAGTTCAAAAAAGTTTTTTTAACAAAAACCGATTTTCTATTGTGACAACACTATATTGGGTTATAATTAAAAATTTATTGCATAAATAATGCAGTTGCGAGTGTCTAACCATTAATATGTTCAGAGCTTAGGCTCGGTAGGCACAGCGTGGTGTTCAGCAATGGCTTCATTAGCAACGGGTACAGGAGCATGAGGTTTTGCCAAGTTTCCTTCACGATCCAGACGTTCATGTTCCCTAGCAACCAGTGCTCTAAGCTCATCCTGGGGTTAAAAATATATATTGTAAAATACAAACATAATATAGCATACAATATTTCATATACAGGGTGACTGGTGAATTAGTATCAATATTTTAGGAGCATAATCGGTACATGATTCTCATTCGAATTATGTAAAAAAAATAGGTACTTAATTTTTGACCAAATTTACAAAAAAATTACTTTAAATAAATAAAGTGTGGACATATTTCCGCGGCGCGTGCGGCGTGGTGTTTGCCACCCGCAACCCCTGCCCCGCGGCTGATTAGTATTAGTAGGTTAGTCGGGCGAGCGCCGCCGTAAGGTTCGTCCATCTCTCCGCGCGCGCGCCCCTAGCGATCGATCTTACGCGTATACCTAATCTTTCGTGTGTGAGTGTGACCCTTCATTAGTAATTAGGTATGGCTTATCAATACAAAAATGCAGAATACTGTGAGTACTGTGAGTAGTAAAGTGACCCATTCGTGTTAAAGCGTGTGAAAGACAATATGCGTAAACGTGCCGAACTGTGTATCACACGAGCAGGAGCTCACTTTGGACATTTGTTAAGGTTAGTGTAGTTATGTAGGTAAATAGGTATTTAAATGATTGACAATCGTTGTAAATAAGTATGATTCCATTTTTAAATACGCCGGAAATACCAAGATAGGTAAACAGTTAATTTTTGTCCCAAGTTCATATCATTTACCTAGTCAACAAATTTGTTGCTTAAACGAGTGAAATATTTTGGTATTTTTGCCTGTTCTAAGCCAGGTTTAAAGTATGAAGGGGGATTGGATCATGCTTGTTTATCAAAGGTAGCCTGCTACCCTGTCAACACGCGGCGGCGTTTGGACGTAGGTAAAGTACCGCGCGATAACTAAATGTACCTAACTGTGTTGTGTCGTCAGCGCAGCTAGGGTGTCCACATGACGCGTAATTAATAACATAACTTTTGGTTAACTTTACTTAGAAGTTTATTAATATTTATGTTATATGTATTTTTTTTTGGTCATATATGGTCGTCAAATATCACGTCCTTAAGTATTGATACTAATTCACCAGTCACCCTGTATAAGTTAATATGTTGATCGACTGACTATCAAACAATACAAAGACTTGAATTTTGGGTAAGACTTCATTTCTTAATGTAGAAACACTAAAAATATTTCTGCCATACTTTGATATTAAGGGGAGATTTCTTACCCCTCCATCTTCAAGCATATTGAATTGTCTTAGAAATTGGAATAGAATGGGAAATAAACATAAAATGTATGTTATAATTTAAATATTGCACCGAAGAGCTAAGTACTCACTCCCCATCCAAGTTTATCCGCTAGCTCCATACAACCCTCATCACAGTCACCAAGTCTTGCAACATCCCGAATAGAAGTTCCATCCAGCTGTAGACCTTCACTCATAAGTCCCCAAAGCCGTAGTAAAGGAGACTTTACACCTGCCTTCTCACGATTTATGAGGAGCCTTGGACAACAATCTGGTACCCTGGAATATTTTTATTATTATTATTTAAGGAAATGGAACAAATAACTCTTGACAAAATATCTTATCTCTATTTCCATCCTAACAAAAACAAATCCCTAGTAAAGGACAAGACGCCATTCTTAAGGCTACTACGCTAACTGAAATATTTGCAGCTTTAATAGGTAACGAAAACAAAACACACACTGATACTGAATATATAAATAAAATTTTAAGTATACATACAATACTCTCATATAATAATTTAATAATTTATCCACACTTACATGTCAATCAATGATGCAAATGGCTGCACTTCTAGAGAGGAACCTAATATAATAAGCATGTCGCACTTCTGAAAGTCTTCCTGCAAGCAGTGTTGGAAACGTTCCGGCAGACTTTCACCGAAAAAGACTATATCTGGCTTTACAATACCAGGGCATTCAGTGCATATCGGAATCTGGTCTGCGAATATGATATCTGAAAGTGATATATGTTACAATATGAATTAATAAAATCAAAAACAATACTATTTACTGGTTTTCATTAATTCAATAAAGGTATTTTATAATTTTTAAATAAAAATTTTGATTTATGCATAGAAAAAAATTGTCTGTAATGTATTTAGTATATAAAGAGAATAGAAAATAGTATTTGGTTGCATCACCTTAATAATGTTCAAAACTTATTCAATTCAAAGTTTTTATAAGTGATTTCATGTTATATACAGAAATTATATATTCAATTTTGCATTATAAAATAATAAAAAATTTAGCTTAGCAGTTTCTTTTAAATTGAAATATGTATGTAGCCCCTCTACAAATATGACACCTAATGGTAAGCAGGCGGCATCTTGCGGGCCGGCAAGGCGAGGGCGGCTAGTGCAGAACCTTCTTCCCGACTGTACTGGCCGTCCTCGCGTTTGGACTCTACTACCACTTAACATCAGGTGGAGTAGAGTCATTTGCCCTCCCGGCAAATATAAAAAAAAAAAAGGCACTACCAACCTTGGGCACTAAGATGTAATGTGTAGGAACAAAATACAATAATAATAAGTGTATCTTACGTAGTTTGATTTGCTAAAATTGAAATAATATTGTGACATCAGATTGATAAAGCTATATGAGCTTGTCCTCATTAGAATTGCCACTTCTCAATACAAAAATTAATAAATATGTAATATTGTAAAATTATGATAAGTACATACCCTTGATAAATTGTAAAGAATATTCTTTACGACATTCCAAGCAATGTGATGTATAGAAAGTGCCGTGAGCCTCGACTATTTTATCCTCGGGTAGACCAGCACCTCTCTCTAGTGTATCAATGTTTTGTGTATAGTGGCGGAGCAGAAGACCTGTCAAAAAGATTATCTTCTTGTACTTAAATTATATACAATTAGTAATATTTAGTTTAATTATAGAAAAAAACACCTTATATTCTTAACTACATATATATTAATTGAATTACAAAAGTTTAATATACAAGATTTTAGACATACCTTTTTCATGTAAAAGTCTTATGAAATAATGAGATATTGTTGGTTTGAATTTTCCAGGAAACAGTTCTTTAGCCAATGTAAAGAATGGCTTTGGGTTTTGTCGAAAAAAGTTAATTTCAAAAATGGCCTGTGGCTCAGGTAAGTTATATTTCTGTAAATTGTGATACAATCCTGTGTGTGGACTTCGAAAATCAGGTATACCGGCAGCTGTAATGTAAAAAATAATTAACAATATGTATGAGATGTCTATATTTTACATAGTATTCGAATTAAGAAACAGTCACTTACATGTTGAAATTCCAGCTCCGGCTAAAGTTATAATATTTCGGCATCTTACGTTTTTTATCCATTTTGCAACGCCATCAAGAGTTACTTCATCTAATACCTTTTCAATTGAGTCAGAAAGATCTGGGGGTTCATAGAAACCTAACTTCGAAGCTAAAAATCTTCGAATTGAATCCACTTCCAAGTCTCGAATCGGTATCGGTATTGGCGGGACGGCTCCGTCCTGAATGCCATCATCTATAATAATATTATTAAATTACATATTAATTTTCTTTACACACATTTCAATGATAAAATTATCGCAAGCTCACCGTCACTTTTTCCGGGAGGTGAATTTGCAGACATTTTACGCGAAAAACAGATATTGCGACTCCAAACCTTTGTCCAAAATCGACACGGTCGTTTTGACAGATAAATGATGCGCATTCTTGAAAATAGCTATGCGGTAAACAGAATATTTAACGAGTGCGATATCCGCCTTATGTAACTTTATAAAGTACAATATACGCAACAGTGTTTTCGTTATTTATATAAGTATATACATATTGTAAGACTCATATGTACAATTATAATAATATAACATATAACATTTATATTTAACAATATAAAATTAGGAATCATAGCTAGCTCTATAAATGCTTCCAACAGGCAATTAAACCTAAAATACATTTAAGAAGTATGATAAACATATTTTTAAGATTTTAGAAAATTTATACTATGTATTTCAATTATTATATGTTCACCGTGAGGTACCGGCAAAATATAATAGTTAATTCTTTCTTATGGCGGCTATACACGGCAATGACATATCGTTGCGATTTATCTGTGCAGTCCGTTTGCGGAGTTTTATCGAACGTGTGTGGTGTGTGATGATGTGTGATGATTATTTTATTACATGAAACGCACCACACATTTTTCATGAAAAAGCATATATATACTTTTAGTTTGTAGGTGTATTTTAATATAACAAGTTTATTTTCAATTTATGAAACAAAAAACTATAATTACATACAAACACTTTATATTTATTTATTTAATCAGTAATTATTTTTGTAAAAATAGTACATATTATAAGAAAATCGAAACACAAAGAAATATACGAGTTCAATGATACTAATTGTTGAAAATCCAACTAGTATGCCGCAAAAACCACCGACATTACCTGCAAAATAAAAATATATAAATTAGTAAAATTAACTACTTATCCCGTCGAGGTGAGATGATCCTTTGAAATTGAAGTGAAACTAATAATGACATCTACTTTATGTTTTTTGTAAACGTAGCGCCCAATATCCATTTTAAAAAAATATTATGGCAGAGTAAGTAAAGGAAAAAAGCAAATATTATGTGACTTTGATCTAAAGTAAGATCGAAAAAGACCTTTGGTAACTTTTTTTCTAGTATGACAATTGGAAAGATTGTTATATCTATGGCTTTACATATCGCGATATTTAGTGTTCTTTACTAAGAATTTTTATTTATTGGCGCGACCCGGAATTTGAAAGGAGAATTACAGGACACTAAGGCTAATATAACTACATATTAATGATATTTATACAAACTATGTACGGATAGAGTTTACTTACTAACGATTTCGAACCAGTAAAAAATTATATCCAGCCGGTTCAAAACGCTATGAGTTGTTGCTTGATATATACAAAGCAATGTTTTACTCGTCATATTTAAGTCATCTCTGAAAAAACGTTAAGTCAATAAAATAAAAAATTAAAAAATAATAATATTCGGCTTTACCTATAACTGTTTTCAGGCGGTGATTAATTATCGTTTTATCCATTTTTAAGGACATTTTAGACAAACATCAAGAGGGGAATCCTTTTCCTGCATAAGAAATAAGAATGTCGCAAGGCGTGATAAGCGATTCGCTTATGGCCATTGTTGTTAGCTACTTAGTAAGCGCGTATGGACGTGATCAGGCTGAGTTCTAATTCTACTAACAACTTTATCGCACCGTGTGTTCGAATATATCGAATAGCCACCGTAATCGTTATAAATTAGTAGAATTATCTCCCAGTTGTGATTTAACTGATACTTATTTTTGTTAAGAATAGCATTGGGAACGTATTGTAACCGTTA
Source organism: Nymphalis urticae (assembly GCA_905147175.2). NCBI lineage: Eukaryota > Metazoa > Arthropoda > Insecta > Lepidoptera > Nymphalidae > Nymphalis > Nymphalis urticae. Next base: position 3,563,225 of record LR990002.1, read on the forward strand.
TACGACGTTATGAGTTTTGAGTATAAAGCTAACTTATCATTCATGTTATGTTTGAGTTATGTTGGTTATTATTTTTTAATTTTGAAAAATAGATCAAACTGCACATGTAACAGCTTATTGTTCAAATATTTTTTTTATATATAGCACATTTTACGTAGGCAGAAAATATTTATTTAAAAATAATCGTAGCAAATATTTAACTAAGTAATATAAATTTCCAATATTTTCATTATCAATTCAATTTATATGAAAGAAACTTACAAGAAATAATTAGTGAATTCTTTATTTCTATTAGCTACCCAAGAAAGAGGTATCTTAGATTGCTTCGTATAGTGCTGGGTCAGTTCACAGTCCGGTAGGCATTCGTCACAGTAGAGAGCGTCCTGGATTTCCGCTTCAAGACCTTCAGTACTAACAGCGTCCTTTGGGTACAGGTATAAAAGTTTTTCTAAAAAAAAATCATTAAATATGTGATATATTCAAAGTGTGTATCATTTGTACCTATTACAATAAACTATGAAGCTACTGGCATCTGCATTCTGCGTATGATGCCGCCTAAGAACCTTGTGGTGTGGTAAGAATGTAAAATCGAAGTGCTGTATAGTTCAGGTGAAATTTTAGAGGAATTTACCAATTGGTTGCAATCGATACACAAGAATAATTTTACCTTACTTAGTTACGTAGTAGTACTAGTTGGTATAAAGATTGAATGTCTAAGGCTAAAATCTGATGGAAAAGAAGCACTGAGATGTTACCTTGCATGGCCTTGACATATATGACTGCTCTTTTATTTTTCTTGCTTTCAAGCATCAACGCTTCAAAGGTTTGTGGAATTTAAATTGAGATTAAGAAGACTATCATTTTAATGTGAGGTACTAACTTTAGTATAAATTATGTTATGTTTAAAAAAATCAAGCTGTAAAACTGTATTTGAAATCACATCTCTTTGGTGATTGATCGATCAAGTTGTCTCCAATTGGCTGCGGAGTAGTTGCTTTCATATCAAATACTCTTTGATATGAAAGCAACGACAACGAAATTGCCTATAAAGTATATTGTAATTGTTTTTTAAGTATCATCTTTTTTTGTAAAATTTTATAATGCCGGTTTTAGAATAGAGAGAGTTGTAAAAAGAACATTCTTCTTACTCGTGAAAGGTTGAAATCCGACATACCGTGATACGCTTATTTGATGCGTGTATGTTTTTAATATTATTGTTAATTTAAATCGCAAATCACTTTTGGACATTTCACGTTCGTTCGTCGTCTATTAATAAAATGTAGAGGTGGTAAATAGGGAAAAATAATACCTTTATATTTATTTAAACATCTGAGATCATCCAACGTGCAAATCGGATGGACGCTCCGTTTCGTTGGAAAGAAGTAAGGTGTGCATTTACAAAGAGATTGAATTGTTCTTATACGACATTTAACTATACAGGAGCTATATGAATACAAGTCGTTGTATTGGTCCTTCCTTTCGTTGCGAAATAGACATTTTCTCTGAAAAAAAGCAAAAAAATTGGTGTCTTTGCCTATTTTGTGAAATATCCATTAAAGAAATCTATTGCTCTTAAAGGGTTAAGTTAAATAGTAATTACAACTTAAAGATGTATACATACAGACATTGCAATGCATATGACATATTTTTTTAATAGTGCTGCTCTTTCCTCTAGTACTTTCTGACTTTAATAAGTAAGTAACACCTGTGAATGGCCCACTGCTGAGCTAAGGCTTCGTCTCCTTATATGAGGAGAAAGTTTGGAGCTTATTCAACTACTCTGCTCTAATGTGGGTTAGTGGAATACACATGTGGCAGATTTCAGTGTCTAATACTCATGCAGGTTTGTTCACAATGTTTTTTTTCACCGTCAAGCACGAAATGAATTGTAAGCACAAATTAAGCACATGAAAATTCAGTGGTGCTTGCCCGGGTTTGAATCCACGATCATCGGTTAAGATTCACGCGTTCTTACCTCTAGGCTATTTCGGCTCTTTGACTTTAATCTGTTAATTCAACTTTTTGACCCGTTAAAACGCGTAACAGATCAATGTGTCTTTCTTCGAAAAAAACTTTTTTTTTTAAATATTTTCTGGAAGAAGCCGCGGTGAGTCGTGCTAAGTACCTAACATGAAGTCGCAAGTCAACGAAAAATATTACGTTAAATAATTGTCTGCCTGCTCATTAACATACATACGCCAGGGATAATGTCTGCATAATTTTTTTACAAAAAAAATCTTGAAATATTCCTCGCTAACTTTACTATAAATAAAGACAATCTCATTGCCATTTCTTAATTTGAAATATTTACTATAAATAAAACATATTTTATTGTCTTGGAAGTAGAGTTTTGTAAGCCCGTCTACCCAGACGGGTTGGTACCTCACACCCATCGAATATTCTATAGCTAAACAGCAATTCTCAATATTGTTGTGTTTAGTTTGAAGAGTGAGTGAGGCAGCGTAATTTTACTCTGTTGAGACCTGCATCATAAGAAGATGCTGTATAAAAAAAGTATTGACCGTTTTTTCAGGATATTTTCGGACTTCCTTAGTTGCAATCTGTTTTATAGAGCGTATCTCGAAAAATACGGCCTGATCGGGTTGAGCTATGCGCTGTGTGACGCGACCCCCAGTGGGGTCTGCGAAATGGGTCGGATCGAATATTAGCACCTGCAATTAAATGTATATTGTTAAAGGCATTTTCTTTGATATAAATATAAAAATTATAAGGACAAACATATGATTCTTAGAATTAGTACTCATTTTCATATAAAAATATAAAAAAGCATGTAAATAACTATTATATTATTACTTGTGTCTTGTGTCTTTTGTATGATTGAGTTTTTGGCGAAGAATCTCTGCAAACGTCATTCCGAACCGACGATAGCTTCATGTTCAATAATTAATCTTATGAAATGTCAAATGAAGATGACAAAAGTGCTCGTAAGACATGAATAAATAAAATAACTGTGGTCACTCGAATTATTGGGTCATAAAAAATCGTTAAAATATATATTGCAAAGCAAAAGTAAGCCAAAGTTGCTTTGGTGTTTTAGTATTTAATAATTTTGTCGATGTCAATAAAAAAATCTTGTGAGATAGATAGCTTAGGTGCAAAAAGCGAAAAACTATATAAACAGAGGTTTCTTTGCTTATTTATTTCTGTTACTTTTAAATTTTTTTGAAGCGAAGACCGAATACAATGTGATTTTATTTTATTTAAAATTTTTCGATAACGATTATCGAGAAAAATTATTTAAACTCTAATGAGTCCAGTTTAAAAAATATAACCACACGTTAATCTGAATAGTTATTGGTTGGTGACAGGCGATGACGCAGAAGGCGACCAATAGGCATTCAGATATTATTTAATCTGACGTTTCATAGCAGTTCGTCAATGTTTATACCAGGTTACATGTTTTTTTTTTATGAAACTCACCTCAAATCCAACCATGTTATAGAGGGTATACGTATAGTCTTCTACCATTGTGTCTAGTATAACGTTGAGTCCATTCAACTTTCCAGGTTCGTGTTGTCTTTTAACTGTGTAAATGAAATTGTCGAACCTATGCAAAATAAGTATAGAAGTCAAGTACATATTCCTATCAATTTAAATATATATATCCTGAATAAGAATTCTAGACAGTCTAAAGCCACGCCGCTGTTATTGATGTCCATAAGCCAAAAATATGAATATTGAACTGAATTTCAGTCTCAGTAAGGCTAGGTAGTTGGGCTGCTCAGTGTGCATTTTCGTTAAAAACGGAATTAAGTTTAACAATCTTAATCATAGTAAAGTTTAAAATAAACGCAATTAAAAACATATAAGCAATTAAGAACATGGTTTAAATATAATTTATACAATTTTCATGTTCTACATAAGTCATTTATCAATGTTAAATTCAACTAAAATCTTCGAAACTAATATAACTATAATATTTCATATGCATTTGTTGATATTTATAAAAAAAACATATTTAAATTTTAACGAACCTGTCAGTAGCGTCCAGACCTAGAACAAGGTTAAAAGTGCAGCAATGTCCTCGTACAGTACGATGAACGAAAAATATTTTTTTACAATCAATTATATCACCGGACCACGAACACCGTATCAATAATTCTTCACACGGAGGTGAAAGCTGAAACGATGAGTTCAATCTTATTGTACTTGCGAATAATCAGATAGATATTTTGGTGTATCATTAAAAATTCGAAGTAATTGTCTAGTGATTTCGATAAGGCTTCAAGCACTTGCTAAATGCTAAAAACACTTTTTCAACATTTAAAACTGTAACTCGACTCTCATTCATCAAATCCTGGGCACAGTAGCATTGCATCATTCGTAGTTTTGTAACATTGATATGTTTTCTATACACATTAAACTTAAAATGATATAAACACACCATCTCTATTCCACCTTAGGCAACATTTACATTACAATTCATTTAATACTTTGGAATACATTACATTAATTGAACGATATATTCTCACACTAGTAAACACTTCCTAGCCTAGGGCGGATAGCAAAATAATATTTCAAAGAATTATAACAATAAATCATTAATTGGAACTAGTCAATATTTCTACCTCGTAGCCACGATCTTGCCAATGAGCCATTGTTTATAAAATTTCTTTCTAAAGCATCGTATTAAGCTGGAGGCTATTTCTGCATCATCGATCCAGACTTATTAATCTCTGCTTTAAAATTACCGCAGTTATCTCTTACGCAGTAACTCGAATGCAAATTATTTTCACTTTACGAACATATTTGGTTTAATGGCTTTGATTAATATTGCAACATTTATAGTGCAAACCGAAATACTCCCGGTATTGCTTGGCGGTAAAAAAACTGATAAATGAAGCTAGCCCAAGATAATGAGACATAAGAATCCGTAACAACCTGTGAATGTCCAACTGCTGGACTAAAGGCCTCCTCTCCTTTTTTGAGGAAAAGGTTTGGAGCTTATTCCACCACGCTGCTCCAGTGCGGGTTGGTAGAATACACATGGGGCAGAATTTCAGTGAAATGAGACATATGCAGGTTTCCTCACGATGTTTTCCTTCACCGTAAAGCACGAGATGAATTATTATGAAATTCGGGAAATTCTACATAAGAATCGTTTAAACACTCGTATATGAAATTGATTTAGTATAACTTTTTAATATAATAATAATAAATTTATTTATTATTATTATATGAAATATGTGATTAACTATTTTGATTGTATTGTCAATCTTTAGAGTTCTGTAAGAACAAACTCGAAACTTACCGCAGAACACGATCGTGAAATGTAAGCTGATATGCGATATTGAATCTAATAATCATATAATTTAAAGGATATGCTCATTAAAATACCATATCTACTGCTGGTAAGTCTTTTGGAAACGTGCTGTTAGTTAGAATATAATCAAACCTCTTGCATCAATTTAATGATGTTATGACTATCGCCAAGGTGTTGAACGAAGGAAAAAAGTATAGGGTGGACATGTATGGATTTATTATACGAGTAGTCCAATAGTCGTCCGAGCTGCTTGCAGAACCATTCCACTTGTTCTATGGATTCGTTGTTCGGTGCCAGTTTCCTGTAACTTTAAAATAAATAAAAATGTATATCCAAGCTTAAGATATTCATTATTAAAACTATGTATATGTTAATCTGTATCTAATAATAAATTACGAGTATCAGATACAGACACAGATAACATATAATTAATGTATGATACATCATCTAAGTAGATTTGTATGAAGCTTTCATTGGAAGGTTTTCTGTTCGATGTGGTTGAAACGAATTCAATTAGCTATTAGTGTGTTAGTAAGTTGATGCTTTTATCTACGCTGTTAAAAAGAAATAATTTAAATTATATTTTTATAAAAATATGACGTCTAAATAAACCAAATGAGTCTATATTAAAGAGGTTTACTAGCTATTGAAGGGTTTTTCAAACCAATTCCTATTTATTAGCACTAGTCACCATAAGCTACGTCACAGATAAACTATAGAGTAATCAATAAAGTTTTATAAAATGTTAACCTATGCCTGGATTTTTCATATTAATACGCATACATGTTATTATTAAAAAAAGGCTCCTACTTTGTTTTCACATATCTTTGAAGCGCTTTCTTGCTTATTCTGTTGAAGTTGCAAAGACTGATTGCGGGAAATTCTACATTCGATATCGGATACGTCGTTGATTCCATGGTAACAATAAGTGGTTTAGCGAGATTGTCAAACCAGAGGTACTGGAGGAAGTAGAATATGCTTCCAAACATCACACAGAACAGGGCTATTCGAAGCAGCCTGAAATAAATGACTAAATGATAGTACATATTATGCTTCGTTGAATGTTGATGAATGTTGAACGTTAAATTAAAAAAAAAACATTTATTTGATTTGCACTTTGACAATAATAGAGCTGGAAAGTATTAATCCTAGATCATTCATTAAACTTTACTATGTTATTACATTATGTAGAGCATAATCATAATTAGTAAAGTAATAATAACAATAATGTCCTCCAGACCGATTTCGGCCACGGCGCCTAATCTAAAGAGAGATTAGTCAACTGCGTAGGAGATATAAGTGCACAAGTGTGTGCACAAACAAGTGTACTCTCTATTCCCTAACTCTCATAATCCGATGGACGGCATTCGACACGACCGGAAAGGGTTTCAGTCGACAGGCGAAGCACTTTTTCGAAGCACGGGAGTGTATACACTTCCAACTTTTATTGGCCTTTTACTGGCCCGACCTAGGATTTGAACCCAGTACTACCTGGTCTGCGACATTCCATGTAGCTATTAGACCAACGAGGCAGTAAAGTAATATTATTATTATTATATAACATACTTTTAAGATGCCAAATTTCACGAAACGATGAACGATGCCAAATTCACGTAATAAGTTGGTTGAAACAAAATGCTCGAGAACTGCAAACCAGGACTCTCGCCCAGCAAGCACTGATTCGCAGGTGGGAGGAGGATCTGAGGTCCCCATCAGCAGGCTTGGTGACAGTGGAGGCGATCCGTCCCCACTTGAGTCGCTTGGTAACGAGAAAAGGCGGCACACTGACCTTCAGACTAACTCAGGTGCTTACTGGACATGGGTGCTTCGGTAAGTACCTGCACGGAATAGTCAGGCGGGAGGTAACGTCCACCTGCCACGAGTGTGGTGCACCAACGGACACGGCATGCCACACTCTGATGGAGTGTGCCGCTTGGGGGCCTCAGCACCTTTTCCTGGCGTCTTTTATCGGCGGAGACCTTTCGATGCCGAGCGTGATAAATGCCATGCTTGGTAGAGAGAGATGCTGGAAGGAGATGATCTCCTTCTGCGAAAATGTCATGTCGCAGAAAAGGAGACGTCGAAGATGGTCGAGAAGGTAAGCATAATGAGAAAACCATGAATGAATGTCTAATTCTCCTCCAAACGAGACGCCCAGGTCCAGCAGTGGCATTTTTACAGGCTAATTTTTACTTTACGTTACATACCTTTCCTTGTAGCCTATTTTAGGATCGAATATTTTAGAAACACCAGCAAGAGAGCAGTTCATAGCATATTCCTTAAACGTCTTCCTAGTAATTCTTCTCAAAATTAATTCTAGGCTCATGTTCCTCGCTCTCGGCCTATAAAGCCTCATTCTGTAGTCGCGCCACCACATTGTATTGTTTCTTTTCATTATAGACATATAAAAACTTTATTGCACTCAATTATTAAAATTACAAGCTTTATGGATAAATAGAAAAATTATTTGCTCGCTCGCTCGCTCGTTAATAATTCGCTAATAGCGATCTCATACAGGTAAACTCGGGCGGGAGACTTGCCAAACAGAGAAAGTATTGCTATTATATATGTATGTAGTTTTAACAATTATTTAATGTCGCTTGCTTTATAGAACGGAACAGAATTATCTCCAACACCAAAATAATACCAGGATCGTGTGACACGTTATTATATACTTTCGAAAGTGATAGAGAATTAATGTACTCAGGGTTCTGTACAACTATTTTTATTTTATTTATTTTCAATATAAATAACACAGATCAAATGATTAATAAGTACAGTGTGATACGTCATTAATAGTATTATTAATTGAAACACTAATGGACACGACATTCAACTTGATTTAATAAAAAAAAATATAAATAACAAAACTTAAATACTGCTGCTTATTAAGTTTCATTAAAAAATCTTGAAGCTCACCTTCAAATTTTGTAGTTTCACCCCTTAACAGTTCAAGGGTCTTTCATGTGGGGTCCTGACCCTGGTCCCACACGAGGGACTTGAGAAAGGGTTAATTATTAATCTATTATAAAATAAATGTCTCATTGTTTGACAAAAGTTTTTTAATCTATAATGATAATGATTGATTCAATTACGAATTAAAATCGATATGCAGATTTACTAGTCTAAGGATTAAGGATATTGTGTAATAAGTTATAAGACAGTTTAATATAAATAACTAAAGAAATTTACCAATTAATAAGAATCACAAAACATCCTTTAGAAGGGAGAACGACACCGTTCAAATACATTGTAAGCTGAAAAACTTGGCGAGAGTCGACGAGCCCAAAGGAGGCAACTTGGACAAGTTGATAAAAATTGTAAGTCTAATATGACATAAATATGTTGGAATATGTTTATCGATACGGATTCCTAAGTGTTTAAATCGCCTGCTTTCAGCCATTAGATCAACATGCTCATTAAAAATGGTATCGACGGATAATTATATACACGCTATGGTGTGTTTTAACATTGAAATATAATTTTACTTGACTAGAGATTGTTTGTAGACTTTGCTTTGTATCTTTACCGATTAGTGCAATAATATTTTTAATTAAAACACTAAAGCTTAATTTATCATGTTTAAATAATTGAGTTCTATAATGCATATGAATTAATTTATTTGTTTTTGTATCTTATACCGGTAGAGCTTTGGGCAAGCTCGTCTGGGTAGGTACACCCACTCATCAGATTTTCTATCGCAAAACAGTACTTGGTATTCTTGTGTTCCGGTTTGAAGGGTGAGTGAGCAAGCACATGGGACAAAACATCTTAGTTTTCAAGGTTGGTGGCGCATTGGCGATGTAAGCAATGGTTAACATTTCTAGCAATGCCAATGTCTATGGGCGTTGATGACGACTTACCCTCAGGTGATCCATTTGCTCGTCCGTCTACCTCTTCTATAAAAAAAGATTTTGTTAATCCCTGACGTAAAATGGGGGGTATTATAAGTTTAATGTGCATCATCCCGTCTGTGGCATCATAGCTTTCAAAGGAATACACTGATTTTGATGCGGTTTTTCTGTTTGAAACCTGATGAGGTCGAGATGGTTATTAGCTATAAATTATGAAATATAAAGTTCAGTCATTTCCATCAAGATCATCAGCACATTTCCTACTACACAAAAGGGTCGTAATAACATTCACAAGTCCGATTTGATATTGCGGTACCCCGAAGCGATGACGCTTGTGTTAATATGTTACTGGGTACTAGTAATAAAGTTAAAGGTCCAACAAACATTTTTTGTGTCGGCTATTTAAATTTTTAATTTATTATTAGTTATTGTTAATTGTTTTAGTTAGTGGTCCATATTATTGTAATAACCTATAAATGGCTTAATGAAAATTTTGACATTCCTTCTAAGCCATTTTTTGCTAAATTACTTTGCTAATTTTTGACATTAATACATTTTGCAAATTATAATAATATATTTTTTAATAATAGGTTATCAATTTACATTTGTTTTTATTTAAAAGTAAATAAATTAGGTATAGATAGATGCTTTCTTAATTTGATGATCATGATAAAAGTAAAGCTAAAGCAAGACAGACACTTAACATGTTTTGTAAAACAATTTAAGTTAGTAGTAAGCTGTCTTAAATCGTACAATTACAACCTGATATTTCATTTAAAAAGTAAAATAAAGCAGCGGGCAGACAGTAGATAGCACTCATAAAAAAATAAAAAATACGCTTAGACGCATCATAAGAAATTACATTCGAATTCAACGTTCCAAGCTTATTATTAAGGCGGTAAAAATAAAAGATAACTAATACTTAGCAAGGAGCCTTGATACTGCTTTTTAAGGCATCATTACACGATTGGCACTACGTTGTTATTTAAGCAGCGGCTATACATGACTTCAAATGCAAGATCATAACGAATAATTATCTTCCAGCGATACGTCGGCCATGTTTAATGGCAGCCAATCAATACAATGATGCACCTAGGTAGAACGGACGTGTTATTACGTTTACATATGTACAAGTTATCTGGTACGAGAACACAAATACATAGAACCGTGTCTTTGGCTGTATAGTCTCGAGCTTGCGTCTGTAAATGCTTTATGGTTATAAAATAAAGAAATTGTTTATAGACATTTTTGTAAAAATGCTTATAATATTTTTCGCCGGTTTTGCTTTGTTTATCTGGATAACTATTATATATATACTACTAACTTATTCGTTACTATATATCCGTTACACATTTGTACTCTATATTACACCGTGCCAGTTTGAAGGGTGAGTGAGCCAGTGTAATTACAGACACGAGGGATAGGACTTCTTTGATCTTATGAAGTGTTTTATATTAGCACTTACCACAAACTGGCTCATTTGTCCGTATGCCGTACCAAATTAAAAAAAAGTAGCGGACACATTATATATAAAGGTATATGTTTATAAAGACAATATATCTACTAAAAGTACATAAATTGTGTCCTGACTCAATCGGTTGGGTGTATACTTACTTTGTATTTCTAAAAACGAGCTCTTTCGTTTGAAATTGCACTTGAAAATGATTTTATAAATAAAATTATTTATATAAGTAACATCTCATTTTTTTAAATATTAAATTATCGGACAATCATGTATCGTTTGTATGTTCATGTATGTTTATGTATGTTATGTTATATGGACAACTATTTAAAACGTAGTAATTGTCTATGCATTCACTTTAATCTCTATGATTAGATCTATATTTATGTATATATTATTACGTAATAGGTACCTATACAATTTGACACTAGTTTCGAATTTTTCGTACGTCTTTTTTTATTATTATATCCATAATTTGTTTATTTATAACACCAAAACTCGTCGACAGCTACCAAACAAAAAAATGAAAATCGATCGATAAACGGAAGAGAATAAGGTACTGTAAGGACTATTCTTTAAGAACAAACTCGAAACTCACCGCAGTAAACGATCGTGAAATGTCAGAAAATGATATGCAACATTGATTACAATAACTATAACATTTGAAGAACACAAGCATCAAAATAGTGTATCACCATATGTCGGTTGTCAACATTTCACGTGTGAGTAATGTAAGATACATATCTTACAGATTTTATTTGAAATCATTTTATTTCATTTCATTGCATCTTCATTTTAGGCAGTTCTCAATGCGTGTTATTCGGAAGTGCAGAAATAAGTTACATTCATTATTAAGTTCATAAAAGTTGACTAAAATTTTCAACACTAGCTATTTAGATAGGTAATTAAAATTAGATAAGAGAGGATTATTTTTAAGCTATATTTAATTATTATTTTTTAGCAATTATTTAATAAATATTCGGCTATTATTGTTATTAACAAGAGTGCTAGAATTAGGTACTGGTAGTATTTGTCATGAAAGTTCTAGATCTTCTTATGCTGCTGACGTATAATCTAAGTACACTTTCATTTTATACACATGTAAGCAATATTATTTAGTCGACTTTTAGGTATTTAAGAAAGTAGTAAGTTATAAATATTTAATTTAAGAGTTTTATTAACAACTATGACCTAGCGTTATGATAACGACGCGAACATTTACGATCTTATTGATTAATTTTGATATTGTTTAAATAAAATATGTTCGTCTTCTTCACTCTTAAGACTAGCTTAGTTAGAAGAAAGGAAAAAAGGCACTAATTAAATATGCCTAATTTTTAATAAGCTATGTGCGGCACCGGCCCTGTCCTTTGATCAGCGTAGAGCGGGGTGGTTTTTCAGCACCCTTTGATCGACGCTTTCACTTCACATGAGTTGCATTTCAGGTATTGTTATATAAATAATAATTAAAAAACCACATTTATAAAAATCGAAGAACACTTATGTACTCCTGAAAATTGTATTTGAAATTTTTGCGTCCCTCGCTACCTGGCGCCTATAACGAACGCTCCTCTCGCTCTACCCCAGGGCTGCCGCTAGCTATGTGTAGTTAATATATGTTTTTTATATAAGCTTGAAAAAATCGTTACTATTTATTAAAGATTTGCTAGCGGTTGATACATAAATCATAATAAATCATGTACTAAAACTAGAAACATTATACACCAATGAATGCAAACACTGCTTGCATCATGTTTACAGTTTCATAAAAGTATTAAAGTGACTAATAAGTTACAACAACAGCAAGCGAAAAAAATAAATGTGACAAAAATAGGATATTGCGGTATATAAACAAAAAAACATTTGATTATAACTTTAAAAAATGTCCGAATTTGTACATTTATTTAAAACTAATTCTTATTAATATTTAATTGTATGATGAAGTGTCGTGGTTTTTATGTAATAACATTGTTACAAACTTTTATTTGTTCTTTGTTTTGGTTCTGTTAATAAATCTACATACGGACTTACTTACAGTTCAGAAAAAATAATAAACAGTTATTTTAAAAATTAAAAAATTACTTACTATTCACACTCAACATTTTAGAAGCCAGTATTTTGTATATTTTTTTTAATGTATATTTATATTTTTTATAATACTAAATGGAGCACGGACATACAAAAGGGTAGTTAAAAAAACAGGTCAGCCATCATACGTTACTTTTTACTCGACTAAATTTCATTGAACCAGTTAAATTTTAAGGTTTTTGCTATACAGTGCACGTTTTAAATCCCTTTGCTGCGGTGTCTTTGAAAATGAAATGACTATCAAAGTAATCACATTATCAAGTACGGATAAAAAGTGTTTAATTTCCAGTGATTTAAATATACTTTTAAACGCTTGCAATTATTTTGACCAACAGTTGCCCGTAGATGCGTCTTGACGATATTTCAAATCCTAATGTTTTAAGTTGTCACAGATTATATTTAAAAAAAAACCACGCGACCGAATGCGACCACAAAACTAAAAAAACTAAAGACAGAAAGTATGTATTATATTGTTTAATTGTTTATGTAAGAGTATATATGTAAGCCACTACGCCTGGTTAGAACGCGTGAATCTTAACCGATGATCGTGGGTTCAAACCCGGGTAAGCACCACTGAATTTTCATGTGCTTAATTTGTGTTTATAATCATCTCGTGCTCGACGGTGAAGGAAAACATCGTGAGGAACTTGCATGTGTCTAATTTTATTGAAATTATGCCTTATGTGTATTCTATCATTGAATCATTGAAGCAGCGTGGTGGAATAAGCTCCAAACCTCCTTAAAAGGGAGAGGAGGCCTTAGTCCAGCAGTGGGAAATTAACAGGCTATTACCGTTACTGTTAAGCGTATATGCGCATACGTGCATTCTCTATTATCTCGCTTTAATAGTTGGATATCTGATGCCATTCTGGTAACCTTTTACGTGCTGTCCGAGGCACGGAAGCACTGCCAATATGTATGGATTTCTGAACCAAACAAAAGTCACATTTTCTTCACAATATTTAAAACTTTAAAAAAAAGCAAAAATTAATTGATTGCTGAATAAAAAATATACTTAAAGCGCTAAAAACGCTTAAAGTTAAGCATTCATTTGTTAAAAAAAATGTACAAATTAGTCATTTGTGTTTGATTGCGTTAATGTGATGAGTGTGAAGTGCTTATTTACTTATTTATAGCTTTGAGTCTCTAATAGACATTAAATTCAATGCATATTAGTTAAACGAGACGCCTTTACCACCATGTTGTTTAAAACAACCAAATAAATCACTTCGACGCTAATGACTTGCTTATTTATTTTTGTACTGGCAACATTAGCACGGCGTATAGTCATTTTATATATTCCAAGCAAATTAAATGTCTAGAGGAGCAATTCTACTAATCTATAGCAATTACGATACGTTCCCGATTCAATTCCAATCCAACTTTATTTTAATTTCTATTCTATATTTATTCGAATCGGAACCGAACCGATATAATGTTAACATATACCGTTGTGAAAACCAAACTTAATTGTTAGCCTTCATGCCAATAGTCGGTAATTAAATTAAAGAATAGGAAATCAGATAAATGCCAACGATTACGCTTCAATTCGATTGCGATAAGTGATAATTTGTTAGTAGAATTGGTCCCCAGTAGACTTGGTCGTCAGTTACAATTCAATTGAGGTTTACTTATGTGAGGAATAGAATCAGGAAAGTATCGTTACCGTTATAAATTAGTTTAATTTACCCTCTGTACATTTGATGTCTGGTTATCGGCTAAAAAATAGATTTTTTAAAAACCTAATGAAACGGTTTAGTTTTGTCGAAATCGAACCATTGTTTTTTTTATCATTGAATTAAATTTTGTTTTTTTATAGAATAGGAAAGCGGACGAGCATATGGGCCACCTGATGGTAAGTGGTCACCAAACGCTCTTAGACATTGGCTCTGCAAGAAATGTTACCCATCGCTTACATCGCCAATGCGCCACCAACCTTGGGAACTAAGATGTTATGTCCCTTGTGCCTGTAATTACACTGGCACACTCACCCTTCAAACCGGAACACAACAATATCAAGTACTGCTATTTTGCGGTAGAATATCTGATGAGTCGGTGGTACCTACCCAGACGAGCTTGCACAAAGCTCTACCACCAGTTATCTTCTTTTGTAATAATAATTTCTTCTGTACGGATGGATCTTGTTATGATACCCTGAATGCGTTAACATTTTAAAAGGGTGGGTGCCGCAGCGGAATATGCTTGTGTGAACAAGCAGCACTATTCGCCTCTAATTCCAAATTATATCTTTATACTTAGTAATAATAAAAACATTTTTGTATAATGATGACTGAAAACTAGGTAAATTTTTTGCTCAAAGAATCTGAGGAAATCAGATATTTGACGGAGATATACCGCTACATACCACGCCACCATTCCATGTGGGTACAGTAAACTTTTTTAAGTAAGAATCTGGTGTCTGTCTGGTGTATTGGGCAAAGGCCTGAAATATTTAAGTCTGTGTAAAGTAGTATATCACTTATCTTTTAAACTTTAATATTATCAACAACAACTGTAACATTTCGAATATTAAACATGTAGTAGTAAAGAAAGCCGAGATGGCCCAGTAGTAAGAACGCGTGAATCTTAACCGATGATCGTGGGTTCAAATCCGGGCAAGCACCACTGCATGTGTCTAATTTCACTGAAATTCTGTCACATGTGTATTCCACTAACCCGCATTGGAGCAGCGTGGTGGAATAAGCTCCAAACCTTCTCAAATGGGAGAGGAGGCCTTTAGCCCAGCAGTGGGACACTCACAGGCTGTTACGGTATTAGTAAAGAAATTTATAATATATCTGTGGTCTATTGTAACTATATTATATACCAGTGTATTTTTTAGGAAATGTTAAGTTATGTTAAATAACTGGCTGAGTAAATCCAATCTATATTACGGGCACAAGGGACATAACATATAACATACAGGCTCCACTCTAACGTTGGCATTGCATTGATGCTATAAGTAATGGTATAGTTCTTAGTGGCAGCGTGTATTGGTAATAGTGACCGCTTAGATTTATACGTTTGCCTACAAAAAAAAACAAATTCAAGATGGCGGTATAAATTAAATAATAAGCCTATATTAAAAAAAAGGAAAATTGTTTATTAAAGTATGTGTAACACATTCAAAGTTGAATGTTTTTTGGTCAGCATCCCATTTTAGAGAGACGTGTTCAGTTTCTTTTGTTTTATTATGTCGTGATAATATCCAGTCTGTATTTCGAAATGTCTCCATCCTATTATTAATGAACTAATTTATAATTGTCACCAGTGATGCGTGAATCGTATAGTTCATTAGTATCACGATTAGTCGATGGTAATCAAGCAGATGAAGTAAACACGAGGGTTTTGATCTCAGCTGATTTAATCTGGAACATTATTAGTTTATTAGATTCAATTCATTATAAATTTTGGAACCCCACTAATAAGTTTCATTGCCTAATAAACGGGGTGTTGTAGAAATTATTAATTTTTTTTTTTTTTTTTCAGCCTTTTGCCGTCCACTGCTGGACGAAAGCCTCCCCCATAGAACGCCAACCATCCCGATCTTGGGCAGTCCGCATCCATCCCGTACCTGCCACCTATTTTAAATCGTCGGTCCATCTTGTCACAGGGCGTCCTACACTACGTTTGCCTAAGCGTGGTCTCCACTCTAACACGTGTCGGCTCCATCGGCCATCAATGCGCCTGGAGACATGACCAGCCCACTTCCACTTCAGCGAGCTAATTCTACGCACGATGTCAGAGACTTTAGTTCTCTGGTGAATGTCCTCATTTCGGATTCTATCGCCCAGAGAAACCCCAAGCATCGCGCGTTCCATCGCTCGCTGAGCGACCTTAAATTTGTGGACCAGTCCTACGGTGAGTGTCCACGTTTCGGCACCGTAAGTCATTACAGGTAGGACGCACTGATTAAAGACTCTGGTCTTAAGCGACTGTGGGATCGACGATTCAAAAATATGACGCAATTTCCCGAATGCCGCCCAGCCCAAACGTATTCTTCTTTTAGCCTTCTTCTCAAAGTTGTGCCGGCCAAGTTGTATAGTATGGCCCAGGTATATATATTCCTGCACAACTTCAAGTGGAGAGCCATTTACGACCACTGGTCCCGGGGATACATGTTGGTTTGACATGATTTTGGTCTTTTCAATGTTCATCCCGAGACCTACTCGTCTTGAAGAATCGCTCAGGCTGTTTAGCATCTCTTCCAAATCCTGCAGAGTCTCCGCCATGATGACAATGTCGTCGGCAAATCGCAGATGTGTAATGTGTTGGCCATTGATATTAATGCCGCGTCCGTTCCAATCGAGCGTCTTGAAGACGTCCTCCAATGCATTGGTAAAAAGTTTCGGGGAGATTACATCCCCCTGTCTTACCCCGCGATGCAATTGGATTGGGCTTGTGCTCTGATCCTGTACTTGGACGGTCATGGTTGCGTTTTCGTACAAACACTTCAACACCTGGATATACCGATAGTCAATTAGGCATCTCTGCATGGATTCCAGAACAGCCCAGGTCTCAATGGTATCGAAGGCTTTTTCGTAGTCCACAAACGCTAGGCATAGAGGCTGATTATATTCCTCGGTCTTCTGTATTATTTGCCTAAGTGTGTGTATGTGGTCTACGGTACTGAAGCCTTTTCGAAACCCAGCCTGCTCAACGGGTTGGAAGTCATCGAATTTCCGGGCAAGACGATTCTTGATTACCCTCGAAAACAACTTGTAAACATGGCTTAAAAGTGAAATGGGGCGGTAGTTCTTCAGAAGAGCTTTATCACCCTTCTTGAAAAACAGAACCACCATACTTCTGCTCCATGTCTTCGGTGTAGTACCATTATGGAGGACGGAATTGAAGATGTTAGCCAGCTCTCTCAGAACTGGTGTGCCTCCTGCTTTAAGAAGCTCTGAGGTAATTCCGTCATCTCCTGGAGCCTTGTTGTTTCCAAGTTGTCCGAGAGCAATCCTAATCTCGCCCAAATCGATGTCGGGAAGATCGTCTGATAGGTGGCGTGTCAGTCTGGCTCGTGGGTCATCCGCACTGTGGGACTCAGGTGAAGGTATTCGTGATGAGTATAAATCGCCATAGTACTTTTCGACTTCAGCGAGAATCTCTGGTTTTGAGGTGACGGTTGTGCCTTGTGTGGTTCTGAGTTTTGTAAGGTGACAACAGGAGGTATGTGACTTTGCAAGAACCTTTGAGCCCCTATTGAGTGCTATGGCATCTTCAATATTCCGGGTATTAGCTCGTCTTGTGTCACGCCTTATTAGTTTTTTAACCTGTTAAGTGCCTGACACTCAGATGGCGTCATATTCTGTTGTTCACGTCTTCTCGTCATCTCGTCCAGAGTCTCGCCTGAGAGCTTCGACTTACGTTCATTAAATATTGAAATAATTAATTAATAATTAATTAATTATTTCAATATATATTCCTATTCCTATTACAATCCTTAATCACTTATGTAGGTAGTATAGATTTGTTTATTATAATAGTGTGAAATTATTAATTATCTGTGTGCTCATCTTGCCTTGTCTTTCTTAAATAAACTAAATATTATTATTAAAGGTATTAAAATGTTCGAATTTCGATTTCATATGATTTATAATAAATTGATGGATTTTTAATGTACATTTTTATGTATGACGTGACAAATTGGTTAGTTGGTAGTAAGTGGTTACGCCAGAAATTGGCATGCAATGAATTCAGCCTTTTGCCGTCCACTGCTGGACGAAAGCCTCCCCCATAGAACGCCAACCATCCCGATCTTGGGCAGTCCGCATCCATCCCGTGCCTGCCACCTTCTTCAAATCGTCGGTCCATCTTGTCACAGGGCGCCCTACACTACGTTTGCCTAAGCGCGGTCTCCACTCTAACACGTGTCGGCTCCATCGGCCATCAATGCGTCTGGAGACATGACCAGCCCACTTCCACTTCAGCGAGCTAATTCTCCGCGCGATGTCGGTGACTTTAGTTCTCTGGCGAATGTCCTCATTTCGGATTCTATCGCCCAGAGAAACCCCAAGCATCGCGCGTTCCATCGCTCGCTGAGCGACCTTAAATTTGTGGACCAGTCCTACGGTGAGTGTCCACGTTTCGGCACCGTAAGTCATCACAGGTAGGACGCACTGATTAAAGACCCTGGTCTTAAGCGACTGTGGGATCGACGATTCAAAAATATGACGCAACTTCCCGAATGCCGCCCAGCCCAAACGTATTCTTCTTTTAGCCTCCTTCTCAAAGTTGTGCCGGCCAAGTTGTATAGTTTGGCCCAGGTAGATATATTCCTGCACAACTTCAAGTGGAGAGCCATTTACGACCACTGGTCCCGGGGATACATGATTGTTTGCCATAATTTTGGTCTTTTCAATGTTCATCCCGAGACCTACTCGTCTCGAAGAATCGCTCAGGTTGTTTAGCATCTCTTCCAAATCCTGCAGAGTCTCCGCCATGATGACAATGTCGTCGGCAAATCGCAGATGTGTAATGTGTTGGCCATTGATATTAATGCCGCGTCCGTTCCAATCGAGCGTTTTGAAGACGTCCTCCAATGCATTGGTAAAAAGTTTCGGGGAGATTACATCCCCCTGTCTTACCCCGCGATGCAATTGGATTGGTCTTGTGCTCTGATCTTGTACTTGGACGGTCATAGTTGCGGCTTCGTACAAACACTTCAACACCTGGATATACCGATAGTCAATTAGGCACCTCTGCATGGATTCCAGAACAGCCCAGGTCTCAATGGTATCGAAGGCTTTTTCGTAGTCCACAAACGCTAGGCATAGAGGCTGATTATATTCCTCGGTCTTCTGTATTATTTGCCTAAGTGTGTGTATGTGGTCTACGGTACTGAAGCCTTTTCGAAACCCAGCCTGCTCAACGGGTTGGAAGTCATCGAATTTCCGGGCAAGACGATTCGTGATTACCCTCGAAAACAACTTGTAAACATGGCTTAAAAGTGAAATGGGGCGGTAGTTCTTCAGAAGAGCTTTATCACCCTTCTTGAAAAACAGAACCACCACACTTCTGCTCCATGTCTTCGGTGTAGTACCATTATGGAGGACGGAATTGAAGATGTTAGCCAGCTCTCTCAGAACTGGTGTGCCTCCTGCTTTAAGAAGCTCTGAGGTAATTCCGTCATCTCCTGGAGCCTTGTTGTTTCCAAGTTGTCCGAGAGCAATCCTAATCTCGCCCAAATCGATGTCGGGAAGATCGTCTGATAGGTGGCGTGTCAGTCTGGCTCGTGGGTCATCCGCACTGTGGGACTCAGGTGGAGGTACTCGTGATGAGTATAAATCGCCATAATACTTTTCGACTTCAGCGAGAATCTCTGGTTTTGAGGTGACGGTTGTGCCTTGTGTGGTTCTGAGTTTTGTCAGGTGACAACAGGAGGTATGTGACTTTGCAAGAACCTTTGAGCCCCTATTGAGTGCTATGGCATCTTCAATATTCCGGGTATTAGCTCGTCTTGTGTCACGCCTTATTAGTTTTTTAACCTTCCTGTTAAGTGCCTGACACTCAGATGGCGTCATATTCTGATGTTCTCGTCTTCTCGTCATCTCGTTCAGAGTCTCGCCTGAGAGCTTCGACTTACGTCCATTGCTCTTTTGTCGAAAGTAATTTTGGCCCACTTCGCGGATGACACGCACCAGACTATTGGTGGCGTCGTCAATGTCCTGCCTGGTTTCCAACATGGCAAATCGGTTCTGTAGTTCCAACTGGAAGCTTTCGCAACCAGCTTCGACTTGGGGCTGAGTTGGTCTAAGAGTCGACTTCATTAACCGCGATCGTTCTATTGTAGTGTTAATATTCAGGGTGCCTCTTACCAAGCGGTGATCACTTCCAGTGTTTACCCTGTTGATCACGGAGACATCCCTGAATATTTGGCGCTTATTGGATAAAATGAAGTCGATCTCATTCATCGCTGTGTTATCGGGGCTTCGCCAGGTCCACTTCCTTTGGGGCTTTTTCTGGAAAAATGAATTCATCAGAAATAATCCCTGAGCCTCAAGGAAGTTTACCAGCATTTGCCCCCGATGATTCCTGTGCCCATAGCCGAATTTTCCTACCCTCGATTCACCATCTTCTTGTACTCCCACTTTGGCATTGAAGTCACCCATAACAATTGTGTAGAAGGTACTGGTACGAGACATAGCTTTCACTATGTCTTCGTACATGGCTTCGACCTCTTCGTCAGTGTATGTAGACGTTGGGGCATACACTTGTATTACCTTCAAGGCATACCTCTCGGTTATCTTTAAGACAAGGTATGCCACCCTTGCCGACACACTGCCAACCTCCACGACATTGCTTCTGAGTGACTTGTGGATCAAAAAGCCGACGCCACCTTGGGATGGTTGGTGTCCTTCTCGGAAGTAGAGTAAGTGACCGGAATCTAGTGTCATCGTGTCCTCGCCCTGTCTTCGGATTTCTGATAGACCTACTATATCCCAGTTAATACGATTTAACTCTACTTCCAATTCTGTCAGGTGTTCGTCCAGCCGTAGAGAGCGTCCATTATACGTGGCCAGAAACAGTCGCCGTTTGTGGTACCCTGCCGTAGCCCGGGGATTCTTAGCACCCCCCATCGCACCGTTACCATGGCCGGTACCGTGGCCAGGAATAGTGCGATTACCGGGAATTGGGGGCCGTGAATTTGAGTCGTCGCTCATAGGGGGGTTTTTGCCTTAGTCACCGCGCTTGGCAGGCGGGTTGGTGACCGCAGTGGCTGGAATCTTTCACTAATAGCGCTGCTGCCCGCTATCAGGATTAGCATTTTCGGATTCCAGCATTTGTGTGGTTATACCGCCACGATTTCGGTCGCCAGAGCCTCGTTCGTTGATTAGCAGGATGCACCACGAGCAGGTGAGGTTGACGGTAGGGAGCCTAGGTTGTTGTCGACTCCCCTTACACCCCTTGCATGTAAATAGTAATATGGCATGCAATGTAAATAGTTATTAATATATAATAATGTGCTGATAAAAATGTGATCAAATATATATAAAATAACAATACAAAGTACTGCTGTTTTGCGGTAGAATATCTGTTGTAAGCGTGGTTGGTACCTACCCAGAAAGCTCTACCACCAGTAAATTATATATATTGTTGTGTTCCGGTTTGTAGGGTGAGGGAGCCAGTGTAATTACAGGCACAAGGGACATATCATCTTAGTTCCCACGGTTGGTGGTGCATTGGTGATGGTAAACATTTCTTACAATGTCAATGTCTATGGGCGTTGGTGACCACTTACTATCAGGTGGCCCATATGCTTGTCCGCCTTCCTATTCTATAATATGTATATATATATATATATATATTATACACATTTCACTGGCTCACTGTTAGCTGTTAAACACTTTAACGACGTGTCTGCACAAAACCTTCATATCGGAAATCTTAATTTCATCAGCTAACAATATTTTTTTTTTTAAAAGACTAGTTAATCCATTAATACCGTTAATTACAAAACGCCTATTCGCCAAACGCCCTTCTTCAGGTCGACTATTGCAATGTCAAGTATAAGTACAATCATTTACACATCATGGTTTTGTTGTTATGTGCTAAAAAACTGACTGAGAGAGTTATCTTTATAATATAAGTATAGTTTAACGACAATAACATTCCCGATAGTTGTTCCATACGGATCATTTTTCCCAAGAAGACTTTAGAGGATTTATTGTAGAAGTGTGGATAAGATAATATTATTTCAAATAATTGCAGGGGGCATAACAGCTAAGGTCTCACAGATAAACACATCGGAACATGTACTAAGGCTTTTCGTCATAAACAATACTAAATAGTACTAGGGTGTTTCAGGTATCGATTTTCCGCCAAGTGGTCATTTACGCCTGTCTATTAGAAACTAGCAAGGCTTGAAATTTTGCTTGTGACGAAAATCCTTAATAATCTGCCATTTTAAAACGTAATGCCTGTTTGAATTATACATGATAAATTAAATAATAATGTCCTCCAGACCGATTTCGGCCACGGCGGTAATATCAAGAGAGATTAGCCAACTACGCAGGAGATATTATAGTGCACAAGTCTGTGCGCAAATACAGGTGCACTCTCTATTCCCTAACTCTCATAATCCAATGGGACGGCGATCCGACATGACTGGAAAGAATTCAGGCGCATGATAAATTATAAAATAAATTAAATAATTAAATTAATTTAATTGCTTAAAATTAAAATAATTAGTTAATAGTAATTGTAATTTCACATAAAAAAATTGTAGTAACATCACTTTTATTTATTTCTATCGATATCAATACTTTTATTTATATATGGGCTCATACTATGGTGCAAATACAATGGAATGCACTTAAGCTCTAAAAAGTGTCATCATACTATAATTCTTGCGGAAAAAAATTTGAATGCTTTTGATTTCTACATTAACAATAATAAAATAAAGGAAGTAGATCAAATTCGCGGCCTCGGTTTGGTATACGAAAAAAAATTTACTTTTATACCTTATATGGACACAATAATAAAAAAAGGTTCTTACATGTTAGGGTTTGTCCTAAGAAATTGTAAGGTGTATCGCGACAAAAAAACTAAAATATTAATTTATAATAGCTTGATTCGTAGTGCCTTGGAATATTGTAGTGTGGTCTGGAGGCCACATTATGCTGCACACTCACTGCGACTTGAGCGTATTCAAAAACGATTTGTATGGCACCTTGCGTTTCATAATGGCATAGCTAAAAAAATACGCTCATACAAATGTCGCCTTCAACACGTTAACATGAAGTCCCTGGCCCAATCGCAGGCACAAAATTGCCACATTTTTTGCCACAAAATTGACTTTCCCCAGCTTCTTGGCCTATTCAAGTTGCGTGTACCCTCTAGGCTCCCTCGCAGCTCGATCACACCACTCTGTCCACCTCTTAGAAACTGTGTTAGGTGCCAACTCTCCCTGTTCGAGATTATGTTACGTGATAAATGCTTGCAGTGATCAAATCGATCTACATTATGATTCCCTCACTAAGTTGAAATAAACTTGTACTGGCTTATCTTACTTTCATTAGTAAAATAAATACTTTTATAAGACACTTTCAGATATACATATCTTTGTTATACTTTTTTTTTCGTGTCTATTGTTGTAATTAAGTTTTAGTTTATCTATATTTAGTGTTAAATGAATTTTCTGTAGCTACTTTTTTCTTTTTATGTATAATTACAAGCGGTGTTTACCTATAATTAGTTGTTACGCTATTCTATGTATATATATATTTTTAAATGTATATTGCGTTATAATCAGTGTAAACAACTGTTGGTGAACCTTAATAAATAAATAAATATTTCACAATAAATTATCACATTTAAATACAATTTACATATCTAATTATTATCCAGTAACCGTATGATGGTAATCACAAAATGCGATTGAAAGAAGAAAATCTTTTAAATGAAAGGTAGATTGAGCGCGTGGAGCATTATAGTTTGTTAACAAAAGCGAATGCAAAATTAAAAGCGAATAAAAGATGCCGGCACGGCGAAACGACGCGTCTTTTTATTAATAGCTTAATATATTTTTAATATATAAACAAGATATTAATATGTATTATATAATATATAAACAAGATATAAATATAATTGCTCTCTAGATTAGACCGATACGGACAGATAAAAATGCTAGGTGTACGAAAGACAGTCGTAGAGATAACTATCACTGATTACTTTATAAGTCATCCATGAAGAAGAAGAAGCTGCGATGGCCCAGTGGTAAGAACGCGTGAATCTTAACCGATGATCGTGGGTTCAAACCCGGGCAAGCACCACTGAATTTTCATGTGCTTAATTTGAGATAATAATTCATCTCTTGCTTTACGGTGAAGGAAAACATCGTGAGGAAACCAGCATGTGTCTAATTTCACTAAAATTCTATACTATTCTATACATGTGTATTCCACAAACCCGCACTGGAGCAGCGTGGTGGAATAAGCTCCAAATCTTCTCCTCAAAAGGGAGAGGAGGCCTTTAGCCCAGCAGTGGGACATTCACATGCTGTTACGGTAGTCATCCATGAATGTACTATATGTATAACCTATGTATAAAATAAAAACAAATGTAATAAACACACCCACAGATGCAGTTATTTGAATATCGAATCTCAATGTTACATTAAAAGGTTTTAGATGTGCATTCAGTGACTTTATTACCGCTACCGGGGAGAGCTCGTAAACTTCGAATGAAACCTTTTTGGATTTGAAACTTTTTAAATTAACACCATAACATTGGTTTTGGCCATCAAATTTTGTTTACTGACTTTAGTTGCTTACAATTAAATATTACGTTTTTAAATACATCGGAAAAATGTCTAAAAACATACAACTGATAGTACTGTTCAATTTTCTCACAAAAATATTTGCTATGTAAAGATAAAATAATTGATTTTAATGAATTATTACATTTTTATGTCTTTAATAGTTTGTTCAGTTGTAGATTTTGTACAAATTGGGTAGGTACCACCATTTCATCCTCAGCACAGTCTACCACCAAACAGCGTTACATGGTTAGTATGGTTGTGATCCGGTTTGAAGGGTGATTGAGCCAGTATAACAACAGGTATAAGGGACAAAGACATGGCATCTTAGTTTCCTCGATTGGTGGGTGGTGGGGATTGGTGATAAGGGATGTTTAAGATTTTTTATAGTGCCTACCGTTTGCCTACCTATTTTAAATAGATAAATAAAACAAAAAGATGAAAATTATTATAACTGTCAATCAAAATTTTGAATATTTTTTTTGTAAATCGCGATATAAGTATTAAATAAATGATAATGTGTGTGTGTTTGTGTGAGTGTGTGTGTGTGAGTGTGTGTGTACATATACTTACACAAAACAACAAATTGGCCTAATAGTTGTTGAGTTGTTTTTTCTCAATGTATCTTTAGTTTCATGTTTTTGTGTTACGCCTATTTGCTTTCCAATAAAATGCGTCATAAAATGTGTGCTATACAGATCATTGCGCTGGTAAAAAAGGTGATCCTTAGCAAAATGAAGCGATAGAATTTTAACCGACCATTGTTACAGTTCTTATATACTGAGAGGATATATGTAGAATGGATGTAATTAAGACTTCATTCACTTTCATGGAATCTTAGAATTTATACTCGGTAAAAAATAAGTTCAGTATTTTTCAACTAGTTTTTAAAACCTTTGTCATTATAAGTTAGGCCTAAGTCTTAATATTGTAGATATTAAAAAAACGGTCTTGTATTGAAATTTAGAAATATATATTTATTGTAAAGTAGATTTTAATTATTTATGGTCATTGTGCTTTTTAAAGTCAATAACACCTATTAGCAGAGTATTGTATGGGATTTCTATATAAATGTGACATTTGTATCCAAGGGACCAATTTGTAAAGGTCAGGTCAAGGATATATATATTTTAAAGATTTTATACTTATAGCCGTTATTGTTTTAAGGTCATTCTAAGGTTTTGTTTTCGTCTAAATTATTTAAACGGTATCTATTGTAATAGCCTTTTGACACATAATAAGTCTAAACAAAAACGTTTTATGTCATTATCTTTATTTCTAACAATGATACATTTATTAAACAATTAATATAATACAAAACGTCAATAATAAAAAGATAAACAATAATTCTAATGCAGTCTGTATTAACACTAGTAATTATCACTAGTAAGCTATTAGATTAAAAATATTTTATTTTCAAATTTATAGATAATTTCAATAAATTGTTGTCATTTAGATTAGAATGATTGCAACATAATATGAATAAAAACTATATACATCGACCTCTTTTTTGAAACTTATCCTTTATAGAATTCGAAATTTAAAAATGTACACACAATCACACGTTCCAAACTTTCGTGACGTAAAATAATACACGCGCATCACTTCAACGTACACTCACACGCGAAGATACACACACAAATTCGCGTATAAATACACGTTATTAGTGTACGATGCACGCGTTTGGATGAAAATGCAACCACGCACGGACAGCGCATTTATAACCGTGCGATTTATTTATTAATATTGACTAATTACATATTAATATTAAGATACGCTGTATTTAATGGCCCTTCAAATTTTATAGATTAATGTAACCACACATGCCTTATTGTTTTTTTTAAATCTCGAGTTGAAAATTATAACTTTGATGCATAAATTATTTGATCTGTATTAAAAATAATAATTTGCATTTTATTAGAATGTATGCTTGTATAAAATGTCACATATTACTTAAAAATAACACTTAATATATTTTTTAATTGGCAAGAATATTACTAACATACAAAGATACATTTTTTTATATGACATTGTAATTTTAAAAAAATGCGTTTAAATCAATAAAGTAATATTTATAATTTACTAACAAATATTTATAGCAAAATCATTAAAAATACATAACATTTATCTTCTGAACATTATTATTTTTTTATAAATAAGTATCGTTGAGATATGTATGTAAGATATGAATATTAAAATTTTAGGAAGCAATTGCACCCGGTCTGGTGCCATACGTTCGTGACCCCGTTTTTGTAAGCATCATTACAGCAAAATTCATTCATTGATATCGAATAAAGGTCAAGACGAATAGCTTATGTTATGTATATGATAAACAGCTTATCGCGTATAAACGATTTGTCTGGACATATATAATAGGTATATATGTATGAATATATGTATTTATATATGTATATAATAAAATATTTATTGGAAAATTCTAGTCTAGAACCGTTAGTCCGACACAAAAGTGATGTCACATCCATATTTCCTAGATCCATAGAGTGCATACTTGCATCCTGCACACCAATAAATGCATCGTGCGACGGTGGGAAGCGGGGCGGGGCAGTGCAGTCGGCGGCGGGGCAGTCAGTCGCATCGTGACCGCGCGTCGCGCTGCGTGTGCGTTGAGTCGATGCGCACCGCAAACACGGACGACAACGAGATCGACACCATGGTGTCCGTGGGTGCGTGGAGGCGCCGCACGCCCGACGAATGCGAAGAGCGCTCCGAGCCTGGCGCTTCCAGCTCCGCGGTGCCCCGGGCACCACCGAACTGTGCGCGCTGTCGTAACCACCGTCTTAAAATCGAGCTGAAGGGTCACAAACGTTACTGCAAATATCGCTACTGCACCTGTGAGAAATGTCGCCTCACGGCGGACAGGCAACGGGTTATGGCATTGCAAACGGCCCTGAGACGTGCCCAGGCGCAGGACGAAGCCAGAGCGCGCGCTTTGGAGTCCGGTGTCCAGCCTCCGGGACTCGAGCTGGACCGGCCCGAACCACCTTCAGTCAAGACCCCGAGGAGCCCGGTACCGCCGCCTGCGCCTCGCTCCCTCGGCTCCGCTAGCTGCGATTCCGTGCCTGGATCACCGGGAGTATCGCCGTACGCGCCGCCGCCTCCTTCGGTTCCTCCGCAGCCGACCATGCCGCCTCTGTTGCCGCCACAACAGCCCGGTTAGTGCATTATTTAATTCAGAAACGATAAGATAATGATAACGATAACGATAAGCGTATTATGTGTTAATTTTAATACAAAAGAACACGTGTCGACGTTAGCCGTACAATGTCGCGCTGTTGATATGACCGTGATCCCACGTACGCGTAATTTGCGTCAAAGTTTATCAATAAAATTTTGATACGGATACAATTTAAAATCTGTTGAGGTAGGTAGCGCGTCCCTGATAACACTTGTGATGAAAAGTTATCATTTCATAGTAAAAATGTGATAAAAACGTTAAGTTTACACTCACCGTAATCAATTTAAATATAAATAGCGAACGTCTATAATTCGTATCGTATTCGTATGGGAAACGTGAGCATACGCGTTATGAAGATGAAACTTGAATTACCAATTCAGTAGCGGAAGGTATAGCTTCAATCTAATCATTTGATAAATGGAAGGCAAGATAAATTAATCGATTTCATATAATAATTATGTTAAAAATGGTTCTAATGAAATATTAAAAAAACAAACCCGTGAAATATAAAAATGTATCTAATTGTATTCCTCTAAATACCAAATTGATTATAATTTAATTAATTTTAATAATACCAATACATACAATAAAAAGTTTTATAATTTTTGCTTATAATAAACATGATATTTGTTTTTATGTCAATTTGAATGTGTTTCTCGTCTTTTATAAATAATAAAATTAATTCTTGACATAATAATTTAAAAAAAAAGAATAACACAAAAAAAATTTAGTGAGTTAATCAGAAATAAAAATTGTTAAAAGTTTTTTTTTATCAGACAACTGGAAAAGTGGCCGCGCTTCTTATTTATTTCAGCCGCTTAGCAACAATACTGTGCATTACAAAGAGAGAGTACAATCACTTTATATAGCTACACAAGTCTCAAATACACATTCTCAGATAGGTTTATTCAAATCGGTTATATTTATTTTATTTTATACTTAAGATACAAAAAGATACAAAATAAATTATAAACTATTTATTATTACTGAAAAACTTCATTATTTCGTTGGTACAGTGCAAGCTTTTGAGTTATTTAAAATATATATATATAGAATATTATTTTACAATTTGTAATAAATTAGCATTGTTTTTCTTTTTTTTTAATTTTAAATATCAAAAAATATTTTTAGAAACATAAATTGTAGAACATTTTAACATAAATAATTATAAATAAATAAAATAAAATATCCATAACATTTTAGAATAAATAAATTAAAAAGTTATTATATAACAATCACGCCATTATGTTAGGTACTGTATAATTAATGATATTCGTTGCACTATTCTTAATTCAAAATTTTACATAGGCTCTATTTTTATCGACCTAATGTGAAAAATACTTTTTTGTCTTTAGTTGTTATAATATATAAGTATAAATTATAATTTATATGTATTAGGTATTTATTGGAGAGTAATTAAACTTTTTTTAATAATTATTTCACGTTGACGTTATTGTGTCAATAAAATTAACACTGTGACTTTTAATGTATTTATTTATATGGCAATAAATGCGAATTATTGTCAATATCGTAGAAAAAGTTATGGTGGTGTTTTGAAAAAAAAAACACAGTTCTAGCAGACTTACCCTACTTTTTAATATGTATAAGATGGATGATTGATGTGTTACGCGTGACGAAATCAGATTTAAAGACCTTCGTTTTCCACAGTGTGTCATTTTATCAAATAAAGAGAAATACATTGCTTTTGTAAATACGATAGAATCAATTTCAATAAACAAAATATCTATCATTTAAATGAAATGAATTTCAAATAGATAACAGTTGACGCAATTCTAAATTCAAATATTAGTATCAATATGAATATAGAGTATGAAAAAGGAATATCTGTGTAAAAAAGAAAAAAGAAATCAACGACACTACGACACTACAATTTTTGTGTTTTGTTGTAATGAATTAAATGAATAATGATTTTCGATGAATTCATTGAGAATGAAAATTATTAAAATAACTGGTTTAGTTTATTCGATAGATTAAAACAAAATTTACCGACTACATTTTGTCTCAATTGTTTTATTACGATAAAAAGTTTATTGTGTGAAATGGGCCGTAACGTTCATACCAGTATAAACAATCGGATTGTTTAATATTTTTTGTCATTATATTTATTAGCTAGCAAAGATATCGATCCATTTATTCATAAAGCATCTTTGTATTAAATATTAAAATAATATATGGCTTTATATTTTTTCTTTAATTGCAAACATACTTCTACATCTAATATTTAGAAAAAAAACTTTTAAAATGTTTTTTTTTTTAATAATTTTATTTGTATAACATTCTCATACAATGGAATTTAAAAATTGAATTTAAAGCTGAAAGAATTATACATTTATTAAATAATGATATGATAATTTATTTAAAAAAATAACATACCATACTACTTCTATCTCCTACATCCACATTGGAGAGTATTATGTAAAATATTCTCATTAAGATATACATAATGATAATATTTATATAGATTTCAATATTTAATTTCATTATCTAAGGTCAAAATGTAAGTTTTTTTTATGTAAACTAATATACATTGTAAAAAAAATGCTTTATATCTGAAGTCATCGGTTACTAGGCTATTCCTTTTATATTTTATAAAATATTGAATTGTATGCTAATTTTAGTCTTGATAGCCTTCTAATATTTTTAATAATTTAATCTTATAAGTATAACATTTTTATTTATACAGAACACAAAGTTATTTTTACATAATACATGATTTTTTTCATGTATACATGAAAAAAATACATAAATAATATATCTTTTTTAAAATTCAATTTAAATTAAAAATTAAATTTAAATTCTTATAACATTTGTAGTCAGGGGTTACTATGACAATTGAAAAATAATTCTATATTCAAAATTTAAATATTTTGCAACCACATTAAGATATTAGCCTTAAAAGAAAATAAAAAGAAACAAAATATATACCAATAATTTATATCGTTAAATTCAAAAGAAAATTTAGATTAATCGTGGGCATTCGACAGAGTGACGCAGTACGCACTGAAAGAACTTGGCACAATGACACGAATCATTTTAAATCGGTTGGTAACGCGATTAAGTCATCCGTTGCTATAATAATAATGAGTTAAAGTACTTCTACGAGATTTGAACTTTATTTCACAGACTAATTTAATGTTCTAAAAAGGTTATTGCATTGTCATTGCTATTATACTGCAGTTTAAATTATAATTAGATTATCATTTTTTTTAAACAAAAATAAATCTGAAAGAAGGTTTTGCTATATTTAGATTTGAGAATTAATGTAATAATTTAAATCCCATTTGTTAAGAGAACAGTGGCAACGTTGGAGGAGTTAAAAAGTGTCTCTGTAACGTCTTAAAATATATTTTTATAAGCAATGTAGCTAAAGTATTACTGTGTTTCTCATTTTCACTAAGTGCTAGGAATTGTTACAACAATAGCCTCGAAAGTCGTCAGCTTCCGACATCACACACATTTCCATTTGATACATATACATTATTTAATTATAATATAATATACATAGATTAAATTACCAAAGTATATTGTAACGAATTACAACTTATTGTAGCAAATCTGATTCAAATTGCGCTATCACAAGTTATTTGTTATTTTCAAAGAAATTAAAAATATAAATGTTTAAATACTTTATTATACGTTCGGAAATATAACACAGATAAAAAATATATTAAAGAGAACTCGATATAAAACGCACGTTCACCCTTGCAGAGATTTTTTCGGCACGCCCAAGAAGCCACTAATAATTTAAACATGCCTAAAAAGAGGTAGACACGTCGTGCAATCTAAATTATAATATGTACAGTCAAAACCTGATCTAATAATAAAAATTTATATAAAACACGTAAATTTAGAACTGAAATAAAAAAAATAAGTTAATGTAACGTTATACGATTCTAGCATGATTTTATTGCATCTCGATTAGGAAAAATAAAAACATTAATAATGAAAATTCATATATACATATATGTATAAAAAGAAAAAATAAGGCTGTACACAAAATGTTTATATCGTTAATACATATGAGCTATATGTATTGTTTTACGCGACGCACACCAGCAAAAACTAGTGGGCATTTTTTTCGTCATCCTCAACAATCATCGTCATATTTTAGCCAACTTACACAATACCTCGATACCTTAGCCTCCCTCATAAATCATTAAGTCCGTTGGTAGAAACTGTATGTAAATCTGGTCGGAAGTTTTTTAATTTTATCGTGACAGACAGACGGTCGCGGGACTTGTTGTGTAATATGTGGTAGGTGTAGTTTGTGATATGTTTAGCATGTTATACTTTTATCTTCCTATAAAGAGAGTACACCCTTACCCAGTAGCAGTGTAATATTCTTCATATCAAACTTTTTTTTTTGTAATTTTTTAATTTTAACTAAAGAGGGAGTCAGGTGGTTACATTTTTATTCGTCTGGCTTTTTCACTCAGGCGACACGTCTAAATAAACGATGAAACAAAACTAACGTAATTAATGAACCGATCTGGCAATGAATATTGGCATTCGGCATAGAAATGAATGTTCACTCGACTTGAGGGAGAATCTGATCAACTTCAGAAACACCGGTTAGCTACCAAATATAAACTGTCTTTACAACATATTATGTTTCGTTATTTAAAGAAGAACAAAGGAACAAACATACTTTCACATTTATAATATATAATTATCCAAGTAACGATTTTCGGGCGTTTTTTGGTTTCTTTATAATGTTGTCTTGCTCTCTCCTTAAGTAAGACCGTATTAACGCCATTCCAAGGGGTGGATCGCTGTGGATCGGTCAGGGGTGGGAAGTGAGGGGTGCTCAATAAAAGGTTAAGCCTATAGGGGCGGCCACAAGTTATATAAACATAATGGGGTCGAAACGTTCTTACCGAAATACCCAATTGTATTGCACTTTTATAAAGATAGACAATATTTACATATATTCTCTTTCAATATATATTATATACTTTCAAAAATAAATGTTTATTTTAAAGAATATGATGATTATCCAATTTGATGGCAACGTTTACATATGTAACGTTTTTTGAAATAAGCTGCACGTCGGGCGTGTGTATTTATGTATTTAATACAATGTTATCGTACCAGATATAAAACATTTATTATAAAAAAATGCAGAAGAGAACATAGTACATACAAAATTAGAATTACTGTGCTGTATTTGTATGCTGTATATTATAAACATAAGATATATCATAAAATATTTACCAAGTGTAAGTATGATGTTCGAATTTTAAACTCAGATTTTTTTTTAAATAGAAGTAAAGCCCGTTTATTTAAGGAATTACATGTATTTACTCCTCTAAATAAAGGTAAAGCTTTTGCCTCTTAACCACAATAGCCCAAGGGCCCAAAGGGTCGGGATCGGGATTGAAACTGCGATTTTTACATCACTAGACGGAAAAAGTACCCTGTGTCCTTCCTTGGAGTTCAAGCTAATTTAAAGCGTTAGTTAGCGTCGTTAAAGCGTTGTCATGTTTAAATATATTGCAAATGCACACGTCACACCATAATAAAATCTTACTCCTATATATTAGTACTTATATCCTACTCCGAGCGATAATTTTTTTATCTTTCTTATAGCTGAAACTTATTTTAGGCTACGGTCTCCTATTTTAAATGCTATCGTAACGTCCGATTCTTCAGCCTAGGCCACGCCATTATCCTGACATTAGAATTTTAAAGAGACAACAACAGAAAATTTCTTTAGTAAGCATCGTGACGCGGCGTACGCTGTGACGCTGTAAGCGGCCGATGGCGTGTAAAGACTACAAGCTGGGTTTATAATTTAGATACGAAATTAATGTCTAATATCTGCGTCAATGAAAGCTCTCAACATGTAAAACTCTATTGTCTAAAAAGATCAGAGAATCAAAAGAAATTACATTTAAAATTGGATCATTTTGATATTCTATACTCATTCTTGTATATAACAACGTAAGCATACAATATGAGTCGAGTAATCATATTAATGTCCTACTGCTAGGATAAGGTCACATCTCTTCGCGGTAAGTTTTGGAGATTACTTAGCTTTTAGCTTTTTAATGTTACAATAGTGCTGGGTTTCATCCGAGGCACGTAGATTTCCTTTAGGTACTGGGAGATGAACTCAGTTGTGCTGACACGTATTCCCGGTAATCTTCTGTTAATATCCACGTGCTCTGTCAACTTTCAGCTAAGCTCTTACAAGCACACGTTGAAAAGATCAATAGTAGCTATTAACCCTGTTTTGGTCGACAAACGAAGTTATTATGACAAAGCCATATAAGTAAAATATTATATAATAGCTTTGTTTTGTTATATAACCAGCGATTACGTGTAATATTCGGTCTGACATAAACTAATTAATTTTTTTGGAGCGGTGTGATGGTCACGGTATAGAGAGGTCTTTGCCCAGCTGTGGGCTGTCGTTTGCATACTTAATATGGTTAATACCGGAATGTATGATGGCTTTGGCGACATTGAGAATGTCATTTGATCGTCTGCATTCCTAAGATAAATCAATTAAAAATTATACTTTAATTTTTATCATATAAATAATAAAAATCTATCGTTAATTTGCAATTGAAATCCAAAATCCAAATCTCTTCACATGAGTCCAACTAGCTGATAATTTATTTAAGTTAGAAACTATGCAGTGTAAGGTGAACTTGAAGTTGTGTTTTCACCCGAAAAATGTATACCGAAATGTATGAAATAAGATTCCATAAATTGACATAATGGTGAAACTGTAGCTGTAGTTTATAATTCTGTTTCTAATTCTGTTTTACACTAGCGAGTAACCTATTAGCGTGTACTTGAAAATTTTACATATTTTGTGGAACACTTTTTATACACAACGGTACTTATCATTATCTTTACACATCATATAAATTACAAGCCAAAAATATTCCCACTCACCTATGACAACCAATATAATTAAAAAATAAAATATTCCAAATTTAAAAATAAACGTTATTCTTAATAATAAACATATAATCTCTATTTAACGAAGATCTCATAACGCTCATCTCATCTCATCTGTATTATAACAAACGAAACAAATAAAATAACTTAGTAATAATATTCTCTTACCAATTACGGGTCTCGTTTTATAAGTAAGATAATTACTCAATACTGTGGAAATAGGACCTGTGCTGCGGTTTCAACACTTGATAATATGTCAATAATGCATAAAGAAAATGAAATAATTTTTGTTGCCAAACGAAATTGAATATATTTTAAAACTAGCAACTAAGATTTTTGAATGATTAACGTCCGACCGTTTGTCTATAGTTGAAAAACTTTTATTTTTAAATTCTTGTAATTTATTCGTGTTTATTTCAAGGTTAGAATTATTTTGGGAGATTTTCCAATACAAAGCTGTAAATCGGTTGAATATAAATAAACGTCTATTATATTTATAGAAGAATGTCATGTCTTACTTAATTATATAATGAAAAATTTATGAATATTTAATTTATTTTTTAATGTTGGTTAACTTGCTACCTGATATGTATCGTGTCTACAGTATGTCATATTTAAGATATGGTTTGTTTATAAAAACGAGCAACAGGACCCGAATGGGCATGATTAACTTTTACATTTTATAATACTTTGGTATGAACTTAAACTAAAGTTCCTTCTTTTCACTGCTAATAGGTCTTATGTTAAAATCGATCATTATAAAGACATACTTTATCAAAATTTGTGTTTTTGGTTCTCATTCAATCACGCCCACACATGACCTTACATACTGCTGAATTAAATAAACCTCTTTTTATACTTACCTATTAATTTTCAAATATGAATCGATATTTTGTTGTTTTTTTATTGTTCAGGGGGCAATTCTACTAATCTATAGAGATAACATTACGCTCCCGATTCAATTCCAATCCAACTTTGACTATACTATATATATTCGGATCGGAACCGACCCGATATGATGTTAAAATATACGGTTGTGTCAAAACCAAACTTAATTGTTAACTTTTATGCCAATAGTCGATAATTAAATTAAAGAATAGGAAATTGGATAAACTGCAACATCAATTACGCTTCGATTCGATTGCGATACAGTGGCATTTTATTAGTAGAATTGACTTCCAGGCGATGTTAAGAGGTCACACTGCCCATAGACATTAGCAATGTAAGAAATATCAATCATCTCTTACATCGCCAAAGCATCACCAAGTTTTGGAACTAAGGTATTATGTTCCGTGTGCTTGTAGTTACACTAGCTCACTAACCCTTTAAACGGGAACACTATAGTACTAAGTATTGCTATTTGGCGGTCAAAATATTTGATGAGTACCCTACCGCATCAAATGGAGACACATAGCGGGGGCGGTAGCCAAAAACGATGCGTCATCGTCAACCATGACAACTCTGTCAAGAGCGAACGACTGATAAGACGACCCTACCTACACAGACGGGCTTGCAGAAAGCCCTACCACCAATAAATATTCTGATTATTATCTATATATTAATCTACTTTTATGTAAGTTTCAAAGAATTTAGCAAAACTTAGAATTATTTATATTATGTATCATTTTCGCTCGAAAATTTCCCACAGGTACAATCGGGATGATACAAAGTAAATGAAAAAGTAAATAACAAACGACTCATTTCGTTCGCAGATTAGCCTTTCCAAAGTAATTTGTCGTAACGTAACGTAGTATTATGTACTATTTGTATTGAGATCGTTTTGATAAAACGATGCAATCTCTTTAAACACCAACGATTGTATGTATTTATGGGAGTATTCGTTGTAAGGCGTAAATAATTTGTACGTTTGTACATGGAACCTGTTATTTAAAAAAAGTTCATATTCACATACTATTTGAAAATTTACTTATAATTTTATAAATCTTACATTTATATTTTTGCACTTTGCCAGTATTTTGGGGAACCTTATCTCGACGTTAATAAATTATTCTTGATTGTATTGTGGGTTGTCATGTACTTATTTTGTGTATAAATTTGTCACGTGCTTGAGAAGATAAACTTGAAGGAACCCTGCATGTGTCAGATAAAATTCTGCCACTATAGGATGAGGGAAGCTATGAGTACTTCATGTAAATATTAATAAACTATGTCAATCTGATCGTCTATTAAAAAACCGGTTTGAACTGGTTTCTGCATTATATTTGATATTGGGAGTATAATGGTGTCAAATGAAAGCCAATGATCGAGGGTTCAAACCCGGGCAAGCACCACTAAATTTTCATGTGCTTAATTTGGTATAATAATTCATCTCGTGCTTTACGGTGAAGGAAAACATCGTGAGGAAACCTGCATGTGTCTAATTTCACTGAAATTCTGCCACATGTGTATTCCACCAACCCGCACTGGAGCAGCGAGGTGGTATAAGCTCCACAACCTTCTCCTCAAAAAGGGAGAGGAGGCCTTTAGCCCAGCAGTGGGAGATTCACAGGCTGTTGAGGAAATATAACATACAAACAAACATATATATACTTTTTTCGATAAAACTCTTTACTGTCCTAAGATTTTTATAACGAATTTGTTTAGTTTTGAAAGCTTCATCTCAAAAGTGAACTTGTTTGGGTAAAAGTTTAAGTATCGACATGAAGAGGATGGAACGGTGCAAGTTTTTGATTGGAAAGTATTGCAAGGTTAATAAAATAGCTGTTTCTCATTCTGTTCCCCCGGAAACCTAGATAGTGTTTTCAGCTACACGGTTAAGGTTGCCACAAAACTTTATGCCAAGTATATCATATGGAACCATTCGGAATTATAATATCTATTATAGCAATATAATTTAGTAATTGTTTGGACCATTGTTTTATAACCTTCTTGTTAAAAAGCTAGCTTAGAACTTTTTACAACGTTCTTGTTACAACGACAATATGATAATATATAGATAATATTCAATGTACATCGAACCGGTGGAAGTTGTACATTTAATTTAATATAACGTAACAATTTAAAAATGCTTGTATGTACCTACCGGAATATTACGATTACGGTGAAGTTCTTTCTCAAATATATATATATTTATTTATTTTTTTATAGAATCGATATTCGGTCATATGGGCCACGTGTTGGTAAGTCACCAACGCTCATAGACATCGGCGTTGTAAGAAATGTTAAAAATTGCTTACATCGCCAATGCGCCACCAACCTTGGGAACTAAGATGTTATGTCCCTTGTGCCTGTAATTACACTGGCTCACTCGCCCTTCAAATCGGAATACAACAATATCAACTACTGCTGTTTTGTGTTAGAATATCTGATGAGTGGGTGGTTCCTACCCAGACAAGCTTGCACAAACCACTATCAACAGTTAAATATATTTGTAGATATCGACGGGTAATAAGTTTTTAATTACTCTCGCAGAAGATGTTAGGCAGCTGCAATACTTTATTAATATTATAAACTACGAAAGTATGTTTATTGCTGATTATCGAAAATGATAGTTAAACCTTTCATTCATGATTAGCTATTAAAATATTAAAAAAAGATGTTTAAAAAATATTTTACCTAAAACTCACAGCCCTGACGATTTGATGTTTTACGATCCCGCTACTTGTCATTAAACCTTTCCCGCTTCGACAAATTCTTAGGGTTGGCAATTTCTATTAACTGACAGTTACTTATCAAAATATATAAATATACTTTTTTAATCTCAAGCCACGATACGTATTCACTTTATTAAACAAATCTATACATATAGTATATAAATATTTAAACATTATTATATTGAGTATTTAACTTTGAGTATGTTAATGGTTCGTTATTAGATGTAAATTAATTTTGTGTGCAAAGCGCCATGTTATTGTGGGTATGCAATGACTGATCGGACGCCGAGCTGTCTGGATCAGTTGTCAGACGGAATACAGATAATGTATTAATTCTATATTAGAATTTTATTTAATATGACCAAGACGACTTCAAAATGCCATAGAAGTATTGCTTAAAAAATCAACGAATGTTTTTTTTTTTAATTTTAAATTTTATGTCAACCCTGTTACAAGGGAGCGTTTTATGTACGTCTGTATTTCGGGCACTAGTTTTAGCGGACAAGGTCGCTGCAAATCACTTTGGTTCAATCTGAAATGACATTTGGATTTGGACCAAATGATTTACTGTAATTAAGCATTCGTTACATATTGGCAAAGTTTTTATTGATCAATACTCCTTAATTAAAGTACAGGATTAACATTTAGGACCTAGTGCTTATTTAGTGGGAGATTAGGGGTTCAAACCCGGGCGAGCATCGATGATTTGTGTTCATAATTCATCTCGTGCTCGGTGATGAAGGAAAACATCGAGAAAAGAAAACACCTGCATTTGAATAAAAATCGGCCAAATCAACCAGCAGCCCGCATTTGAGAAGCGCGACAGACTAAGCACCAATCTTGTTTTCAAAACGATATGCGCAAAACAGCAGTAGGATCTTAAAAGGCTTACTTGATTTTTTATTTGTTTAACTGATTTTCGAATAGATAAAGTAGCACAAGTAGTAGTAGGCTCATATCGATCGAGATCGTCTCCTGAAATTATCTTGATACAAAAACGCGATACCTAATTTTTGATTATTATATTTTCTTCTTGATACTGGATACAATGACTTAGATGGCACATACACGTGCACAATACATAAAACAAGAAAAGGATTAATTGTAACTAGCGGCACAGCATATAAGTATTTTTTACTCGTTAATAACAATTTTTTTTAAATATTAAACTTCAAGGATCTATGGTGTTATATGAATGTATATTTAAGACTCTCACTTGGTTTACGACACACTACACAACCGCAACATTGTACTACCGGCTACTGCAATAACAATTCACCTGAATAAAATAGTTACACGTATATGATAAGCGAATTTTTCGGTATTCTTTCTTTTTATTTAAAAAAATAGCTCCTAAATATAATATAACTAGTGTTATAATAAGGTCCTCAATTCCATTTCGGCCACGGTGGCCAATCTCAAGAGAGATTAGCCAACTGCGCAGGACATATAATAGTGCACAAGTGTGTGTGCAAACACAGGTGCACTCTCTATTCCCTACCTCTCATAATCCGATGGGACGGCAATCCGACACGATCGAAAAAAGTTCAGGACCGAGGCACGGGAGTGTACACACTACCAGACTCCGGGCTGCTATTGAGATTTTCGACAGAAAAACCCGATAACTTTTTATTGGCCCAATCTGGGATTTGAATCCGGGATTTTCGCCACTAGACCGACGAGACAATCGAGTGTTATAATAATCGAGCGACATGATGAGTCATATCGTAAAAAAGAGTATTTATTGAGTATTTCGTTAAGAGGTTCTTCTTGAAATAAGCTACACAAACTGAAGGCTTATGCTTAGTTAACATTAGGATTTCGATATAACAAAAAAATACCACGGTTATCGGTGTATATTGTCAAAGTACAAATAAACCAAAATCAATTTTTATATATCAGATCTTATAAAATGATTAACTTTAGAAATTTCAAAAATTAGCTTAGTCCTGGAGTTTTGTGAAAACAAATTCCACCTAATACGGTATATTGGATTGAAGCCAATCGAACGAGCGCTGTACTAAAAAGGGCATAAACTTCAGTTATTTTTATAGCAAATTTGAAATAGGATAACATAATAATTTCACTTATCAATTTATATCCAAACTAGTTTGCGCAGGCAACTTCGTTCGCGTGTAAAGGGAGGGTTGAGGTTTTTAGTTTGTACTTTTCTGGACCTCTAACAACTTGTATGCGAAATTTCACGACAATTGGTTGAGGAAGTTAAAACAAAAATCAACAAAGTTAATTATGCTTTTATAATATTAGTTGTGATGTAGTTTGCTAATCAATAGCATTAATATTGTTTGATAAAAAAAACGCTAATGGGCTAGCGAATATTAAGGATTCTATACGATCCCTGTCTTATTTGAAGTTTTTAGTTATGTGATAATAGGACCGTAAGATAGATAAAGTACAAAGTACGTGTATCCGAGCAAATACAGCAAATATTCATGTGCTTAATTCGTCTTATAGTATACACTAATTGAAGTCAGAAGTATTCTTAAATTCAAAGCACAATTCCATTCCCTCAGCTTATAATATTAGGCCAGACCTATGATTATTGTTTTTTCGAAGACTATTTCTTTCACGTTTCTTTTTTTAAACGTGTTTCGAATAGAAGATTCAAATGAGATAAAGACGAACATAAGTTCTTAGAGAACCATACAAAAGCTGTAATTTAAATTTAAAGTTATTAAAATTTAACAGCGACGAAATATGCAACTTGATCGCGGCGCACCTTGCATTTTTATGGCAAGAAAAATTGCAATTTTAATGTTATTTAATTACAGTATTAAAATTTTGAAATATGATTGCCTGTGTTAACGTTTATGCTTATCTGTAGTTATTGTGCAAGCCCGTCTGGGTAGGTGAGTGGATACTCACCACATATTCTACCGCCAAATAGCAATATTCTATCGTTGTGTTCCGGTTTGAAGGGTGAGTGAGTTAGTGTAACTACAGTGTGACTGCCTCTTTGGTCTAGGCTAGGTCTGTGGCCTTATAGCCACAAGTCCCGAGGTCCTGGGTTCAAAATAAGTTAAGTTTTTCTGGTGAAGATTCTCAGTAACCACCCTCAGTCTGAAAGTTGGGAGTGAGTCAGTCTGATAATGAGAGTGAGTGAATAGAGAGTGCAGCTATATTTCGCAAACACTTGTGTACTTTAATATGCTATAATCCATTATCCGTAATCGGTCACGAGGACATCGTCATAATCGTAGCTACAGGCAATAACACCTTAGATCCAACTGTAAGCAACGCTTTTAAGGTTTTAAAAATTATTTATTATTTCTTTCAGGGCTAGGGTGGGTGAAAATTATCACTTACTATCAAGTGTGTCAAATCTTCAGTCATTAACGGCCTTATTTGTAAACGTTGTTTGGCGGCAGTGTTATATTAGTGCGGTGCGCTTTATTCTTCTTATGATTTCTCTCGTTCTGTCATTATCGTTTTGACATTCGAAAGAAGAAGACAGCAGCAACTAATACCCGCTAAAACAATAAGTAACGCCGTGAGTTTTTACCCCTTTCACAGAATATAGCTTGTACAGTTGAGTTACCGTTTTGACAAGTAAGTATTACTTATCATTAAATTAAAGCTGTTTTCGTATTTAGATATTAAAGAGAAATACATAAACGTATCCTAGCTTAACAAAACAAAGCAAAAGTCCGGTCCATTTCGCGTCGTCCGGGAGTTACAAATCAAAGAAAATTTATTAGTTGTAAAAACGCAACAAGTACGCTTAAAATAAACATTGTCTGATAAAATTTCGCTCTTATAAAACTAACCTTAAGGATTATTATCCGGCAAAATTTAATATCCTGGACAGTGGACCGCTGAACACTGGGTGGATGTGTATCTCCACTTGGTTTTATAGGCTATAAAGGGTTTTTACGACTACCAGGATAATACTCATCCGACTAAAAGGGTTTGAGCTCTATCAATGCGTAAGTATAGAGTGGGGATAATTAAAAAATGTCAAATGTATAATTATAATAATGAATACTTGGTACATTGCAACGTCGGACACAAATTACTTTTTTTTTCTTTAATTAAAAAGATTAGTAGCGATGCCCGCTTTTAAGGAATTACTAAAATTCCTCTTGACACCTCCAATTAAGCATAAAGGTTGCATCCCAACTTGGGACTTTTTACATCGCTAGGCAAGCCGTTACGCTGTTGACGCTAAATTGCTTGCAATTATAAAAAAAAAGTAAAAAATAGTTGACATGATATTTAAACTAAGAATACAGATACAGTAGGCGATATATCTTTTGCCATCAAAAATATAGTACTAAATTAAAGAAGTTAAGAATATATTGCGTCCAGTCTCTTTCCTCCTGTGTCTGACAGTGTGACACGTTCATTCGAATGTCATTCTTTTGTTCATTTCCGTCGTTTTCCATCGTTTCCACTCTTTTACTATAAATCAATCAATAATTCGTCGCGTTATTTCCCTGAGCGTATAAATCATTTACGTAGTTACGTCACAAGCAAACGTTAAGTGTGTTGACAATTTATTTTATTTGAAACTATATTTCAATTACTATTATGTTTCAATAATACATTACAATGTTTATATGTAAATGCACGCTGAAAGGCCAATTTCTATTGGCTGATTCTACTTTATACTTTTAAGATCTTCGCAAACCTAAGTGTGCAATAAAGAATAATTTAATTTGAATGTATTGATTGGAAGACGAGAAGATCACTTGTTTAATAACGAAAATATAAATCCTTATTTCGATTAAAGAAATTTAAATCAAATATAGAATATTTTAGACCTTTGACTGTGAATTCCAATTGACTAAGACTTCTATTTGAAATTTCCCAATTGAAATATTACGGTATTACTAATTATAAACGTTATTTAGCAGGTGATTAGTTAAACAATTATGTCTTCTTTCGAATGTCAAATCAATCATAACAGATAGAGATTAATTCGTGTTTTACTAAACCGTCGCTAAGCAACGTTTATTATCAATAAAGCCTTTAAAGATTAAAGAAAAGTTTACCTACGATTTCCAATTGGATAAACTGTACAGTAATAAGGCTATTAAATTTGTAATTTATTTGTATGTTTGGCTCATCACACATCGAGTTTAATACTAGGTATATGACGTCATTAGATAGCAAGATGGCGGGACTTTATTGAAAATAAACTTAAGCTATTTTACATGTCCTATGTATTCAAAACGTTTATTATTATTGAAATATTAATCCGTACTTGTATTATCTTGATAAATATACAATGAATTATGTTTTCTTAAATATTACTTTTATAGAAAGTGTTGTTAAAAAATCGCATTTTATGTATTTATTTTATTCACATTATCCGTATGCTTAAATAAAAACAAATGTAATGATCACAATACAAACATATAAGTAAGTATTAGGATAAAGTTCTTATCTGTCAAAAACCTATATTTACTTTAACCACGGCCACAGAATGATGTAGAGCGAAGTTATTGTTTGTGTGTTTTCTTATTTTCATATAAATACTTAACTAAGCAGCACATTCGCACAAGTTATCACCTGAGATATAATTTTCTCGTATCTACAATAAAGTTTTATTAGCCACGGTCTGAGTTTGCCTTTGTACGATGGTTCGAAACATTAAATTCATCGCC
Organism: Nymphalis urticae; assembly: GCA_905147175.2. Classification (NCBI taxonomy): domain Eukaryota; kingdom Metazoa; phylum Arthropoda; class Insecta; order Lepidoptera; family Nymphalidae; genus Nymphalis; species Nymphalis urticae. The sequence goes on from LR990002.1 coordinate 3,607,548, forward strand.
GCCACTCTCTCGAGCAGTAAACGTCACTACGATGTCTGAAGTTATCCTTCGTACCGACTTAAAGTTTCTCAGCGAACAAACACGAAACCCACAGTTCTCTAGACGCTCGTAAATATGAAACACGGAAAAAATATATATATTTACCTATACATTAATTATGTATAAGATATAAAACAAACATTTATTGCCGGGTTTATAAGTTTTATAACCCTTCAGGGTCGCTCTGGATAGATGTCAGTCGAACGCCTAGACGTCGTAAATAAGTATGAATTATGATAATTGCAAAATTCTTCAATATATTACGATTTAAACATTGATGATTCGTCTGACGTTTTGTGAGGCCATAACTCGAGGCTTTCGCGGAATCCGCCGTCTCGCTCGCACGGTTCTCGTCTGCATGCGCGCACGCAGGTTATGTTACGCATTATTGCTGATCGCAAAGCTTTAATAACTATAAGGTAATATGATTTCAAATTATATAGTAAAATTAATTATTACTGCTATTTTATTTGTGTTTATGCTTTCGGTTTCAGATATTTAATAATAATTTAAGTTATGAAGGACATTGTGCATATTTCTGCTCTATAACCGATTTGTTAGAGTTATGCCTTGTATTTCTTTCGACGAAAGCAAATTTATTGAAAAACTAGTTACCTTTACGTCTTCGCTTTCGTGAGGGAGAAGCAGATATTAGGCATCTTACGTCCTTGTCTGTACCTCAAGCAAAATTTCATGATGATTCGTTATTAGTTAAGACGTGAAAGTGGAACAAACAAGGAGGATTTATCTCGCACAAGCAAGGGCTTACATGTTTTCATATTCTTCAAACAGAAAAAATAATTTGTAAAAATCTTATCTCATATTATACTTAATAGGAGTTAGGACTATAACGTAATCGTTCGCTCAAGTATTTCAATTAAAACTTCGCCGTGTTTAATTAAATAGGCTTTAAGACTTCATTTGCAACATTAAGTCATAGCAACGATAACGCATACTAATTAATTTTTTTATAGTCGGTTCGCAATTAGTACGGGACACGGTGATTATGTATTCGACATTAAATTACCTGCGACCCAATATAAGGTGCAGTTGATTGGAAATTTATTACATAGTTTTCTTTGTGTTCCTTATCGATTGCTTAAATGATTTGGTTTTAGAGAAATTAAAACTTTTTGCTAATTGGTAAATTAAAAATAAATCTCTACGGATATATTGTCTATCGACTTAGCATCGACTTGGTTTTTGAATAATCAATGAACCTTTAATTTTTTTTTAAATGTTGCAACTTAATCTGTATTATTACAAAATTTCATCCGACACAAATTCTTTTTCACTAACCATAGAGCACGAAATGAAATATAAATGTTATGGACCAAGTATTGAATTGGAGCATTTTTCATACTACCCGGGCATTATGAATAACACGCTACTTAGGGTGAAATAAATAATAATATTTTGAAAAACAAATATAATCTTGTTAGGTTTAAAAACCTAACCTAAAGATTTTATTTGTTTTTAAATATTGATTCTAGCTTTGAAATAAAAATAACAGTAATAAAATCTGGTTTTAGTCACTATGCCCTATAGGTGATAAGTATTATAAATAAATAAAATCAACGTCAAACTGTGCGGGCATTCTAATGTCGTATTAATCACTTGGTCCATAACAAGTTTTTTTTCCCGACTGTACTGGCCGTCGTCGCGTTTGGACTCTACTACCACTTACCATCAGTTGGAATAGAGTCATTTGCCCTCCCGGCAAATATAAAAAAAAATCATGAACACAAAACAGATGAAACTTTCTTGACCTGGTTCGAAGATCCACGTATTCTAATTCTATTCTAATCACTGGACCATCGAGGTTTTCAGGAAATTCGGATCATCGGAAATTATAGTTAAAGCTTATTTAACTCAAACTCGTTCTTTTTGTTACTACTACTACTATAAAACATTTAAGATTAAATGGTATTCGTTTTGATTAAGTAGTATTTTTATATTTGATAGGATTGGCTATCCTTTTTAATTCCAGGTAAGAGAAAGAGATAACAATTTTAGTCTATCGAATTACATCAGTCTAAATGTGTACAAAGATATTTGTGTGTACAATATATACGTATACTTCAACTTTACTCTAAACGATAAATCACTTCTGTTACTTTAAATTTATACATTTTTCTTTGCCATTTCCATGATAACGAAAGAATAAAGCACAAATTAAAAGATACGGCGATTATTAATTTAAATTTGGAACATAATTTTATAATTTATTCAGAATTGTGTTAAAATTGTGTTTTTTTAATGATTTTATTAATTTACATTTGTTTTTTTTTAAATTATATTATATATTTTTTATATATTAAATATTTTTATATGTTTTAGCTTATAGTGTGACGTTCAACAAATAATCATTTAATTCATTACATACGACCCTTTGCAGTTACGATTCATAACACTAACAGAATGTACTTGATCCCTCTGACTTCTTAAGTAATATAAATTTAAGTAGGACACAAGCTATTTAACAATCACAACTTATTATCTACACACATATGAATATTTCAACATATTTAGAGATAAATACCTGAAATATGAACGCTTATTAATGATTTTAATTATAAAAAATACCCTGCACATCTACATGAAAAAAAATGAAGGATATAGTGTAAAAAGTCGTATGTTTATCCTACATAAGTTTTTTTTTTACATTTAATTTACGGAAAGCCTCATTTAAACCAGAACACAGCATCTACCGCAAAACAGCAGTACCTGGTATTGTTGTGTTCCAATTTGAAGGGTAAGTCAATGTAATTACAGTCAAAAGGGACATAACATCTCAGTTCGCAAGGTTCGTGGTGCATTTGCGATGTAAGCGATGGTTAACATTTCTTACAATGCCAAGGCGTTGGTGACCACTCACCATCAGGTGGCCCATATGCTCGTCCGCATACCTATTAAAAAAAAGAAAAAGAATATTGTTGTTAGGCCAAATACTACTACAGTACAATATTCTAACTATTGTACTTCTTTTTTTTATAAATTTATATTTAACTTTCGACAAAAAATATAATATAAAGGAATTAACCACGTCCTAGAGAATGTATTTGACATCAGCCTCTGTGCTGTTAAAATTTATTTCGTAGCCCGTTCGTGAAATGATCAAAACCGCCTGACGATGATCGCTACTGTAGAGTTATTCTGCACAAACACAATTGAAACTCAATGTCGTCGTGAAATGTCAATAAGACATATGTGCCATTGACTGAAATAGTTAATTTACATGATATATTTGGGCTTTTCTTTGGTAGATTAATATAAATTTATTACTTTTACTGTTTTAAACACTAGTGTTTCCATCTCATATCTATTCTAATATTTTAAATGCGAGAGTAACTGTCTGTTTGTTAGGCTTTCACGGTTACACTATTTAATCAATTTTGATGAAATTTGGTATGAAGCAAGCTTGAACCTACAGAACACTTTTTTACTACTTTTTGACCTAATACGACCCCCTCCCCGCCTCTAACACGCGGCGAAGTTGCGGGCAAAAACTAGTCATAAATTAAAGTAAATAATGATATCACAAGTAAGTAGTAAGCGTATCGCCTTGCCCAAAGTCAAGTGAAGTTGAATAACATACGATATAATAAAAAAAATAGTAATTGTTTGCTGTAATCATATTTAGCATTAATTGTCAAAACAATATGGCAACTTTGTATGAATAAGTATTATAACTAGAACAATTATTTTGCCCACAAAATGTTTGTAAATAAATTATAAATTCGATATGGTTTTTATCTCATTAAAAATCATATTAAACAATTTTCATTTTTTATCTATATTTTAAACATAAAAATACTTTTTACTACTTACATTTAATAATAGAAAAATATAAATTTAAGGCTTTACACGTTATACACGTAAACGAACCCGCCTTTAAAAGCTAGCGCCCTTACTTCAAAACACTGTTTAGCGGATAATAAGTTTAACAATGCTGTGTCTTCTTCTTTCGAATGTGAAATCGTTGAAGTCAGAAAGAGCGAAATCAGTATTTAGCCACACATCCGCTGAGCAACGTTTATAAGCTAGGCCGTTAGTGATTGATCATTTGACAATAAGTACAAGATATACTGACGTTATGAAAAGCGCTCCAATTTAAATGACACGTAACTCAATATAACAAAATGCACTCTGATAACCTACTTTACTTTGTATATAAAACAGATATTGTCATTATTTCAACGTTATCTTGTTTCTAATCGGTTATCGCACGGTTTTACAAAAACAAATAAAGAAACAATGACAATGGAATCACAAAATAATTATTTCACTTTTCATGGTAGTTATACAAAAAATATTATCGACTCTTTCAACTTCTTGGTTTTTTTTTTGTCCACCTGGCATTAACTGGCCATCAACAGACACGCCAATTTCTGTTGATAACTGTATGAAATATAAAAAGATCCTTAAATTCCCAATGCGTCAGGAGCCTTGTGAACTAAAGGAGACTTCGTACGGTGCGTAATATTATGGACCGCCGACCAACGCACATCGACGCACCGTGGGATGATCGTATCGTCTGTGGAATTGTAGATATGTCCGTAGCAATTTTGAAATAGCAAAAGGGCTTCGATTCTTAGGACCGACACAGACTGACACACACCAAGAGCTTTGGTGCGGTGCGTGACTGCCCGTGCTCATCAACTGTGCGTGAATAATCCGTAGAATCCCACACCGCGGCCAGTCACCTTAAGAAGTTACTTCTACTAACTAATTTAAGTACGAGTCAAATTAAATTTTATAGGTTATATGGAGGATATTCACGTTACGACATCAAGAAGTCGATCAATAGCCATAAACACCAATTTACCAAACTAGGTACTTGTTTACTCACTCATCGTGTGTGCAAACGAGACATGTATATTGTATACAACGATATTATCGCGGCTGAAACGCATCTAGTAAATATACATTTATAAATAAATCACGCACGAATACAGCCTACTTTACAATGCAAGAGCAGACATCGAATTTTGATGGAATTCGACAAACTCAATTTCCTTTCAAATGGGTTACTGGTGACTGGGTCAAGCAATAATTGTGGTGTGTCCAGTCAAATCCCTACGCAGGAGCTGATAGTCCAAAACTTACTCTAAGACATAGTAAGTAAAGTTCAGTTTTGAACGACCTGTATATTATACGAACATCTAATTTTTGTAAATCTTATTATAAATATATAATAACTTATTATAATAGTTTATTGCTCATGCGAGTGTCAATCAAATATAGATTCTTGGGCATCTTAATATGTATTATTTTTCAATGATCATTTCCAAATACCAAATAAAAGATTCGAAAAATCTAATTAAAAAATATATTTAATTTAATTTTTTAATCATCATAGATTTCATTTTATCTATATCTTTATTAAGATAAATTAAATATAAAACCAAAAGGTCCGACAGGTACCAATACTAGAGATTTGTTTTAATACTGTATGTGTAATACAAAACGTATATATTCTGATTAGCCTAAACGTTGGATGGTAGAGAATGTCTTCAAGCTCTCTCCGTCTTTTGTACCAATAACAATAATTTGATCTATAAATTTATAAAACAATCAATCAATTGAAACGTGTAAACGTAATCTTATAGTTTTGAATGTAGAGAGAGGAATGTGTTAATAAGATAGAACCTGTGACCCCTTTTAACTAACGGTATAAGATAACTTGAAGCAGCCGCACGACCCCAGCGCCTATTTACATTTGAAAATACCTTTGTGTTTTAAATATATTGCTACTTTCTAATACAGTAACATATTTAACTATTATACGAAAAACGTAATGTAATGTAAAAAAATAAAAATGTATTAATTTAATTATTGAGAAAAAAAATATATTGTTTTGTTTGTAAAATTTGGGCAAACACGACTGAATATTCTAATTTATTGTTCATAATTCATTTCGTGTTCGGTGGTGAAGGAAAATCGTGAGGCTATCTGAATCTGTCGGATTGTGATCTGCCGTATCTGTAACAAACAATCCGCTTTGGCTTTCACTTGGTAGTAGGGCATTGTCTATCTGGGTAAGTACTCAGCCACTCATCGTATATTCTACCGCGAAACAGGAATACTTAGTATTGTTGTGTTCCGATTTAAAGGCTCAAGTAAGTTCTTAGTTTCCAAAATTGACAATGTAAGAGATCGAATATTTCTTACTGCCGTGCGTGATCGTGATGACCTCTAACGACCATTTAAGCTTGTCATTATTTGCCATCCAGCCTAACATTTCTAATTATTATTATTATTTAAATGAAGTGTCGTTACCTTGTTATATGTGCAGGCACACTCAATGTGTCTCTATAAGACAGTAGCACTTCAAAGTTATCACTATCTATTCATCTTATCTATCTATCCATGTTTAAAACACAATCACAAATCTGGTAACAGCTGTATTAATCTGGATTTCACTAGTTTAAGTCCATGGTAACTATTACTGTGATAAGTATTTACATAAGTGCATATAACTGAGTGTGTTAATCTTTCTCTTAATATATATAATATTACCATTGTAGAAAACACTTTCGATGTTCACGTTTTGATGTCTTCCTGATCGATTCCGCCGATGTCGGCCATTCCCAAGGGAGGCTAGCCAACTATGCAAGAGTTATTATAGTACTCAAGTGTGTGTTCAGACTCAGGTGCAGTCTAGAGGGTACATAGAGTCAACAGAGTCCCTTACTCTTATACGTTCACAATAAAGTGGTGAAACCGCTACAGCAATTATTGTGATCGCACAAGTGTAGCCGCAGCCTTAAATATCAAGCCGCATCGCTACCGCTTAATCAGATGTGCTTAAATGGTATTTAAATATTAACACTCGTAAAATGTTTTCCTCCGAGTCGTTATAATCGGATTAAATATCATAATATTAAACATTGTCGTAAAATAGTATAATTTGAAACAAAAAACTAGAAGTGGTCAAAGGCTTCGTTGTCACCGCCTCTCTTCCTCGTACAGATTATTTCGTTTTATTGTCGCCCGACGAACGACTTTTATGCGACATTTACATATTTTTATAGTTTTCTGGCGGTGAAATTAAAGTATTATAAAACCGATGCGACTCGTTGCGATACAGCCGTAAGTCGTAAAATATTGTTTGCGATCGTAAAATCTGGCTCGAATAAAAGCTGGTCGGGCGAAAAAATTGCCAGCCCATTTAACGTTATCGATAAATTGTGGGGCGGCCCTACTCATCATTTGAATATTGTACTTGATAGGTCATTAAAAACTAGAATTGACATTAAGATGAGTGTTGCCATTATTGCCAAATAAATATACTAAAATAAGACAATAAAAAAAAACACTAAAATAAAAGAAAATGGTCAAAAAATTTTATATATATATTTCAATTGTATGTCTGTAACCAAGCCTTCTTTAAATTATTATAGTATGGACATTTTTGTCCTCAAAATGAAACAGTGTATGTCATTTCCAGCGAACTCTTTGCCCTACTGGCACAACTGAAAGCTATTAATAATAAAAAAGAAATAATCCTCAGATAGCACTAATATTGTATTTATCCTTAAATTTGTAAACTAATTAGTTTTGTAGCGCGACGATTCCTAGAATACTTTTTATACTATTAATGGATGAAGCGATATCTCAAGGGATCTAGAATATTCGTATAGCGCTCCTGCAATGCAAAAGATCAAGACTGATACGTTTAACTAGAGTTGTAGACAAGATGTATTGTGTACTTCGATGATACATTTTACTACGTCACAATCTTTTTTTTTTACAAACTACATAAGTATGTAGTCTACTATAGGTATACTAGGTAGTACCGGTACCTAGTATACCTATAGTATACCTTCCCACGGATAAAGTAGGGTCTATAGAAATGGATTGTATCGTAATACATAATATTATAACTCTTTTGGTTAACGCTAAGCAAGCAGACACGAAATGAATTATACATTTAAACGTTTCTCATGAATCATTCTGTTCAGTGGTAAAAGCCGTATGAAAATCTGTAGTTTTTGAGTTTATCGCGTCCAGACGGATGTGGCGGGAAGAATGAAATGGAATGAACATGTTAGTTTTAACTCAGATATAAATGTCTATATCAACGAAGGGTTCGCCTCAAGGCGTTATTTGAAATAATAATGTGTTTAATTATTGAAACATCGGATTAAATATTTATATATTATGTTATATCAATAATTCATTTCCTCTTGGGAAAATTTTAATCAAAATTCAATTTTTGTTTTGTACTTTTTAAAAGATTACATTACAGTACAGTAACAGCTGAAATGCGGCGGGTTTGAACTCACGGTCATCGGTTAAGATTAACGCGTTCTTACCACTGTCTAGGCCATCTCGGTTTTAAAAGATAAATAAATAAATATACAATTTTACAATTATTGTGTTGTGACAGTTCTATATCAGGCAGTTAAGTTGTTATTAACCCAAAAAACATATTTTTTTGTTGCGCGTCACATATTTTGTAAAAAGTATACATAAGGTAGTGTAAAACATTGTAGTTGAATGTAGGCATGACCTAAATCATCTGGCTGCCTGTCTATTAAACAACTACATTTACACTTACCTCCGAAACCGACTCTCTTTTAAGAGAGCTAAGCTGATTAAGGCGCATGCACACATTACAAAAAAAGAATAATTTTGAAGTTTTACAAAAGGTCGTGTGTGCTTAATCGGCGCAAACAATAAGAAGAGCAAAGTTAATGATTTGGAAAAGCAACGGTTGTAAAAGTGTGTTTCAATTTCGATGGTTTTAAAGGTTCCTTGTTTCGGGGAAGCGTTAAACGGTGCGCGTAATTTAATTTTGTTGGCGATGTATTTATTAAAAATACCACTACACAAGTTTACATCTCTTTTTTTTTACTTACTACGCACGTTAGTAATTTGGCGCGTAATTTATTTTATACTAATAATATTAACCTGTAGAGTTTGTTTTTTGTTTCTATGAGAAAATCTTTCTAAATTTGAAATAAATAATATTTTGTGTAACGTAAGCCACTTATTGAGAGCGGCTATAGATTATAGTCATTAAAATCAGCTAATTTAAAAAAAATATTCGCGTACATTTTTTGGCGCGTAAATTTTTTTTTACTGTCCCTCATCATTTCTGACATTTTTGTGTATTAATTGTTATGGCTCTTGGATTGGCCAAGCTTAAACACGCATGAAATATTTATGTTAAATTTTAAATATTGCAATGTAATCAATAAGGATTCAGGTAACGTAGGCAAGTGCGAAATAAGTAATTGATTAAAATCGATTTAAATTCTAATCGTGAGCGAACATCGAACAAATGGAGCGGACGCATCCTTGCATATCGATTGCCCGAGGGTCCAATGAAGTATTGTTCTTGAATTAAATGTATATTAAATATAATTAATTCACGAACATATTTCTTGATAATGTACAATAGATATATTTCCGTCCGGTGTCGAATTCGCGTTGTTTCACAAAATCGATTACTCGATTTGTGATTCGATTTTTAAATTGGCTGATTTGAATAATTAACGTAATTGTTATTTGTAAGCTTATGAATCAAATTGGCTATGATTATTCCGGGAAGGCTATGATGTCCTGTATCATGAACGGAAGGCAATCCTTCATAAATCACGCCGAGATTTTGAGTCGTTTTCAATATGTATCTATATAACATGAAAATATTTGTATAAATACCGTGTGATTAATACAAGTGCAAGTATTTAAAAACATTTTTAAATGTCTTTAGTTCACTCAAAACTATGGTTTTTCGATGAAACGAAATATTAGTGTTGACGCCAAACACATTAACTCTTTTAAAAAAAAACCTACGTATTTATTCATAAACTTTGATTAGCGGGTGTTTACTTAAAAACTAATTTCTCTCTTTCTCTCATCATTGATATGACATTCATAAGAAGAAGACAACGTTTTTAAACTAATCACCCATTAAAAAACATTATAGCTATCACTTATATATATTTTTAACATATTTCTATTTGCTCGTTTCGGTCTACACGTGAGTTTGACCGGACTAAGTTTTACAATTTTTTTTTTTCATATTGTAATGTATTCATTTCACAACTTCAGTTATATAATATATGCGTATCACACGTAACTGTTGAGCGTATTTCAACCAGTAACAAGAACTAATTCATCATAGGAAATGCACACAACCGGCCAGGTGTTCCATAGGAGCCCATCGAAAACTTTCCGAGAACCGTTTAGCATGGTAATAGGCTGGAAATACTGGGAATATTATGTGCGCTGAATTCGTTCCATTCGATGTGGTAGGTCGGTTTTGTTTTGACGGTACCAGACATAGGTATGTTACTTACAAGCGGCAAATTTAAATAAATACAGTTTTTCTTTTAAATATCGAAACAACATAATAATTAAGATTATTAACAGAATTTTAAATTAATAAATATATTTTAACGTATGTCGGCGATCTCTTGATATTTTTTTTTCTAATCGTATATTTTGTTTAGGTTTTGACTGAGTTGCGTCTGCCGTTAAAACTGTTTAATTATTTTTTTAAATGATTATTTTTTTATATCATATATAATATATTTGTCTGCCTCGTTGGTCTAGTGGCTAGTAAAGTCCGTAGATACCGAGGTCCAGGGTTCAAACTCCAGGTTACCACATCCTTGGAGCAGCCCGGAGTCTGGAAATTAAAAGAATATACTTTACGTTCTCGGAAAGCACGTAAAGCCGTGGGTACTATGCTTAAACTCTTACCGATCTGTCCATCTCATCGGTTTATGAGATTGACGAATTAATAGAGAGTGCCCTTTATGATCTGCGCAGTTGGCTAGTTTCCCTTGAGATTAGCCGAAATGGCCGATATCAGGTCAGAAGGACATTATTATTTTACTAGGTCACAGAGGCGACTGTGCTTAATAATAAAAATATTAGACCACACAAGAACAAAAAAAATTAAAATATATTAATAATTGTGAAACAGATACAAATATTACTTGAGATTTATTCTCAATCCGAAATAATAATCCATTCTAAATGGTACCAATTATCAAACGTAGTCACATTTAATTATTACATTTTATATATATACAAATTAAAAAACTAATATCTATTTTAAAAAATAAAATTCCATTATAATTATTTTCTATAAATACTCTCTCTGTTCTAAAATTTGTGAAAAAACTAAAATAATATATTTTTTAATTATATAAATTCATTCGTTCTCCATTCGTTTAGCGAACGTCCTTGGTCGAGACCTTAATATTAATTGTCAGTACATCGAAAAATGGTTTCTTGAATGTCGGCAAAACTGTTTTCGGAACTTCGGAAGTAAAATTAAAGTGGAATTAAGTAGTTAAGTAAAATATTGTTGTATTACAAATGAAGATATATTAATCAAGAACTATTTGCAGTGTATAATATATTAATGAGTATAATATATAAATGAGGAATATTTAAAATTGTTATTGGAATAGCCTATAGGCAAATACTTTAAAAAATATATATATCAATAGGGAATCGTTACACTTGCTTATTGATTGACAAAACAACTACCAGCAGACTGGACAGAGAAATATATTCGACTTCAATACAACTGATGAAAGATATCACAAACACATACGCATACACACACACACACACACACACACAATATGTCATGTCGCAATATTAACAATTAGCTGAATTATAAGCTTCATGTTTTTGTGTTGAGATTTCACATATAACAGCAATATTTCATATCAGCCTATGAAGTGCATAAGGATAGATATTTAACGCTCGTAATTATTTTGATTTAACGACAGTGTCATATTCGAGAGTATAATGAATCGAGCTATAAAGTAGGCAAATTGTAAGTCATTTTAATTTGACACTAGTTTAGTTTGAAGATTTTCATAGAACTTTGTGTTAGGGAATTTGTTTTAGAAGTTGTTTTAATAATAATATTATATGGGTTTAATAAAGGAGGTAGTGCATACCTTTTTATAGCACGAATATATTTATGGATATATTTAGTAGATTTTAACTGTAAACAGATTAAATAAAATATTTTATCTGTTGACATACTTGAAGCTTGTCAATTAATTAGAATATGGCTATGATATTTTTTTTTATATAATAAGTTGTTTACAATTATTGGCCAGTTTATGTTAAGCAGACTTGTGCAGTTATCATTTCGATCGTATCGTAATCGAGCTTCGGTTGTAAAAGTTTAGTATGTATCTCTTATTACCAACGTTACTATAAATACAAAATAATTAAAAATATTTTATTACGTAAAACGTTTTATACAAGTAAGTAGTAGTAGTAGAACTTCTGCCCGCCGTTTCGCCTGTCCTTTTCCGCATCCCTGACAACGTTTATGAAAAGTTCCATGATTGGTTTTTTAAATTAAGACAACTGAAGAGAAACAAACTCTTGTTCGGATTTATAATATTGGTATAAAACCCCGCCTTGCCTGCCTGGTGAGAGCATGGCTGCTTCATTTTTCGCTAGGAGATACATACAGAGATAATTGTTGTTCAACTGTGAAATTCTGCTTGTTGCTCTTCTATCGGATATTATCGATTTTTTGAAAGAATACTATTTCTTTGTTGAATCGTGGTGTTACTTTTGTTGGTATATTAAAATTTTATCTCGTAAAATGATGATTTAAAAATTTTGATTTGATTTAATTATATTATTTGTGTTATATGATTTACTTAACATTGCTTTTTGATTGTCAATATAGAGAGCATTGACATCTTTTGATAATTAATGGATGGTTAATGGTTGCCATAGCCTATATAAATTGGAGATATTAACCATTCCTAGCCACTTATTCCTAACCATTAATAGCATTAAAGTTGGATACTAGAATGTTATGTCTTTTGTGAATGTAGTATAACACAGGCTCAATCACAGTTCACAATAACACTAAGTATTGCTGGGTGATTTGAGTGGCTTATACCCACCGAGACACCGAGACACGAGGGTGTTGCACAAGCGTAACTTTTCGAGGTTTACGGTTCGGACGACGTTAGAATCATTGATCATATAGAAATCAAATGAAAATTACTATTAACTTAAAAACTAAAATTAAATAATGTATAAAGTTATCACTATATTATATATATACAGTATATTTGATAACCTGATGTACGTTAAATGAAGAAAGTAAAATGATTTCATGTAAATACGCATTACAAACGTAAATGCACGCATAGTCATTTTTAATTAAAATTTTACAACCGTATCGTTTGCGTATCATTTTACAGAACGATATAAAATTCGTAATCGCAATAAGCTGCAATTTACGACAATATCACTAGTACAATCCTATAAAGTTTATTTGTCAAATAAAATAATAAATTATGACGTCCTTGAAGTTATTTCATTACAAAGAATCATTTATACTTACTAATAATATAATGTTATATATAGATTTGATTTTTTGTATATTTATTTGTAATGGATAAACTTAAAATTTACTTAACCGATTTTAAAGATTCTTTCACCTATAGAAGTATTACCAGCGAGTAACATAGGTTGCATCTTAATCTATGAAAATTACAATTATGTAACAAAAGGTCATATCATTTTCTATCTATAAAAGTCATTATTGACATAAAAAGGTTAGACCCGGGTGAAGTCGGGGCGGGCCGCTAGTCAAACATAAATATATATGTATATTACTATTAATAATGAAAAAATATTATGTTTTTACTTTCGTTATATACTTGCGTTGACGTTATTTAATATAGTAAAGTCATTTATTGTGGATCATCAATGGAGATTAATAGCAACAAAAAAATAATCTATATCAGACTAATTTATACTCTCTATATCATACGAAGCTGAGGAATTTGTTTGTTCGTTTGTTTTCTTTAAACCCGTTAAACACCGAATGTAATGAATTAGAAAAAGTATAATTCAAAGTCAAAATATATTTCAAGTAGGCTCTTGTAAGTGATTTAATTATATAGCTATCGTCGGTTCGGAAAGAAGCAAGAAACTCAGCAGATATTCCTTTTCATAAATCCATTAGAGCAAAGCATAAAAGCATTAGATATACGATTTATCGCGGAGTCTTTTTACGACGTAAGTGACGGGCGGCTTGTTAGTTTTACTAATTATATATTACTAATTAAAAGTAACTAATGTAAGTTATGCAACTCATAAACGTAACAATAATTAACATAGGTCAACGAATAAAAGTTATAACTTTTATTATTAAAGATAGGTATAAATACTTAATTGAAAAACGAATAATGGTTGATATTTATGTTGATACATATGTATACTGACTTATGAAACTTGTTTAATAGATGCTTAGTTAGATAATGCTGTCTTCTTTTTTCGAATGTCTAATCAATGATGTCAGAAAGAGCGAAATTAGTGTTTAACGAAACAGCAGCTACGTAGGGTCGTTAATCTTTGTTGAACACCAAATATATATTACAATATGAATCATATAAAATTATTTGAGATGACTAATGAAGCGATAGTGAAGGATCCCTTCACGATTCTATAAGATCAAAACAAAAAGTGTTAGTCAGGTAATATCTTACATCATTGATTGTCTAGAATTAATTCAAAACATAATTAAAATACGCTGTATCACGTGGTGACATCACTGCTGTCTGTTTGTAAATAATATCCAGTGTGAGTACGATCAATTGTATTAACAATAATAACTCGATAACTCCGCAAAGTATGAAAAAACTTAGTAAATATTTAGTTTGCATACGATCATCATTGTTTTTATTAGTCTGCGGTTGATTACTTAATTGAAATGAATTCGGACAACCTTATGGTGGTGGGGCTTTGTGCAAGCTCGTCTGGGTAGGTTCCACCCACTCATCAGATATTCTACCGCAAAACAGCAGTACTTGGTATTGCTGTGTTCCGGTTTGAAGTGTAATTACAGGCACAAGGGACATAACATCTTAGTTCCTAAGGTTGGTGGCGCATTTTCGATGTAAGCGATGGTTAACATTTCTTACAAAGCCAATGTCTATGGGCGTTAGTGACCACTTACCATCAGGTAGCCCTTAGTATAAAAAAAATGGGTAACTAGTTGGAGGAAATTATCTCCCAATCATTAGTTATCTTTCTGCCATTATCAAATATCCATACTATGTGCTGTGTGTGTACTGTGTTCTAGTTTAAATCTTTAAGAAAACCGTTGCCCTTGGTCTACTGAAGTTATTTAAAAATAAAAATTAAAAGAAAATACGACTGTATTAATACAAGTTATTGACTATTAAACGATACGAGTCATTTTGCAAAAACGAGTTCAAAATACACGATCTCTGTTATTAAATCGTTTGCCTTAATGGCGCATAATATCTCTTGTAATAAATATATCGACTTGTTGCTTAGTATTAAGAAAATAATAAACTAAGGTAACGCGTTTTATTTGTGTCAGATGAATTTGATTTGTCGATTTAATTATTAGTCGTTAAAATAGTCTTTGAATTATATGAATATAATTTTAAAATAAACATACGAAAGAATATGTATCGTGGCCCAATATTAATAATGCGTAATAGGTTTTTTTTATTATAGGAAGGTGGACGTGTATATGGACCACCATGATGATAAGTGCTCACCACTCACATAGACATTGGCGATGAAGTAACATTAACCTGTCCTTACATCGCCAATGCGCTACTACCCTTGGTAAGTAAAATGTCATGTCCCCTTTTGTCTGTGCCGCTGGCTTACTCACCCTTCAAATCGGAATACAACAATACTTATTGCTGTTTGGCGGTAGGATACCTGATGAGTGGGTATTACCTACCGAGACATGCTTGCACAAGGCCCTACCACCAAGTAATAGGTAGGGACAATATTTCATTTATCTGAGTCCTATTTAAAATATATACAAATTCGCCCAAATACGTTCCTCATTCTGTTGTTAAAAAACTTTCCGAATAATACCGTATTTCTGTTTGTGAACTTCAAGTGTGAACAATTTAATTAAAACGTAGGTGATACGAGGTGATATTCTTGCTTTGAGAACTTATTGTTTGCGAACTCAGACAATTACGTGGTATATGCATCCAGGAAACCGCATTGACTACTGGACGCGTACTATGATAACTCGAACGTTACTCGACGAAATGTTGCCTTCCGAGTTCAAAGTTTATCCATTGGTAATTAATTTGCTATGGACTTAAGTACGGTAAGAGCCGATTAATTGAAAATTGAATGACAAAAATTACAATCGAGCTGCGTCTGATGCGTATGATATATTAAATTTTTAGATACTAAATACAATTCGTTATTGTAGAATTAAAGAGCAATATGTTATTGAACATATAGTATGTCTGTTACTGTTGTTAGAAAAAGCTGGACTGTTTTTGTTAAACTATTACTATATATTACTGTTATGTAAGTTCTACTTAAACGAAAGAACTGATAATAATTAAGATTAAATATAATACAATAAAAACATGACTTTATAGGCGGTAATTCAAAAGGAAACGTGTAGCATTTTAAAACCTTTAATAGATACATGCTAATGTTGATACAATTATATTATAAAACTATAGTAGGGGCTCAAGCGATCCCTCTTTCATAGTGGCAATAAAAAGTTTTCATTGGCCTCGTCAACTCCAGCAGGTTTAACTTCGAGTTAAGTTTATATCGCCTTTATGAGTGACATATCTACAGCTCCTTTACATATTTTATTTATTTATTAATGTGGAATATCTTAACGGTGTTCAGCCCGTTTATAATTGCGATCAAATTACTGCATCGTTATAAACAGATGGATGGATAGATATAATAATAAATTGCCTGATAGTGAACGGAAGTCAAACAATAAAGAATGAAATAGACTAGTAGAAATATAAAAAAAACGTATATGGAGTTAAAATATAAAAACATCCTCAATAAATGCGATGTGAAAGATACCATTCCACGATAGCGTATCCCATGGAGTGCTTGCAATATCGCTCCAGATATATTCTACCGCAAAACAGCAGTACTTGGTATTGTTGTGTTCCGGTTCGAATGGTGTGTGAGCCAGTGTAATTACAGGCACAAGGGACATTAAATCTTAGTTTCCAAGGTTGGTGGCGCATTTGTGATGTAAGGAATGGTTAATATTTGTTACAATTCCAATGTCTGTGAGCGTTGGTGAACACTTACCATCAGGTGGCCCATATGCTCGTCTGCCTTCCTATTCTATAAAAAAAGACAAAAAGCATTGTTCTTTATACCGACCAAAGTCAAGATGCGTTGGGAATACTGGTGAAGAGTGCACAAAGGACGATTATGAAGGAGATTTTGGATTATAACCGATAAATAGCGATATATAGACATGACCGAATTATAAAGCTGGTCGAATACCATACATATCAGAAGCTCCAGAATCCTACAAAGACAACCAACACCCCAGAAAGTCAAGGTTCATTTTCATTGGTTAATGTGAAATGATCTTAGGGATTTTATTGTAGAATCGAATAAGAAATATGTATTAAAAATTGCAAACTTGTATATATTTTACGATAAAAAATAACTATATAACAATATTAGGGTATTTTTTATAATATCGTAGCCTGTAAAATGGTTAAATGGTATGATTTTATTAATAAGGATTGGTAATTAAAATACAATTTACAAGTTTTTCTCATGCGTTTTTTTACGGTGCGTTTGTTTCATACATTTTATCGAATGTCCGGTTTACCTGAAGGCGTAATTTCATTGGTCGATAGCAAACGTGTTCGAGGTACGGGCGATTTCTAAAACATTTACCACAATGCCCGCATATAGAGTAGCTCTTTTATTGGTTTGTCCCTTATCAAACAAACGAAACAGTATATAACACTGTTGGTAATACAATACGGGTTAAAAACTGGCAGGGTGGAAGTGTCTACTTACTATAAGTCGACTGATTTCTCCGTCGAGACGGTTTCGTGGCTAGAATACGTGAGCATATATATATCTGGGCAAGCAAGACTTAATTACCACGTGATTAATTTTTTGACGGTGGAGATCTTCTGGGTACACCTATTCATCACATACTCTATTATTAAACAAAAATATTAATATTGTTGTGTTCCGATTTAAAGGGAGGGTGAGCCAGTGAAACAACAGGCACGAGGGACATGACATGTTACTTTACTTTACTTTATACTTTATTGTACATCAAAAAGAGAAAAAAAATACAAAACATGGATACAGCCTAAATAAAAGTAGCATACAATTTTGGCGACTTATCGCTACATAGCGATCTCTTTCACGCAACCAACGGTGTAAGAAATAAATGATAGTATATCAGGTAGGTGGTGCTGTAATAATAAATAAAATAACATTAATCTGTAATTATAACAAACTAATAAATAAATGTAAATATAAAATACACATCTTAGTTCGAAATGTGGCGCAGTTGTGATGTAAGGAATGGTTAATATTTCTTACAGTGCCATTGTATATAGGCGGTGTTAACCTCTTATCGTCAGATGGCCCATTTTCAAATTCAATGGCAAATTCTGCCAAATACATATATCTTCCAAACCGCATTAGATGAATTGTTTTTTTTAAATAAAATAGGAAGACGATCATATGGACCACCTGATGGTAAGTGGTCACCAACGCCCATAGACATTGGCATTGTAAGAAAATGTTAATCATCACTTACATAGGTAATGCGCCACCAACCTTGGGACCTAAGATTTTATATCCCTTGTGCCTGTAATTCGTCGTGCTTACTCGCAGTTTTAGTCAGTGTGGAATAAACTCCAAAACTTTAGCATCGACAGGAGATTTACCCAACAGCGGGAGATTAAGAGGTTGTTTCTTTTTTTACTTAACTGCTTCCTATTATAAATATATTGTCCATGACCATAATTTTATGGCTAAGGTCTAAATTTAAAATAATTATGATTCATACCTGTATCGCGTTCGATTCTCAATATAATGGCAAGTGATATTTTAATGACGTTTGTCAATTTGTATTAATAATAGTCTCACGATGTGGCTCTAGGGTACAAACTTGTTTTATCGTCCATGAAATGTCGGCTTAAATTATAGATTGTGTTTAAGGAATTATATGTAATTCACTTTATACACATTTAGTTTCAATTTCTACGGCCTTATAAATATTGTATAGTGACTTTTTACTTTAAATACTGATTTTCTCTTTCTCTCATTAATAATTTGACATTCGAAAGAGAAAGACACAGCTTTAATTAATCACCCGCTAAACAAAATTTTTCAAGGCCGTTTTCGTTGATTTAGTGGTTTGCTTATAAGCAACCTTATTAGGTTTGCGAATCCTGACGTAATAATTTTAATAAAATTTTCAGTAGCAACCTGGAGGCAGTGTTTACACTCTCAGAGTTCCGTTTATTTTATTTTTTCGTTGTAATCATACGAACCAGCATGATGTTTATGCATCACATTGTATTATCTCATCCGAGATGAAAAATACTTATCAATATAGAGATATCATTGTTATGATAAAGTTAACGTTACAAGTTATACGTTACACTTGCTTATTGCTTGTCAAAAATTTACCACATAAGACCTTTTGGCTGGATAACATTTGGAATACCTTAATCACAATATTATACACAATTGTTGAGAAGGAAAGTACTTATTATTACGTTATTTGTATACGAATACATATCAAAATTCTTTGCGTATATTTTCCTTACGTCGACAAAGGTTGACGGTACTAGTTTTATTATGTGGTGCCATTTATCATTCCTTCGTCCAAGGCGTGGCTGGTTCGCGGACTTCATAGGGTCTTGTATATTTTCAACTCTTATGTACTTGTAATAGAGTTTAAATTTCTGCATTAAATATATGATTTTACTGGCGTAATGTACCTGCGCAAATGGGCGGAGCGTTTGTACTGACAATTATTAATGATTCCTAGCAATAGTCCGACAGCGTTGAACATTATATATGTACTTGTACCTAATGTGTTATTGTTCGAATATTAATTGATCTGTTATAATTTCTTCAGTGTATTCATTGATTTATTACTTCAATTTACCTTAAATTATAGCTATATATATAAGATAAAATATATAAGTACCTGAATAATACTTTTGAAAGTATAACTTTTGAAGTAAAAAAAAAATCCCGCTCAGGTCTCTTAGGTCACTCGTGTTTTGAGTATTTCTTTCCGACACGTGGGAGATTTTTCGATCAATACTCAATGTAACGCTGCATTTAATAAAGATTTTGTATTTTGATAATGTAGTGTTATTATTTCAAATACATTCTTATAATTGCAACTGATTCCTATAATAATCACATTTGCTCACTAGCTGTGATGTGTGAGGTCGAGTGAGCAGTGAGCGTCAGACCGTATCATTCATAAGTTAGTTCGTCCGCTAACCAGCAGTGTGTTGCACTTAACCACACTTAGGTTTTAAACACACACACTTACCGACCGATGTAAGCGTATCTTTCCTATAAGTATTAAAAAACATACTCGAAAATATTCTGTACTAAAAGCAATTGTGGTTATGATGAAAATTATAATTAACTATATTAATAATATATTCGTTCCGACCACCCACGTGTGATAAATATTGTACAGTTAGTGCTATATAATATTTATCACAGCGGGTTTCGCCCGCGTGCTTGAGGTGAGGAGATGTTGTTAAAAGTATCGTAAGTAAAGAATCCTTCCTCAGGTAGTTTGGCACCTTCAATCCAAAATCCATCAAAATTGGTTTAGTGTTGTAGCCTAAAAGCGTGACAAACATACAGAGAGTAGAGTTACTTTCGCATTCATTATATTCGTATAGATTTATACTGTGAAATAATAATTTGAAAGTTATTAAAGAGATCATTATTTTTTTTCTACTTTGTTTCTATATATACATATATAGGTTACTGTTAGGTACTTGTATATAAAATATAGAAATACGATGTTTGTAGATTTATGACGATCTGCGAATATCTCGTACAGAGTTTTTGTGTCAGCATTAACACCTAATACATTACGTTCCATAATTTTCTCTCTGGCCACATTGACATAATAAGTGTATGGCGCATAATAGATAATATATGAACAATGCTATATAGTCTATGTCCGTACTGAAGTCGGATTGATGATTTTGTTAATCTGTCAAAAACAAAAAAAAATACTTTTTTTTTTTTATATTTGCCGGGAGGGTAAATGACTCTACTCCACCTGATGTTAAGTGGTAGTAGAGTCCAAACGCGAGGACGGCCAGTACAGTCGGGAAGAAGGTTCTGCACTAGCCGCCCTCGCCTTGCCGGCCCGCAAGATGCCTCTTCACGCCTCGTTTGAAGGAACCCGGGTCGTAAGAGGAGGAGGAGGGGAACACGTGAGCTGGTATTATGAGTATGATAAGTATCATGAAGCCCATCCAACACTAACCCTTATGCTAATTATGCAAGGGTCGTTGGGATTTAAGTCACCCTCTTCTCCTCTAAGTTAATATCGCCTCTTCTATGTTAACGTCTCTAATTGAGCTCAATCTGACTTTTTAGTGCTTGACTTCACATTGGTACCATGTAGAATGACGTAGGCACCTAGGTACCTAGTTCTATATTTACATTATGTAATATGACTATAGACATAACACGTCAATGCGTTTTTAAAGTAGTCCTTTTGATACTTTTATAAATGTTTAGATTCGGCCTTACTTATGTTTATAACGTTGCTTAACGACGGTTTGATTAAATATCTATTTCTCTCTTTCTTTCATCATTGATTTGACATTCAAAAGAAGAATACACTATTTAATTAATAATCCACTAAATAACGTTTGTTTTGGCCGTTGATTTTTTAGAAAAATAGATAGCTATTTCAAATTGTAGTTACCTAATTTAGAGTTATCAAAAAAAGATTATTAGAATCTACGTATTTCATGTTAAAATGTATTGTAATACCTACATTAAGAAAAGCGCCTATCATTATAATAAAAACGCGAAACGTGACAAATTTCAAAGTAAGTTTGTTTATGTGCGACGCCATTTTGAAAATAAGTCACGCCCATTTTACGACTACAAAGTACAATTACAATGTTGCTTATCATTGTACGAAGGCCGAACCAATGTCTTTAAATATTTTATCTCTTTAGACATATAATATTAATATTATTAGGGTCAAAATGTTGCAAAGTATGATTAATAAAAAAAACATTTAAAAAAACGTGTTATAGTTACGTACTGAATATCTAGGTATATGTATTGTAGGAAAGAAGCAGCGTTTTAAATGTTTTGTTCACATTTTGAAAAAACTGCAAATGTCATGGAACCATAAAATATCACAAATTAAAATAATAAAAGTGGTACTAAAAACAGAAACTGACGCAAAAGTCACAGAAGAAAATAAAATAAAAAGTGTTAAAACCTATAACCACGTCAAAACCAGTCTCAAAACTTGTGCGAAACACTTTGGCGTACCTAGAAGAAAAAAAAATATACTTTTTTAAAACGCTGTTTATTTAATTTGTTTTAATATATAACTTGGAAATAACCAGTCACAAATTAACACGAGTCGAGTCGAAGTCCAAATTAATAAAAAAAATTGGGTCATCCTAATTTGAAATAGAAGTTATAGGAGAATCTTATAATTTTATGTAAAATTCCATGCACTTTATTTATTGTAGTACCTACTCGCTATCTTTCTCTGTTCCCTTAAAACATGTAATGATGTATAATTCCTGTAGTATTTTGAGGCCCCACGTGCCTTAGTCCACTTAGCATTAAGCACGACACGCTATTTGTATTTCTACTTTAAAAGATACAAAATAATTTGACCCATATACAATGAAAGTTCTTGTACTGAATTGTGGTGCTATTTCAGAGCTGAATGAATTACGATTTCCCGTTCACAATGGTGGCATACAGCGTTATCGGACTTCCTTCGCACTCTACAACAAGTCACGTAGGACTCACAATGTTGGTTAATGTTGTCCATTGTTCCACAAAGGCCCCTTGAGGCCCATATCGGACCGGACGTGCGAAATACCGCATTCATTCTGTTGATTACTGTTTAATCTGTATACTCGCTTAACTTATTTTGACAGATTAAAAAGACAATTTATATTATAAGAAACTTTGTTGTAACAAATATATAAACGAACTTTTGTTTTTAAAGTTATTTTCTCTTTAGTTTTAATATTTTTTTAAACTACATAAATAAATACTGCTGGATTAAATTTTATATGAATCATTTACATCGAGGACTTATATGTACATAAAATCAAAGTTAAAGATAACTTCTGTACAAATCATAACCGAATTGGATCACAATTCTGATCATCTGTGCGAAAAATAAACCAGCCCTCTTGTCACCAGTGTAGTGTAGTTATAGTATATATATATAAGACGGAGCTTTGTATTATTTCTTTAAATACTATATTTCTCCATTAATAATGTTATTTATTCTCTTTACATTAGATACTTATTAGATGTAGACAAGTACATTATATTCTTAATTTTACGATGTGTGCTACGTCTACAATAATAAAGTGTTATATACATGAATAATTATTATATTATTATATATACATACATATTTAAATAGGTAACAAATTTACGTAAAAAATGTCGACTATTTAACTAAATAGGTACATAGAAATAATTTATTTAATCAGTGATTTCTTAAATGGGCAAACACGCAGCAAAATTTCAGCTTAACTAGTTTTTATGGTATTGTAATAGTTAACCCACACATACAAACAGTTAAAATTAAACAAAAGCTTGCAAAAATCCATGAAAGTCAATGAAAGGTTGAACAATATTTATTCCTAGATTTAGTGCTAAAACATGCCTTAGATGTTTCTAGTCGACTTAACTACGCCATATCCAAAGGTTATAAACATTCGGCCTTGTGTGGTTATAGCGAATTTATGAGTTTTTCATGACTACCATAATTCTCTTGTTAATTGTACATACAATGTATTACGATTTATTGGCTTAGGTATTCACGTGTAAATAGTTAGATGTTTTATGTTTAAAAATTAATAACTTATACCAGTATACCTACACTATTGTGCTACGAAATGAACGTAACTTAAACAAAGACATTAGCTTATGTTAGTTACGGTGTTTTATTTAAACTTAATTTTATTCTGTATGTTTATATTCTAATGTTTATCCTAAGCTCTAGCATAAGTGATACCGAAGAATATTTAAGTCGTTATACTATTACGTTAAAAGCCGAAGATGGCCCAGTGGTAAGAACGCGTGAATCTTAACCGATGATCGCGGGTTCAAACCCGGGCAAGCACTACTGAATTTTCATGTGCTTAATTTGGGATAATAATTCATCTCGTGCTTTACGGTGAAGGAAAACATAGTGAGGAAACCTGTATGTGTCTAATGTCACTGAAATTCTGCCACATGTGTATTCCACCAACCCGCACTGGAGCAGCGTGGTGGAATAAGCTCCAAACCTTCTCCTCAAAAAGGGAGAGGAGGCCTTTAGCCCAGCAGTGGGATATTCACAGGCTGTTACGGTTACGGTATACTATTAAGAAAACTATACTTATATTATACTTAAGTTTAGATAGGATCTTTAAAATCGTACTTTCAACTACCGACTCACTCACAGAAAATTTATTATATTTATTAGGAAATGAGGCAATAAGAATATGGTAAATTGTCATCGGTATGTCAAGAAATATAATTGCCTCTTATACACTTAAAGCGCTGCTAACCATGTGATCTATGAAACTATTCTCCCTAGTGTATCTTATTCAACTGGCTCACTTATCCTTCACATCAGAACACACCAATACAAAATATTACTCTTTGACGGTATAATGTGTAAAATTGTAAGGTGGACACCGACGTTTCTCTAGTTTAGCATATGAGGCCGAGGTCCCGCGTTTCTGGGTTCAATACCTAGTTCTTTTAAATAAAAAAGTTATTGCACTTTTATTCTACAGAGTTAAAATTTTAAATATTGGTTCAGTTCAGATAATGCATTTTTGTCGCATCTACGGCCTCATATATACGGCCTAGAAATACGATTCTCCAGGCAAAGGAACTCGACAGTAGACGAAATTTACTTAAATAAAAAATGGTGTGAGTGCCAAGGTACTTACGAGAATTGAAGTGTGAATAACAAATCTTACGCTAACGTTATCTGACGCTCGAAATCTTACGCTGACGTCATCTGACGCTCGAAATATTAGGCTTACTCCTCTGACGTTCAAAGTCTCGGTTAGCCTCTACCGTGTACCGAGCGCTTAAAAAGCTTGGCTTAAAAATGTTTTTTACCATTAATTTATTTACCTTATTACAGTTAAGTATGAAATAACTGCTAACCTTAACTTCGAATTGATCAGCTGATTTCTATTTATCTAATTAAGTAATTCGTTTTATAACGCCTGCATAGATCATTTTATATCGCTGAGTTTTACAACGATGGGAAAGAAAACGTTCGACTAATAAAGCTATTTAGCTCACATGAATTATATTATCTATGATCTGAATGGTAAAGTTCAAATGAGTTTGTATCAGTTTATTACAATTGTTCGCCATTTTGTTTTATGCGTTATTGTTTAATTGCTGAACGCAGTCAGTTTAATAAAACATCACGACTTATAATTAAAAACATATATATTAAAATTCTACATATATTTTCAAGTTATAACAATTTATAACTTTGTTTATATGAAAATAATTTATCTTCTAGAAGCTTCAGGAGAAAGCATGTACGCGTACGTCAAATTTCGAACTCTTTAACATTTAAAGATTTAAATAATGTATTTTTTTACAATCAGTCATTAACTTTATGAAACACAATTAATTTTAAGAAAAAATCGCGTCTACGGTGCAAATGTTAACGCTATGAAAATCGACGCAAAGGCGCCATTATTTTAGATCATAAAAAATTTGTATTCGGACTTATATATTTCGCTTTACAAAATATGTTGTATTTAGGTAGGTGGAAATTAAAATAATTCTTTGGTATAAAATTTATATTTATAACAGATATTTACCAATTGTAACCTATATGTTATTAACACGTTGGTATTGTTACACGTTGGTAATAATTTTTTTTAAATAAATTCTTCTATTAATCAGCTATATAAACTAACACATTAGCAATTCTTATTTTAAACATCTATGTTTGTGTATGTGATCTTTCTCTTCACTAATGTACCGCCAATACGCTGAATTGTTCTCGTTTGAATGGTGAGTGAGCGAGTGTAATTACAGGCACAATGGATAAAACATCTTAGTTCCCATGCTTGGTGCCATATTGGTTGTTTAAATATGTTTTTTTTTTTCTAACAGTGCCAATGCAGTAGGTATTAAGTAGGTAGGTAGTAAGGTAGGTAGAACACACAAGAGTAGGAATTGAATTTTAAAAGGAGTACCTAAATTTAGTTTGGAAAAAAATTACAACTAACCGAAAACTCTAAATAAGTATTTAACCAATAAAAAATTACTAACAGCTATATCTAAACCAATAAATTTTATAGTAATAGCTTGAAAGACTTTCAGAACCACTGTTCTTTGGCTTGGACTCCAATACCTAAAAATTTGGTTGTTCCCCGAGCGAGTGACATCACTCGAGCACATTTTTGAAATTAGAATATTTGTATAATTTAAAAAAAATCAAGCTTTGATCATTATTGTATTTTAAAAATGGTTGAAAAACAGTTACCTACCTAATTATTAAAGTTTTGTTTAACAATTACTATGACTATAGAGCCAAAAAGCCATTTTTAGCTTATAATGTAATATTTGTTAGATAAAATGTCTTGTCAAAATAGAAATAAGAAAAAAATACTCTTAAATATTTCACCAGTTTCTACATTTTACAATAACACAATTTTTGGTTTATATTATTCTTACGAATATAAAGGTAAAACCCACTTAGGTATGCAATAAATAACTTTATGGTTACGCACATCCCTTTTTATTCCAGCATTACCCTTATATTTAATTTAAATTTCGAACGGATATCCCGGTCCTAACGCGAGCGGAAAAATATTTACGTGCCAGTGCGGGGTTACGTAGTAGGCGTTAGAGAAAAAAAGCGGTTCTATATTCAAAGTTGGCTGTTCGCCCAATCGCGAGCGCTGTAGGCGTGCCCGCGCTTTCTCATTGGCCGCACGGTCGTAGTGATGCACCGGCTTATAAAGTTACTACAACGGTGAACGTTACGCCACACGTTTTATTACGTTTTCGGATACGCGTCTAAGCACGATGTGCTGATTTATGACGGCATGTTTAATGTTACGTTTATATAGCTAATGTTGATATAATAAGATGGGTAACATTTTTTGTTGCGTAATATAGAAAATAAAATAACAACTACAATTAATTTAAAAATACTTAAAAGATTTTAGATCACCTTATATTTTATTTCTCATACTATAAGTTGTTTTAAAAAAAAAACAATAAATTTAATGTATAGATTTTTGAATAGGTAACTGATTCATTTATTTTAAAAGCGCCATAGATATTTACTAAAAACAAATTAAAATGTTTCACAAAACAATAAAACTACATACAATAGGTCGCCATTTTGTTGAACAATAAAACCTCTTTCACACCTTCAAGTGCTTTAACAGAACTATCATAGGCTATTAACCTAACTATTTAAGAGACACCTTATATCACTGACACTGTGTTAAAGATATATTTAATGGTTTAAGTTAGCTATTTAAGAGCGCCATCTTTGTAAGGGTTCATGGTAGGCTATTAAATCGAAACGTCTATTGTCTTGCTTTTAGCGAATAGTAACGCAGGCCCTCTTAATGTTTTTTCCTAGTTAAAAAATAGTAATGGCAATTGTTTGTCTTTATTACCTACCTACTCACTAAATTAATAAATTGCGTTCATTTTTAAGAGTTTTTTGACTAATCAAGCATTCGAAATTCAATTTAGAGTAAATTGCAATAAATAAAAAAAAAAGAATACTTAAACAAGACTACACTATGTAAGTATTTTGGATGTTACTAAGTTACTAAGGATTCAGTTGGCTAATATCATACGTTTTACCTTAGAAACGATCCATTCAAACAATAAATATTGTTGTAAATGAAAAAATATGTTTGTTTCAAAGTCAACCAGTACCTATGTATTAACTTTTTTTAAATAAGAAAGTGTTACCATTTAAAAAACAAAATTAAAAACACTTTATTCTAGTTTATTCAATTCAGTTTAAAAACTGAAGTCTTAAAAGCTCTAAAATAAATTTTAGAAAAATCGTAATATATACTTATAAAAAAAATCGGTTCCTGATCACCTATGTTATCGCGTAAATGTACTAAAGTCAGCTAAAAAGCCTTCAATAATATTTATTCAACAAGTTTAAATATGCGGCTGATTTCTTACTTGTAACAGGCTGTAATAATATCCCATTGCTGGACTAATGCCTTTTCTCCTTTTAATTAAAAGGCTTGCTTATCCCACTACTCTGCTCCAATATGGGTTAGTGGATACACATGTGGCAGTTATTTTTCTACCGACAAATGCAAGTTACATCACGATGATTTCTTTCCAGCACGAGATGAATTATAAATATAAATCAAACACATAAAAATCAGT
This sequence comes from Nymphalis urticae, assembly GCA_905147175.2. Classification (NCBI taxonomy): domain Eukaryota; kingdom Metazoa; phylum Arthropoda; class Insecta; order Lepidoptera; family Nymphalidae; genus Nymphalis; species Nymphalis urticae. The sequence goes on from LR990002.1 coordinate 3,636,048, forward strand.
TATGCTTGGTTGAACCCACAATCTTCGGTTAAGTTCTAACCACTGGACCATTTCGGCTCATAACAGGATGTTATTGCTTTCATACTATAGCATATGGCACTTGGGATGCTAACACGAAAGCTAGCAAAGCACTTTTTATAAACAATATATATATATATAATAAGGTTCTAAGCTTATAACTTGCATAGAAACAGAACAACTACATTATCCTTTTCACACTTAGAGGAGTCGATTAGAAATAACAGAATACAAATATATTCAGGCAACGGCGATAGAAAGAGATGTATTGGCAATAGAATGGATACGATAAGAATACATACATACGGAACCCGCATCGAGGTTTTATTTTACTGACAAGTATATATACACATATATATAGATAGACGATATATCTGTACCCGTATTATAATAAGAAAAACAAAGTTAACTTAAAAATCGAATGTATTCACCAGACTACGGCAAAGCTAAAATGTATAAATATGGTGCGTATCAAATAAATTGACATTGAAAAATGTCAAAAATATCAAGATCAAATAGTAATTCAATAGAAAGAAATTACTAGTACCTACTAACTAGTATTAAAAAATTGGTGATTGCACAAATAAGTTGTATTTATATAATCATATTAAAAAAAAAGTGTTAATCACAAAACATAAAAACAATAAATACCCAATTGTCTCGTCATTTTTAGAATAAATTATACTTTTAGCAGCCAACGATTTGAAATGTAGATTTTGAATCGTAGATAAATAAATTTGACTGAAATAAATAAAACAATTCCTAATTAATCCATCATTACTACTGTCTCGTGAGTTAGTAACAAATCCTTATCACTATAATTTACGAAAACTAAATATTTATGACAAGTGTTGCAAACATAAGTGTCAAGTAACTGTATGAAGAAGCCGCTTTGTTATTGTATATTTAACATTTATAAACAAAGTAAGTGAAACTCGAGTGCGTTCTTAGAATTAAACAAATATTTATATTAAATTCTTAGTAGTAACAATTTAAGTAAGATAGTTTGTATATAAAAATATAATTAAGAGAGGCCTGGTATGTTGTTATGAAACGTTGATCTCTTTATTAGCTTATAAGACCCCAGATTCCGATGGGTTCAAACTTCGGGGCCGGCCATTGAGTCATTGAGCTTTTCTGTCGAGGAATTCTCACTAATAGTTCTGATGTAATAGTTATATCTCCATTCATCGAAAAGCACGTAAAGTCGTTAATCTTGTGTTAAATTTGTCGTCCCTTCGGTTGATAAGAGTTAGGGAGAGCACTTGTATTTAAGCACTAAAATAAAACAAAAAATATAAACTATAACACATCCTACGCAGTCTTCCTCGAGAATAATAATAATATCCTGGGACATTATTCACACACGGCCATCTGATGCCAAACTAAGCAGAGCTTGAACTATGGAAACCAGACAACTGATATAATACTACTTTTCTTTTGTAAATACATACTTATATAAATAATTACACCCAGACTCAGGACAAAAAGACATGTTCATGCACACAAATATCTTTCCTGGGTGGGAATCGAATCCACGACCTTCGGCATGAAAGGCCAGTATGTACCGACCACGCCAACCGGCTGCCGTTGTCAAAAACTGTTAATAGGATTTTATCATAAAAACGAAACGCTAACAACATTTTTGATTATATTGTTAAAGTTGCCAGGATACATCAGTTTTGTTTGCAATTTAATTAATATAAAATTTATATTTCGAAAAATAACCCTTATCGTCTTTTAGACCTCTCTTATGGAAAAATATGAAGGTTATTCCATCATGTTGCTCCATTGCGTGTTGGTGTTTGTATAGTAAATGGTTCTAAACTACGAAATAGTTTCTATTATTTTTACTACACAGTTAGAGCGCTTAAGATTTTTGATTCTTATAAAAGCAACAGGATCAAATAAAATGCCATTGTTTTGCTGACTCTACTATTTATACTAGAACATGAAATTCACTTTTGTCACGTCAATAGTCTAAATTCTAAGCGCAATTAACTGCATAGTAATATTGTATACTAATATCTTATTAGAAAAGCGCTGCATCTTTCTCAGTTGTATCTTAATTGGTTTAGTACTTTTATCCAGTTAGGCATCACTTAATAAACGTTTTATTATTGGTATAGACAGACTTTCAAAGTTTATAGACGGCTTTCGTAGATCGTTTTTCTGTTATCTATGATGGTGAAAGTAGCTGAGGTTACTGTCCCATCTCAAATTTACACTTGTATACTCATGCTGCTACACAACAATACGTAAGTTCATCGTATGCTGTTGGTACGTCCAATTTTATCGTACGGTTACAAACAATTGGTGGTAGGACTTTGTGCAAGCCCGCCGCCGGGTATCACCCACTCATTAAAAATTCTACCGCCAAACACGAATACTTAGTATTGTTGTGTTTCGGTTTGAGGGATGAGTACGCTATTGTAATTACAGGCACGAGAGACGTAACTATGAAATTCTATTTCCTGGGTGACCCAAAAGTATGTTTTATAGAATTCTTAAGTATTTTAAAATAGTACGAAAAACATATTATACAAGTGAAAAAAAAACATTTTAAAAAAATATTAAATTGTATTTTTTTTTCTTTACAGCGGTTTCACTAGAGTCCCTAGTGGAAAATTGTCATAAGCTGTTAGAAAAATTTCATTATTCCTGGGAGATGATGCCGTTAGTGCTGGTCATCCTCAACTACGCGGGGAGCGATCTTGAAGAAGCATCGCGGAAAATAGATGAAGGTAAGAGCTGGCTTAGAATAATCAAGAATAAATGAAATACTATCCATATGTTATTTAACGCAGGCTTTGTTTTTTTTTTCAAATTTATGTTTTGGAAGAATTATATAATACCTAATAATATATCTAATAAAGTTTTTATGTTAAGTAATCTCATATTAATTTCTGATATATTTAGATTCTGTTCATCGCTAAATTTCGAGTTTGGTTTACAAAATAGGTCTACAAACTTTGATGTGTAGCTATTCTGTAAACCAAATGTAATGTTTATGAATACCTCTATACAAAATATTTTACGAGTCAATATTAAAATTAATTGAAAAGCGTTTATGAAATACAAATGTGTAATTCTTCCAAAATGTTGTTTAAATATATTTATTTATTTTTATTTTGTTTTCAATGAGATGACAAATACAGCGAGAAAAGATGCGTTAACCTTTTAATAACTCACGGACAATAAATATGATATTTGATTTAAGAAATACTACACGAACACATCTCAAAACTATGACTGCTTACGAAGTAGATACTTAATAACATTAAGTCGCGCACACATTATGTACAATACAATAAAGTTAACTAGAAAATAATAGATAAGTGTTAAATACATTTTTTTATAGTATATGTTTTTAAACATATATGAATAATTATATAGTACAGTATTATATCACCGATAAAACATCTTGAATTTAATATTCGTTGATTTTCTTGAAGTTAATATAAATGTAATTATATATGATTACTTATTTCCCGCGGTTTCGCACACTTACGAGGGAGGGGGGGTTGTTGATGTTAGGTACCCTTTTTTCTTTTTCTGTACCCCTAACACGGTGTACGCAAAATTTTATGATGGTTAAATAGTGAAGATGTGAAGCGCTCTTTCGTATCGACATATTATTATTATTTCTATTATATAATGGGGATTAGTGTGGATTTCATCTATATGAGCCAGAAGTGCTTTTAAGGGCCTTGAGTAAAATGTAATTCTATTCAAATTCAATATATCCTTTATTCAACTCTGTCACAAGCACTATTGAATTGAAATATGATTTTAACATAAAGCTAACACCGATTCCAATTGTAGATTCTACAGAACCGGCATAGAAGCTCATTTTTTTTTCGAATTGACTTGTTGACTGTTGGCCCAAATGGCGTCGACAGCGTCACCGGGTGGGGGGTGAAGCTCCGTAGTTACTCTTTTTAACAATCAAAAAATTACATGTAATAATCAGATACAATTATATTTATATATCCAGTAATGATGAATTATTTTATTGATTATTCATATGTTTTGTCACAGTCAGAATTAATTTTAATTTTCGAACGTAGGAACAATTAGCGTTCTAAAAAGTAATGTTGCCTTGCATAATATATTGTATATAATGTATACGCGGTTTGAGTGATGTGTTGTATGTAAGTGTATAAGTAATTACGTTTGCGTTTAAGCGCTTTATGTCATCTCATTGCTGTCGCTGATAGCTTGCGCTTGCTTAATTCCAGTTTAATGAGGCACTGACTTATTATCAATACATGAGATTAAAATATATTTTACATTTGAAAATCAATCTTATGTTAAGGACAATAGAGTATACATTAAATTAAGTTACTATTAAATATATATATTTTTAATAATTCGATTTATCGTTTTAATTAAATTAAGCAACCGTTTGTTGTAATGTTATCCTAATTATAATTTATTCTATATTGAAGTGCAATAAATAAAATATAATTATTCTTTAAAACTAAACTATTTTAGAATATTTTTTTTTTCATTTATAAGCGCTTTCATAAATGCAATAAGATTGAAAACGTTTCTGATTTCTACAATTAATAAAATTATCATTCGTCTTACTCAGGCAAGTATTTTAAAATACAAATAGATATATCTAATATATATATATATAGCTTTTATTGATACCATAAGTCAAGGCCTCATAAAGTATTATTTTTCTCGGCGAATGAATATTTAAAATAGCTACTAAGTTTTATATTGCTTTGGAGTATATTTTTTATTAAGTATAATTATAGCTCTTTATATTTTGTTATAATTAGAAGTTATTGTTTATTAAATATATATATATTGGTGCACCATAAACACTAGCCTTATTAATAAACTTAGCGAGAGTTTAGTTAAATACCGGTTTCTCTCATTCTATCATCATTGATTTAACATTCGAAAGAAGAAGACACACCATTCTTTTTTGACCTTGTGATTCGGAAATCCGGTTTCAGAGACAAATGTTGCTAGCATCCCGGACGGGATGTTGATATTTTTAAATCTTGATTATTTAAAAATATATTGTAAAACAATAATATATATATATATATATTTGACCATTAAATATCTTTTAGATTATATTAATCATAGCCGGCCTTTAGACTATATTTCTCTCAATATCTAATACAAAATTGTATAATAATATCAGGACAGACTTCGGTACGATAAATAAGGTGTTTTTTCAAATCAAGGATGAAATGTCATGTTACAGTGCCCTAGTATAAACAATAGCTTCTAATTTTTATTCGCTTAAACTGGAAAATATTAAATTAATTGTTTAATGACAACTAATAATAATTAATGTAAAAAAATTCCTAAGATATTAAATTTTTGTAGCAAAGTTGTAAGAAATGTTACGCTATAAAAGTAATGAAAAACTTTTAGTTAGTTTTATTTTGTTACGTGAGTTTAATTTAAAAATATAAAATATTTAAATATTAATGTAAGATAATATATATATTTTTTAAGTTTAAAAATGGAACGCATAAAAATTATAGGTTAAAACATAATGAAAGTATTTTGTAATATTTTATTTAGTTCCTGGCATCTGCTAAACAGTATATAAAAATAAAATTATTTTCTTCATATAGAATTATAAATTTTGTTAAAATATTATAAAACTAATTATATTATAATATTATTAATTGTAATAATATACTTCAACAAAACATTTGGCTAATACTATACCTAATGCTCAGACTTCGTTTATCTACCTCTAAAATATTTATTTTCCATTTTTGAAAACAGATTAATTTATTTATAAACGAATGTCACTGTTCGTTATTTAAATTTTACCAATTCACAATTTTTGTAATGTAGGTAGGTATACAATTTATTGATCGGTCCAACGTCTTTATTGTTCTTTATTTAAACGGTTTTCAACTCTTGCGAGTACTTTTTATTGCAGGTTTATATTGAAGTATTACTTTGTATAATTTGTCAATTTGTTGTTCTTCGACGTGCGAAGCTGTCAAGTATTAATAGTGTTGTCCCACACACTATACCGGTTTGAAAACATTCATCAATCTCCATTACCATGTTACAAGGCTAATCGACAATTTCAAAGGAATATGCTAAAATTTTTTTTTGTCTAAGCCTATACTGTATATAAAATTTATTTACTAAAGAGGTAATGATGTCATTTAATAAAGTATATTTTTACTAAATGAAATAAAACAGAATACTTTCATACATTTTATGTATTTTTTATATATTGTGTGTTCACTATTCTGCGCGCGCCGCACTGCGAATGTTATACTTGAGTTTTGTCCTCAGGGAAGATGATCATCAACGAGTACGCGAGGAAGCACAATTTGAACATCTTTGACGGTCACGAACTGCGGAACTCGACTCGCCAGTACGGACTTTAATACAGTAATATAGTTGTTCAATACCACATGTTGAACCAAAACATGCAGAGACACATACAATGCACACATATACAACAAATAGGCACACACATAAGCATACAAACACTTAAAATATTTTTTACAATGCTATTTGCATTCCAAAATACATTTTTAGAAAAATTCCAAATTTAAATTAAGAATAATATTTGTCTTATTTGTTTTCGTTCATATAAGTCAGACATTTAAAACATCAAAGATTTCATATAATTTTTTGAATTTAGAAGTCTTAATTAAAAAAAACAAAAAAGAAAACATAAGCACCTATTAAGTAGCACATAATTAAAAATAGTATTGAAAAAAAAGTCATACTTCACACCGTTCATTTTTGTTTTTATGATTAGATAGTTTCATTTATGTTTAGTCATTCTATTCAAAGCGTACATATGAAGATAAAAATATTCTGTACAAAAATTTCAAATTTGCAAATTAAAATTTTTACATTGAAGTATTTAATAACTTTCAAGCCTTCAGTTTATTTAACAACACAATATAGTTTTATATTTAATTTCAATAACTTTTTAAATAAATAGATAATTCCGTTTCGTTTTTAAACGTTACACTCGCTTGTTTATTGGATTGTTTATTAGATGATTGAACCAAGAATTTAAGAAAAAAAATATTTACAAAAGAAAATACTATTAAAATTAAATTTCTATATTAACAAATAAATCATTCGATAAAATTAATAATAAATGAATAAAATCACGAAATATATAAAATTCAAAGTTATATTAATCGTATCACAATTTTTCAGTGCAATAATATTAATTAGAAACCGTTACAATTTATATATTATAAAACAAAACTATTATAAAATAAAAAAATATATTATTTGCATAAAATGATACTTAAAGATAACCTCTCATTATTAGGTTCCACGTAGTTTGTGATAATTTATTATCCATCGGTGCAAACCTTTAAAGGTATAAAGTACTCGATTGCACCTGGTCATTACTTATTTCTTATTTATCGACGACTTAAAATTAAAACTACATTTTAATTCATAAATAATAATATTAAAATAGAATGTTCTAGAATTCGAAAAGTAATTAGAACATGCAGTAAAGCAAGAAGTTTTTAATTAAAACTTTAAAAGTAATGTAATATATTGCTATTGCATAGGTTAGCCATCAATCCGCGTTTAATGGAGATAGTCCTAATTTTAAGAAACGGGAACTATCTTAAATTATTATTATTGATATTAGGAGAAACGGTTGTTATTTGAAAAAAGATTATTGTTAAAAAGTACTACAAACATTTTTGTTTTACAAACATAAGGCGCTTATAATTTTTTTTTAATTGGCAAGTGTTTCGTATGGTGAAATTGGTAAGATAATGAAAGTAAATCTATACCCAGCCTTATTTTTTTTTAATATCAAAGTTAATAAACATAAAATAACCCTTATCAAGGCGTATCAATAATTATCACATTAACAATCACATTGTAGAACATTAATTTACATTTATTTATACATTTTCCTCTCTACGCCTTATAAAACAATCCGTTGTCACTATATACATACATTGTTACACGCACAACAATATTGCATACACATGCCGATAAAAGAAATGTGTAAGTCAGCTAATTCAGTAAACACACTAACCAGTAGTGATTTCCACTTTGCAGTGACCGGACGAAGGTGGAAAAGTTCGAAATTTAAAAAAAATAAAAAATAAAAAAAATATGTCAGTGACCGATCGACGAAAACCGATATTTAAAATCACGCGGTCAAGTGTTGTGCTAGTGTTATCGATATTTTCATATAGTGTTATTTTCTTTTTTGTAGGAAAATGCTGAGCGAAATTAATAATATAAGTGGTGTACTATCATCGTCGATGAAGTTGTTTTGCGAATGATACTTAGTTTTACAAGTGCGGTTTATATGTGGACGCGTGCTGTGCCATGCTGTGTGCGAATGTCGAACAATTCAGTTACATCGCTCGAAGACTGTCGGGTAAGTACTTAATGCTAATTATATCTTTAAGGGTCATCATTTAAAGTCTTATTGTTAGTAGGTATAATAATAATAATAATAATAATATCCTGGGACATTTTTCACACATGGCCATCTGATCCCAAATTAAGCTTGTACAAAGCTTGTGCTATGGAAACCAGACAACTGATATACTACATATACTACTTTTCTTTTTGTAAATACATACTTATATAGATAATTACACCCAGACTCAGGACAAACAGACATGTTCATGCACACAAATGTCTGTCCTGGGTGGGAATCGAACCCACAACCTTCGGCGTGAAAGGCAAGTATCTACCAACCACGCCAACCGGCTCATCAAGGTATAATAAAAGAAGAATTTATTTAATAGGAAAGATCTTCATACTAATATGATTTTTTGATGATATCATTAGCCGTATAACGTTATATGAAAAACGAAAATTACTGTCCACATAAAAATAATTTACGTTCTTTTTTCAAAAATATAAAAAAAGTATTTCATCTTCTTAACATGTCATTACAGACCTTGATTATCATTACTTACTACGTTCTAAAGCCGATTTAAAAACACGAATATAACTCCTACTACCACGAAAATATAAATACAACAAAACATTAATTGCAATCGCCTAAGATTTCCCCGGACTTCAGCCGAGATCGTTTTCTGTTTATAATATATAATTACAGATTGTAAAACTCCTAAGGAATCCTCGTAATGGCGTGCGTTGTAAAATTCAATAATATGTAGGCAAATTGTATTTTATACGTCGATTCGAAGAAGTAATAAAAATTGCAATTATGGTACACTCGTATATTTTAAAACGAAAGTATATTTTATTGTAAGCTGTGTTTCTTGGAATAAGTAAAAATGTTTAATTTGAAAACGTCTGGAGTAAGGCTGTTTGGTTTACGGCTTAGCAGATTATTAAGCTATCAAATGTAACTTAAAAAATGATTTTGAACCTGGAAACCTGCATGTGTCAAATTTCACTGAAATTCTGCCACATCTGTTTTCCACCAACCCGCATTGGAGCAGCGTGGTGGAATAATCTCCAAACCTTCTCCTCAAGAAGGGAGAGGAGGCCTTAGCCCGGCAGTGGGACATTCACAGACTGTTACTGTCACTTTACTGTAAGATACTTATATTTGTTGATATTTATTATTACAGCTGCGTTATTAATGGTCGTAGTGTGGAGTTTTTATAGAAAAACTATTTTAAAATCCTGGCTAACATGTGCTGGAAGATTGATGTTTAAAGCTAGAAATACGGGAATTCGTGTTAAGGCTTCTGTTTATTAATAAAACTCACATATGTCAGTATTTTTGGATTCATCATCTAAGCGGTTAAATAGAGTTTACAATTTTGGTATGCAAGTTCACTCCGGGGTAGGTACGGGATGGATGCGGGCTGCCCAAGACGGGATGGTTGGCGTTCTATGGGGGAGGCTTTCGTCCAGCAGTGGACGGCGGTAAGCTGATATATAAGTTCACTCCATAGAAAAGACCTGATTTTTCATTAATCGTTGGACGTTTCCTAAGTCGTTGCGGATAGGAAATCTCATCGGACATACACCTAGTAACCTATAATTATTTCAACAAACGAACTATCTAGCGGAAAAAAATTAATATGACTGGCAGTTCGCCTACCTTCGCTTCGAAATACTGCTTATAACCGGTTTTCCGTTACGATCATGCCAATATGGCTATAACCATATAACTAAACATTGGTTATTGTCATACAATGTCGTAAATATAAAATTACACGTTTTATACATTTGAAGTACAAACAACTTTCATAATTACCAAGTAATGACAAAAATGCCAAAGGCGAAACTTTTAATAGTCGATTAATTAATTTTATTTGCAAAAATTATATTACATATAAATGTCTTAATAAATAATATGTAAATATAATGATTGTATGTTATTTATATATGTAGTTATATAATATTATTTTTGTTATCAGTGTTTGTATTCTGTCGAATAATATTTATTGATATAAAAGTATATACAAAAAAATTCAAATTATAATATATTCATTTATATTTCGATTATATAATAGGTACTACTAAAATTAACGTTATTAAAATTATAAAAACATTAACGTCCGTACGTTTAAAAGTTGCTTGGCGACTGTCATTATTGATTTGACATTAAAAAGAAGAAGATACAGCATTGTTTCACTTATCACCCGCTAAATAACGTTTACAAGTGAGGCCGTAGATCTTGGACTAAGCCGCAGTGTGAGAATTCAATTCATAAAGTAGTTAACATTGAATTGTAATTGCAAGTAGTTTAAATTTATCAAACTACCTCGTATCTCTAGGGGCGACCTTATGGCTGCGGATCTTAAAGGTCTGGGTTCACATCATGGTGCAGAGTGAGAAAAAAAAGGACTAATATAGAAACAAAAGGTTTTAAGGTACAGATTAAAGAATAATATAATAAAGCTCCTGTTCCTCCTTGATCCTTTGTGAATAAAGTCGAAGGTTTTAAAGATATCACATTCAAAAGATGAGAGCTGGTATCTTTTGTAGAGATATTTCTGTGATGATTAAGTTCATTCTATATTTCATAAAAAAAAAATTAAGTACATACTCATACGTTGATTGTATTCCATATTGTGAACTTAAGTGGTGATCTTAATAATGAGATCATTGTGGACCTTCCGGGGAGACCAAATTAAAGGTCGAGAAGAAACTTTTAACGAAAGCGTCTAATAATTTTATTTAAATAAAACTACCTAATTTATCATTAATGTAATTTATACACTTTTCGAAAGAAAATTAAGTCATTCAACCTTACTACACCATCTTTCACACTAATTTATAATATTTTTGACAATTTAAAACGAACTCTCTCATAGTGCAATAAAGTTCATTTTCCTACTCACTCGGATCGTAAAACGTATATTTCAATTACGTCTGGTGGTGTCGTAAAACTTGAAACATCTTCCAATAGACGAAGAATTATACCAATAATATCTGTTTCTGGTTTTTTACAACCGCAAAACTGATTACCCGTATCCCCCATGAGCTAGAAACATTTTTTAGACCATTAAAATGATTACTTTGTAAATAATATTCGTTTTACACGGTCTACTAGGGAGGTCTGTGACATGAAGTAGCAAGATCTGCTGGGTGGTCTTCATATATATTTTTTATGAAATTGATAGGTGGACTCACAATTGAGTCATTTAATGGTTCGTGGTTACCACCGCCCATAGACATTGGCGATGTGAGAAATATTAACCATTTTGTATATCGCCAAAGCACCGCCAATAATAGGAACTAAGATATTATGAGCCTTGTGCCTGCAGTGACTCATTCACCCTTCAAATCGGAACACAACAATACTAAATATTGCAGTTTGTCGGTAGAATAATCTGATGAACGGGCACAAAGCTCTACCAAGTAAAATATCAAAGGGTGGAAAATAAATGCATAAATACTATCACGCAGAACCCTTTGGGTTGGACCACGAAAACTTTATTGTTACTGGTGCAATGAGCAATACTTGGTATCGTCGAGTTTCGATTTGAAGGGTTAGTGAGCCATTGTAACTACAGGTAGATACAAAAGACATAACATCTTAGTTTCCAAGGTTGGCTCTTTGGCGGTTTATATTTCTTATAGCGCCAATGTCTTTGGGTGGTGTTGACTACTTACCATCATGTGGCTCATTTGAATGTACGCCTTTTATATTATAAAAAAAGTACTCTAAATATATTTCAAACTTACTATATACATATGGTTCTTCGTACAAAATCATTCATGATCGTCATCATAAATACGTGTGGTCATAGGCTAAGAAACCATTGGTACTGTTTAATCTTTTACAACGCGGTTAAAAAAATTGTCGGTAGTTTGGCGTATTAAGGGTGATAATCCGCTTGAAGCCCTACATGAGTTTTGTTATTGCTGGACGACGGTAAAAGGACAGCTTACACAAATTCGCTGGGTTTCCGCTTTAAATAATTGTAACATTAGTTTGTAACGCACTTTTTATTAAACACAAGTCACAAAACATTTTATTTTTCGATAATAAATTTTATTAAAATGACGATAATGCAATAATAATAAAATAATTCTTTAAAACATTCAATAGTGGGAAGTATTTCGCGTAAAACTGCGCATTACAATTTTATTCCAGTATTGACATGGGTTATTCGTTTACAATGTTGCAACAGATCGTTCTTCTCCCTCGCACAAGCCATTTTGTTCATTATGAAAGAGACAGCTAATATTTTACGACTGCAGTCGGTGAATAGCTTGAAGGGCTTTAACGCTTCCATTGCTTATTTTGCTGTAACTAATTTTATGCGAACAGCTCAGAAGTAGCATAGGTGTTCCCAGAAAACTATATAACTTGAGACATTTTATAACTTTTATACGACTATTTTATGATAATGATTAAATGTTTTCATAAATAGAACGAGAGAATTGACCGTATAAAAGAGCTGGGTCTTCTGCGTCCTTCGTCATATTGACAGGCAACAATGAATATAATTTATTATTTTTTAAATTGAGAACAAGTAGGCAAGGAAAATAATTTCTTTAATTATTCATTTATCCACTCTGCATATACCATAAGCGTTGTTCTTGCGCCACTAAAGCGCAGCGAGCAATGCGATTTAAGTTGTGTGTTATATAAGGAAAATATATGTCAATAAGAAGGATTGATTAAAAGGCCACCCCACCCATAACGTCTTATCTGCAAATTCAATTTGCTGGATTATTAACGATCATTGGTCATTGACTTTACGGCACATACCTCTATTATCATTAAACATATTCGTTAAGCAGCAAGCTAAAGCTACTGTGAAGACCAATTATTAACATGTATGTACACTAACCGAGCTATTACTTTTGCGCAAGTTACCGTGTAACTGCCCACGCGCAATCGTCTTTCTGAGCAAACTAGTCTTTAAAACCATGCAAGTTACCCATGTAAGTGCTAGTAATTACTTTGTTTACGTGTAAATTTGACCAGTTACAATATAAAGCTTGTTTGAAAACCATCTTGCTGATACGATTTGTGATTAATTTATTGCAATCGTCATTAATACATTAATAAGTCCTCTTCCGATTTTTACGATATTTAAGATTTAAGAAATGTTAATTGTACTATTATATAAGAATACAATAGTATATTGCTGTATGTTTGACTTTTTAACTAGAAATATTAATGTAGTATAGATGTAAAATCTTCTCTTGATGGATTTCGGTTACGGCGATCGTATGTTCGTATGATCGTATGATGTTGTCATTGTCAAAACTGTCAACTACACCCCATGCTGGTAATGACAATTTCTAGACGGACAATATCAATAACTTTTTATTGGGCAAACCTGGTTTTCAAACCAGGACTTCGGGGCCTGCCGCCTTTTAAGCCACTAGACCTACGAGGCAGGCAGTCAGTTAATCATCTTAACGATTTACCGAGACTTGGCTTTTTTTAATCCTTGTATATTTAAAAGCCAATGATAATGAACAAACTATTGTAAATGTTGAGTTTTTTGCCGGTTCTTCTTGATACAATCCACATTCCGAACCGGTGGAAGCTTTGTACATATTTAATTTAATCCTGTACCTAGACAATTCAAAAGTTAAAAAATAGCTACTTGAATAAAGAATATTTTGGTATTGTATTCTATTGATGATTGCGTAAGGAACATAAAACATTTTAGTGATAGGAAGGCATTTTTCGCCACGATGATCGGAATTGCGATTCAAAAGGGAAATGCTTCTTGCATTCTTGCCACTATTCCACGCGGTCACGTGTTGTACAGTAACTATTTTAAATTTTTATTTATATGTATTAAATACTATACTGAATACTATATTAAATTATATATTAGGCTGAATTAATATACTTGTATAGTAAAAAAAAGTTAATACATTATTTATATCTCATTCATCTTGCCCGCGAACACAGATGAACATCTCGATATTACGATTATGTTACGGATCCTTTGGTACGGTGTCTCAGAGAGCAGACGCTAAAGCTTGCTTTATTACGCCATGCCTTATTATTTTAACATAAATATCTCAATGCGGTCAGATTTGAATGAATGAACGGAATGTAGTTTTAGATCTATATTATTAAATAAATATGTATACAACTCTTATAGTACTAAGTACTAATTATTTTTACTCTTGACTTTGTTGAAGTGGAATGAGAAGTATAGATTAAAAATATATCTAGGATTAATAATTCCTACAATGTGTAACGAAATAGGTTCAGTAGTTTGTCATATTTTAGAAGACATGCAGACACGTCGTTAGGGAAGATACATTAAAAATCTAATATAGATATATTTTTTTTAAATTAACTAATTTCTGTAGACGAGTCGTTCGTGATTTTAGTCTATATTTATATTATGTTTTAATATATATAATAAATAACAATTGTTATATAAAAATGCGATCGAAATTGCTGATCCATACTTGATATAAATGGAAAATAAATTCATCAATGCTGTTATTATGTTAAGTAGCATCAAATCTTATCCGATGATTGCGGGTTCAAATCAAAATTTTATGTGTTCAATAATAAATTTTTATCTCATTCTCTGAAGCAAAATATTGAATGGAAACCTTTATGTGTCTGATGAAAATCTGCCACGTGTATGCAGCAACGCGTATTGTAGCAGCATGGTGGAATAAGCTCCAAGCCTTCTCTAAATTAGAGGAATGAACGCAATTAAAATTAAAAATAACAAATAGGTAGTAAGTGTCAAACTGGTTAGTTCCTACGTCGAGAATAGTGTTCGAATTAAAATGCCACGCGCCGTCGCTCACGCGATATTGAATCTGAAACGATCGATTTGAAAATAGCGCAAAGCGGTTATACGGCAACCTATAAATGTTTGGTTGTCAAGTGCACTTTTAGATAAGCTCCTGAAATTAATAGCTTAATCAGCCATGAGATTCAGTAAGAACAATCAAAAACAAACTAAAGAAAATAAAGTAAAATCCTATAACTATCTCACTGGGCTGCCTCCTCTAATTTAAAGAAGGCTAGGAGCTTATTTCACCACGCTGCTCCAATACGCGTTGCTGTGGCAGACGTACACGTGGCAGATTTTCATCTGACACATATAGGTTGAATTCAATATTTTCCTTCAGAGAACGAGATAAAAATTTATTATTGAACACATAAAATTTTGATTTGAACCCGCAACCATCGGTTAAGATTTGATGCTCTCACCACTGCGTCATCTCGACGATATACGATATTGATTGTCATAATTATAACATTTGATTGAGTGTGTAGTTACCCGTAGGAACTCATGAAGGAACCCGTGAAGGAACTCAATAGCTAATCTTTTTCTCTGACTGTAATACATAATGAAATATAAACAAGCTCTTGTCCGGGGGTCTAAGTGATAGGTATAAAAGGTAGCTAGTAAAGGAATTCATTTTTGTGCAAAGCAGTGACGAGTGGTCTACGCAGACGGTAGAATAAACTATCGGTCAATATAATTCGTAAATAATAGCTCAGGATAAACAATTAAAAGGTGTCTGATTAAGCGCGGTTGGTCGTCCCGTTTATAAATGCCTTGCCGGACGCTACGGTACCCATTCATTTGTGTCAAACGCATTGTATTGGACCAGGGAAACAGAATCTGCTGGAAGGTACGAGAAAATACATCATTTTATTATGGTGTATATTTTAAAAGATAATATTAATTTACAGCCTTATACACTTGTATAATGTTTTTAATGATTATATAAGATATTGAATTATATTATAACTTAAGTTTATTTAAAACTTTAATTACATATAAAAGTCTATAACGTTAATAAAAAAAAATATGATCGTAATTATGTCTATTTTAAAATTATTTTTAGAATTTAGCATTTTTGAATAGTTGTTAGGTTATTTTAATTTAAAGTTACTATAGGTTTTGAATTACCCGCCAAAAAACTCACAACTCAGTAGTTACTATTTTTCTATAATCATTTAATAATATGCGGTAAGTTAAATTTTATTAAATTTTACATGTTTTATTTTTTAATTATTGCAATGTTAGCAACATTTACAATTTTATCTACAGGCAACATTGGTTAAATAATTAAATTTCAACAGATAATAAGTGTTCGATAACAAAGATTTGATGTCGGTGTCCGATCCAGTTCCGATTTGTCGTAAGTAAACAAGTTAAACACAAATCGAAATTTCGATTTAAATTAATCAACTTTTCAATACGTTTTACTCATTGCTTATTTTAATTACTCTTAATGAAAGTGATTTTTCTCATTAAAACGAAAAATAGTTCGTAACAAAATTAAACATTGAACGAACACTTTAAAAATATATATTTCTATTACCTCAGTTTGGATACTTCATATTAATGTGCTTTAAGAAATACTCGAACATACTGGTAGTTTCCAAATTCAAATTAATTTTAACGTTTTAATTCGTTAACTCATTTATTTATTTTTTAAATTATTTAGAAAAGAAATCAAGATTACTAATTAACTGTCGACTTTTTAATCGAACATCGCGGGCTCGAATCCAGACGAGCACTATTAAGTTACTCAAAGTTGAGTGAGTGATGGGAGTGAGCTCTCTGCACTCTGAGTACAATAGACATTTACGAACTTTAATTATATAAATTAATACAATATATAGCAACAGTTGATTAGGGAGTTGGTAAAGTAAGTTTGCTGCGGTTCCCTTTCTCGACGATTTTCATGTCCATTCGTGTAAATTTCCCAAAACAAATTTCGTGCAAATTAAATTAGACTTTAACTTACGCGTGTTAATAGTGAATTTCGTTTGACAGTTCGTTTAATTTCGCTTCTGGTAGCGGCGAAAAGTCCGGGTAGCCGTAAATTGACCACAGTTTGGAAAACAATCAACACACAAACTTGTGTTTGTTTGGTTGCGGTGAAGTTATCGTAAGCCGAGATGGCTCAATGGTTAGAACACGTGCATACTAACCGAAGGTCGTGGATTCTGAGAAAGAATCATTGAGTTTTCATGAAATGTTGTCTCATATCTTGTATCAACAAACCCGTGTGGAACAGCGTGATGATACAAACTTAAAGCTTCCTCAATAGGGGAGAGCTTTATCGAATGGTGGCTTTATGGAAAGGTTTCTACGGTACAATAGTGTTAATTATTCCGTTGGAGTAATTCGACAGGAAGATTATAGTTTAACCAACAAATACTACAAGTTAAGTTAAATAAAAGTTCTAAAAATTACGAGCTACTAGACCAACGAGGCAGTCATATATTAATACAAAATTAAACAAAAGGATTACAATATTTATAGATAATAATTAACTTATACAGTTACGTAGCAGACATAACCAATAGCAATAAAAATGTAAAATTTCATCCGGCTTCCGTTATCCATTTCCGCATAAAAGGGAAATGCGATAAAATCTTTAAAATTTTAGAACTCGCATAAAACTGAGACGATACACGGTCCTTCGCCAGTAAAAGCGGACTATACCTTATACCATGGATTCTCTCGGATCCTATCAAATGTTTTATTACCGAGCCTTTTGTCCCGCTCTAGCGCGGTTGTAAAGAGTGAGATATCATCTTTTTCAGGAATTCATTGTCGTTGCCGGTTTTATGTGTCTTGTGGAGCATGGCATATTTTTATTGCGTCTCGTAGATTGAAAAGCTCCTTTGAGCGTCACAGTCTAGATCGGTAATTCAGGATAAGGAATGCAATTTTTGTTCTATTCACTTAAATTTTTGATGTATTAAAAAAATCGATTCCACATTGGTGTATTAAGCGATCCATACAATAGTATTTATGTATTTTCGTCATATTATTGTGTCAAAGCTGTCATTATAAACTAGTTAGGTAGCGTTAGCAAAACAAACATAAAAATAACAGGCCGTCGTAGGGCCGATAGAAGTGAAAACTTGAAACTCTTAAGTATTAGTTCTATCCCTTTTTATGACATATATTTTTATTCATCAAAATACACAGTGTATCGCAAACTTGGTACAAAATATTACTACAGTTTACTTGAATAATAGTTAAAATTCACTTATATTATTAATATACACTATTTCAATCATTATTATCCTCATGAATTTCCACAATATTTCAATTATTTGTTCTTCCAACGATTTCATTATATTAACATTAGCATGTCGGTGACACGAAGCCACGATTCTATCCCCTACGATAAACCAGCGTAACGCGCCTAAAGAAATTTTCACTTAAATAATTCATATTATTATAAAACAAAAAAGTTTTATTGGCGCAATTTTATTTTTATTTTAGTGATTAAAACAAATCTAAGCCAAAGAAACCAATTTTATCGTTTAAAAGTAACAGTCTATAAATATTCTCACCTTGTCTTAAGGGGAAAGTGAAGCTTATTCCACCGCACTGCTCCAATGACGGCTGATGGACAGTTGAAACGATAATCATCGTTTATAATTTCTTTTCTTCGTTAGATTCACTTATTTTGGTTGACAGAAAAACTATAGAAGAAAAGGCGGGAAACTGTTTTTTCGCCATATTTTTCTTTTTAGAGATTTTATTGCAACTTTTTACTTATAAATTTGAAAATACTTTTTCCCGGCCCTTTTATTTCTTTGTTATTCCAATTGGTTATCACTTTCGTACAAAATGTATACAGACAAAATAAGTTTGATTAAAATTTTTTAAAAAAAAAGGAAAACAATATCCGTGGTAAAATAAAAAAAAAAGTAGTATATTAACAGTCCGTAAATGGTCCACTGCTGGGATATAGCCTTTTTTTATTAAGGAGAACGTTTGGAGCCTATTCCAACGCGCTGCTCCAATGCGGCTTGGTGGGTACATATGTATCAGAATTTCTTGCGAAACAGACTTCCTCGCATTGTTTTCTTACACAGCGAAACACGAGGTGTTATAAATACATGAAAATTCAAAGCATCTGGGCTTGAACCCGCAACCTTAGTTTGGTGTTCAACACCACTACCACTGGACCATCTCGGCATAATAAAAGTTTCATATTAGCTGAGTTACAAAAAAATAGCGCGAATTCGTATAAAGCAACATTCAAGTTATATTTTTAGTTACCTTTTTAAGGAAAACACGTTAAAATTATACGCCGGCAGTTATATAATGTAATGGTGGCAGTTGAATTTATGTTCAATTTCAGCAAACGGATCGTAGTAAATATTCAATGCATAAAAATGCTCGCTTATAAGGTCTTACGTTTAATGGGCAATCGTAATCTTCAAGAACTAGTATTTTATTATTGAGGTGGTTTATTTACGTATTATATAATTTTATAATTAACAAATTATACTTCTATTTACCACATTTGAACTTATTTTTATATATTTATGATTTATTCACGTGCATGTAAGTACTTTATTTCTTGTTCATCTGAAACTCTATATATTATAAATATATGTTAAGTTTTTTTTTTACGATGAAGCTTAGTCAAGCTAACAGTCAGCGGGTAAAAGGTAGAATATGGTTTTAAAGGATGTTGCATACTTTCGATAAATATTCACAACAACGAAAACAACATCGTATCTCATGTATCCCGCACTATAAGTGATAATCTGGCGTTCATCCAAGTGATCTCAAGTTATTATGAACTGGTTGATGAAATTGATACCAACACGTGTTCTCTTCATATATCCGGTTCAAGCTGTATGTCACTTTGAAAATTATAATAATGAAAACGCTGGTTATTATCACTTTAAATGGTCTTTATTTTATTCATATTTCACTGTACCGTATTATTGTTATTTATTTTTCTATGATATAATTAATCTAATAATTTCTACGTGAAGTTTACATAAGCAAGTAATAAATTAGCTATACACTTGGAGATAGTTTTAGTTCCAGGCCGTATTTTTTTTTATTTTCGGTAGTAATGTTACCTTCTTAACATTCCTAATTAAAATATACAACATACCGACACGGTCTACAATATTTTTTTATATACGTCAGTTGAAATATAAATGAATTGCGTTTAATTGAATGAGTCACGCTAACATTCTTGTATGGGTTTATATTCTCACAGATGTGTAAATACATCGCTGTCTGCACTCTTAGAACGTTTTAAACAGAAACTGTCGCGTTTGCGTTAACCAAAAGTTTATATGGGAAAAGTGCAGCTCTGCGTATAATTTAGGAACGCTTTCCATATTTTTATTGAATAACTTATATAGAATAGTGGCTCGCTTGTTTACTTGCTTTTATTCAATTACTCAGCAGTTTTCATTTGTTTCATTTGTGACGTCATAAAGCAGATGGATGCTCTCGTTTTCAATTAATATAAATATTTGTAACTTTATTATGAATACTTTATTACTTATTTTTCATTGTTATTTTGACAATGGTATGTAGAGTAATTTACCAGAAAATAAGAACAGTTTTTTTTTATTACAAGCGAATGGCAGAATAATCTTCGTTCAGAGACACTGAAGGGTTTATGTAATATTAATGAATATTACATAAACATAAGATTAGATATTCCACAGAATATACTCATAAGTACTCAAGAACACTCTATTCACCAACTCTCATATTCCCATGTTACGTCAATCTGATGTAAGCGTAATGATATCAGCCGTGGGACCGACAGTTTTAAGTCAACACTGCCAACTTAAACTCCTTGCGACTACTGTGATTTTTCTCAGACTATCTAATGACGTTTAGTAGCCCGATCCGGGATTTCTACCTGAGACCACAAAAATTATTATAAACTAGCCATTCGACTATGAACAAGAAAAAAAAATTGTTACCCAGTCAAAAATAATAAAAAAACGAAGAGAAATGTTTAAGTCAGAATTCATTTTAAAATAAAACGTACACAGTCGACTGATAAATTGATATTAAAAATATACCAGCTTTTACAAATTTATATATGATATATATATATATATATATACGATGCAAGTGTTTGCTTTCAAATGGGTTGTACACCCTAAATGTTTCTAGTTTTAGTACATGATTTATTAAAATATAGTTTATGAATCATCCGCTAACAAATCTTTAATAAATAAATAAATATTAAAACGATTACTTAAATCAATATATATAACTTATCGCGTTACACTAAGCTATAAATAAATATTCTAACAAGAGAGTTTATTCACACGAACGAAATTATAAATGAAGTAATATCCGAGGCAAGTCATTCATTTCACTGAAATGTGGTTTTTCAATAGGCGCATCTGTCAGAGATGACGTATAGCGCATTTCAGACAACGTTAACGCTCCCGCGAACATTATTACACATTTTCCATAAACTAGTGGGCCATAAAATTGCACATATGTTTACCGGAGCGAGGTGCAGCACCTTAAAAGCATTGGTAATATAACAAAACGTCTGAACCGAAATTGCTCATAAAAGTCCGACGGCGTTTTCCAACTAAAGTCATGAAACTGAAACGTTGGTAGAATTTACAATGGTCTACATTTAACGTTCGTGACGTTCACCTTAGTTTAATTAAAGTACACTCGGACGAATATTCGGACTGGTTGTATATCTGTTTTGAATAACCGTCTTACTGGTCTTTTATTTTTTATCTGTATCATTTTAGTGAATGGTCTTACTAATATTGTTATCGAGGAATTGTCTAAATCTTTAGGGAAGACTGGTTCTTATCATCAAGAGTAGACGTTGAAATACGTCGCTGAATTGCTTGAAAACTAAAACCTGATGTAATAAAACCTGAAGATTCTATATCTGTTCGATGTGTAATATTGATATTAAAGTGACTTTTAGGATTAATATCACCATTTGGTCAAGAGTTGTTACGTAGGTCGTAGAGAGGGGCATTGTTCTAATCTTTCAGAAGCAACAGGCTGCTAAACAGCCTGGGTTGGGGTCTGTGTGTGTTATTTTTGTTTCATCCTTATCGTCTTGTTTCCATTATCATCATAATCATTTCTTGGTTCATTTGCTGAAAATATACTTTTTGATTAAGAAAATACCAATCCCTAAAATTATTTATAACCTAATTACACAATATAATTTAATACCACATCAAATTATGATTCATCTATTCATAAAAAGCAGAAATCATCCAAAAATTGGCGTTTGTTTTTAGTAATACTTTATTTCTGAGAGAGCTTACTCTGATTTCATACAATATTGAGAGTGTACCTTTTATTTGGATCAATAAATTCATACTTTAGCAAAGTTTCAACGACCAAGAAACGTAAACCTCTATCTCACATATTGATCGAGATAAATCCAATAATAACCAAATTAGCTCTCAGATACTATGTAGTCATTACAGAGCCTGAACAATATAGTCGTAAAATTTACGATTACTTAAGAATTTTTTACTATTTCCACGCGGCTGTATAGCTCCCAATTAGGGCTTGAGCACACTACGTTGGAAACGTCATAAATAGAGCTTTACGAGTGCCTCGGATAGGTTCTAATAAACTCGGTGTTTAGTGTTGACTTCGCAGTTTAAGAGAGCCAGGACAATTAACTGACAACACCGTCGTGACTCGCGAGGCGCTAAAATCCATCATTTAGCTTGATTTCGACTTATTACTATTTTATAACCCAGTGCTATGTATGTATTATATATATGTATATTGGCTTGCAACAAATAGCCGATATCGTCCATTGAAAAGAACCCGTGTATCAAAAAAAAATACTGTGACTTTTAGCCGAACCAAAATTTGATCGAACCGATGAGAAAACTTACTCCCAACGGCTCTCAAGATTATACTTAGCCCCAAAAATAACTTAAAACTTCAAAAAACTTTTATCCTTTCAAAATATTCTCTGTAAGATTTTCTCGAGTGTTCATGTCCGGATTATAAAATTCATCTTATAAACGTATTGCGCGAAAAATTTCATCTCTCGCAAAATAAATCGTGTATTCGAGTAAAAAGTCACGCGCTTGCGCCGTGCCGCTCGTAAAACTCTTTTATGACCATCGAATTTCGAAGCTAAGAGGAAACTTTATTTTTAAAGGTTTTAAAGGAAAACTTCTTTTATTGGCACGAGTTTGCGCTAGGTGCCGATTTTACGAGCAGTGTAATTATAAAGTTGCTTTAATTATTCAAGCTTTCCGGTATTACGATAGTTTGTTATATCGTTGAGTTTTGTATTATCTGTAACATAAAAATACGATAATTATGTAGCGGAGTACTCGCTTAGGTAGCGTGTATCGAAACACAAAGCCGTTGCGCCTGAACTCTCTCGTGTCGATATCCTTAGCCGGATTATGAAAGTGAGGATAAAGCGACAGCACCTGTTCGTGTTCATTTTTGAGTACTATAGTACCTCAGTTGGTTTTACTTTGTTGGGAATAGCCGCCGTAGCTGGAGTCTTGCTGGTAGCGCAAATCCTTGTTCGTTGCAACCATGAATCTTATGAGCTTCCAATATTAACTTATTTGAGATGGTACGCAGTTTTCAGCCTTTTTAATCCATTTTTTTTGCGCTAATCTATAAAAAAAGCACATAAAAACATTACTGACGTTATTACTGACCAAACGATTACTACTACCATAATTTGTTTAATTACTTTAGTCAAATATATATATATATTACATTGTTGAACAATGCCATGTCTTCTATTTTAAATTTTAAGTTAAGTATATTAAGATTTCATTTAAATTAAGGAAATACGTATATAACATTTTAATAGACTCTTATGTGTTTCCAATTGTGTATTGGATCACTTGCATTACTTGGTAGTGATTAGGGCTTTGTGCAAGCCCGTCTGGGTTGGTACCACCCACTCATCAGATATTCTACCGATAAACAGCAATAGTTTGTATCGTTGTATTCTAGATTAAAGGATGAGTTAGTTAGTGTAATTATGGGCACAAGATACATAACATCTTACACATCTTATTTCCCAAGGTTGGTGGCGCATTGGCAATGTAAGGAATGGTTAATGTTTCTAAAAGTGCCAATGTTTATGGGTGGTGGTGACTACTCACCATCAGGTTGCTCAATTGCCTGTCCACTTAGTGATTGTGTTAATTGTGAACAAATATATAAAATGAAATAAAAAAAATTAATTAAATGAAATATAACATTTTATTACTTTACTTTATACTTTATTGTACACCACAAAGAGAAAAATACAAAACATGGATACAGCCTAAATAAAAGTAGCATACAACTTTGGCGATCTTATCGCTACATAGCGATCTCTTTCAGGCAACCAACGGTGTAAGAAATAACTGATAGTATATGAGGTAGTGGTGCTGTAATAATAAATAAAATAACATTAATCTATAATTAAAACAAACTAATAAATAAATGTAAATATAAGATACACATATTATATATCAATAAATAAATTATATTACTAATACATATAAAATTACAGGTATATAATATAAATACATATACAGTAACAACGAATAAAATGATAAGTCCTCAAACATAACAAGAAAGAAAAAAGATTAAAACAGAGAACCTATTATTATCGCCATTATCATTTGCTTGACCTTGACCTCATTCCGTTTGTCTGATATCAGCGATGCTTAAAAAACTAAAAGAAATATGATTTGGCAGAGCTTTACAAGACACTAACCCTTCTTAAAAATGTTTATGCCAGTGGGTAGGTTTCCTACAACCATTTGAGTTTAGCTACTGATGCTATTTAAAGTTCGTTGACATGAAATAACTATTAAGTCAAATCATAGTTTGGGATCACGGCTAACGTCTTTTAACTTAATTTTGTTAATAATAAATAATTTAAATTAAGAATTCAAATAGTCGGCTTTTTGATATTTATTAAAAGTTTATTAAGTTTTAGATCAATCAAATTATTCAGCTATATAGTTTTGCTCATGTTTTTATCTCTCGTCACTTGTATCAACGCTAGTTGAGCGCAAAAGTTTTGTCCAATATTCCAGAAGTTCAGCCGTTTGTTACGGCTGGTCAACGTCAAACTTCGTTTTATTTGAATTGTTATTTTAACCTTTGTTATTAATCGATTTTTAAATTATATTTATTTCTTAAATAACGTTTTTATAAATAATTATTTATTATAATATATATCTTATATTTAATGAAGTCAATATTCATTACCACCGCTAACCGGATATAATAATTCAAAACGTATTTGTAAATGTTATTTTATATTTTTTTTTATTTATGACAATGATAACTATATTATATCAATATAATATTAATGTCATTTGTTTATCTTTTATATCCTTTCAAAGCGTAATGGAACTTTAACATATAAGTGTTATATCTTATTCATATTACAAACAGACAAATTAACGTTCGATCTTGGATTATTCTTGGATTATTATGGAGCCATTAAATATGTCAAAAATTATAACCAACTTGCTACCCGTCCCGATTTTACACAGTTAAGATAAAGCTTAAAAGCGTATCAGTAGACTATACGTAAATAAAGACTTACGGTAAATTCATCTTATATTATAATTCAAACGTAATTAAAATTAACGGTGATCCGTCGATGAGGTCCAACCACGACGTATGGCTGTTCGTTTGACGTTCCACCGAAGTGATATATCACTTTCGTCTCAAATTCAATCGTCTAAATTAATCACGGCACCACAGTTACGCCGAAAAGATTTATACATTATTTATTTATTAACAATAAAATATTAATGTTTATTTTGATTCTTGACACTCATAAACCTTATCAGGTTGTTTGGGTGCTGCTTAAACTGACCAACATAAACTCTAGACAAACTAACATAGATAGCTAAAACACACACACATCAAACCTAATAAAAAGAAAAATAAATTAAAAAAAGGAAATCAAAGTAATATTCAGGTGAGCTTTCACTAAATAAAGCAAAACAAAGATATTTTAATATTCTACGTATTATGAACGTACAGACATATCTTA
Organism: Nymphalis urticae; assembly: GCA_905147175.2. Lineage (NCBI taxonomy): Eukaryota > Metazoa > Arthropoda > Insecta > Lepidoptera > Nymphalidae > Nymphalis > Nymphalis urticae. Next base: position 3,662,262 of record LR990002.1, read on the forward strand.
TGATATATCAAATAACGAGTTAAATATACAGTAACAGTCAGTATCGTCCGAAGCAATCTTTACGCCCATGCCCGATTAATTTATACTTTCATTATGTCATTCAATATCTCGTAGTATCTCCAAAACCACTGGTCCAAATTGCAATCAGAAAACACAATTTCAATATACATAAAACGCTTAAAATAATTACTTCTATTTATTTTCATTATTAATATATAATCGTGAGGTAATATTTTTTTATGGTTATTTAAATACCCTGTTCACATACTCTTTTTAAACTGTATGAAACATTAAACTTACATTTGCATAACATAAGCTATGTCACGAGAACATGGACATACTATATATAACGTTACTCTTGATATTATAAACTAAAATAATATGGTTTTTTTTTGCATATCAATCGGATAATTAGTTTTTTAATTGCACGGGAACTTCAACGGAATACTCTGACGACGGCTGCCTTGATAAAATTGGTGCCGCTGGTTTTTGGTGGGTTGTCTGACAACCAGGCGGGAGTCCTTCAATCCCACGTTTCTGTCAAACAAAATATTCTGAATTATAAACAAAGAAAAAATATTCATCATCATCATCCTTTGTCGTCCACTGCTGGACATAGGCCTCTCCCATGGCACGCCACTAAGCTCGATCTGCAGCCCTCAATCTCCATTCGCTACCAGCCACCTTGCGTTTATCGTCACTCCACCTAGCTGGAGGGCGTCCTACGCTACGTTTGCCAAGGCGTGGTCTCCACTCCAGAAACTTAAACTATTATCTTTATAACATTAGTATGGTTGAGAAACGACCCTGTTACAGTTATGTTAGCTATGTATGAACGTTAAAGATATACTCATTAGGCTTAAAACTAAGTACGCTAATACGACTAGAAAAAGGTCGAGCTGCACGTATATTTCAGTAATCTGTGTCATTTGCCTTATCTTTTCAAACTACCAAAGTAATTATTGATATTGTCTATTTTCAAGTCTATTTTTAATTAAATTTTCAGTCAAGTATACACACTTAAAAGACTAAACACAACTATTGATAGTGACACTTCAAGAATTGTATTTAAAGTTTTAGTTAAAAAAAAACCTGACGCTAAAAGGTTTCACTTACTGTAACGATTATTTGAGCTTACCTGACGGGTCACGGCTTCTCCTGTAAGTAAGATTCCATTTGTTATTCACTACATCGCACAACATAGACTTTGGTCTAAATACCCAAGGACAGATAAATAGTACAAATCAGAGAATGCCTAACAACACGTCTTCTCTCGAGAGTTCCATTCGAGAATAAGTCTTAAACGTATACGCAAATATAAATAGATTAAGTTAAATATAAGAAAATCTTTAACACCACTTAAAATAAATCTTTTTAGTTGCAATTTTCTTAAAATAAAAAAATACCATGTTAAATATAATATATAATGTCCTTCAGACCGATTTCGGCCACGGTGGCCAATCTCAAGAGAGATTAGCCAACTGCGCAGGAGAGTGTGTGTGCGCAAACACAGGTGCACTCTCTATTCCCTAGCTCTCATAATCTGATGGGACCGGAAGTATATAGGAAAGGTATAAAATATATAAAGTAATGTATACTTTATAGTATAGATTTTATTGTTTCCATAAATAATAATTAAATGTCTTTCAGTGTTATCAAGTAATTACAATTTATCAGCAAATATGTCACCGTTTAACCCCGATACAATGTCAGATAAATAATGTATTTTATGTATTACATATCAGATTATTCAATACACGAGTGCAGTATATACATACATATAAATATTATATATGTATATGTATGATACATATTATACATATACTTAGTAATATGTAGAAAAAAATTCTAAAATTATGCATAAGTTGAACACGTTAATATTCACTTGAAACTATAACATTTGATATAAAAATATAAGTTATATTTTTTTTTAAATAACAGCATACAAGGATTGCGTTTTGTTATTTAAGAACTAGATGTATTTGCATAATTTTTATATAGTCGATAATGTATTTATATAGTCTTAAATTAGCAGAATTCATTAGAATAATTTACGGGATTATATTTTGAATTTGTAGCCAAAATAGGGATCCAGGGATGATGATGTGCCAACGAATATTTCGTCAAACGAACTTCCCACCTATACTTAATTTAAAGAATTCTTAACCAATTCACGCAAGCGAAGTCGCGGGTGAAAAAAAAATTGCAGGGAAGTTTCTGATATGACAATATTAATCTACTTATTAAGTTGAGAGTTAAAAGTCAAATTGGTAATCTTATAATTCATTTTGTATGGCTACATCCGGTATAAAATTTAAAATAAAATATTGTATGTATTTTATATTCAAAAGTTCTGTTTAATTAACAATATAAAATGTCCTTTAATCTTTTTATTAATTTATACCCGTAGTGATTTAGGTTATCGAAAACAAAATTGGATAATTAATTATATTTACAAATTGTTTAGGGCTGCCAATTAGGGTTTTCTTTGTGGTGTTAGCGCTTTCCGTCGCATGCCACTCATACTTCAAACATATATTTGTTTCTTAAATCAGTCGCTGCGGCGCTGTTGAGACGAAAGAATTACGGAAAAAAATTGCCATCGCTTCGTATTTATTATACATATTATAGTTAGGATAACTATACCATAAATTTCCGAATAATTTGTAAATACTGCCGGTCGTTATAGATAAGGCATAGAAATAAGATCGCAAAATTTTGGCAGGCTTTAGGCGCGCTCTTAAATAAAATAATTTGCAATTATTTGCTATAGAATTAGTACTAAATGAATTACAAAATTCAAACCGCTTCCAGTTTTTTGAGACGTTGTGAAAATTCATAACATGTTTGTTATAAAGTAAAGGATTTATTGGCTGTAAAATAGAAGTCAGTAATAATTTTGAAGTATTATCAAAACGGAACTGATGTTTATGTTTGTTATAAGTTTCAAATTTTGCTACACATTTAATAATAACCTGATATATTCATACTGATATTATAAATGTGAAAGTAACTTTTTTTCTCTGGTACGCTTTCACGGCTAAGAGACTAAACCGAATTTGATGAAATTTTGTACAAAACAAGTTTGAATCCCAAGGAAGGAGGAACCACTTACTTTTTATACGTAACACCTGCTGCACAACATGCAAGCGAAGTCACGGGTTAAAACTAGTTCTTAATAAATGAATTAATAGGTGTTTTCATAATTTATAACGTATTTTAGTAACTATATATACTAGCTATATACTTTTTTACATAACTAACTAGTACTGTATCGGACACAACTGCGACTTATTAGTTAATAAAGCTAGGGCTTGACATGTTTTGCTTCACAAGATAATTAAAATAGTTTCAACTCCGCGTGTGATCGAATCCTTAATATTTTATCTTTAAATTTTTAAATTATAACACTAAAATATATACATACAATATTTTTGTGTTATAATAATATAGTTAACAATAATTAAAATTGAATATATTTCTTGTGGAAATTAAATACAAGTTGTTTATAAGACAAATATCTATATTATTAAAAAAATAATTAGGCCCTTCCACACTATCAACAAAATTTTAACAAACCTTACAAGGACTACAAGTTTAAGTTTAAAAAACTTGTAAAATCACTAGACTACCAACTTATTTTACTCATGAAGAAATAAAATTTTAGTGGGATAACATTCGTTATCGTTCACATTGTAGTCTGCCCGCCCAGTTTTGATACAACAAAAACAGATTCCACGCAAAGGCGAGCGCCTTGAGACAAAGCGGTCGTATACATTTTATTCATACCGATTGATTGACTGACAATGAAAATAAAATATATTGCATTAGATTGTGGAGTTGAATGCACAAAAATCATAAATTTGTTACCATATCGTTATTGAATTCGTGGTCAGGATTTACCATCTGAATCCATATAAACTAGTTAATCGCCCCGGCTTTGCACGGGTATATAAGAAGAAAAATGTATTTTGGATAGGATTCCCTTAAAGTCCGTTCTTAGTGGACGTCTACATGGGGAAGGAGTAACTGTGACCAATTTCAAGTTTAGGAGATCTCGTGATGTGTGATATTTCGCTTATTTATATATAGAATAGTCAAACAAATAACAAGTTAAGTGCATTTTTTTATGATTGGTAGCTAGTGTATTATCAATAAAAAATAGAAATAAGAATTCGAGAAAAAAATGTTCGAAGCATGAAAATTCATATAAAACATTTTCCAAAATGTTCGACTCGACCCCAATTTTGACGACTGGGCGTCTACTATATGAAAATGGATGTTAGTATATATGTTTAATATTAATAGATTTCGACACCGTGTTACATATACATTTTGTAAAATATATTCTAATTATTGATTGTAAATTTGAGGTCCTTCCCTAACCGGATCCAACCGGAACCAAAACTATTATTCATCGTGTAAATATTTTTGTTGTCTTGTTTTACTTATTTCTATCCTTATTCCTCGCCTACGTTAAGCTTTGTGCAAAATTTCTAGGCACTTTGTTTGTTCATTGATACGTCAATCATTTATCAATGCCATATAACAAGAGTTATATGGCAAACAATATTATCGATTGATTTTTAATTGAGACATTCTTATGTCGCATTGTTTTTTTTTAATTTATTTTAGAATGGCGGACCAGGAAATGCGAAACCTGTTGATTTTTATATAAAACAATTTAATTTAATTTTATTTTTAAGGAACAATACTAAAGTTTTGATAGTTAGGCGTAATATCACCCGGTTACTTTGATGTTTAAAAAAAATGAAGATTGTGAAAAGGAAGCAACTCATTTTAACTAACTTCATCTTAAACGTCTTATTAAATTTAAGAACTGTAATCAAATAAGAATACCATGTCATTTGGACAAGTACATTCGGCGATATAAAAATATTTGAAATGAATTTAAAAAAAAAGATGTCTTGAGTTTCCTAGGTATCAAACAACAGGCACGATAATATAAACTAACAACATTTGAGTGTAATTCAATAATAAAAAAAAATTAGATCATGACATAGAGATAAAGATTAGATCAGACATCAGATACTGTATTATATACTCACAATATAAGAATGTGTTGTTAAGTTCGAAGTTTTAAAATGATTCCAGCCTAGCTCTCGTCTAGTGCCTGGAGAGTAACTATCATAAGGAACAATTTAAAAAAAAACGAAGGGGTTGTGGTTGAAATGCGATACTTGTTATATGAAACGATAACCCCGAGGCTATTTCGTTGTCCTTAAAAATTGTATCAACAATCAGGTTTCACTTAGTTGGTCTCTTTTTGAACCGGTGATAATTTACTTCGTCTATTAATAAGTGATTTTGATATTTAATATGAAATAGAAAATTGAATAGCATCATCATCGCTGTAGATTTCGTGGGTAAATATCCACGGAACCCGAGGTCTCGAGATCAAACTCCAGGACGTGGATATAAATATAATGGGTTTTTCTAACGAAGATTCGCAGTAGTAGCAGTAGCACTATTCGCAGTAGTCTAAAAGATAGAAGTGTTTCCCGTGCCTCGGAAATCACCTCGGTAAGCCTCGGTAAAGCTCCTGCGAACACTTTCTGGTTGTGTCAGAATGCATTTTCATCGAATTATGAGAGTGAGAGAATAGAGAGTACACCTGTTTTGCGCACACACTTGTGCACTATAAATATATCCCGCGCTTTGACTTGACTAATCTTGAGACTGGCCGCCTTCGACGAAATAGGTTAGGAGGACATCATAGCACAATACAAAATAGTTCAACAATATGAAGATGGTTACGGACCAAAATTACATAAACACATCAAGAATGTAAATTCATTTTACAACAATTTGTAACAATAGCATAAAAAATATATTCTAGCTAATATAAAGACATAAATAATGAAACATGGTATTTATAATCCATAAACATTCCTTACTAGGCTAATTAAATGCGACATTTAATAATTAATTAATCGTCCATGTTGTTTCCAGATAGAATAGAATAGCTCATGTCAACCCTTTTGTAATATGCTTAGCGCATCTAACAATGTCATTAGCTTTTTTCACTGTCATCGGTGTTCATTCTTTGGTTAATATTCAAATATTCTAACCACTGGGCTAAAATATTTGCCCTAGATATAAAAGCAATACAGATGTAATTATAAAATCTACTCAATGAATTTTATTATAACTAAGCTAAATAACAATAATCAATAAATCCCTTAGTGATGAGCAAATATTTGACATGTTAAGGATATATGATAATGTTAAGGATTTATTAATTTACTTACCAAGAGGTGTTGTAACAAATTCATTTCCTTAATTACTAAGTAAGTGTAATCAATTTGTAATCGTATAAAAATAGTAGGTGTTGTGTTTATGTTATAATATGTTTATTGAATATACTTATCATTAAATTCGAATATATTATGGCAGTTGATATCGAAGCAGAATTAAACAATTTATGTAAGAATCTGATTTGTTATATCATATTTATTATTATAATTTTACACAAAAACTAAGAATATATTATGATTATAACTATCCCTACAATAAGGCCCAATTAAAAAGGTAACCTCAAAGGCCCATATCATGAAAAATAAGGCTCGTTCTGGATGCACGAGATAAGTGTACCAAAGAGCGGCGTTGTCTTGTGTCTTTGAAATAGTCATAATGCTAAATGCCAGGGAAAAACTGCGTAAGGAATCCGCACACAGCGGATGTAAAAAAAATAACGACTTTTCAAAATTATTTTTATGAACGAAATATTGAACTCTATTCAAAATCCCAATTTATTATACAGGCTGTCATAGATAACTCTTCATGAACATAACCGATGTTAAACTGAAAATGACAAAGTTTTGACAACTTGTCAATAGAATCAGACATCAATTATTTCATACAAAAATAGATCAATAAGTAGGAAGTAAGATCGGACTGAAATTCGACTATATTTCACATTAATTTATAGCTCACAAAATATTAAAAACAAATCAAAATATTATTTATTCAAGTGAGCTCAAAAGCACTTTTGAATTGTCACCACTAATTAACAAATCTAAGTTTTTGTTTGTTGTCTTTTTTCTTATTCACGTAAAAATACTAATCCGATTGATATGTAACTCTCATAGCTTGGTAGCTTATAGTTTCAGAACGGACTTATATAATCTTTGAACTCAGGAATTGCTTAGCATGGCGCTAATTGTATTATAATATTTATTTAATTAATACTTTTTAACAGTAGTTTCTAATAATATTTTCTAAAGTTAAATACTCGTTTCTAAATCAATTGACGTCGCGTCTTCTTCAATACACAATTCAGTTAAAATTCACGTGTTCTATATTTTATTAAAATTAAATTCTGAATATTGTGCATATTTATATTTGATTAATTTAATTAGTATTTGCTTAGCTTCATTCGCCCAAGGAACGTTAGCGTGCTAGATTTTGCATCCTTTTGAATATATAAATAAGCTTGAAGGTCATTTGGCTGTTAGGTTAAGGCTCCACATGAACATACATTGAAAAAATATCACAGTATAGTACAAATATTCCAACTAAATTCACCTAAGATTAAATCTTTATCATTAAGGACGGTAAGTAGAAATCTTGAACCCTAAGAAAGGACGGATTACTTTTTATAAACACCCTAACACGCGGGCGAAGTCGTGGACTACTGAATACTTCTGCAAATTGCAGAAGTATAAGTATTAAATAGTCAATAATAATAACCCACAAGTATCCGAGAAGTATATTATCTTCTCAAATCGAGAGAAATGTCACAGGAATGGACTTCCGCATGCTCGAAAACAGTCGCCATATTATATTTGTAAAGTCTGTTAAGTAGACGAGATGGTTTAAAGACACGGACGGACGGACAGGTTTACACCGCGTTATAACAAACAAAACGAAAACCAAAAACATGATTGATTTGATAAATGTTTATATACCGTTCACTCAACGAGTTTTCGAGTTTCTTAATTACTACCTGGGTTTTGTTTTTCAAAGAATACTTTCTTTCCCCATTTACTATGCTTTATGTATAACGTACCATATAGTTATATGTTGTATCGATTGTCGTATGATCTATAGAACAATAAATTAAATAATCTGAAATAATAACTTCATTACATATGGCAACCCATACTTATAAATACTTGCAATGTAGTTCTACGTAACTACCTGTCTGACGAGGTAATCAGTTATTTGCACCATTGAATATACTACTAACCTTCTAGGTTAGGCGCTGTGTCCACCTTTAAGGGACATAGTCTTAGTTTGGAATCCCAGAAAGATTTATTTGACCTTGATCTGTGCGGTTTTTCTATTTAATATAGACAGACTGACCACGTGATGGTAGGAAGTCCCTAATACTGCTAGAATAGAATTACTGAGATGTTACGTCCCTTGTGCCTGAATTTATACTGGTTTACTGACCCACCAAACTGTAATATAACCATTCAAAGTATTTGACAGTGGAATACGGACAGTGATGAGTGGGGTGGTACCTACTCGGACAGGCTTTCAAAAAGCCCTGCCACCAAGTAAATACATGTTACGGAAATAACAATCGCTTTGTATAAAACAAGTAACCTTTCTGTTGTGGATTAAATAAACACACAGACAGTTTTAAAATGCCGGAAACTGTCAAGTATATGAAATTTAATTAAAAATATATTCTACAGATGAGTATCAGTATCTATGAATTCCTTCGTATTGAAAAATGGAAAAAAAAACTTGCTGCATATCATCACGCACATTTTATAATTAATAGTAATAAGGCAATCAGACTGTCAGATGGCCAGTCTTTACCAGACGGTCTTTTTTCGGTATTTTTTATCGTCATAACCTCTAAATTTCATGTACAGACATACTCCAGTTGCATTTTCAATTAAAAGACTAATCAAAGCGTATTTTTAATTGCGAAACCGAATTTTGCACAGCTTTCTCACAACGCATTTAAAGGACGTCCTCTCGTAAGCGAAAGTAGATTTTAATCTCGCTCATTCGCTCGGATAATTTTTACAAGGAATGCGTTTATCAAAAGATGTGTGAACACGCATTATACTGCTCATAATAGGCATTTGTTCATTGAACTTTAAAATCCACGGACAGATGTCATTCGGGTTTTATTTTATCATTGTTCATAACGTCGTATATCGTATTACGTATTTCTTTTACGCAAAATAATTATCGACTCAGTGTAAGGAGGGCCTTAGACGCGTTACTTTGTAAGCAAGCATTGACCTCAGGTTGTATGACCATTATATTACAACTCGTTTTTATAGTTTAATGCTTTATATTTATAATTAAAGTTCGAAATTTGAAATATTTTTAATTGAATCGTTTTGGAAGTGTGTAATACAATTTTGTTTTTTATTTTTTTTTATTTTAATAGTTGTAATGGCATGGATATTTGTCATTCACGAAAAAAATACTGAACGCATTCGATTGAATTTTTGAACTTTTTAAAAATCGAAACTTGAGACTGAGTTTCTTGCACCGGCAAGAATCTAATTTAGACGGTTTCTTGCCGGTACTCGGTGGAATCTAATTTCCAAACCGGTGGTGGCAATATCATTTGTTAGATCCTTGGATAAAGATTATTTTGATTTTGACAAGCATCCCACACATTATAATAGGAGCGGATTACTTCTCTTAACTTCTCTCAAAACAACCCATAATCCTTAACCCTCAAAGACCCTCCCGGAACATGCTGAAGCGAACTAACCGCAAGGATTCGTCTCTTATTCCAAATTATATATTTTTTCCGTGTGCAAAACGCTAGAAACTTGGAGTAATAGTGCAAAATTCTTTATAAATTAACATATTGATGGCTTGGTTGATAGATTCGTTTTGTATATACTTATTTAAATAAATTGTTAATTGAAAAAAAATACATTGCATATGAAAGTATATATATTAAATTTGTCAATATTAAGATATTCAACTTTTATTAAGGACTTAAGAAGATAAAACCTAGATTAGATTATTAAATAGTCGCATTCATAAACACCAAGCAATAAACATAAATTGTTTAATTTGTTGCGTTCCAGCTGACAACTCCAGTTCGCAGTTTATAAGTTCTGTATTAATTTGCATCTTTAATTCTTGCAATGGGATAAAATAATCTGTATCAGAAATTATGTATTTGATATTATATTTAATATATCAATAAATTAAACATCTTTTGTAAATACATTTTATTTAAAAACAATTAAAAAAAATAGCACGTGAAACTCAGCAGAGGTGACAGAAACGAAATATTTTGCGTCAAAATTGGCCAAACGTTGCACTTAATTTCAACCGATTGAGTTTAACATTTAAACAAGAAATACGATTTAAATTGCAACTATTAACTACCTTTGTTAGGTATTTTTCGCTAATATTAACCTTAAAGTTAAATAAAATAAATATTATATTAAATACCACAGGCATGGTTACGATATTATACAAAAGGTTACATGAATAAGGCAGTTTTTCGCGGCTTCGCCCACGTGCAATTAGTTCTTTTTCGAGTTATATTATCACAATGCCGTTTAATATATAACTTAGCTAAGGGTTAAGTATAAAATATATGAAAGATCCATTAAATTAAATTCATTCATTTTTAAGGTTTTTTTTTATAAGCATCCAGGTAGGTATTCGCTATATACATAATAACAATAACGAACAATAAAATTAAAAGAATAAATTATTTTAATATAGTACACGTGATAGTAATAAAACTTTGCGGAAAAAAGTTTTCATTTTGATTCGATATAAATAAATACAACATTGAAATTCAACGAAAACGTCACTTTCAAATATTTGATTCAATTTTCGAATGCATTATCACAACATTGAATAATTCAAAAGTAGAACACCGCGGTTCATTCAACGCGCGAACATCCTACTTTTTTTTTTGCGTCAGAATTTCGAATTTCGACCGAGAAATATAAGATCAAGGCCGCGTTACATTGTTGCAGTTTGTTGGCCAACTGACGTAACTTTAAAAACAAAATATTTACATCGCTTAAATGTTGCTAAACCTGCTACATTTTTATTACATACCGTTGGGAGTCATGCACTGCATTATGTCAAGATCTTTAACAATGTTGCGCGAGTGTGTCAATGAACGCTGACGTAAGGCGAACTTACTCATTGACTAGTTTTTTCGTAATTAATATGTCAATGAAAACGGCTTTACCTATAAGTGCTTAGGTGATAAGATTTAGTACTTGAAACGCGGTAAACAACGTTTTCCGTATCCGTTGTCCAAAAAATTAAAATTATTCAATGTTTACACAGTTATGAAGCTGCATTCAATATATTTTGCGTATGTGTGAAACAAACCAACATCACTGTATGAATCCGTAAATAAATTCAAATAACACACACAGCGATACATGAAATAGATCCACTTTCCCCTTTACAGCAAGATCGATCCGAAAATTATTTAATTCGAAGATTAAATTCGAATAGAAATGAAGTTAAAGTTTATTTATCTTTGGCATTATCCCACACGATCAACCGGTATCATGTAAGTTTGCCTGATAGAAATCCAATTAGACCAACTTTTCAGGTATATTTATTGTTAATAAATATATTCCTCTATTATATACAACTAGCTTCAGTCTGCATGTTAGAGGGAGGTTCAGGTATAAGCTATCTCTATTTCAAATTTCATCCAAATCTGTTCAGTAGTTTTTGCGTGATAGACTAATAAACATCCATCCTAACAAACTTTCGCGCTTATCATAATAGTACTTATTTTAAAAATATTTATTCAATGTAAACATTAACAAGTTCATCCGTTCTTACGTTTCATCATATCTTAGAAATCAATATAACTGAACAAATACCAGTAATTAATTATAAAAAGTTTTATTATCAGAGATATCAGAGAACCTTTCAGAAAGACAACCATTTGATTTAATTACCATGATTTATAGTCAAGGTCAAATTGGCAACGCCAATGTTGCAGTTTGGCTTACTTCAGCTTTAGGAACATGCAGCAAGGGCCATCTTGTATTTTTTGTTTATTTATAGTCTCCAATTTTTCCCTTTCACCAACGATCTAATTGTTTCTATGTATGTATATACACGGAACTTCGTTACACGTGGAAATGCTTGCATTAAATCAATATCAAGGTCAGTAAACATTGTTGCCGCTAATTGGCACGCTCGACTTCGTCTTATAAAATGACGCAAACTTTTTTTTATATTTACTTTCATTTTATACATTGATATAATTTTAATACGTATCTTTGTAATTAAAATTGAATAAGTTTATTTTATACTTGAAATGAAATGAAAATTAAAAATATTGTCCTTCTAAAAATATGCTTAAAATTATTGTAATCAAAAGTGAGACGGGGGCATAGTAGACACATATATATGTATACGATTGCGTATTCCTAAATGTGAACTTATGATTGCAGGTTCAAACCCGGGCGAGCAGTACCGAGGATATGTGCTAAATTGCTTAATTTGTGTTTATCATTTATCTCGTCGTAGAAAAAAATCTTGTTTAGGAAATGTGCATGTATTGAATTTTACTAAAATTCTTCCACGTGTGTTGGGTACCCACCAACACATATTAGAAAAGTGTGATGGAATAGACTCCAAACATCTAACAGTACTTAGGTATTGCGGTATTTATTAAATAAAAATATTTTCTATATATATCTTTTGTACTACTTTTGTTTTTAATATATTCACTTGTCTGGTTCGCATTACATTATATAATGTCAAGGCCGTTGTACAATGTTGCAGTTTATTGGCCTACTCACGGCGCACTAGTTGAATGAGTGCGCTTTATTTTGTATACAAATGAAAATTACATATATCTAGCGTATATAGGATAAAAATATTCCTATTTACCCAATTAAGCGTGTTAGCAGTGCGGCGACATTAACCCGAGGGGTCAGGATCGAACTTGTGATCTAAATAACGCTAGGCGGCCCATTGCGCTATTGAGAGATGTGGTGGCGAAGTTGTTAGATGGCTTAACCGATGATCGTGGGTTCGAACCCGGGCATGCACCACTGAACTTTCATGTGCTTAACTTGTTTATAACACGTGTTTGACGGTGATGGAAAACATCGCGAGGAAACCTACGGGTGTCTAATTTCTTGTCTTGGTGTTTAGGGGTTGTTATAAAAGAGTACCCAATGTCCTTCCCCGGGGTTCAAGCTTGTTTCATACCAAATTTCATCAAAATCGCTTCAGTATGTTATAATTAAATAGATTTAGGTAATATCTTGCAATCAATCATTGTTACGTTAATCACTAATCATAACTATCGCACGTGTTATTAATATAATGCGGATACACTCGTTTTTCTCCTTTTAACGAGCTTAACCGAGAACATCTGACACACATTGCTAACTTTTTGCGATTGCGATACATTGCAAACGCTCATCCATCTGCTCGATCAAAATAGAGGACTAATCATTCTAAACAAAATAAGGACGATTGCGGACGATCGACTAGCAATTACATTATTACCCTTATAATAATTTTTTAATTTAAAATAGATAGGCAAACTGGCAAATTGGCCACCTGATGGTAAGTCATCACCACCCTTAGACATTAATGCTAATGCGACACCAACTAAGATATTACTTATCAAATTTATTATAATACAAGGAACTTCTGTGATAATTTTGTTTCGAGGGCCACGGGTTTGGTCTGTGCACTGCCCCGGATTTATGCCGATGCCTACAAGGCACCGCCTTGGGGCCCGCGCCAGGCATAAAAGTGGTATAACAACTTTGTACTAAGCCTTATCGTGTGTAAGTAATTCACAAAAGAAACCGACGCCTTAAACTTGTGTGTAATTAATTTGTAAAAAAGTCATGAATGTCAGATGATACTTTAATTAGAAACATTTTGAAACTTGTTTGATATAAAATACAGGAATACAAAAAACTGTTGCATTCAATGCAGTATCTATACCGACCTAGAATTATTGTCTCATTCTATTGTGTTCCCATACACATTATTTACATTTTGATGGTTTCGCTGAATAAGTTATTCATACTTTTTAATTTGTATGAATTTTAATAATCAACGTTTCAATTATCTGTCACCCAATCAATGACTGTAATATAGAACGATAAAAAAAGGACTAAGATTGTAAAACCGATTTTAATAAAAGGCTATAAATCATTTATATTTCGTCATCCTATTTAAAATATTTTAGAGGTACCCTATCTCTAATGTGCTCCCATGTACATTTGGCCAAAATCCATAAGAAAATTCCTAACTCCTAAATTTGTGCATCTTCTGCAAGTGCATCTGCACTACAGATGGGCGAAGAATTCTTTGGCATCTTCAAATAAATTATGTCGAGATGTAATTAATGTCATTTTTTTTTACTTAGTTTTCTTTTTATGATAAAGTAGTTTTATATAAAACAAATTGTTGAGATGTTGTATTTTTATTTTAATGTTATCTACTAAGTTTTTTTCATTTTGTATTTAATATATATCAAGAATATATATATATAAAATATATATATATATATATATATATATATATATATATATATATATATATATATATATATATATAAAAGAGGAGAGGAGGCCTATAGCCCAGCAGTGGGACTTTCACAGGCTGTTACAAATATATCAAGAGTCATGACCCGCAACCTGATGACCATTTTAATTGATAACCTGTTCTTCTGCAAGATGGTCTTAGGCCTTTTGGAATGACCATAATTAGACTTTTGAGTTCTTGTATTTATTTGAGGTTCTGTTATTTTGGCTTCGAAAGTCGAAAATCATTGCAGAAATTTTGACAACTAGCGAAGTACTCTATTATTGCCATAAAAAAAACAAATCACTCACAATTATATCTAACAATTTTACTTTTAATATCCGTATATATTTTAATAACATTTAAATAATGGAAAAACACGTTTTCAAATAAAAAACATAAAAAGGAAATAGTTTGCGGCTTCGTTCTGGCTACGTTTGCGCTCACGCGGAGTTATGTTACTCATTGCTAAATCGATTGATTCACATTCCTTAACACCTATGGTAGGTGTTGAGAAATCACATTATTAACACATATCATTCATTATGCATATGTAAATATATAATTAACAAAAGTAAATGAAAGAAATTAAGCTATTTATTATTAAAATCAACAGTAACTCCCAAATATTGAACTATAAATATAAGTAAGAATTTATAAAACTATATTCAATAGAGAAGGTAAGTGCTTGTCCTCAAAATAAGTCAAAATATAACTGTGTTAAACGTGCTAAACACCGTCTCTTACTTGGATTTTATATTTAAAATATTACGTCTTTATTCAGGTATATAAATTTCCATCAAAACCGACTTAGCCGTAAAAATGTGTCATAATTATTTTGAAATTCATTATATTGCAATTCTCTTCGGCTACGGTGACAAATATGTTGAAATGTAGAAGGATATATTGCACAAGTACACTACAGCTGCTCTTCCCATCTTAACTCACTCTTATATCCAAGGGGACATAATCCGACATGAATGGAGAGAGATCGACGAGACCGACGGCTTAACCTTTTTTCAGAGGCAAGGGTATGTATCACTACCGAGTTCCTACCGATATTTCGAATTAGTTGACGGCAAAATTCAGTTCACTTATCCAACCCTGGATTTGAACCCAAGAAAATAACTTATTAGCTCGATTTATTACATCATATAATCTATTTTTAGATTCGATTTGATTAATCATAAAGTGAATTTCTAGTTGTATGACGTTGTGCAAGTCCGTCTGAATAGTAGAAGTACCTACCATACATCATTTATTCTACCGTCACACAGCTATAGTTAGTATCGTTTTAAATAGTCTGATTTCAAACATCATAGTTCCCAAGGTTGGTGGCGCATTGGAGATAAGGGACGGTTAATATTTCTTATAGCGCCAATGCCTATGAGTTGTGATGTCCACACACCACTAGGTAGCCTATTTTCTCGTCCGCTACCTATTACATAAAAAAATAGTTTTTCTCACATATAAATTCAAAATAGAAATGCTCATCCCCACTACGGGACAAAAATTTCTCTTGCTAATAATAAGGATTTTCTAAATACTAACATAAGGCAAATATTACTTAATATAACAATATTATGTATACAATTCTAATGAAACATAATGACACGCTCGTGACTGATGTTTCTAAGCGGCTGAGAATCCTAATAACTAGAAAAAACCAAATAAATCCGGCTAAAACTAAGGTTTCTAGTCACTAATTATATTTACATACCTTAAAATCGCACATAAATAGGCTTGTATTTAAAAACGATAACATTTTGTTTTATTTACAGAACGCTTTATTGTATATAACAAAAAAATACAAAAGATAACATGCTATAAAAATCATACATATTATCTCTTGAAGAGATTTCGGCATAAAATAATTTAGATAGATAAATAAGAGGTAGACACGTTAAATCATATAAAATCTAAATGACAATACAAATGAATATCTGATATTTCATATATATATATATATTTCTATATTAAGTAGTGAATAAAAAGCTATTATGCATTATAGTGTACGCAGCCAATTTCTAAATCGTGTATTGAATAGTTTTATTTTATTAGATATTGTAATATAAATAACATTTTATATTATTTCCAATATCAACAGGAGATTATAATTTCAAGATGCTATAAATAATTTATGAACATATTAACTGATCTTATAAAATTCACATTCAGTCGAGTCTTTACAAAATTACTACAACCCTATTGTATCCATTCATTAGACTATAATTTAAAAAAAATAGTAATTATTCTATAGGAGATATAATATATTGATCTTAACATAAATATATTTCTATGAATTTATGAAGAAATGAAAATAAATTTAGTTTTCATATTTTGTCAAAAAAAACTTTCATTGCTATGATAATAAATGTAACAAACAAACACCAAAGCAATAAAATCACAATGTAAAATTAACGATCTTTAATTGGCTATTAATACTCCATCTCATCATTCATCTCTTCGTTCATTTGCCAAAATAGATCACGCGTTATCGATCAACAATTAATTCCAATAAAAACCGACGAATTTTAAAACCATCTAATTTAATATTAAATAACGTACAACAACGACGTCTCAAAGTGCAACTAATTATATGCAAAAACTAAGTTGAACCCGCCCTATATTAAAAATAACAAAGAAAGCCTCGTGTCTGAAAGTCATATAACATATGCATCGCGCTTATCATCGTACGGCCTTGACCGCGGATACACGTGGTTGCGTCCGTTTCGTTTGCACTACGCGCTAGCATATGGAAAATATTCATACTTTAATATTAGATGTCTATGAATAAACCGTTGCAATAAATTCTTTCGGATTATTCTAGTCACTGTTTCAAATAATTCACTTATATGTATTACAAAATCTATCTAGTTAGCGAAACTTCTTAGTCATGAAATTTAAATATGCATCTCGTTAATAATAGAGATCTGTTTTTGATACTTATTAAGAAATACATTTCTTACTTTGGTTTTTATTTTAATTTTAAAGCTATAATGTATGATTTATAATATTGAAAAACGTTGTTCATTTCGTATATATTGAATAAAATTTATTATTATTAATTATATTATGTATCATTAGATTCTATAGAGATATACTATAAATATAATAATAATAATAATAAATAAATATATCTTATAACAAAGCTATAATACCGCCATATGTTGATTTTTTGTCATTTTTCTATATGATATTCTATAATTTTAAAATAACTCATAAGTATTATGTTGTACAAATTTACATTTCATGGATATAAAATAGGTAGGTGGTCACCACCACAAATAAATATTGACGCTATAAGAAATATTAAACATTACTTACAATGCAAAAGTGCCACGGAACTAAAATGTTATACTTCTTGTTCCTGTAGTTACACCGGTTCGCTCACTCTCCAAACACATGGGACACAAAATAACTAAGTACTGCTACCTTCCCAGATTGCACGAAGCCCTACCACCCAGTTTCTTAATTATACTACACTTAATTTGCGTATAGAAATGTTTAAGTTTATTGAATGAAATATAAACATTGTTGAACTACCTCTTTGATTTTAAGCTTCTTGCTTTTCGTAAGACATTCCTTGGACTTGATGAGATATTGATTGGGTAAACGATCGAAAACACTCGTGAGTTCAATTATAATTATTTGTGATCTCGTCGAGCCAGTACAACAAACACATAAATATAGGTATTGCAATCCAAGTGTTTGTATTGATTACAATTGCCCCGGCTGAACTCTGCCTTAGGATCTTTAATCACGACCTTGTTACAAGTTATAATTTACATGTTAATCAATTTAAAAAAGTACACTTATGGGGAAAAGTGTTAAATAAAACCTCTATGGAAAGCCTGGAAAAGATCACTGTAATTGATAAGACCGCATTTGCATACATTGTGATCTATCTATAGTTCATTTATATATTGTTTGAAAATATGTGCATTAAAGACTTATCAAATAAATAATATAATTTATGTCGTAAGTGTGAGCTGCGGTTATTAGAAGTACAGTTTTACAGAAAAAGGGCTAGCTTTTCCCGCGAATACAAATCTAAATTATCCATTTTATCTTCAAACCAGAACACAACAATAGTAAATATTGTTGTTTGGCGGTATAATATCTGATAAATGGGGGGTACCTGCTCAAATAGGCTTGCACAAAGCCCTACCTCCAAGTAGATTATTCATGTTTTATTAAAATAAGCATACAATAAAATGAACATTTAATTACTTTAGCTACTGTAATGATATCAGCGACATCAATAGAATCACAAGTTGCAATTTCGCAAATTAAATTTACGGATTAGTGAACGTTATGACAACTTTTTTAATATAATGACAATTAAGAAAATTAATTGAAATAATTTAATGCTCGAAGCTAACTTGTTAATAGAAGTATGCAAAATTTAAATAATTGTCTTCGAACAGAGATTCACATTGGAGCAACGAGGAAAAAGCTCTAAACCATCTTGTGAAAAGGAAAGTAGGCCCAGCAGTGGGACATTCACAGGCTGTTACTTTTACCTTTTCGCCATGAATATACATATTTAACGTTTTTTTTTTAAATAGTTTATTTCAGAAAACAACCAGGAAGCATGCAATTTCACATAAATATCGACTATTATACTACTCATATTATTAATAAAAAACTTAAATACATGTTTAGAAAATAATATATAATGAAACTGGAACGCATTCTGCCGATGTTGTGCACATTTTACAAGTGTGAGGCTATCGTGGCGTTGCATAATACATATACGTAACACACACAGATACACATAGTTAGACCTAGTCTACAAGGACGTGTGAAAATGCTCTAAGTAGTTAATTTTAATACAATTTTACAAAGACGTGCAACAATAACTATAAGTTTAAACAAGGAAACAATAACTGGTCTTATTCTTCGAGAACTTACTCGAAATTGACGAAGAACTCGATGGTAACACGTTAGAAAGTGACTTATTTTGATACACAATATTGACGTCTATTATTATAATATTTAAAAGGTTTTGCTAGCAGATTCCTTTGTCTAAATTATTAGATATTATATGTTGGACTGTCATATTGGTGACTCATACGATGCGTTTTGTTAATGCAAAACATAAATTGACCTATTTCAAAAGATCCTTATTGTACCGGGTTATCTTTAACTTTCCCCGGTATGTATGTATGTATGTATGAGTCAAATATATCAAGTGAATGTAAAACCAGTTCCAACCGGCCCGTTAAGCTGACATTTTCATTTCATTCATTCATTTCACATACCTTTAATCCTGGTGATAATACATAACATATATATATATATATATATATATATATATATATATATATATATATATATATATATATATATATATATATATATATATGACTATAGTATTGATAATTATATTTTTTAATCTCCATATAATTTATTAGTGTAACTTTCATTTCGACCGTTCACATTGAGTGTATAACATTAAAAATTATTAAATATTTTAAAAAAATAACATTATTTAGAATTACGTTACACCCTTTTTTTTCATATATTAAATAGTTTAACTTTGATAGACATTATTTTATCATAATACTAATTGCTAAAGTTAAAACGTTAAATCACGTTTTTCGTCCAAAAATAATCGAAGTTCTAAAGTGACTTGAAGGCCTTCGTACTGGCTATAGTTTCTAAGTATTAACATCGCTGTACAGTGCACGTAATACACGTGTCTCTGCTTTAAATAGAGTTAGAACAATTCATTCCGTTAGGCCGGTTACACACGTGATATATACAAGTATCAACTCGCCCTTACTTTGTTTCCGTTGCTATAAATTATATTCTAGAACACGCGTAATAAGTACTCATAATTATCGTCGTTATGTAACTATTGTAAAAAAATATTATCACGCTTTACCTGAACCAGTTAATGTCTACACTGGAAAAGGATTTCACGTATTCCTATTGAATATAATACACACCGCGCGTAGCAGCTAAATACGTTCGTGCTATAAAACAAAACTCGGTAAAAGGTAAAGCATTTTTTACATCTGTTAGACTTATTAGTAAAAAAAAACATTATTATTAGAAAGAAAATATTTTCTATCAAATTATAATTATCTATATTTGTGCTCTTAAAATATCAGATAGAATTTAGTAAAATTGGGCATAGAATATTATGGTATTGAATCGGTTATAGAGCTATGTTCATTTATTTTTATTAAAAAAAAGAGTTCGTTATGACTTATCGTTATATTTTACCACAAATTAATGATAGTAAAGTATTATATATATTATAGTTACATAAAGCTTGAGGTACTATAACGATGATCTATTGATGTAAATGTCGTAATTCTGTGGTCTGCCTTACGTTGTCTAGCGACGTATAAATCTAGTCTAAAGTGCCGCGCTCATTATCTGAATAATTGTGGACTCTTGGACGCGCTCCAACATATATGTTAAGTTAGTATTCTTATCTATAAATAGTCCTTGCAAGTGTACATGGAATACACTTTTCTAGAGTTCTGTACTTCGAAATGACCCTAAGATCACATCGATATCCGGTTCTCAAAGCCGAAAATATTTTTCGTTTTACAATTTGCATTATTTATGATTGACAGTTGAATATATTATCTATATTTGTTTTTTAATATATATGTGATAAATATCTCGAATTTTATTTAAAATATTTAATTTAATTTCTATATGTTATCTAAAATTGCAATTTCAAGTTATTCATTTTCGTTATTCTATCAAGTAACGAATGCCACGGAACACTTCGCGTACCGAAGTCGCTTTCGCACTTGAGTGATTTTTATACCCATCAACGTTTATAAAACGACAACTCAGATAATACGACTTACTTCAGACCGATTAAATGCATCATTTCAAGATATTTATCACTGCGTTTACTGGAGTACATGACTTACGTAATAGTATACATTGGATGCTAAAGCCTAATAACCACGTACGCATTAGGTTGAAGATGCACATAGAGAACAGCAAGTAAATGTCCCAGTTCTGAACTTCGCTCCTCTTGAGCAAAGGGTTGGATCTTATTCCACCATTTAATATGGGTTGGCAGATTAGTTGTACACGATAAGTGCCAATATTGTAGCTAATCTTGTGCTATGTATAAGTAAGTATAATAACATACACAAGAGACATAACATCCATCTTAGATACCATATTACTCATTGGCGAAATTAACTCACTATTCGGTGAACATTCGCAAGTCTTACTATAGTAAACTTGTTGCTTCGCGTGGGTTTACTTCGATAATCGATTTTGTGGTGTTAAATAGACTATTTCAAGATTTTGAATATCGAATGGAAAAAAAATCAAATATAAATTGTAGTTCCAGATTTAAAAACAAAAAAATTTTTTAACAAAAATATGCAGACGATATAAAATATTGACCATTTCTTATATCACTAAAACGCCACCAACCTTGGGAACTAAGATGTACCTGTGCCTGAGATACACTGGGTCACTCTCATTGCACATTTGACATTAAAAACGCATCGCATGATTTATACTTAAAAATTATGAAAAATATAAACTAAATTACTATGAGTATAATGTTATACAGTTAATATTACTTTGTAAATTTTAATGGCTTGTTCTTATCGGTAATCGACAGTGGGCTCACTGTGTATTTAAATTAGTAAGGTCTCATGTTAACTTATCTCCTCTTGATAGTTGAACAATCGTATTCCTTGTGTTTACATTTTAAACGATAAAAGATCATTGTTCCAACAACGAGATAAATGCTTAATATATTAATATGTAATGATAAATGGCTTCTGATCCAATCCGTGTATCAAATTTGTATTATTATCGCAGTATTCGTTTTAAAAGAACTTCGAATTTTGTACTTCGTATGTGTGTTTATAATTGAGCCGATAAGTTTGTGGGTCGGATTCGAAGATTTT
Source organism: Nymphalis urticae (assembly GCA_905147175.2). Taxonomy (NCBI): domain Eukaryota; kingdom Metazoa; phylum Arthropoda; class Insecta; order Lepidoptera; family Nymphalidae; genus Nymphalis; species Nymphalis urticae. The sequence goes on from LR990002.1 coordinate 3,684,680, forward strand.
ATTTATTTTATTATCTAACAAAATAAAAAAATAAAAATAAATCGAAATGAATGAATAAATGAAAGGGCACTAAATTAAAATTTGGTTTTTAATTCGATATCGATATTCGAAGATCAAGGGCACAATCTGGCAAGCACTGAATTTTCATATGCATAATTTTTGTTGTGAGTCATCTTGTGCTTTGAGATAAAGGAGTTTTCCTTAGTGCAACCTGCATTTGACGGGTGATTTTCTGCTACTTGTATCTCCTCCGCATTGAAACAGCATGGTGGAATGAGCTCCAATGTTTTCCTTACTAGACGATATTTAATTTTTTCTTTTATAATTAAGATTTAAGAAGTAGCAGTACGAAATAACGGAATGAACTCGACAAATTACAGACGAAAATTGCAGGAAAAATTACACCCTAAGCGTTTCTTTCGATTTTACAGTGTCATATAAGACTGACGTTTAAAATAATCAAAAATATTATTGTTTTGTTTGCCATCGTTATAATTGATATTTCTTGATTTTATTTCTGGCAATTTACATTCCAAATAATCTTAATATTTTCGCGAAGAAAATATTAGGATTAGGTATTATTTAAAATATCTATTAATTATTTCACCGATATAAATTAAATTAATTGAATAAAATCAGTATCAATACGTTCTTATTTTGCTTATAAATTTGATACATTCACTTTATACCAATAAATTGTATACTTTCAAATTTATTGATAAGCAATGTTTTTCTTGTTTGTTTTGTTTATTTCCTTCTATATATTCGTATAAATGTCACTCTATATTACGCAAACTTACGATGGAAATATAAGTAAAAAGAAAAAGGGTATTTAACACGATGACGTCACGAGGGCCCTCAGCAACAAACGCCGACTCCGTTTAACGATGCTAATTTACAGGGCTCAGTACTTTTCTAAAAACTAGCTTCAAATATTTTGCACAGTGAAATAATACTCTTTTGTTTGTATGTTCAATTGTAGCTTTTTTTATTTTAATGACGTCTAACATTGTATGCTTTTTAGAAACGTCAACGTCAAATATGACGATATATATATTTATTTATTATTTAATTTTATAAGTAATCTGGATGCATGGTAGTGCCCTCGCCAAGACGAGACAACGGAAGCGCAGGGCACAACCTACTTTTTCTCGAAGCGTTTCGTCGTATTTTTATACCCTTATAGAGTCGGTGTGGACAGTGCTAGAAAGTCCAAATTCTCACGATATGTTGTCAATAGAGTACTTATTTAACATATCAAGTTTCAAACGTATAGCTGTATACTTTATATATTATTAATATCTAAAAAACACAGATTTCGTCACTCACTCATGATGATCAGCGAAACTGTTAGGGTATTTTTTGAAGTCATAGAAAGCTGAAATTTGGTGTGAAAACTAGGATAAGGAATAGGAGGATGAAAGTTTGTATTGAACTTTTGTCAATTTTCAGGCAACGGAAAAAAATTGGTATTTAGAATCAGTATTTCAAATACAGGTTACGAATAAAAAAATATTTAACCCTTCAGCACCTTTCAAAAATTACAAATTACAAAAATAAATGATATCCCACCAATAACATTTTCATGTAAGGTGACGAAACTTTACATGTCAATTTATATAAATAAAAATAATCAAATAAAATACTTGAAAACTATCTTTTAGTAAAGTAAAGACACATAGTCTCACGTTTTAAATTACTAATATTTACCCATTGCTCGAAATTTGATCATAATAATCATTCAAAATTTGAAAATAACATAATTTTTTTGTCTTATTTCCACTTTTCTATCAAGCCAATATCTTCTAAATAAACAAAAATTGACAAACAGAAAAGAAAAGAAGAAAAAGTGTCTGAACGTTTTTATCATAGCCTATTTACGTATGTAATATGTATATTATATAGATAACATTAAGTTAGGAAGATATTTAAAATCGATATTTTTTTATAGACGGGAAGTTACGATAGTTTGGCTGCATCGTGTAAAATCGATATTTATTTTATAAATCAAAATTCACGACAGTTCGATGCATCACTACTCGATGCATCACTACTGTGTAAAAAAAAAGTACTCTTAATGATTTTAACTTTAATGTTTAAAATAGTAAAGTATAAACCGATTTCAAATTACTTTCGTAGCACTTGATTAAGGCATATTAGTTGCCGATAAAATCATCATATAATCACATAGCATACATGCCCTGAGAGATTTTTATTATTCCATACATCAACATTAAAATAATTATATCCAACCTTCGTGATATAGATGCTGTTAAATATGCAAATTTAAAATTTATGACCGTAAAAAATGACCAAAACTCTACAGCTGTATCAACCGCGGGCTCCTGTGTGATTATTTATGATTGAAGTTTCGTGAAACTTACAAGATATATCTGCGTATTAAGTTAACAGGATGTTGTGTAATAGTAAAGATGTTTTATTTTTTTAAAGAAAAGCCAAGTTCGAGTTTTGATCACACACCTAGGGTTCCGTATTTAAAATAACTGACGTACCGAGTCCACTATCATTGCGTAATATAGAGCATGCACTACAATTAGACGAAATTCGACGTTTACTTAAGCTCATAAATAATACGATTAAACAATTATTATTTTTTCAAAATTTGTTGTTAGTAGACTGTCCGACTATCTTTATTGTTATTATTAATCATATCGTATCATATTACTTGTCAGCCTCAAGGAGAGACACACAGACGAATATAGAACGTAAGCTTTGTAATCAGTTTCTATCATTTGGAATACGAAACGCTTTAAATGTATCGAAAATTCGCTGTTAGGACGTAAAAGTAACTCGCTTAAATATTATAATTTATAACATCATATTATTGAACCAATCCGCTGTCGCTTATGATATTTATTGAGATAATACTTGACATGAAATGTCGTCTAAGTGATTTCGAAGTGTCCTTGTGTAGAAGAAGACTTTCTCGAATCATCGTGTCATATCGAGCAACCCTCGATAAACAATGTTACTTAAACCGGAACAAACAATTAATTAGTTATTATTTACCATTTAATAGTATACAATAATACTAGCGTGCTTGTCTCGACTTCGTAAAGGGTAAAATTCATGCAAAGTTATGCCTCCAATTTCTCCATTTGAAGTTGAAATTTCCAAAAATCTATTCTTAGTAATTTCCATCGTCGCGAATGGAGTATGCAAAATTTCAAGTCAATCGAGCATATAGTTTTGGAGATCTCGTCATGAGTCAGTTAGTGAGTGGTATTTCGCTTATAATTCATATAATAGCAATATTATTAAAACATTGATTAAATTTACAAGCTCAACTAATGAATTTTAAGCTGGCTTCAAAAGTGAAGAGGTTATCTATTCGGCCTTCGGCTACTCTGTGGCCCGTGTCCAATGTGTGGACAAAAGATGTCATATGCACATCGTATCATTCATTTTTGAGATAAGTGATGAAACAAACAGTCGAACGCTTTCTGCTTCTAATAATAGACAAAGACTTCCTATGAAAAGATCTACACATAAAAATACATTCTATTTCGTTTCATTACACCACTTGAAAGGCGAAAGGAATCGAATCTTGTCGTGTGTAGACAAAACATACATATTATTAATAAAGATATAACAGTATCATATAGTAGCAATAATATAAAAACACATTGTCTCGAAATACGGATGTAAAATATAAGTATGCAATGAATTACTCTTAACTACATTACTTGGCGCAAAACGTCGCCTTGATGTCAACTATCCAACAAAATTGACCGTTGATACCTTTAAAAATACAACTAAATGTAACGGATAAAGAGCGATTAAAAGGGTCATATTAAATTGGCTGATATCTAATACTATATACTTATACAAAGTGCGGCACGTGGTAGCTATTGCATATGAATCTATTTCTCGTATCAATGATATGAGAATTACACGCGGCAAGGTTACGTAAATACTAAAACGTCTTATGTTAAGCGATTTAATCGGAAAGTTACAATCATATCGATGAGTGATAAAGCTTAAAATTGTTTGATTCGATCGTTGGTGATAAAATTAAATGCATCTAATATAGAGTTAAGATTTAAATATGTACGATAACTTTGTAACAGGTCGTTGCTTGGTTTATGATTAGACTTCCTCGTTTGTTTATTGTATTATTGCAAAGTTTGGTCGATTTTGGTTCTAGATTTTTCTTTTTACTTTTCCCGGAACATTAATACATTTTTAATTTCAAATTTATTTTCATAGTCGAATTATGGAATGCCAAATTTCGACATAATTTCATGTTCTTGTGAGTATTGTCTATGTATTAGCATGTACGTTTTTTGGAAACCTTTTTTGTATATTGAATCTTGAGTACAAATTGTTGTTTTGGGTCATTAATTTTTTATTTAGTTAAAAGAAACAGTTGAGAAGAAGAGTAGTTGAATATTGAACCTAATAATATCAAATAACAAGCAGATAAGCAAAGTAAATTGTTTGCAGGCAATTTCTTTTATTATACTAACACAGTATAATCAAAACAATAAATAATATAATAAAATAAATCAAGCTGCATTGAAATGCAGCACTTAACGCCCACATCAATGTCATTACATATAAGTACTGCTATATTGAATCTTCTTACATTTATAGCTCAAATTCTGTATTATATTTTAAAGTCTAACGTCGCTTATATCTGTATTCTTGCTAATCTCAGAAGCATTAATTCATTTACTGGTGGTAGGGCTCTGTGCAAGCTCTGGGTAGGTACCACCCACTCATCAGATATTCTACTTCCTGTTGTTGTTGTGTTCCGGTTTGAAGGTTGAGTGAGCCAGTGTAATTACAGGCACAAGGGACATAAAATCTTAGTTCCCAAGGTTGGTGGCGCATTGGCGATGTAAGCGATGGTTAACATTTCTTACAGTGGCAATGTCTAAGGGCGTTTGGTGACCACTTACCATCAAGTAGCCCATATGCTCGTCCACCTTCCTATTCTATAAAAAAAAAATTTCTGTTGAAGAGCCAGCTTAAATTTCTTTAACAGTCCTCCTACTAATTTCGATATATAGTTATATCCCGAGATAAAAGATAGTTGATAAGCAATTTTCAATATAGTCGAGATCTATACATTTCATCGGATTTTGAAGGAATAAATAATGCCAGTGTGTTAACGCACACATCTACGCATTATAATACTTCCTGCGCAGTTGTCTACGCTAGCCGATTTACATATCCTGCATGAAAATCAACGTATTTCGAATCCATGTTTTGTTTTCACCACGCGCACTCCGATCCCTTCAAATCTGTATTGTATAAGGCGCTATTAATTTACGATTACAATTTATACACGTGTAACTAACATCTTATATAGAAATGATATCGTTCATGAGCCGTTAATGTTTATTTTATTATTTATTATCAATATTTGCTTTCTAATTACATCGTAATATGTATCATATTTATATTTTATTGCTCATAATATGTTTACCTAACGCTGTTACAATCCACGTCATAATTGTTACATCGGTCTGATCAGTGCTTAATTAATTTAAATTTAATTATATAGAAGCAAATTGTATAGCATATTTAAAAATGACAGAAAAAATCGATTCGTCTAGAAATATCGATACCATTCGATTCGATATATCGATATTCGATATAAATATATCGATTTTATTTAACATGTTAATGATGATCTGAATTAACATTCGATTTTCGAAATATTTTTTTAAATCCTTTTCCAATATCTAAAACTACTTATAATATTAAAAAAATAAAACAATAATCATTTCACAAATTATTATTATTATATATTTGTTATATTTTTATCAGGTTATATTTATGTTTATTATTTAAATTATTGAATATATAACTTTGAGTCGCTGCCAACTGTAAAACACGCTTTACCCTCCACGATATCGTGCTGTCGGTAAAGCAGTGAATTTGTCGATACGTGGTAATCCAATTACTTGGTATTACAGCAACAGATAATTGTCCTTAGACCATTATTTGCGGCTTCCTGAGTCTACTAATGTTTGACTAATTTGTTGTTAAGTAACGTTAAGTAAGTTGCATTTCTAATGAGCTTTAATATTAAGGAAGCCATAATATATTTTAATTATATTTACATCGCAGGTACATTGTCAAAGTCGCGATATTACTATTTCACTATGTGTCGTGGATCTTAAGCGAAGTTCTGCTGGTCGGAGTCGTGTTTTTGTTCTTTTATTAGTATCTTGGAATTGTGATGGTATAAGCTTCAAACCATCTCCTTATCAAGAGAGACCTTTTCTCAACGGTGGAATACTTACATTTACATACTTTCATACTCATAAGAATTTAATTATTTATAGCTATAATTTTATCATGAGAATTTAAAAAGCGCAGTCTTTGTAACCTGTTAAAAAATGTTCAAGGCAAGCGACGCCGCGTGCTTTTGCATTAATTTATATTTCATACTGGTCATAAATTGACACCTGATGGCAATCATCGATGCCATCATTATAAGCCTCCGATCGAGCATAAATTATGCCCCATCGTCTTATTATCCTTAATTTATGACATATGAAGTTAATTTATGCTTAGTAAGTTTTCGTTCATACATTGATTGGGAGCTCTGATTTTTGCATATAAAACACCCATAATTTGACTTTTCCGCGGGTTTGTAGTTTTATTCCGAATGAGGCTTTATGTGTGTTTCCAAAAGCATTAGCTACGCATTCGGTTAAACATGAACATGTGTTCGACGATGATTATTACGAAAATATATTTATAATTATTTAAACGAATAGGCTCATGATTCCGTTGAACATTTCCTATATTTAATTTCGTAAAGCAATTATTATACAAAATTATATTTTAATTATATGGCCTGATGGTGGCTAATTTTTGTTTTTTTAAGGATATCGTACTTGATGCTTTGTGCAAGCCCGTCTGTGTAGGTACCATCCAGATATTGTACCAATAAATAGCAATACTTGATATTGTTGTGGTCATGTTTGAAGAGTGAGTGAGCCAGTGTAACTATAAGCACAAGGGATATAAAATCTTAGTTCCCAAGGTTGATGGCGCATTGGCGATGTGAGTAACGGTTATTTCAGCCTCAATGTCTATGTAAGTGTACCACGTACCACCAAGTACCACGTAAGTGGTCACCACCGCCCAGTTTGTTCTCTACTTTTTTTGTTGTTTGTTTGTTTACGTTAGGTGGCCCATTGCTCATCCACCAACATATTTTATATAAAAAACGTTGAGGCGATTTCATATAAAACCGTTGATCCTACATCTGATGTCTCTTAAACAATATGGGAATAGACAGAGCACATGTTTGCGCAAACATAATAAAATTGCCTTGTCCGAAATCGATTATCTGTGCTTATATCGTATTGGCGCTGAATTACATTTAAAATAAATGAAATTAAATATATAATAAGTTTAGTTTGAGTCTATTTCGTTTTTTGTAACCGTATACCAACCAGTAACTTATATTGATAAATTAAATATGGTTAAATATTAAATAATACATGCTTAATTTGTCTAAAAAATTTTTGTAAAACCACATCGGCCCACATCGGTATAAGCGCAGCTCATTCATACTTGCACACGTTTTACACGCGGTGCAAAAGCCACAAGCTCAAGGTCGCGCGGACGAAAAAGCGCACAGTTGTGCGTGACTGGGCAGCGCTTTATCTTTTGCTACGCTTTACAAATTGAATTATAGCCGCGAAGTAGCACGCACGCTCACGCGCATACGTTCCTGCGCGCGCTACTTTTTGCCCATTCATCCGCTTTGATGCCCTCGCGGACCACACTTTTAGCGTTCATTTTATTTATTAAATATTTTAAAAGTTAAAAAAAATATATACAATCTTATACTATTAGTATAAAAGATGAACTGTCAATTACACAGCATACACTTCATTGACAGTAATTACACAAATAGTTTGAGAATTCAAAAATTTCTTAGCACTTATGAGGTACCGAGAAACGTATTTAATTTAACAGGTTTAATCACAAAATGAGTATGCTCGTTTGGAATATTAAACAACATTCTTCGTTGAAATTCTTTAAAAGTTTAAACGATTTAATTTAACAATTAAATCGTTTTAAACTATAGATAAGGACGAAGCCACCTGACCACCTCACTGTGACAGGAAGGCTGACTCGTTTCTTATTCAGAGACAGCCTAGCAACCAACCAGTAACAGTTTTTTTTATAAAAGTTGAGTTTTTAACCACAATTTCTCATGGGACGCTAGTATTCTTTTAAGGTTTATATTATTAATCTCATTACTAGTTGTGAATATGCTGATTTTCTGAAAGATGATCAGCTGAAAATATATAGGGAAGTTCTAAGCGTATAAGATTTCAAGGTCGATTATATGTAACGTCTGTGACAAAAGGTCTTCACGCTATAAAGTACATAAAAAACCCCCCCCAAAAAGACTGACTTCCAAAATTGTACCATTATATCGATCATCGGATAAGGAGATGAGGATCAGAAATCATATTTTATGTATGTAAGTATGCCCAAAGCACCTGCTTGGTACGTACGTAGCGTAGTACGTAGTTACGGAATTTTTCAGTCATTTTGATAACATTTGCAGGGATCACTTTAGGATTCTTCTCCTGTTTGAGGCGCAGGTTTTGAGGTTATTCCGCGAATTCAGAAAAATCAAATTTAATTTTGCTTACGACATACGAGGAAGAGTTCTTTATAGATATACAACATATGTCCCTAATAGACATTAAAACGGTTTATCAAAGTAATTTGAATCCCTACTGGTGGTAGGGCTTTGTGCAATATCATCTGGGTACCGCCCACTCAGCAGATATTCTACCGCAAAAAAGTAGTACTTGGTGTTGTTGTGTTCCAGTTTGAAGGGTGAGTGAGCCAGTATAATTACAGGCACGAGGGACATAACATCTTAGTTCCCAAAGATGGTGCCGTAATCACATAAACGATGGTTAACATTTCTTACAATGCGAATGTTGGGCGTTGGTGGACACTTAAAAAAATCCTCATAATACAAAGAAACATATAAAGAGAATAATATAAAGCTTTTGTATACAAAATATCATGTCTATGCTATTGACCGTTGAGGAGTTCTTCTGCATCCAATCCTGGATGTTAAATCAGGTCATGTATACCATAAGAATTTAAAATGTCAATTCTGTTAGCTAAATTAATTTGTGATTTGATCTAAAAAGAATTCATGTTCAATAAAAGCTTATTATACAAAAGGACTAAAAACACGATTACAATTATATTGTAAGTAAGAAAAAAAAGTTGAATACATTGTGAGCTGACCTTAAACTGTTGCTATGCCAGCAATATATGGATAAAAAAAATTCGTTTAACTGATAAAATATAGCTGACATGTTTTACTTTAATTAAAAGTAAGTTAACCTTAAATAGAACCTTTATGAACTTTTATTTTGCCGTTTTGAAGTATTTTTAATATTTATGGTATAATTGATTTTATGGTACCTAATGTTTCTAAAAACGGTTGGGTGAAACTGGTTTAAAAAACAATTGCATGATTTTACACGTACAAGTGAACAATGGTTTACAAAAAAGTCAAGTTCCTTTTTCTACAATTTGATTTAAAATTTCACTATACAAATATATAAACTTGACAAAGTTATTGATTAAAACGTATAAAAATAAAACTCCATCCATTCAATCTCTATTCTTTCCATTATTTATTTAATAACTAACATTTCATAAATTGGAAGCATAATAATGTTTGTTTGTCTGTTTAAAATCAAAAATCATCTTTCCATCATCTATTTATTTTATAATTATTTTATTTTTCTTTAATTGGGTATTTGAAATTCCTATTTTTCTTATTTTTTTTTGCTTTTTGTTTCTTTAATTTATTTTAAACGGTGAAGTGTTCTAACGTGTTGAGAGTGAGCCAGTGTAATTATTGGCACGAGGGATATAACATTACAGTTCTCAGTGACGCAATGGCGTCACCATTGGGAGGGGATGGTTTATATTTCTTACAGGGATAAGATACGATAGCTGTGGTGACCACTTACCATCAGATGGCTCATTTGCTCATTCTAAATATCAAAACATCATGCGCGGGATCAAATGCTTTCAATGCTTGCTAAGGAGTGTAACAATTGGAGTGATATTTTGGGAACCCAATATCTTTTAATGTATTTGCAACCTGGACTTTGAAATTTGCAGTCACATTAGCTAGCCACTAGACCACCAGGCCGTCCAACCCAAAGTATTAATTAAGGTACTAAGCCTGTATGCTTAACCTTATGACTAACTCATTGTATTGAATTAAGATGAAACATATTTATTATCGGGATGAAAACACATTAATTATTTATGCGAATATATTAAATACTCTCGTCGTAATGAAGGGCAGGTTAACATTTAAATTGGCTTGTCGGTTAAGTTTAATGCCGAAAGGAGATGTATAGTGGAACAGGTGAATCGCGTGACCATAACGACCCCGCGTATCTATATTACTTAACACGACAATTTGGTAACAAATTTTGGAGAATATTTCGTTCATTCGATGTGATGTATTGAGTGATGTATATTCATTGGTCTGAGTAATTAAAACGCATCATATTTTATTGGTAACAGTCTAAACAAAAAATTATATGCTCATACGTGCGAAAGCAATCAATTTATTACTTTTGTAGTTTGTACTCACACGCAATGTCAATTAATACCTGTAATGTCAGTTACTGCATTGCGAAGTTATGCTTGTATATTAATTCATTCTTTATTTAAATAAAGAAGAATAAGGTCCAAGCGCGATAAGCATAGTACATATATCATATCATATTTAAAAATAAGAATTTTTGAAAATACAAAATAGTCTCTTCAAGATTGAAAGTTAGTCAACACACCGTTTGATTACCACCCTTAAAGATGATGGCTTCACTATGCTTACCGTGCTGTGACATTTCTTAAGTCTATATTTCCTAATGGGAGTATACGCTTGCAGCACACTGGGTGGTCCATCAGTGGCAGCTATACGAGCGGTCGCTATGCTCGCTGCTCGAGCTGCAGGCGCGGAAGCGCACGTACGGTGTGTGCTGTTCGCCGCGATACGTGCTCGCGCCGGAATACGGGCCACAATTACTCCCTCTGCCGCTCGCCGCGCGCCACTCGCCACCACCCGCGCACTTGTAGCGATGCGACACTGCGCCACGTCAGGTAGGTCTGCACTGCAAAAATTAACGTGATCTTACTTCATTGTAAATTTAATTCAGTTAAACATTAATTAAGTGTCAGTCAACTTCCTCAAACTTTTAACTTAAGACATATCGAACGATAATATTGACTAAAAACAAAAATACAAATACTTTTATATGTTCATGATGTGTTCATTATCATAAAAATATAACTAATATATATTATTATTATTTTAAATACAGTGAAAATACTAAAATTTTTATGCACTAAGAATTATCCAACATTATAGCACCATTGAGACTAAAATGGAAACTTCCAGAAGTATTTTTTGAAGTGAGAGCTTACTGTTTATAACTTAGAATTTCATGTGTTGCCTAGCATAGGTTGTTCGATGTTGGCAGCAAAAAAAAATGTTCTTACCTTTATAATTTTCTATTTCAAACTTCTTAATTGTAAATGCAGGGAAACTATGTGATACCATACTCTTATTATTTGCACTAGGAACTACATAATTTTCACGTTAATTTTTTTTTTTATTAAAATAAAATATCTTAATCACGAGCAGTGTGTAATTTGAAGATTTAACGTATTTACAATATTTTTTCTACATGTAAATACTTCTGATGAATGATGATCTTCTGATCTGATACAATATTTACACGTACTGAAAATAATTTAATATGTGTAATACACACGACGGTAAATAAATAATGATAAATAAATACGTTTTAAACAATACTGGCAACGATATCTAATGAAATAATTTAACAAATCTGTTTTCAAATATTTAAATATAGAACACAATGACAGTTAAATGTTCTTATAGGATATTATAATTGCATTCGTAAATTATAACAACTGCAAATAATATTGACATAACACCTGTGACAGCACAAAGGAAGATGCCACCGAAACGCCTTAACGACATCATTAATACAGAGCATGATAGGTTATAAAATCTTTCGGTGATAACAATAAAGCTAGACGTGTAGCGTATAAAGACCACTCTCCGTCAAGTTATTACTAATAAAATAGTGCAAACAATACCGCGCACTTTCATACGGATAATAGTACTACGGCTTATTCCTAGGTCATAAACTCTGAGGTGACATTAAAATGTAGCAACAACGCCCATCTCGAACTGGTTACGGATTGCGAACCGATAATTATTTTAACTTTAATATACGTCGTTCTAATTTTAAAATGTATACATATTACATTTTTTTTTAATTTTATTATATTAAACTTATATTTCTCCACTATGATATTGACAATCGAAACACAGTAATAAATTAAAAATAGAAAGTTTCTTATCAAAATGATAATTCATCTTGAAATCCCGAAGTTTCGCTTATAAATAAATAACGTAATTTCCAATTGTCAATCGTTGAAGTCAATGAAATATTGATATATTTCATTCCATGTAATGTAATGTACATACAAAAATAAATGGCAATATTAAAATATTTAGCATATTTACATATCTGTGTTTTTGTAATTATATAATTTTTGGATGGTAGGCAAATTCAGGTACCATACCTGATGGTACCTGGTTTATTGCAACGCAAGAAATATTTACTGCTCCTTATAGCGCCAACGCGCCACCAACCTTGGAAGCTTGTGCTTGAACTTAACTAGAACACGACAATAATAAGTACTGCTATCTAGCAGAAGAATATCTAGCCTAGCGCTACCACCACAAGTAAAATTCTTCCGATTGAAATGAATCTTAAGTGAGTTGTTCCGAGAAGGTTCCTAGTCTAAAAAAGTAAATTTTTCTTTGTATGTTTGTCCTTTAATTTAAACTTTTTATGTACCTTATTCTACCCGTGCAAAGTCGGGACTGGTAAATAGTTTTGTATAAAATTCCTCTTATTTAATAATACTCGGTATAAATTGGATAAACTTATTATATCTCTACAATATGTAACTTAATAGACTATTACTTTAATGTACGATGGCTTAAGTGAATCTTAATTAGACATAAGTAGCTTCGTGACTGTATTCTCGTATCACTTTGATTTTAAATAGTTTTTATAGTTTGAGATCTAGTATAATAAAGTCAACCAACGCTCGTGCTGTTTTCTAGCAATTGTATTAATTATCATCCTTATTAATATTATAAGTGCGAAAGTTAGTTTGTTTATGAATGCGTATTAACTTAACTAGTCGACCAATCATAATTCAACTTTCCATATAACGCGTGTGTGTGTCAGGAGTACAGAAAAGGACAGATAGATACTTATCAATCAGGATGGAATTACAACACATACATGTACATGTACATAAGATGTTGCTGTGAAGTAACAGCCTGTTTATGTCCCACTGCTGGGCTAAGGGCTCCTCTCCCTTTTGAGGAGTACGTTTTGAGCTTATTTCACTACGCTGCTCCAATGCGGGTTGGTAGAATACACATGTGACATAATTTCAATGGAATAAGACGCAGGTTTCTCACGATCTTTTCCCTCACCGTCCAGAACGATGTGAACTATAAACACAAATTAAGCACATGAAAATTCAGTGGTGCTTGCCCGGGTTTGAACTCACGATCATCGGTTAAGATTCACGCGTTCTAACCACTAGCCATCTCAGCTCTAGACGATAGATGTTGCTGTAATATAAATAAATAACGTATTCAAATTTTCATAATTATTAGTACAGAACAGTATTTACAGCCCTTTTATAGTTATTTGTACCTAAATTATGCTTGGCAAAGGTCTTCCTTTCCTATAAAAGAGGTTCTGTAGATATGGTTATTGTACAATTTCATTCATCACAAGCAATTGTTCTCGAAACGTTTACATTTATTAGGTACGAGATTAATAATAAACACAAATTAAGCATTCAAAAACTCGATGGTACATTACCGTTTTTGAACTACAAGGGTACCAGTATCTCATCAATATTATATAATATATAACGAGCAGGGTTTATTAACATAATGTGTTCAACGCAGACTCACCCTCCATGGACAAGTGACACTACATAGAGAATATATTAAAGTTGAGTGTGTTTTGTGAGCCTACATTATACAATGTATAAAATCTATATTAGAATATTATGATACAACTAATAAAAAATCTTACTTATAACTTTTAAAGTTTCTCGTTTATATTTTTACGTTGCATAGCAGCTTTTTAGTTAAACACCGATTTCGCTCTTTCTTTCATTATTGTTTAGAAATTCGAAAGAAGAAGCTGGTGCTTAGTAAGTCAATGTTGTGTCATTGACATACTAAGCACCAGATAAACAACGTTTATAAATTAGGCTGGTATTAATCCATTGCTTTGGAAAATGTAATGGGTGGTTAATATTTCTTACAACGCCAATATTCCAATGGCCCAAATCATATGCCCATCCACCTATTTTTAATTAAAAAAAAGTAAATTATTATCCAAATAAATAAAGGTAGATTTTCCGCTACGCCTAATGATATAATTAAGAAGCTATTTCTGTCGACGTTTCTATTCTCATTAAGTCTTCGAATTAATTGTCAGGATTGCAAAATACCCGGCGGACTGACACTAATCCCATGGAAGGATATGCTACAGGCGTTGACATATTTGTCCCGTCTAATAATTGTCAAGTATACTAAGTATATTATTATTAATATAATAATATTAAGAGACCGCAGCCAAATCAGAGCATATGATAAAGCGATCAAATTGTGACGTACACCCGCCAGTTGATAAATATCCGTCATGCTTTATTCTTTGTAAACTATGAATTACTTTTTTTCGCCCACGGCTCTGTCCTCGTTATTCTGGTGCTGTTCAGTGGTTTAGCCGAGAAAACGTAACAGACGAACAGACAGAGTTACTTTTGCATTTAAAATATTAGTATATATTTTGACAGAATAATAAAAATTGATAGTTATTGTGTGTGCATTGGCGTTAAAATAATCCTGCCAGTAGCATTTATTATATTTATCTTAAAAATATTGAATGCTGTAAAATTCGGTTGGCTGTTTACCATTACACCCCCCCCCCCCCCCCACTTTCTTATTACCTAACCTCAACCAGAAAAAATGCAAATCCTTATATTCTTAATTATTGATTTGAATAGAATTCTCGTTCGTTAAAACTTAGTACATCATTAAAGCAACTCTAGCTGCCAGTTCTACATAATACCGTCTTTAAAACAAGGATACTGCCGGCACGTTGGATCACGTAATAAAACTACCGGTGAAATATATAGCTATCTCGCATTTTCACGCTCGTAAACCAACGCCAGAAAGGGACGGAATTTTTATAGCTCCGCTTTTCGTAACAAAAAGTTTTATTGCGAGCTACTCGTAAATTATAAGCGGACTTTACGTTGGAAAATTTTAAGCATTTTTCTTTTTTATGCATTAATTTCCTTCTGATTAATATGTTTTTGGAATTATACGATGTCTCTGATACTAATTATTTATCTTTTCTTATGTGACGTACCTGTCGGCGTCATAAGAATGTCTGTATAGTGATCCCTTTCCTATTATGTGTAACAAAACGAGACGGAATATATTAGCATATTGAAACGTAACATAAAAAGACGTTTAACACAAGACCAGAATATTTAAATTAGGTTCCTGGTAAATTAAAACACTGAGCGAAAACAAAATATATAGAATAAGGCAAAATTGTTGAATCAAATATTATCTTAGCTTCATTTTAATATGAAAATCTGAAATAATTTATTTAGAAGTTTTATGTATATAAGATTGAATTAGTTATTTTTAATTATTTATTATTTTATTTATTTATAAATGTTGATAATAAGTTTTAGAAATTAAACTTTTAATAATAATATTTATTATCAAAAATAAATAAAGTTTTATAAAGGTTAGTAACACATACCTACATACGATATGCTGTTAATCCAATGACCTACCACAAGCAATGGCCCCTTTAAAAATGGAACTCGGCTACAAGACGAGACGATCGTAAAACGGACCTCTTAGTGAAGTGCTTAAAAACGTCGATAAATTAAAAAGGATTTAAATAAATATTCCAAAAATGTTACATATGAATCTTTCTCCTAAGTTCTTTAAGATTGTTAAATATAATTATACTCAATGCTATTTTGAAATGAATAAACGCAAATAATGGTAAGTATTGATAGTAAGCCAGTAGACCAACGTACCTATCAAGAAATTGAAAGTGTAAGTTACTTAAATGATTTATGATTTATAAATAAATAATAATCCGCACCGATTTCGGCCACGGCGGCCAATCTCAAGAGAGATTAGCCAACTGCGCAAGACATATTATAGTGTACAAGTGTGTGCGCAAACACACCGTGTACAGATGCACTTCCATATCATAGTCAATGCGAGGGGACGATAATCCAGCCGACCGAAAACAGGTCTCACGCAGAACCAAAAGACTTTATTTACAGTAGCTATTGTTAAATAATAAAATATCCAATTCGATTATTCACTCTAAGATATCGCTACTTACTACACTGCACATAATCGATAATGTGGCACAACCCTATATATTTGATGTGTCTACCGATCGTAAAACTTTTCGCGCGTAAACGTCACTGTTGACATTAGTAAGCAGCTGCGGCGCTGCGTTAAGATCCTTTGTGTAGCGAACGTCTAATAAATGAATTTATTTTATCGCTTTTTCGCTAACAAATCTAAAAATGTTATGCCGTGTTACATGGAAATCAACGTCTTTATGGTTTAAAAAATAAAAAATCATAATGTCTGTAAAAATGACTTACTTATTACCTTCCAATTAACTTATTAGGTTAAGTTATATTCCAATAATAGTAAATAATTATTTATTTGTTTATAATAATATAAGATCGTAAGTCCTCAATGGTGTCTGGCTAGTACGGTTGCAGATCTTGAAGTCCTGGGTTGAAAACCCGCCTCTGGTGAATACCTTATTGGGTTTTCCTATAAAAAATATTCTACGGCTTTATTAAACCTACTAATCGATAAAAAAAATTCAAATAATAAAAACGTATTATTAGTTTTTTTATTATTGTATTAGAAAGGCAGACTCTCAAGTGGGTCACCAGATGGTAAGTGGTCACCACTGCCCATTGATTAAGGCATTGTGAGATATATTATTTTAATCTACCACCCTTTACAACACCAATGCACCACCAACCTTAGGAACTGAGGTGTTATCTCCCTTATGTAGTTACTCGCTTACTCACTTCAAACCGAACTAAACCATACAAATTAATGCTGCTTGGTACAAAATATGATAAATAGGTGGTACCTACACAGACGGGCTCGCACAAAGCTACTAACAACAATAATAGGTTTAAGATATCTATTTTCTCAAAGGATTTATAAATTCACTCACAGAGAAAATGTTAATGACAACAACAAATTAGTTTTAGTAGTTATAACAAAAATTCCGTAACCCAAATAAAGTATTAAGCATTACTAAAAAATGTTGGGTAAGTATAAAAAAATATAATAAAATATATTCGATGTATTTAAAAATGTAAAGACTTTATTATCGATATAGAAATATATGATTTATATATAGATACAGTCTAAATGCAAGTATTATATTATATGGATACGCTGTAGATACACTCCCAAGTGAAGGTCTCCTCGAGTGTAATTGGAGCTTATCTCTTCATAGGATCACTTCCATAGGATAAAATTAAAAACACTGCCGCCATATTTTTTAATTTCAAAGTCTAAAAACAAAGTCGTAGCTTCAACGTATTCTTTATATAATAAAGCGAATTATTTATATACAAAACAATTGAAATATACACAAATATATGGTTATTATTATACAATTAAAATGTCACAAGGTTTTTTTTTAAAACAGCCTAATTACGTATGTTTTACATAAAGTCTAATCACTAATATCATAAAACTTTCGAAAAAGTCACAGTCATGCTTAACTAATCACCATTTTTTGAATTTATTTAAAAATGGTGTTTATGTCTTACGTATCAAAACCTGTTTTTATTTGCACATTAGTCTGTCATACATAATTAAATCATAATTGAATCGTCGGCGATCTCCCTTCAGAGGGATTGGGTTTCGGGAGAGGTTTTTGTAAAATAAAACTGCCTCACCTTGCAGCTAAGAGTGACAAAATGACACACTATATTCATTATCAATAACAACGGGTTATCTGTTAAACATTTATTATCTCGATTTGAATTAATTGTACATTAAATTCAAGTAAAGTTAAATTATAAGCCCAAAATTGACCCACTGCTGGGCGATGGCATCATTTCCTTTTGCGGAGATTTGAACCTTATTCCACTACGATAGTTCACTATATGTTGGTTAATATTCGGGCAGACTTAATACATATGTATATAGGGGTTTCCTCGCGATGATATATGAGATGAATTATAAATACAGATTAAATAAATGAAAATGTCAGTAACCTTTGGTTGAATTCCAATTTCAACCACGCATTTTTATTCCTAATTATTTAAGAGTTTTGGCTTTTTAAAGTCAGTTCAGGTCAATCGGTTCGATTTGAAGTACACTTATGCCGGTTAAAGTCGTTTCTAAAAGTTTTTTCGCTGAGCTGAGCATAACGTCTTTTACTGGGACGTTTTTAAATTACGCGTCGTAAACAGTTCTACTATTTATAAGCAAAACCAACGGACTTAAGGCATCTCCATATGTCCAGTGACAATACTCAGAAAAGCCTCAAAAAATATATATAAAAAAAGTGTAAAGATGTGCTCATAATTGGCAAAACTTCTTAAATAGAATATTTAAAATGCCATTTTTTATTATTATCGGTAAAGTGATAGGTTCGCCTGCTATAAAAAAAAACTTATTATTTTCATATCACTGCACTACACTGGCTACTTGCAGTTTGCGGAGTTAAGTTGCAACGTTTGCATAAGTTATGCGGGCTACCGCTTACCCGTCATAACGAACGTGTATCTGAGCAAACCCGTTTTTATAAGCTAATTAGTACTTGAAAGTGTTACCATTCTTTAAATTATTATAACATAAATATCAAATTATTTATAAGCAATTATAATTAGAAAATTGTGCAATCAGCGATTTGTAATAAGCTATTATGATCTGTATCTTCCTTAATGTATTCCTTATTTAAATAATAATACGATTATAATAGCAACACTAAAATACATTCCTTTGCCTAAATAAAAAAAAAAACGGAGTCGTTACAATATTTATGTGAAGTACTTAAGCCTATCTTTAAAACGAAGACGTTTATAGCTTTATCTCTTAGAACTATTCGAGCTCTAAAATCTAGACAGGCACACCAGCCCGTCTGCTGTCGTAAAACGTACTTAAAATAAACCATAAAATATTGTCAGGCTGTTTAAATTTATCCGTGGTGCAGACACCAGATTTAAATGAACCTACAAGATCCCATCAGCCTTTATAAATAACTCTAATTGGCCTTATATTTAAAAAAAAGAACATCAGCTTTATTTTTTTTTATGATAAATTCAAATATATTGAAATAACTTGTTTTGAATCGGGCTAAGTCTACGTACAACACGAAATTCGAATGGGTGATTTATTTATTAAAATAAAACATAACATGTCACTTTGTATAAGAATAATGCATGAACTTGAATATACAAAGAAAACATATAACAAAACGCAAATAAAAATGGTTTTCCTTCAAAAATATTCATTATTTTTTTAATAGTTTTTGTTTTTGACATAAATAATGTAAGGCTTCGTTTTGTGATAAATATTTTACACGAATACAGCTTTTAAAATTAGGTGTAAGTGTTAAGTAAGTTGAGTGTACGTGTGTTCCATAATTAGCTTGTTTTCTTAAATTTCTTTATTTAAATTTTTAATCTATATTTTATGTCAAAACACTAACACGAGTAATAAAAATACGTAAATATATCATAAACATAATATAAGCAAATTTTATTACTTCAGCGTCAAACATCGTCTAACATTCAAAAGAGCTATGAAAACATAACAAGCTAGTCACCTAGTCGACTTTATTAACCACTAAAACAAACTAAAATAACATATTTGAATTATCAATGACCCCTTATAAAATATTTCTAATAAGCTACTTTCCAGTAATAATTATGTTTTATTCAATGTCAATGTTTTAAAAATCTCATGACCTATAGTAATATAATATCGTCATCAATATGCCATATATTATGGTATATTAGTAATATACAGTATATCGATATACAAAATATACTTTACCAAATACTTACACTTTACTATTAAATAATAACAATGAAGATATTCAAGAATTAGCTTAATTTTCTCTCTAATTCAACATAAAGATAATGATAGAAATGACAATTGGAACTATTGTGGTGCACAGAACATGTGTGCTGCGCACATTTCCAGGCGGTCCGTACGCTGGTTCTGGCTGGCTTATAAGGCTGCCGACACGATGGCTTAAATATTATTCGGTTTTGCTGTTAAGGAATTCCCAATAGCAAACTGGGGTTAATAGTTGGTGAATACCCATGCCTCGGTAAATATTATATATAAATCTGTTGATCCTAATATATCTCTCGTGGTATCGGATTGCCACCAATCCGCTCTGTGATAGAAACGGAATAGATCCTAGAGCCTAGTCTTCGAGATCGCTGTGGCCGTTATTCGGTCAAAAGGACATTATACCGTATTAGCGCAATGATAACGTCAATTGACTTCGGTTTATCCCCCTGAAATATATTTCTTATTTATGAATACATATATTAAAATACAACTATAATATACGTCAATATTAAATTAATGGTCATGTCTTATTACGCGTAAATAATTATAACCTGTATCACAACACGGCCGTCGTTCGCACCCAGAAATAAAGAAAAAACTTTCATTATTGATAGGTTGGACCTCCCCAGATACATTCATAGCAGTTTAAGCAGTTATTAAGTAATTTGTAAAATCGATTCCATTTTATAACGACGTACGAAAACCATAACATGGCATTATGTCGATTCCACAAGTTGAATATCAAGGTAGGTCATGGTATCTTGCTTTTAGGGTTCTGTCACACATTGGGATTATTGCGAGTAATCGTAAAAAGTTTCTAAGATTAACGCAAGCAAATAAAACTTGCTCTATTATATTATTATAGATGGAAATGACAAAATCAGAGGTTATCCGGCTGAGTAATTTAGCACTAGAATGCTGAAAATTAAAAAATTAAAAAAAACAAAAAAAAGATCCTCATACTAGTGACTCTCCCCTAATATAACAAATAAGGTTAATTAATACTTTACACAATCGATGATAAGATGATAGTTAGATACTTATTTCCATTATTTATAGGAAATATATTTTTCTGTATTTCTATTTTCAAACTACTCCAGGTGAAAAAAAATCACATATATTCGAAATAATACTGTTACCCTTTAAGGTTTCGCAAAGTGTAGCTCCTCCATAATTTAGCTCGCGGACTTAAGGGGTCTAATTTATTGCTTCTCACATAAATCTCGTGGAATCGTGATAGCACATGATTCCTTCAATTATTTTGAAATAATAGCAGTGACACTGCCATTTAAATTTTCATCCGATACTTAAAATGATGAATGATTCCGTGCTTTGTTTCGATAATCAAACCTTTTTTATGCGTATTGGATTTAAATTTAGAACATTGATCGAATTTTAAAAATAAAGTTATTAACATTGGCCATACATTTTTATTTTTCTTATTTAGAATATGAATTTCGTATACGAAGGGGTAATTAAATGTGCCAACTGATAGTGAGTGAATACTTAAGTGATCCCTTCTCCCGTTACATTGGTACTGCAGGATATATAAATCACTAGGTTCTGACCGTGACTTTGCCCGCGTAGCGTGGGAGTTGTTAGGTACTCTATGTTCTATTTCTTTTTCAAAATTTATGAAAAAAATAATGATGATCGATTGAGTAGATAAGACGTAAAAGCGTAACAAACAAAATCACGTATAATATTGGTAATAATTTCTTATAATGCGCGACGGAAACTAATCTAAGATGTTCATATCATCATCTTTATACCCCGTAGGATAACTAACGGGTAAACCACCACCTTGGTGGTGGGAATTAAAAGCCCTACTACGAGGTAAAATAATATTGTAAAAAAAGCAAGCACGAGACCAGAATTCATCACGTACCGAAAGTAATTAAAGTAAGAATTAAAATAATAAGTAGGAATTAAAAACATACGAACTCAGAGGTTCGTATCTATTATTTCAAGGAGGTTTAATTAAAAAAAAATGGATTGACAACGTTGTAATGCTTGACTATTATCAACGGGCGAATTACTATTAAAACTACGTTATATAAATACACCTACCGATTAGTTAATAAATAGTTGCAATAGTTAAGATACGTGCACAGTGGAGGTACGCCAATATTTCTATACACAATATATACTTATCAGCGTTTTCATACATACCCGTATTACCATCGAATTTCATTATTTTATAAATATTATTGAGAATCTGTTTTCCTATTAGACGTGATTTGATTAAATCTGCAAAATAACAAAACTATACAAACATAATTATGACGTGTTGAAAAAATCGCAGTATGCTGTTTCTGTTGGATTCGAGTCAAATTATCCAAATTAATTGTGAACGAAACGCTTTTCTATGTGCTTGAAAAATACGGAATCAATGTGAAACTTCTGCATCCTATTGCTTCATACTTCTAACAGAAAAAAACTCTACAAGTCTTCGTTAATGGAATGAAGTGTGCTGGGTTTGTACAAGACGGGCGTTCCGCAGAGATCAATTTTAGGTCCTTTTCTATTTTTGAATTATACAAATGATCTATTTTTTTTACGTTGAAGGTATTTACTTAAATTGTATTGTTTGCTGATGTTACGTCATTACTTTTTAAAGTTTACCGTAAAAACGAATTCATGATGTAAACAATGCATAAATGGTACAAAGTTGTTTTACAACAAATTATTTGGTTTTGTACGCTATTAAAAAAATGTATTGTACAACCGTACCTTAATATAACAGCGCTTTAAGCTGATATTGAGCAATAAATTAGAGTAAAGGATTTTTAGGAGTTAAAATTGACTAAGAGTTATTATTTAAAATTATCGCTGTTTTCAAAGTGGTGAAAGGACTGAGAATGCCCAGTAAAAGATTGCAAGTTTAAATTTAGGCCCGGGAAGATATTGAACTGTCATTTACTTAATGTTTATTTAATATTAATCTCGGTGGTAAAACTTTGGAACAGCGTGGTGAATAAAGCTCCAAGCCCAGTTCTTATAAAGAGAAAAAGTCTTGGCCGTCAGCTGTCAGTTCGACAGTTACAGACTGTTCGAAATACAAATTATTTTTAATTTTCAATATTTTAATTATCTACGTCTATAATTATTCTTTAAATTGTTGATTCCTTTACAAGGATATGTAGTATAAGGCTTAGTTTTATATGAGTTAATAGAAAAACTACCGGACACAAAACGTGCCTGAACCAGTTTCGCTCGCACATGACCGCTTTTTATCTTTGCGAGTTACAAGAGCTTTATCTACCTACGATGAGAATGAGATGTGATGTGTTTCTTGTGTCTTATTAGATTCTAGTGCGTTGAGTCTATTTTTAAATCAAAATAATTACAATCATAGAGCATATGTGCATACATACATATATACATACGAATACATTCACACTCGCACACAGAACTATTTCTTTCATAATCGACATCTTGACCTCAAACATCTATGTTTTTTTAAGATCTGTTTGAATTTGGAATTCCAAAATATATATAATATCTGTTCTGTCAAATTACGTCAATTTTGAAATTATAAATAACTAAAAACTATCATCATACAATTATGATAATGAAGTTGTATAATTTTCATCTGTAATTTATTCATAATATGTGAAGTTATTAGCTTTATATAAACGCATAACTAAACATATTATATTCGAAACAAAAAATCCTAACAATTAAACTCAAAAAAAAATTAGGACTAAAAATAAGGCACATTGTTTATTTTTTTACATATAGTAAAATAAGAATAAAATGAAATAAGAAAAAATAAGATAAGCAGAGTAATCCAAATTAAAAACTCTTTCGTTCACTTCTATCAATATATTAATAGATAAAAGCATAAAATAATTTCACTAGACTAAAAATTATTAAATACACGTAATTGTATGTGAGCAAATAAAAGTAATGTATTTAAAAATGTAGCAATTCAGATAAACGAATGCATTAAGATAAACACGAGCTCTTTGTTTGTGGAAATTTTATAATAAAAAAACGTAGATGATAAAATTATTTTCTACATAATACAAATGTCAGAGTAATCAAGCGAAATAAGATATAAGGATCATAAATATTGCAATCGTAATTTTTGCGTTACAAGATAACCCTAACAAAAGTGATAAATTAAATTGTTTATATCTGTAATGTTTGTGATAATTTTAGTATTATACTTTCAAATTATATAGATTTAAAATCAAATTGTTTTACTTTTAATTTAAAAAAAAATCAGAAAAATACCAAAATGTAAGAAAAAAACTAAAAATAGGAGTTGCAACATTCCTTTCGCTTTGTATTATGTTTTAAACTAGCACTTTTCCCGCGGCTTCGCATCATAATTCAGAATTGATAAATACTAATTTCAACAGATTCTTTTTCAAAAATCAAGGATTTTCATACAAACTTTCATGCTCTTTATCACTTTAGGGGCTACATTTTCAAAAATCCTTCCTTAGTGCTAAACTACGGTATAAAACGAGGGGTTTGTTTTATGCAAATTATTGTGTCAGTCAGTCAGTTATTCTTTTATATATGTATACATATAATATAGCAAAAGTACCTTGGTGTTCAAAGTATTACATTGATATCGACCCAACTCTCATTCGTAAATGCACTAATTCATGCGTTACAGATCTTCACTCCAACATTAAAAAAATGTTCTTTATAAATTATATATTTTTCTAAAATACATAAAATTATATAAACTATGATAAAAATATTTGCAATATTTTAATTTTAATATTAATTAAATGTTCCTGTATCTAGATCAGTTCGCGCTCATAATCGAAGTTGTCTTTCGCCTACTCGACGTAATCTATAGCTCCCCATATATCAGTTTTACTTAGTTCTCATTTAATATTCTCCAATACTAAGCTGCATATCGCGAACTCGCATTAGTCGTAAAATAGCTTTAAATTATACCAAGTCAACATAAAATCAAGACTTTACGACCTGCGCGGATTCCTTGCACGAACATAATATCAATATTGAAAAAGACTGAGCTGAACGCCCACACTATTTTTTTGGCAAAACAAAACAAACCAAGCTCGACTAATTCGAAAATCGAATTCTGTGACTGGCGGTAAAACATAATTAGTGTTTTTTTTTTTTAACTTCCGTTTTTTAACGTTCTTTTTGTAATGCATACAGCCAAAACTTAAATTTACTAAAAAAAATTTTAATTTAATCTGAGCACCACTTTATTTTATAAATAAATTTATCTACATTAAGGAGCAATTGATTTTAATTTCCGATTTATTTATACTTAATACTTCCATTTGTTCTTTCTCGTATCAAACGCAGTTTTGAAGTTGACGGTAATGGTTATAAAAAGGATAGCGGATAGCATTCCAACTGCCTTCTTTGGTTGTGTAAACGTTATTGCAACAAAGTTGCAAATATATAGGGCCAAGATAACAAACGTTAGCGGTTTCACTTTACCATAATATAAAAGGGTGGGGCTTAGAACTACGTATTTTTAGATATTTATTTTAATATTTGCATTTATTTTCACAAATTAATAAATTTTATTGATATATTGATATAATTTTATGTTAGAAATCACAACAATTAAAATAAGAATTTTCATGTGTGATTATTTGACGTTGTTTCAAAAAGGATTTATATATATTTATAAATTTGCATTGCCATGTCACTAAAAAAACCCGATCATAAATAATAATGTAAAGATAACGTGTCAAAGGTTCGAATTAACACACCATTAAATAATCAAGATGGCACTTGAAGAACAAGAATGTAAATGTAAAAAATGTCGACCGTTACAAGTGGTAAGATGAAGTGCATCTTCTGTCCCTTGCACCAACCACTCAGCGCGCATAGCAACAGGTGGCGAGTTGAACTTGGATATTTAAGTGGAGTGGTCACTGGACTCACTTCGACCGACCAGCCGTCGAACCAGTGGCCTACTGGCTCGCGATTGACAACGTGACAATTATAAACCTAATTATTCGCAGTAGATCGCTATTTATAATTCCAGTTTAGTTTCGTTAGTGAGAATAAGCCAAGTAATTTATTAATCGTGACTCCTAAATTCTTATAAAAAAAGTAAAAAAAACGAGACTTGAATTCTTGCGGCGATACGTGGTACAGTTGCAGTTGGACGGGTTTTCCTCTGTTTCTAAGGTACTTGACTTCGTACCTTGATTTACCTAAATTAGTTTATAAATTGTTTCTATGCAATGTAACTATCGTTACAACCGGTTTGAACTGGTTTTTTGTTAGAGCGACTGCAAAGAAACAATATAAAAGATAATATATAATGTCGCTCTTTGCATACACAAGAATAATGAAATTTATTTGGATGTCTCGCATTGGTGGTTTTACTTAAATAAAGATATATAATATTAATAATGATTAAAAAAATATATTTCATCGATTCATCCTTGTATCCTTCTTTTTATTTTAAATAAATTCAACTTTATTGCAAGGATTCGAACGCTTAGAATTCAATTCAGATTTCCGAAAAATCTTTAGTATACTAAGTTGTACTATTGTTACATGGATATCACAGAATGTATAATAATACGATTGTATTATGTAAGTTTTTAGCGAAAAGTTTAATGGAAATGTCAAAAACTATCGATACGTTTATTTGAACAAAGTCGGCAACAAGAACATTTAAAATAAATTACTTTTATTAAAACCTAAAGAAACAACACATAAATTTCGCTGTCTCACACGTAAGTTCATAAGAAATACAAATGTACATCAATTAAAGGCCTCCGTCCGTTTAGTAGGTAACTATTGATGTGTTTGACCTTTTTATAATATTTATAAAACGGTTTTTGTACAGATATTAAATATATTAAGACCTGCCTTTGTTCTTTAATCTATAAAAATTGATAGTGAAATATTCCGATGTTTTAGGGAATAACCATTATTGTTTTTTTTTTTAACTTTCGATAATTTTAATAAGTCTGGCCGCTGATAAAATGCATTCGTGACATCTGTCAGTTGGTCATAACATAGTCTGTTACTGTTACTGTACACTACAAAAAGTTACAGTTGTCATTACGTTTTAACAGTGCAGTATTACTTGACTTCTAATAATTAAAAACAAAAAAAAAACTTTAGCATTTATTGTAAACTGACATAATGATATTATTCGGTAACAATATTTTTAAATAATCGCAAATTAAGCACCTTTAAACTTACATATCAGAGCAGCTGAGCGCTAATAAAACATTTTAGACTAATTAAACTTAGAGTAATTTATAACAATTTTTTTATTTTTAGTAGAACAATAAAAACTTTTTTTTTTGTTTACGATGAAGTTTCAAGAACGAATCATAATGCAACGGTAACGGTAACAGCCTGTAAATGTCCCACAGCTGGGCTAAGGCCTCTTCTCCCTTGTTGAGGAGAAGGCTTTGGAGCTTATTCCACCACGCTGCTCCAATGCGGATTGGTGGAATACACATGTGGCAGAATTTCAGTGAAATTAGACACATGCAGGTTTCCTCACGATGTTTTCCTTCACCGAAAAGCACGAGATGAATTATAATCACAAATTAAGCACATGAAAAACTTCAGTGGTGCTTGCCCGGGTTTGAACCCACGATCATCGGTTAAGATTCACGCGTTCTTACCACTGAGCCATCTCGGCTTCGTCATAATGCAACAATTGTGACGTAATTATGTGCATTTTTTTTTAATTCTAAGCTAGCTGCATAATACTATATTTTATAAGTAGATATAAAAACTCTTTTTAGACATATTTCATTAATCAAAACAATCTCTTCTGTATTTTTGTTGAAACACATATATAAATCCGTCTTTATCTGATTTATATTAGCTTTCATCCCATTTTATGAAATAGGATTAACTATTAACCAAGCTTCTATGAGTTATAATAATGATCCTTTAGAATGCTATGCTTTCGACAACCGTTCAGGTGGTTTAATGTTCAATGGTGTTGACAGATACATCTAACAATAAACCCTTAGCCTTTCCACAATACCGCCGACCCTATACTCTAACAACACGACATCTTCGTGTTTTATTATAATATCTTAATTGTGAATGCGTTGGATAACCTTCCAATTATTTATTCTCAGCCGTAGTGTAGTCGGTATAATTGGCTCAAATAATTCTACAATTTAAAAACATTAAAAGGTGTTCTATTTTTAAAATTAAAAAATAACTTATCCTGCAAAAAACCGGAGCATTATAATAGCTAGGGAGCTAACGAACAAAATTTCTATATGATTTGCTCATGTGGCTTAATGATGTCTTCATTAATAGTGGTAATAGTGCCGTAAGAAAGGTTAAAGCCTGCGTCTGCTATCATAATAGAGCTGAATTGTCACTTGGCAGCGCTTTGAAATTGTAAAAAAGGACGTACATATTTGAATGAAATCGCAGAACATTTTTTTTTAAATCGACTTCTACAAAATATCCTTAATTTTAATTGTTTTCGATGGGAAACAAAAGCAAATCATATACTTGCAAAGCAAAGTATATACACAAGAGCACAAGAGTGTATTAGTAGTATTAGGAGAAAAAATACAGCGTTGGTCATTTTTAAAATTCAGTAACAAGATTAAGAGAACGATTATTTTTCTTATATTATAGATAGGCGGACGTGCATATGGGCCACCTGATGGTAAGTGGTCACCAGCGCCCATAGACATTGTCATTGTAAGAAATGTTAATATCCCATCTCTTACATCGCCAATGCGCCACCAACCTTGGGAACTAAGATGTTATGTCCCTTTTGTCTGTCATTACACTACAACACTTTAAACCGGAACACAACAAAACCAAGTACTGCTGTTTTTCGAATTTGAGAATATCTCATGAGTTGGTGGTACCTACCCAAACGAGCTTGTACAAAGCTCTACCACCAGTAAAGACTGTCATGCAAAAAAATCAATTAATTTATATCAATAAGATCATGAAAATCTTAATTAAATTTTTTATTAAATAAAACTTACTAGATTCAAAAAAAACCTTGCGATGGTGGAAACTAGGTCAACACTAAATAAACATATATTTTTTTTATCGCGGAAAATCAAAATATTCCCATAAGATTGTAAGTAAACATTTATATTAATAATTTCCACCGGTTGAGGTTCTTTCCTGCGCATGAGCTGCTTTGCACACAGTTTTTGGTGCTAATGAAAATATTATAGTATATTCAACAAATCTTTCTTTTTCACATCAATTTTTGAATGTTGGCGTTTATTAAGAAAATCTAGATTAAACCGGTTTACTATTAACAAGACCACGAACTAAGAAATAATAAAATAGAATTTACAAATCATAACATAATGTGACGTTCAAGAACCACCAACAGTTTTTAGTTAAGATAAAACCAATCAATATGAAAGATAAGTTTTACAAATAACACTGGCTCACTTTTAAAGGATGCACATATTCTGATTTACGCGTGTTATGCGTAATTTCGAAGGCAAACGACTTAAGAACCCTGATCTATGTCTTCTTAGAAATTAGCGGAACCATTACCTCGTCACCAGCGTAATTTATATCTTGAAGCGTATCATTATCGTGTTGTTTTATGCACCTCTTGTACTGACACCTATTTCGAATGGACAGTTTGATGGACTTGTTTAGTAGGGATTACGATCGTTCTATCGATTGCAATAAGAATCATATTCGTTTGAATTGTTGCCACATATGTGCGTTATTTCATTAGATTTATAGGGTTGCTATTTTGGTTTGGTTGTGTTTGGTTTGGTTTATCTTATTAAATATATATATATTGTTAGTGTTAACGGTTTGTTAATTTTATTATCTACCTTGGTGGTATAATAGCTAGTAGCTTTACGGCTGCAGATTATTAAGTTCCGGATTGTTTTTTTTCGATTAACAAATATCATATATCAGGAGGTTAGCAATAATATATTCGTTTTTCCGAAAGTACGTGAAACCGATGACTGTACTTGATCGATATCGTTGGATTATAAAAGTGAGGCAACACTGCTATCTCCTATCGCCGCCGTGGTCGATATCGGTATGGATGACTTGTATTTATTATTTTTATCTCTAATAAATATATAGAATTATTGTCAGTATGTATGTACTTGTAGATTTTTTTTTCAAATAAATAATCGATAATAATGGAATAATTACACAAATAACGCTTACTGTAGCTAAAATAGTTACCAGTTTATTCTTTGTTAAAATCTGATTATAAAATTTAAAACAATAATTTCCTTGTTGTTTTAATTTTAGTAAAACAATAACATGTTCGGCACTAAAATGTTTTTCGATTGTGGCAACCCTAATGTTTCATTAGCATTGTAGTGACGATCCTAGCCTCCAATCTCAGAACGCTTTTACTTTCAAATATCTTACAATGTAAATTAATTACATGTAACGACTTATGTAGTGACATTTGTGTTAACTATCTATTAGAATAAAATTAAGAGCAAGAATTAAAGTTCGTAGGGTTATAGGGTCTCGCTCATAGGGTTTACTTTATAGTAGTTCATACTTCATATATAATATGGAATAGAAACAGTCAGTAACTATTCCACTGCTGCCTGGATCAAGGCCTAAGGATTCCAAGGTCCATTTATAGCATGTAGCCAGGCCGCTCAATTATAGGTTTGAGTTTATCTCATATTTCTTCCATAATCATGAAACATTTTAATTGCGAATGTAAAAAACTAATATGAGAAATTTCGAATAAAGGCCGCCTTCTCGAGTAATTTATTAATTAAAATTAATAAATGTAGCGAATGGATTGCTGTAAATACAATCGTGAAACGTAAAAAAACGAAGTCTTGTAGTACGACCTTCAACACAATAATTACGGTAATTGAAGATTTATTAATGTAGCCTGGCAACCTATCTGACGGTTTTGGAATTTCACTCTCGGATTCAGCGATGATATCGGGTTTTATCTTATAGACTTCTAGCTAAGCCCAACTATACACTATGGACAATTGTTATACGCAGAGATCCCTACAAGCTGAGTAAGCCTGAGTAGGGTGGAAAAATTTTGGAGGTGGAAAAACTTGGTTAGTTTTTTTTAGTGTTCGCGCCTTCTGTGAACTCACGCGTCAACGTGGTTGTAGGCCTTTTATGCAAGTCCGTCTGGCTAGATACCATCCACTCATCAAATATGTATTCTGGTACAAACAGCAATATTTAGTATTGTAGTGTTCTGGTTTAAAGTATGAGTGAGCATGCAACTACAGGCACAAGGAACATAACATCTTGAGATTTGACGCCCTGGCCGTAATCGGTCATTATTATTATTTTATCTTAAGGTAAGCAGATTTAAAGGAAGAGTCTTAAATAAGGCAATGAAAAGGTCCTCGACGAATTTAGCTTAGTACAAAGAACTTTTAACGCTGAAAGAAGTTTTGAATACATTTTATAACAATGCATCTGACTTGACTGACTTGTGGGAGATTCTCAACGTCGACACCCCGCACCCCCGCTCCAGATACATGTTACAGCCTGTATAAACCTGCTGTTGCTATTCGTATCTTAAGATCATATCTTACGATTTACATATTTCAATATCGCTCAGTATCTTAAGATACTTTAAGATGTAAAATTAACATATTATCATCGCTAGGTGTGATGTATGTATGGATGATGTATGATGTATGTGTGATGATGTATATATTTATATACTATTTTTTTACACTACTGGGCTCAGACCTATACTTTTCTGGATGTTTTAGAGCTATATCTCCACGATACTCCAATGCAAGTTCTGTACAGCACTTTGATCCGACACGTGCAGGTTTCCTAACGATGTTTTCCTTCACCGCTGAGCACGAGATGAATTATAAATGCCTTTGTATTCATGCATGTAGGCACATCATTACCTTTACTCGGAGACTGACTTAGAGTTTTCTTGAGGCACACAATTGAATTATATTGAGATAGTTGGTGCGGGGTGCGGTGCGGGTAATAAATACTATATGTATGGTAGAATAAATACTATTATGTCTACGGCCATAGATCCTTCGCAATGATAATATTTTCCTCGATATCATCACCGGATTTCTTATAAATATTTTTGTTCCAAAAGATTGAATTGTAGTTGCTTTTTTTTCAGCAAAAACAGTACTTGAATTATTACGACAACAAGTTACTACCACTTAAGAACTAACTCGAAACATTACTAGGAACTACATCGAACAAAACTAACTTAAAACAAGACCATAACATATCAGAAAGCTATATGCGATATTGACAATAATAATTACAATATTCAAAGGATTAACCCAACAAAATGCGCGTTAGCGTATGTTGGTTTTCAACGTTTCACGAGTAAGATGCGAAGGGAGTTTTACAGAGTTTTATATATCTCGTGTGAAAATGTAATGTTTTTTTACATATTGACGGTGTAAGAAATGTTAAGTGAAAATGTAATGTTTTTTTACATATTGACGGTGTAAGAAATGTTAAGTGAAAATGTAATGTTTTTTTACATATTGACGGTGTAAGAAATGTTAAGTGAAAATGTAATGTTTTTTTACATATTGACGGTGTAAGAAATGTTAAGTGAAAATGTAATGTTTTTTTACATATTGACGGTGTAAGAAATGTTAAGTGTTCCTCAAATCGCCAATGCACCACCAACCTTGAGATAAGTGACTGACTTACACTTCAAACCGAAACACAACAATACTAGGTACTACCAAGACGGGCTTGCACAAAACCCTACCACCAAGTCACTATACTAACCTTTTAAACTTATATTTATATAAATTCTTTATTAAATTTATATATATTTTTAACATACATCCATAAGCGGATAGAACTTTAGCCGATAATAAAGCATAGTTCGTGTTTACGATCGCTCGACAGTCGCACTGTCACAGCTGTCAATCATGTCAAAAGACTTGTGTTAGTTTTATGGCGGAAAGGTTTCGTAGCTTTTATATATTTTTAATACGCGTACGTTCGTACGCCGCTTTGCCGGGACACGGGTGTTAAGACTCTATTAAAAACGCCAATAAACAGTACAATGTATCGTTTCAATGTTAAAATTACCTAGATGTTTTATGTTCGTTCATTCGTTGAGTATTTATGTGGAAATTTGTTACGCTTTTAGTTGATATGGTCGAAGATATCTTGTTCATAATACTTATGAGATTATTAGTTCGCAACAAATATAATACGTTCTAAAAAAATATCTCTCACATGAGAATTGTCGGCGAATGTGTCTTAGATGTTTTCTTCACCAATTATTATAATTGCTTACATTTTTAATTATAAGTTAGAAATAGTCGAATGTCCATCTTTTACAACAACAAATATCATCTATGATCTCAATATACAAGATATCATATATATTTTAAATTTAATAACAGATTCAGTTTGGACGTCTTCTGTCTTTATTTTGTAAAATCGCATACATTGCCCCATAAAAGAGTAGAAACTCTATGTATAAATAGAGATCCAAGGCCCCTAGGCACTTAGACATTTGCTCTCCCCGCATTCTTTTTTTTTTTTTTTTTATATTTACCGGGTCGGCAAATGACTCTACTCCACCTGATGTTAAGTGGTAGTAGAGTCCAAACGCGAGGACGGCCAGTACAGTCGGGAAGAAGATCCTGCACCAGCCGCCCCCGCCTTGCCGGCCCGCAAGATGCCTCTTCACGCCTCGTAAAGAGACGTGAAGCGAGCGACGTATTGCCACGATAGGGATGGGCAAAGTGTGGAGGCGTGTTTCCCCCGGCATTGGTTCAGCAGCCGTCTCCACTGGACCAACACCCATCGCGGCAATGCTCGCTCGGGCACTGGCTGTACGCTGGCTGACCTCGAAACGCGGCTGCAAGCCACTTCACGAGATTTTCACCATGCGTACGGTGGTAACAAGCCAGGCGGATGTGTATCATCCTACCACCAGATGATATCCCTTAGTCGCCTCTTACGACACCCATGGGAAAGGGGCAGTGAAATGTATTCTTTCTCCGTCACTGCACGGATAAAATTCCTAAGCGATTAGAGTAAAATTGTATTATTTTTGTCTGGGATTCTTCGGTTGGTGCATTGTAGGCCTAGTCCATGGACTGCTTCTATCCGGTAGCAAGCGATCCCGTGGCGCTCTTCGTTAAGACGTAAAGGGTACCGCTGGTTTTTTATTAGGTATTCCGATGTTCGGGGTGCACAGGCGAATCCCACATACCCCCACTATTTCCATGGGGAAAATACGTAATGCGTTTTTCCAGCGTTAAAAAAAAGGACTTCTATCGGGACCGATTCGTAAAATCCACAATCTAAACCGGTAGTAGTTTTACATACATATACTAACCTGGTGATTCAAACGTACTTGTAAAAGAGCTACTTAAGAGGTACTTAAATAAAGTTTATTTTAATTTTAGTTGACTTCACATCATGAAGTAAAAAGTAACACATAATTTTATGATAAAACAAAAAAAAAAATTAAAGTGTGTCCAAGCTTATAACAAAGTTCCAATATAATGAGGAGATTAAAGTGCGAAAGTTACCATGGAAAATATTTCACCCCTAAATTGTTATTTTAACAAACCGCTAACATAAATCGGAAAGTTTGTTAACAACACAGAACCACTTCATTAATCAATCACTCAACTCATTCATCCGCTCACTCTCCCATTCGTAATTAAGTTACAACTCGTGAACTATTTCATATGATTTACGACCGGGGGACAATATTTTAGACCTTTCAAACTATTATTCACGTGTGTCCGGTAATAAATGCCCCACTTGTAATAAACTTGAAAAAAAATTATTCCATTTGGGTGGTTCGAGTTAATTTGTCGTAAAAAATAGCTTCAAGTTTCATACACGGTTGTCCCCTTTCTTGAACGATAATCGCGTTTCTTTGTTTGAGCTGTAATAATATTCATCTCAGTTTTTGTTAAGCTGTTTTACGATTTTACAAATTGTGTAACTTATGAAGCTAGGTAACTTTTTATGGTGATTCCTGTTTTGTAAGAGATATTATGATTTTTTTTATAGCAACATTAGATGAATATATAAGTATGCAAAATACCGAAACTGCAGAGATTGCGTATATAAGTCAATAGTCAAAACATTTTTTATTCCATGTATATGTAATGTCAAATACTTTAAACTTCTTATATCGAAATTATCGACTTCCGATTGACGATAATTTTCAGTGTATACTTTTGATTTTATACGTATTTTAATATGTACATTATTATCATACATACATTTTAACCCAACCGTGTCTGCATTATTCTCGCTCACATTATATTAACTGTTTTTAATAGATGTAGAATTATTATTACAAACTTACTACAATAGCCGTCGATGAGATTAAATATAATTAATAATATAATTTTAACATGGGTCTTTTTACCTCCGCAAGAAAAAGAAAAAAAAAGAGTTCAACAGATGTTATGTTACGTTAAACATCGCTGTAAATAAATCTCATGCACAGGGAACATTTAATTACAGTTAGATGGTATACTTTAAAACGTCATGAAGTTACCGGATACTTGTAAGGACCGTTAGTCTAAAATAAATACGGCCAGATATAAAAGAAGAAAAGAATTATAAACACAGTAAGCTAATCAAAAAGAATTCGAAAAAACTATCGAAATGTTCACAATTTTTCAGCATATTACAATCCGTCTACATTTATTATAAACCAATTATCATTACAATTTTACGGTGACATATAATTGGATCCCTGGAGATATATATTAGTTCAGATTGAGATTAATTTACATCGAGTATTTAATTAAATATACAGGTCCATATTGTGTATCGGGTTTTAACCGCGATCATTCTTTTTTTATTTATCCCGACGTTTCAACAGAGTTACACCTGCAGTGGTCACTAGGACATAATACATATGATGTTAAATCGATCTTATTTTAAGGCTTAATTATTGTTAAAGAGGCCCATAGCCTATTTATTTCATAGATGAACGAACGACATCGCGGTTAGTAGCGTGTTGCATCAATATATCATTTCTGCTGAGGTCGCACAACGTGTTTCATCGACATTTATGTCTCTCGACCCAGCGGCTCATCAAGGGCCTGTCCCAATACTCACACACAGAAATTGGATAATATTGATATGATTTAAGTGATTGAATATAAGTTTTGGTGTATCCAAGTATACTTTAATATGTATTTTTGAATATAAATTGTACAAATATTTAAAGTTATTTTTTTATCACCGGCTTGGAATATATTAAATTTTACATTAGAAACTTAGTAGTTAATTTTTTTTACAAATGAAATGGTTTAATCATGTTTTTATGTAAATACATATATATAAACTACGAACGAAAAGGCTTATCGTCTATATAATTTAGTTATAATATAACTTTGTTTAAATTGGTTATATTGAAAAAACTTTTTTTATAATAGTAGGTGGACTGGCATTTTAGCCACCTGAGTATAAGTGGTCACCACCGTTTAAAGAAATATTTGTGCCTTACAATAGCTGTGCCTTAAAATGAAAATGCGCCACCAACCTTGTGCCTGTAGTAAACACTGGGTCACACACTTCAAACCGTAAGGCAACAATACTAACTAGTGCTGATACCTATCCAGACGGACTTTTGCAAAGTCCCACGAGATAAATCCCCAAGTATTACATTATAGGATAGATATTTAAATCCATAAAATTTGATTGGGTTGGTAATCTATTTTACGCAGTTTGTATTGGTAAGTAAATAATTGTTAAACTTATATTTTTCTTTGAGCACACAAATTTGAAATAGTTAAAAGTGTGAAGAATCACTGCACTGGGTCATAGTCAATAGAATTAATAATAAAATTTTTATTATATTCTTTATGAAAGTCGTCATTTCCATAACACCATAGCGATGTCAATTCCATGTTTTGATAATATTCTTTGTAATTTTCACACGAGAATAGCAGCAATATGTATTTATATTTCATGACAATATGTCATATTCTTCAAAGAGATTGCATTTAGAACTTTCAGCCCAAAGGAGTCGTTTTTAACGCGACCATTAAAATCAATGAGTGTAGTTTAACGACGTGTCACCTTGAAAGACCACATGCGAAGTAATTTTTTTATATATTTTCTTGGACAACACACAGAAATACATTATAATATATAGATATATATAATATATAGAGGAAGTAGAGAGTGTTATAATATTTATTTATATAATCTAAACGACTTCAAGAAAAAGAGGATGTTCTCAATTCGTTTTTTTTTCGTTACCTCAGAACTCCGTCATTTGTGAACCGATTTGGAATTTTTTTTTTTTTATTTGGTAGAATATATGTTTATGTTTTGCCCCATTTGAATTTAAAAAAAATACAATCCCTAAGCCAAGCTAATAGCCGAGATGGCCCAGTGATAAGACCACGTGAATCTTAACCGATGATCGTGGGTTCAAACCCGGGCAAGCACCACTGAATTTTCATGTGCTTAATTTGTGATTATAATTCATCTCGTGCCTTACGGTGAAGGAAAACATCGTGAGGAAACCTGCATGTGTCTAATTTCATTGAAATTCGGCCACATGTGTAATTCCACCAACCCGCATTGGAGCAGCGTGGTGGAATAAACTCCAAACCTTCTCCTCAAAAAGAGGAGAGGAGGCCTTTAGCCCAGCAGTGGGACATTCACAGGCTGTTACGGTACGGTTACAATCCCTAAGAGTGAAAAAATAGATAATGAAATGTTTTATTGGCTTGAATTTTGATGTCGTGATAGTGTGAAGGACTACGTGTACGTACGTGTACATATACATACTAGTGCCTTGTCACATCAAATTGTCATCAAAATGTCCACCTTTAAGTATAAGATACAATAAAAATAAATACGAATTCATTAAAAATTGTTTGTCTGTCTGACTGCAAGAACTACTTTCATTCAAACACAAAGTTTTTTTTAATAGATTTTTTTTTAAAGGAAACCAAACATTTTTTATGATCTAGCAAAGTACTACAAACAGTGTAATATATCAAATAAATCGGTATGTATAGTTTTATTATTAAAATAATAGTTTATAAAACGATTAACTCCATGACAGCAGAGTAAGTGCGCATGTGAATATATCGACTACATTTATTATCGCCATAGCAAATAAAGTCTACCCGCCCCGATCTTAATCGAGTGAATATAATAAACAACAAAAAAAAATACTA
The DNA here is from genome assembly GCA_905147175.2 of Nymphalis urticae. Classification (NCBI taxonomy): domain Eukaryota; kingdom Metazoa; phylum Arthropoda; class Insecta; order Lepidoptera; family Nymphalidae; genus Nymphalis; species Nymphalis urticae. The sequence continues at coordinate 3,723,101 of LR990002.1, forward strand.
TATCAATATTTGTACGGTTCGAAGGATGAGTGAGCCAGTGCAATTACGGAAGGGATATAATCTAAGATGCCATGGTTAGCATCGCAGTCCACGTCCACGGGCGAAGGTGATCCATAATACCAATTTGTCTTGTGAGTGTTCATCATAAATTAAAAAAAACATCTATTCTTTTTAACCTACTATAATCTGTGACAATTTCAATAGCAAAATATATCAATTAAAGTTTTTATTAAATTAAATTATATTTAATTAAATCGCCAATGAGAAAACTAACAATACAACAATAAAAAACAACTTTTGTTTGATTTCATTGATTAATTATTGTTTAAATTAAATTTTGTAAAAATATTTTCAATCTTCACTTTAATTATTTACTAATATTTAAAGCTAGGATTACAAAATAAAACGCGTCCTGTTTGCACTACAAATTCAGTCCCCGGATGTTAAATAACAAACAAGAATTTAAATCAACGGAAAACCGTTTAAGAAATACTAAGGATAGGTTACACTAACCACCTTTAATTTTTAACTAGTTTTCGCTCGCTTGTCAGGGGGTTTTAGGTACCATAAAGTGTTTTCTGTATCCTTGATAACGTGTATGCAAAAGTAGTTAAGACGTGAAAGAGAAATAAATAAACTCCTTTTCGCATTTATAATATTAACTAAGAATAATAAAAAAATGATGACAAAGTATATAAACTTGAGTTTAAATGAAGTAGTAATCATAATATTTTTTTTATCAAAATACGAAGACAAAACATGTTAAAATTATGATGCTAAAAATAACTAAGTCAACAAAATATATGATTTTTTTTAGATGTATAAGTAACTGGGCTGATAATGAAAAGTATTTGCCTATAAATATTGGCATTTAAAAAAGTATAAACCAATCGTTACGCCAACCGTGTGAAGATGTTATATTGTTAGCCATTGTTTTTACTTTTCTTGATTGTTTTATAATATTAATATAATTAAATAAGCCAGCTTTATTAATCCAGACGATGAATAATGTGTCCCGAGCGCAACCAGCATCAAACCGTATTCTCTGATTGTTTTGAAAATAAACGTGTAGCTGCGGCAAGGCGTTCGTGATTTTAAAGTAAACAAGTGTGGACGAAGCTTAACAAAGAAACGATTTGTCAGTGACGTTGGAATATGTAACAACATAAAAAAAAAAACAATTTTGTCGAAAGGTCAGGATTGTTTTCAATTATTTAAGCATATGGTTAACTAGCTGAGTCTTGCGATTTTATTCGCGTATTACCTACATAATTATGTCTGTTTTACACATATGCTCAATAGATAGGTACTTGCTATACGATTTGAAAATAGGCTTACTTATATTAAGTTAGTTTCTTAAATATGTTATTTTATAAATACATATATATGGTCTTAATAATTAATGTTTTACTGTTAATCAGAAGGTATTACTTTCGTTAAAATATTAGAAAATTATTTAACAATGCGTGCAGTGTGTAGATATCAGTTAGCCTAATGTGAATGTCATCGGAAATACAATAATGATAAATCAGCAAACAACCCTATTGTATCAACTGTATAATATTCTGATTTATATTTTCAGTTTTTAATTTTATATTCAGGCTTGGAGACTTACTTTGGTAACATGTTAATAATTTTATAACAAACAATAAACGTTACTAGACGTATACCTATTAAGGACTAATTTAATCACAGCCAGCATATATTAGCCAATAAATTTTATTATTGACAATTGCTTTTTTAGATTAAAGTTTTTATAAATATAATTTAATTCAAACAACTAAAACCTCTTTTCAATTTAAATACTTCACTTTTCAAAATTGGTTTTTAAAAAAAATAATAACAATTCAAATTTCGAATTACATGATTTAGGATTTTAAAGTCGTATAATAAAATATGCAAGAAATTCTATAAACTAAAGTGACTTGTGATTACATTATTTATCGAAATTATGGCTCGCAACGAAATATTACCCATTTCGTAGTTAATAAAGTCAATTCGCTTATGTTCATATTAATTCAATCATGAAGCATAATGTACAATATTTAGTGGTTCTGAAATAGATTTCTTTGTTTTATAGTGATTCAGCGCGGATATATTCTAGGATGTAGCCAAAGGAAATATCTTGGGTTGCGTTTCCAGTTAATATCTAAAACGTTTAAGATTAATATATATATTTTATTTTTGTGAGACGAATATCTTGCAATCATATTTTTGCTATAAATATTCCGAATGAAACCGCGCTGGATCTGATTTTTCAGCTATTAAATGAAAATGCAAGGCATAATTTAAAAAAAAAATAAAAAAACTTAAGTATAATATAATTAATTGTAACTGTTTTACATAAAAAGAAATAATCAAAAGTTGATTTTTTTTAAATCATATATAAGAAATGACATATCTATTACATTCTATAAATTCAACAGCGTTAATAAATAATTAATCGATCGTAGAGCACAGGTGTTTTATATATTTAGAAGCCATTACGCCTTGTTCATCTCTTGACCGAGTTTTGTCTACACGGATACCAAATCGTTTATAATTAGAAAGAACTATAATTACTATTGATACAAAAATACAATGTGATATAAACGGATATAAATTCCAAACCATATTTTTTTCTTGGTGGTACCCACTCATCAGATATCTTTCCACTAAACAGCAATACTTATGTAGTATTCTTGCGTTCCGGCTTAAAGGGTATGTGAGCCAGTGTAACTACAGGCACAAGGGACATAACATTTTAGTTCCCAAGGTCGGTTGCGCATTGATTATTATTTCTTACATAGCCAATGTCTATAAGTGGTGGTGACCGCTTATCATCAGATAGCGCATTTACCCGCCCGTCTGCCTATAACATAAAAAAGGAAACTTATTTCAGATATAAATATCTTTCACGATACAGATTTTATCTGTACGTGTACTTTCTATATCGTGCTGGTTCTTTTTAGTGGAATCAATATCCCCAACCTCAATCCCCAAGGTAAAATATTGATAGTCTAATTGATTTTCAATTATTTCTTTTTTTTATCAGAATTAAAAAATTACAATTACATGAGTTTTTCTAAGGATTCATCTTATGTCGTCCAGTGTTGTATGTCACAAATACTACATGAAACAAATCAGTGATTTGTCTGAGCGTCGATGTCAGTCAGTTATTGGGTCAGTCAAAGTCTTTATAAATAGTGTAACGTGTAGAGATATATGTATTCTTATATATACCATACAATTCTTCTCTCTCTAGAAGTCCTATTAATTATATATATAAAACATATATATATATAATTAATTGTTATATATTATTAATTGTTTTTTATGCATACTTTTAAATAACTATACCTTTTGGGGGGGCGGGGCAATATGGCGAATCAATTATTCTAATAAATTATTATTTTCTCAACTTCCTTCCTATTCCTTTCTCTTAAAATAAGCAACGAACATTGTTTACGATCACATCGAATCTTGGAGAGAATTCTACCAATATTTCCGGTTGAATCCCAATAATATGGTTAAGAAATTATTCAAGTCTCTTGTCTCCAGTGAAAGTGACGGTGTAAAACATTTAACATGAACGTGAGCCCCAGTGTGTGATCTTTATTGACATGCTTGTCTGCCAGAATAAATAAGCAACATGATTGATTATCTTTAAAAAAATGTACAATTATATTAATCAAGAACCGTTTACCGAACGAAAGGGCAGTACTTATTTTTAAACAAATTTTAGAGAGTTCATGAGTACAGGGTAATTAATCGGGATATTTAATACGTTTCGAAGTTTAAGATAATTGTATTTATAAACCTTTTCCTTAAAAGATTCTGCTCTAGTTCGGAATTATAACCAATTGAATCTATACTAATATTTTAAATGCGATCTGTCTGTCTGTTACGTTGTCACAGCTAAACCACGAAACCGAATTGATGAAATTTGATATGAAGCTAGATGAACCCCATGGAAGGACATAGGCTTCTCGACCTAGACCTGCTCGCCCTAACATGCGGACAAAATAATGTAGACGTGTTATTTATTTAAATTAGGTTCAGTAGTTTTTCTATAAAAAACATTCTCTTAACTAGCCCTCTTAGCACCAGGCCACAGAATTGTTATAAACATCCTAGTATCACTCGCATTTCTAAATCGATCATATGAAGCATAAACTTCATCGCTGCGGAATGAAAAAACGAAATTTTAATAATATTAAAAAACGATTAAAAATAAACATATTTCAAGTCCGCCATATTGGATTTAAAATGGCGGCATTTATAAATCGTACATTGCCGAGACACGAACGTCTGTGCGAAATTTCAGCTCAACCGAACAACGGCAAATTTAACTTTTAAGATTTGATTACGGACACCGGGACAGGTGAAACTTGTAAAAATCCGTACGTAACTATTCACTCGAACAACGTGAATTATATTAAGGTCGTTAATGTTAAATAACCTTACTTATAAACGTTATTTAGCGGGTGATTAGTTAAACAATTCTGTCTTCGTCTTTCGAATGTCAAATCGATAATGACAGAAAGAGAGGCAGAAACTAACAGCCGTTAAAACACTCAAAAGTAAGGCTTTTCATTAAGTCTATATTAATATACATAATCTTGGAATTCGATAATTTATCGTTCCATTTACTGAACAAGGTTTCCATAATTTCATTTAACATAGATTATTAAAATATGGTACGGTATAAAATATAAAGTATCTTAAAAAAACTTTTAATTAATCTGCATTTGGATTGCTAGATATTCCTAATACCAGAATCACTACAAATAACTAAAAACCAAATGCATCGTATACAAAACCCATCCCCACAGAGTACTGAAAAACAGCTTATATAGTCGTCGACTATATAATGTATAAACACACGTACAATACATATTTTTAAAACAGAACATGGGTTTATGACATTACTCATCGTCCTTGTAACAATTATGCACCTATTGAAAAAAAAAAAGGAAAAAAAGTTGCATGATTTTACTGCAGCGAAAGTACCATAAATTTACTTATAACTGTGTTACATTAAATTACACTAAAGCCGTCAAAACGGGTGTATTGATTTAAAGTATTAAACGGAATCTTCGAAGTACACTTTTTTCCCGCCCAGTAACAGCACTTATTTATTATATGTTATCTGTGTGGGTTAGAGTGAATTGGATTGTGTAAAATCGAAATTTATTACATTTTGTAATATAAAAACATGTTTCAGTTAATTCATTGAAGTCTTGCTTGGTATAACAGAAACCAAAGGAATAATCTTTGGCAGAGACGTGCCTTGACTTGACTTGCCGACTTTGCCTTATATGTAAAAAAAAATTTACTTAAAATTTATTTATTTTATGAACAATTTTTTGAGTAATATTCAATATTATCTGTCCAGTAATAATAATTAATTAATATAACTCAGCTTACATATAATTAATAGTCTGTGGTGTTGTAATATATTAGATTTTTCCCGCCAAGAACAATGTTACATTCACTCTCTGCTTTCTTATGTCATAATTGTGCACCCGCGCATTCCTTACACGCCCCTCTCGATGCGTGACAATTTCAATTTTGGCAATTAAAACCTTTTTAGTTCAAGGTTTAATATACATATATTTGCTACACGATATGCATATTTTTATTATACATATAAAAAAACTCATTTTCATTTATTAAATGTAGAAGCATTACATTTAATTTTTGATAGTCACAGTAAAATACTACAACCGGTTTGGAAAATAACTTACCCTGACCTGAGAAGAACAGGCAAAACGTGGATGTTGACTGATTAATTTAATATTCATATTGTTTTCGATAATGCTGTTGTCTGTCATTCCATCTATTGATCATTTTTTATTCAAATCACGTGATTTGAAATTGATCCTGCGCTTAACTTCCAGTCATCTCGGATTTGAGAGGGAGAGAATGTGAGCAAATGTTTGCGCTAATCTTTGAGATTAACCTTCGTGACCGAATTTTTGGTCAAAAACACATTAATTACACTTGTAATTTATCACACTGCGTGTCTGAGTGTTGGGTTTGTAAGAAAATATGTAAATCCAGGAATTCGTAATATACTAAGGTCAGCTTAATTTAATTCGAGCTCTGACCGTAAAGTCGTAAATTAGGGTATTATATATAAAATTTTAATAGATACAATTTGCTGTCTCCGTATTCCGGCTATGTTGATACAATTAAATATTAGATATTTCATAAAATATTTGGACAATTATGCGAAAATATTAAACGTCAAATGCGTTTATCAATATATTTAAAAGATTATAATTATGTTGAGTTAATTGTAATTGATACTGAATAGAATAATAACAGAAATATAGCAGGGCAATCACGACTGTTTTTTTGGTGTAAAAAATGTATTAAATTTTGTGATTGTCAGCGAAATATTGTAAAGAAATTTGCTTGTCTGGTAAAAAAATCTGATATGTATGACAATAGAAAAAGTCCCCAATTATTACATTCTAGAGATAATAAAGCATTTGCTCGGTAGTCTTTTATTACCAAAACCTCCACACAAATAATAATTTAAATAGCATTTCAATTGTCATAATGTCAATATCAATATATGCGCAGAAGCAACGGCGCACAATATCTGTCGATTTTACATTCCAATCTTTAGTTAGCAGGCGTGGTATGTGGACGTGTTATTAATTGTTCCTTGTATTTCTACTTATAATATTCATGTACTAGGTATCCTTATAACCTAAAGTTCCGGTAATTAAGTTATAGTATAGCTGATTTCCGACGAAACATTCGCTTTAGGTAGTTCGTAGCTATAAAAGTAAACGTATGCCGCGTTTATGGCCAAGTTTTATGCGACTTCGTATAACTTGCATACTACCCGCCGTTCTCATGATTAAACTATGCAATACTGCCAATATAACCTTACTAAATTAAATTTCAGTGGAATCCAAAGATCCGCCTTATGCGAAGCTGTATTTTACACTAACCGACGCTAGAATTTAAGTGGTTTATTTCATGATTGTTACGAGCCATCGTATTTTGATTGGCACTTTCTCGGATAACTTCCTTTTACGATCGGCTAAACCACGTACTAAGCGGGCTTTAAATCCCGAGTCAACATTTTATGCTTGATTAATACTAATTATGTGGTTAGAAGGTTATACAAGAGATAAGAATTAAAAATGGACGTTTTCACATATACAAAAAAAAACCGCAGCATTTGATCATTGAGTTAATTATGAAAATATAAATTAAAACATTATTATGAATGTAAATAGTGTAAAATATGTAAGTTTATATATCTATGTATGTATGTATGTGTATTTATTTGTTTTTTATATATGTAGAATTGCACCCTTCTCTGTAAGTCAAGACTCACTTCGCCCGAGATCACGACTAGTGATAAAGCCGCATTGGCATGCGTTTTTTTTTAAATTGAATGCAATAAAGATTTTATCAATCTTTCTATCTATTTACCTCTATAGAGGTTACATAATAATTCATCCTATTCACGTTCACACATATACACACCATCCACAGCTCACACATACACACCCGCGCAATCACTGATAATTTATAGTGTGTCAAAATTATTGTCAAGTACAGATAAATAAGCTTGTAGAGGTTTTTTCGTTTGTAGTAGTGTAATAAACACAGCGACTAAAACCGAAATAAATCGGTTTGCGCTAGCTATCACGTTAGAAGTGTCATTTTGTCTATTATTTTTTCTGGGCACCTCTGAATTTTCATATGCTTAATTTGTGTTTTCAATTCATCTCGTGATTGGCAGAGAGAAACCCGCATTGGAGCAGCGTGGTGGAGTAAGATCAAAACCTTCTCCTCTAAAATGGGAGATACGGTCTTAGGCTAGCAGTAGTATATTGACATTTACTCTTCTAAATAAGTTTATATTTCGATAAAAATAACTCTTAATCATATTGAAAACGTTACAACAATGAAGCTTACAAAAAAAATCTAACATGTAATTATAATAATTACATAATCGAAGGAGACCGTATATCTTCATATATAAAGTATGTTTATAGTACATTTCAAACATTACCCAGTTTAATTTAAATCAAAGAGCTTGTTATTTAAACACGTAGAATTATTTGAGAAACATCGTCTAATATTGCTAGCGATCGATGAAAACTGGAAACAAGTATATTATGACGTGTTATTGGATACCAATGAGAAACTGTGAAACAATGAATGTTATATTAACACAATCTTATAACTTATTACTTAAATACAAAATTAATAGATCGATGTTATATAACTGATATAAACTGTTGGCTTCCCGATGTAACTGTAGATTCCCAATTCGATATTCGTATGACAAATTATTCCTGTAGCAGTCCATGTAATACAGTTTGTTAATTATTACTTAAAGTTACAATTGTTACTATACTATTCCAATCGAAGTAGGTACATATAAACAGACTACGTTTACATATTCACACATAAAACCGTGATATTATATATGTATGTGTATGTTTATCTATATTTAGTATTGTATAATTTTATATAATATTATTAAAATACATGGACAAATACATATACATATGTGACAAGTCTCTATCGACTGACGTTTAAAGTCTTAGTTAATTTTTTATATTTAAGCCTGGATATTCACTAAGTGCAAGATTATACGTACAAATTGCCAAATATTTTAATTTAACTTTACATATTTTATTTTTATAAATATTAAAAGCAATTATACAATAAATCGTTTCGTGATTATTAATATAACAAAACGAGCTTGTATATTAAGCTGAATAAAATCATTCCTGTGTCAATAATTTAGAGCACAAAAAAAAACATAAAAATTTGGCACCAATTTCATTGACGCATTCACACATTTAGAATAAAGGATGTAATAATGCATTCACATACTAAAATAGCATTTAATAATAATTAAACGAATCACATATAATTTAATGTAATTATTTCTTCTAACTTCATCCAAATTTATGAACTGTCTGACATTTCTGAATTGTTACTTAAGTTTTACAATAGCACAATTTTTTATATTTACTTATATACATATACAAAATAGAGAAACCCTATCCCAAGTATGACGTCATTAATACGGTCGAAAGCCGCCTTTTTTTAACGCTGGAAAAACGCATTACGCGTTTCCCCCACGGGAACAGTGGGGGGTATGTGGAGCTCACTGATGTCCAAGGCGCCGAGTGCGCCCCGAACATCGGAATACCCACTAAAAAACAGCGGTACCCTTTGCGCCTTAGCGAGGAGCGCCACGGGATCGTTTTCGCATGCTACCGTGACGCTCTGAGACGATCGAAAGCCGCCTCGTCCAAACTCATATTTTAAATAATTTCTAAACATTAATATCGGGTTAATCTACAGTTATGATGTTATTGTTTTGGATTTCGATTTTAAAATGAAATCCTTTACCTATCCGTTAGCACATAACTTGTAAACTATTGAATATTGAACGCGGCGCTCGTAAAGACGAAGCGTTAAAAAGTTTCACGCTATAAGTCTTTGAAACTCAAAGGGACCATAAATCGTAACTACGATTCGTTTTATGACATTATATTATTGAATTTATAAGAAAACATTAAGTGTCTTATAACAAAGAAATAGTTTCTTTGTGATAATACAATAATACTTAGTTGATACATAGTAAAATTACTGAGTGCCTCATTGGTCTAGTCGCTAGCTTATATGAATGCAGATCCCCAGTGCCTGGATTCGAAACCAAAGTCAAGCCAAGGAGTCAATGGATTTTATATGCCGAGAAATTCCCAGTAGCAGACTAGGCTTCGGAAAAAAGTTTCAGTTGGCAATATATATCACGTAAGGCGTAACCCTTATCTCTCTCATAAAATAGAATATAAGAAGGGAGTGCACTATTATCTCCTACACAGCAAGTCCACACGTCTGGAATAAAAAAATGGCATTTTAAAAAATAGTCCAGTCCAGTCTTTTATTACATTGTTGCCTTCAAACACCACCATTGCTGACAACATATTGCACACGGCTTCGAAAGTGTTATTGTTGTTAAAAAATGTTACTACCGCTGTTCAAATCTTATATTATCTGATATATGATAGATATAGCATTATAGCATGCGATATATATGTAAAAGTAATGTCAAAACACTGACAGTCTGAAAGCGCCATTATAATCAGTTAATATAAACGTGAAACGATTTTATTTACTACAGAGTACAAGTTTTCGTCATTTGTTTACGTAAATAATAATATACATTTATAATATTTGAACATCCTGCAAATATATTTAATTGCTATAAAACGGTCAATAATAATAGTTAATAACATTCACAGATCAGCGCGCGCTATTAGTGAACTAATTTCGATAAAATAAATCTTAATATATATTAATATATATTCAATGCGAATCTGCGACGGTAATTCATTTATGTCAACGATAATTACAGATGTTTTCGTGTTATCACGTAACTCGTAAACATAATTTTGTCTTGTTTAAAAGTAATTTATGATTGGCTAGCCGTTTGTTATGACTTGTGGAAATCATTAAATCTTTCGTTAATACATAAGCGAGGATCTATATCTAATATATAAAGCCGATGAATTTGTTTGTTTGAACGTTCTTATCTCAGGAACTACCAATCCGATTTGAATAATTTTTTTTTGCATTAGATGACCCATTTATTGAAGGCGGTTATTGACTATAATTAGTTGCAATTGGAAGTGTCTCGTTTGCGTTTGTAGCATATAAAGTGCCTGACACAAAAGCAAGATCACGTGCAGGATTAGCCCAGCTATTGATGTACCTCCTGTCGGTGTCAGATTAAGTTCTCATAAAATTACGAGAGCAAGATAAGGTTAACAGTTATTTTAGTTAGTTTAACAGTTTTGAATGCCACACATGATCGGCTAGGATTAATTGCGTTACGATCTGTGACGAAATAATTTCAACCATAAAGAATTTATATAAATCTATATGTAATGAATATATAACAAAACGCATCTGTATTTTAAGCCATGACACAAATCGCTTTTTTTTTCTCCATTTGTAATCGCTGTCGCCAAAAGCAAAATGTCATCCGTAAATAAAACAAGACTTGCATTTGCTTATTCTCAAAAGAACGTCTTGACGGAGATGATTTTGTTACAAGATATCTACATATATAAATAAAATCTCTCGCTTCGTGTCTGTTCGTGCATCAGTCAAAAACTACCTAAGAGAGATACCTCTACATATCTAGAAATGGAGTAGCCTTTTAGTAGGGATGTCTTTGTTGATGTAAGCAAGATTACATAGATTTTGGAGCAACATTTATATAGTTCGATTAAAACATTTCTGGCGCAAAAATATTTAACGTGATTTCATTTTAACTGGCTGCTTCATGCGGTTTCACTCGTGTATATTGCTGCTCAGCCTTTGAGCTTCGTTACATCATTCTATATAGTTTATATAAGTCTGTAAATGGAATATCTAACAAAAAAATATATTTTTCAAATTGGACTGATAGATTTTTAGATTTGCACATTATAATATTAGTAAAGATTTATTTCTATTATCTACTATTATAGTTTCTTATGTTTTTTTCTGTACCCCTGACAACTTGTATGCAATTTCCGTTTCAGCAAATGTAATGGTTGGTTGAGAAGTTAAGACGTGAGAGCGTATCAAACAAAAACAAACACGCTTTCGCATTTATAATATTAACAGGATAGCAACCTGTAATATTAACAGGATAGTAACCGTAACAGCCTGTGAATGTCCCACTGCTGGGCTAAAGGCCTCCTCTCTCTTTTTGAGGAGAAGGTTTGGAGCTTATTCCACCACGCTGCTCCAGTGCGGGTTGGTGGAATACACATGTGGCACAATTTCAGTGAAACTAGACACATGCAGGTCTCCTCACGACGTTTTCCTTCACCGTAAAGCACGTGATGAATTATAATCACAAATTAAGCACATGAAAATTCAGTGGTGCTTGCCCGGGTTTGAATCCACGATCATCGGTTAAGATACACGCGTTCTTACCACTGGGCCATCTCGGCTCTTTTATTTTAGTTTAGTTATATCTAGTTTATATTATTTATGAAACTATACAATTGTCAGAAACAATCGATGAACGAAACCAGTGTAACTAGTTTGCCCACAGCGTAGTCACGATATATGAGAAAAGTTTTAATGTCACCGCGAATATTATAACGAATGACCTTCACTTTGAACGAATTTAATAATCCAATTTCAAATTCCATTAACGTAATTGGTTCGATTTTTGAAAATTTGACAAATGTCAGTCTTCAGAGGTCCTCAGGTTCTCGGTTTTTAATATTTATTTGTATGCCTATTATGTTTGTATATCAGTAATATTATAAATTCGAAAGGAACTGTGTCTGTTTTCGTTACGATTACGATAACAATAACTTTTTTTAATTAAGTACATGAATATTATTATTAATGATGGGATTGGGAATTAGATCAGTGTAACCAAACCGCATTGTCACCATTTTTTTCTAGTAAGTCATCAAGTTAAATGAAGTGTACAATTAATTACATTATTGGAACAAAAAGTCATGATAACATTAGTCCCTTTTTGGACTTTTTAATAATAAGAAGTGACAAATCGTGAACTCATTCGCATAAGATAATGCAGCCACTGAACAGCCTTTAATTTGAATTAAAATATTCTTAAAAATAATATAGCAAATTAGACTTTTATTTTAAAATTATTTAGATTCATCACAAGAAAAAAACAAATTAAATTAACCCATCCGTTAACAGATAACGTTTTTTTTTAACAATATAAATAGGCGGAGGATCAAATGGTCCACAGGATGGTAAATGATTACCATCGCCCATGGAAATTGTAAGAAATATTAACCATTTCTTACATCGCCAATGAGCATCCTTGGGAACTAAAATGATACGTCCCTTGTGCCTGTAGTTACAAGGTCTCACTCAGCCTTCAAACCGGAACACAGCAATAATAAATGTTGCTGTTTGGTTGTAAAATTTTTACAAATACCATCACCGCAAATAACTCTCAAAAAAGTAATACTTCATAAAAAAATTATTAAACAAGGCAACGACGAAAAAAAAATCAAAAAATACATATTTACAACGATTCTACAAAAATATTGAGCAGGTAAGTTTTTAATGATATCAAATTCACTCATAATGTCATTGCCCCAACCGTGGCGCAAGTTTTGAATACATTTACGCGAAAGAAGAAGCCAGAGCCCGACTTGGAGTTATCATATTACATTATAAAATAATATTTACGTAAAAATTCACAGACAAACAAAAATTACCAAAACTCAGAATAATAAAAAGATACAACAAATTAGATCAGACCCGGACAATTAGAGATAAGAAAGAAAAAACAAAAAGAAAAAATAACATTGAAGTCGATTCATGTTGTAGAAGGAACGAACGTCTTAATCACTCTTTTATTGAATTAAAGTGACCTTAATTCAGGTTGGTGCTAGTCTATATTAAAAAAGAAACTCTGCTCATCTCTGTTAAGTCCATACGTGGAGGACCCTTTTTTCGTCATAATTTACATCTGTTTTGGGTTAATGAAATGATTTCAAAATTGCCTTGTAATATCTGTAAAACATTTCGAGGTTGAGCCGACTTAAAACATATGGGCTTGTACTTACCATGCAACTTTAATAATAATATAAAAATACACGCGATTATATTCGTTAGAAGCAACGTACTACGTTTCAATTTTACATTCATTAGACTATAAAAATAGGTTATATAAATATCTAAAAAAAGATTATACATAAAAACATTGACCTTCAACTTAAAACATGTCAGAATTTTGACATTTAAAAAAAAACAGTTAACACTTTTCGATTAGCTAATATCAAGTTACGGGTATAACGTTACGCGTTATTTCCCGGTTGAGTGCGGCCCAGACTCAGGACGGGTTGGCAACAATGTTGCAACGATAGTAATTGTCTTATTGCTTTTTTACCGGTAAGCCGGTCTGATATGCTACCGCGGTACATTGGCCCCTTGACCGATATTATGTCAACGCGGCCGATATCACGATAAATACTTGATAAATGTTTGACTTTTTTTTTTCAATGTCGAAACTGTCAGAACAAAAACGAATCAGTTATTAATCGGTACAACACTTCGACCGAATAATTGATCGAAGATATCGTTTTAAATATAAATTTCGGTCAAATTACCGGTTAATATACAGAAAGTACCGATAAAATTAAAGTTCTGTTCCTTCAAACGAGGCGTGAAGAGGCATCTTGCGGGCCGGCAAGGCGAGGGCGGCTAGTGCAGAACCTTCTTCCCGACTGTACTGGCCGTCCTCGCGTTTGGACTCTACTACCACTTAACATCAGGTGGAGTAGAGTCATTTGCCCTCCCGGGTAATATAAAAAAAAAAAAAAAAAGTTAATTTTATCGCTAATCGATAACATTTCTCTTTATTGAAAATATATATATTTTTTTATTTAATTGGCGTATGTATTCAGATAACATCAATGTTAAAAATGTTTAATTTATGTAGCTTTAATTATAATCTCGTATAAAATGTCACTTGGATACCAGTTCTTGGCGGTTCTATTAAGATGACATTAAGGTGTTGTAACGAATTTCGTATAAAACTCACGTGTACACACAGATAGGGTTTGAAGTTAAATTCGATACATACGTACTTATAGTATACTAGCTGACCCGACTTAATACATTATTAAAGAAAATATGTATATATTAAATAAAATATATCGAGAGATGTTGTGTAAAGTATAGGTAAGAATCATCCCGATGACCTCACAATAACAAAAAAATCGTTATAATACAAACCATTAAGGAACTGAAGAATCACGAACATACGCACGCCGTCTTTTTTATATGAAAAAACTCTGCAACTTATGAATCGCTCAAAATCTTTAAATGATTTGCACTATTTTTTTTAAATTAAAAAATCTACCTGCAAGGGTGAAACTTAGTGTTACTCTGTATTTTTCTTTTTTTTTAATTATAACATGTAAACAAAATTTTATATTTCAATCTGCAGTGCTATTCTGTCAGAACACACTTCATTACTCACCCGTGAAATGTTACCCGACTTATGGTGATATACTATTTTGATCCGTGTATTCTTCAAATGATATAATTATTATGGTCAATATCGCATATCGCTTCCTGACATTTCACGACCTTTTTCTGCGGTGAGTTTCGAGTTTTTTCTTACAGAATAAAGCCAAACAATTTATCATCCGCCCGTAATCTCACAGTAAGCAACAAGTCTTTCATTCTTGTAATGTCTTGAACTGCTGGTCCAAATTACAAAGTGTAAACGTTTTTTTTTTTTAAATCTTTTAAAATTTATAATTTATTTTGACAAGGAATTATGACTATATGCCAAATATATTGAACTAAGGGAATGTTTTACTATTTCTCTGTATTTTTAAACAAACAAATGGTTTCCGTATTCAATGGATAAATGCCATCGCGAACTTTCGGTAAATATTTTGGTAAGATCAGACATTAAAATGTTTCTTGTGTCTCTTTTAGCGTTCATTTGGAAATACAATTTTCTTTCCGACTACATTGATAAACATGTTTTATTGGACATAAAACCGTCCGTTCTGAAACTATAACTATTAAAACAATGTGAAAGTTGCATAACTAGCGGCTCAGTATCTGCTCTTTATGTGATTAAAGGTTGGTCTTAAATGAACTTTTGTATCGATAATTTGCAAGTTCATTAATAGTGAAGCGACGTCGTGCACCGGTTCGAGACACAATACTCGTTTTTTGCTCATTAACAAATATTTATCTAGGTATACTAATAAATGTGAAGAATAGAACAAAAGTGAGTTTCATGTTCTTGTATTTATATATTCTGAAAATCAACAAAAGCTAACTTCACAACATTACATATTTATCGTACCGTAACAGCCCGTGAATGTCCCACTGCTGGGCAAACCTTCTCCTCTCCCTTTTTGAGGAGAAGGTTTGGAGCTTATTCCAACACGCTGCTCCAATGCTGGTCGGTGGAATACGCATGTGGCAAAATTTCAGTGAAACTAGACACTTGCAGGTTTCCTCACGATGTTTTCCTTCGCTGTAAAGCACGAGATGAATTATTATCCCATATTAAGCACATGAAAATTCAGTGGTTCTTTCCCGGGTTTGAACCCACGATCATCGGTTAAGATTCACGTGTTCTTACCACTGGGCCATCTCTGCTTCTTATACATATTTATATGTACATATTATATAAAAAATCTAATATAAATGGACATGTTTCGACTATTAATAGTTTCGAATTTTCTTACATCAGTCTATCAAGGTTTGCTGCTGTATATATTGTCTTCCCCAATTGCCGTCATTAAATCTGGTCCCCTAAATCCAAAGGGTTACCGCTGTCTTCAGGCCCTCAGTCCAAATGGTTCGGGGCATCCTTTTTAAAATTTAAATAACATTTTTAAAATTAAAGTTATTCGATCTAATGTGACGTTTTCATTCACTCTTCGTTTTTTGCGTTTGAAAAATCAAATATATCACCATAATATTGCTTCAATGAATTTGACTGTCGTATTATTATTATTAATATTCAGGTTTTTTTATCTTAAACGGTTAAAAGTAGCAAAAGGAAATATCCGATGTATTAATTTTATTATTTAATTTATTCAAAGTTGGCAATGAGTACATACATATAATATGGAAATTACATGGAAGGGACTGACTCCTTTATAGAGATCACCTAGTTCTAAATATATTTATTGAAATATATATGTATTTATTATGTAACAGATTACCTAAACTATTTTTAAAGTTTTCCTTTATCTATATTTCCAGATGGCGCACCGCTCTGCCGATCCCCCCTCGACCTCAACGAGGTCCCCATCAACAACATCAAGGAGCGGCATCGAATAAGTGCGGGATCGATTCCCGAGTGGGACACTTTTGTGTGAATTTGGACTACCATTAGTGTTTAGATCTGTATAGACGTCATTTATTAACGTGTGCTGGTGACACCGTAGAGAGTACCTTATCGTAACGTTTTTAGGCCTTATTTTATAATTAAACTGACTAATGTTTAAAACGCTGAGCGTTTAATATTCTTTGTCGTTTGCGGCTTGGTCCAAGTGATGAATAAGTCTAAAATAAATTTTAATTTCTGAACAATTTATCTTAAATTCATACGGTCCAGTGATCTTTAAGTGATACAATATATTTTTAAATAGCTCATCGCTTTAATATAAGTATATTATGTAACATTACGTAAGTGTTGTTTTGTCAAATAATTACAAAATTTTGCGTATGTTTTGTACAAATTTTGGTCATTTGGTAAAGATCGAAATGAATTCAAATATTTGTATCGAAGAGTTCTCATATCTGTCTAGTTATAGTCGATTCTTTATAAGATTTGATTTATTAGATTATTTATAAATGTGATAATTTCCCAAATGAACGCTTTTTATAATGAATATATATTAAATTTTATAAATCTTTCACGTGTTCTTTGGTAAACTGTGAGAAACAAACTCGATACTCGACGTCGTAATTGATATATCGGAAAGTGATTTGTGATGATCTGCCTTTGAATATAATCGTTTGATCGAAATTTGACCATTTCAACTGTATTCATCCAATTTTGTTCACATATGACTCACGACCATTCAAATATACCTACATTCTTATATAAGGCGTTAGTCTTATGAAATAACTACCAAATTTATCGAGTCGAGCATCGAGTATCGAATTTGTGTCATACAAAACAAATTTACAATGTAAAACACGTTGTTTTAGCGTTTTAAAACGCCCCGTGATATTCAGTTCTTTCAAAGATATTTAATATTAGATATTTTATATTTAATAATGTGATATTTCTGTTTTTTCTACCTAATATATGGAAAATCATAAAATATACTTTCACCATTTAATATGAAGATATTAGACAACATTTTTCGAATTTACTTTTGCATTGTAACAGGTGAACTGACACGATAAAAGTTTCCAAAGCTGTAGATAACGCTACTAATGTATGGTTACGCGCAAAAATAATCAATTTTTAACCTGATAAGATTTCAACTATTTAATAAGACGTGTTCACGTATCCACCGTTCGTGATATGTAAAATAATTACGTATATAATTTGATGTTCCCGCGATGGTTGCGCAGGGCGGAGCGTTCCCGATACCGCCCTTCTGAATCGAATTACAGTCATTGCTGTATGCAGTAGATTCTATCAGGGTTGCCAGTAACGGAAGCCGTGGGAACTGACCGCTACAACAATTCATCTTTACCTTACAAAATATATAATATAATGGTTTGCGTTCTGTAATTTCTCAGTTAATTTTTTTTATTTGAAATGCTTCAAATAGTAAAGTATATTTTCATATTACTAAATATTTATAGTGTCTTTCTCTATACTGTTGAGTCATGAAAGAAGTATTTAATGAATAAAACATATGAAATCGTCATAAATATCGTTTGAACTAATAACTGACAACCCTGAATTTATACGTAGCAACCTTACTGAGTGATTACTTATAATTTGAACAAACACCGGGCATTACCACTGCGGGCATCGTACACGCCCTGATTACCATTGATTCACTATGCTATTTCACATAATTCCCATTGGCTATACAGCTTTTATGAGAACGTATCGAATCCTCTTTACCGAGTGAAGTGCAATGTGAAATTATATCATAAATTTTCTTTTGTCTCTTTCATATTGCTGATATTCGAATGAGTTGAAATGTTGGACTATCTTTCAATAACCCTCTACTTAAATTTCTACATATATGTTATCCGTTTCCATGATTATTTGGTACTCTTATGTGTGGGACATATTTTAGCGCCTTCTTTTATCAAGCGCGGACTCTTTACTTAAACGTCATCATAATAAGAAGTAGATACATAAATACTTAAAGTTTTCACATATATAATTTATTTTTTAATTTCTAACTTCATACGACGTTGAATTTTTATATTAAAATCTCATTGTTTATATAGAATAAAGTAGAAGGCGTCCCACTTGAAAAAAAAATTAAAAATATTCCATCCAAAATTCTTCTAATGTCGCGTCCAAAAAATATTCCATTTTTCAAAATTAATTGTAATGAATAAATTTTGTGATTCGGTTCAAATGATCTCAGTTTATTGTAAAGGTAATTAAGTGAGCTATATAAAGAAAAGTATAGACGTATAGTTTAAACTTCTTCTTTTATATAATAATATCGAGAGAGTACATACTATCTTGTTTGATTTTTTAATATTACAGTGTGTGTATCCGTAACAGATTAAGCTGCTAATAGGTTTTTTTTAATAGAATGTTATGTCAATGAAGCTAAAACTTTTTAAATCTATTTACTAACTGGGTTTACGCTAGAGTATCCAGAGCACCTTACATTAAATTACATTCAATGAAGTGTTAAAATTATTTTACGTCTTCTTACGAATATTATAAATATGAAAGTGTATTTGTCCTTTAATTACCTTTGAATAATTGGACAGATTCTAATAGCATTCGAGATGGAAGTTGATGCTGAAAAATGACTACAAAAAACAAATACGGTTATTAAAAAAATCACAATATTAAGTGTAAAATAAGAATAATCTGTATTTGTTATAAATAATGACGACAGTGGCTTATTGCCATATTTAAAAAAAAACATTAAAATTATTTCTTTAGAAGTGTCATATTTAGACAGCTTCTGTCAAATTAATATTCAATAGAATTACAACTTTTTTAGTATTAAAAGTTTGACAGCAGCTCAACTGGTACGGATCCTAATGTGATGTATTGTGGCTAGTCAATACGAAC
Organism: Nymphalis urticae; assembly: GCA_905147175.2. Classification (NCBI taxonomy): domain Eukaryota; kingdom Metazoa; phylum Arthropoda; class Insecta; order Lepidoptera; family Nymphalidae; genus Nymphalis; species Nymphalis urticae. The sequence continues at coordinate 3,742,848 of LR990002.1, forward strand.
TCTGAATTTTTCGAATCCAAAATATATTAAGATAAATTTAAACCGACTTTATAGCCAGTGATATTTTTTAAAAGAAATATTTTGTCTTAAGATTATGTCTACATGTCAACTTATCACACTGTAATCTAGCATCACATTTTTCTTAGATTTAAAATCAATCCAGCTGATACATTTATGTCAAATGTTAAAAAAAATTCGTCCTAAGTCAAACGGCCATCTTTAAAAATAAAACTATGTAGCAGTTGAAAAAAGTTATTTTTGTATTCTCTAATAATAATTTGTGATTAAAACTTTGTAAGTTTATTTGACATATAAAATATTAAACGTGTATTATACATAATTATTGTGAATAAATTATGAAACATTTGATTAGACTATAGAAATCATAGAACTGCAATCATTGTTAAATCAATATATCTCTACCCACAATATAAACAATTACAAAAAAAAATTATTAAAAAAATATAAGTCTTTTCTTTGAAAGGACATATTGAGAAACGTATAAGTGTCTCTTTTTAACATACTTCAGAAGAAGTTCCCCATATCTCTCAAGTTAAAAAATACAGATAATAAAATTAATAGTAAATAAAATTATAGTATACTGTGTCTAGAGGTAAAATGTAAACCGAATGACTATTTTAAACTAAAATATGCTTGCATAGTTATTTGAGAATATTAAAAAAATCGCTTTAATTAAATGTAGATTATTACATGTGTCTTAATTACTTTAATCATACTTAACATGGCCTAATGATTTGGTGTTTGAGTTGTATATACTTTTATAGATACGAAACATGTACACAAGTGTATGCGTCCAAATTTGTAAACATTTTCATGTTTAATTAAGTATTAAAATCCAGACAAAAATTTAGAATATATTTATAGAATCCGTAACCATTTCATTACTATGTAAAGCTTCTGAGCACTATAATATATTGTATATCTAAATCCCGGTAATACAAAGTGTAAACAAAAATATACACTAATTAAAACTTAAATATCGATAAATGTTGAGGATATTAATATTAACTTTAGTAAAAAAATATATTAATTACGTTTGCCCAACTTTGTTTACACTTTGTACGGTTTGTACAGCTGTGAAGCTTGTCACGGTTGATAAATTAAAAAAAAATGAGGCCTGATATATGAATATAGCATATTAGAAAACGAAATATTTAAAATTATTTCGCTATGATAAATCTAGATGCGTGTGTAGCGTGTTAACTAGACGCGCGAAAATAATGTATGTATCTCACTTTCTCCTCATTTTTATAGATTAAAAATTATAGACTCTTTCATTCTATAAATATCTATGAAATATATATAATGCAAACAAAGCTTAATGAATATGTAGAAATGTTTCTTTGAACAATTTAAATATACTTACTTAACCGCATACAACTATAATATTCTTAATAAAGTGCAATGTAATTTCTCATTTGTATAAAAACATTCTCTTACGTCAAGGTGTATAGAAATTGTATAAATTTTAAATCGTGTCCCTAGGTTTAATTGTAAATTTGAATGAATCCTAATAATTTTAAGATATTAACATTAAGTAGATAAATAGCCTTCAAGCAGTCTTTATTTATAATCATTGTCTTAAATTTAAGCCTAACTACATCTGCCCATCAAATACATCACAATCAACATAATATTCCTCATATTGATATTAAAAATATTAATTATCGTCCATTTAAATCCTTTTTTATCCCTTCTTAAAGAAATAAAATTAAATAAAATTATTCTTGTTATCAAGGTCAACATGATATTCGAGTTTTGCATGTAATTTAGATTTGATATATTTTATTAGAAGACAAAATCACTTTGATAATTCATTTTATATTTACATTTCGTCCACATTTTAGGGTGCTCAAGTCACAAAATTCCCACTAAAATGTTCTTAAACTTAAAAGTCCTTCCATTTACATAAGATATAATTCTTAGCGACATAATTATTGTATTTTCAACAGTCATTTTAACTAACAAATCTAATTATGTCTAGTATGTAAGTAACATAGGATTTTAATAACATTTCTGTTGAATGTCTGGTCCATACGATCACAAGTGGAAGACAATTCAACTCATCTTTGCGTGTACGTCATTGCGCTTGTCAAGTTGAAAACTATTTTGAGTTATTATGAGTTCCTCGTTTCTGATACGCACCGATAAGATCTGGTATACCGTCCCGAGCTTCGTTTTCCCCACCATCTACAATATGGGTACCTTCAAGTCTAGTGAATAGGCATCTTCTAGGCAAGCGCGCTCCATCTTAGCCTGTATCATCACTTTACATGAGGTGTGCTGACAGTCAAGCGCTAGCTTATATATTTAAAAAAAAATTCACTTTTCTCATGGCTTTCCTTAAATGTGCTTCGTTCTTGAAATTAGATTGTACCCTTATTACTCGGTACGACGATGCCAGAAACGTACATGTATAAATCTTCAACTCAGTATGATGAATGCTCTAAGACCTTAACTTCATACCTAAATTATAATTAAAATGTTTTTGACTACAAAACAATATGTAAATACAAAACTTGTTAAAAATCTATGTAGCATAGTTTTAACATTGTATAGTTTATCTGTCTAATATATTGATGTAGGTATTTGAAACGAAAATGTTTTACCATAAACTTCGTCTGAACTTGAGTGTAATGACGTCATAGCAAATTGGAGCATAGGTATTTACGATTGTTATAAACATTTTTTTTATACAAATGTTTTTTTATAAACTTTTCTTTTACTTATATTTAAAGCAATATTTTAAATTTCATTTATACATTATTTATTAATGTATAGATACATATATATAAATGATACCTATGTTCCTGATATTTTTATTAACATTTTGTCACATGTACAATAATATATTTTTCAACGAATAACATTAAGTTCTTTAGAAAGGATCATTGTACTGTACAAGTTTATTATTGTAAAACTCTTATTTGTTGTATTTATAGATGAAGAGGTTTGAGGATTTTATTTAATTATATGAAACTGATATTTATAAATTACTTCTTGTCAAATAAACGATTTTAACGATCGTTTTTCGTAGTTTTTTTGTTCCTTTATATAGAAAATACATCGTCAACATCTTCATCAGCCAGCGAGTCTATATGTGCCTAAGCCTATGCCCAGCAGTGGCATAGATAAACATAGATCCCCTTTCCCAAGACACATCAAGGCTCCCGTTTTCCACCATCCGCATTTAGTCGGATCCGAAAATATTTAAGTTAATGGTACCACATTATTTTAAATATCGTTCGACTAAAATAAAAATGAAATAAAATGTATTTATTTATCTGTAGTAAAATACAAATATATTCGCGAAAGAAGTAAAAGAGAAGATTATAACATGCATTTTATTTTGAAGTAGACAGAATATTCGGCTGCGAAAGACATTTTTTCAAATACGTTCGGTATACCTGTTAGACTGATAAGAACGGTAAATATTAAAAAACTCTGCAGTTTGTGGTTCGTTGGAGGTCTTTTTAAAGTTGACAAAAGATTTTCTTGCCACGGCGGCAAGTCTCAAGAGAGATTAGCCAACTGCTCAGAACATATTATGTGCACAAGTGTGTTTGCCAACACAGGTGCACTCTCATAATCCGATAGGTCTGCAACCCGAGACGATCGGAAAGAGTTCAAGCGCAGGACCAACGGCTTTACGTGCTATTCGATGCTCTAAGAGGCTGGAAGTGTGTACACTCCTTACGAGCACACTTTCAACTTCCAGACTCCGGGCTGCTCCTTCTCATCTTCGAATTCTATTTAAGAATTTAATTACTTTTTACTGGCCCGACTTGGGATTGAAACCACGACCTCGGAATCTGCAGCTTCATACCTAGCCACTTCTTTTTTTTTTTTGATGGCCGTCCTCAGCACGGATCGGAGAGGCTGCGCGATCGTATTGATATAACGCATCCGCGGCCTCTCCCATGCTGTGCTCCGCTCGTTCATACCTAGCCACTAGACCAACTAGGCAGGCGACTAAACTTAAACATTATGAATAGACTTAAGTTTGAACTGATTGATCTCATTATTGCGAGATTAAAGGCATAGACTTGGTATTAATTGATTTTTTGTTATATTTTTGTGTAGAGGTGCTTTAAACTCCCTTTTAATTATAACAATTTGCTTAAATAAAAACTATTATATATAAAGAAATAAAATTTTAAATGCATGTGCCTTTAAAATTTGCTCTTTTTTAATAATGACGTATTTTTTTACTGGCCATATATAATATACCTATTAAACGTTTATTATAAGTTTCTTATTATTCCTTTCAATGGAACGCAGAGGCAACGCAGACGAACAAGGCAGACTACGGTACTATCGTTTTTCCGAACTTGAATTCATAACGTTTATTTTACCAGATAATTAACTTCAGTAACAGTAAGGTGTCTTAGCCATTCAATACTTATGGGAAGTCCTAAAACGGACAATAACAACCAAACCTAAATATCTCTATTTCTTAGTTAAAATCAATTACGCTAGCCTGATGTCATCTTTAAAAAATGTTGCCACCTATTATATAACTTCTCAAAAATGCATTTAATTTTTAAGAGAGATTGGAACTATTCCTGCTTGGCCTTATGTAGTGTGGGTACGGGCTCGGGGAGTTTCTTCATTACCTGGCCAAATCCTCGACGGTACCCCGTCGCTAAAACGTATATTTGGATACTCTTCTTTGTCACACCTTCAAAATGTGGAATTTAATAGCACACGTGGACCACATATAACTTGGGTTCCTTCAAACGAGGTGTCATGCGGGCCGTTCATACATTCCGACTTTACCAGCCGTCGTCGCGTTTGGAGTCTACTACCAGTTACACTTACCATCAGGTGGAGTGGAGTTATTTGCCTGTCCGAATCCAGAAAAAAATACTCTGGCTGCGGCTACCGAGTAACTCGTTTTGACCTTTATAGTTATTATTTTTAACTGTTGATCTAGTTAATAGTTATGCAAGACAGATGGCGGTGGTATAGCTATAAAAACCAAATAATCTATTATAAAACATCTGATATACACAAAAACTAAATGTTTACTTTGCTTTATTCAATCAAATATATTTCGACTGCACCACATATTTAAAATATTCAAATTATTCAATGACAAATGGTTGATAGAGTATTGATCTAGGCATGATGGGCGATGGTAATTGTCCAATCATCTGGTTTTGACAATTTGACATTACATGTGACACCTGATTACCTACTTTGTCTCAAAAGTAAAAATAATTAAAGTGACAAAAATTCTCAAAATCTTTTAGCTATCACCTAACATTGTACGGAGAATTATATAAATATGGAAGAAATTACTTTACAAATTCGTGATCAAGTATTCCATGTAAAAAAATCTATTTTGTGTGAATATAGCGATTATTTTCGCGCAATGTTTAGTGGAAATTATGTAGAAAATAAACAAAAACAAATATGTATCGATGTATGTACTTTTTAATTATAAATATAAAGAAAATAAGAATACAGTAAGTAATGGTATATAATTTTTATTCCAGATGTTAGATCCCAACACAATTAATATTATTCTTCAGTACATGCAAATTGGTTTGATAGATCTTAGTAAATATCCTTTATCGACAATTAGAGAAATCTTAGTTGCAGCAACTTTCTTACAAATAACAAAGTTAATTAAGCAGATTGAATACACTTTGGACATAGGAACATGTAAATCAAATTGGATGGAGACAATGGCTATTGCTGAAATGTCGTGTTTACCAAAATTGGAGAGTCATTCTATGGCTTATGGATTATTTGCTTTTAAGTCCATGAAGCCAGAATATATTCCTACAATTCACAAACTCACTTGGTATTTATCTCATCCTTACTTAGACACACAAAGTGAATTAGAAGTTTTTAATTTTGGCCTCGACTGGATACTTCACTCTGAAACTGGAGCTGATGCACTACTCATTATTCTTGGTTGTTTAGACATGAAAAAAGTTACAACTGATGACTTGGAGGAAATAAAAAAGTGTATGAAAGAATTTGAAAACAGTTTAGCGGCTAAAGTTGTCAATTTACTTTATGATTTGTCTATTAATAAACTTGATTTATCGGAAACAGTATTAAACAAACAGAAAAGTGAATTATGTGAAAAGTTTACACAAAGAGTTTGGATTGAGACTTTAAATATTATAAAAGATAGTAAGGAACGATGTTTACAGTACACCCCAGTTATACCTTTATGGCTTCTTAAAGATGGAAAACCAGAATTACTACCACATTCCATGTATACTTATTGTCAAGGTAGAGGTTTTGAAAAGTGGTTGGAAGTTGCTGACAAAAATTTATGGGGCTGGAGTGTTGTGGCTTGGGGCTTAACAAAACTTGTAATAGTATGTGGTGAGCATGGTAGAGGCACGGGTTTATTTAATAGAGATGTAAGAGTGTATGACACACTCAAAAAAGTATGGACCAGGCACGGTGTAACCTTACCGCAGAGGAGACATGCAGGCCTAGCTGTAATCGGAGACTCTCTTTATATTGTCGGAGGTGTGGGTGGGTTTAGGTTAGTGAATAGCAAAATAATCTATAAGTTATTTTTTCTAATATGAATGATATACACTTATTAAAACATAAAATGGAATAGCATGTGTAAGTATTAACTGTTTGACTGTAGCAGAAGAATGAATATAAATAATTGCATCAGTCAAAGATGCAATCAATTTGAGCACATATTTATCTTAGGTTTTTTTTAAAAGAATACTTCTATACCTCTTACTTAAATGTTCAGTAAGGTTATGTCCTAACTTCTTCTCCCGGTAGAATGCTGAGTAACAATTGTTAGTAAGTAACTATACTAAAAATATTTTGGAGTTAGAATATGGATCCTTATCAATGGAATTTTCAAGTCATATGTTACATCATTTTATTTTATTTTAATTACAGGGTAGTGTTAGATGCAGCATTGATATATGATTTAAAACGAAGAGTACATAGAAAAATTGCATCAATGCCTGATTCTTTACAAAATCCTGCACTGTGCTCATATAACAACAAGGTATATGCTGCCGGACAGAAAAGTATATTTTGTCATGAAGATTCAGGCACCTCAAACTATTGGAGGAAAGTTGTGGACACAGAAATGAGGATGAGTTGTATCAGACCATGTAAAGAATACATTTATTGTATACAAGGTTATTTCAGTAACTTATACAGGTTCATGCCGGGTGTTGAGAAGAACTTACAATTGATTACTTATTTTTCAAGTCTTCCAGCAACCATATGCAATTTAGGTAAGAATTTAAGTTAGATTAATAAAGCATTATTTATTAATTCTGATTAACACACATAAAAATTTCTTCTTTTATTTTAGGTGAGATGCTTTATATATTTACATGGACCATTTGCGGTCAATGTGATGTTTTAACAGTTGAAGAATATAAAGGCAAGCGTACCATCGAAAAACCTAAGGTCCTGTTTACACAGTCCGACAATTGTATGAGGGTTAATGATGTAGCGGGATCTTGTTCATTAGTTATGTCAGTGCCACCATCGTATAAAGAGCATTCACAATATCATAAGCGTTACTTAGCAAGATATCCTGAACCTGCATGAATATAATAAGTACAGGAATAAATGGTTTTTAATCATTCTTGATAGTCATATTAAAATAAGTCCTTAATACATTTTTAAAGATTATTTCTCAATGTATAATGTGTAAGTTATTGAGAATTTGTGCGGAGTGTACAAAATGAAATCATATATAACACAATGAAAAGTCAATTTTTGATATCGAAACTGGAAATTTAATCCATTCCATCCAGGACTTTGACATTGAATGAGAGCGCATGGCTCTTTTGGTCAAAGTGAATCTGCAGGATTGGTCACTGTTCAAAATAAGAAAATTATAAAATAAACTGACATTGTGTAAGAATTTTTTTTACTAACTGCTATAACTACAGCCTGTGGAAATTATATCCGCATGCCATAATGTCCTTTGTATTCAATACACGCATTTAGGTTACTGGTGGCATGTGCAACGTTTTGTGTCTCGCACAGAGTGCGGTCAAGCCCAACATCATCCTGAGAATGATAGCGGGCAGACTGTCCATATGCGCACATGGGTTACATATTCCTAGCAGTATTTTAAATTTTAATTCTATATTGTATAATTTTAAATTAACATTTATAATAATAATATCATATATATGATATTCAATTTCTTGAAATAAATTATTATTTTATACCAATATGATATACAAACTAGTAGGCTTAAATTACAATCGTAAAGTATTACATTTGAATGTGGATAAAATAATTAGGCAATTGTATTTGAGCCAAGTTGTATATTGTTTATCTGTGGTCGTTATAGCTCAATGGCCTTTTCGATATCGTGTGTATGAAAATGTCATGTGTATGGGCTTTTAGTGATATTAAATGTATGCGTTGTGAGTATTTAAAGTATGAGAGAAATTGATTTAAAAATTTGAATCTTTCAATTTAACACTATATATTTGAAATATTTATTCAATTTTGAAACATTAAATGTTACGTAGTTGATGTTTGTATTATGATAAAGTACAATCATTGTTGTAGTAATATGGAATAAATTAAACAATAAGGATAATTATAGTTGTTTCAATGATTTTTTTTTGTAAGCTCCGGGATGTAGCATTTGCATATTAGGTAGTGTTTTTACGCCAATCGATTGCCATCTTTTCAATAGATCTCTATTGATTGAATGACTAAGAAACGAACCAACGGTGGGTGTGGGATGGGAAGGTTACGGAAGTGGTAAGAAAACAAAATAAGTAATAATACGCGGCTGCAACTTTTTTCATAAATAGTTGTCATCATACTAAACTGAAAAAAAAATTGTTAGCTGCATCGTGGAAGGGGTCAGTTGCTTGCATGAACTTGTTAAAAAATCTGTCAAATAAAGTTATAGTACACCGGATGAAATTTAACTAGTTGATTGTTTAAATAATTGAAAGTAAGAAAACAACAATCAGATGTGTAGGTACTGGTATTAAGGCGGTCAGCTAACGCAGAAAGATTAAAAATATTTGAGCGTTGCTACTACGTTGTTTCCTTTTAAACCTTCGATCACTTGTTTTTATAAGTGATCGAAGTTTTAAACACATATTTCGAGACTAGCTGTACCCGAATTATAACCCGCGTGTAAAGACATCACTAAGAGCAGACGTAAAATATATCAGTATATACAACATTTTTAGTTTTATTTTCGTGGGATATTCGTATATATTGATTTTCACCGCACCTAGATATATATAGATAGGGCAATATACAATTGGCCTTGAGAAAAACTGCATTCTCTTTAATATATTCCGACATGCTTGAATGTCTTTCCCTCTGGTTTATTTATCGTGACTGCAAACGATACATTTAATTGTGTCCTTCTAAAACTGATAGGTAAATCTGTGTATTTAAAAGATAAGTACTTATTATAAACTAACCGACTTAGTATTTAACAATACGCTATTCGAAATAATATCCCGGGACATTATTCACACACACAGCCATCCGATCCCAAACTAAGCAGAGCTTGTAATATGGTAACCAGACAAGTGATATACAACATATACTATTTTTTTTTTGTAAATAAATACTTATATAGAAATTTACACCCACACTCAGGACGAACAGACATGTTCATGCATACAAATGTCTGTCCTGGGTGGGAATCGAACCCACAACCTTTGGCGTGAAAGGCAAGCATCTACCAACCACGCCAACAACACAATAAGCAAAAGATATATGTCGCCGACGAAACGAAATAACTTTTGTTTAACAAACTCAACTACCCGTTGAAATATGTCAAAACTATAAAAAGTAAGTACTAAAACAGTCTATAATCTTATCTCGATATCCTTCATAAGAATTAATGTCATGTTTATAAAAACGACTTCGCAAATGTTGCATTACTTTAGAACAAATTTGATTACCATACAAAATGTTATAGTGAGCCAACTTTAAAAGATAGACATATGCTAACGCGGACTTTTTTAAAACTTTTCAAGAGGAAAAATTCCGTCATACATGATTGTTGTGTAACTTTAACCGTTTATGCAGCGCACACAACGGAAGCTCTCAAAAGGAATACATTTTTCCCCATTTTTTTAAGAATTTCATTCAGAATGACATTTCATGCTTCGTACTTTAAAATCACAGACTACCACACATTTATCCTTTACCATTACTTACGCGCGAGCGAAGCAGCAGGCAATAGCTAGTTAATTACAGTACCTATCGAAAAACAAAAGAAATGTGTATTACAAAATATATTAACAAAAACCCCAACAAACGAATACAGACACAGGTTTACCAGTTCCCTGTTACAAGCAAGCGCCGTGCGTCTCCAACATACCTGCATTCGCTGCATATAACTCAATGCTATACGCAACTGCGTGGCAGTTAGAGAACTTTACGTATGTATATATGCGTTTGTACATGCGTACGTATGGGTTTGATTCATCATAAAGATCTGAGCTCAACTTAGATTGGAATAATCTAAGTCTCTGAAACTGTCAATTTTTTAACTTTTTTTTATTCCTATAAACTTTCAATCATCATAATTTTACAGACTATCAATTATAGGTAACTAAAGCTAATTCAACTGAACAGTTATTTTATAGCATTTTTATCAAATAAATGTCCGACATGATTCTTTAGTGACATAACTTTTTTATTTATAGACCGATTAAAATAAAACAAACACTAAATTTTAAGTGAAGTTTGGCACAATAGTGGAAACCCGCACCCAAACAGTTAACACCAAACAGGTAAACTTTCTAGAATTTTATTGGTAATGTATCGATACCATATTAACTATATCGTCCCTTGTTTAACATTTTAATTCGCAATGCTAAACACAATAAATGAATATTTAATATCAGGTTAAATTAATTACATTCAAAAATTAGGTTACACTTATTTTTCTTTGCTAGAATTGTTTTTATAAAGGCCTGAAGGATGCTCATACAAAATCCATTGAATATTATTATTTTAATTTTGGCAAGCTGTATTAAGCTGATTATTCGTCATGGATACACACACGACACGACACGACACGAAACCTAAATACCACAATGCTGGGAAAATTTTGTTCCTGATTTGAATAATTCATATCTCATTTCACCTTCTCTTATTTCCATTGAAAGATATTCTAAGGCATTTAGCTTATATAACATTTTGTACCATACAAATTTCGCACACTGTTTTTTTTTACTAGAAAATAAACTTAAAATGAAATAAAATAAATTCCCAACTTACCGAGCTAAACACACAACAATTAACTTTCAATTTTCATCAAATATTCTATCTATTCAATCATAAGGTTACAGGGGAAGTAAAATAAATAAATACTTTTGTTATTCATTTACATTTATTTCGACATTCATTTACAAACATTTTAATTTGTACAATAATTTGTATATGTTGAAAAATTGTTAATATTCACGTTGCGTTATCTCTATTTTATAAGCATTTCATGCCATTTCAACGAGACAAGTTTACGATAATATAATATATCTTTGCAAGTCATAGGTATACATTTTCAAGCCATCATTTAATAATTTTCATCTAAATACGTCATACTGGAGTTAACCTATTTTAATGTTATTTACAATGAATAAAACTTAATCAGCGAAAGCAATTATTAATCTCTTATGAACATTAAGGCCACTTGTATTTAATTCATTTATTTAATTCTATTTATTTATTATAAAGCACCATATTGTAGTCATGAACATTCAATTTGTTTGATATCGGTGTGATGGCACTTGTTAACTGATCTTTAAATCTAAGAGATGTGGCAGCTTAGCTAAAATAAACTTTATCGTCTACAACATAAAAGCTCATATCAAATGAATATACTTAAAATTATTTTAATTGACATTAAAATATATTGTAAATTAAAGTGATGTAGAGAATCGAAGCTATATATTAGATCTGCGTCAAAATATATTTGGCAATGTAATCATATTGAAATGGAAGCACTAATATTAATAACTAGTTATTGAAAGTCTAAAGATAAAACATTTTTTATTTATTAAATCGATATAAAAATACCTTTATTCATGCATAGACTCCTTTTGAGATAACCTTCTTATATGTGTTAGGATAATTTATCAACTATAATAAAATTGTGCTGAAGTTGCTTTTTGTTACATCGAAATACTTAAATAGTGGTAAACTTGTCAAAAATACTATTACAAATATGGATGTCAAGTCATTCAAGGCACGCATACAAGGCTGTAATTCCCGAAAAATATATAATCTTTACAGATAATGTTACCTGTTAATAAATTAATATTTATCATATTTAATAAAATCTTACGTCCAACCACCAGTTAGTTTGTGGAACAGTTCCTCGTCGAGTGTCTGGTTGGCATCCTTTGAACGCATCGAGAGGAATATGTATCCTCCTATGAATTCATGTACGACTTTGCAATCAGCCGATTGCACTGAGAAGATAATGTTGCCCTCCTCAAATTGTACCATCATGTGTTTTATTTCCCAGTTCACGTTCCAAGCCTGAAATAAGTAGAAATATATGTTTCATTATATCTATATAATATAAAAACGGATGTTGGTACGACAACGATTGACCGATGATCATGATATTTATACTATGATTGTTTTAACTTGCCGCTAGATGGCACTGTGACACACTAACTTCTATATGGTTCAACCAATCACCATGACATGTGGTATTAATATACATACAGCCTACTCCTACCATATTAATAGTACAAATAAAAAACTTTCACATTGAATTGATGTCATATAACTGGTTGAGATCATGACACTATGATATTCATTATGGATTCGCAATAAAACGGAGTTTTTACTGTCGGGGAAATTGTTTTCGGAGTTTTGGAGATAAAATTAAAGTGGTTATAAGTAGTTAAGTGAAATAGTTTGGTATTATAAATAAAGGTATATTAATCAAGAACTGTTTGTAGTTACAACTGAACATAATAACACAAAACTATTAGCAAATCGGATGGAATAAATAAATCTAAGATTATTTACTCCTTATTCGATTGGAATAGGCTATATATATGTAGGACCACATCTACTGTATTTATTCTTTGTGTAAAATAAGCCGGGCTATTCAAATATGTGCAAGCCTCACTGAGTTTTTGTGTACTTTTATAAAATTAGTTCGATGATAAAAAAAAATGCGATAAAACTGACACTCGTTAAAACAAACATTTTGTTGTAAAGTTCCTTTGTAGCCTAGAGTGGAAAAGGTCCTTTAATAGGGAGGCCTTTGCACAGCAACGGGACATTACTAACTTTTTGATACTAACCTTCATTGTACTGAAACGCCATGTTTTGATATGGTCGCCGGTGTTGGGGTCAAGTCTCATGATACGATTGTTAGCGATGCTGATGATTTCGTCCTTGCGATGACCCATAAAACGCACTACAAACAAAGTTTGCCCGTAGTCGGGTAGATTCTGCCAAGTCTTGATGTATTGCAACTTTGCTTCCAGCAACGGTAGGTCCTTCACATTCGCATGGCTCTCCAGCACGCGTTGCGTAAACTGGGGAATATATATTTATTGATTTTATTTCATATGGCGGGCGCAACGAGTAATGTTCATTATTGTACACCAAAAATACTATACTAAATACGGGGTATATTTTATTTGTCACGTAATACTAATTAAACGTTATGTAGTGTTTAGCAGTCATCACGAAATTAACATCCGAAGATTACCTTGCTCTTTAACTTCTTAAGGAAGCGCGGTGCCAAGTAGTTCTCCGGCTGCAAGTGATCGAGGTGAGGCAGGCTGTGCTGGTTGAGCGCGGCCGCGGGCTGGGGCCGCTGCAGGGCGAGCAGCGTCTTCACCGCGGCCGCCTCGCTGGTGAAGGCCGAGTCGGCGAGCGAGCGGCCGCGGGAGCCGAGGCGACACGCCGCCACCCATTCGGCGTATTGGTCCTCCTATAAAAAAGTATATATTATATATTATAAATATCTATACTATTAAGCAAACTATATATATACTGGTAGTGGTGTATTGGCATTTGTACAAAATAATAAGATATACTATATGGCTTATTATGGAATAATAACAATAAAACCATTTACAATCAAAAAAGGAATTAATGTTGCAAGAAGAAAAACTCGTTCACATTCAATTCAAGTCAATTAAAATTATTCAATATAAGAAGCGTTACATTTATTGGTTGAAAAACATGTAACAATGATTCGGAAATAAATACTTCAAACGATACAGGAAATGATATCATTATATTTTAATTAATTATATTATTTCAAATAGTTTAGAGGCAATTCTTTTAATTCCAACGAGAGCTATCATTTAAAAAGTTCAAAAAAATAGTTCACAATTAACTTACATTTTCACATTTCAGCCACATTTCATGCATCGTGTCTTCTGCGGGTACTTCCAATTTGATGCCATATCTACCAGAAGCTGGGTGTGCATCTGGTGTTACCTGTTATAAAAACATCATGATTGACTTTAATTATACGGACTATTTTGTAAGAATTTGTACTTATGAGAACTTATGAGAGCTATTTTGTATTAAATTTATCGTGAGTTTTCCTCAACAACAATAATAATAATATCCTGAGACATTATTCACACACGGCCATCAGATCCCAAACTAAGCGGAGCTTTTACTATGGAAACCAGACAACTGATATACTACATATACTAATTTTCTTTTGTAAGCACATATATATATAGATAATTACCAATACTCAGGACAAACAGATATGTTATATCATGCACACAAATGTCTGTCCCGGGTGGGAATCGAACCCACAACCTTCGGCGTTAAAAGCAAGTATCTACCAACCACGCCAATCGGTCCGTCAAAATAAACTCTCAATGGCAGCAGCACGATGGGGCTTGGCTATCCACTACACTATGGCTTGTGCTTTGGAAAGCCGTAAAGGAGCGTAGCTGGCTGACCTAAGACGTCGGCCGTTGTGGCCACTACCAATACCAACGTGCGCGTAAGGTGCAGCGACCATACCTCCGCGCCCCTGAGCTCGACGGCGTAGGAGGGCGTGTCGCCGCGCGCGGCCGCCTCGCGCGACGCGTGGATGCGCAGCACGCCGTCGCGACACGACACCCAGCCGCGCTTGTACGCCCGCAGAGTGAAACGCTGACGTCTGTTCGATATTTTACATTGATTTAATGTTTACAAATATGATAAATCTAGGCTTTAAAGTGCAACACCTTTGCTATTAAAGGTAAAAAAAAGGTACAGATTACACAAATAAAACTGTCACTTAAATGTACCTTAGTCAAATTTTTTTATGATTTCGTCGTGGGCGTTAGTAGTTATTGCATTTTAAGAAGTACATAGTTCAGAATAATAAAAGAGTCAGTAAAATCTAACGGAATCAACATTGTAAGACTTCTATCAATATCTCTATTATACATAGTACAACAAGTTACAATGTGATTGAGCCCACATATAATATAAAGCCATATAAAGCCTCCGCTACACGCTGGACTAGTAGAAACTACCCATTACTGCTAGCCTACTTTTCTACTGCACATTCTTTTACTATCTATCATTAGTCTGACATGAAAGTAATTATTATATTGTAACATTTCATTTACGTCGAATAATAACTAAGTTTGATAACACAAAATTTCATCCAAATCAGTCAGTCGTTGTGACTACTTTAGTTAATCGGTAATCTTGATTAATAATTAAATATCGTAATCGTTAATGATTAATTCGATTACATTTTGCCCAAGTTTGGCCGCCAACACGCACGTCGGTACGTTACTTTACGCGCGCACGCGTTCACACAAAACATTAGCCCAACGTTTATTGACGGCCTAACACAATATATAATCGTGAAATTTTGTTTCGCGTAATCAACTGTTCTCTGCTCGGGGTCGTCCGTCTTATATAACATTCGGTACTGTTTTAAATCACTAGTTATTATTATCTTTATATACAATATTATATAATAGATACAATAGTCATTAAAAACACATAAATATTTACATTGATATATAAATAAAATATTATATAATTAATTTGTAAAAAGAAATTATCATTAACGGAAAAGCAGTGTCATGTTATTATTATTTTTAATTCAGGGTATCTTCAGACCAAAGAATTAATTCACGATATATTAGATAGAACTTCGAAGTTATTAAATAACAAATAATAGTTATAATTACAATAACATTAGGGAGTAAATTAAAAAACAAAACAATATTATTTACTTAAGATTAAATAAATACAAAATATTTTGAACATAACCTATCCAATGGGAGGAAGAGTAAAGACAAAATAACAAATTTACATTGAATTCGAAATTTAAAATTACAGATTCGTGAAAAAAAAAATACGTTTTAATGACGGCGTAGTTTGTATAGTAAGTCAAATATTGTTGTATTTTAAATGAAGATAATGATAAGATGTAAATCAAAAGTTTGTTTATGTTTACTCCCTCCATTGGGACGGTCTATACATGCTTAAGGAGTCAACTGGGGGTAAAAAACTAGTCTTACGAGATCATACAGTTATCGCTGTGACACTTCCTTTGCACGCCGCCGAACGGGAAATAGATAAAATAAAACAATTAAACGACATACATTATATGTAATACATAAATACTCATTTAATAATCATAATAATATATAATATTTAAATCGTTCTGAAATAATATATCAAGGCATTCACGTAACATTGTCAGAAGTCCAACTTCAATAACGTGTTCAAGTAAAAAACTAACAGCCTGTTAATGTCCCATTGCTTGTCAAACAAGGAAAAGGTTGAAGCTTATTTATTTTTCCATTAATTTCCACCACTGGGAAGATACGATCCCACATCACATATTCTATCGTTAAACATTGTTGTTTCGTTTGGAAGGGTGTACAGGCACAAGGGACATAACATATATAGTTCTCAAGGTCGTTTGACCATTGACGATGTAAAAAATGTTTCTTACCGGCCGCTGTCTATGGGCAGTGGTGACAACTTACTTTGTGGCGCCATTTGCCATTATACCTACACTTTATGGTATATTATAAAAAAAACATCTATTCATAAATGCCTTTCTTTGTTAATACCTCAAAATAACACCCTAATAGCGATACCATTCTCCGGAATTCATCAACATCTTTTTAATAAAGAACAAATCTTAGTTAAGTTCAGTAAAAATATGAAAAACTAATATAGGTCTTAAATTGAGGTTTGGTTTTACTTATTAATAAGAAAATCTTGAATATTTCCAAACTTACCTTGTAAAAACTACTTGATAAAAAAAACTTATGACAAATAAATATTTTTGACAAAATTCTCACCCTCGGTATTTCAAGTATCCAGCAAGTTCGGGCACATGAGTGATGTCGGGTCGAGCTGGCGGGCCTCCTTCCAACTGCACTTGCAGTTCACTCAACGCAGCATCAATTTCATCTTCCGGAGCAGCTGCTGCACCTGTGCCTTGGGATCCATCATTCGCATCTACTCCACCACCAGCTAGCGTTTGTAATTCGATTTGGAGCTGGAAAAATACAAATATTTAAAGGTCTTTATGTGTTTTGTGTCAATCAACATATAAGAAAGAAAGTATTATTAAGAAATTCACGAGAATGACATAAGTAGTTATATGTTTTACCTGAAGTGCAGCGAACAGTAACATTTCCTCCTCCGTGCAATGGACTTCCTGATTCAGAATTTGCCAACGAGCCTGCTGGTACAGCTGGTTGAGTCTCGATGCGTCCTGAGCCCTTGGGGTGAGATCGAAGAACGAATAAAACTTGAAGCGAAGTTGCAGAGTGTCCCATTCTCGTACATATTGCTCCATGATGGACAATGACGAATCTAACCAGCTGGAAATATATAATTACTATAGCATAACGAATATGGTAAATTTTTGGTCAAATTCGATTTTACATATAACTAACAGATTTTCAAACCAAATTTCATCAAAATCGATTAAGTGATAAAGATAACTTAAGCCTGTTTCATATTAGAATAGATCAATAACATTCTTACCCAACGTTCATTCTAGCGCGTTCTATCAAGGATTTTGGTGTGAGAAGTGACTCCTTCGATTGGCTATCTGGTTCTAGGGGAGAATCGGCCAAGGACAGTTCCGCGAGAGAATCTAAAGCATCCAGAGATGCCGCTCGTGGCGGGGTTCCGCAATAACCTCCATCGCTGGAGCCATCACTCTGTGTACTATAGATGTGGCCACCATAGCGACGCAGTGTCCCATTCTGATAAAGGTTAACAAATTTGTATCATTATGAGATATTTCATAGAACTTTAAGAAAATAATTATAAAATATCAGCTGGTTTTTACCTGCTGTGAAGCTACGGGTGTAGCGGATAGCGATCTAGGAGGCGGTGGAGTAGCAGGACACGCCAGGGATCTATCCAAACTATTTGAAGAACCTCTCGTGGCTGCAATGAATGTATTCGTGTCTGGAGCTTGTACCGATTTTAGCTTCTTAGCCTCTTTTAAATTCTGGTAGTTCTGCTTTAAATGCGACTGCTCCAGAGGATAACAGAGCGATAGTTCTTCTGGATGCCGTATACCTATAAAACAGAAAACGTAATTATTTGTTTTGATAGTAACATTACATGTTTAGAATAATTGAATTGTAATCAAATTTATTTAATTTGTTATTAATTGTTAATAATTAAATTTTAACTAAACTAGACATATTTTTTTTCTTAATGCTTTATTTATTGTATTTTAAAAGATTTTTATTCGTGTGTGCTTTTTTGCTCTTTTAACGTATTGTCTATTATTGGAAACTTTGTTTTTTGTATTTCCGTATTTATTTGTTGTATTCATGTAATTTATTGTGCTATTATACTGTTTTTTCCTGAAATATAAATAAATAGTGTTTTTTGTGTAACCTTACCAAGACTTTTGCAGAGTTGCATTACAGCACTGAACGTGTCGATGGAGAAGTCAATTTTACAGTCGATATATCTCAAGTCCGGGAGCTGTATCCTCAGAGGCTTGTGCATCGGCGTGAAGTGGAGCGCGGCGTCTGCGTGGACCCCGTACTGGTCCAGCGTGTGCTTCGGTCTGGATAGCCATTTGTTGCGTGTCGGCCACCATAGTGCATGATCCGACCAGTCCTTTTTAAAATCTGAAATGATCATGTTCAGAATTTAAGAATGTAATTCAATACTATACAAACGTATTTACTATTTGTAAATTTTATTTGAAAGTCAAGAGTACATAACAGACGTTAGGCTGACAGAAATATATACAATATAAAGATTGATCGTGTAACTGTTCGAACAGTATGACGTTAAAAAATGTACAAAACTTCATCATCCGGTCTTAGCATCACAGCTTGTCGGTAACAAAAAAAAAACAACATGAAGCGACCAGTAACTATGGTAGCTTCGTGACGTCATTTGCATTTCTCACGATTTGGCGAAGAGCTAACATTAGATTCGATATTTATTGAATTTTATATAGCATCGGTAAATATTAAACGTTTCGGAGATTATTAAACGGTTAGCTAAGTGTTCTTTTTTTAAACCGAACGATTGTATACTTATATATTGAAATTTTATCTCTCGAATAACAAAGAAAAAAAGAAGTAGAGTTCAAAATATACTGGTTGTCATTTCTGGTGAACTCGGTCTTGTTTCATTATTTTTTATGAGTCAGTTGAAGTTGGACTTTCGTCAGAGTACAGTTATTTACAAACTCGATATATTTAAGATATACGACTGAAGCATTGTAAGCTCTGATGACTTATTGCTAGCTACTATTCAAATAACAATTGCCAATTTAAAAAGAACTAAGAAGCGAAATATAAAATATTATAATATAAAATGTAACAGTCTGAACTATATAGAGAGAGAGTAATGCGAAATTGAAGTCTGGGTAATTCATTAAAAATTATTTTTTTTAGAGAGACTAGAAGAAAACAATATAATATTACAAAGATCTAATTTTACTAATATCTATCAATATGGCAATATTTTAATTGTATCTTTCGTTGTATGTACATATTATATATAATTTTTCAAATATATAATGCGTTATCTCCTTAGTAATGATCTAAATTAAATCAGATACAACGATGTGTCATTCATTTCATTAGATTATATACGGTACCAAGTGACATGAGTCATGAGCGCATTGAACTAAAATCTTTACGTTCAAGCGTATTAAGTTCAACGTAAAATATTAAATTGATTCTTATTTATTGTCCCCTCTACAATCAAAGATTAAGTACGTATCACTTACTTTGAAAGAATATAAATTTCGTCTTGTTATAACACGTTAACAGTTTACGAGCACCTTTCGTATAAATGTAGCAAAAACCAAACGGCTCTGGCTATAAGGGCGCATTTTCATTGGTCGATAAGGCCCGCATTCGGGGTGCGGGAGATTTCTGTAACGCATGCCATAGGGCCCGCAAAGAGTTTATCGTTTTCACTGGTCGTCAGAGCCCGCATACGGGGTGCGGGTGACTTCTAAATATTTAATGATTTATTATTTTTATATTTCATTATATCACCCGCACACGTTTAATCGACCGAGTTATCGACCAGTGGATTTCATTGGTTGTTAGCTCGCATGCGGGTACTCCCCGCAATCGGGCTAACTACCGACTTATCGACCAATGAAAATGCGCCCTAAGGCTGTTAGTGTTTAGGAATTGATTCAATTTTATTAGTAGAGTATAACGCAGTGGCATATTTGACCTATGACCAGGGGATACGTGTCGGAGCCGTCAGGTCTTGTAGGGGAAGCAGCCTTGTTTATTTGACTTTTCAAAAATGCTCGTGCATCATTACACAACTGCTCTAAAACTCATTATTTACTACCTACTCTAAATTAACCATAAATAATAATAATCATATGATACCCGAAGCGGCAAATCTTAAAATACGCTTCTGGTATATCGCAATGTTTAACATACTATATGCATCAAAGATAAACAAAGACAGGAGCCAGACTTGTTTTTTTTTCGTTACGACCAAATGTCAAGAGATAACGTAAATATGACACGAGCACTTAAAATTTGAACTTTAAACTTGTCATCACTCACTAAAACTAGTATATCACCGTCGTATTTTAACAGCGCCGCTTTACAGTTACTCGTAAAATGCCATAGCTGTATGGAATTCACTAAAATAATGTTATCTGTTATTCGGAGCGGCACTTGGCACTTTCATCAACCACAGATTAATAAAATAAAATGATGCAAAATTAAAGAGTTTGATGAACAATTAAACTATATTTGTTTCTTTTTTTTATAATAAGTATTTGGCATTTATGTTAATTATAACAAAACTATTTTATCTGTGTATATAAATAAAGAAAATTAAAATGTCTATCTGCGATTACAAAGTACGCTTGTTGCAAGTTCTCAAAAGCAAAACAACAATTATAATTTTTGTCGGTCTGTTTGTTCGGGATAATTTACAAAACGGGTAATGTAAATACGGACACTTACATATGTTAATAATTACATTATTACAGGGTATATTCCCAAGTACCGTTATGTCTTTATTTCGGGAAAATCGTAACAGAGTTATTAAGTAGTTAATTCTAAAAACTGTAAACTATTATCAGAATAAGTTAAAAAGCGTTGTTTTGCCTCCAATAATATTGTAAGGGTGTAGGATATATAATTATTCCTCGTTATAAAACGAATTTAACGCGGGAAAACGGCGTGGCACAGCTATTAATAAACATAAGGTTAAATGAAAACAAATTTGACACAGATTATAAAGTTTTAACGTTTATTAATAACGTTATAATGTATTTCTTAGAACCGGCCGTTCAAAACTTGACCTCCACTATGAGTAAAACGAACCATGACTAAGAGTGACCAGTGTAAAAATATGGTGAATTTGTTGAATATTGTTAAGGTCAAACGGAGTAAGGACAAACCGACAATGCTTTTATTTTATCTTACTTTTAAACTAAATTATTTTTTTATAGAATAGGAAGGCGGACGAGCATATGGGCCACCTGATGTAAGTGGTCACCAAACGCTCTTAGACATTGGCATTGTAAGAAAGATTAACCATCGCTTACATCACCAATGCGCCACCAACCTTGGGAACTAAGATGTTATGTCCCTTGTGCCTGTAATTACACTGGCTCACTCACCCTTCAAACCGGAACACAACAATACCGAGTACTGCTATTTTGCGGTAGAATATCTGATGAGTGGGTGGTACCTACGCAGACGAGCTTGCACAAAGTTCTACCACCAGTAATATATATATAATAAAAAATACATAGTAACAGTAATATCACGATGTTACAAATTTAGTTTAGTTTAATTAACGATAAAATAGCGTTATTATAAGGCTGTTTACTACAACGTATTCCATTTTTTTCTGAGACGATAAGTGCAGATCATACCGTTGCACCCATGTTTGTATCACGATTGAGCCTTCTATGTCAATAATACTTGGTATCCGCATCCTTATTTCGATTCGTAATCCTTCCTGTTCCGTTCCGTTCCGCACGTTAGCATTTTTCATTTATTTGTATAATATTCCCTACACTCACGACTCACTATCTGAAATTCGCCACTAACGCACGTTATTCTTAATTAATCATTATTAAATATAGTTCATATATATATTAAGCCGAGATGGCCCAGTGGTAAGAACGCGTGAATCTTAACCGATGATCGTAGATTCAAACCCGGGCAAGCACAACTGAATTTTCATGTGCTTAATTTGGGATAATAATTCATCTCTTACTTTACTTTGAAGGAAAACATCGTGAGGAAACCTGCATGTGTCTAATTTCACTGAAATTCTGCCACATGTGTATTCCACCAACCCGCACTGGAGCAATGTGGTGGAATAAGCTCCAAACCTTCTCCTCAAAAAAAGGAGAGGAGGCCTTTTGCCCAGCAGTGGGACATTCACAGGCTGTTACGGTTACGGTACATATATATCGGAGTACTTGTTTTAACACACTTACAACAACGAACATTAGGCAAATTGGAGACCCCGACGTGATAACATTAGGCAAAAGCTTTTATTTAAACACCCCCATTAGTCTCGTTCACATTCCACGCCGCGCCATTAAAAAGTTATAGATTTTCATCTGTCACGCTGATAATTTCTTTCAGGTCAATATTAACAGATTTGTTGCTATGTATAAATAATGTGTACTCGTAAATGTTTTCTTTTTTTAAATGTTACTTTCCTTTTTTCAATATTATTTGTTTAATTAACCATATAATAATGTCTTCGTTTATTATTTCACCTAGGTCTGTTTTTCTATTTTTATGTTAAATATTATTACAATTTTAATGTTTGAATTTAAATATTATACCGATAAGATTTGTTTTCCTTTGATAAATATTGTTGCTAGAAACTTTTTGTTAAACTATAAATATTGTATATACCTTCAAAGGCAAATTACACTGTACATTAAGATAAAATTTATCTCACCAGAAGTGTTTAGTGATTAGTCGATGACGTGTCTTACTTTAAATTAATAAATAAGATTTGGAAGTTCTGTCAAATTTACTTTACAACTAACAATATTTAACTCCGTGCATAGGAACGCACATATAACCGTTGGTCCTGCGCTGCCGGATAAATAGAATCACGAATATTCGAGAATAGAGAGTGCATCTTTGATTGTTAAGAAACTCGTGTACAATAATATCTCCTGCACAGTTGACAAGTCTGTTGAATAGACGGACAGTGGTCGATCCAAATAATTTAAACGCTATTATCACTTGTATAGTGCAAATTCTATCCTTAAACGTTCATTTCTATATAAAGGTATAATAAAACAATGTATGGTGATGTTTGTGGTCATTGTGGTCAAATGTACTTAGACAAATTCATCGTAATGCCATTAGGCATTGAAGATACGTCATTTTACATTCCTGAAACCTCATTAAAACGTCTATAATGACGCAAGAAGAGATAATAAAATATTAACTACATATTAACATATTAAATAATAATATATTAACTACTCAAACATAAATCAGTCAATGTAAAAACACACACAAACACATTTTGCAATTATAATGGTATAGTAAATATTCGAACAATTTTATTTATATAGCGCTAATCAGCGATAAGAATAACCGATAAGCCAAAGACGAAGAGGTTACTACATAAGTCCTTGAGATACGCATCGAAATATTTTAATTAGTACTTACATAATTGAAATCGCTGTTCGCTTAAGATTAATTAATTATTCCAACAGTACTTTAGCTGTACCTTAAATGGTGGCGATGTCAATATCGAGGTGCAAACGAGCCTCAAGTATTTAAGAAGCACATCGCAATCTTACGACACTAAACATAAAGATTATTTTGCAACATAATCATCTCGTTAAATACAGACAACCATATTCGATTCTTTATGCATATGATCTTAAAATAGACGCTTAGCAACTCTGAACTGTTAACGACTGATTTCCAAGAATGTCTCCGATCTATCGGAATTGATATGAGCTCTTTTTATTTTGATAATGCACCGTTAACTAACCATCGTATTTTTTATAAAGAAAAATATAGTACTATGTAATACGTACGATCGAATGCTGATTTTTCATGCGTTGTCCTTTTTCCCAAAGGTTGAAAGGTCGTAACATTTTTCTGGTATTGATTGTGCACCATAAATTGTATTTGTAATTGTAGTGTAACATATGCGTTACGAAATCATATTTATCTTACAATGTAATGTCAATAGTAATTGCGGTCACGAAACTAACGAAGTACCTAATACGTTACAGAACATCAGCTTGTTTCGACACAAACCGTAGCTGCAAACAAATTTCTTTATGATGGCATTGTTTCGTAATTCACCACTAATTATTTATTTTGGGAAACATACAGCATAATCTAATACAAAAACATTTGGTAAAAATAAGTTTCACATAAGCCAACAATGTTATATAGATATACTCGAGTTTATCGACGGGTATGTAGGACGAGACGGCTTATTTCTGTAGCTTCCTGGACTGGCGTCTCGGCGGAATATTTCAATGATACCGTCTGAACTATCAAAGAATATATAATGATTTATATGGAACCTAATGACATATCAACGCAAAACAGTAGGAAGTTTCACAACTATAAACACAAGTTCTCGTTAATGATTGACACAATCTATATTGGCTAACGTTCAATTTATTACACATGAAATATAGTTACTGGTTTGAAGTTAATAGAATATATATAAAACAAATAAAGATTTTATATTCAGCGTCATAAGACAAAAAATATTTTGTATTTAAAAAAATAATGATCGAAGTTATTTTGCCAAGATGTGATAGATTAAAAATTGTAATTAGTTTTTTTCATAATTATAAATTTTCTGGTGAAAAAGATTATTTTTTGGATTAGATTGTTTTCTCGAAGTTTATTCATTTATCGTACATGTTAAATAACTACCTGACAGTGTAAAAAAGTATTTATCAATTACCTAATCGAATAATATTTATTTTGTCGTAAATAGATATGTAAATGTTTATATATATATATATATATATATATATATATATATATATAAACATATTATATATATATATATATATATATAATAAATTGTAAGTTTCGTATATTCCTAATTCCAATCGCAATGCTAGTAAAAACACTTACTACAGTTAGTTAAATTATGTAATAAAATATATAGCATATTTAATAACAAAATAACAATTGCTTTAACCAAAAGATTAAAGGGATTTGGTATTCATTCAGGTACGAACTGTTCACTGCAAGTTGAAAATGTAATACAAAAATTATCAATTTCTTACATTGCCCACATTTCCATCCTATAGAACCTTTGCTAACGATAAGAAATAAAAATACACACTGACCTATTTTAAGGCTGAAGGTAATGTAACGGATGCTAAAGCCACGAACTAGTCCGGTCGTAATGTCACGGTTTGCACTTTACAGAATAAATATCTACTAAAATGTTACTACGCAAACGATTATACACTAAAGTCGAAAGTAGCTTCACTTACACGAACATGTATGCACGGTAAATATAAAACAGGCAAAGTAATTAAAACGAGTCGTTATCTGTTGAAGTGAATAAATCTCTAAGTGACTTTTAAAACAAACAGAAGGAAAACAAGCGTAGGCGTTCATCGTTTTTGTTTGGATTCGAAAGATTTACTTTACACCAACCGATATATACTGAAATTCTGCCACATGTGTATTCCACCAACCCGCATTGGAGCAGCGTGGTGGAATAAGCTCCAAACCTTCTCCTCAAAAAGAGGAGAGGAGGCCTTTAGCCCAGCAGTGGGACATTCACAGGTTGTTACGGAACCGATATAAGAATGGGACATCTAAATACGTATACTTACTAAAGGTACTTAACACGTCCGTTCTATTGGTTATGGCATTGGATTTGGAACTGTCTACCCTCGAAGCTTAGTGTTCAAAACACAGAAAAAATTAAAAACAAATTCGTCTGAATTCAAACTCCAATTTTATTAATTTACATACCGTAAAAGCGTGTTAAAATTACGTTAGCTACGCGAACCCATAAAATATCTTCGCAGCACACCTTTTTATGCTTGGCGTTTCGTTGTACTACACAGCACGCACCGTCTTCGGATTACATTATGGATTATAAACAACTGATATGCATGATATTTCAAACAGCACCGTCAATTTAAACTTTATGACGTTGGAATAAGGTATAAGGTATCGAAAGATTTTCATAAATCTAAGAATACATCCGCTGTCAACAACTGCTGACCGCTAATGCTGGTTAATGGAACTTCTCATATATTAACTTGATACATATTGAAAACATTTTAATATACATTTTTTTTAATCTTACTAAATAAGTAACATAAAATACATTTATGATACATTCATATCGTACAAGTACAATTGAGGCCTCGATTATATATTTGTACTTTTAAACTGTCTCCTGGTTCAATTTCTGCCATGCTAGGTTATATCATCTTGTGTAGGAGATTTTAACACTTTAAAATTTCCGTTTCTATTCCCGATGTCTAATAATACGATGCGAGAGCACTCCACGACACGACCCGAGCGGGAAGAGGTACTGGACCAGGCGTGTTATCCGAGACACGGGAATGTAACAGTATTAACTTCCTAACTTCGAGCTGATTAGTCTCATTGTGTTTTGATCAATAGGACCATCTTAATAAGCTAACCAGTCACTAGTCAGGTAGGTAGGCAATATATATAAAATTATTAATATTGTATTATTATATATTTAAATATATTTTTGTGAAATGTGTAAAACGAATTGGCTAAAAATATACTCTTTTTAATATAAATATAATGCTGTTATCACCACTCTTAGAACATCAACCGTTATATCGATAAGTCACGATTACATCTGTAATAGAAAAAAAGAAAAAAATATATTGTGGACTGATTTCACTAACTTTCTCTAAGCCAGTAATTATTTTTTTTAACAAATACTATTGGAGAAAGTGAGAGTTCACGACATAGATACCATGCTGATAAGATACGTGACAAAGTACGTTAAAACAAAAGAAAATTTTAAAATGAATTTTGAAAATGTTGAAGTATTTGTGTTATTATCACCGTTTTTCACAAACAAATCATTGTGGCTATAGTAACAACAGCGTAGAATTCCAAACAGTTGCCCTTATATGAAGAGAAGTATTGGTGACATAAGCGTTTAGTGGGCGAACGATCAACACCCACGGCTTCCGTCGTGGAGGCAGCCGACCACCTGATAGGGAACTTACAAAACGTTTACCACTCTTAATGTTAAGTTCTATAAAATTCATTTTTTGGATTTAATTACTTCTTTAATTGTATAATTGAACGACCACAGATTAGAAATGACATTTCTATATTGAGTATTCAAAATAAGTTTAAAACCATCTAAACATCTAACATTCGTTACTCATTATGCATGAGATTTTCAATTCAATAAAAAAAAAAAACACGAGATAATTTCAAAAAGTAAATTTAAGTAAGATAGTGAAATAAGATTTATCGAGTAATATTATAAATAATATAAAAATATCTCTCTCAAACACCTAACATTAATTGCGTCTATCATGGTAACATTTTATCGTTATGCATTAAGTGTATCATATAAACATTCGCATTACTCATTGTTTCATTTAGATAAGGTGACCTTTAGCCGGCCTCGACTATCATCTATAACGTCGTCAATGCAACGCCAGGATGAACGATTTGTATCGCCTTATATGGTTATATCAATAATTACATTGCTTTAGTTGGAGCATGACGTAATACCAATAACAACTCGTAATATCCAGCAACGATGCGGATAAAAAAATATATTTCTACACATAGAAATAATCAAATACATAAATGAATACCAATTATATAAGTTTATAGTCCCAACTAAAAGTTTATCGTCTTTGAGATGATGCTATTTGCATACCACCCGCCTGCGACTTTAAAGATCAAAGACAAAATTCAGGACATTTGAGAATATCATTAGGAGTATACAAAGCCACACTAAATTGTGAATATAGGTTGCGTTTCATCATTGGGCATTTGTTATTTTCGAGACGAGAATGTGGGTTGACGCCTTAGGATTCAGTTTAATATGTAGGCGTTCGTTAATGTTGTTAAGTTAATATTAACAAGAAAATTAACAGCATTATATTTCTCAATGAGCAAGATACTAAAGAAGAAATATTGTTAGTCGAATTCGGATTCATTTATTCATTGTAAAAGCAGTTACTCATTTTTTGATAGTCACAGTAAAAACTACCACCGGTTTGAAAATGAAAATACCCTGACCTGAGAACAAGAAACTAAGCGAATATTTTTATTTTTTGTAACTGTTTACAATTTAAAATATTACAAATCGTAAACGGCAATCATTTCATTTCCAAGGTGTGCTCTATCAACCATGAACTCGCTCATTTTATAAAAACCTTTTGCAGACAAAATTGATTTAATTTATTTGTTTAAATTAAGCAAAGCTTATTTATAACCTTTCTGGGATCGTGTTGTAAAACGGTATTCATTGTTCTACATAAGAGTCACTGGCTCTTGTCGAGTAACAAGGGTAATAAGTTTGTGTTTAGCCCTTAAACCGATGTTATAAGTACATATTGATGACAATGATCAAATCATTGATATCCCTTAGATACAAACGACATAAAGTAAGTATGTTGAATGAAATGCCTGGAAATCATTTAGTTCTCCATAATCTCAAATAAGAATTACCATGAATAACAAAAAACATGGCATTCGATCAAGTAAAAATTAATGCCTTCTGTTATGTATATGTATAGGTTGGCATTATATCTCATCTCATAGAATTTTATGAGAGTGTAACTATATACTATATAAGTAAGATATTCACAATAATTGCATATTTTAACGCTTTCGAATAACTATACAAATTTAAATAAAAACAACGATATTTTGTTAGTTTGAAATTTTACGATAAAAAAAAGAAAACAAACCTAAGAGAAAAAAATAAAAAGTGATTAACGTGACTTTGTTACGTAATACTTTATTACGAGTCATTACACAATGGAACACGTGGACGTGTGCTGAGAATAAAATAATATATTCCATTTGCCACTAATAACAGGAAACCGTCAGAAATAACTGGACGAGTGACATTAAACAAAAACCCGTGCTTTTCATGCGTGAACTTAATTACCAGACCAGATACATAAAGAAGATTGTATTTTAATACTTTTTACAGTTACAATAGCAAAATATAAAAGGGTTACGCAGCAAATAAAACGCCCACAAGAATTTAATAAAAAGGTCGCCCTTAAATGACCAGTCATTGAATTCATTCATTAAGATGATACAGATGGTTATAGTAATTCAAAACCATATTAAAAGGCTTGAATAATTAACTAATTGAGTAGAGGTTTGATTTAGAACGTTTGTATCACATTTTATAATAATATTAGCATTGGAGATTCACAGATTACAATTCAAGAAGTCAAGTAGAGTAAATATAAATCTTACTTTTTATTGAATAGAAGAAACGATAGAATATTTATATGTATTTACTTATGTAATCCCACAGGCAGTGAATCTGAATATTCTGGATTTGGAATGGAGCTTACCTTTACCTGAAACAACGAAAAACAAATTAGTAAAAAATACATAAATGTTTAAACGTTCGAATATAAGAGGTATTAACAGTAAAACTAATACACGGAAAACTTAAAAGGCCTTTTAAGTATATATTTAAATTAAATGTATAATAGTTAAGTTTCTTTTTAAGTGAACAATGTAATATTATTTGAGAAATAAAGTATCTTAAAAAAATGGTAACGTGACATGGCCACGATCAAATGCAACATTAGTACTACGTGCGCCTACTCCTGTAAATTTGGTGGGCGAGTGAAAGTAGTCTAGAGATAAAACAGATAACATCATTCTAAATAATAGAACGATATGAATATTTGGCATTGGCATTGTAAGCGATGGTTAACATATCTTACAGTGCCAATGTCTAAGGGCGTTTGGTGAGCACTTACCATCAGGTAAGGTATATGCTCGTCCGCCTTCTTGTTTTATAAAAAAAAAAATGAATCGAATGTGACGTCGTCACGTCGAAGGATAGGAGAGGATTTACAATAAGTAATATTTATTTGTTAGACACTTATAAAATGCCTTTGTAATTATAATGATCGTTAATTTCAAATCACAAATGAGTCGTTATATCATTTAATTATTACGATTATTATTTCATAGCCAATTAATGTAATTGTAAACACCATAAATATTGAACAGGAATTTATCCTGTACCTACATGTTTTTCTTTTAAAATGTATGTATTTTGATTTACGTACAAGGTTTTTACTGAGGAAAACCCCTGAATTTATCATCTATTGCATTCGCAACAAATCAAAATGTTAATATTGTGTTAATATTTTAAAACAATATACAGAATAAGTTTATCAACTTTAAAATATCTGTTTGCAAATTTACGTAGCAGTCATATCATGGCCAATTAATGTCAAGCGGAATGACTAAAACTTCAAACGGGAGTTAAATATTGGCTTAGTAACCGTTTTCACGAGACTACTAATTAGACAGTCTATGGAATGCAACAATTAACAATTGTGGAGCAATTATCAATTGAGGCGAGATATTCTGAAGCCACCTATTAGCGTGTTACGGTTAAACATGCATACTCCTCGAAACCTCAAAACTGTTTTCAATGAAATTCTACATAATATTTTTTACCTAAGGATTCCTTATCAGAATCGAGTTCAATGTACTCTAATGATAAGATCATTTCATTTCATCACAGCAGTATTTAATGGAGGACATGTAACAAAAATCTCGGTTACGCAAACATTTAACCGATAAAAAGATTAGAAAAAGTAGCTCAGAGAAATATTTCTGCGCTGATAAATCTTATCACAATTTTTCTCACATATTGCCAAAATATTTACTATGTCAATTTTTGATGCACGATATGGTGGGAAATGCAATTGACTGAGTGCATAACAAAGCTAAATATAGGTAGGTACTCTTCGAGCGAGTAAGTATCAATATTAAAGTATGTAGGAGTAACGACTGCCATCATTCACTTAGCACATTCGCAGATCGCCATCTTGGCCAATCAAGTCGTTAACCTATGACTGACACTCGTAACAAAAGTTCCCTATTGCTAAGTCTATGTGCAAAGAACAAAGACACCAGTCATGAAGTACTTCGATAATTTAGACATTTATCACCATGCGAAAATGAGAAAGCTTGTAAAATTACAAATACGATTTTCGTTGTCTTTAATTTTACAATCATTAGCTTCATGTTTCACGTTAGAAGATTTACATTTCACATCATAACATACGGCATGACGTCATAAAAAATTGTGAACACCATCTGGTATAACAGTTACTGTTGTAATTGTATGGGATTCAGTTCTATTTATATTTCCATCCGTTATGAATTGAAATTCTCAGGACTAGACGAAAGATTAAGCATGACATGATGAGTTAAGACTTTAGTGGTACTATATTTTGACGTTACAATGTATTGAAAACTGCATAGCGGATGTTAAATTATAATGTTACAAGTGTCACTTTCTTAATGCTCAGCCATTAACACGTAAGATATATTGAACCAGCTTTCTCTGTCTCAAAAAGGGAGTTCGATTCAGTTATATAAATTATAGATCCAGTATATAAAGTATTGGCGTCACTGTTAATTTAATAATATACATGATTTTGTAAT
The DNA here is from genome assembly GCA_905147175.2 of Nymphalis urticae. Taxonomy (NCBI): domain Eukaryota; kingdom Metazoa; phylum Arthropoda; class Insecta; order Lepidoptera; family Nymphalidae; genus Nymphalis; species Nymphalis urticae. The sequence continues at coordinate 3,775,004 of LR990002.1, forward strand.
GCGTCAATAGAAATGACGTAGACTATTAACAAAATTTACCTAGGTTTAAAAACTTAATAGAATTCAGTGACGATTGACGATAGATATTTTTCTTCGAAATGCGCTCGCCGTTCAGAGGAGCGAGTTTTATACCAAAGCAGCATATCTTCTTCTTAAGCGGAGTTTATTACGTCATCATTTTTATGATGATACATTTTGCTGTTAATTCACATGACGCGGAGAGTAAAGGTTACAGAACACAGACATGAGCCAAAACGAGGTTCACAATGGACCATGACCGACTTTTATATTTATTGAGGCAAATCAAGTGGACGACGACTCTGTTAAGAAAACTACGAGAACGATAAAACGTGTATTACAAGCACTCGTAGTTTTAACGGCCATATAAATAATAAAATCTTACTAATATCTTTGGGAAATGAATATTGGAAATATAACTAAATCATGCCATGGATAAAAAAATTAAACGTGTTCATGACGAGGTCATACCAATGGTCATACCATTATACACCAAAAATAATGCTCTTTGAAGAATTTTTGTTTTTTTTTTGCTATGTATATTTACAATACAAAACCGTATGTATATGATTTTAAGACTTTTCTTAAACAAATATCTATGTAATGTTATAACGTAACTTTTAAGTGCTTTAAAAATAGATACGAAATAGTTTCATCAATGTTACGTAACTATAAGGCTTGTCACGTCGATTTGATAATTTAAAACTATACCTTCAACTAAATTAAGCACGATTTGTTTCACCTATAAAGTAAAATGCGCCTCTTTACCATCACAATCGAAATCTTCTGTTATCCGATCACAATTCTTTTCGGGTTGGTCAATTTCTCGTGAAGTCATTTGACCATAAAAAAATCCATATTCAAGATTTATAGCTCGTTTGGAATGTTAGATTTTGTTACGGTTTTTGGAACGCGTATGTAACAATGGCTCCCAAAAACGAGAGGTGTGGGTGTTCTGACAAACTATCCGTTTCCCATGGCCTTTGTGGTTAAACTATGACTGATGGATTGCATCCGTTTTAGCTGAAAGCCTTTTACTAAATTGGCTTTCATGAATCGCAACTCTTTCGAAACTGTATATATATTCTAATTTTACGCATGATCTTATCAAATAATGGCAAGTTTTAGCATTTATTTTGTGTACAATTATATAAAATATTATTTAACAAAAAAAATATGAATCTATATATTGCAATGTCTTGCTTTAGAACTGTACAGTCTTTTGATTAAAATCTGAGCGTTCCAAATGACGAATACTACAAATCGGCGCCATATTTACGCGGGCGCCATCAATGTGCGGGTGCGGTGCGCGTGCGCAGGGCGGATACGCACATTATAAATAGCAAGTTGTCTATTTTCGTCGGGACACAGCGCCGAGAGGAGGCCATGTGCCACCAGAGACGTCTGGGTTCCTATTTGTTAAAATTAATTGAATTGCTAGTCCAATGAGTCACATGTTCTAGTACTAGTAAAATAAATAAGGTATACATTAAATAACTTTACTTAATAAAATTAAAGGCAACCTTTAATTTGTAGATAATTAACAATATATGTTTAGTTTATTTTTCCCGAATCAAGAGAACATGAGATTATAAGCTAATAAGCTTTTGTCAATAACTTTATTTTTTCTTTAATCTTTGTTTGTTGTTAGTAAATTATAATACAAACACTCACCATTCCATTCTCGTGATACAAGTTAGGTCAGGGGCTAATGCTTGTGTATACAAATATTTATCTCTCCACTTACCACCGTCCAGAGCATTCCGCGTGGGAACTTACACTTATCATTTGTGATTAATCCCAATTTATCTGTATGTATACTATGATTCTTATTTCAAAAAGCACAAAGGCGATAGTTATATAAAAAGCTTGGCTTAGTAATGCAATTTGCAGATACGTGTATATCCATGGGAAGGTGTGGATCAGGTTGGCATTCTTATAATTGGAATATCTAGATAGCAATAGATAGCATAGATATATTACAATTTTTGTAAATACATACTTTATTTGTAACATATAAGATGAAATATATTACATTTATAAAAACAATACAAACAATTTCTATAAAAATTAAAATTCAAGTTAACAATATTTGGTACATCAAGTTACCTACATCAAACGTTTCAATTAAAACTATTAAACTACACGATCAATTTTGATATTTTTTCAATTTAATACGCAACTATCATTAATACTTTGTCGTGGTTTAAGACATGCGGGTGGTCACGTAATGGGTTTAAACTCGATTTTAATTTCATGGATTCATCTCGATCATCGTAAGAATGACTTGCATATAATCACATGTATACTACGGTTTAATAAATGCGGTTTTATTTTATATTTTGTTGTAATTCTGCAATATAACGTACATAAATGGAGCGAAGAATTACCCAAAGTTAGCCATTCGTAATTTAACGCTGAATGTACACTTGTTGATCATTTATTTGATACTGAAACGGGAGCCAGTTTTAAATAACATGACGTGTATGCCAGGAGCAAAGTGTTCGAATATTTTCAGTACATTGACCTGCCTCACAACGACGCCCCTTACTCGAGACGGCTTCTTTGCGGATTACGACAAAACCGGATTTTATGGCTAAATTCGGAACAAAGGTAACTATTTAAGGACATTACTCGATGCTAGAAGAGATACATTAAAATTACATATATATCAAATTTGAATACAACAACCAATACTAAGATTATTTATATTCATTATGTAATAAATTGCGACAACAAACAACGTACCTATTCACATCACCGATGATAATTTAATATTATTTCCTTGGCATTTTGCACAAAACATGCATGTCCGAACACATGCGCTTTGTTAAATAAACGAAATCGACGAATGAAACGTCATCGATCAATTTAAACTGTGTGAAGATATTTTATTTGAGAACGTTAAAGAAGTTACAAATGTATGTATAAATATAGGAAAGAGAATCTACCCTCAAAAACAAATGGTCCGTAATAAATCGATGACCAATTTTAATGAACTAATTCCACGAAATATATAAGTTGATTTATAACATAATTTCGTAATGGTATATTACTAACATTCTCGTTATATTAAACTGAAAAACATCAAGCAACAAACTAATTATATCATACAAGGAAAGTTAATTATTTTAATGACGGTTATAATTACCAAAATTAAAAAATATGACGCCATTCTACCTTAAACAACAACATATATAATTGAAGTGCTTTCGATTAAAGTAACATGTAATACATAAATTAATTTATTAATATATTTATTTGTATTTACTAGCAAGTAAGATTTACATAACAGAAGATTATATAAAATTAAATACCAACATTACGTCCCGTTTGATAAGATAATGACGACGATAACGTATGTAAAAAGGAAGTCTTTAAGGAAACGATTGTTAAATGAAAAAATATGGTGCAAAGAACAAAGGACGGGTTGAGCATTTGCGTTAATGGATCGGTAAACAAGAGGAGTGGTGACATGAACCTTGACCTAGCGACCGTTAAAAACATGTAAATGACAGGAAAATTATAGGACACAAAATATAAACGAACACTGAAAATGGAAAAATATTATACACATATCTGAAAACTGTGTTTAAAGGTCGGTGTTCAAACATCATAATTTGTTTTTGATATAATATATATTGGCTATTCCACAATTTTTACATTTACATATATCTCTGATCGTTGATTTAAATACAATCTTGGTGTATCAATGTTATGCGAAACTGGTTCGTTTTTATAATATAGGGCAATGGGCGTTGAAGGCTTTACGACATCAATCGTATTTTCAATTGTATTTGATTGTGTAGTTGGCGTAATGTCAACAACAGCTGGTGTTTACGTTATAAAATAGTGCGTATAGCGTTTCCAAATCACCGGATGCAGACATGACGTTAGAAAACCGAAGGTTTAGTACCTTTGAATTTACATATACAACATTGACTAATTAAAATTATCTCGTCTTGAACAATTTTTATAGAACTGTTTTAAATGTTAGAATTATATCGAAGGCTTTATTTAGGCTTCGACCTTTGAAATAATTCAAATGAATTGGTAAAGCTACACTTATCACGTATTTTTTTGAGCTTAATAGGCTTCTTAAGATAATATAGAAATATATAGCAGAATATTATAATCACACAGCGTAAACCAGAAGAGATTAAGATGAAAATTATTTATTCGCCTGAACAAACTTGAACCGACACATATGTTTGTATTATAACAATAATATATATATTCGAGAATAATAACATTACAGCAGAAATACTAGTATTGTTGATATCAATGTGGGGAACCAGAACAGACGCGAGTGAAGTCAGACGATTATAAATAGAAATTTGAATGGAAACATGTTTAGCTTCGAATTACGAGAAACGATTTATGACCACAATATTATAAATCAACTAAATACAAATATGAATATCTCAGAAGAAAAAAAAAACTAATTTTGCTTTTCGTTTTATTTTCTTGTTAAGTTGTATGTAGAAATGTCGTGGCGCGTTTCAATATTCAATTGATTTAACCTTCGTCAATCAGTGCATTAAATTGTGCTAATTTTGCCGATCTAACGTTTCAACCTGAATGTGTCACTAATCAAAGATAATTTTATGTATGACTTTATCGAATTATAGTATTTATATTTATATTAATACGAATGCTTTATCGACTTATATTCCTAGTATTGAGAATATTCCCACTAATCATTAGTGTATTATTTGATGTAACATCATAGTGACTAGTGCTATGAGTATTATTATGATACAGTGACGTCACCAGCGGCCGAGGCAAAACCGGTCGCACTGATGCGTGACCGCTACAGTCATATGCGATCCTGAATCATCCAGCATAATGTTGCGGTTGCACCTTTAAATATGTATTCCATGTCCAACATATAACTGAATATGGATTAAAATACGCGTTGACCATTCAAGAAAATAACGATGATTGCTTTACAAAGATTAATGTAAATTGTTGAAAAAATATCAATATATTTTACCAAAATTATTTGGTGTTCAGTTTTTAGAATGCTAAAGTTAAAGTTAATATCCCTAAAAACAGAAATAATAAGCATAGCAAAATTATGATTAATGATTATCTAATTTAGTCTATTTCTGCACTTAAAATCTGTATACACTAAACAGGCAAACTGAAAATAACAATAGGAGATTAAATTAGAGAGACGCCATTTTCCAAAGTAGACAATAATTTATACCACGAGCTATTGTATGGAGAAGTAAACTATAGAAGCATGTGTCGTATTTGCATAACATAGGAAAATGGTAAACAATGTACCGTTATTCACGATGCAAAAGTGTTAAAGGTTAAAATCGAAAAGCACGTATGTGACGCTAAAACAAAAGAAAATGTTTGACTGAAATTAAAAACAAACATCTTCTTAAATGTATCGGTTATTCCAATATAATGAAATAGATTATAACGTTTGCTAGAGACGCCTAGATACTTCACATTCCATTCATACAAAGCGTACAGAAATAGTTCAAGTAACCACAATCAATTATAATGTCTAGTTACATATGCTTATTGCTAATAAACTATCTTGGTGTATCTATTAATGTATAATGAGAAATAAATGAAGTCTTAGATAATGATATAACAGATTAATAGTTCTGTCCAAGCTGATGAAAATAATATACATTAAGTTACTTTAAACATAAGACATAAACACTAAAAAGTAAATGTGTCTCTTTTTAATAATTCATTTGAAGGACAACTTCTCTTTCTTTCTCTCTTTTATATAAACATCTCAAATCTAGATAACAAAATTATGAATCGGTTACATAGTGTGTGAACAAGACGATTGTCATTATTATTATGGAACCAATATTTTTTGCTATCGAGGTCTAAAGGGTTTAAGGTCTTTGTGAAGCTTAAAGAGTAATGAAACGTTTACGCATAAAAAGCAATTAGCTGGTGTGTTGGAAGGAAAGGAACAGGAATGCGTGCGACCGTTAGCGTCCGGTAGCTAGCCCTAGTTGGTGACAGACAAACTCCAGCACCACTTGGGATCTTACCAATCTTGTGATGATTATATTTCTACCTACAAAATCATAATATCATTTAATGCTTAAAACGTTTTATTTAATAAAATACGTAATTTCGAAATATTACACATATTTTTCCGAAAAAAAAATTGTATCTTCTAAAATGTTCAAGGTACTATAGTACAGCGCCTGTTATATAAATTGTCATTTTCAGAGTGGTGTCATGATGAAGGATTTATTATTAAAGTTCTGGGATGTCGTACATTATCGTATAACACATAGTGATAGCCCACGTAACCTCTCGTTGACAGGCACATCCTGATAAAGGAAAATCATTTCAGCCTTTTGCCGTCCACTGCTGGACGAAAGCCTCCCCCATAGAACGCCAACCATCCCGATCTTGGGCAGTCCGCATCCATCCCGTGCCTGCCACCTTCTTCAAATCGTCGGTCCATCTTGTCACAGGGCGCCCTACACTACGTTTGCCTAAGCGCGGTCTCCACTCTAACACGTGTCGGCTCCATCGGCCATCAATGCGTCTGGAGACATGACCAGCCCACTTCCACTTCAGCGAGCTAATTCTCCGCGCGATGTCGGTGACTTTAGTTCTCTGGCGAATGTCCTCATTTCGGATTCTATCGCCCAGAGAAACCCCAAGCATCGCGCGTTCCATCGCTCGCTGAGCGACCTTAAATTTGTGGACCAGTCCTACGGTGAGTGTCCACGTTTCGGCACCGTAAGTCATCACAGGTAGGACGCACTGATTAAAGACCCTGGTCTTAAGCGACTGTGGGATCGACGATTCAAAAATATGACGCAACTTCCCGAATGCCGCCCAGCCCAAACGTATTCTTCTTTTAGCCTCCTTCTCAAAGTTGTGCCGGCCAAGTTGTATAGTTTGGCCCAGGTAGATATATTCCTGCACAACTTCAAGTGGAGAGCCATTTACGACCACTGGTCCCGGGGATACATGATTGTTTGCCATAATTTTGGTCTTTTCAATGTTCATCCCGAGACCTACTCGTCTCGAAGAATCGCTCAGGCTGTTTAGCATCTCTTCCAAATCCTGCAGAGTCTCCGCCATGATGACAATGTCGTCGGCAAATCGCAGATGTGTAATGTGTTGGCCATTGATATTAATGCCGCGTCCGTTCCAATCGAGCGTTTTGAAGACGTCCTCCAATGCATTGGTAAAAAGTTTCGGGGAGATTACATCCCCCTGTCTTACCCCGCGATGCAATTGGATTGGTCTTGTGCTCTGATCTTGTACTTGGACGGTCATAGTTGCGGCTTCGTACAAACACTTCAACACCTGGATATACCGATAGTCAATTAGGCACCTCTGCATGGATTCCAGAACAGCCCAGGTCTCAATGGTATCGAAGGCTTTTTCGTAGTCCACAAACGCTAGGCATAGAGGCTGATTATATTCCTCGGTCTTCTGTATTATTTGCCTAAGTGTGTGTATGTGGTCTACGGTACTGAAGCCTTTTCGAAACCCAGCCTGCTCAACGGGTTGGAAGTCATCGAATTTCCGGGCAAGACGATTCGTGATTACCCTCGAAAACAACTTGTAAACATGGCTTAAAAGTGAAATGGGGCGGTAGTTCTTCAGAAGAGCTTTATCACCCTTCTTGAAAAACAGAACCACCACACTTCTGCTCCATGTCTTCGGTGTAGTACCATTATGGAGGACGGAATTGAAGATGTTAGCCAGCTCTCTCAGAACTGGTGTGCCTCCTGCTTTAAGAAGCTCTGAGGTAATTCCGTCATCTCCTGGAGCCTTGTTGTTTCCAAGTTGTCCGAGAGCAATCCTAATCTCGCCCAAATCGATGTCGGGAAGATCGTCTGATAGGTGGCGTGTCAGTCTGGCTCGTGGGTCATCCGCACTGTGGGACTCAGGTGGAGGTACTCGTGATGAGTATAAATCGCCATAATACTTTTCGACTTCAGCGAGAATCTCTGGTTTTGAGGTGACGGTTGTGCCTTGTGTGGTTCTGAGTTTTGTCAGGTGACAACAGGAGGTATGTGACTTTGCAAGAAAATTTGAGCCCCTATTGAGTGCTATGGCATCTTCAATATTCCGGGTATTAGCTCGTCTTGTGTCACGCCTTATTAGTTTTTTAACCTTCCTGTTAAGTGCCTGACACTCAGATGGCGTCATATTCTGATGTTCTCGTCTTCTCGTCATCTCGTTCAGAGTCTCGCCTGAGAGCTTCGACTTACGTCCATTGCTCTTTTGTCGAAAGTAATTTTGGCCCACTTCGCGGATGACACGCACCAGACTAATGGTGGAAATATATATAAATGGTGGAAATATATATATAAAAGGAAAATGCTCTCTTGAATAATTATATCGCATGGAAATTACCCAGACAACTTCAAGCATGTTAATCTCGAATCAAATTACTTGTACAGAGGCAATTTTATGCAAAATTTATCGATGTCATTGCTACAATGGATAAACGTTTTCCTTTTTAGTAAATGCAACCAAAACGGGAAACATTACTTGAAATTTACTTAAAATGAATAACAATAACGAATAAATTACAAATGTCCTGTATAACCTCGGCTTTAGATCACTTAAAATATTTTACATTTTATGACTATAAAGAATGATTTTGTTTGCAAAACAAAAATTGACCTCAATAGAGTTTCGGTTCCATTTGCAGTGTTCTTGATCTATGCTAAAAATGTTTAAGTCAATGTCCTGAACCAATTGAATAGGTACCTCATCAACATTGAGGAACAATGAGCGGATGATAACGCCTTATCTCTGTCGGCTGGCGGGGAAGAGGCGCCGGAAACAAACGACAACATGGCGGCTTCTCGGTATATGCGCGTACACAGCGTAAATGATATCAACCACTTGAAAGACGTCTTCGCAAATCGCAGCACTCGATCGAGTGATATCGTAGTATAAATACGCATATTTATTTTGAGCCTCTATTTAAATACTTCAATGCCATTAGAAATAAATTAGCTTTTTAAATAGAAACTTTATCTAACGTTAACGCATATATAGATAAAATATCATATAGTTATCTAAAGAATGTACGTCCTCATTATGTAATTCATAACTACTTAATGAGAGATTAATTTGCTTTAAATAGTTAAGAAATTTTGATTTTTTTTAAAATATGTTTCTCGCTTTCGCCGCGACTTCATTTGTTAAAGGGCGGCGAGACAGATGTTTAGTATAAAAGCCCTATGTCCTTCCTTGAGTTTCAAGCTTGTTTCATACCAAATCTCATCAAAATCTGTTCAGTGGTTTAGCCGTGAAAGCCTGACGAACAGATAGACAGAGTTCCGCATTTTTAATATTCGTATACATAATGAATATTTTCGAAATGAATAACATTTGCATTATTAGCCACTATACTATTTATACGTATACTCTTTAGTGAGAATTTTCTACGGTATGTTGTTTAATTCATTCCCTTTTTTGTCATAAAGTGTGGTATTTAAGTGGACTATGCATTTAACCTGTTCAAGTAGCATACAATTAAGGCGTGATTATGCAGGTGAAACCAGGTTTTGCAACATAGTTTCATAGATCACTCAATTTCCTTTCTCTTCAATTAAGATCATGGTAAAGAGAGAATCGATTGCATCAAAATAACGTTGCATATAATGTGGTGTGGTATACAAAATTTACAATTGCATATTTTATACACGTTTTTTTATAAGTTCTTAAATCTAACTTTTCACTTAGATAAGTCTTGTTTGTTCGTCTTGGTGACTACTGTTCATAATTATTTATCACGCATACACAATACAATTTACATTATAATATTATTCGTTGAATAGATATTGAATAATTCATACTATTGGATAACAGTGGGCGAATATCGACCGCCATTTTGAAAGTTATCCCATACTATTTGCGTAGGTGCAAATTTTATGGTCACACTAAAATATTCAATTTATTTTGTTTACTTTTCGATAACTATAAACCGTACACTAAAAATGGTTTTTAAACGCAACGCAAAATAATATATCAAATTTTTTAGATTAATTCATTTAAAATTTATTCTGAATTATCCCCTAATGTATAATGTACGTTACGTACGAATGTACGTTTGCTATAGCTCGGAGTCGGTAACAAAATTATATATTATATATAGTATAGCTTTCATTTAGTTTATTTTACCATATGTGAACATCAGTAGCTCACCTCAGGCTGACTGATTTAAAAAACTCGCTTCGCATAACATATCGTTCACGAAGGACGCGTGCCAGCGTACGCGCATCTTACCTCTCACTCGCACAAATTATCAACTCCCCTTACCTCGCGAATCAAGTACTGCTTTTATTATCAAAACCTGTTATGAACTCAACTACTCAGAAGTATGAATGCTGATAAAATGCAAATTTATAAAATTCTTGAAATCATTTGTTAGGTAGCCAGCCTGTGGGCCTAATCTTGACATTTAGAAAAAAATGTAACATATTCTGTAACACTTATGAATACTTACTGTGAATAATTACTCAAAATAAATATCCTTCAGAGGTCTAAAAATATTTTATGTTAATGTTTTATGTGTCAATGTGTGATTGACATAAGCGGGCTTAATTATAAAAAAAGTCCCCTGATCTCATTACATGCTCAATGGGTCTACCTACTGACAGCACAAACTACACGATAGAAGTCTATTGTGCCGTTTGTGGCTTTATTATAAAAAAAGTCTTCATTACATGCTCAGTGCTACCTACCAACTTACACACAGTGCACAACACAGCTTATTTTTGAAGGTTGATGGTTTATGGCATATCAACTCAACATCTACTAGTAATTAGAGTTTTACAGCATCATCATTGTCAAAATTAGACTTTACAATGAAATTGTATAAATTTTGCGAAAAAATATATAAAACATGGAACTATAAATTACTAAAATGACAAGCTATTGATCATATAAACATCTAAAGTTATTCTTAATATATTGGTTAACAATTTTAAAAATATATTTATATAAATGCTATTCATGTTTGTTAATATTTTTTTCCAAAAATATATTTTACCAGAAAAAAAATAACTACTTTCTTGATATTGTAATTTATTTATTAAAAATCCCATTAAAATAATATATTCTTAGCAGATAAAATTAACGATTTATGATTTAAAAAAATTTATATAATATGATATTTGTAAATAAAAGATGGTTTCAACGGTTATTCATATATAAATTCACTTAATCACATTATTAGTTCTAGTTTTATCTTTGCTAATTTGTCTATGGTCATATTTGTTTAATAATAAGATAAGCTTATTGGAATAGATTGTTATCAAACATGTTTTGGTCAATACATAAATTACATTGTAAAATGACCTTCAAATAAAGAACTGAAAATAGCAGTTTCAATTGGAAGATGATGTAACTGCTCTAATTTCTTTGTGAGTATGGTTCCAAATTTAACTTTTGAATGTATGTATACATTGGAGTAATTAAACTTAACAATTAAGCCAAGTGATGATATATGCTATCAAGGCTCCTTTTAAGTGTATATCATTATTTGGTGTTCATCGGAATACTCAAGGGTTGATTCATTGAATAATTTCAACTTTATAAGATGCAGTTGCATGTGAAAAATATGAATAGAACTTAGCAACACTTTATAATGCAGATCGATCGAGTAGATCTTTATAGTAGTTTAACAATTAAATACAATGAAGTTTCAAACGATAAAACTATTACTCTAAAACATAATTTTGATGTTTTTCTTAAGAAACTCCAGCCTCGTAAGCAATACTCATTCTTATTTTTACATTACAAGGTGACTCAACGATGACACGAACTGGACACAATTATAAATGTATTACAAATTTGCAGTCATACAAACTAATCGACAAATGATAGCTTACCGAAGCTCTCCGTCAACTTGAGCATAACCCCACCGATATGCATATCTCCCTTCACGACCATAGTACGCTTCTCGTTCAAGTCCGTAACATAGATCGTGAGGTTCCATGATCCGTCACCAACAATTTCACCGTCCGCGAGCATTTTTATAAATTAGAATTTCACTTTACACTATATTGTCACTTTATCTCTCTCGATGGCGCATCGCGTAAAAGTTGTCAATAAGCTTTAAACACCTACTTCATGCGGCGGATGACATACGACTGGCGTAAGCTGATTGGTGTTGTCTGTTGGCCGTTCCCGTTGGCCCGTTTGTATAGCTATAGCAGAAAGAGCAGTAAAGCACTACAATATGTGAAGAGTATAGCGAGGACAGATTAGGACATAATAGAGTAACCATAATTTAAAATAATTTTTAAGAGATACCTACTTTTTGTCAATAATCTTTAATTTATAAAATAAAAAATGTAAGAGCACCAATGTTAGCACCAGTGTTTTGTGTCCGTAAAATTATCGTACATGGAGCAAAATTATCGTACATCGTAATGATATTTGATTTCAGAAGGAACAAAAAAACAAGAACCTAAGAAACATACGCAATATATACGCCAAATATGACAGGTGACAGACAGTAGCAACCAATAAAAGGATATGAGCGGCTGCAATGATATAAAAACAATTGTAATTGTAATTGATAAGTGTATATATCAAATATTGCATCATAATGGAAATTATCGTACTATAGTAGTGTATCATCATACATCGTACGTAGTTATGAAATTATCGTACTTATACGATAATTATCGTACGGTTGTGAACTCTGATTAACACACGATAACATTAATTTTACAGGAATTCTAAATGATGTGTCAAAATAATAATAATAAAAGCAACTGATAGATTTGAACTGACACAACCCTGGCTAATCAATTATGATCGTAAATTTTCGGTATCATTAATTAATTAATGTATATTACTTCTTCAATCAATCTTTGTTGGAAATCTTTAACTCCCCTAAATTAATCAATCATGTTTCATGTCCTAAGAATATAGCAACTTATTGGTTGCCCTAGTTTGCACAGTTAAATATGAGAATGAGTATTAAAAGCAAAAAAAAAGGAACGAAATTGAATTATAATAAAGTGAATATAATATTTATGTAAATAAATAATATAAATAAGTTCACTTTATTATAATAAATAGAAATAAGTGATGTTTTATTTATACCTAAATAAAGTCCTCTAATAAATAGATAGAAGATTTAAGAATAGATTTTCTCAATTGTTTTAATATATTTTTAAATAGATGCAAAATTAATATATTTTAACAGATTTATATCTAAGATATGAGTATTGTCTTTTATATTAATTATTTTAGACAAAAAACAAAATTGAAGAAAAATGAGCACAGATTATTAAATTTTGTAGATCTATTTTTTTCACAGTGTTTCGACATTTCCTAAGATAGGGTTACCAAGTTATTGACTTGATAGATTAATTAATGATTACGATTACAATTTGTAATCATCAAATTGTAAGTTTGTTTTCATACGTTTAACTTATGTTTATAATTCTTTTCACGTTCAGTGGTGAGAAAAATACTCTTCTTATATAACCTTCACTCTACAAATAGAGAAATTACGTCCTACAACTTAGTTTCAAATATTTCGACTCACCTAGACAGAATGTCACCTACATGGACAGATCACATCAAGAACAAGAGATTATCAATAACAAGTTTCATGGGATGGAACAGTTAAAATATCAGTTTTGGGAAAATAGATTTCAGATTAGGAGAAAATACAGCGAATACTGCAGAGAAACCAGTCTTATTATTTAAATATTTATGTTGCTTAAATAAATTTACTTTCAAATTTTCACATTCATAGATTAATAGATTTTTTTTTAATTTTCTATTTTAGGAAAATACTGTTTAATCAGTTGGCAACTCAATCTTAAAATTGACAACAAGACAAATGTCAGTTGTCATGGTCAATAATAATGTGTCAAGTCTCTTTATCAACTATCAACGATAACATTTAATTTAATTCATATTTCAATGTATTCACAAAACTACATTATATTAGGAAATGTAGAAAGCATGTTCTTGCTATAAAGTTAAGACGTATTATGATTTTTTGTGGCAAAGTTTGTATACATGAGCAACAAAGAAATAAAACCAAAAGAAATGGTCGCGAAAAGTAAAAATAAAGGTTTTTTTTTCAAATATTCTTTCGAAATTATTATTACTGTAATTATATTTTACAAATATTATATTTTGCACTCGCTATCATTAAACAATTTGTATGTTAATTTCAGTTCTGTCATGTTCTACGCCGGAACACCGATTAGATTCACCGTCAAGAGATAGTGATTCGATATACGATTCAGACGCGTCCAGCCCTGTGCCATTTTTGTGTACACAGGATGGAGCAGAAGGTGAAACAGACGTTGTATGGAATTTTTACACACCAAAGTCTGGAGCAACTAAATCAAAATTTAAAAACACAACACCAGTTAGTAGAAGAATTAAGAAATCAGAAAGACCTAAACATATTGAGAAACCTGCACCGAAACGTAGAACTGTTAAACCTTCGCAGAAAAAAATAGAATTGTTTCAAGAACTTGTTGAATTAAATCATAATGTGCATAAGCTTGTTGATAAGTCAACGGCTAAACCGGTAGAGAAACCTCAGTCTGAAGAAGATATATTTAGTGATTGTAGTGATAGCTCACCCAGAAGTGGATTAAAAAGTAAAAACCGCTGCTTAAGGAAAAATGTACTAAGCTCTAAATTCATAAAAACAGAATCTGAAAGTGGATTAGAATCTGATGATTCTATGAATGAATATTTGTTAAAAGCAAGTCAAGTGGTTGAAGAAAATTTTTTAAATTGTGATCCCCTACAAGCTAAAAGGCCTCGACTTGACCCTGTCAATAAAAAGAATTTAAAGCCATGCTTACAAGTAAATATTGACCAAGATTCAATGGATGCCATATTGAGTAATATTCAATTAGACACACCCAGTATTATTAAGGTTAAAAAATGTGAATCGCCTTTAGTAAATAATGATTCCTTTGACAATTTACTGGGCAATTTAAATGATAGTACATTGGAGATGCTATCACAAATTCCTATTAAGAATGAACCTACAACGAACACAACCTCTGCAAAAATGGACACAAATTGGTCCAGTCCATCAACAAAAACAATTTTTGGAAGACATAATTCTATGCCAGAGTCTCCGTCTGTTAATGAAACTAACAAACCTTCAACAAGTGGAATGGTCTTTGGAAGATACAGTTCAATGCCATTCAATAAAAGCAATGAAAAAATAGGTATTGATTTACATCTTTTTAATGTATGGAATATGTTTTTATAATATAAGGTTATTTTTTTTATTTTTTTCTCAGTTCCAGGAGATTCACCAATACGATGTACACCTGAAGAGATAAAAAAGAAACACCAACAAGCTAGAGAAAGACTTCTTGCCAAAAGAGTCTTGCCATTCACACCTTCCCAGCCATTAAATCCAAGCCAAACATCACAACATAAATTTGTCCCTAAAAAACCAATTTTCCAGCCGAAAGTGCCTACTGTTAAAACTTCTCTAGATACTAAACAGAATGAAGAGATAAACACTCATGAAAAACAATCTAGTACAGATAATATAAAGTTACTTATTGAAAAAAAAAGACAGGAAGCATTAATGAAGTTGAGAAGAAGACAAGCTCAGAATAAATGTTGAGATTTAGTATAAGCTGAAATACCTAAATTATGTGTGCATTATGTGATATATTACAATTATGTTTTTCACGTACCTAAATATAATGTGATAAGTGATTTTAATTTTCATACTTGTTGTCTTATTTTGCCAATTGTGATTATTTTTATTATCAAACACACTTATTTGTTGGAATAAAGTATTGATTCTTTTGTTCATTATTATTAATTATACTAAGAGGAAAAAAAATTAAAGAAATTATACTGATAAATAATCAGCTTTACTTATAGAAACAATTATTTCCATGCATGGTGCTGATTAAGGGAGTTATTGGAAAAAAATTTATGTAACAAATATGATTTGCTGTATTTGCTGTAATTATATATTCCAATTAGCTTCCTAAAAAAAACCAGTAAAGGCTAGCCAGGTTAAATTATCGTTTTTGTTACTGAGAATTTTATTATAATGTACATATTTGCATTTTAGTAGATTGCAACGTAGTAATAAGATTAAAGGTCAACAAGATTATACCATTGATTAAGAGTTTGTATTAAAATGAAATGAGCTTATTTATAAACAAGTTTGATTACCAATGATTAATAACTTTTTTAATAAAAATTTAAAGAAGTCCCCCCAATCCCTACTCGACGCAAAGCTGTACGCATAGATAATACATATATACTGGGCTGTACGGCAATGGATAACCTATGCGCCAAGTAAGACCTGTAGTGACTGTCAAATCCCCTTGGATTTTGGAATTGTGTATAAATAAAATGTGTAAAAGATTAAACTTATTTTAATCATATTCAAATTTTAAAAGCACGATTAAAGAATAACTTTTTTAACACGATTATATTTACATAATAAATAATTGATAAAAAATATATTTCATTTCTGCTGTCATCTTAAAACAGAATTAATAGTTCTTAAACTGGATTTAAATGTCAGTGTTTAAATTAAGATTGTCAGCGAAAGTTATAAGCCGAAAACTGACATTTGTCAATAATTATTTCGTGACATTTGAAAACGTCACTACGAATTACGATATTTTTTCCATAACTTAAACAAAAGGTGAATGTAAATAGATATGAAGCGATTATAAAATACAATAGTTTATTTTACGATTTACTTTGATATACAACCAGAATTCATAAGCGGCTTAACGAGGTGAAACGTTAAAAATCAAAACATGACGCTTTATTATTTTCGCCAACTTTCTAGATCTGTAAGATGCGCTCAAATTTCAATGATAAACGTTCAACGAACAATAAGTACTACGCAACCGGCGAGGCTTGGCATGATACCGATTGTCGTGGAACAGACCGGCAGAGGAGAGCGTGCTTATGATATCTATTCGAGACTACTTCGGGAGCGTATTATTTGTCTAATGGGGCCGATAAATGATGACATTAGTTCCTTAGTTGTTGCCCAGTTGCTGTTTCTTCAATCTGAATCTAGTAAAAAACCTGTGCATCTCTACATCAACTCACCAGGTGGTAATGTGACGTCTGGTCTTGGTATATATGATACTATGCAATACATAACACCACCAGTAGCTACTTGGTGCGTCGGACAAGCTTGTAGTATGGCTTCCCTACTTTTAGCTGCTGGAGCTCCAGGTATGCGACATGCATTGCCCAATTCACGTATAATGATTCACCAACCATCAGGAGGTGTCAGAGGACAAGCGACAGATATTCAAATACAGGCAGAGGAAATATTAAAATTAAAATCTCAAATTAATAACCTTTATGTTCGTCATACTGGGTTAGCTAAAGAAAAAGTGCAAAGTTCGATGGAACGTGATCATTTCATGTCACCAACTGAAGCTAAAGCTTTTGGTTTAATTGATAATATTCTAGAACATCCCCCATCACATGCTATGGAAAGTGACTGTACATCGGCAACCCCAAACCCTAGTGCAACACCTACTACAGATTAACTATTTATTGTAATAAATAACTAGGTTTATTAATTGTTATGGGTTTAATATATGCAAGTTAAATTTTTATAAGTTTTTCTTTTCTTTTAACCTAGACTTTATAATATATATATATGTTTATAGTAAGCCTGTTTTTAACAGGAAGACAATTGATTGCATTATCCATTTGCTATACTGAATAAATTATTTTATAAATATATTTTTATTTAATTACTAAAGGAAATGATCATGCCTTAAAAATGTTATAATATTTCTTACAATTGTTTTCTTGTAATTTTTTTTATTGTCAATATTGAAATCAATATGTAGCTAGTATGTTGACTCAAAAAATATATAAAATGAGATAATAACTATAGTTTTATCATCTCGGAGTACAAAATGCAGATCCAGTTGTATATATAATCCAGTTATAATAATATGAGACATTGGTGTAAACAGGCAGCGCTGGAAACTTAGCCACTTTGTATGATAAGAGTCCTATTAATTGATGGTTTTTCGTAACCAACCCACTGCCAGAATCACCGCTGGAAATAAAACATATTACTTAGTTTATATTTATAACATGGAAGAAACAGACAAATAAGATACATTGTATATTAAACTAATAATTGTGTAGAGAAATAAATAGCTATAATTGTTTGATATTTTACATAATAATGGTGTAGTTATATAAGAACTTTAGGCTAACTTAAAAAAAAAATATATAAAGAAAGATTTATAAAATATTTAATAGAAATTAGATGTAAATGATAAAATTTATATTATCATTTATTTGCTGAAAAGATGTTTTATATTGTAAAATGATACATAAAAATGATTTCAATGATGAGTATTTGTAGCTGATATTATCTTTTTTCTCGCCTGAACAAACAGGGCGCAATGATACACACACAACATTTTTTTAGGTTTATTTTATTTTAGGTTTATGTTAAAACTTTAAATTATTCTTCTATGCCCGATTAGGATATAATGACTGATTTGCATTTCCGCGTTAAATTTCGCGGTACATAGCTCCGGATCTAGAGACCGGGATGGCACATAAGCGTATATCGTTCGATGGTAATTTAGGGGAAGAAATGTGGCACGAAAAATCCCATCTGATCTAAGTCAAATATACTGTATATTGGTATCATTATGTATTATACACTATATTGTATATTATACACTATATTGTATATTATACAATATATTGGTATCATTTGTTTATTTCATTTTGGAGGGAAGGGGCGTATTATAATTTTTTGCTGTAGCTTGGCACTCGCGCCAAAATTTAGACTTGATTGATTAATTGATTGGCAACCCCGAATCAACAGATTTTCCTGTTTTGTTTTCTAGATTGTTACTTTATTAAATTATGCAACTCACGAAGCCGGTCTCGGGTCAGAAGGTCGCATACTTCCAGCGCAAAACATTCCTGGTCCTAATCTTAAAACGTTGCAATATTTTCTGGTTTTGAGGGTCTGCGTAACAGATTTAAGTAAAAAAGATTCTTCATGAGTGACATCCTATGAAAACAAAAACAAAAATTTTAGTGGTTGCTTCGTACGGCTTTTGTTTACACAGCCCTTTGAAGCTACTGACTTTACTTGGACTCACGAGCTGTCACAGGTTTGTCCGTAAAATAACAGGTCGTGGGAAGCCAACTTATACGAAATTAAAAGGTGATAACGATATAAAATTTAAAAGGCACACATAACTACCAACATGATAACAGTTTTAGTAGTGCCCATATCATATATGATTTCTTTAGTATCATTATAAATTCCCTTTCTCCTTATCTTCAACCAATTATTTCCTACAGAATTAAACAGGTTTTTATTGCGAGTAAGGTTTTCTGCAGAATGTTATAAAACTTTCGCCCGCTTTTCTGATTTATGAGAAGTGTTCTATTGATTTTTAAAAATTGGTTATCGCGTGATAAAAACGAAACTCTAACCTGAAATTCGGCCTGTGCTAACTGGATCTCAGTGACTACCTAATCCATGCGTAAACATTAATGCGCATTCTCATAATATGATGGAAAATTACACATGAAAATCATGTTTTTCTAGATTATTCATAATACGTACATTAATTACTCCCCATCCCGCTACAGAACCTTCAATCCTCGGAGGAAAATTCTTCATTATTATAATTCGCTGAGTACGTCTCCCCAATGGCAATTTTTTATCGAGCAATAATAAAGCAATATCATGCTCAACTTTAGAAACATCAAATTTACTGTGGATTATTGGTATAGCATTCTTTCTTATAACATTCGCCTACAAAATGTGGTAATAGTTATATGAGGTTTCCCGAATACAAAAAAATATTTATTTTTATTGAAAAGCGAAATCAACAAACTTTTTTTTATGAAAACACGCATGATGTACCTTTTTTATATTTTCATGTCCAGCGAATGCTATTATTTTGCCTTTTTTTCCTATAGTATTAAAACAGTGTGCTACTGAAACCAGATAATACTGGTTCAGTACAGATGATCCACAAATATGCGTTGATCGATCTTCACATTGTATTTCTAAGTAAACGGCATGAGGATAATTAAGAATTTTCACATAATCCCCCTGAACTATTTTGCCCTCTAACATATTTCCTTGCGTTTGTTTGCAAAAAAAAGATAAATTTAAGAATATGAACAAGTTTACGCCCGTACTACCCATTGAGTAATTTCGCGTCTAATTAAATTTCGCAACGAAAAGTAGATCTGAAATTTTATAGATTTAATTTACGGACCGAAGCCAGTACGTGATCGTAAAGGTGTTTTGCAGATTAATTGGATAGTTTATACAGCTGTAGATATCATGTTTAACATTGGAAAGATTTTGTTCGATATATTACTAGTATTTCAATATTATCATGATAGTGTCACGGTAATTATGACGTGTAAGAAATGGGTTTAATGGTAGTTTTTAATATTAACTTCAATTGTGTAAGTTCTAAGTATGTAAGTTTCGAAAGTTCTAGGAAAATATTTAACTTATAGCGTTTTGCAAAAAATAAGGTCACCTTTGACGAGATCACGAATGTAGGTTGTTACATCCACCAACAATGCTCATGAGTCCTTTTATAATCTGTGAAAAGGCTTGAGGCTTTGGGAGTTTCGCGCATGCGTGGTTCCCGGGTCGATATATGGTGACGTCAGTGGAAGTTCGGCTTCAGTCAGCCGCCCGGTGCCACATCGCGATCATGTGGCTGCAATGTTTCGCTGCGACGGTGCTGATTGCCGCGGCTGCGTCCCGCGAAGTCTTCACCAATTCGTTCCTGGTGCGGTTCAAGAGGTCGCTCGGCCACGAGGAAGCCCACGAGGTCGCCCTCCGCCACGGCTTCGAGAATCTCGGCCCGGTGAGCGGCCACGTGATTATACGTAAACATAAGTTTAGGCTCTATCATATTTACGAGCGTAATATGATTTCGCGTGGAAATTGCCAAATGCGCTACTTTAGGCTTGACCAATTAAGAATATAATTTCGTCCATTTTAACATGCGTAGAATATTTAAATGACATTGCTATTCTATAATATGTGATTATGGTTTATTTATGGTTGATTTATTGTTTACTTTTCAATTATAAAATATTATAGAAAGTTTTAAGAAGATTTGAATTTCAAAATTTCAATCACAAACTCGCGCTTTTTTGAATAGTTAGTAGACACGGAATAAAATAAATATATTAGATACATTTTGATCACGTAAGTAGGTACGTAGGTAATGTACGAATATTTATATTCGAATGTACCGCGGAAAATAATTAATGAACGATATAATTTTTTATTTTATTTTGATAATCTTTTTTTAAATTCGAAAATAAAATAAAAGCTATATCGTCTCATATGTCTAAAAATTATTTATTTTTCTAGTTTGAAATAATTTTCATTTGCTATATATTATTATTAAATATCACTAATTATAATAAATAACTTTTGTGAATTATATTAATCTATCTATCTATTTGTGAATTATATAAATGTCAAAATTTTGTTAGCTATATTATTAAGTTTATATCGTAAAAAGAAATTATATACTTCATACATTTTATTAGTTACATTGCTCGTTTGAAATATGTATTACTACATACATCTACAATAAGAAACAAAAGATCTTGTTTTGCCTTTATAAGGCTAAGGCGGATGGGAAAAAAGGCCACTTGATGGTGAGTAGTGACCACAGTCTATAAATATAGACACTGTATGAATAATAAACTCCCATTTACATCGTAAATGCTCCGCCAACAACAGCAACTTAAATGTTCGACCTCTCATCCCCGATTTTACACTGACCTTTGAAACTAAAACTTATAAAACGTAATTATTATTATAATTATTTAAATGTTTTTAAACGTAATTATTTAAATCTTAACTGAATATTGCTGGTTCAAGCCCGGGCACGTACAACTGCATTTTCATGAGCTTTATTTGTGTTTATATTTCATCTAGTGCTCGGCGGTGAAGGGAAATATCGTAAGGAACCTGCACTGGTGCAGCACTGTAAAATAATCTCTAAGCCTTCGCTTGCCCAGCATTGGGACATTTATAGGCTTTTTTTACTTACATTGTTATGTTTGTTGGTGTTAGAAAAGATGAGCACCCACAAACCCTACAAATAAAGTTAATTATACATAAGCAAACGTGCTTGCTAGAGCATTTTTAGCTTCAACCGTGGTTTCACGTCAGTGGGCC
This sequence comes from Nymphalis urticae, assembly GCA_905147175.2. NCBI lineage: Eukaryota > Metazoa > Arthropoda > Insecta > Lepidoptera > Nymphalidae > Nymphalis > Nymphalis urticae. Next base: position 3,797,229 of record LR990002.1, read on the forward strand.
CCTACCCTTAGACAGTTTCTAGGTATAAAAAATAGTCTATGTCCTTCCTTGGGATTCAAGCTTGTTTCATACTAAATTTTATCAAATTCGGTTCTGTGGTTGCGCCCTGAAAGCGTAACAAACAGACAGGTAGTACTTTCCCGTTTATCATATTAGATATAGTATTATATTGTATCCGTAAATAGAGCGGTGAACATATGAGTAGTTCGCATAGTGATGCGAACGGCTTAGATACGCTACCTACGATTACATTTGATATTGTAGAGATAAGTGAATTACCCCTGACATTGATAAAAATACAATTGAAATGCGGGCTAGTTCAACGAACGAATGCCTTTCTGGGAGACAATTTACAAGTTACAACATGCATTTTAAAACGATCTATTTGTGGTTTGGTACTTTGGATAATAATAGCAAATTTTATTGTTAGGAATTTTATAAATTTATACAATATTGCATATAAACTAACCTTTTATATATCGTTAATACATTATCCTATTAGAATATATACAAAATGCAAAGAAAAGTTTCTCTTGACTAACGCCACTAAGGCTTTCCAAGGATAAAGTATATTTTATCTATATTTGGTATATAAACGGTTATTTACCGATTTTCATTAAAAGTTATATGGCAGTTATTCGGTGGTTGCACAGTCACGGAATGAGAAGCGGATTACATTATGACTATTATCCATCAAGTGCTCGATTTGCCCACCTACTGTATTTAAACGGTACTTACGGTTTGTAAGAACTTTTACTTCTTTAAAGTTGTTGATCGAAAGAGGGCACGTTATCAAGCTGAATAGAAATAAAATTATTGTATAAGACGAAATGATACGTCACGCTGTTTTGTCCTCCTAAGTTCTGGGTTTTCATCACCGTTATCAGCTTGTGTTATTTCATTGCTAGAAAAAGAGCATTCCTGGAGAACGCATTTGAGCTCGTTCTTCGGCTTTTATTTTCAAACTGCCGCCAACTATTATGCATATGTCACCCCAATTTGATATATGGAATCTATATCTCGTGTTTAAAGTCAAGTTCTGGGTGGATGTAAGAAATGTCCAAACCAAATGTAGTCTGTTCTGTAGAGCCCCAATACACTGTATGCCAAAGAGCTTGTTCGGACAAAGACCAATATGTCCACGACATCATGAGAGACGATTAATTGATTTGTATTTTAAAAATCTTCAATTGATTACTCGAAGATTTTAATTGGTCATATAAATCAGTAAATAATATTTAGATTTTGTTATAAATTCAAATAGTAAGATAACATTTAAGAAATGGTTGTTTAAATTTTGAATATCATTTAAATCAAACTTTTTATTAAAAAAAAAGGAAATCAAATATATAAATTTTATTACGTACGCCTTAATATGTCAGATGCCTTACGCGAACAGTAATGCGTTGGCTAAGTGCTCTGAGTGAGAGTCTTGACTTGGAGGTTCAATGCTAAGTAATGCTGATGTGGTAACGAAGTTTTGCTAAAGTCGATATTACTTTTGCGAATATATTGTGGCAAAAATGCCGTCCGCCATAGTATAATTCCTTATTATTATCGCGTGTTATTCGTATTTTCGCTACGGCAACAATTTCGTGACAGTAATTTCAATATTTCGTACCACGCGTTGTTAACCTTAAAATATTTTCGCGAAAAGTCCCGTCTGTACGTTTGAGCGTTCTTACAATTTATTTTTTTTCAACTTAGACGCGCATATTTAACTTTTAGTCTTAATGTTTTTAATTCATGTTTCAAAACGACCGTTGTCATAATAATCAGTTTCGCGGTGGTATTATTGGTGGTTCCTATTTAATGTCTAACTTAATACAAGTTAAACACCCAATAATATTTAGATGCAGTGGCGTAACTGTCGTAGGGCCAGGTAGTGCAGTGCATCAGGGCTCCGGAGCTCAGGGGGCCCTCTAACCTCAGCTTTGAAAAGCGAGGATAGGATAGGATAGGATCATAAAAGGAAAAAGGATGTTTTTTTCTTATTTATGTTTTTAAATGGACATCAACAATTACAGAACTCCTGATTTAAGATTTTTATCACATGCGCCAAGCGTTCTCGATAAGCATGTGCTGTAGCTCACGTGCTTGACGGTCGTGAGATCAATTCGACAATTCCACCCATCAACTTTTTAGTTATATAATTGTACTTATTACTGTAAATGTAATATAAGTTCAAGGTTCTGTAAATGAAATATAAGTTAAGTTCTAGGACCTCGAGTTTTGCAGCATTATTTTTTTCTAGATAATAGATAGGCCAACATAATATATACGTAACTTTTACATAGATAGCATAAGCTTATATTCAAGTAATAATGATGAGTATCAAGTTTGACTACGATTTGTGACCAAGTTGAAAAAAAAACCTATTAAAAAGATCTTAAAATAATATTTCTTCCCAAAATAAAAATAGCTTTTGTATTAATTTAGGACTTTATTTCATAATTATTTCGTTTTATTTATAACATTTCTTATTTTATCTGCCGTATTAAATTTCTCTTTCGTTTTTGTTGAGCACCATATTCCATATATATAGTTTTCAATATATATATGGAATTTATTATTCTTAATAAAAAGTAATCAAAATAGTTCTATTTTGTTTTCATACCCAAACAATTAACAGAAAGCTTTTATTACGGTACCATATGGAAATCCATATCGATAATCCATTCTTAGGTATTCAAATTTATCACACAGCAGACGATTTATTTTTCAGACATTACCAAAAGCAAACCAGGCCTTGACATCATAATTACTATTCTTGCTGTTGTTTCGAAACAATATACAATATTGTACAAGTTTTATTGCTATTATATAAACATGGATATATTTGGACGTATAAAACAGTAATCATACTCGAGCTAACTCGTTGCTAACTAAGGTATTTTGTCGTCACATATCGAACTAGTTGCTTTGTGTGGTTTCACCCGCTACAAATGCTACGGCTCACCTACGCATAATATATTTACTTTTGTACCTAACTACGATTTACCGTTTCATCTTAATTCTCTAATTATAAAAGATTTTTAGAGTCGTAGTAGCTCATATTATTATAACAAAATAATATAAATATTTCGAAAGTGAAAATATCTCGTGCATAACTTGTAACGTGACGCAAGCTTTAATATAAAGCACGTAACTACACGCTAAAGCTCGTGTTGTGAACAGAGAATGTATCACAAAGCTTAGCTGGCGTCTGGCACATAATTATTAAGCTGCCGATTTTATATAGTAAACGAAATAATTATACATTTCATCATAACATAGTTCGTAATTATAACGCAATAAGTACGTTAGCGGACAATTTGTGAAATACATTATAACACCTTATGTTAATGCCAAATGAAATAATTATTTGATGAATCTAAATAGATTTGGATTTAATTAATAAAAAACATTTCATTTAATACAATCGAGACGATAGAACAAAGATATAGTTAATTTTCCGTTAGCAATAGCAATCACTCACTTGGTGGTAGGACTTTGTGCAATTCCATCTGCGTAGGTACCATACACTCATCAAGTATTCTACCGCCAAACAGCAATACTTAGTATTGGTTTGGTGGTTGATGTAAGGGATGGTTCAAATTCTTACAGTGTCAGTAACTATGGTGGTGTCCGCAGTTTACTTACATGAAATAAAAAGAAACAAAGTTTTGTAATGAAATATACATTTAGCCGAATTATATAATATATATGTAAGTATATCCTGCATAAGGATATTCTGCAACGCTAACATAATATTGTTGGTGCAAAGCAAACTCTATAACGAGTTAAAAGCTATTGTGAAAACAATAGAGTAAACATTATTATAAGTTTAATATTAATTTTATTATCTACTAAGGGCATCCATATGACTTTCGCATGTTTTAAAAAAAGCAGAGCTCGAGTATGGGAAAGCAAATTATAAAAATTATCTACCACAAAAATTTGCTTGAATGTTTCAAATAATAAGTAAAATAGTCATCAATTGTAATAAAATCGATATGACCTTGCTATAATGAACTAAACGCAAAAAATATTACTAAAATTGATTCATAAAAAAATAATTGCCGAAACGTACATAAAATACATATAAATACACAGACGAAATGTAAATCCTCTTTAAAAGTCGATTCAAAATGATCGAATATGATGTTAAAAGTACTATTGAGTATATTATAATGTAAGAAAATATATCCAACATTATCTCTTATATAAACAGAACACGAATGAGGTACTTTAATATTTGACACAATCGTTGTTTCACACATAGAATGTTGGTATTTACGTTTAATTATCTCCAAATAATTTGTTAGTGATTGTATAATTGAATATATTCGTTTGTTCAATATATTCAAGATAAATACCGTTACGATATATGTAATCATGGAAAACACTGGTTAGCATTTGTGTTTATAATTCATTGCGTGTAGGAAAATATTGTAAGGAAACCTGCATGAGTCTAATCAAATTCTAAACCATGTATATTGATTAGCGACTTGATTAGACTGCCTTGTCGGTATAGTAGCTAGATTTAATGCCGCAGATCCCGAGTTCCTGGGTAATACCTTAGGTCCGGCCAATACAATGTTATGAGTTTTTCTGTCGAATATTCTCAGTAACCTACACTCCCGTGGGCAAAAGGCTCTTTTGCCTGCCTGATGGTAATCGAATCGAAACGTACGTAACTAACTATAAACAAAACAATCCAGCTTCGGTTCGGTAGAAGTTGGGTCGGAATAGATTCGGGAACGTATTGCCTTTATGAATTAGTAGAATTGACCCTCTATTTAATTAATGATTACGATGGTTATATTCGGAAATTGCATTAATCTTATCCGAATTTAACAAATGATGTTTGCTTGTACATTATCGCCTTTATTAATGTTAATACAAAGCATTATCAAAATAGCGACCTTACATATTATAATTTTGAAATTACCTACTTTCTAATTATTTCGTCCCGAAACTAATTCATTTGTTTTAAAATTTCTTAAAAAGCGGTACATTTTAGTTACAAAGTGAAGGCAGTCTGCCTTAAAGGCAAATAGACCACCTGTTGGTAAGTAGTCTTTACCGCGCATAGACATTGGCTCTGTAAGAAATATTAACGATAACGCACAACTAGCCCATTCTACCTATATCTACTAATATTATAAACGAAAATAACTCTGTCTGTTAAGCTTTCATGGCTAAAGTACTGAACGGAAATTTGGTATGAAGCAACCTTGAACCCCCAGAGGGCATAGGCTATTTATTTATACCTAACACCTGAACACGCGAAGCCGCGATCGAAAACTAGTTGTAAATAAAATAAATAAATGTACAATACTATCTGGTATGATTAGGAATTATTTATTATATTAATCAATATATAAATAAACAACAAGTGACATCAGTGTAATTTTATCGCTCCCTCATTATATAAGCACTCATGGTACTTTTGGGTCAAGGTTTTCTTATAATCATCGTCGCCCTCCTTATGTCCACTTGACGCCATACAATTTGTGTATATATTTTAACGGCGTGTGTTTTCGTACTGTTTGTAACGACATTGGATACTTTTAATAATTATAAATATACTTAAAATCTTATAGAAATAATTTAAATAATAACAACTATTTAATGTCAAAATATTATCAAAATAATGAGTACCAATAATAGAGTGCCATTCATCGTCCGCCATATTTTATTTATTATGACGTCATATATTGACACATTTAGAGAAATTCATCTAGTGTTCATCATGTTATTAAAACCTAAATAAACTCAAAAAGTACACAGTTTTGTAAAATAAATATTAACTTAAATAAAAATACACGTGAATTGCAATTCACTAAATCAAAGTATAATTATAAATAATATAGTATAAAATAAATATTATATTTAGAGAAAATGTCACATATCTAAGTTTCAATTCCCATCGGCATGGACGAATGTAGGTCACCAATTCGGTTATCCAGAAATAAATCCGTCCCGTACGAACACTTCAATTCAATATATTTTTTCTTATTTTATATATATATTAAAAAAAACTTATAGTTGTTTGTATATGAAATGACTATTGAGAAATATATTTCTGTGTACCCTGGGCTCAAGCCTTACATGCATAAGTGTGAGAGCAAAATGTCTGTGCATGCATTATAAAGAAAATAGTCAATAAATTTTATGCTTGATATGATTTAAAGCTTTATTCAGTTAATTGTAGTCCACCGGATATCACTCTTTCAAGGTGTAATAAAGCGGGTCCCGTTACCTTCTACAATTCGTTAGTCCGTCTGGCTAAAAAAAGCGCTGTTTTTATTAATTTTTCACACTTTATTGGATTAAATATAAGACACCAATACTTATTAAAACGACTCATATAAACCGTAGGCGATACAATTTTTTTTTGTCCTGGGAATCCCCGAAGAGAAAATATATATCTTCGTATGTCTTAATTCTATATAAAAGAATACCCGAGCACATTTCGTTCCATATAAATAGAGACGTCTCAATATAATAGCGGTAAGTAAAACGAGAGTTATATTTCACGAACGGATTTTATTTGAATTGAGCAAACCGAAGCTCTCGCATCGTTGGCAATTTATAAAACCGATAAAGTTTTTTTAGCTTTGGTCTTATTTAACTTGTCTTTTAGTTACTTTGATTTGAGAGCTTTACTGCTTTTTTATTTCAATTTTATTACAACGTTTCTCGTTCATGAAACGTTTTATAATGAAACGAAAACTGTGTTACATTTTTTTGGTTTGTTAAAAGATTACAGTAAAGAATTGTGTTAGTAATTTTATTTAAAATTATTCATTTATATTGCAACATATATATATAAATTATTTAAAGGCGCCTATGCGTCTTATGGTATGTTTTAAATACTAAACTAAAACTACTACTAAAACGTATCTCTATCACTTTATTTTTATTTTTTTAATTTATAAGTACGTATAATGTAATGTAACTACATTATATACACTACAAAATATTATATTCCAGTGCAAAACAGTAGTAGTTCCCAAGGTTGGTGGTGCATTGATGATGTAAGATGTTTAATATTTATGCTTCGATGGATGGTAATTACCACTTACCATCTGGTGGGCTATTTGTCTATCCGCATAAAAAAATGTTCTAGGTAATCAAGAGAGTAAATAGCCCTTATCTCGACTTGCAGACGTTGTTGAACGAGTCGCTCGCAATCGCATTATTCATTTGAAGGTAGAATATAATTGAAAATGCTAAAATTTTATGCATAAAATGGTGATGTGGTTAAAATGGTTTTATGCATCGAATGCGATTCTGCTTTTTAATTCTGCTTCTTCTAAAACTCTAATAACCTTAGTTGATCGGATAACAACAGATCAATATAAGTGAAATATATTAACAATTTTACATTATTCGACCTATGATATAGGATAAACTCGGAACTCATCATAGAACTCGATCGTGAAATATTAAATGGAATATGTGACATTGGCCTTAAAACTTTAAGTGTGTTGTTTAAGTTTTAAAGCCAATGTCACACGCATTAAAATAGCGTATATCCGTAAGTCAATTCTTCATGAGTAAGATACAGAGTGAGTTCTGCAGAAATGCTTTATCAAACGAAATATACAGAAAAGTTGCAGTTTAATTAGCCTGCAAATGTTGGGGACAGCTGAGCTAAGCTTATTCCATGATGCTGTCTTAATGCGGGTTGGTGGAGTATCAGTATTATTTTTTCTACCACCACATGTAGGCTTCCCCATAAATTAAGCACGTGAAAATTCAGTGGTGCTTGCCTGGACTTGAACCCACGATCTTCGATTAAAATTCACGTGTTCTAACCACTGTGCCATCTCGGCACACTATAAAAAACTAATTTATAAACAACACCGTTATATACATGTCTCAGGTTAAATTACAATTTGTGCCCATGTTCATGTCTATGGTTGTGTGAGTCGATTGATCAAAGTGACATTATATGTCCTAGACATTGTCTATGGAAATAATGACGTCAGAGTGACGTCAAGGTTTCATTGAGGGAAACTTGTTTATATCGTAAATTATTATTGTATTGACCTTCTTTCTTCAAAGAGCTGTCAGATAGATTATGATAATTTTAGATACGCGTGGGCTTACGCCAAGTGAACCTGATAAAAAAATACTTAAAAGAAACCCATACAAATGTAACACTATAAATATGTATTAAATGAGGTCTACCCAAGTATCTGATTTGACTTTTAAATATAGTTGTATTAACTTACTTTTATAAGTTTAAAAATAACACAAGAAGTAATGATAATGGATTTATAGATTTTGTTGATAGATAAGAAAAGTTAGCAGTCAAAAATTGTTGTTCTTCGCAATTCAAAAGAAATGTGAAAAAGACCCGCCAAGTTTCTTTCGCTGGTTCTTCTCTTCTGAACTCGTGGTATTTTCTTGACAATCAATGAATTAGTGTAAAGCTTCTATTTATGTTGAATATAGATATAGAATATAAATTTGATTCCATGAAATTCAACTGGATTTAATACTTCGATTGCGTTTCAAAAACTCTTGCCTACACCGTCCATGGCAGTGTGTATTGACATATTTCCTATTTTCTGAGTATGTTCTTCTATTCTTCGTTCTAAGAGACTAATATAAGTGATATAATTAATGTCACTTGAGTTGTAATTACAGCCAAGTCAGGTGAAAGGTTCAGGTTGGAAATGTTTTTGCGGCCCAAAATTCGTTTTCATTGTTCTCCACTTTATGTATACCAGGCGGGGCCTACGCTACCTATTAACAGTGAGCGTAATAATTCATATATATTTTTAAATTTTTTAGTTTTAGATTTGGATCTCAAATATGAATCTTTCATTACGATAATTACTTCATAGATAGATCTTATTATACCCGAATTATTGAAAATGATATATATCATTTTATTATTGAAAATGATATTATTTATTTGAATCAAATTATTGAAATTGATTTAAGCGATGATTTAACATTTCTTACAATGCCAATGTCTAAGGGCGTTGGTGACCACTTACCATCAGGTGGCCCATATGCTCGTCCACTTTCCTTTTCTATAAAAAAAAAAAACCATATTTATGGGTATTAAATTAATGTAAAAGAACTGTTGGTAAGACTATAACGTGACTTTGGTTTGAAAAATGTTTTTAGAAAAGTTTAAAGAATGTAATAATAAGTTACTAATCTTTTGACGTGACTAAAGTAGCGTGCTACGAATGCCTTCGTGTCGACGTGTTTATTTTTTAAAAAACTTTATTTTTAACGAAATATCTATTTTTGTCTTCGTAATAATACAACGGTTTATTTCATTATCTACGCGATAGTATAATATACTTTAATAAATCCTATTCCTGTTCCATAGCTTGGTAAATGCCTTCTTCTTCGAAGAATTCAGTTACTCCAATAGTTGATACGTATGTGTCAGAATCTCCATTGAAACACACATGTTTACTCACGATGCTTTCTCCACCCATGGAGCAAGAGATTAAGCCTATGAAAACTTACCTGAGCTATTTCAGTTATCATTCATGTGATCGTGATGTAGCGACCTTTCGGTTCTTAAAACAAATAAATAAAATCCGTAGTCTGTATGTATGTAATTGGATATAAATAGGAACTCGACTTTAACCTACTTGTAAATATCGTATTTATTTGATATTTTGCAAGTACATACCATTGGTATTTGAAGTTCTTTAAAGGACTTGTAAATCATTCGAGTATGGGCAATTCGGTTTGTTATGAGGAATTTTATTACACTGAAAAGGTTGTTTATTTTTTTGTTCTTAAAAGAAAAAAAAAGCTAAAGCTATAATTTATTAGTTGAATAAGTTACGTACTCACGTAATACATATAGCTCTATTAATTTTCGCGGCCCAACTCAGTAAAACTGCCAGTCGTCATGTTTTTTTCGACATCTCCAACAAGCATCGTCATATTTCAGCCAAGTTTACAAAAAACCTCAGTTAATTATACACCTAAAGATTCTTCATGAATCATTTCGTCCATTGGTGAAATATATGAAAAAAACGTTTGTAGTTTTTGTTTTTATGTTTAGTTATAATAATGATTTGCATGTATTCTTAGACTACGTTTAAAAACGGAATAAAGTATTACTTGGACCTGTGGGAAGTCTGGCTCTGGCTCATGTTACATACATTTCTACAAGCCGAGTGCTAGCAATAAACAAATTCGGTTAATGATGTAACAGTTTTAATGATTGTAAATAATTCATTATAGTTTTGTATGTTTTAGTTATACCGATTTTCTTATGACGTTGTTATTTTGTATAATCATAAATGCTATCATATATATTATTATATTATTTATGTTAGTAAATTTAAATTTAGGAGGTAATCTCCGAGAGTAACTATTTCAAAAATTCCTTTACAAATATTTAGAATGAACTTGAGGATGAATGATAAGCTACAAATATCTCATTAAAATAAAAGGGTTTTTCGTGAAGACCAATTTTGAAACTGAAGTCAGAGAAAAAACGGTCGTGTAAATCTTTCGAACGCTGCCTTAACCGAAGATATGCTCGCTTATATTAATATTTTTTATACAAAAGTTGTATATTTTAAAAAGACCTGTAAAAAAGTTCAAAGCGATATATATCTTTATGTTACGGTTAATTTACAAATTTATAATATATTACTTAAATATACATAAAAATTATTTTAATATGTTATAGTTTATCTAGTATATTATTAAAACTTTTATGTATATAATTCAAAAGATACTTTGTCCTATATAGCATAAGAAATATTGAAAATGGAATAACAAGATTTAAGCAGTAATCTTGTAGTCCAGTGATAATTATTTACTCGAAATTGTACATTAAGGCTGCCCAGGAATAGCAGATTAAGCCGGAACGTGATTTTATAACCAGAACGAGCATTATGCATTCGTAATCTGGGATAGGGTTGTTTGTAGCAACGCATACAAAATCTATTTAATGAATTCGGGTTAGAGGGATGACTATATTAACTTATTACATGTTTGTGCTTGAACAATGCTTTTCGTGATGAATCTCAACAAGATGACAGTATTTATATACAAAATAAACAAATGAAATAATTATCTTATTTCATGGGAAACTAGCTAACTGCGCAGAATATATAAAAGTGCTTAAGTGTATGCGAAAATACAGATGCAATCTATGCCCTCACTCAAATTATCCGATGGGACGGTAATCCGACATGACCCAAAAGAGTTCAGGAGCATGATCAATAGCTTTACGTGTTTTCCGAGGCTCGGGAGTGTAAACCAACATCCAGACTCTGGGTTGCGGGTTCTGGATTTTAACCGCACTACATGGCATGAGGACAATTTTAAACATATTAAGCCTTGAAAATTTCGTGCCTTATCAAAGGCCGTGTTTTAGTATGTATAATATAATGTCACACGACCTTTGTTAACATATTTAGTAAAATATTCACATGTTATATTAGCTGTGGCATCTCGTTCCATAAATGTTTTAGTTAAACTCTAGTCTAGTCTGTGTAAATTGTATTTAAAATGTATAGTGATGAGGTGAAGATGAGGATTGTTTTCATCATTGTGTCCAAATTTTTAAATACTTTGGATTCTTAGAAACTACTCGAGCTTTGCTTGTTACCATTTTAATGAGAAATGGATGGTTTTAATAATCAAATGACTTTATTTGTATGAATATTTTTGATCACTCTAGATGTGTCTATGTATTTCGTAAAGCTATTGTTAGGAATATATCAAATCATTAAAAATTACTAAATTGTCTTTGGTCTCCTTCTACTATCTTTGATTAGATCAGCCACAAGGCTACACCTAAGTAGGGTCTATGTCAACTCAGAAAAAATTACCATGTAAATTGTGTATAGTTGAATAAACAGGTCAAAAGAGGAATATTAACAATAATACAATTATCTGTTACTTTTTATATGACGCTTAATATACCAGAAATGACAAATATAAAACAGTACAAAACGAAACTAGCAAAGTTACACGAACATGCAACTGCACAAGAACAAGTTGTGAAGGGGATTAATGAAAAGCCTCTTACGTCGTATTGAACAAGTGCATTGTTACGCCATGCCTTTATGTGCACTATATACACATATTATATAATATAGAACAAGATGCGTTATTATATAACTTCGATTAATACTATTTTGATTGTGAAATTAATAACAATATAAAATATTATTAAAAAGTCGAAGGATTTTTTTGTTATTTCAGTTTGGTGGGTTCAACCTCCATCATTGAATTTACCGACTTACAGCAATATTTTGTAATGCAAATCAACATCTTAACTTAATATATAAGTTCTTATATTTAATCATCATCATTTTTGCTCCTCAGTACGAACTTTTTCATAGATACAACGGACGCAATGATTTATTTAAAGATGTGATATTTAAATTTTTTTATTTTTATAGAAAAGGACGATGGACGAGCATATGGGCCACCTGATGGTAAGTGGACACCAACGCCCTTAGACATTGGCATTGTAAGAAATGTTGTCCATCGCTTAAATCGCCAATGCGCCACCAACCTTGGGAACTACGATCTTATGTCCCTTGTGCCTGTAATTACACTGGCTCACTCACCCTTCAAACCGGAACACAACAATACCAAGTACTGCTGTTTTGCGGCAGAATATCTGATGAGTGGGTGGTACCTACCCAGACGAGCTTGCACAAAGCTCTACCAACTAACTGTTAAGGAGCTAAAGATTATAAAATTTCTGAGGTTTTCAAGTTTAATATTAAATAATTATTGCTACGGTACACAATTTCATCCCTCCTATATAAAATAATTAACTTATTAAGTTATTACTAAGTACATAATCGAAATTTAAAGTGGGTGAAAAAGCTATTTGTACGATAATTATATATACTAAAACCTTCCTAAATAGTTTTTTTTTTCAGTTAGACATTGCAAAAAGAACATCTCTTTATTAGCATAGTTTTTTTTTAACTCTCATGAAAATACCTTTAAAAATATAAGTTATCTATATTGAAAAGCACGACCTTTCCCGTCACAGATTATATCTCAACCTCTAACACAAAGGGATACATAATATGATTTATAATAGAAATAACGTTGATAATGAAATTAATTTTCAGCTCGCTACGTCTTTGTGCGTATGTCGTAATCAACAAAGCTATTTATAAGAAACGAATTTGATTCGAAGTTAAAGACGATGAAAACTTCTTAAGGTAATATTTAATATTTTGATTCGTATCTTATAAAAAAAATATCACCGTCGCGGGATTTCCGGTACATGTGAAACAACGAATTAATGATTATTGAAAAATATTATGGTAAAAAAAAACAATAAATTAATATGAAGTAAAAATAAATTCATAGTTTAATTAATACTAGCAATGTCAATTGAGAGTGGCTGACGTGCCGAAATCGGTCAGAAGGACATCATCCTATAAATATTATAATGATCAGTCGACTTTAGGAAGAGGGTTTTGGATAATTATTTTTGTCAATATTGCATATCGCTTTCTGTCATTATACGACCTTTTTCAATGTCAAGTTCCGTGTTCGTTCGTACAGAAAAACTTCAAAAAGGTTGTTTGCAGTACCAGGTTTACAGACGTTTAATATGTTGGCGTTAAGAATAATTTGAGTGTAGTATAAATAAGTGCGAGCGAACATAGATTCATACTTAAACCTTGCTAATTGAAGCTTAAGATTATTTGGGTACTATTGTATCCCAGTCAAGAGCAAAACGTTGTTTTGAATTTGGAATTGTAGTCATCCCTGATGACATAGGTCAGTACAATTAATAATAATATATTCTCTGTGGCTTTCGCTGACGACTTACCTGTATTCATCCTTTGTCAAATCACTGCTGTTATTGCATAAGTTTCTATGTGAAACTACTTGAGAGGAAAGCAATCATAACGGATTATATACTTATATTTTATAATATTCATAATGTTCCCTTCGCTATTTCATCGTGTTTTGTATATAACGTAATTTTAAAACCATAAATTTAAAAGTAGACTTTTTCGAATTTGAATTTTGAAGCTTAATTTACATATACGACCTTTTTACGTCAAAGATGCAAATGATCGCGAGGGTCCATGAATAATGGAACGTGGGTAATTACTGTAGCAAATTAAATTTAATAATTAACATTCTTATTGAATGTTTAAGGAATTACAAACTTTGTATATTAATTAGCTTTTTTACACATAAAATATGATTGGCTTAAAATATAAAATAAGTTAAATTATATATAATTAGTAAATATGTTATATTTTAATTTAACTTTATTTATTAATAAAGATAATATTATTATTTTTATATAACTTTTATTACTCGTTTCACCGACATTAATATCAAAACTGATAGTTCGACTTTAAATCGTTGAACGAATATTGTAACCGTAATTTTTAACGTAACTTTAAGAAATCATATTGGTTCTGGCAACACTAACAGTTTTAATTATGTAATCCGTAACGCGGACGAAACAGCCGGCGGAAACTAGTTGTAATAATAGAAATGATTAACCTTAAAAGAAAATAATTAACCTTTAATCACGTGCCACGTCTTATTTTTACACAAGTTCTTAAATTTATCTTAATATTTCCTCTCTTCAAATGCAGTGTTATTCTCCAATCAACTTACATCGTATCTACTTTGTAAAATATTGACAACTAACTCATAGTTATCGTATCTAGCGTGCCCTTAGAAAACTCGTGGTAGAACACGAGGCGAATGACACATATGCGTGCTCGTGATTCGTCTCGCAACTCCTCTCGTCACTCGCGCGACTGTGTAAATGCGGTATTATATTATTATTGTCAATGTCACTTCAGACATTTCCCGTGGTCAACGGGTTTTCAACTTAATTATATAGTCCTTTGTTTTATTTTATTTATTTACTTGTAATCAACAGCGTCACAGATGTGATTGCACAATTATAACGTAATACTAAAACACGGATTACAATTTTGATTATGAAAAATCATAAAGAAAATTAATAGTAGTCATAGTGTCAATATTAATATGTACAAAATAACATAAACTTACTTAATATTAGTACACATTGTATATTGTTTAATGGATACAACTCATAATGTCGTCATATTTTACATGTTTGATTTATCAGCCTTATTATTTTTTATTCTTAGAGAGGTTCCCGTTCAAATACTGCGTCGAATAAATGATTTCTCGAGCTAAGAAATTTGTTACTCACAGTTGTTTTATCCTTAACAAGTGACCGTTATCTTGAGATGAAGAGTGTTCCAGTATTTTCTTTTCATATGTATTTTATGTTTCTTTTATTAATGATAGTTTGAAATTTATTGCAATGGGTCCGATTTTTGTAAACTAGCATTTTGATAATATTCTCAGAGTTCGAGAATTATGTTTGAACTTGATAACATGTGTGTGTTTGCGTCTATGTGTGTATAGTTTTATGTATGCATGTATTTATCGAATGCAAATGATTGCTTACTCCACACTAATTAAATTGACCTATGGCTTCAATATCGGCAAAATGTTGCTATTGTAAGGAGTTCGATTATGATTCAAGCTCCTACACAAGAGCACACTTGGAAATCGACCAATAAGAGGCCATTTATGCATGTATTAGATTTCATGTATGTGTATGGCTGTCGGTGATGGTTCGTTTTGTTTAATTTAATGCCGAAGTGGTTTCGCACGCGCGTAGCGATTCCGTCTGCCATTATAGGTTGGTGTCTTAAAGTTAAAAGACTACGAGATATTCAAGTTTCTTAACTGAAGTAAAATACTCAAAACGTTTTCTACATGTTTTAAACTTAGAATGCTGAATTAATGGAGAGCTTGTAATTGCACTCTTTCACCGTGTTTATACCACACTGACCATCCGCTTAGCGTTACTAGACCAAAAGCTTATCCCTTTTAGGATAAATAATGATATAGTGATTGTTATTATTAAAATACATAATTAACTGTGATTTAGCTTTCTTGTAAATTAATTAACGTATTAATTTTAAATGAATCGGTAATTTCATTAATATCACGAAAAATAAATGAGTGAGAAAGTACACTACTACTACTACTACTACTAAGTGTACGTTGTACCGCAATGTTTTGCCGTTACTTAGTTCATACGTGTTCATAAAAATGGCTGACTATTTAGATGTCGACTTTTAAATTTCACTAGTGGAAGCACGTCTCGTTTTCAACTAAAACTAAATTTGTAAGGTAAGTTATGCTTTCCTGGATTTGAACCTCAATATAGATCCACGTGTTGTTTCCACTGCACCATTTCTTATATTTACATTTTACACTTTTGTTGATAATAAGCCGAGATGCCTTTAGCCCAGCAGTGGGACATTCACAGGCTGTTACGGATAATGTTGTCTGTAGGTTTGTCTTAATAATTGCTTGGTCGATTCGAATAAAAATGCATAACTATATATTAATATAAGTATACGCCAATGTTTTAGTATTTTTTCACCGCGTAACTGCACCGTGTCGTTACACGGTGGCCGGGTATCGCATCGTAGATATGTGTCTACGCCCTTAATCAATATGTTTTAAAATTGGTTAAAACGGGATAAAAATTCTTACTTTAACCGTACGAAGTCAGGACACATTTAGTATAATGTAAGTCTGAAGCTCTGAACACTAATTATCGCGTGTCACAACCCTTAAGAGAAAGAGAAAAAAAGCTCTATCTCAGAAGTCTTATGAACCATTACAGTTAATTAAATGATTATGTGGCTCATTATCTCGAGGGGAATTTTCTATTTTCTTTCAACGTTAATTACATTAAAAGCTGTGTGGAAATACCTAATGGATACAAGAAAGTGTCTTATTTCATTCAAGTTTGGCTTCACATTAGGTAACGTATATAAATGTAGGAATTATAATATATAATAATGATTATATTCTTTATTTATTGTTATTTTACTATACGGTATTTATGATTGACGATACCTAGACATTATTATTATTAAAAAAGGCAACTTCCGCTGATAAATCGATTGTCAATTAATTTTTTTATGAAATTGTCCAATTTCAATTGGTTATTTTGGCATGACATTCTTGGTCAAATTATTCTAAATATGCACAACATTGCTGGTTAAAAATATTAATAAATATATTATTAAATCCGTTTTTCAATACGTAACTAAAAATATGACGGCAATATTTTTAAATTCTGATGAGAGCAACTACCAAAGAGATTCTGGACTGTAACCTAAAAATAACTAACCACAAGGTGCCATAATAGATGTTATCGTGAAAAAGCAAGTCGTATTCCGTAAAAATCGAACTAAGAGTCCAAAATCCCAGTAATAATAACACTCCTTCAAGAAATACATTTTCGTTTGTGATGCTGCATGGAAATGAAAAATAAAAAAAATCGAAATAAATAAATATATCGAAATAAGTAAATCGAATAGCTTACCATAATAAGAATAGCAAATATTTATGCAGTATACTCCAGCGCAGTTTGCTAAAGATCTTTTTTTAAATATTATCAACGTTTGTATGTGTTTATTACTGGTAGTAGGGCTTTGTGCAAGCTCGTCTGGATAGGTACCACCTACTCATCAGATATTCTAACGCAAAACAGCAGTACTTGGTATTGTTGTGTTCCGGTTTGAAGGGTGAGTGAGCCAGTGTAATTACAGGCACAAGGGACATAAAATCTTAGGTCCCAAGGTTGGTGGCGCATTGGTGATGTAAGGGATGGCTAACATTTCTTACAATGTTAATGTCTAAGGGCGTTTGGTGACCACTTACCATCAGGTGACCGATATGCTCGTCCGTCTTCCTATTCTATAAAAAAAAAATTGTCCGTATGGGGTATAATCTACCGCATTAGCAGGAATTTACAATTTAATTTATTTATTTCAGTGAGAGAACGATATATAGCCCTATATATACATATATATATATATATATATATTCAATACAATGATAATAATTTGAATCGAATAACAATAGGTGAATATATCGAGAATTTAACTAAATAGTTAAAGAACCCGAAATATGGTTCGAAAAAGTTCAAATGCCGTGTAACCTTTGCATTTAGCAGGCCCCTGGGTGATATCGGATTAATTCTCGCTGGTTATTTACAAATTCCGCCGAACATTGAATTACTTCTTAAAAATTTTTTTTTTTCTTGCAAGAGCATTTGAATTACTTGATATATAAAACGCACTAATATGTGATTTTTATAGATTTATATTTCGTGTTAAATAAAATCTAGTGAAAAGGTTGATCAAACCTGCATTTTCAAATGCCTAATTTGATTTGATAATTCATCTAGTGTTCAGAAACATCATGAAAAACCTTCTTGTGTTATGTCTATCTATCACTCGGCACTGAAGCAAGACGGAGGTATAGATCCTACCCTCCTCTCTAAGAGGCGATCAAACCTTTGCCCAGCAGGTCGATATTTATGGGCTTTTTCCTAAAGCGAAATTTATTTTTAAATTGGAAATGTTTCACTTGGGGTCGCGTCACGACTGACGTAGGTATAGAGTTGTTTAGGGAATGTATATTTTGTGATATTTCTAAAACATTACATTTTGGTGCAGATAAAACGTTTTTATAGAAGCTTTACCATGACGATGAAGCATGAAAAACACTGATTTATAACTAAGTCAAAGAACTCAACATACAAGTTTCTATAATTAGAATAAAGTCTTCTGGGTGTTAAAAATGGGCGTTCCACAGGGACTACTACTAGTATACTACTTTTAAACGCCATAATACTAATTTTGTTTTTACGGTTAAAGACATTTATTTTCTCAAACATTTACATTTAAATCACTTACAGAGAAAACTACAAACCAATTAGAAAAAAAAATTTAAATCGAACAGGCGTACATAGTTACGATAATATCAATATCGGTACTGTGCAAACAAGTATAAATAGTTTGTGACGTGAAGTAGGTAGGTAGTCCAGTTTTTAACTATACCCACCGTGAAACAACAAAATTTTGAATGGGTTTGGTGTTAAAAATCTAGATTCAGCTCAGCTGCGTACGTCGTTAGGAAATTTTGGTTAACTAATTGACTTTAATACTGGTCGATTTTATGATATATTACATACACCATACATGCGTTATATATTATTCTATTTGAGGGAAAAAATATGTACCAAAATAGTTCAGCTATTCGATTAAGATTTCCAGTAATGGAGTTTTGGGGCTCGAAGGGAAGGGAACAAAACATTTTTTCGAGGTTTGGATATTTTCGACTTATTGAGGTTCAACTTAAGGCTAAATATAATGGATATGAATAATAGATATGGAGAGGTAATAAGAGGACTGATAATGAATATCGTATAATGCTTCACGTATTAAAAACTTCAATCTTTAAAAAGGGGAGGCTCCCTTCGGGATGTTATTAACTAAGTAGGAAAGGTCTTAGTAGCGTCAGAATATCTCCAGCAATATTATGTGAATCTACTAAAATGACGTTGTTAAAAATGTCAAATTGTCACTGAATTCACACAAGATGTTAAGATAAAGTTTTCGACTTCGCAAGTCAATACATCTTTCCCGAGTAAGGGTATTCTATTTTATAATGGAATCCATTACATTTACCAATGAATAAATTTAGAGCTCATTATTATACAGTAAGCTTGAAGTCTCACGGTTTATATAACTACAATTGTGTGTGATTATTAAATGGTTATCGTTGATTAAAAACTACTCAGTTTCTTTCGTAATCTAATTATCTTGCTTCTTGGTTACCTACACGCCTAAATTCAAACCCGGATGTTGTTTTGACAGAATCGTGTACTTTTTATTTTCAACAGTGACTTTGTGTTAAGAAATAAAGAAAAATTAAATTTTAAGCAACACCGTCTGCAAGCAAAATTCTCGTAAATAATTTTATGTTTCTCGGGACGTAGTATATTGATATAAAAACAGATTTAGGAAAAAAATATTCCGTATAATGACAATAACAGCATTACAAACAAGTTCGTTTTATTTGTTTGTTTTTCTTACATAGTATTGTGGTAGGTATTTTTAGTACGTAAGGTAAGTAATTAAGTAAGTAATTTGTATATTTTATTAGTTGTAGCTAATGATGTCGACATAAAAAAAATCTACTTTGAGTTTTTGTAGGAAATGTTGGCAAAACATTACGAGACCCATCCAAAACCGAAGCACGTAATCAAGATAAAATACCTAAAGTGGTTTAAACAAACGGATACAAAAACTTAGTACAAAAAAATCATTAATAAAAATTTGTTTACGGAAATCTCTGAAAATTAAATCCCAACTACGTTAGTCACTTAGTCTTTATTATTTATTGGCGCACAAATCCTTGTTAGAGCATTCAGCAATCATTTCGTATTCAGCTCGTGCAAAAATATTCGTCAAAACAACATTTACGCTAAGCCTTTACGATTTTGTGTTCGTGGATATAAAAGTAATGGCCTCTTAGACCTTAATGCTCGGTGATAAAGTTCGTTTTCATTTGTCAGTCGCTATGAGAATTGTTTGGTGCTAATAAATAGGAGTGAATAGAGGAAGTACATGTTTTATACTGAAACACGATTGAAGCCTCTAAAGAACTGAAGCTCTCTGCCTACGTTATCTTTGTTTTATAGCTTTGTGTTTACGATCGTATGTAGCTTTTATTGATATTACTAGAAAAAACGAGACCTATTTTTATTGGTTGATTTAGTATTTTTGCTTAGTTCACTAAAGGAACCTTTTGTTCATGTTAATTTTCATATTATTTTGAGAAGCACATAAAATCTATGATGTTATCTATGTAATATTTTTGTCGTTGGATTCTATTTACATAATGAGATTCGTAAAAAAGAATAAAACTAGTTAAAAATTGTTTTCAGTAAAAAAACAACTATTATTTTTTAATAAAATACAGTTAAATGGAGCTTTAGAAGTGTCATTGAATACAATTTGCATTTTTTTGATTTTTGTAAGTCTTGACCATGATGGATATCGTATGGGTCTTATTTTTTTTAATAAATAGGATCGAATCCACGGATCGTGGTTGTTGTATAAGGTATTTTTTTTGTATATTTATTGCTAATTCATATGGATAAACAAGAAATTAAAATGATTGTCAAAAATAAGCAAAACCGATAAAAAACCGACGTGTTACCGTTTGTGTTTTTTGAAATTTGACATTGCATATTTTTATACTGACATTATAAAGAACAGCACTCGTAAAGTCAACATTTACTTATTTTATTTAATATTAAAATAAACTGAAGAAGATACTTAAAGGAAAATATGTTAAAGTTTTATCTTATTAACATACTTAGACGCAAAGAGAGTTTCTCGCGCTAGTTCTTAGTTTTGAAGTAAATCGAGTTACTTCTTTGTTGTTTCTACTTGTTCTGAAACTTATCGAATTGTTTTAACTAAAAAATCATGATCATGAATTCTATTTCGAAGCGACAACGCCATTTTCTTCCTTTCTATTTTGTAATTAGAGGCGAATATTGCATGAATGTTACAAATGTGTCCATATATTTACACATTATATATAAGATGTAAATACCACACGGGTTCGTGAGGTAGGCGTTAAGTCATACACAAATTGCCAAATTATGCCTATTGTTAAATAAATTGGCAAGTTGATACCTTTCGTAGCTTTTATGTATATAGTATTAACTTTACGTTAAGCGTATTTTTATGTAAGCGTATATTTTACAAGGCGAGATGGCCCAGTGGTAAGAACGCGTGAATCTTAATTGATGATCGTGGGTTCAAACTCGGGTTCAAACACCACTGAATTTTCATGTGCTTAATTTGGGATAATAATTCATCTCGTGCTTTACGGTAAAGGAAAACATCGTGAGGAAACCTGCATGTGTCTAATTTTACTGAAATTCTGCCACATGTGTATTCCACCAACCCGCATTGGTGCAGCGTGGTGGAATAAGCTCCAAACCTTCTCCTCAAAAAGGGAGAGGAGGTCTTTAGCCCAACAATGGGACATTCACAGGCTGTTACGGTATATTTATCTATTCCAGGATATTATGTTTTGAAGACCCAGAAACATAAGACATTCATATACATATTGACTGTGTTAAACACATGCTTAATTAATTAATTATTAATGTTTTTAATACCATTATTTATTACGAGCGGGGATTGAATCCAACAGTGAGCACAAATAGTCCAAAATTAATTGTCATATTAAAATTTTGCCGTAATCGAATCTTATTTATCTAATTACAAAACAAGTACCGCGCGGTTCTAAGGAACAAATAATGTACTTGAATGTATAGCTCTTTTGTGGATCTTTTCCATTCACAATTTAATGGTATTTTCTAAGACAATGTTTTCTTGAAAGAATTTACGCGAATGAAATTTGTTTTATCCGATTATGTTATTCGGGTAACCGATTGGTTTGCGGAATCTGGTATGTATTATTTATAAACAATTGAAATGTTAGAATGTCGAATAAGCCACAAAAACAAGAGTACGTAATTTTCGATTTATTTTAGTCGTATAAATTTAATGTAGGTTAATTTTTGTTATGAACAAAATGCTACATATCATTTAATATGGATAAAGAACTTAAATAATTTTAGATAGCCACCTAACTTGGAAACCACATCATAACAAAATTAAAAGCAAATTAACGTAATTAAACGGATTTATAAGAAATATTACTAGATGTGCTCCACGCCAAGTAAAGTATACGATCTATAACTCCTTAATAAAACCACATTTAGGCTATTTGTTATAAATCTGGGGTACTGCTGCCCTAACAAACTTAGCGCGATTACATGTTAAGCAGAACAAATTAGTAAAAACACTTTTTAATTACGACTTTTTTACATCAACTCAAAAAATTACAAAAGATACAAAAAAAATGAATGTTTATTTGTTGCATACTAATCAAAAGATTTTGAACATAAAACATACAAACAGAAAAACAATTAAATAAAAACCAACAATTATAAAGAGTAAAATTAAGAAACGCTAATGACATAAAAGTATTAACTCGTACTATCAAATATGGAAAGAATGGAGCAAAACGATTTAATAATTTATCAAAAAATATTGAAGATGCAAAAAGTATGCGTCAGTTTATAAGGCTACTAAAATATATGTTAAAAATAATATAAAATAACACAAGTAATATGAAAAAAAACTGTGTATTAATGTGGAATAATTTATTAAATTTAATAATATAAAAACTAACAATACAAAATAATAAGGTCCTCTAGGACGATTTCGGCTTCTGCTGTCAAACTCAAGAGAGTTTAACCAACTGCGCTGGACATATTATAGTGCACAAGTGTGTGCGCAAACACAGGTGCGCTCTCTATCCCCTAGGTCTTATAATCCGATGGGACGGCAAGCGGAAAGAAATAAATAAATAATAAATACATAAACTCTCACTTACTCATACCACTTCCAGTATTTAATCCGTGTATTTGCGATAAGACAATAATACAAAGTATTCACAAATACCCTGTTCGTCACTAGATATATATATATTTGCTTTATAAATGTTACTTTGTTACGCTACTAGGCAATTATTGTAATTGTTTATTTATTGTTCTCACGTAAGTGAATATTATTCTTTATGAGGAATAAACTTATTTAACCCTAGATATGTTAATACGATTATGTGTTACATGTTTAAAAAAAATCGTCGGAGTTTGAATTTAAAGTTGAAAGAACATATTCCTATTTTATAACAAATATAAAACTGAAGAGTTTGTTCTTTTAAGCGCGCGATCTCATGATCTACGAGGCTATTGGACAGTCCATTTATTGAGGTTTATAGACTATAGCACATAGTACATCACGCAACGACCTCGGGTGTGGAGTAGCTAGTATTCATGTATAATAAAATGCATCATGACATACTTGTAGTTATGACTGCTATGATGGTTCAATCTAAACTAATATTATAAATGGGGAGTAACTCTGCCTATTACGCTTCGAAGGCCAAGCCACTGATCCGATTTTGATGAGATTTGGTGTTAAGCAAGCCCTAAGGACGAACATAGGCAACATTTTTACCTAAACTGCTCCACACACCGGCGAAGCCACGGGCGAATACTAGTTGATTATAAATTCATAATATATTGTTTAACTTTATCTTTATTGTTCAATTATCTTCTCTGGAATGTTCTATGTTTAATTGATTTCGAATTCTTAAGCAACTTAATTAATAAGTAATCTGGTAAAGCACACGGAGAAGTGCTTGGTATTTCATGTTACTTAAGATACGATAATATTTTTATAATTTAGTTACTTGGTTTAAGCTTTATATGTATGTAGCAAAAATGTATTTCATTAATTAATTAATAATTATGTTTTTGTTATAGGTCCTCGGCTCTGACACAGAATGGCACTTTGCTCATCGCGGTCTGCCTCACGCGCGCCCGCACAGATCTATTGCGCACACTCGTCTGCTGAAACGGCATCCATTAGTAAGTACATAATACAAATGTTTATAATAAACGAATATTTTAATTTTTGAATACTTCATTTTACAACATAATACATTAAAAAATAAAGGCCCCAACCAATTGAGTGTAGATATAAGGAAGAATACAAGTACCTTATTTAAGAAAGTGGCTACCGATTGGGAAATCGGTGCTAACTTTCCAATTCAAAAAGGCATTGCAACACGTGCCATGTATTCGGTAATATTATAATTAATAAATATTTCGTTAGTCTAGTCACTAGACATGAGGCCGCTAATCCCGAGGCTGATAAAAGTTTTTCTGTTGGAAAATTCTCAGTAGCAGCCCGGAGTTTGGAAGTTGGAAATATATATAGTCGTGAAAAGCCGTTGGTCCTGCACCTGAACTTATTACGGTCCCCTTTACGAGAGTGAGGGAATAGAGAGTGCACCTTTATTTGCGCATATAAACAAACTATAATATGTCTTATTGGCTAGACTAGCCACTTGGGATTGCCTACCGTGACCGAAATCGGTTAGGAGGACATATTCAATACTAATAGTAAAGGTACTATGTTTATTTCCTTGAGTAAATTTATTTTAGTACCTAATAAAATAAAAAGTAAGTACACAAAGTGACAAAAGAAAATACTAACTCTTAAACAAAATTACTTTGTGTTTAAAAGTTAGAAGACACAACAAAGACATGAACATTGAATATTATGTATTCGTTTCTCATACCATTAACACTCTTATGAGTTACGATAAAAAGGCTATTTTCCTATAAAATCAAGGAACTAGAGGTAAACGTTTGCTAACTTTAAGCGGATTAGAAACACATTATGGGATTAATTTTTTATTTTTAAACTTTACCGTGTTCAAGGCGGATGTAATCTATTTTCAACTCGATCTACTTTAGCTCTCTTACTTAATATAATATATTATGTAATAAATGTAATTATTTTAAGGTTTTATATTGTATGATGTATTATAAATATAATTTGATTTTGAATATAACATTTTTATTACCATTTTTTTACTTGGAAATTTTAGGAGCTAGTTGTATTGTGGTGTATTTTTTAATAGTTTTTTGTTAATAAAAAAGCGATGTTTTGAAATAAGAACATCTTAATCTAATGTTAATCATTGTCATTTAAAATAACACAATTCGTTACTCACGCGTGATAAAGGACGTTCTAAAGTGTCGTCCTGTCTCCTTTAACTTTATACCAAGCATCACATTCATATGACTACACAAGTTTTATTTCCGAATAAAACGTGTAGTAAGTAAAGTTGGTAGAGTCCGCTCTACCACGACAATTTCTTTATTGATCCGAAACGCGAAATGTTGCGTGCCCGTTATTTCGGTAAAGATCAGTAACACCAAATGAAAGATTATTTTTTAATTAAATATGTAGGTATCAGCCAACTGATCGTCAGTGGTAACGACCGCCCATACACATGCTCTGTAAGAAATGTTAACCATTCCTTTCAACGCCAATGCGCCACCAACCTTGGAAGCTAAGATGTTATGTCCCTTGTGCCTGTAGTTAGTTATAAATACTGCTTTGTAGCGGTAGAATATCAGATGAGTGGGTGGTTGTTACACAAGTTTTGCACGAAGTCCTACCAGCACGTAAACACTATAACTTACAAATTATACTCTAAGTTTCCGCCTCTCTGACGGCTATGCTTGATTGAAATAAAACTTCAATTTATTTTTAGGTTCACACAGCGGTTCAACAGACTGGTTTCAAGCGTGTTAAGCGAGGTTTCCGCCCCCTTCGCTTGCCGGAAACCGTGCCAGCCGCTGAACCTCGTGATCCTTATTTTCCCCTGCAATGGTACTTGAAAAATACTGGTCAGAACGGAGGGAAGCCTAAGTTGGACTTGAACGTTGAAGCGGCCTGGGCTCAAGGGTACACTGGGGTTAATGTGACCACCGCGATTATGGATGATGGTAAGGTTTGAAATATGTTATTTTTTAAATGTGAACTGCTCTCCGTTACGTAAATTTTTCACGATGATTGTTGGTTTATGTTAAATTGAACACTAATTAGTTTAATAATGTAGTTATAAAATATAGCTTTAACAATGTTCATTGTTAAATTTTAATTAAAGCATTGTATGCTAAATCATGTACTCACCCTCGTTTAGTAACACAGTTTAATATTACTGCACTACTGCAATTACCATACGGATTCTATATACAATTTTTTTATTAAACAGTTTTAATTTGTAAATATGTATTAGAAATATAGAAAAGGAACTTGAGACTTTCACTGTATAAGGGCCTCTGCGTGACTTAACTACACTAAAAACTATCTTCTAGAAGTTAGTAATACGTTCTTTAAATAGTGAAGGCATAGCGTGCCTCGATATAGTTACATCTTGAGTCTAGGTATACATTCAAGGCAAACTATTTGTGTAGCTATAATACAAAGATAACGAATTTAATACGAAAATTTCAGTTAAATGAATACTTTTACAAGCTATTATTCAGGGGCGGATTTCCCCACAGGTCGAGTAAACCCGACACGATAACTTGGTGAGATATTTTTTGTCGTCGCACTTTCTGAACGCAACCTATGCACGCGACGGAGGCCTTATGAACTTTGAAAATGTTCTACACAGGTTTAGCTGAAATTTTGATTCTAGTGACATTACGAAATAATATTATAAAAACTGAATAGTAAAAAAATGTTAAGCAGTTACTTAATTAGGAATTTTATTTAAAAGCTTCTTTGCAGCTTTTATACAGTATATTGCTATTTTTAATGTCATTTAAGTTAGTATATTCGTACGTACGTGTGTACTACACATCGTAATGTCCTTCCCATGTCAGGTTCCTTTGTGCCAATTTCATCAACCCTTTCATTAGTCTCCTAAGAATTCACCCCGAGTGTGCATACATTTTTTATGATATCGTTCCAGTCAATGTGAATTTGGAATTTTTATCAATCGCGGGGAAACTTGCATGTCGAAACCACATGTCCGACAGCACGTACGTTATTAAAAATACATTACGAGAAGTTCTATCCAACAAATAGATAAAAGATTGTATTAATGATTTTCCAAGTTTTTATCGTTTATTAATTTGTAGTTTAATTAAGAAAGAATATTTTATTTTTATTTTGTTTTTAATTAATATTTTTATTGACATGAATAATTGACAACGTGATTAAAAGGGCGGTTTCAGTGTAACTTTTACATTAAATTTAAACCTTTCATTTTTTTTAATTTCACTTGATTCCTAATTAAATATTTGCGTTATATTATTTTTTATGACTTCTTTATCAGTCTTTACAAATTTAATTAAAAAAATATTCACTTTAATTCTATTACGTCACACTAAGCGAGACGAATGTCTTCATTTCGACCTAATATAGAAAAAAAAAAACTTGGTAATCTTAGTACATCTAATATCCACCAAACCGCATTTTATAAGCGTAGAATAAATAAAATAAAATCAAATTTATTTATTCAAGTAAGTTTTACAATAAAGCGTATTTGAATCGTCACTATTATGACTCTACCACTGTTTCTACCACCCGTCTCTATCTAGAAGAAACGGCGAGAAACTAGCGTACTTTCTCTCTTAAAAAAATAATTAGATTTACGATGTGTTTAGTATTCACAATTATTGTTGCTGATCAGTCCTTCGTTGGAACCCCAGCCTTAATCCAAGAAGTATTTATCTTAATGCGTAATAAGAATGAACACCACGGGACGTTTTCCTATAACATATAACGATGTCGTATAAAAGTTTCTAAACACATAAAAATGTGTTTTTTTTCCTAAACTGAAGATTGAGCCTACGGTCGAAAAAATGTCAAACGATCAATATAGATAAGATATTTGTCGCGGGATGCCCTTTACAGGTCTAGGTCACAGTCTGGCGTTAGTACTTTATAGTATGTCTCAATTTATCGATTTTGTGATCAGATTACTGCTGAAGACCTGTCTTTGTTTTGTTCGATAAATCGTTCTGTAAATTGTATCGCTATTAAAAAGTAGAAAATGTCTTTTCTTGCAATTTAAGCTTGCTTCATACGAAATTTTATCAAAATCGGTTTGACCGCTAAAGTATGACAGACAGACATACAGACAAACAAAGAAAGTTACTTTCGCATTTATGATATCAGTGAGGACTAGCCTTCTCCGTGTGGTTTCACCCGATTTAAATAAACGTTACCCGTAGGTAATGTCTTGATGTTAATAATCTTAAATCTATAGCCCTTCGCAATAAATAACCTAAGATTAGCGCATTTAAATAAACATTGAAACTCTTTATACAGTACTACACATACAATTGCAACACTTTTGACGCAAACCTTTGATTAATCTTAATTATTAGATTTGACAACGTATTTATTTATAATTGTATCGTTTTTACACCTTTTACTTACGTACTACATAATTTATTTTAAAATAAATAGTGTTTCTAATAGTTGCCATTTGTAATATTTTTATTAATTATGTTGTTTTTTTTTTTATTGACAGGAGTCGACTACATGCATCCAGATCTGAAATACAATTATGTAAGTACTCAAATTTTAATTTATATAATAATAATTTACATTGTTTTTATACATAAAACAACTTTAAAAAAAATTTGGACGTGTAAAATAATATAAATAAATACTGGTTTTAACAAACTTAAATGATCTTCCTTATAAATCCAGATGTCCACTTTTTTTTGTATTTGTTTCTTAATTAAATCTATGACTAAGTCCTTTTACAGGCTACAAAAAAATTAGCTTGGAGAGTATATGAGGATAATATACTCTTTAATATTTTTAATGGTAAAGTCGTTCGATAAAAAGAAGACGTATAGAGTTATTTAATAAACTGGCAAATGAACTGATGGTAAGTGGTCATCCATAGAAATTGGGGCAGAAAAATATATTAAGCATTCCTTACATCGCAAATTCGCCATCAACCTTAGTAAGATATCATGTCCTTTGCGCCTGCAATTATACTGACTGTGCTGGTTACATTTCTGTGGAGTAGTATTGTATAGAGTTGGAGGGGAGATCGTGTGGAAACTACCCAGTCAGGCTTTCACAAGGCCCTACCACCAAGTCACGATCTTTATTCAACATAGAAACTTTACACTTGCTTATCGATTGTCAAAATTCTACTACCGGTTCGAAAGAAAACCCGCAGCCTTGAACAGGCGAAAACTCAGCGATACATATTTTATTCATAATGATACTAAGTTGGAAAAGGTGTTAACAATACAAGCTAGAAAGTAATTCTGATTGTTCGAGTGAACAAAAAACTCGCCGTTCTAAAACAGTAGACACGAGATGAGGGTTAATTGTTATTTCAAGCGACGTAAAAAAACTTTTACAAAGGGCCTCTTTGGTGTATGGGAGTTTGAAACAAGAATAATACGCGCTCTAATTAATAGACGTACTTCAAATATGTTGTTTTATTTTATATAATATCTCTTCATCTTTTGAGTAAAAACGGTCGCTTTTCTTGGTTGTTTATTTACATCGTAGTTTTTATTAAAATCAATTATTACATTGAATAAAGTTTTTGGATTTATATTATATGTTAGTGTAAATATAGTTTATAAAAAGCAGCGCCAGTGTCTATGGTTAAGTCGCAGCCACACTAGTGACTCATTCATAGATTGGTTTGCCAATCTAAATTAAAAATACACCATTTTTCTGGTTGGATTATTTTATACAAAATATTTTTAATCAAAATATATTAAGTTAAAAAAATATTCTTTGACTATTATTAAATTATATTCATTTATACAAGAAATTACCATATCAAATATTCCTTTGACAAAGTCGGCTTTTCTCTGAACGAAGTAATATAATATATATCTCGGTAAAATCCACATTCCGATCCGGTGGTAGCGCTTGACGATTCAAAAGTACTTGTGTGTGTATTTGAATAAAAAATATTTTTATTTTGATGTTATATATATCTGGTGTATATAATATGAATACAACAGATATATTTAATATCGCTAATCGTAAATTTTATATAGAAATGTTTACTTAGATATATTCAATTATATGATACTCATAACTATTTTATTTTTTGGAACGGCCTGTATCTTGCGCACCCTTCCATAAGTCAGTGTCGCCATCCATTTAATCGGTCCTGTATTACCTAGGTACTAGATAATACTCTATGCTATCAGTGATCAAATGACAAATTCAAAACAAATATTCAACACAGTTGTACAATTGTTTATTAATTATCAACAGTCACAATCTACCGTCGATAAGATTGGTAAGAGTAATATCTCTTGGACCACTGCCTTGTTATAAAAGTTCTCCTCTTATTTTATATAATAGGCAGGAGGACTGGCAAATAGGCCACCAGGTGGTAAGTCATCACCATCACATTGGCTCTGTTAGAAATATTAATCGCTCCCTATATCGCCAATGCACCACCAGTCTTGGGAACTAAGATATTATGTCCCTTGTGCATGTAGTTACATGGCTCACTCAACCTTCGAACCGAAACACAACAAAACCAAGTATTACTATTTAGCGGTAGGATGATGATGAGTGAGTGGCACCTACCCAGACGGGCTTGCACAAAGCCCTGACACCAATTAAAATTTACTTATTATATACATATATATCTTAATGTGACTGACATGAATCGTAGAATGTAATTATAACTCATTTTATATTCCTTAATGAAAAGCCTTTGTAATTTATGCGTTAAGTCTCGCTACGTAACCGCTAAGAATTTAAGAATTTACACCAGAAGTTTAAAGTAAATGCTTTATTAACGAATAACAAGAAAATGGTATACAGTGTTGTATTACGCGCGAAATTTGTTCTTAAAGAACATTGTAATGAAAACAATAGAGGCTTTCATTGTTTAATTTGTGTAGCTGATTTATAATTACATATATTTTAAGGTATTTTGTATCTTACAAGCTTTTATAACTTCACGTGTTAGGATGTTTGGACCTTGCGAGTGAATTTTAAGTCAGTTCCACATAACCGATTAATTTAAAATTATGAACACCTTTTGGGAACTGGTGACAAGATTTGATTGAATTTAATAAATGTTATTTTAATCAAATGGTCGAAACGAGCAAAGTAACATATGTTTTTCTCAAATCTCCAATAATGGTGGTAGAATTTCGAACACCGGGCGAAGATTAGTTAGTTTGAATTATAATAATAAGTATATGAATATCCAAATTAAAAATAGCTATTGTACAAATCATGATGGCGATGAATGACAAGAATGTTGAATCATTTCCACGTTGAATCACGACTTTGATTCTTTGGATGAAAAATGAATCTCCTGTATTTAGTGAAGACGATAAGATTACCACCCATTCATCACTTGTATCATCACTATATAATTTGGAATTAGAGACGAACATAATTTAGTCAGCACTGCAATTTCCGCTCCGTTTCCAGTCCTTCTATTAGTTAACAGTTATGTTTATTGGGCAATTTCAATGTTGGAATTTATTTAGTGTGCCGTCAAAATTGGAGAAACCCTAACAAGGGATCAAGTCTCAATAGGATATCACCT
The DNA here is from genome assembly GCA_905147175.2 of Nymphalis urticae. Taxonomy (NCBI): domain Eukaryota; kingdom Metazoa; phylum Arthropoda; class Insecta; order Lepidoptera; family Nymphalidae; genus Nymphalis; species Nymphalis urticae. The sequence goes on from LR990002.1 coordinate 3,829,119, forward strand.
CGAAAACTTGAATTCCGAATATCCTATCATTTTAGTAATGTCGTTTCATTTAAATGTCAATTTTATTTCTACAGTAATAAAGTACATTTTGATTTCGATTTCTTGCATTTATATCATTAATGGTGTTCGTTATTTACAATTACACTTGCGAATTTTCATTACGCAACAATTAAAGAAAATCGTCAATAAAAATATTTTTACGTAGATTACCTGTCTTTATAATCAATTTAAAGACAATAAATAATACCATATAATATATATCACGAATATATTTCCTACCAGCGTAGAAAACGTAGTTACTTATGTTTTCCCACACACTCACGCTAAAAATGACATTTGCGTGAATGTATGCAGACGTGACGTAACCGTACTTAAGCGAAGAGTATATCTTTTTTTTTGTATAAAAAGCAGGTGAACTGGCAAATAGGCCACTTTATAGTAAATGGTAATGTTAACGCCAATGCATTACTTGTAGCCTTGGGAACTAAGATGTTATGTCTCTTGTACTGTAGTTACACTGGCTCATTCTCCCTTCATACTGAAACACAAAAATACTCGTTTGTTTATGTCATGTGTATTATTTTATAATTGAATCCTACAGTGAAGAAATGATAGAAGTCGAGAGTGTTTAATAGATTTGACGTACCCTAGATACAACATAAGCCGGCCATTCAAACTTGTCTGAAGTGTTAGCCACATACTTGTCGCGCACCCATATCAGTTTATATTCAACCGCGCAGGTGTCCTATAATGTAACATTATTTTGATCAATCGATATTTGTAACCGTTTTAAGAACAAAGGTTGTGACCGTTTAATTTTAAATTCATAAAATTTCGTTTAAGTTTAAATTATAATTCCAATTTATAATAATAAAACAAAGATCATAAATTTATAATAAAATTATCATATGAATAAGACATTTCAAATTTTAAACGATGCTGGGAAAAATCATTTTAAAAATTGTAATTATCACAATCGAATCGATACGTTATCGTCGGCGTTTAACCGTTTTCCTTTTTTACTAAGACAACTGTTTAGTTACGGTTCTGTCGAAATTGGATCGTAATAGAATCGGGAACGTATCGTAACCATTGATCATACAAGAAGTGTCCATTTTAGATGGTGTTTAAATTAATTATAATTTTATGCAAAGTTCAAGTTATATAAATAAACTGAATGTCTATCGAGTAGTATATAACAATGATAAATATATATAGTGTTTATGAAACTTTGAAGAAAATATCTTTGATATTAACATTTCAAAAGCGAATTTGAGTTGCGTTTTCATTCGTAACGTTTCATGAGGAAACGTTCCTCAACGCCAAACAATGTTCTTTCACGTTCACTGAGTTTAACGCACTTCATTTCTTTTAGAGAAATCTCAAAATTCATTTCGGGTCTATACCATTCCAACCTTGCAAGTAATTTGTAAAGTTATAATTGTATAATATGTATTTTTTATTCATATTAAAAAAAAAAACCTTTACATATGTACCTCGGCTTACATTTCATTGTCGCTCTTTGCGTTTCCAATAATAGAACATATTTGTTATTTTGTATGCAATACATTCATTCGATTAGAATAAAACTGGATTGCTTTACAGCTTGAATTTTCCCGTTATATGCTCGAAAAATACAAATAGACTAGTTTTATTGGCTTTTTGATTGTTCACTAGCTAGATTGAGTTATTATATATTTCAAAGCTTTGATAACAAACAATAATAATAATTTAACACAAGTAATTTGAAACAATATTGCTAGTCCGAAAAAAAGGCTTAAAGGAATTAATTTAAAAATGAATATTCAATTATGCTGTAATAGAAAAGTTACGTTTTTAATCTTTAGATAAACCTTTTCTTCACTGTCTGAAGAGTTGAAACAAGATTATGTACTTTAATTAATTGCTTTTCAACGTTTTTGTGTTCTATAACAGAATCTATAGATATTTTGTAAAAAAGTTTAATTTCATTATTAAAAGATGATAGAAACTCGAGTATATTTTTTTTATAGAATAGGAAGGCGGACGAGCATATGGGCTACCTGGTGGTAAGTGGTCACCAACGCCCTTAGACATTGACATAGTAAGAAATGTCAACCATCGTTTACATAGCCAATGCGCCACCAACCTTGGGAACTAAGATTTTATGTCCCTTGTTCACTCACCACTATTCGGTAGGTAATAGAACACTACCTTGCTGTATCTCATTTGAGGTTTGCAATAAATAATGTACTTATAAAAAACTTTTGATTGAGCTATCATCCCTGATGTTGAATTTTCTAAAGGCTAGGATAGCCTTCTAAGGTATAAAGCTTACACAGAAGTTTTCTTTAAGACATCAGCACACTTTACGGTCAGATTTTACAAAATTCTATTCCTAGAGTGCCCATATACAGACTGGATTGTATAATATTAGTTACTACTGGTACTGGTGGTAGAGCTTTGTGCAAGCTCGTCTGGGTAGGTACCACCCACTCATCAGACATTCTGCACAAAACAGCAGTACTTGCTATTGTTGTGTTCCGGTTTAAGAATGAGTCAGCCAGTGTAATTACAGAAGGGACAATTGCACAAGGGACATAAGATCGTAGTTCCCAAGGCTGGTGGCGCATTGGCGATTTAATTGATGGGCAACATTTCTTAAAATGCCAATGTCTAAGGGCGTTGGTGTCCACTTACCATCAGGTGGCCCATATGCTCGTCCACCTTCCTATTCTATAAAAAAAAAAAAAACTAGCACGTTGGTTTAGTGGCTAGCTAACAAAGCCTTAGATCCAGGATCTTGCGTTCAAACTCCGAAAGGGCCGGAATATTTTTTTGCGTTTTCCGCCTAGAAACTTTTACAGAACTCAGAGCTTCATATATGGTAGTATTTTTTGTTCGTAAAAGGTAAACAATCTCACGTCAACACTCTATTATTACCACGCAATATTGCCAGATTACATATTAATTCAAACAATGTAAGTGGTAACAACATTTACTTCAAAAAGGTAACCTAAAATTTAAGGGACTATGATAGCTCAATTTTGATTTCTGTAACGTCAAGAGTATAATCTAAAATAAGATACATAAAAAGATAAAGATAAAAAGTTAAAATGTAAAGAAATGTAAAATTAAAAATAGCATTATTAAAAAAATAAGGAAAAAAATTGAAAACGTTGTACACGTTGATTAATTAAAAAGTAATTATGAAGTCCTGTAATTTATATTGGGTATTTTGCATAATTAATTAGGTGGCTTCACTTTATAAAAGAGACCTGCGCGCAATTTACTTTAAACTGAAGCTAATATCTTGTAAGCATTAAAACTCATTTTGTATACAAGGGCTTTTTTTGTTGTTCATTAATATACATTCTCGTTGTTGATTTAGATCTATTCTTATAATTTCGCATAATTATTAAATTGTTCTGTGACTCCGTTAAACCAATTCTATCATCTTAATGCAGCTTGGTGGTATAGGTCTCTTTCAAATATAAAAGTATAATTCAGATTTGCCTCGTTGGTCTAGTGGTTTGATGTAAGGACAAATAAAAAGTTACTGGGTTTTACTATCAGAAAATCCTCAGTAGCATCCCGGAGTCTTGAAGTTGGAAGTGTGTATACTCCAGTGCCTCGGAAAGCACGTAAAGCCGTTGGTCCTGCGCCTGAACTCTTTCCAGTCGTATCAGATTGCCGTCCCATCGGATTATGAGAGTGATGGAAGAGAGAGTGCACCTGTATTTGCGCACACACTTGTGCACTATAATATCTCCTGTGCAGTTGGCTAATCTCTCTTGAGATTAACCGCCGTGGCCGAAATCAGTCTGGAGGACTAGAATAATTTAGATCAAAATAAAACATACTTTCTTCAAATAGGCTTTTCTCTAACTAATTCTTTTGAGTAATAATTTTAAGAGTTAATTAAACTTTACCAAACTAAACCATTAGTTAATTTGGATTTAATATGGACTGAGTGGTGAACTGGCAAGAAACTCAGCATTCAGTTTTATTCCCTTTTATTAATTATGAATAACGAATATAGAAGGTACATACGACTATAATTATTTTTTTATATAATCAGTTATTCAGAATATATACCTCGCATGATTGAATATATGATAAATTACTAAATATATACAAATCACAAACAAAACTAATCAATAAACACTTTAAATGATTTCTTAAATGCTAGCAGTATGTTCCATTCCATTAATTTAATAATTTAATTACATACCTATATAATAATAAAATATATAACTTAAAATATTACTTTCAAGCCACAATACCACTAATAAATATGTAATTTACCTGATTTGAATGAGTTATGCTGACGTAAGATATATAAACCTCGGCTATTTAGTTGTAATTATTACTATTTAATAAAATTAAAAAACTATGTCTTTGTTCCATGGACCTTGCAGGAATAGTGCAAAAACTTTCATTAAAAATATAACACCTCGTCTTATTGCCTCTTCTGGTACAATATGGCTGGTTCATTTTTCGCCCAGAGAATCGGTATTGCGATTCAAAGGGAAAATACTGCTAGCATTTCGTTCATTTGTGCTCGTATATATTTAAGGGAATGAAATATAATAATAAAAAACTGTTACTTAATCTATTATTTTTGTTTCAGAATGCAGAAGCATCATATGACTTTAGCAGCAACGACCCTTTTCCATACCCACGCTACACTGATGACTGGTTTAACAGGTGAGTCTGATTTTTCTCATACCATTGTATAACTATAAATAACAATGAGTATAGCATCCATATTAAAAATAAACCGGGATGGCACAGCAGTTAGAACACGTGAATCTTAACCGATGATTGCGTGCTCAAACCCGTGCAAGCTCAACTGAATTTTCATGTGTTTAATTTGTGTTATAAACACAAAGTCACCATTTATCTCGTGTTTGATGGTAAAAGAAAACAACGTGAATGTGCATGTGGCAAATGAAAGTCTATCACAAGTGTTTCAATCAACCCGCATTGGCACAGCGTGGTGGAATAAACTCTAAAACTTTCTCGTTAAAAGGAAAAGTCCAGCAGTGAAATATTTACTAGCTGTTTCTTTTACTTCTATTATAATTTAAAATTATTTCGAATAAATTATGAAAAGCGTTGTTTTTACCGAAGAAAACCATTTTTCACTATTGTTAAAGTTGCTATTGTTAGCCGTCATTCATTTCGTCCAAATTACCCCCGAACACGAAATTACCGTACCGTACTGCTTGAAATTATGGTAGCTTACGTAAGACGATAATACTTGTAACATCGAGATAAGGAAATCTTAGAAGTACTAGTATTGTAGTTATACATTCAACGTTAACGCCTATACGTTTACCATACTACTGTTGTGTACTGCGGTGATTTTCAAGTTTGTTCAAGAAGAGCTTACATTTGACTATTATACACCCACTCGCATTTCACTTATCAGATATTTTATCGCAAAACAGCAGTACTTGGTATTGTTGTGTTCCGATTTGAAGGCTGATTGAGCTAGAGTAATTACAGGCACAAGGGACATAACATCTACATGTTACGTGTAAGGGATTATTAACATTTCTTACAATGACAATGTCTATGGGCGTTGGTGATAACTTACCATCAAGTGGTCCATATGCTCGTCCGCCAATAATAACAAAAAAAATAGCATTATCCGCATCCGCAGCTTTCTTTCAAGTCAATCTGCCTCGATTCTTTGCCAACCCGGTTAGCATCATAATATCATAAACAAATTTAAAAATTATTATGTTTCTATTTTAAGTTTTATGTTACAAAAAGTGACCAAAAAAATCTTGTAAATAGGTGCTATTTATTTAATATTTATTTGAAATCTTCGTTAATACTATGGTTTGGTATTGTTCTTACATCTACACAGCCTATGTAGATTTTTTTAAATATCTAATGTTAATTACTTTAAGTAATAAAAAAATTAAGTCTCTTTATAGAGCAGTAATTAAAGTGGTCGCTGTTTTGTAATGTCTGTTAATTAACTTAATTTATATTTCAAATCTCCGCAAACTAAAGAGAAGCTAAATGTTAATTTAAAACATATTATAATTACTTGGAGCAAAGACTCAGTGGATAAAAAACGTGGATTTTAATCGATGGTCGCCATGTCGAACCCGGACAAGCAACTATAATAATTTTCGAAATTGCGTTTCCAAGTAAACACTTTTGAATCGTTAGTTTCTGAGCTTAGAGCGTTCAAACAAACAAGTTCCTTGGCTATGTAATCAGTGTAGATATCGACGTTGATGCATAGTACACACAGTATGACAGTGAAACTTAAAATAATGGTTATTTTTTATAAATCAATCGTATTTTATAACTAATAAATTAGGTAAAATAATAAATTGTATCAATAATCATGATTGCTTACAGCTTCATTAAGTTTATAACTCTCGTTACAATTTTTAAGTTAGTTAAGTTGAGTGTTAGTGAAGTTTAGTAGTGAAAATTGGTATTTCTAATGAAGGTACTAAAATTTTCGGAAATTATTACCTAAATTTCTATTCAGTATTAGGTATAAATAAGAAAATAAAGCGAATAAATCCTATTACTTCATTCAGAGAACATATTTTAATCAATTACAAGAAATAAGTGTTTGAAATGTTATATTGTATAACGAGAAATAGAATCGAAGAAGACAAGTAAAGAAGGCCACTTTGATTGAATTTGTCGGCAAATTGACGCATTAGATTGTGTGCGAATTGCCTTTATCCTTACACTAGGATGTTAGCAATTATTTTATATACAATATATATTAGATTGAATGATTTATTTGCATGAAAGTAATTTGTCTTATTTCTATTTATAAAAATGGATGTCGTTTTATAGATTTATAGACTTCGACGCTATTGAACCGATTACAGACAAGGACATGTATGTATTTTTACATGAAGATGATAATTATGCCATTTATGGTCGTACTCACCGCTGGATTTCCCTGCAGCGCCAGCTTTTATACGATACGACATATGGCCATAATTACTGGTGTACTGGCCTGTATAGGCAGCAAAGTAATTACTTAGTTTTATAATTACTCAACAAAAGAAAAATAGTACTAAGAAAATTTAACTTTGAAATGTTATATGAAACTTATTCTGTAGTATTTTTTAATATAAATAATTATCGTAATCTATTAAAGATTTAAGTAATTTACGATTTTCTCTTGGATCCCACTATCAATTTCGATCAAATTTTTCTGGAACATGAAATGATGTACCCACTTTCTAAAAAATTATTGAAATCGATTAAACATGTTAAAAACGCTTAATATACATATTATAACATATTATATTATCTATAATGTATATGTTTGACGAATAATTTCTCTTGAACACTGAAATTAAAATGCTAATCCAAAAATCGTTTAAAGTTTCAACATCTCAACCGTCGAACTTAAAATGTTCTCATCCTATTCCAACATCAATTTCCCTCAGTTTGTCTTGAATTCTATTAAACTTTGCCATGTACCTTAATTGGAATTTCTTTTTTTAAATACTTCAACACTGGAAGTTAAAAATACTAAGTGAAAATATCAAATGAAAGCATTTGAAAATGTAATCTTACGGCTTTGTCTAATATGTTGATTGAACAATACTGCCTTTTTCTTTTGAATGTAAAATCAGCAGTTGTTTTTTTAAGTTAAATAACAAATCTTTTGTAAAATGTACAATTACTATGACGGAAAGAGATAATTCAGTATTTAACTTAACTTTTACTAAACAATGATAACAAGAGAGACCTTTAAAGTTTATTTAGTTTTTTTTTTTAAACAATCATGTAAAGATTCGTTTTAAATATAAATATACAGTTTTTATAATTTTTTTTCTGAAATTTAGATTTATTAGGAATTTAATGATAAAACTTTAATTTTGAATATATTCCCAAAAACTAAATATTGGTATTTAATGCTTACATATTCTGTAGGAATTCTCTTCGTATCGAGAAATATTAAAAACCGACTTGAATTGACACACTTTTTGCGGTTAAAACGCGTTCAAAGACCAATTTCACATATCATTTTCTTACTTTTCACGATTGTGTTTTGCGACGAAATTCGAGTTCGTTCTGAAATAGAGCTATTTATATATATATTGTATATATATTTATTTCGATTTCACGAATATCTATCAAATAGCACAGTTTTGATGATACGATACATACGATGTATGTTTCAAATTTACAAAGAAAAAATTTAGAAGATAATTTCGTTATTTGCAATGTTATTATAATAAACGAAATTTGTAAAAATCTTTAGAAGTTATATAACAAGAATTGTAATACAGCTGATGTCTTCTCTAAGTCCTTTTGTTCTTTCCGGAAAGCTAGCAGAGTTTGTAACTTAAATTATATATTTATTAGCTTTGTAACTTCAGATTAGAGTTAAATTACTTATTTGTTTATGACTTATTTTTGTTGTTATTTAATGTTACAATTTTTATTATTCTAAATTTTTCAATTACTATGTACTTGATTATACTGTACTTTAGTTTTTTGTTTGTTTTTTTTAGTTTCAGTTGTTTAGTAGGTATATATAATTATATATTATTGTTGTTAAATCATTACAAATGAAATAAAAATAAAGTTCACTGTAATAAGAAGCCTGCTTTTTATGCAGGTATGATTATTGAATTAGGTATGCTTGTATATACTTACATATGTTTGTGTGTGTGATCGATAGTTTCATGAAGTACATACATCTACGTCCACAATATATCGAGTGTCACTTCAAAATGTCCACGTAATTGTTTTTATCGCAATACATTTGTATTACGATAAACACTCGAACATTTCTGAATAACTCTAGCTAACTTTATTGAAAATTGCAATTCGATCATTTTACCGTCACTAAAGCTTACTGGATAATAGTGATTGTCTAAAGAATCACAAACGTTGCGAACTTAGAAACTACTAGTGTTAGTATGTTAGATAAGGGTGGGGAATGTTGGTGGGGGAGGAGTTGGTATAAAAAATAGCATAGGTCCTTCCGCCGGCTTCAAGCTTCCTTCATACCAAATTTCATCAAAATCGGTTTAGTGTTCTAACCGTGAAACAGTAACAGATAGACAGAATGACTTTCGCATTTATAATATGAGTTTATATTTACGGAAATATATTTATATTTCCATTTGAATCTGAGTCATTTGGAAGATATTATACTACTTGTTATATAAGAGTCATATACATGTATGGTTTTAAAGGTTCAAATTGATTGCAACGTTTAAATGTAACGTAAATTATTTCGCACGTTTTATTTTCCTATGTAAATTCGTGTTTTTATTATAGCCATGGAACACGGTGCGCTGGTGAGGTGGCAGCAGCGCGCGACAACGGCGTATGCGGAGTCGGTGTTGCTTACCACTCAAAAGTAGCTGGTAAGTTAATATTTTTCATTATCTTAATAATTTTTGGTTGGTTTTTTTTTATTACAGAATAAAGTATCTATACTTCGATAAAGCTAACCTTTTTTTTAATTTTCGGCATTAAGGTCCACGGAAGTCTTCAAAACCATTATTAGCTTATTTATTATATTTTCAACTTTTTTTTATTTTATTCTTAACTAAATTACTTTATGTTAGTATGATAGCCCAGTTATAACATCGCGAGGTAACTTGCATGCCTATATATATAGTTCACTATGTCTATATATAGTATTAACCGAAATTCTGCTACATATATATCCACCAGCTAGCATTGATGTATCGTGGTGTAATAAAATCGATACTTTCCTTAAAGTGAGCAAGATTGTATCTCTTTAAGCATTAAACTGATATGGGTAATTTTAGAAGCTTGATATTAATAAATAAAATTAAATTCATTTTTGTTTCTCATCTTTGTTTATTAAAACACATTAATTCAAGATCGTTGGTTAAATTAAATTGTTGGTTGGTTGGTTGTTCCTTAGTAGGAATGGCCTCTATCTAGTTCCACATTTAGTGTTTTGACATAATAAACATTCATGAAGTAATATTTATCCGTATCGTACCGTATTTATGTATCTTTTTTACAAGTTTTTATTTAACTTCACCGGTGATTGTATGTATGGATCAATCTTGCAACTGAATTTTAAATCACTGCCAATTCCACCAAATTGAGCTGAAATTTATCACAAACATTTTATACTGGTGACAGTACAAACTGAGTACTTATTTTTATTCGTTTCAGTTCAGATATTATATAAAACTTTTTTTAAATATTAAGTTTCAAGCGTTCTCCTCAAAAGAGAGAGGAGGCCTTAGCCCAGAAGTGGGATATTAACAGGCTGTTACTGTTTTTAAATATTTAAAACAGAAAGGCATACTGGCAAATGGGTCATCTAATGGTGAATGGTCACCAACGCACAGAGACATTGGCGCTGTAAGAAATGTTATCCATCCATTAAACACCCAGAAAACTTGGGGTCTATGGAGTATTGTCAGAAAAAGTTAGAAAGAAAGTGTTGTTGTTTTGATAATTAAACTTTTATTGTAACTTATTAAAAGAGGTTGGTGATTGTTAAATACGTTATAATATAACAATAAAGTTACATAATATACAACAAAACATATTTTGAATCATATTTATGAAAACGTTAATCATACGACTCAGCGGAGCACGAACAATTTCGGGAACGCCTCGCTATTATATTCTGCCGTTTGTATAAGACGTTTTTATATAAGGTTTTAATATAAGACATGGTCACCCAAATACGACGCAATCTGATTTTGAAATAAACGTATGACGTAAAACGTAATTTGGTGAGATGTTATTTAAGCAGGTTTCCGTGAAGGTTAAATGAGAAAAACTTCGAAGGCTAAATTATAAATATATTTTCTTTAGAAAACTAAACTGCGTTTACCTTAAAGTGATAATTATTTCATTTAATTATACTTACGTTACTAATAGGTGAAGCTAAATATGCTCGTTAAAATGGAAAAATCACAAATAAAAAACATTTTCGTATTCGAAATTTTGATGACCCAATCAAAAACAAAATACAAGTTTGATTGGCAACTAAAATTCAATGGACGACGTCGTTATTGTCACTTAATTGCTTTTAAAAAGTATGCCTATTATACAAGATATAATTGCTTTGATTTCGTGCATCTTGAGTTTCGTTTCGTTAAGTTTCGTGCGTCCAAATAAGTGTGTATGTAGCCACGTATGCTACAGTTAAAGAAGAAGGATTTATATGCTTAGACAAAAACGTCATATCGGGTAGCTTATTAAGCCACAGATCCTGAGATCCTCAAGGTTTATATTCTTGTAACGCGGGAAGCACGTAAAGCCGTAATTCCAGTCGTGTCAGAATTTCCGTACGGTCGTTTGTGCACAAACTTGCGTACTGTATTTTGCTTCTCTTGAAAATGGCCGCCGCGGCCGAATTCGTTCAATAGAACATCAAGAAACTCATTTACGTTATTCAATATTAGTAATTCCGTATAATTATAGTTCTAATAACTTCAATTTCTATATAGATTAAGTTCATCGAAGTTTAATTTCCCTGATGTCCGTTTGTATATACATCACCTTATGTGTAGAAGAGGCAGTTTTGCACGCGGCAGATTAGTCGGCAGGTGGGCCTGATTGTAATTACGCAGAGATAAATAATAACCTTCATCGGTTGACGTATAACCTCGTCTGAGGTGGAATTCTACTAATTTATAACGATTACGATACGTTCCCGATTCAATTCCGATCCAACTTTGAATCATTTGTATTTATTCGAATCGGAACCGAACCGATATGATATTAACATATACCGTTATGTCGAAACCAAACTTAATTCTTAACTCTTATAGCAATAGGTGATAATTAAATAAAATAATAGGAAAACGGAAAAACGGCAACTATCACGCTTCGATTCGATTACGATAAAGTGAATTTGTTAGTAGAATTGGCCCTGATTGGAATACCTAATTGTTAATTTTTATAACTAGTCGAAAACTACTAATTGGATATGTTTTTGCGGCTTCATATATATTCTTCACATGTATTCATATAAGTACGTCGTTATTCTTTGGATTTATTAAATGAAATTAAATATTTTGATGTTCATAAAATGTTTCGTTTTTAATTAAATAAATACTGTGTCGCAAATAATTTGATTTTTAGATTACATATACAAAGAAATATATATTTGCTTATTGCTGCTTATCAGACTGAAAGGACCCATTTAGAATCCTAGTATTTTCTTCGATGAGTTTACGCAATTTCACTAAAAATTAAGTCCCTAAAATCGAACAATTCAGATCTACCAGGTGTACATTTTTTGAAATTATAAAAAAGCTAAAAAAAATTATTATGTCTGCGCCTCCGATCTTCGTGATTTTCAAAAGAGATCAGAACTTTAGCGTAAGATTTAAAGCGCTGTCAATTGACAATGCGATACCATGCGATACATGGAAATAGACTCGGTCCTTAACCTTTCTTATCACACTATTATCGCTATTAATAATGTCTGCCACCTGAGCAAATCTTATAGAAATTTTGTTCACCAGCTCTCTTTATTATATATTAATCGTAGTTATAAACGTAAAACTTTTCGACACGTGGCTTTTACGTCTTTGTAAATCTTATTACGAAAGGTTGTCTGGAAGAAATAAGATCGCCCTTACACACTCATAGAATAGAATAGTAACATTCTATTCTATTCTATTCTATTAATAGTTTGGTCTGAGTGAATATTCGACGACCTTAGAAATCATATTTATTTGCTGTTCAGTGTTGTTTTTAATTAACTTTTAGATAAACTTAAAAAGATTCATAATGCTATTAATAATATATATTACGCGTAGTTTGTAGTTTGGAGACGATATCATACAAAACACATACACACCAACGAACCAACGTTGTAAAATGATTTGTATAAAATTGAATACATTAATTATACAATTTTATTAAAACTTGTAAAAGCGTAACGACCAAAAAAACATACAAAAATCTAACTTTTCCATTTATGATATTTGTAAGGATGTTATTCTATGCTATGATCCCATATCGCTTCACTTGCCTGGGCCTTCTGAATGAATCTAATGTCATTTATAACACTAAACAACTAAAGAACGCACACAATTGCTTAGAAAAAAATGTATATAACCATTATACGTGTGTATCACAGTTATATTAATTGTAAGCTGTTGATAAAGCAAGATAAAACGAGATAATGTAAGCCCTTTATTATTTCAATAATGTATCGGCCCATAAATGTTGCACTCTTGTCTAGAGACCCCTCTTCCATTCAAGGTAAAGACGTGGAGCTTACTATATGGCGCTGTTCAACTGCTGGTTGGTGTACCGTGGCCGTACCGTAACAGCCTGTGAATGTCCCCCTGCTGGGCTAAAGGCCTCCTCTCCGTTTTGAGTAGAAGGTTTTAGCTTATTCCACCACGCTGCTCCAATGCGGGTTGGTGGAATACACGTGTGGCAGAATTTCAGTGAAATTAGACATATGCAGGTTTCCTCACGATGTTTTTCCTTCACCGTAAAGCACGAGATGAATTATAATCACACATGAAAATTCAGTGGTGCTCGCCCGGGTTTGAACCCACGATCATCGGTTAAGATTCACGCGTTCTTACCACTGGGCCATCTCGGCTTATTACTGGTTGGTGTATGTTATTTTAATATGAATCTTAACTAATGTGAAATGTGAAAATTCATATGTTTTGATGTCCGTTACTCTATCACGCAATAACGGCTTGACGGATTTAGATGAAATTTGAAATAACCTGTACCCTGACTTAACATGGAACCCACTCCCCCTGATACGCAGACGAAGCAGTGGGCGAAAGCTAGTATTGAATATATAATATACACCGCAGTCTCAAAACCTCTAAGCTCCAAATGTATTAGTCTGGACGGGTTGACGTTGGTATTGAATAGTTCGAGAAGGTTCTAGGTTCAAATATTTATTTAAATATCCTGAAGCTACGAAGTAAATTATATATTAAATGAATTAGGATTTTTGCGAAAATACAGAAAAAAATATCCGTTTATACTATAACTATATTTAAGTATTCAATGTCCTTTTCTATACCCCTGACAACGTGTATGCAAAAATTCATAATGATCGGATGATTGTTAAGACGTGAAAGCGTAACAAATAAGCAAACAAACTCACTTTCGCCTTTATAACTTTAGGATTAATTTCTTTTGGCAATAAAATACGTGTTAGAATTACATAATAAAAGTAAATAATAGAATAAATTGGTTGAATGCACGATTGCCATGTTTTTTTTTAATGGGCACTCGATTTGATAAATCGTGTGATAAGTTATCGATAAGGTTTCAATTCATTCGTAATGACGTGCCACATTACTTTGAATAGATGAAGGTTATCACTATACCACTTTTACTGGTGATAGGACTTTGTACAAGCTTGTCTGGGTACCACACACACACTTGGTACCTTACTTGGTATTATTGTGTTTCGGTTTGAAGGGTGAGTGAGCCAGAGAAATTACAAGCACAAGGGACATAACATTTTAGTTCGTAAGGTTGCTGGCCCATTGGCGATGTAAGCGATGGTTAACATTTCTTACAGTGCCAATGTCTATGGGCGTTGGAGACCACTTACCATCAGGTGACCATAAACTCGTTTGCCTACCTATTTTATATAAAAAAAAACCATTTTCCGCGTGCAGCTGCGAGCGCGAATGACCCGATTTTTACTGGTGGTAGAGCTTTGTGCAAGCTCGTCTGGGTAGGTACCACCCACTCATCAGACATTCTGCCGCAAAACAGCAGTACTTGGTATTGTTGTGTTCCGGTTTGAAGGGTGAGTGAGCCAGTGTAATTACAGGCACAAGGGACATAAGATCGTAGTTCCCAAGGTTGGTGGCGCATTGGCGATTTAAGGGATGGGCAACATTTCTTACAATGCCAATGTCTAAGGGCGTTGGTGACCACTTACCATCAGGTGGCCCAATATGCTCGTCCGCCTTCCTATTCTATAAAAAAAAAACCCGAGCGCGGGTTGATGTTAGGTACCGCATTATCTCTGTACCCTGACAAAATGTATCCAATAATTCATGATCGCTTGTTGAATATGTTAAAAAAACTAGTGATCTGAAAATGATAATAATTATATATTAAGTTCATAAATACTTACAATATCAAATAAGCTTTGTTTTTTGAGAGTTCGACTGTCTATTATTTTTTATTTAATATGTTTGATGTATCTATGTTCAAGCAGCACCCAAACAAGTTGACAAAGCTTATGGGTGACAAGAATAAAATATTATTATTTTTTTGTTACAAATAAATAAAACAAAGCATTTTTTTAAATGTCGTAATAAAACCGAATTTCACGCGGACGAGTCACTGGCACCAGGTAGTTCTACTATAAATATCACTTGGGAATGTGATTCGAACATCGCACTTAAAATAATCTCAATTAAAACCCAAAGAATTTCCTTTACGTTTGACATTTATTTGAGAGAGCGTCTAACTGACATGAGAATTTTAGTAATGGTAATTAAATTTGGTCTCACGTAGTAGTTAAGCTAAGGGCTTGATTACATTTATTAATTTAGCTTAAAAAATATATCAGATATAATAATTGGTGTGAAACATATATTGTCGCGCCTTGGAGGTAAGTCCGATTCGTATGCCGTGTCGGAAAACCGCATGACGGTCAGTTAATTCTGGTTGGTGGCACTTCCCAAGAAGCTTGCACAAGGCTACACGAACTACAATATCATTTTACACAAATATTTCAATTGAAGTCCTCTTGAAATTTTTTTGAACCACAAATCAATTGGCGTATTTGCGTATTATATACTACATATATGTATTTGTTATTTATTGTTGAAATATACAACGTAAGCACAACAATTAGTAAACGAATTAAAATTAACGCTTATATTGTAAGTGCAATATTATTAGAGATGTTTTAATAGTCATTTCCATATTTATGGGATGTGCAGTGAATGTTATGTGAGTGTAAAAAAGGGTTTATTACATTAATATCCCTTCAACCACAATAAATTGGCGCTGGTAGTGTGCAACTGGTATTGAAGCTCACCTTTTATACACCCACGGATTGAAACGGGGTGGTTATTATCCTCCGCCAGAACCACAAAGCTAGAGGTACCCTATAAACAAATAAATGTAATATAATGATAAAATAATGCAAATTCAATGATATCTTATTCAAATTGGTTTACAAGAATAAACTGGCACTGACTTTGTCCATGAGTTGCTATTTTTAAAACTCTTTTATTAACTTAACTTACAAGCTAAGTATGACTAAATATGACGGAACCTTATTTTATTTTATTTAGGAAACAAACAGTAATACATACATAACATCCTAAATACTTTCGAAGTCTAACCATTTATATACCTTAAAATAACAACGCATGGACGTTTATATATGTAAAAAGATATAAATATTATTAATAAAAATAAAACAGTTAGCTACGCAAATCGACAAAAAAAAACCATAATAACATCCAATTTCGTTTTCAATCGAATGATTGACATAAAATGTTCATAAAGTCTGTATGTAAATGTGACGTCACTTTGTGTACAAAGAAATAAAAGGGTCCTATGTTACAAATGGGATTCGTGGGAGGCCTATTAGTTAAACAATGTACGATAAATATTGTGAAGCTCGAATTGAAATGGATCTGTCAATTTCATATCGTATTGAAATAATTGTTGCCATAATTGTGTATACTTAATGAATTACTTTTCATTGGCTTATTATGAATAAATATAAAGTATATAATAGTTATATAAACCGTTATTTTGATGACCTTTAGTTGTTAAATTAGGTACTTTAAATTCGTAGAAAATTAAAGGTATACAGTAATATTATTATTATAATTAATTGACATTTCAAATCTCCAAAAAAGGAATAATCCATATATTAAACATGCTTACATATGTTTTGTTTTCAAGTTATATATACACTCGTATAAGATTATTAGATACATTTCTGAATTATTATGGTATCTTGCCTAATTGACAGCTCTCTTTGGGTCTGTCTTGATTTCACCACCCACTCAGAAAATAATAATATATCGCGGAGTAAATATGCTTTGTGACGTATTTTAATATGAAAGATGAGTGAACCAGAATAATTACAAGGCCAAAGGCAAACTTTAGTAGTCAGCTGGTAACACAGATACCTTGAAAGCGAGTGAAATTCTCTATTAATTTTGTGGCAATACACATTATTTAATACAAGAGAAAGTGTTTCAAAATCAAACCAACTAGTTTGTATATCGAAACGAGTTTATATTTTTAAGATATTGCTGTTCTTTATTTTTTTTTAACTGCACATATTTCACTCGTAACTAAGTTATACTTTTATAAAAAAAAATCGTTATATTTAAAAATTGTTTCAATAATATCTTGGCATGGGACTAGTAATATATCAACTAAAAATACAAATGGTCTCTATGGTTTTTGGCAAGTCTTTAATGTGGACCAGAGATAAGAAACATCCTATGTTTTCTTAATAAATTGTATTTTCAAAAATGTATTATGTCCAGAGTATTCATAATTATAATGTAATATTATGTTAGGATTTTAATGACAGTAAAAACGTAATATAAAATGTTTAATTTATTCTTTTTTTTATAGAATAGGAAGGCGGACGCGCATATCGGCCACCTGATGATAAGTGGTCACCAAACGCCCTTAGACATTGGCACTGTAAGAAATGTTAACCATCGCTTACATCGGCAATGCGCCACCATCATTGGGACCAAAGATTATATGTCCCTTGTGCTTGTAATTACACTGGCTCACTCACCCTTCAAACGGGAACACAACAATACCAAGTACTGCTGTTTTGCGGTAGAATGTCTGATGAGTGGGTGGTACTTACCCAGACGAGCTTGCACAAAGCCCAGCTTCCTTATCAAAACATTTTATTTATCACAAACACAATAGTTGAAGTAATAGAATCATTACTCGTAGTACAAATAACACTTACGAATGCGAATCTTATCTAACATCGCACTTAAAATAATCTCAAACTCAAAAGGAAATAGAAATTTTATTTAAGTAGAGCTCCAGCTTACATTAATTTTTCAAGATTTTTCGCAATGATAATTTGTAATATAAGATATATATTACTTACATTTAATATTTATTTATTTAGTCAACACAAATTTGATAACAGTTTCACATTAAAAAGACCTTTTTAATACAAGCTTTTATATAAATCTTTGTAAAACTCAATTTAAGTAAAGCGAAAACGTTTTTTACACTTAGTCATTATTATCATTACCAAGATTTTTTCCAGCCAGCCATTCCAATGTCAGCTGAAATCAGCTTGAGTAAAAACTAAATTATATTATAATAAAAAAAACTCATTATATTATAGACTTTTTGTTCAATAAATAATTATAACTAAAATAAATAAAATTTATAACCTATATTGTATTGTCGCCAACTACAAATGTATGCTACTTGCTGGTGGGTTTCGCCAAACAACAATAATTAGTATAGTTGTGTTTTAGTCGAAAGGGTAAGTGAGCCAATGTAACCACAGGCAGAAGGGACATATCAGTTTCCAAGGTTGGTAGCGCATTGGTGATGTATGGAATGGTTCATATTGTCCGAATGTCTATGGGCGGTGATTTCCACTTACCATCAGGTGGCCAAGGTGGGTGGTGCATGTAAGAGACGGCTATTTTTTTTTACAGTGCTAATCTCTAGATTGGTGACGGGATACCGTCAGGTCTATTTGCCAGTTAACCTATTTTAAATAACAAAAGAAATACTTTTACATACAACCAAGCTTTCTCGCAATAACAAAAATAATATTGAAAGTTTCATCGATAATAGATAAGACTTTTATACCTTCTTCAATTCGAAAACTATTAGTTTGCCAGCGCGGTCTCTATTTACACAGATTTTATCGTCCAAATGGCGTATAGAGGACTGACAGTGAGAAGATTTTGCGGCTATGTTTATTCGGGGCTAAATTTTATTCGACTGCTATTTGCTACTGGTTTTATATTGAGTTGTTTTTATAGGTGTGAGAGCGTGAATAGTGAACCTCGGTGGTTTCTAGGTGATTTGTTATGTTTATATCTCGTGCTTAATAATTTATATTCACAATTCAGCTTATGCTCTTTCATGAAAGGAGGACTTGCATGTCTCGAAAGACGGTAAAATAAATTTGATCTTTTTCAACAATAAGATCTTAAGCAGCTATATCTAGTAATAGTTTTTTTTATTAATATCAATATATATATATCAACAGCCAATCATTTAGTCCACTGCTGAACATAGGCCTCTCCCAAGGTGCGCCAAAGCTCCCTGTCCTCCGCCTTCCGCATCCAGTCGGTGCCCGCCACCTTCTTAAGGTCACCTGGCTGGAGTGCGCCCTACGCTGCGTTTGCCGATCCGCGGTCTCCACTCTAAGACTCGTCTGCTCCAACGGCCATCGGTCCTACGACATACGTGACCAGCCCACTGCCACTTCAGCCTACTAATTTTGCAAGCTATGTCGGTGACTCCGGTTCTTTTCCGGATAATCTCATTTCTGATCTTATCCTTCAAAGATACTCCGAGCATAGCTCGCTCCATAGCACGCTGAGCGACTTGGAATTTGTGGACTAGTCCCGCAGTTAGTGTCCACGTTTCGGCACCGTATGTCATGGCAGGTAAGACGCATTGATTGAAGACTTTCGTCTTCAAACATTGCGGTATGGCCGACGTGAGGACTTGACGAAGGTTGCCAAATGCTGCCCATCCCAAGCGAATTCTTCGATCGGCTTCCTTCTCGAAGTTGTTCCTACCGACTTGTATAACCTGTCCTAGGTAGGTATATTCCCTAACAACTTCGAGAGGTTTCCCTTCGACGTATATCGGTCCCGGCACAACATGCCTATTGAACACGACCTTGGTCTTGTCCAAGTTCATACCGAGACCGACACGCCGGGAAGATTCACTAAGGCTACGCAGCATTCTGGTTAGTTGTTCCAGCGACTCCGCTATGATGACGATATCATCGGCAAATCGAAGGTGTGAGATGTACTCGCCGTTTACATTGACCCCACATCCAGTCCAATCCAGCGTCTTGAACACGTCTTCCAACGCGTTGGTGAACAGTTTCGGAGATATTACATCCCCCTGTCTCACCCCTCTGCGCAGTTGGATCGCCTTCGTCTTACAGTCCTGGATGTGGACAGTCATTGTAGCGGCGTTGTATAGACATCTCAGTACCTCGATGTATCTCCAGTCGATATGACATCTCTGCAATGAGTCGAGCACTGCCCAGGTTTCGATGGAGTCGAAGGCTTTCTCGTAGTCCACAAATGCCATACACAGCGGCTGATTGTACTCTTCGGTCTTCTGCACAATCTGCCGAACAGTATGAATGTGGTCCACGGTGCTGTAGCCTGATCGAAAGCCGGCTTGCTCTGGGGGCTGGAACTCGTCAAGTCGTCTGGCGAGACGGTTCGTGACGACTCTTGAGAACAGCTTATACACGTGACTCAGGAGAGAGATTGGTCTGTAGTTTTTCAAGAGGGTTTTATCACCTTTCTTGAAAAACAGTACCACCTCACTCCCGCTCCACGTTTCCGGGGTCTTGCCATGTTGGATGACGGAATTAAAGAGGCTTGCTAGCTCTTTCAGGACCGGAGTCCCGCCTGCCTTAAGCAACTCTGTTGTGATTCCGTCATCTCCCGGAGCTTTGTTGTTTTTAAGCTGTTCTAGAGCCGCCCTAATCTCGCTTTGGTCAACGACCGGGAGCTCCTCGGAGTAATGGCGCGTAAGAGGGGCGCGCTGGTCATCAGGACTGATTCCCACAGGTTTATCCGATCTTGAAGAGAACAACTGCCCATAAAACCTCTCTACTTCTCCGACAATCTCAGGCCTAGAGGTAACGACCCCACCATTTTCAGTTTTAAGTTTTGTCGCGCGCCTCCCAAACTTGCGAGCGAACACTTTCGATCCCCGATTTTGCTCAATCGCAGCCTTGATGGCACTGTATAATATATATAATATAATTATTATATATATATTTCACTGGCAATACACACACATTTTTTATTAACTTCACTTTATAATAATTAAAGAAAATATTCCGTTTCGATCAAATACGTTATAAATTCTTAAGGTGATCATATAAAATATTTATTATAGTAGTTTTTAAATTTACTTGGTAGTAGGGCGTTGTGCAAGCACGTCTGGGTAGGTGCCACCCACTCATCAGATAATTTACCGCCAAACAGCAACAGTTTGAAGAGTGAGTGAGCCTCAATTACTATCGATACAATGTTTAAATTATTTGTCCATTTGACAGACTTGTAAAGAATTATAATATTACGTTTAAAGGAAACTATGTACAGTCATTTTATAATATATAAAATAAAAATAAAAAAAAAAACAAAATACACATTATAAATTTACAGCAAAAACACGCCGTCTCAAAGATTGTTCTGTGGCATTATACCTAAGACAATGGCACTATTGCCTCTCTGCACCACAATTATTGTAAATAGTATTATTATTCCTCAATATAGGAAACAGGAGTTACCTCCATAAAAAGTTTATAGCAAAATTTTGATTTTAAAAGGTGATCACTTGCTAGAATCTTCACTATCATATAATAGATATGTTTCCATTTCCAGCACACGAAAGTCAATTTGGTCAATGGGTTTTTGGAATGAGTCCAACGCGTTGCGCTATAACACCACTATTTTTTTTACTTTTCAAATGTCTACATATTAAAAATGAAAAGTAACAGTCTATTAATGTCTCACTGCTGGGCTGCCCTCTTTTTTTTAAATAGAAGCTTACCCCACCAAGCTATTATAATGCGGGTTGATGGATACACAACTAAAAGATTTTGTTCAGATACAAGCAACAGACTTTTATAAATACTAATTAAGCAAATAAAAATCCAGCTAATACAGCTATCTAGCTGTACCCATACATGTTCTAATCATCTAATGGTAAATTGATTTGCTGACGTCTTCTACCTTAAGCCAATCATAATTAATTTCAACTACACGGACGCGGTGTTGAATTAATAATGAGGTTGAATGACGCGCTCCATTCATATTCTTGTTACAATGTTAGATATAAAATATATTAATAAAACTGTACGTAGTAAAGTGAAGCATTTGTTTTTATTTATTAAATATATGACGAATTGTAAAATTAATTAATAGTATATTTTTTTACAATATTTCGTGTCTATATCAAAGTCAACAAATCTTTATTCAAAATAGATGTCAATGCTTTTGACGGTTAAGGATTTCTGAAGCAAATTGAATTGAAGCTTGGGTATTAAATCATGCTTGTTTCAAATTTCAACTCTGTTAGAAAAGTTGGTGGAGGAAGTCGTTTTAATTGAGTTTGTAAGATATGTCCTAAACAAACTAACAAATATTGCCCGTGACATAAAAACTCATTTAATATTAATAACTGTTATTAAACAAGAATCAAACCTGGCATTTCCCAGGGTGATAAGCTTTTGAGTAACAGCAGTGTCGAAATGCTACATAATAACAATTCCGTAGCCAACCGTAGCGTCCTTCGTAGCGGAATATTTACGTATGTTAAAATGAGACAATTATTCGACGCGAGATGAAAATTTTAATGTTTCACATTGTGTTCTTTAGCATCTACATTTAGGGAAATTAAATATTAATGTCGCTTGACACAGTTTTATTAAACATATAACCATTTCAATATGAATTTGTTATTACGGAGTAGAGGGTTATGAAACCATTTCTCTGTTTCATGAGTCACATTTGACTCATGGTTATTGTTTAATTATTGTCTGCTTTATGGACAGAGAAGGTTTTAGTTATACATTTAAAAAAAACTATTAAAACTATAAAATAAAATATTAAATTGTCACCAATCTTCTCTCCGTCCCTTTTCACTTGTATGCAGATGACCTCCAAATCTATTTGACTACACCAGTTGAGAATATTGCAGATTCTATAGCTAAATTAAACTCTAATCTTAACATTATTACCAGCTGGAGTAAATCATTTGGATTATCAATAAATGTCAGTAAGTCACAATTATGCACTATGGGCACCCCTAAGCAACTTTGTAAAGTTGACAAAATTGACCTACCTGATGTTATTTTTGATGGGATGACTTTGCCTAATAACAAAGTTGTTGTTATTAAAAATCTAAGAGTTTTAATGGATGCTTCCTTTACCTGGCGACCACAGGTTGCTGAAATTAGCCGTAAAATATTCGTGACAATGCTTTCTCTTCAAAGGATGAAAAACTTCCTACCTATTAAACCAAAATACTACTTGCTAATTGCCTTCTGCTCCCAATTTTGGATTATGCGGATGCGTTTTAACCTGATTTATCAGAGGAACTAATTAACAAGTTGGAACGCCTGCAAAATATTTGCATTTATTTGGTCTGAAGAAATTTGACCGTATTTCAGAGTATCGTTCTACCCTTAGGTGGCTTACAATCAAAGATCGCCGCAACTTACATGTTATTTCTCTCCTCCTCTATTCTATTCTATTTCACCCCTGTACTCCTCCCTATCTGAAGGAACGCTTTAATTTTCATGGTTCGGACTCAACTCCTTAACTTAATCTTCGCTCCCAGAGTGACAACAAATTAAGTTTGCGTATATGTCACTCTAAAATATATGCTAACTCCTTCACGGCAAAGGCAGTAAGTCTGTGGAATACACTTCCATCAGATATCCGTCAATCTTCTAAGATTTCTATCTTCAAGATATCTTACTAAAAACTATTACCTATCTCTGTAACCTATTTACTTCCTTCACACTTCATCTGTCCACTCTTAATGTTGTAAATGTTTGTATTGTAAATAGATAATATGTATATATGTATTTATGTATATATATATATATATTATGTATATATGTATCTTTGTGTATGTATTGTTTACATCTCTATATATACGTATGTACAGTGCACTCGCCCGTTAGGTTCTGCTAGCATCTTAATTCAGGGTCGTCTGGAAGAGATCACTTGAGTGATAAGACCGCCCTTGCACGCATCATGTTGAGGTCCACAATTTTATTTATATAACATGGCTTCTCTTAAACTATTGTTTTCTTTTCTTTTTTTTTACTTGTATTTGTCTTTTCTTTTTTTCGTTGTGAGTGTGCCATAAAGTTGTTTAATAATAATAATAATAATAAATATTATGTATTTGCATTTTCAGAATTATTTTGTAAATATATATACAAATAATATTATATACTCGAGTACTGTTATTGTTATATCTATACTAATTTTGTGACTCTGTCTATCTGTTACGCTTTCACGGCTAGAACACAGAGCAATTTTGATGAAATTTGGTATGAATCAAGCTTGAACCCCGAAGAAGGTCACGGACAAGGACTTTTTTATAATTCTTTCAAAACCAACATTTCTCCCACTTTGCACAACCAACACCAACACTTAAAATACGGGCAAAACCACAGGCGAACTCTAGGCTTATCATAATTTTGAATTTAAACTTCATAAGACGCAATAACTATAATTTCAGGTTCAATATCATTTCACCGTTTTCATACGTAATGATTCTGATACGAAAAAATATATTAATAACACATCATGTACTAAGCTATTGACATTTTAATTTTCTTGTTATTTTATTATTAACTTTGAAATATTTGTTTAATTATTAGGCTACGTTATAATTTTTTTATAAATAATAAATTTTATTTAACAGGTATAAGGATGCTTGATCAACCTTACATGACCGACCTCATCGAAGCTAACTCCATGGGGCACGAACCTCACAAGATTCACATATACAGCGCCTCGTGGGGCCCAACCGATGATGGGAGAACTGTTGATGGACCAAGGAACGCTACCATGAGAGCTATTGTGAGAGGTGTCAACGAGGTCAGTTGAAAAAAGAGAAAATAAACATTATTTTACTCTGCGTTAAAGTATCTACAGAAATATTAGATGATGTCTACAATTCAATTTCCTTAGCATAGGATTTCCATTAATGTCCTGTTTGGAAAAGGGCTTATTTCCTATTAAAGAAAAGGTTGTTTTGACCTTATTCCAACGCGCTGTTCTAGTACGGTTTGGTATTTACATAATATGTTGCAAAAATTCATCTGACGAGCACGAGATGAATTATTAAAAACGAATGTAACACTTGAAAAAGAAATCGAATAAGAGTGGTGTTTGTACTTTCCACTAACCATTATTAATATGGTATAGTTGACTAACAATATTGTTCTGGCAATTTTGTTTCAAAAAGATCGATTCATCTAAAAAAACAATTATAGCAGAATATGCAACATGACTATAATGTAAATATCCCCGCTCTTTAAATTGATGCGTCGAAAGCAATATATTGTATTTAAAATTAACAAAACAAATAAAACATTGATCAAATTAGTTAACACATATACTAAACTCCATGCGAGTAAAACAAATAATAATTTATTTCTAACGCTAATTAAATATTGTTCACAAGAAACATTGTGTCTACGAAACGATTAACTAATATAAAAGCATTTGATCTCGTAAACATTTTATTTGTCTAAAGAAAATAAATAATTTCTGAGTTAACAGTATCACTCAATTTATGTAATAGCTTTTAAATAGGAAAAAGTCGTTAACTCACCGCATCGAGATAGTATCGATAATTTATTTTATGACCTGAGAAATAAAATGCTTAAGTTCCTAAGGTCTATATTTATATAATATCTTCCCATGTAAATACTTCAAAGATGAATCACGGCATTCATTCTTAGCAGACAATAGCCAAGTACAAGTTATTAGAGTGCACAAGTGTGTGCGTAAACACAGGCGTACTATCGATTCCTTCGCTCGCATTCGATGGGACGGAAATCCGACACGACTGAATAGAGTTTAAGCCTTACCTTACGTGCTTTCCGAGTTAAGGGAGTTACATGGCCAATTTTCAAGTACACAGACTGCTACAGATTTATGGATACAAAATCTAATAACTTGTTCACCCTGAATATCGGTATCTATAGGTTTATAAGCTTTTCTAGCTTATCTATTTATCTATCACTGTATCGAGATGAGTTTCTTAGAAGCAGAAATAAAAGTTGATGAATCCAAACAATCATTATTCAGTCCAATCTAAGTTTTAATTCTTATAAGGAAATTCTTGCCATATAACATCTGCTATTTTCACAGGCAACCTAAGTTACTTATTCATGAACACAGATATGTATAATACTATGTTATTTCTCTTATCTATGGAGTTTACATTGCCTGACATTTTACTTTAATAACACTAGTATTTTTAATCGACTTTCAAAGGAAGAGGTTCTCAAATCGTCTGTGTATTATTATGCATGTCCGGGTATAGCTTTATTGTTTATTATGGTCTTATCAGCCATCATCATTGTCTTCTACGTAGTTTGTTAGTCTTTAAAACTATTGCCAAAACTATAGCTATCTATTTGAAACCGATCGAACTATTCAGCATCCATATCTTACCAATTCATCACGGTCAATGGAGTTCAAATAAACGCTTATGCTATATGACTATTATTCTAAATTTAATTGCATTAATTTTCATATTAACTATAAATAAATACACCATATTAATAAGAATAAATGTTCTAAGATTGCTTAATTATTGGTTTAATTAAGTTGATTAAGAAGAAACCCGCTATCTGCGTTTATATTAAGCGGTGACAGGCAACATCGCATGTGTGTCGCAAGTCTATTTGCATCCAAGTACTCGTAGGAGATAAAAAGGGTACGGAAAAGATTGTTTGTTCAGGGGAATTGAGTTTTTAGTGCTTTTCCTATCTACGCATGATACATGTTCCGCGTGTAATCTTCAACGGTCTTTTATTTGTTGTTCTGTCTCATTTTTTTTTCTTTTTAATATTTACGGCCTTACTTAAAACGTTGCTTGGCGGCTGTTTAGTTAAATGTTGTTTCATCTCTTTCCGTCATTATTGATTTGACATACGAAAGAAAAGACAACATTGTTCAACTAACAAAATTTAAAACCGAATAATCTCATATCATGTGTCATCTATTTTATACATGACGTTAGCAGAACATTTTGCGCTCAAATAGATACACGCCAGAAAAGGGAAAAAAATAATTGTTTAACTAATCATTAGCTAGACAACGTTTAATATAAGTTATTTCGTTATGAGTATTCAATAACCTTTTGTCTAAGTGTTTATTGAAAATCCATCTATTTAATTATGATGAATCTTTTGGTATAAATACTTTTTATTGAGTACGTCGAAATTCAGATAAATTATTATATTCGAATTTCAATTTTAGGGTTATTTCAAGACCTTTCTTTATGATTATTATTAGAGTCAGCAATTAGGTATGTTTTGATAATAAAGAATCCGAGATGGCCTAGTGGTTAGAACGCATGAATCTTAACCGATGATCGTGGGCAAGCACCACTGAATTTTCATGTGCTTAATTTGTGTTTATAATACATCTTGTGCTTGACGGTGAAGGAAAACATCGTGAGGAAACCTGCATGTGTCTAATTTCATTGACATTCTGCCACATGTGTATTCACCAACCCGCATTGGAGCAGCGTGGTGAAATAAGCTCCAAACCTTCTCCTAAAAAGGGAGAGGAGGCCTTAGCCCAGCAGTGGGACATTAACAGGCTGTTACTGTACTGTAATAATAATTAAAGTATAAACTATATTTTGTCAAGTATTATATGTACATTGCAAACTAATTTAAAAAATCTACACTAAAATAAAAGATTGTGACGTTTTGACACACTTGAAAGTCGTTTTGACCATAAAAACGAATCTGAAATATCTGTAAAACCGATATAGATAAATCTTATGCTTTAAATAAGGCTTTGAACGCTTTGACAAGGTTTTCGTTTGGGCGCAATTTCCTTCCACTGAATGCTAGCGTTGCAAAATGAAGGCTCGACTGAGATTTCCTGTAGGTAATGGCTTGCTGCGAAATGACTATGTAGGCGGTTGAAATGTCGGTATTTACTGTATTATAAAGTCTATCTCTATGTATTTAGTAAGATGTTTGTATCGTTTAATATGTATTTATTATACTTTATTTATTATACATTCTTGATTAATTTTATACAGGTACGAATTAGTATATAACATAGCAAGTACAATATAAAATTATTCTACAGTTAGTTTCGTTCTTTGCCACCTACTGTCTAGGTGACTAGCTTGTAAATTTCAGGTCCTAAAATATAAGAAAATGAATTTTTAGTTATTATAATTTTTCATAGACTGAACTGATTTTGATGTAATAAAGATCTTGTAATACTCCCTATCCATAAACTTTTCACTTATTAATAAAATAGACAAAAACGGAATCAATTTTGGAAGTAATTTTAGCAACTTTTTTAATAACCGGCCAGACTAATAACTGACTATTCATTTCTATATATACAGTAACTTACATAGTATAGTCGTGGGTTTATGGAAACACAGAAATGTATATTTGAGTTATTAACCTTTTAGCGTTAAAGACAGCCTATATAGTTTCCTTTTATAAGATAAAATTGCCTCTTGTTCTCTTTTCTAAAACGATTTATTTTTAGTTACGACCTCGATTTGAGCCAACGACTAAAAACACAGTGATCTAAATCGTTTACTTCTTTGTTGATACTATTTTAACTATTTAGTTAAGGACTTTTTTTATAAATTAACCAATCATTCCATGTTGGAATAATAATTATTCAATCATATTTAATTACTTTGTAATTTAATTTTCGGTTGGATACACTTGGCAGATTATTATCCTCTATGCTATCGTCGCCGAGAATGAGGTGAATTATAAACACAAATTAAGCGCATGAAAATTCAAGTGCTTGACCGGGTTTGGACATGGAATCGTCTATTAAAATTTACGTTTTCTAACCACTGCTGGGCACAACCCTCACGACTCATCAAATTATAAGATTGAAATAGAGAGTGCACTTGTATTATCCCTGAATTATCTCTTGCTTCGATGGCTTGTTTCTGTGTTTCAAAGTCAGAACGACATCATCATTATCAATTAATGATAGAATTATGTGTATGTGGATAGAATGTACGCAGTTAATGAAATATGCCTGAAAATCCTAAAGGTGGGTTAAGAACTTATCTCCCTTTTAAGGTATGGAATTAGATACATGCAGGTTTACTTACTTTCACCGCCGAGCACGATGAATTAGTACACGATAATTCAGTGTTGCTTGCCTAGGTTTGAACCCACAATCATCGGTTAAGATTCACAACTGTGCCATCTCGGCTATCAGCTCGGCAATGAAATGAAAACTTATCAAAATCTTTTTATATATATTTTTTCGTTTCTAAAATATCTCAAACAACAACAAAAGACTGTTAACAGCCAAAACCTCTGAACTCTGAAAACCTTCCGAGCGAAATCTAACTTCCTTAAAGTATTCTCTCGTTTGTGGTTTGTGTGTACAAAATTGTTTGTAATATGTTTATTATACATATTTTAACTTGAGAATGTAAGCAATGTCGAGTAAATTTTATGATTTTTTGTAATAACACTTATTGTTTGTTTTATTATTAATGTTCAGAGGGTGGATCTACCAGGTATCTGTCCGATAGTTGGTTGGAATCACTACGGGTACGCGACCCCGGACTGCTCTAGCTACTAGTGACACATTCCAGTATCCTCCGTGATCACAGTATCCTTACCCCTCTCCTGGATTCTCTGTCTCCAAAAATTATCGCTGCGTCTCGCCCTTGTTCCCATGTCATTCCCTTCCTTTGTTTCCTTGCCTTCCGGCATATTGGACGTAGTAGAGTAACAGCGTCGCTCTCTGCTAGCCGACTTTCTATTTTGAAAGTAACAGATTGTCGTTAAAATCGTTGTTCTCTACAAACTCTCATCAGTAGCTATAAGAAGCTGTAATAACATCGCAGCGGCTACGTTCTTCTTCCTCACGTCGGCTCGTGAAATAAAACCTGATGAGGGGAGGGCTGTGACCCCACACCGACACAGACGTCAACATCTTGTCAAAAAAGAAGGAAAACTAACATTAAACCCGGAGTGGCGCCACCGTTTAGGTGTAAGCCAGGTGCCTGCGGCCAACCAGCACCACACGTATTGACCCGTCATTCCTGTGGATCCTGCTGGGGAGGAGGAGAGGGTGGCATGGGTACTGGGTAAGCCCGTGCTGCCATAAAGTCGCCTGACCCAGGCGTAGCAGCATCCGCGAAGAGGACACTTCGCTCACCTGTCTTGCAGGTGGAAAACAACACGGAGAGAGGCAGTCACCGGTTATAAGTCGGCACGAATAGGCGTAAGAGCGGACGCCAGGGGCCACTCTTGACAGTAGGAGGATCCATCGTAGATCCATTGATCAGCTACCGCCTGCTCTAAGTCGGGCAGCCCCCGATCAATAAGGTACTGATCTGCCTCAGCGTTAACTCGTTCCGCCTGGGTGAACGGAACACAAGCCTTACAGCTGGACGTTGACGCTGTGAAATTAACCACCCACTCAAAGGAAAAATCCCAAAGCCCATACCAACGCTGCTTACATGCGCTTTGCGACATGGAATGTCCGAACTATGAGGACAGGCTTCCTGAACACCTACGAAAGCTCCGATTGCGCCCAAGAACTGCGCAAAACTTACAGTATCGACGTGGAGCTCAAAAGACTCAATATTGATATTGTAGCCTTACAAGAGACCAGAACCGAAGACGGAGGGTCTTTGCGTGAAGCTAACTACACTTTCTACTGGAAGGGCAAGAGTTCCTCAGAAACACAAGAGCATGGTGTAGGTTTCGCGGTTCGAAACCAACTCATCAACGCCATAGAGAGACCTGTAGGCGTTTCCGAGCGGATTATGTT
Source organism: Nymphalis urticae (assembly GCA_905147175.2). Lineage (NCBI taxonomy): Eukaryota > Metazoa > Arthropoda > Insecta > Lepidoptera > Nymphalidae > Nymphalis > Nymphalis urticae. The sequence goes on from LR990002.1 coordinate 3,859,865, forward strand.
CTTGCGTCTAAACACAAAAAGCGGCTTTGTCACTTTAATTTCCGCTTACGCACCAACGCTTAATTCAAAACCAGAGACCAAGGACTAATTCTATGACCAGCTCGAAGAGACAGTACGTAGGGTAAATCCAACTGACAGACTGCACATTTTGGGTGATTTTAATGCTCGCGTCGGTCAGGACACATCAGCCTGGCCTGAATGCCTCGGTGCACACGGCATAGGTAAGCTAAACGACAACGGGCAACGATTGTTGGAGTTTTGCTCAAAGCACCAGCTGTGTGTTACCAACACCTTTTTTAAAGGCAAAATGATGCGGAAAGTCTCGTGGATGCATCCCCGATCTAAACACTGGCACCAATTAGACCTTGCTCTGGCAAGAAGGAGGGACCTGTGGGAAACGCTCCACACGCGGGCGTTTCACAGTGCCGATTGCGACACCGATCACAGTCTCGTTGCTACTAAAGTTCGACTTGTCCCCAGGAGAGTCCATTCTTCCAAGCCACTCGGTCGAAAAAAGATAAATCTTTTTAAAACTCGTGACATGGAGGTAGTGGAGTCTTTTGGGGAACTTGTCCGTGAAGAAGTTGCAACTTGGGACAGTACGGCATCAGCGCAAGTCGAATGGGAAAAAGTGAAGTCTCTTCTGACTGACACTGCAGGAAAAGTGTTTGGGTATCAAAAGGTAAAATCTTACGACTGGTTTCTAGAAAACGAAGAGCACTTACTTCCCTTGATTGACTCAAAACGCCAAGCCGCTTTAAATTTTCGCCTCAACCCTTGCGATGCGACGCGTGAAGATATCACGAAGGCAAAAGCCTCACTCCAGCGCAGCACGCGCTTTTTTGCAAATGCGTATTGGACGGAGCTTTGCCAAAGCATCCAAGCGTGCGCAAGCGCGGGGGATATTGGCGGGGTTTACGCAGGCATCAAAAGAGCTCTTGGACCTACTCCAAAAAAGACGGCACCTTTCAAAGAAATCGACGGTTCTGTTATAACAGACAGCACCCGTCAGATGGCAAGATGGGTAGAACACTACAAGGGGCTCTACTCGTGCCCAGTGGATATTAAGCCAGATGCAGTGGAGCTTGTCCCGAAACTGGCAACTTGGCACGAGCTAGACGCCGCCCTCACCGTAGAGGAACTTTATCTGGCCGTCAAGCAGCTCAAATGCGGAAGGATCCTGGTAAAGACGATGTTGTCACCGAAGTCGTCAAGCTTGAATGCCTCTTGCCCATCCTCCACAACCACCTGGCTAAGTGATGGGAAGAAAACTACGTCCCTCAGGATATGCGAGATGCTAACATTGTCACTCTTTATAAAGGCAAAGGCGACCGCGGCGACTGTAACTGTTACCGCGGAATATCTCTTCTTAGCATCGTCGGTAAGGCCTTTGACGACGCTGCCTTTGTTGCTCATGACCAGGCTCAACTCCAGAATCTAATAGACAAATTTGCCAGAGCCTGCCACCTTTTTTCAATGTCCATAAATTGCAAGAAGACCGTTATTTTAGCGCAAGGATGTTTAGAACAACCAGTCATCTTGCTTAACGGCGAACCTTTGCAGGTGGTTAACAAATTTTGCTACCTTGGGTCGCAATTGTCGAGCAATCTCTCGCTTGATGCAGAGATCGACTCCCGCATCGGCAAAGCAGCCTCCACGTTCGGGAGGCTCTGTTCAAGGGCTTGGGACAACAGTCACCTTACGGTAAAAACGAATTATGACCAATTATGTGTCCTAAGCACACTGTTGTATGGAGCAGAAACGTGGACAACGTACGCAAAACAAGAACGCCGACTGAACACATTTCACTTGCGCTGTCTTCGAAACATTCTGGACATCACGTGGAAGGATCGAGTGACAAACGAGTCTATTCTAGGCGAGGCACAAATGCCTAGCATCACGGCCATTCTAAAAAAAAACGGTTACGGTGGCTGGGACACGTGCATCGAATGGAGCAGACTCGTCTGCCAAGGCAAATACTGCTGGGACAGGTTGCGGATGCGAAAAGGTCTGTTGGGCGGCCTATGCTCCGTTACAAAGATTGCGCTAAGCGTGATATGGTTGCGTTTAACATCCCTAGCAGCCGATGGGAGGAACTGGCCGAGGACCGTGCCAAGTGGCGACGCCTTATTCACGAAGGTCAACCAAAGTATGACGATGCCTGGTTTGAAGTACTGAAGGAAAAACGCGTTAGGCCTCATGAGCGGGCTTCAAACCACCGCCCACCTGGGGGCGCATACACTTGTCGGGAGTGCGGCCGAAGGATCCTCTCTCGCATTGGACTCTTTAGTCATGAACGCAAGTGCCTTCGTGCAGCTTGAATCATCTGTCATAGACGCAGAGGCCTACATATTGTTTTATTATAAATACAAGAATATGAAATTTACGCTTTTCATGTCATTAGTCTAAATTCAAAGCGTTTGAAAAAGCGTATCTTTTTATATAATATATTATATACTAAAATCATCTTCGAAACGCGATGCATAAGTTATATGCCTAGATTATCATTAGCCTAGATTATTATTATCAGGTTACTCGCCTTGTATGTATTTGATTATTTCAGAAACCATTGTAGGGATTTTTTTCCTTTTTTTTACTAATCAATAAAATGTTAATCGAGGATAGCCTACGTATATCATTTATAATTAATTTGTATAAATTCGTTAATATTATAATTATTTTTGTCTATTATGTCAGAAAAATTTAGCATTCCGAAAGCCTTCACGGCATACGCTACTCAAGTGAATAAAGGTATATATGTAAATATTATTTGAATTTTTCCTCTCCAAATGTTATAACAAATGCTGTTTCACAAATGTTGTTTTTAAAAAGGATAAAATTTCAATAGTCCATTGATTGGATTGAACTACGATTATAAAATCAATTGGAATGTAGATTAATCCGAGAAGAAACGTCAAGAATTTTCTCCAATTAAAATATATATTTGTATTACACAAAATAATATACTATTTAAATACGTCTACGCTATATTTAGAAGATTGTAACTAGAACTAAATTTGATATTTCGATTTTATTAACAAAGCACAACATTATTAATGATCTTATTCCCAAAACGTAGGCTGATAATAACTTGAAGATGTTACGTATTTCCCTCGGGTCTAGAACAAACTTGTTCGAGTTATTATATGATACAACAAAAATATCCGAATTAATCTTTTATTATAAAAAAATATCAAATATTTATTAGTATCAATTAACTTTATATAAGGCTATATATTATTTTGTAAAGAGTATGTTTTTTTTTTTCGAACATACTTATCTTAACAAGTTCAATTTTAAATTGATAAAGGTTTCACTAACGATGCGAGGGGGTGGAGCAGTAACGCTTAAAGCGGAGGTACTAGCTTGAAATTCAGATTTGAAGAAAACTTTCGTTCAGTAATGTGAAGGCGTAATAAGATATAAAAAACGATGTCTTAATTATATTATTGGTATAATCACATACGTTAATCGAATCAGAAAACTTCTTGCTTTGACATGGTAAATTATTTATGCCTATCCTCGTGCTTAGTTGTGACATCAATTATCTCTATTACTAAACAATATGAACCAATTTAACTTTAATATACATATACAGATATCAATAGAACTAAATTGATTTGTTTGTTTCTGGTATTCTAAGGGGCGAAATGGATTGGGTAACATATATGTGTGGGCAAGCGGTGACGGCGGTGAAGATGATGACTGCAACTGTGATGGTTACGCGGCTTCCATGTGGACGGTATCAATAAACAGGTAATATATTATAGGATTATGTTATTTAAGACTGTGAAAATTCTAGTAACAGCATTCGTAACAAAGAGGCCAATTATTCGATAATCGGTTAATAGTAAGTGCGAGTGAATGCAGCCTGATAACGAGAACAATTTTAATTATTCTAACGACTGAATTGAGACTTTTAAACATAAAAAATTGATGTAAGTTATTATTTTGGTAGCGTATAATATCATTCATTTAACTGTTTATTTGTCGCTATTTGACATAATGTTTAGGTACTTTTTATAACCATTCCTTACATCACCAATGCGCCACTATCCTTGGGCAGTCTCTGTAGTCACACAGACGTATTTACCATTCCAACCGGAACACAACAATATTACGTATTGCTGTTTGCCGGTAGAATATCTGATGAGTGGATGCTACCTACCCAGACGGCATTGCAGATAGCCCGATTGTCATTTATTTATTGATTGCAAGTTTGTTCGACAATTTGTTAATATATAAGAATTCATGTAGCTGTATAATTAAAGATGTATGTGGGTGGCAAGTAAGGACTGAAATAACCTGTAAACATGTTTTCAGTGCAATAAATGACGGCCAGAACGCCCACTACGATGAGTCTTGCTCATCAACCCTCGCAAGTACTTTTAGCAACGGGGCACGAGATCCAAGCACGGGGGTGGCAACGACAGATTTATACGGGAAATGTACTGCGACTCATTCCGGAACGTCAGCTGCTGCGCCCGAGGCGGCTGGAGTATTCGCTTTGGCCCTTCACGCGAAGTTTGTAATTTTTTTGTGAATTCTTTAATTAATCGTTTATTTGGCTTGAATTTTCAAAACAATCAACAGTTATTTTTTCATGTACGAAGTATACAAGAAATTAAAAGTTTTTTTTTTACATAAATATATTTATCACTAAAATAAACGTTAGTCGAGACAAATACAAAAACAAAATAACTTTACTAAAGTATTTACTAAACAATACAGTCTTACTCATAAAATGACGAAAATATTGGCACTTAACGTCACACCCATTGCTAATAATGGGTTCGTGTGGCTATTAATACCATGTTAATCATAATCATTTATCCTCGTGACGTCAGCGTTTATATCGATCGTAGATGATACGTAGCGTTACTGGAAGATTTAATAGTTGCGAAATATGGGAGCAACAAACATTCGTCAACGTCACTTACGTTTAAATGTCTAAATATACATCATGTACATATGTCACGCGCACACATAATTAGGAATCATTTTTTAATTAGAATTTAATCATGATTTGATGTTTTACATGGCAATATGAATAAAGCCAAGAAATATTGTCAAGCAAAAACAGTTACTTTATTACTACTATATTAATTTAAAATATTTAAGGCAAAAAAAAGCCGAAATGGCCCAGTGGTAAGACCGCGTGAATCTTAACCGATGATCGTGGGTTCAAACCCGGGCAAGCACCACTGAATTTTCATGTGCTTAATTTGTGATTATAATTCATCTGGTGCTTTACGGTGAAGGAAAACATCGTGAGGAAACCTGCATGTGTCTAATTTCACTGAAATTCTACCACATGTGTATTCCACCATCCCACATTGGAGCAGCGTGGTGGAATAAGCTCCAAACCTTCTCCTCAAAAAGAGGAGAGGAGGCCTTAAGCACAGCAGTGGAACATTCACAGGCTGTTACGGATTACGGAAGGCAATTTCGTTCAGAAGTTATCTTCATGAAAAAAAAATCACATTTGAAGTTATAAATATGTTGATTTAGATTAACTAATTTTATTTATTTTAGCCCAAATTTGACATGGCGAGATATTCAACACTTGACGGTCTTAACTTCTAAAAGAAACTCCTTATATGATGCAAAGGTAAGCCACAAATACATATTTAGGTTAAGTTAACAGTTAAAGTACTTTACTTGTATTTAGATAAAATGTATTGATTAAGTTTATTTGAATTTAGACGCGAAGCAATGACTTCTACGATCAGTTTAAAAAACAAGTATATACAAAAGCTTTTTTTAAATTATTTACTGTATGGCTCATGCATTGAAAATCCATCCTGCTGAATTTTATTCGTCGAAAAATCTTACAAAGATAATTTTTTCTAATTATATTATTCAACATAGATAGACTATGGTGCTTTATGAGTTTACTTATAGAACATTAAAAACTATTATGATTGGCTCAAGCAAGTCATCGCAATATTGTAAAGCCATTGGTTTTTATAAATTAGTCGTGTCCTCTATAGTTACTTACGCGCTTTATATAACTTCAAATCTGGTCCTGTCGTTGTAGTTCACATATTTTAGATGCTACTATTTGCTTATCACCGATTAAAACGTAATCTATTGATAAGCTTCTCTACAATGTTTATAAAGAGATACATTGTAATAATCGATAACGCTAACATGGAAATAAATTACTCGTTAACAACTTATTTCATATAAAAAATCACTGAAAGTAGAAATGCTCAAAATGAATAAAACCGAAAAAACGCGCATGCGTCAATAGTATATTTAAAAAAAATTATTCGTGACTAGAAAAATTTCGGCGCGTTTTTTCTACCTTTATCGGAAGATTTATTGACTGTAAATGAAATGATATAAAAATTGAGACAGAACTATGTATATATTTGTGTGAACTATGTATATATTGAGAGAGAACTATGTATATGTTTGTGTTATTAGTCAATGCATTTCAGGGTCGTTTCCATTGGACTATGAACGGCGTTGGGTTAGAGTTCAATCACCTTTTCGGTTTTGGCGTTCTCGATGCGGGTGCTATGACTGCGTTAGCAGCGAACTGGCGCTCGGTCCCACCGCGGTACCATTGTGAAGCTGGTTCCGTCAATACTCATACGTAAGTTTTTAAGAAATAGTTCATATACATCATCATTTTTTTTAAGATTGCAAATGTGTTTTTGTCGAAGATGTGATTGATCCCACCCAATCTTTTGGACTATTTTTGTAATCTTAAGACAAACTTGACAAGGATAAACTAAAAATTATATTTTAGTTCATGTATTGTATGCGTATTTTTTTATTGTTGTTATTATTATTATTTTTGAGTTTTATAGTGTATTGTGCAACGAATAATTTCTGTTCTACTAAGGATTGACTTTAAAGGAATGCTTTTTGGCATTATTTCAATTAAATAAAGTTTTTTTATGAAATAGATAGGAGGACTGGCAACGGGAGCACTTGATGGTAAGTGGTCATCACCGCCCATAGACATTGATGATGTAAAAAATGTCAAACATTCCTTACATCGCCCATGCGCCACCAATATTGGGAACTAAGATAGTATGTCCCTTGTGCCTGTAAAAACACTGGCTCACTCACCCTTCAAACCGGAACACAACAATAATGAATATTGCTGTTTGGCGGTAGAATATCTAATGAGTGGGTGGTACCTACCCAGACGGGCTTGCACAAAGCCCTACCACCAAGTAAACTTATTATTTAGTATAATAATATACATAAGTGTAATTGTAAAATTTTCAGCGAAATCCCATCTGAAGATAGTATAACACTACAAATTGAAACCACGGCGTGTGCAGGATCACCCAGCGAAGTCAGATATTTGGAGCATGTTCAGGCAGTAGTGAGTGCGAACGCGACGCGTCGAGGAGATCTTGAATTTTTTTTAACAAGTCCTATGGGAACGAGGTATTTATATCAGCATAAATTAATCATAGTTATTATCCAGTACTTGTTTGAATCATTTTAAGACATTAAGTAAATAATCATTAAATAGCAGATTGGCTAGAACTCAGAAATTTGCTGTTAAGCCCACACAAGCAACACTATTTGTATTGAATTGGTGTGTATAATTCATCTCACACTCGGTGGATTCCGCACTGGATGAAATTCTGTCATATGTGTATTCACATCGCTTTAGGGCAAAAGTTGGAATAAGCTCTAACCCTTATCAAAAGGCGAGGAAGCCTTTTGACCGGCAATGGGAAAGTTATGTTACTTCTTTTTAAGTAAAAATTTTAGTTAAAAACAATGGCAATTGATGAATATGTTTGAATATTTTTAGATCGATGATTCTTAGCAGGCGGGCTAACGATGATGACAGCCGTGACGGATTTACTAAGTGGCCATTTATGACTACTCATACTTGGGGCGAATATCCACAGGGGACTTGGACGCTTGAGGTTCGGCTTAATGTGATTTTGTTTTAGGCATGATCTAAGAAAAAATTACGATGAAGGTCATCAACCCTCGTGTTATAAACTCTATTTCCTTGTTGTTGTTTATTAATTGCCTTGGCAGTTTCCGATACTTATATTGATAATGACAAAGGTCTTATAAACTTATTTATGTAATCTTGTCTTAAAATAACCGAATTGATGCAAAAATAACTAAGACATGATGCTTAGAATTCATTTAAACAGATAATGCAATTTTAACAATAATAAATAAGTAAAGTTGGTTCCCTTTTCATTTGCTACTATTCAACTATATTATATAATAAAATAAAATAATTATACTGGAATAAATTTTATCTCTTATTATACAGGCTCGGTTCTCCGGCGGTTCTGGACCAAGTTCCGCATCTGGCTGGCTGCGGGGCTGGTCGCTGGTGCTGCACGGCACACGAGCTCCCCCCTATGCGCAGCTGCAACCCCAGGACCCACATTCTAAGCTAGCCGTCGTCAAGAAGGCTCATGAGGACAACGCGATCGAAAAATAGACACCGATTACGACGATCTAGAAATGATTGGATTGATTTATTTTTATTCTTGCACAATTTTAATTATTTGAGATTATATTAATTTTCGAAGTTTTTTTACGCTTTGTTATCATTAATGAGAGTTAAGATGTATAATCCGCACGCGATCAAAATAGGATGCGACCTTTTGGAACTGACATACGCGTGACATCCGGGCGATGTGGTAGCGTCGGCAAACACGCGTCGATGCGCGCGTGACGTCGTTACTTATTTGTTTGTATGGATTTTTGCAGTTATACATACATATAAACGCTAACACACATACGATTATGTTGGATAGTTATAGTAGAATTTATTCACTAACACTCCTTCGCTCGACGCTAATTTTCGATATATTTTAACAAAGTTATATTCCATTCTCATAGCGCGCGGATTATAACTAGTGTATCTAATATTTTCATTTATGTTAGAGTTGAATGTTGGAATACTAATAAGGGTACGAGACTTATGATGGATAACGATGACTTGTTCCTGACATTGTAAGGGCCAGGGGGCTGCAAGGGGTCTAACTTTTAAGGGACTTTGCAGATAACCACTTTTCAGTAAGCGTGTAGGCCATTTGAGAAACTTGCAGTTATTCATGATACAGCTTATATACTCCCTATTGCTTAACATACATAATTTCAGTCAAAATCTATATAACATGTTTGGCATACTCTTGACAACGTGGGCGTTATATACAAAGCTTGCCAGAGGCACTCATAGCCCTACGAAGCTCTTTGTTACATCTGAATGAGGTTCTTGCTTAGAATAGGCCTTAAAACACGAATTTTGTTTCATTTTTTTTATAATCTGTAATTGCAGACAAACTTTTTAATTGCGAATTATTTATTGCTGCTTTTACGTATCTAGAAACTTCAATAATTATTTAACGCATAAATCCTATAATACTGTAATTGTGATTATTATTATTTCTTTCATTCTTATATATAATTAACGTTTAATAGATATACGCAAAGAAACATAGATAATTATGAGAAATAATCATTGTTGGTGGTAGTTTTTTTTTGGTTGTGTATTAACTGATGCTCGTAGAGCGGTTATACAAATTTGCTATATTTGCAACGTAAATGTGTTAAAATGAAACATGAACAATTAAATAAAAATTCTCGTCTGTATTCTATAAAGTATAAATTGAACGATTTTTTATTGAAATCAAAATTGGATTTGGTACCAAATGAATGTGATTGCTCATACATATAATTGTATATATGTATATTCCTGTTTATTTAAGTAATGACCAACCGGACTGAAGAATTTAAATTCGTAATAAAACTACCTCTGAGATAATTTTTGCATATTAAAATATAAATGTCGAAAAACTCCTTTCATTTCTAGATCTTTGGGTGGTAGATTGTAGATATCTCTAGCAAGACTTACTTCCAAAATTAATAATCTTTAATCATATTGGTAATACAATTTTCTTAATACAAAATATATTCCTACTTATCGTTTCATATATCTATATCAGCATCATCATATTACATCCCTTAATAAAAACGAATCATATGACATGTAAAATTGATCTATATTTTTATTATTTTTAGCGTATAATTTAATTACACGTGTTTTGTTTATATGTATAAACTTTATTTAACTGCTATCTTTTTTGTTCAACATTTGCCCTTTTTTATTTCACATACATATATATGGAATGAAAATTCTCCTCCTATGTAATAAATACAAAAAATGCACGATTACATTTTTTCTGCTTAATCAAGTGGCTAAAATATTAAATAACTTTGAGAAAGTGTAGGTATAGAAAATATTTTTCAAATATATATCACCTTCTAAACTTAAATCGCGGAGGGGCCATGAAGCGAACGTTCGTAAGATATACCTACTTTGCAATATATAAGAAATGATATGCAACTCAAATACATTTAATATGTCTTTAAAATTTAATATAATATATTTTTCTAAATCGCTCATCATAACATACTACATATTGATTGAATATTTTCACATCATTTGTATACTTTGTTTTATTTATGCCAAAGTGAAAATCAATGTAATCAAATAATATTCAAAATATATCAGATCTTTAAAAACTGCACACAAAATAACAAATATTTAATAAATAGAGTAATTATCTTATGTATCACTTATAATCAATGTTCATATTCTAGTCGTAGCAAGGCATTTATTATTTTTATATTCGTAAAATGAAATAGGAAGAAAAAATATATGTATCTTTTTTATGTTGTAATGAATTTTGTTCAATTTCTTTAAATCAAAATATTGATCATATTGTTGGAAACATATCAGTGTTGAAATTTGCAAAATGATAATTTAAAACATGGTTATAAGTATTGCCTCTATTTTGTATAATTAGTAGAAGGAAGTTGAGCAAAATTTATTTGTATCATTTATACAATAATCTAGATTCTTCAATTATATTCAACCAAAAACTACTCGTTATTATTTGTTTAAATTGTTTTTTAATATGTAATATTTTATAGTTACTATATTGTATTGAAAATATATTAAATTTTTGACGTAACTTCAAATGGCCTTAATTATCCCAGCTAGTTCAAGGTCATTTGAACATAATTTTACAGCACTTACCTTTCTTCAAAGGTAAGTACTGTGAAAGTTTAAGTACTTACCTAATTACGAAAAATATAATATGAACACAACAATCGTTAAATCGTAAATTAAAAAGGTATAGCAAAGATTAAAAACTTTTCGAGTCTATTTGAATTTCAAACTGACTCTTTATATATTTTCTTAATATTATAAAAAAATAAATTATAAAACTGTAGGTCTTTCTTCTATTATATCCGAATAGCTTTATTATAGTTTTTTAATGGGCATGAATAGTAGTTTTATTACAGAGTAGAACAGATAGAATAAGTGAAATCATATAAAGAGAATTCTATTATGTATTACTATTATAGAAAATATAATGTGATTTGGTGTTGTATTTGAATTAAACGATGTTTTTGTAATCGATCATCCTTTCCCTTTATTATATTTTTATCTAATTACGTATTAAAACGTGACAATAATTTCAATTTCATTGTTCATGTGCCATCTTTGAAGGCTAGAATGTAATACGTTTTTAGAAGGATTTTTTTTTAACGACCTTGGAACCAAAAAATTAATTGAACCATGGTTTAAAATGAGTAAAATTGTAATTCAACTCGAACTAGCTTGTATTGTTAGCAGCGCCAAAAGTGTGTTCAAATTTTCACTAACTAATAATTTAAAAATTATCTGAATTATTGGAAGCCTGGCTTCATCCATCGGCCATCAGTAGTTCAATAGAGAAGGTCTTAAAAAATCTTTTAGATATGTGTAAAGATTTATTACACTAGATAGTATAATAACAATCTAAATGAATAAAAGTACTATATTATTAACATCTTAAAAATGCGATAAATCAAAAGTTAACGTTTCTCAACTAGGTAACGAGATAGGTGCAAAATAACAGCAATATTAAAAAAAAATCTTATTTCATTTTTACAATCATTTAATTTTGAATCATCAAAGGCCATATCAGTTAACCATTGAGAAACGCGTCCTAGTAGCTGAAACGTTTAAATGAAACGGTTATATAATTAGTCTATCAAATGTATTTGTCATGATTTAATCCTCAGAGTGCATTCAATTTCTCAAAGTGTTATTTCCAAACCTTTTTTTACAATAGAGATAATATGACTTTGGCTGTTGAATATATATTTCTCAAGACAATTTTACATTCATCATTAAAATATAAACAAATTGTGTATAAACAACGATAAAACATATCAATAGGAATAAAATGTATCTCTTCATTTCTTATTTATTAATATTTAAATAATGCTTATTAAAAAAACCGTTGTGAATACAGAGAACCGTTGTGAATACAGAGTCTTACTCACTAATATTTTACATCTACTTAGTTATAATATTATATATCAACACTATTTACAAAATATTATGCGATAAGGCACTTATTTTTATTCAATCTCTTTTTACAAAATTAAACCCAATTGTTCAAGGTTAGTCCAAAATATTACTGTCAAATAGTTGCCATAGATAATTAATAATAATCAAAATTATTTTTAGTTATAAATACGTATTTAGATTTTAAATTTAACGTGAAGCGAGATTAATTGCAAATAAATTATCTTTGTCAGGTATTTTATATTATATTGCGCGGGACATTGTTTAGACGCCCATTTCGTTGTATGGTCGGCCATTTTGTACGTCCACGCTCCGTTCGGAAATCCCGTTGAGCCCTTTCAAGTGCTCACGGGAGCTTAACTGTCAGAGATCTGGTGAATAAAAAAAAATACATATTTCAATTAAAATTGGCTAGTTAACTCACCGAAAAAAAATATTTAAGGAACATAAAAATTATTTGTTATAACATGTGGCTTATTACAATATAATATTATTTTACATATAAAAAAACAATATTTTAAAAGGTTTCAAAGGTTATTCATTACGTTAAAGTATTTCATTTTCATACCCATTGTTTCTTGCTGTAATTCTAGTTTGTACGCCGGATTATCGTAAGGGGGTAAAGATGACTCTCGGGGAGCTGATGGCACAGCTGAAACGATACCATCTAGTAAGTGCAATAAATTACGAGAAAAAAAAACAAAAACTAAGATCAGGCTACTTTTACTAAAATCGAACGATTGATTAAATTATTATTAGCACACTTAGATACATATTTTGTCGTAATGTCGATCTTTAATATTGTATTACGACCTAAAATATAATTTTAAAATAGCCAACAATTTTGTTGTTATTTTAGTAAACAAAAATATAATAATATTGTACCAAATTGAAACGATTTAGTTTGATAATATTTTATTTATACTATATGTATTTCAATTACAATACTAAACAAATTACTCACACGTGATTGGCACAGATCGCGGCCTATGGCGACGGAGCACGACCAGCAGTAACAGAATCGAGGTAAGAGCTCCAAGGGCGGCGATCACTCCCACCACCACTAGGGCTCCGTAGTAATCACCTCGGGGAACTCCTCGGCTACCAGCTACTGAGGATGCTTCTATTACATCTACAAATTAAAATTGTGACATATAAACACAATTAAAAAAAAAACGAATATATAAGCAATTTTTTTTAAAAACTTTTAGAGGGTTTTAAGTAATGTTGTTGTATTGACATATTGTTATTAGGAATCAATGTATTAAGAAAAATCGCCGCCGATTCATTTAAAAAAGTAAACTGAAAGCGGTACTCACTGTCGATGGGTTCCGCTGAGTCCAAGGATTTCGTGTGAATCTCCAATACGTTACTGGTCTTCACTTTGCCGTTCGTAAGGAATAGTTCCAACCACACTCGACATCTAGAATTACAATTAATTTTTAAATTACAAAAACCGGCTTTACTAGCAAATTTTTTATACCTTATTTGTAATATGTAAGAACATTTCCATGACCATAGTTATTGTCAAAAAAATACTTTTATAATTTAAAGAAACCATATATTTCCGGGTGGAAAAATAGAAGAAAAACTAATAATATGTATGTTAAGTGATGAACTTAACATCACTGGTCTAGAGCTCAAATATTTCACTTTAATCAGTCGAAAGAGTGCAGGTAGCGTACTTTGCGTCGGGCCGCAGCCCCGTGAGGGTAATGGTCTGTGGCGTATCGCGTCGCACGAGGCGGAAGGCGTCGTGCTCAGTGCGCTCGGAGCGGTCATCGGCACAGGCGTGCGCGCCGCGGTACACCCGCACCCATCGCTCAGCTGGCGCCGGCACTCCACGCCACGTCAGCTCCGCTGCCTCCGACCCCACCGCTCGCGCCTCCACCGTCACCGACCAGGCGTAAGGGTCTGAAGAATATGATTGTTCATATGTAACAATTAAGAATTAAATAAATGTATAAAACATAGGTGAAATATGCACACACAATTTGTATATTATGATTTTATACCAAAGAACTATTTGTTTATAATTACAATCAACTGATCTTTTTATAATATGTTTTTTGCTACCGTCCCTGTATCCACAATGCAGTGTAAGACCATTTATTGTTTTTGTTGCACTGCTTGTCATTGTCCAAATGTATTTTTATTTTCTTTAAATAAATAAATAATCAGCCTAAATTCAGCGGCTTTACCAGAAATTCCTAAGTCAGTTCAAAGACAAATTCTCATGCCTAAAATACCGTATAAAAGAAAAATGATTAATAACCTACCAATATAAGGAGCTGTGGTAAATTCTACAATCCCTGGATCGTGCAATTCGGTGGTGGCGCGTGGAGGCGGTATCAATACCAACGACGCTTCGTACCGACTACCAGGCCGTAGCTCTCGCAGCTCAGCAGCCGATCGACTGTGGTGCAGAAGTTCTGTCATACTGTAGATAGGAGTACCTGTTGGACGATATCTGAAAAAAAAAACTAAATTTATGAACCTTGAAATTATTTACTCAATAATAAACTCCGTGATAATAATTTACAATTGTTCATTTGACACAACAAGAAAAATGCCTTCGATTCGCGTTTAGTATAGATTAGTCTTTTAAACATTTTTCGCAATTTCTCGTATTTTTTGCATTTCTACTTTGTCTTTATTATTTTTATTCGCAATCTTATTTTAATTTATGTTAAATATGGAAATTTACTCTTGTAATTGATTCATAGAAAACCTGTTCAATAATAATGTCGGTACCACATGTATACGTATATTTACAAACATATAAATATATCTTTAACTTTAATATTTTGAACACCTTACAACGGAAAGGTATTAACTAGCTGGCCTGTGCCCACTTCGTTGGGTAGTAAACATTTTTACTTTTGATGAAATTATGACTGTGGTTCGGTTAGCACTGAGTGCTATAATTTATTTCCTGACTGTCAAAAGTCGCGTTGGCCACGACATCCGACTACCACGAAAAAGTCTTTTCATTTTTCGGGTTAATATATAACCTATGACACTCACAAATAATGTGGCATTCTTTTGATTAAAGAGTTTTCATGAACGGTTCAGTAGATCCAGAGATTACCCCTTACAACCTCACAAACTTTACTTCTTTATAATATTAGTATGATATAATATAAATTATATATAAATGGCTAATCTCTCTTGAGATTGCCCGCCTTGGCCGAAATCGGTCTGGAGGACATTTAACATATAATAATATTAATATTACCTGACTTGTATGCCATCGATAAATTGTAATTCCTCTTCATTGAAATGCCTCCAGCTCACGTGTGCTGTTGTGTCGTTAACATCTACAACCGACAGCTTACAATCGATTTCTTTACGTTTCTCTTGAGGAGGCAGTACCTTCACATACATAATGAAAACAATTATATTAACAATTATATCTTTCTTTATTAATCTTACATATTAATTATAGCTGCTACTGTCCTCACAACGGATACTTGAGATGGTAACATTTCTACAAATTTCATCTATTTAATATATTCTTGTTGGATCGTCAGTATGACTATGCCTATGTGCCCGTGTCCTTGATAACCTTTATTGATAAATAAATGTATGTATTTACAACTAAGCTCATAATTAAGAAACGGTTAAGCTGAAAAGTTCGTAGTAAAAGCGAAGACTTACAGTTGGTAGATCTTGGGTTTTCACAGTATAAATTTCGCTTTCTGGTTCTACTGGCAAATTGTGTAGGTAAAGTTTTCCTTTAATCCTGTACGTAGTGGATGGCTTCAGATCAGTCAGTCGGAACTCCAACCGAGGTGTGGTAAGAATCTCGTCAGCTGGGGCGAAGACTTGCGAGTACCATTGAGATATATCATCATCCCTTTATATAAAAACAGAATCATGTTAAACATTTTTATTGGTCAATATAAATAAAAAATATTCCCAATCTACTATTTCAATATTTAAAATTAACACTCGGTATGTAAATGTGATATTCTAGCAGATTAGTAACAGAATGTCAAAACGTCATTATTATTTTTACTTTAAGACCTGTTAGTTATAAAAGTCGTATCTTTATAAGGTTACGTCATCGTCGATCGTTATCCGTCATTCACATGTGCATTAAATCGCATTCAAAAGAGGTTTCAGTTAATAAATGGCTTCCAGAAATAAACAACTTACGTTGAATCTGTATATCTCAAGTCCACACTGCCTTGCAATCCAACCAGAACCGATGGTAAGCCAAAGAGCATCTTTATGCTGGTTGCCGAGTCACTTTGTAACGATAGCACCGATAGTTTTTTGTTATCGTCGCCAAAACCTGGTATGGGTAATCCTGGTGGTATTCCATTCAAAGAAGGTTCTACGGGATTATTAGGACGATGTATATTGTTTTGTTCATAATCAGCAATATCGTCATGAGGGTAGTGATTAACAGGAGGAACTGTTGGGAGGAATTGAGGTGGTGTTTGTTGTTGGTTCGTAGGAAATCCCGGTGGAACCTGACCTGTAATTTGTATAAAATAATATAATGATATGAAATTTATGCTAGTAATAATTTTGAGACAAAATTCGACAATAAATATTTTACGCTTTACAACAAATGTAATGGTTAATGAGTATCAGTGGTATGAAAAAAGCAAGGTGTAATGAATTTTGCGGTTAATACATAACTGTTAAGCGAGTAGAAATAGTCGGTCACAAAAGATGAAAGTCAGTTTCTGTCAGAAATATTAAGGTATTAAGGCCAAATAAGATTTATTGATGGCAAGGTCACTGACCTAACAAAATTGTACCACGGCTTTTATCCGCCGATCGTCCAAGGTTTCTATTGACTTCCGATTCTAACTGCATTTGGTTTAGAATACGTTCTAGGTCGAGGGAGGAATATGTTTTGGTGGGAACTATTGGAATATTCTTTGAAAAGGTATCAACTGTCGATTTCATTTCAGGTTTAACATTCGGTGAAGATCTGAGTAAAACGGTCTCGTAAGGGTTAGGTTCTTTGGTTAATAAATGAATTCCCGTGTTTTTTCTCCATAAAGAAGACTCGAAGTCACCTATTCCTGAAATCTTTGTATCTTTGTGTGTCATTTGAGTAATTTGTTTTTCGGGCGAGTTGTAAATAATATGGTTAAGGTAATTTTCGTTTTGATTAGAAAGTATTTTTAATGGACCTTGAGGTATGTGTTGATCTGTTGTTTTATTTTTTATCTGGACTTTTGGTTCAAAATAAGCCTTTGTAGGTTTATATGGATCACTGTGGATAAAACCGGAACTCTTTTTGTCATGAACAGGCGAAAAATAATTTAAATTATCTATTTGTGATAACGGATGCTTTTTAACGAACGCATTTTCATTTATTTACTTAATAAATGAATCATGATCATTTAATTTCCCGTTATTACCATATTTTAAATTTTGAATAACGTCATGTAGTTTACCATCTGATATGATTATGTTAAGTGGTTTATGAGAATTTAAATTAGACATCGAGGCAGTATTACTCAAATGAGAATTTTTGTATAAAACAGGAGTGACAAAACTCTTTGAGTGAGACGCGTCCTCGCTACCAACGTTGTTAGTTACCAATGGAGGTTCAGGTTGAATAGTTTTAAATGGAGAGTCAATATCCTCTGGAGTAAATACTGTAATATTGTCACCAAGTACATTATTTGGCGATTTATTTGATATGTATGTAATATTGTCATTGTGATTTATATGAGGAACTAGAGTTTTGAAAAATATTGGTAAATTAGATTTAATCGGTGTTAATCTTCTATAATGATCGGTAGTCTGAGGTGGTGTAGGAAGATAAGAAGTAGTAACTGCTGGGATAACAGGTACCACCGGTGTCACGTAATTCATAATTGTCTGTTCGTGTGTCGGCATAGCGTTGGTCTGAAAAGTCGATGCGTTCATTTTTCCAGCTGTAAGCAATAATGTGCGACGAATGATTAGCAAACATGCAAATTGCTATTACATAAAAAAATACCATGCTCAATATAAATGACATAAATATAGAACTTCCAACCTTGTATGATAATGATTAATGATGTTTAGTTTTTGCTGTAATAATAATGCATCTTAGTATAAAAGAATGTACATTAATTTGCTAATAATGTAATGATCAACACAAAGCGATGCCAGATGATGCCATTTTTAGTAGTTTAAAAGTAAGCATACTTGTATAAAACATGCTTCAGTAACATATTTTTCTTACCATGAGGAACGCAACCCCATTGTTTGCAGCAGTCCTCGTCAGATATGTTCACTGGTGCTGGTCGATGCATGGGGGGACATCTTAGGTTTTGAGGAGGTATTGGTGGTAGTGGCGCACATGCTGCCTCACAGTCTAGCTCACCATTCTCACAGAAACAGTTTTCCTCACATCCCGTTAACGTGACCGGTACTTCACTCCAATTTGGGATTCTAAAAAAACGTACATTCAACAAAATGAATACAGCGGCAGATCTTGAATATTATCAGCCTACTTTCAAGGCGATACCCATAAGGGTAATTAATTATGCTTGACATCTCTGTTATATATAAACATAACGTATACCAGTCATAATTAACTAAATTATTTATATAATACTAGAAAATGTACTTTGATAATAGTCAAAATGTCTCAAAACACACACAATACAGGTTACTTATGAGTAAAACATTGATTATTATTAGAATTTAAGCAGTTATACTTACGCTACACCTTTATAGTGACAAGTCCCATCGCTTAGACATCTTGCAGTCCTCGGGCAACAGTTCGGTGGTGTTGGAGGTGGATTTGGTGCCCATCGAACACAACCTTTTGACACCAATTCTAATCCTACATGGGATGGGCAAAGCAGTGGAGCACATTCCCGAGAATCTTGTCCAGTACATTCACAGAGTTCACTGCATCCTATTTGGAATTCTTCCCCTGGAATAAGAAAAAATAACTAATACATTGATACCAGGTATTTTTATAATATGTCTATATTATATTTAATGTTGTGCAATTCATCATCATTTTTTTATCACTAATACAAAATTTATACATTCGTCCTTATTTCTTTTGGGAAAAGGACGTTATTTCTTTTTCTGCACATTTTATTTTCATAATATTGTATTGTTATCCTTATTAATTTGTCATATGTACATATACATGACTGGTAGGAAAATATGTGTTTTTTTATTTAGTCTTATGTCGTTAAATATGCATATTGTTAAAAATTAACATTTATGAATAGTATTAAACTCAACTTACCAATAGCATAAAATTTTCCATCATGATAACATCCAACGTTCGTTCCATTCGATGGTTCTTCTACTTCATTACCAGCATCCAGAGCTGTTATTGTAAAATTAAATTTCGTTCCAGTTTCTTTTGTTTTTAAGACGTAATCTTTACCGCCTTCCAAATTTAATATTAAATTGGAATATTTCAATTCTACATCACTGAATGTTTTGCCGCCATCACCGCTTATTAGTAAATGAACAGGATCATCACTGTTATTCATATGCATTAGATTAACTTGGACGCTGTTATTTTGCAGAACTTTGACGGAACCAATAGGTTCTGAGAGCACTAATGGTCTCATCGGTGACATGGGAAGATGAATTGAATCTTGAGGTTGCCTCGGCATCTACGAAATAAAAAAATTAAACTTGCTTTAAATGATTTAAAAAATAAATATCAATTATAAGACAATTATGTTTTTTATATTAAAAATGGATATTGACCAATAGATAAAGTTAAATTTCTACTTACTTCAGTCGTGGATGAAGTGGAACTTGTTATATTTTCAGCTGGTTCTTCGTGAACGTCTTGAGAGACGTCGCAAATTTGCATCTCACAGCATTCATCATTTGGGTCTTGTACGTTAATACATTTGTCAGATTGTGGCAAACGCTTGCATCTATAATAGTATTATGTTTATCGTATAAAAATGTTAGTAATGTAATTACCGAACTTAATCTAATTAGTTAAGTGAATTACACAAATAATCTTTTAATTAAATTTGTCAGTTAAACTGATATATAAAAGTTTATTCGTATTGAAAGACTTTTTGACAATATCTATAAAAAGCAATAACAATCAATAAAAAAATCGTTCATTTACCGATGTTAATTATTTATGCTTGATTGAGGTATGACTCACTAAAATCTCCAGATATATTACGTAACGGCTCACTCACCTTGGCTTACAGGTGACGACCGAGTTCTGTTCGCAAGTGCACGTTTGTTCACAGCCGATATTCCACTTCCCGCCCACCGGATATGTAACATTACCATAACGACACACCTCCAGGGTCGATAGTTTTGGATCTAAGTTAACATATTTTAATTAAATTATTTGTAAGCATGTTTTTTACTCATTATAATAGATTAAAGATTGTAATCAATTTTATAATTATAAGTGGTTAAACTATCTTATGTGAACTAATCAAGAAGAAGAAATCAAAGTATTGTAATCGTCAATAATATAATACATAATATATGTTAAATATTTACCTCCATTTCCAGTTGCACAAGCAATTATGGAACAACAGTCGTCTACCGGAGATTCGAAGCATAAGGGATCGGTGAGTCTTCTGCCTCGACGGATGTAAGGATGTTGACACCTTGGTGCGCATTCAAAGGTACCACCGGGAGAACATTCGCATGATTCCTCGCAACCGCGATCTACATGCTCACCAATCTGTTTAGTAGATTGTAAAATAAGAATGTTTCTTTGTTAAAAGTTTATAATGTTTTAATTTACAACTTTCTTACCTTATAAGTAATACCATTTTCCTTGCACGTTTCAATTTCTTCTGATCTATCGACGGATAATAACGGATTGAAAGGAGCTTTAAGGTTTGAATAGAATTTGTCTGTTATTAGTCTATTTTTTGGCTCATCTCCTCTTAGCCTTGGTGTCTCATCTTCATCTTCATCCAAATTAACATCGCTTAGATCCGAAAATGTGCTTTTAATTCCTTTGGTTTGATTGTGTAAGATGTTGGCAAAATTTTGTAATTCATCTACACTTAAATTAAGTAATCTTGGTTTAGGCTTAGCTGCAGGTTCAGGGACTTCATTAGCCTCAGTTGTTGTTTGATCTTCAGTTTTGTTTTGTTGAATTTCTTCCACAGTTGGCGTTGAGCGCGTAGGTGCTGCTGTAGTGGTAGTTATATCAGGGGTAATGACTTCAACAACTGTCGGTACTCTCGGCGATAAAGTCGACGCTGAATCATCATCGTCGCTAGTTAGTTTACCTAAAAATGCACATTTTCATTTGTTAATCATTTTTAAGCTTATATTATAATACTTAAAGATATTACTTGTATGAAAAGAAAGTGGTGTTAACCTAATTAAGTTAAACTAATCTAATATTAAATTAGATATTATCGTTGAATTTTTTAATAAACAATTTTGCTATTTTATAAATAGAGCGTAGCAGTTGTCACTCAATAAATTGAATCAACTTATTTCAAATACACAAAGCACTCTATCTTAACTAATGGTTATTGTTTTAATGATCAAAAGTGACTATTTCAAAACTATTACTAAAACTTGGTCAACACAGCGGTTCTTTTATTGGGATTGGTATTACTATCAATGTAATCTGATCGATATTCATTTCGCCTAGATATTTCAGAAACATAATAATAGATATGTATATATAAAAGTATAAAAATGTATATGTTATTACAACTCTTTTATAAAATAGCTAGGTGACTTATATACTGAAATTGAGCAAAACTTGGCTTTTTCTTTCCACATCTTGGTGTTATCTATTTACATGTATACTACTTAGAACTATCTAAATAATAATAAAGCCTTTTGGTTTATATCCTTGTAATTATAAGTTGTTAAGAAACTGAACGATCAACTAGATCAACACCAGCTGATTAAATTCTTACGTCTACCTTCTACTAAAACATAATTATGTAACAAATAAATAAATTCATAGCATTAATGTATAAAAGACTAAATTAGTAAAAAAATGACCTATTTTGTAAGATTTAAAAGATTGAACGCCCATATTACTCTACTGGTGACGTCGACCTTATATTTTGTATACCTAAGTGTTGTGGGTTATGTGGACGGACGCCACAAAAGTGCGCCAAAGATTTAGAACAGCGATCTTACGGGGTAATGCTAGAATAACACTAAACTAGAAACACTAGAATTCTCGCAATCATTCCACACGATCATGATTCGGTTGGTGACTGTTGTTCATTTTTTAATATATATTTAATGAAGAGCATTAAATTTAATCGATATTTTATTTTTAAAATGTCTTTGCCTGTTTTATTAAAACGTAAACGTAACGTTGCAATGGTTTCACACGAGTTAAGCAAGAAACTAGTACAAATATAAACGTGACTTGACCCGTGACAATATTTATAGCATGCTATTGCTTACGGATTGTCGCAACGACCTTAATCTTCGTGGCTATCGAACTAGGTCATTTAAAGGACGCATAAAGCTTAAAGCACAACCGGTTTGACAGTGTTTACGTTCAATAGTTACCACGGCCCATTCACAATGCGGTATTGACCGACATTCACGGTGCAGACGTGCTGGCGTTGAAATAGTAACAAATTGAAACTTTGTTATTTTGTTTATTGAATATTCCGTTTGTTTATGTAAAACTTGTAACTTAAAGAGGTCTTTAACTTTAATAATATTCTAGCTGATTATGAGATATTTTGTTTCATTATTTTTAGAAATTTCTGGATATTTATTAGGTTTTTTTAAACTAAATTTTTGATTGCAAAAAAATAAAGCCCTAGATTTATGCCCAAGCCTAAAAGGAGCCGCCAGCTGAGAGGCACCACCCAGTCGAAAATAATAAAATACTAAAACTGCTTCGGAATGTGAGGCTTGGATCTCTAAGCCCGGGCTTGAATATTGGAAGCCGTAGTGGCTTTTAACTTGAACTTAAAGCTATTTAATACCTTGTGAAAGTTTTGAAAAATGTTTCAATATAAAATTAAGAAACCATAAATCGTAAATAAACAATTTACCCTAATTCAATGCTTTAAGGACTAATTTTATTAATTTATTATTTTGATAAATATTTGCAAAAGGAAGAATTTTATGTAGTCATGCTTATCTAACACTGATAATTTAAAAAGGTCACCTTCTCAAGGAACATATTTAAATAAAAATCCCATCTTTGTAAGGATGTTATAGTGTTTCTTTTTTTATTATGAAAACTTCGAGACCGTGCTAAATGCCAGTGACTAATTTGATGCGTAAATAACGTGTTACGAAGGCAGTGTTGCGTAAACGCATCGTGCATCCGGCTTTAATCGGTTTATATATTAAGTTACAGTCACAACTATTTCCCGATCAAAACTAATTTTGACTGGACTCTGTAGAAAGTACTATGAATAATAATAATAAATTTGATGAATTACAGAAAGGGTCTTGAGCTATAGCTTGAAGGCAGATTAAATTATCTCTAAAAATAATGACTTCGAATCTCGTGTGACTAAACGAATTTCTTGGCGTCCAGTAAAACTATAGAATCCCCAATAAAAACAGATGATTAAGGGCATTTCAAATTAAGAATAATTTGATTTTAATAGTAGTCTAATAGATTAAATTAGGTTCGGTTAATTTAATTTCTGTAAGGCTATTAAACGCTAAACGTAACGTCCGACAACGTAAATCGGATCAACGTTTCATCGTCCAGAGACACATCGTCAGCGGTAAATACAGCAGCGAAAAATGTATACGTCACAAAAATAGTCGACAAACAGTGCTCTTGTGTGGGATTTTATTAATTTTGACATTTGTACTGACGCTAGACTTGACGCTCATATGGTTCCAAATGATTAGACACGATCCAAAGCGTTTGAAAGCCGTCTAAGGCGTTAATATGAATAACACCACAACAGTAGATTTCTTTAGTAAGTATCGTGACGCGGCGTACGGTGTGACGTTATAATGGCGTTGATATCTTGAAAATGTTATGACCCTCATATCTTTGTACTGAGAAACTATAGTCAGATGGTACCCTTACAGAAAATACAACTATTTTTTTAGCTTTAGTCAAAACTACTTATAACTGGGTTCGAGGTCTCACTGTAACATACTAACTATAATAACACGATTAATATTTTTAAACGGATTTATTTCGAATTAACGTTCAATCGAATGCATTAATTAATATGTTAATACCTTACTCCGACAAATATATAACGGATATTGTTTTTTTTTAGTTGCTATTTTTCAAGCTAGTTATATATTTTTTTACCTGAATACCTAATGTTACATACATTATAATATAATTATGTCTGATTTTCCTGTCGGTTACTCTATGTAGATGCTTTTCCTTTATTATTAATAAATAATTTAAATAATATATGTCGTAACGGCTTTATACTTAACTAAGTTAAGGCGTTAAGCTTACTGGAAATAAAAAAGTTCGCTTACCGATAAGAGTTTTCATACATTAAGAATTATTAATCACGCAATAAAAGTTACGGGCTTTTAATTTTTTACATAAGACCTTATATAAACTAACAACAATAACCAATATATGTCCTATTGATGGTGTATATCATTTTTATTAAAACAAATCGAGCTTTTTCCACAACTCCTCACTGGGAATTAGTGAATATATACGTGAATTAAAGTGATTGATTTTAAGCCGATCACGATATTACTTATCGTGTAGTAACTAATTTAAAAAAAAAGAGAGGCACAGATATCGAAGTCGCGATCTTCGTTTGTTAAATATCGTGTTTTACATTCTAGCTCAGCAAAAATGCTATAACACATCATTTACCGAAGTAATCTTCCTTAAAGAAGCCGTATACATTATCTGTGATGTATCACGCTTTTGCGTGACTCTCAGATGCGCTCACTCGTGTTACACATACAAGGAAATCCTTCAGCATCTCAAGTATGATTAACAGGTGGACTTCCTTAGACGAGCATCCTTATTAATTCCATAACATTAATATGCCTATAAATTATTCATTTGATGATAAAATCGATTGAATATTAATTAAATATAGAAATGAGTCATTTCTAAAATAGCACATTAAGGATTTATTTTTATCCAATATTATATTTAGTTACCAATCTATGTTCTCATTTATTTTATTTTAGATCAGCTTTTGTCGTACTATAATTGAAATGGGACCCAAATTACGTAATAGTAATTTTTAATTCTATAAGTTATATAATAATAAATATAATTTATATATTTTAAGCTTATTAAAGTAAGTGTGTTTTAAGCCGATTGCTTAAACAATATCATACAGGTGACCTTTATCATGAAAACCGAGAGTAAGGAACCAGTCCGTTTGTAGAAGGAAGGAAGGTCTATGCATCGCCAATGCGCAACTAACCTTAGGAACTAAGATGTCCCCTGTGCCTGTAATTTCACTGGCTCATTTCCCCTTCGAACCGAAACACAATAATAGTAAATACCACTGCTTGGCGGTAGAATATCTAATGAGTGAACCTACCTAGATCGGCTTGCACAAAGCTCTGTCACCAAGTCGCTTAGAACATAGAGCAAATTTACCTTTTCTAAGCTCATACGGTAGGTTAATGTTACCAGTATTATCATTATGAATATGAAGCGATTCCCGTGACATAGTGTGTTAATTAACGATAGGACTAAACTACTCATCCTTTTCAATCCCATAGTTAAAGCAAGTCGTTGAAAAGAGTCAGCAACATTCTGTATTATAGAGTCAGTCAGAGTTATTATTGTCATAAAAATGAAAATTTACTACTTATTTAGTAGATTGTTATATTTTTTTCTGTTGCTGCATCTACTTCTGATATTTATTATTATTAAACCAACATTAATGGTGTTCAAACTTTCACTTTGTCCCAGTCTTAATTTATTCTATTTCATTAGGTTATGGAACAAGGTCTGTACACAATGGTGTCTGACGTTGATGTATGGTAATGACATCGTCACGGGTTTTACTTCACAGGAATATGTGCCTTAAGACAGTAGCGTAACAATCACATTGGAATATCAATTAACATACAGGACTTTACAAGCTTTGTTGTCACGTTTGGCGTTAGATATCGAATTGTATCTTCATATTGCATCACTGATGTCATTATTAAACTATTTATACGTTGTATTGTATTTCTTAATACCACACATTGCAATAATAATGTGAATTAAACATTTGTATATATCAAAGACTATGATATTTCTTTCATATTCTGACGAGGTTTTATGGCCGAAATTAATAATAGATCTGCAATTCCGGATTTAAACAAATCTTAGATATAGATCGATCTTTAATCTACAAAATGAATAAAAACCTTTATTAAAAAAAAAATTTACAACTATCATGATAATCGGTCAAATAGTGTCAAAGCATATTTATTATAAAATATATATATATATATATATTAAAAAAACAGTTTCCTACCCATTTTTAAAACCAAACTTAAGCCAATTTCGGATTTACATTATTTATATTTAATAGTTAAATTATTTATATTTAAACTAAGCACATAATACAATACACACAAAATTGAGAAAAAAAACCGTAGATTAAATATACAGCACTCAAATTATAATAAGTACCTGAGCGACCGAGCTTCTCTCTGCTGTTATAATTAGATAAAAAAAGGTTTCATTGTTTTTTTTTTTGGTAAAAAAATGCGTTTTTATATGAAAGAGAATCTATATATGAATTTACAAAGCAAACCTTTATCTAAATACAAAATTTGAACCATTTGGTTCAAATTTCGTTAGAGTCGTTTCCGAGATACATTAAATAAATTGATATATGTACACAAGACATCACATCAAACAGATACAGCCATTTCTCTATTATATAAGACTTAGATAGGTGTTAAAACTGTTTTCATATTTTTATGTTATTATTTTTTTAAATTATTCTATATAATTACTTTTCGCAATAAAATATTCCTTTCTATTTTAATTGTTTACGTAAAATAGTGTTTTGTTTTATAATACAATCGACACGTTTGCTGAACAATTGCAGTATGCGCAGGCGCAGACGCCGTCACGCACGATATCTTACGGTTATGTCAACGACTGGATTACGTTCGCGGCGCGGCTATCGCCCGGGATAATTATACCATTATCATATTATTATCACAATTATCACAGTTATATAATTATACCATTATCATATTATTATCACAATTATCACAGTTGTGTTTTGAATTTATAAAACTTATTTCCTTACAGTTTGCTTATTTCTGTGATCAAAATTTTCATGAAACTTCCAAAATTGTTACGGAGCAGTTTCCGAGGTACCGGAGTGTATACACAGCTTAAAAACATCGGAAGTTTGAACTTGAAACCTCAGGATCTAGCCTTATAAGCTAACTGCTAGACCTTAAAATTATTTCATAACCAATCAATTTATATATATTAGAAAATTTATTTATGTAATTATAAAATTCAACCGCTTAATGATACATAAATATATATATGACTCGCAGATTCAATCCTGACCCTTAGGCTAATCTTTTCCGCACCGAAAACAAGAGTGATTCCTTGACAATAGAGCTTGCATTTGCAAGGATTATTTAAAAAAAAAAAAACATAATATGTTAAAATGTTCCGTGTACATTAATTGTATTGAAAATATTTATTACTCAAATTCCTAATAAATAAAAATGTAACTTACTTAAGGGATAATATTGTTTTTTTCCTAGTAAACCTATGAAATATCTAATAGCGGATAACTATCTCAAAACAACATAATAAAACAACTAAAAGAAAAAAATATATAAAGGAATGTGTTGACTGTTGGTCTTATTCTAAAAACCGAGAGCTCACGACTCCACGCGGTGTTTCCGACGCGTTTAGTTTGTTTTTTCTTATTTTTGTGACCGTTTACCATAACGTGGACTCTTATTTCGGAATCGATATATTATTCTATGATATACTTAATTTATATTTTCTAAATGATATCCATATAAGTATACACTCACATAAGTAATAAAAATTGCGATAAATTTGCTGAGAATAATTTCTAATTAAGTAATTTTTATTATTAAGTAACATTACAGCTTATATAATAACTCTTATGCTATTTATGTGAATTTCAGATGTGAATAACTTAATTATAGTAATTACTTATAAAACAACATAATTTACAAACGAGTACCTATATGAAAACTACGATCTAACGGGGAAATGCTGATTAGCATTCTTGACACCATTCCACGCGTTCATGTATTAAACAGTATTTTTTTTTTCAATTTTGATTAGTATTTGCTTCTTTTCGATGTAAATAAATCTTATGTAAATTCGACATTTAAAAAAAAATGAATGGCGATATAAAATGTATTTAATAATGTGATAAGTGATCTAAAACATACCTAACAGTTCTCACAGGAAATATTTTATTAAATCTTTCAACCATTAACGATTATCATGTCCATATTATATGGATATGTCTGCGGGTTATGAGTCATTATTTAAAATATTTCGTAAACATTTCGCGTTTAAACAACACATATGTTTTCCTAATTTAAAACTAGTTTAATTATTTTCGAAGCCTATAAATGTCAAGTTGTTTTTAATTCAGTATAAGGAATGGTATAATAATTACCTTCATTTTATTGTAAATATTTGTTCTCAATTACTGTACTAGGAATATTCTAGCACTTTAGTGGTGGTAGAGCTTTGTGCAAGCTCGTCTGGGTAGGTACCACACACGCATCAGATATTCTACCGCAAAACAGTAGTACTTGGTATTTTTGTATTCCGGTTTGAACGGTGAGTGAGGCAGTGTAATTATACGCAGAAGGGACATAACATCTTAGTTCTCAAGGTGGCGCATTGGCGATGTAAGCGATGGTTAACATTTCTTACAGTGCCAATGTCTAAGGGCGTTTGGTGACCACTTACCATTAGGTGGCCCATATGCTCGTCCGCCTTCCTATTCTATAAAAAAAACTTTTAATTCTATAAGCATTTATGGCTGCACAAATTCATGCCTTTTATTTTATTTCTTATATTGATACATTATAAAAAACAAACCTTTAAATATATCTAATCGTTTTAACTATATGATTATTTTTATATTCATAGTTATATTTATTTTAAAATAACATTAATTTATGGATATAATCGATAATGATCGTTATAAATTATATGATAAAATAAATTACTTTAATAAATACCATGTCTTGTCCATATTAAAGGCTTCACAACCAAAACTAGTTCTCACTAACCGCGCATTGACCACGGTCTATCCGAAATTATGGAGCGAAAACGTTATGGTGATGTCTAAAAAATAATAGCCTGACCGCCGCCTTTAATAATATCGTTATTCGAATGATTTAAGTTACATATTCGGAATTCTTAATGTTAAACTTTTTTTTTGAGGTTAGACCGACTCGCATGCCGTGGCGGTAAACGGTATGACGTAGTTATGACGGCATATCATATCACCCCCGTTTTCTCCCTTGTGTGTGGACGCGTATAATATATATATTGTTCTACATAGAACAAAACATATAGTATACGCGTATATAGTAAACATATAATACATATTATACATTAATAATAAGGTCCTACGGCGGCCAATCTTAAGAGAGATTAGCCAACTACGCAGGAGATGTTATAGTGTGTGCGCAAACACAGGCGCACTCTCTATTCCCTAACTCTCATAATCCGATGGGACGGCGATCCGACACGACCAGAAAGAGTTCAGGCGCAGGACCAACGGCTTAACATGCTGAGAATTTTCTGACAGAAAAACCCAATAATTTTTTATCGACCTGACCTGGGAATCGAACCCAGGACCTTATGGACAGCTTGATGTGATGGCCTTACATCAAGCCACTAGACCAACGAGGCATTATAATAATAATAATAAATATAAACAATGCCGTCTTCTTCTTTCGCACGGCAAACCAATAATGACTGAAAGAGCAAAATAGTAAATTTCATTATTGCATCTAGCTGTCAAATGGGAGATTATTTAGGATTGAATTTTTATAATACTTGTTTTTAATATTGATATTTAAGTTTTTTATCGCCAGTAAGCGGATCTCGTGTGAATGATATAGTATTACGATAAACGACACTATCTCTTGTCTGTATCATAATTTAGATACAAAGGTTTTCTATAACATATATTAGATATAGAAGACACAATACGACATCGGTATTCAAAGGTTTTAGTTTTTAAATATAATATATAGGTATTACGAGAGCAGACGAGTAATGATTTTTTTTAATGTATAGGCTAGCGCTTGACTGTTATCACACCTGATGGAAAGTGAGATACAGTCTAAGATGGAGCGCGCTTGCCTAGAAAATGCCTATTCACTCTAGACTTGAAGTTACCCATATTGTAGGTGGTGGGGAAAACGGAGGTCGGGGGGATATTCCAGACCTTGGCGGTGCGTATCAGAAACGAGGAAGCAAATCGTTTCGTACGTGTCTTAAATACGTCAACGTCAACTACGTGCGGGTGTAGATCTTTTACACTTTAATTGATTTGAATTGATTTTATCACAAGAAAACAAAATTCCCCCCGCCATGTCTGTCTGATACGAGCACGATAAATTCAAAAACTACGGAACGAATTTTCATAGGTTTTTCGCCAATGGACAGTGATGCACGAGGAAGATTTAAGGGTACAATTCATTGATCTTTTGTCTAAATTCCCTTAAATATGTCGATTGTTATTAAAGATAATAATAATTTTATTTAAAAACCATCATATCAGATCAGAAACGAAATGTGAACGATAATAACTGCTATAGTGTAAAACTGTGATGAGGTAATCAACGCCCGACAAAGCGACAATTCTCTATTCTGTAAAACATTTGAGTTGCACAAAATAAAAAACATAAAATTACACAATAATGAAAAAATCATTCCGATTATAAGTTACACTGGCGTGCGCCGAATAAATTAAAAGCTACACATACATATATAATACTTATTTTATTCGTGTAAAGTTAATGAAGAAAATTAAAAATATATATTTTAATTTATAAGATGTGTCTTACTGAGTTCAGTATCACAATCAGTGTACTCGTGGTTGCAGTCAACGGTGTAGGCGGCTGCACCGGCTATGATGACGCACAACAGCGCCAATGCGCATGCGCCTCGCCTCGCCATCACCGCGCCATCTGCTGATAATACATTAACATAATTATATGGACACAGGTGTGAGATAAAATCGAATTATTGGGAATTTCTAGTTTAAAATTTTGTTATTCTATTATAAGTATAATAATTGTACTAATCTTATTGGATAGAACTTGCTATCCCATCGTATCCAAACATAAGAAAGAGACAGAAATAGCTTAGTTCGTGTAAAGACCGTCACCATTACAATTAACTAACTGTTTATATTTCTTAAATTAAAAAACCTCGACAAGAAATTCTCCCTTTGTAACTGATCTTTTAACATATAACAAATACTTAAAAGTCTAGAATTCAACTACACGCACACTATGCAAGACAAGTAAGTATAAACTATAGTCTAAATTATAATATATTCATGAGAATATTAAAACATAGCTGTATGTAAGTGTATTTAAATTTATATCAAGAAAAAAAGTAATTATCTATTTAACGTAGTAAATAAAAATAACCGTAAAAAAAAGAAAACGAGAACACAATTGTTTCACATTTAAATATAACCAATTATAATAAAATAAGGTTCCCATCGTTGTTAAATTATATATTTTTCACATATACTATGCAACGTATTCCGTGAGGTTCACGCTTCACCGTTTCATTTCTCCGACGAGAAAGTACGAAACAGTTACAAGAGGCTATTCGGCACACCTGTTGTAAATAATCATGCTTCGATGCGACGCTTAATTTGAAACTTTTATATCATTTGAAAACTGTCTTCAAATGTTGGCTGAATAAACGCTACAAATAAAAAACTTATGTTCAATACCAATGAAGCGAAGATGGCACTTTGAACTATACTGTACCTAGCGAAAAATAACCTTTAAAATCGATTCATAAAGACAAAATATATACCCCAACAGTTTATAGAAAAAAATGTACCTACATATATATACATAATTCTATATTTTTATATACAGACGAATTGAGAACTTCCTCATTTTTTGATTCAAAATATATAATTAAAAATAATATATTAACACTTAGGCAAGTCATTATGTATTAATTTACATAGATAAATAAATTAATATAAAAAACAAGCTTTTTTTGATACTTATACTACACCACAATACTAAACTGTAATGTAACAGATTATGATTGTCCTACTACGCTGACCCAATGCGGGCTACACAGGCAGGATACACATGTGGCAGAATTTCAGTAAAATTAGACACATGCAGGTTTCCTTACTATGTTTTGCTTCAGCGCGGAGCATGAGATGAATTGTAAACACACATTATGCACATGAAAATTCAGTGTTGCCTAGGTTTGAACCCGCGATCATCGGCTAAGATTCTCGCGTTCTAACCACTGTGCCATCTTGGCGGTGAAACTGATTCAGAAAATTTTAGTTGCAAATATTTAGTGAGCACATACTAACAAGCGATGTTATATATGAGCTTTTAATAAAAATCGTGTAATATGATTAGATATTCGTTGAAATGTCATTCAAATTAAAGAAGAGTTTCTTATTGTTTTTTTTCCTGATAAAAACACAATAAATTATATTCTACTAAAATAAGAATAGTTGATTTATTGAACACCGATACTAATGTAAAAAACTATCTGGGTTTTTTTTGAGAATTTTTAAAATATTATGTCCAAACTTGGGAAAAAATATTGCAACAAGTAATCCGAAGCTACTATTAAGTAATAAATATTAGCCACTGAGCTAATTCATTTTATGTTGTGCTTATTTAAAATGACTTTGTAATGCATAGAGTTGAAGACATATTGTTGTGTGCTATCGTTAAAAGTAAAAGTAAAGCAACAACCACAACAAGACCTCTTATTTTTGAGGAGAAGTTTTGGAGCTTACTCCACCATGCTTGCTCCAATGCACTAACACGTCGCTGATTTTCCTTCACCGTCGAGCACGAAATGAATTATTATGAACACAAATTAAATACAAATTCGTGCTCGCTCGGGTTTGAACTCGGGATCATCGGTTAAGATTCTCGTCTTCTAACTACTGGGTCATCAAGGCTATCGTTTAAATACTGATATTTATAAATTAAAGTAATTAGTTATTGCAAACATGTTTACAGTTATTTAACTGTAGTCAGAAAACTGTAAAAGCGTCTTAACTGACCGAGACTCTAGGTTACCGACCGTTCTCCCCTTTGTTGTTAAAATCTATTTAGTATATCTGAACCGCCAACTCGCGACTAATGTCTGACCGACCAATTTAGATCGCACTCATACTCATACGTTCGTAATCATATTCAGTTCGAAAACTTTTAATGTTAATGATTTCGCATTTAATTATAAAATTATAGTCAACTGAATACATATCACTTGAAGATATCATCTTATTTAACCATAGAAGTTGAATGATCTGTCAACTCGTATAAACCTATTGATCATAGAGTCGTAGGAGGTGATCGTCTAGGCTATACCTATCTATACAACAATGTCAATAATTTCGTAAGTGGATCTATTGTTCGTGTATACATTTTGAATGGGTAGCATTATAATATCACTTTCATACAAGGTCGTAGGAAATTTGAATTCATTGTGCAGTGAAATCGAAAATTGTATCGGTACCATTTAAATAAAGTGATATCATTTTAAGCGAAACTTCTTTGAGCGTAATGGAAGCTACATTTCAAGGTCGAATTTGCGTGCAACGATTTTAATTATTTGTGTGATATTTAAAAGAAACGTTTTGAAGAAAAAAATGTAATAGTAAGAGCCTGTAAATGTCCCAGAGCTGGGGTATCTTCTCCTTTACGAAGAGAAGGTGTGGAATTTACTTCACCTGCTCCATTGTGGTCGGTGGATATATATGAAAAAAAAAATCATATGACGCAGAGAGATTTCGTCAGGACGTTATATCACTACAGAGAGCGAAATAAATTAATAAATAAAACAGATTAGGCACATGAAAATTAAGTGGTGCTTGCTCGAATTTGAACCCTCAATCTTCGGTTTAGATTTACGTATTCTATGAGTAATATTTATACGTATATAGAGATCTTATGAAAGTAATAGCTATAATAATTTTATTTTAGATATGATTCGTTAAATTTTATTTCAATAAAAATCATGAACGCTCTTTAATTTTACGAATTATTGAAATTTTTATACCAAAAAATATATAATTATTATACAATTACGTAATAGATTTTCGACGAAAAATAATCAACAAGCCATTCTAAAAAGTATTCTCAAAGTTATATAGAGAGAAAGTCATCACTCATCAGTTAACACGTAAATGAATATTTGTGAGTGTTTCATGAAATCCGTTTTACTTTTACTCATATATGGTTTAGTCACCGTTCAAAGCTACTCCGGCGAAAAAGAAATTTGACAATCAACGCTCAACTTGATCTTTAAATGCGTAGGTATATCATTTTAATATTATGCAAGCCCGTCTGGCTATCTACCACCTACTCATCAGATATTATACCACCATAAAGCAATACTTAATAATGTCGTGATCCAGTTTAAAGAGTGAGGTAGCCAATTACATGGACAAATGTCATGTGACTTTAACATCCCAAGGAGATGGTTAAAAATTCTTATTGTCTATGGGCGGTAGTGATCACTTACCAACAGATGGCTCATTTGTTAGTGCGCCTAATTACATTAAATAAAATATACAAAAACTAGGTGCCTTTGAAGACCTCTCCCTTGAGGGAGACTGCGCATGACATATTATGTATAATGCGCAAACAGACGTACTATATATTCTTCTGTCATAATCCGATGGCACGGAATTCGACACGGCCGGAAAGAGTTCAGAAGCAAGTCAACTTATGTGAAAAAACCATCGCCGTGTTTGTCAAAGCATACATCCTTTCCCCATATAACAATTGCACGCGTCAATTGTACTTGCTCTCCAAAAACGTAAGTGTTTTTGTTTAATGTTAATGGTTAATTAGTTTAGGTAACTATTGTATTTAATAAAACATATATATTAATTATTGACATTTTACGTTCGAGTTCTACGTCGAATTTCGAGTTTCATTCTCCGGAATAGATCACCAGTACGTCAGTGAAATTATAGAAAGTGTTTTATTCGAAGAAATCACGATTAAGACTTGTGTGTAACGACTACACGTACTGTGTGATAGATTGATATTTCTCTAACCTCAATTAACTACAGTAGAAATGTGAATCCCATAAAAAGATGTCCAATTACATCCCGTAACCTTAGTCCCATGTTCCTTTTCAGGACTTCAAAATATGTACATATAAAGATTACTACTACTACTAAAGGTATTCAAGATTACTTCCCAAAGTTGCTTCGTTGCAAGTTGGTTGATATACATTATATTTTTCTCGCTTTCTCTCTGTCTCTCTCTGACACGTGCAATTTCCTTAACAATGTGTATTTTTATTCACAGACAATTATTATGAAATGATGAAAAACTTGATGTAAAATTTATAAAACAATAAACATTTTATTAGACTCATTTCTTAGGTTTGGATTTCCGTTTCCGTTATTCCGGTTCAGTTCATTCTCGGAATTAATCTAGTATTCTATTTGTTTGTCTATAGAACAGAGATCTTTTTGCTAATATCTAGTATTTATCATGAAAGATTCATTGTTGACAAATAAAATAATAGGTACGTTACGGTCCAATTATTGCGACTGAAATTGTACCAGAGAGCAAGATTATAGTACAATAATAATAGCCAATATAATATAAGTTATATATTATATTGGCTTTTATTATATATATATATAAATATAAGTTATCGAAGAAGTAAAGATGAACAAACTTTAGATAAATTGGAATATGTATGATATTGCATGCGCTTTGTTATAACTCTACTATATTATTCACTAAAAAGTGTTCTTTATTTGAATTTACTTTAATTTTACTTCCAAAGTTTCGATAACAATTTCGACATTCAAAACACAATCTTTCCATAATAAATACCATAGATAAATATTCAGAAATCACGACTAATGATGTCGCGTCAATGTCAAAGTTGTTTATTTTTTTTACTCCTTTGATTGGAAGAGGCTATAAATGTATCTTATATCTGAAAGTTACAACGACTACTCATGATACAAAATATTAAAACATAGTTTGTTCAAGCAAGGCCTGACAACTTACATGCTACATAAAGATAAATTAAGCATAGACATCTAGATAAATTCATGCTAAAGCTATTACCGGTTGGGAATGACTATACCGAGAACAACTAACTAGAAACCGAATATTAATTTAATAATATTAATAAATGTACTGTATATTGATAATTGACAGATGATAAATATTGTGTTCAAATTTCAACATTTAAATAATTTATTACAGAATATTAGGACGCCAGCTTAGCCGGCGTATTAGGACGGGGAAGCCAGGGGTCAGATATAAAAATAGTAATATTCTTCTTTGGGATTCAAGTTTGTTTCATACAAAATTACATCAAATTCATCAAACAGCCAATCAATATTTTGTCCACTGCTGAACATAGGCCTCTCCCAAGGTGCGCCAAAGCTCCCTGTCCTCCGCCTTCCGCGTCCAGTCGGTGCCCGCCACCTTCTTAAGGTCATCGGTCCACCTGGCTGGAGGGCGCCCTACGCTGCGTTTGCCGATCCGCGGTCTCCACTCTAAGACTCGTCTGCTCCAACGGCCATCGGTCCTACGACATACGTGACCAGCCCACTGCCACTTCAGCCTACTAATTTTGCAAGCTATGTCGGTGACTCCGGTTCTTTTCCGGATAATCTCATTTCTGATCTTATCCTTCAAAGATACTCCGAGCATAGCTCGCTCCATAGCACGCTGAGCGACTTTGAATTTGTGGACTAGTCCCGCAGTTAGTGTCCACGTTTCGGCACCGTATGTCATGGCAGGTAAGACGCATTGATTGAAGACTTTCGTCTTCAAACATTGCGGTAAGGACGACGTGAGGACTTGACGAAGGTTGCCAAATGCTGGCCATCCCACGCGAATTCTTCGATCGGCTTCCTTCTCGAAGTTGTTCCTACCGACTTGTATAACCTGTCCTAGGTAGGTATATTCCCTAACAACTTCGAGAGGTTTCCCTTCGACGTATATCGGTCCCGGCACAATATGCCTATTGAACATGACCTTGGTCTTGTCCAAGTTCATACCGAGACCGACACGCCGGGAAGATTCACTAAGGCTACGCAGCATTCTGGTTAGTTGTTCCAGCGACTCCGCTATGATGACGATATCATCGGCAAATCGAAGGTGTGAGATGTACTCGCCGTTTACATTGACTCCACATCCAGTCCAATCCAGCGTCTTGAACACGTCTTCCAACGCGTTGGTGAACAGTTTCGGAGATATTACATCCCCCTGTCTCACCCCTCTGCGCAGTTGGATCGCCTTCGTCTTACAGTCCTGGATGTGGACAGTCATTGTAGCGGCGTTGTATAGACATCTCAGTACCTCGATGTATCTCCAGTCGATATGACATCTCTGCAATGAGTCGAGCACTGCCCAGGTTTCGATGGAGTCGAAGGCTTTCTCGTAGTCCACAAATGCCATACACAGCGGCTGATTGTACTCTTCGGTCTTCTGCACAATCTGCCGAACAGTATGAATGTGGTCCACGGTGCTGTAGCCTGATCGAAAGCCGGCTTGCTCTGGGGGCTGGAACTCGTCAAGTCGTCTGGCGAGACGGTTCGTGACGACTCTTGAGAACAGTTTATACACGTGACTCAGGAGAGAGATTGGTCTGTAGTTTTTCAAGAGGGTTTTATCACCTTTCTTGAAAAACAGTACCACCTCACTCCCGCTCCACGTTTCCAGGGTCTTGCCATGTTGGATGACGGAATTAAAGAGGCTTGCTAGCTCTTTCAGGACCGGAGTCCCGCCTGCCTTAAGCAACTCTGTTGTGATTCCGTCATCTCCCGGAGCTTTGTTGTTTTTAAGCTGTTCTAGAGCCGCCCTAATCTCGCCTTGGTCAACGACCGGGAGCTCCTCGGAGTAATGGCGCGTAAGAGGGGCGCGCTGGTCATCAGGACTGATTCCCACAGGTTTATCCGATCTTGAAGAGAACAACTGCCCATAAAACCTCTCTACTTCTCCGACAATCTCAGGCCTAGAGGTAACGACCCCACCATTTTCAGTTTTAAGTTTTGTCAGACGCGGCCTCCCAAACTTGCGAGCGAACACTTTCGATCCCCGATTTTGCTCAATCGCAGCCTTGATGGCACGGGTATTTGAGCATCGGAGATCGCGTCGCGTCAGCGTTTTTATTTTTCGGTTTAAGGCCTTATCTGACAAAAACGATGGTAGTTCTCGTCGTTTCCTCATGAGCTCGAGTGTCTCAGCAGAGAGTTTTGGTGCGTTGTCTCTTTTCTGTGGCGGAAAACACTTGCGGGATGTGTTTTGCAGTATTTTGACCAGTCGGTTTTCTCATCAATACTGCTTACGGTTTCCAACGCGGTAAATTGATTTTGAAGTTCCATTTGGAACTTTTCGGCACCTTGAGCAGCTTGGAGCATGGTAGGTCGGAGAGTAGACCTCATCATTCGCGATCTTTCAGCTTTAAAGTCGATATCTAGAGTGTCTCGAACCAAGCGGTGATCACTTCCGGTATTAAACCTGTTGATCACTGAGACATCTCTAAATATGTGCCTTTTATTCGAAATGATAAAATCTATCTCGTTCCTTGTCACGTTATCGGGGCTTCGCCAGGTCCACCTCCTCTGGGGCTTCTTTTGAAAGAAAGAATTCATCAAAAAGAGCCCCTGCGCTTCGAGAAAGTTTACCAGCATTTGCCCCCTGTGATTTCTGCAGCCCAAGCCGTAAGGTCCAACTTTCGATTCACCGCTATTATGTACTCCCACTTTAGCATTAAAGTTTCCCATAACAACATTGTAGTGGGCCTTCGAGGTGTTGTTGAGAGCCTTTGCGATGTCCTCGTACATCGCTTCGACCACATCATCAGAGTATGCCGAAGTTGGCGCATATACCTGTACGACCTTCAGAGAGTACCTGTCGGAGAGTTTTAGGACAAGGTACGCTACCCGGTTCGACACACTACTGATTTCCACAATGCTGCTAATGAGATCCTTTTTGACCAGAAAACTGACACCACCCTGGGAGAGGTTATCACCTTCGCGGAAGTAGAGTAAGTTACCGGACTCTAGAGTTATCGTGTCCTCCCCCTGTCTTCGGACTTCAGATAACCCCAGTATATGCCAGTTTATATGACTTAGCTCTACTTCTAATTCGGCGAGGTGATGGTCCAGCCTTAACGAGCGTCCATTGTACGTTGCCATATTTAGTCGCCTTTTATGGTAGCCTGCCATGAACCGGTGATTCTTTGCACCCCCTGCCCTGCCGATACCGCGACCGCTACCTTGGTCGGGCCTAGCGGGCTTGCCGGTAACTGGGGGCCTTTTTTGGCGCATCTACCATTTAGAGGTTTTGCCCATACTCGCCACGCTGGGCAGGCGTGTTGGCGAGCGCAGTAGGGGGTAAGATGCTTATGGGGGGGACGCTGCTGCCCATCCCCCCTTTCCCTTTCCCTCAGTCGCCTCTTACGACACCCACGGGATGAAATTGGGGGAGTACTATTCTAAGCCGGTACTCCACGGCATCAAATTCGGATTAGTTGTTTAGTCGTGAAAGCGTAACAGACCGACAGAGTTACTTTAGCATTTGTAACGTTCAACTCATTACCCACAAGGCATTATTATTTCATCAGAATAGTTTGAGTCAAACGTTACATTCATAAACGTTGCCCTCAAAATAAATTTTGAGATTCTCTTGACCGAAGAAATTACACTTCAATAAAAACAGCCTTTGCGTTTATATATTAATGTATATAAAAATATAAGCATTTACATATCATTTCAATCTGATATGCATCAGACGCTTTCCAAGGCCATTTAAACTTTCCCAATAGGATCAATAACTGCAGTCATCTT
Organism: Nymphalis urticae; assembly: GCA_905147175.2. Lineage (NCBI taxonomy): Eukaryota > Metazoa > Arthropoda > Insecta > Lepidoptera > Nymphalidae > Nymphalis > Nymphalis urticae. The sequence goes on from LR990002.1 coordinate 3,900,200, forward strand.
ATATGGTAACGTGTTGCTAGCGAACGATCTATGTACCTATAAAATACTTGTCTTAGATATATACATAGTTTTTCTTGTGCTCAGCGCTGGTTATAGCGGAAGGGAGAGTGTCTCGTGTGTTTTATATGTATTGATAAATACTGTTATTACAAACATGCCATTGAGTTCCGCTAAGTAACGTTTCTTTCGTTGTAAATGTGAATATAATTATCTAACACCTTCGTATGATATTTATTAAATTACTCAATTACTACGTTAACTGTAAGAGAAAATTTTCGTTCAAGTAAAGAATCATAATCATATAATAAAATGCATTGTATGTTATAACAATTATATATAAATAGGCAAGAGAATATTGTGTAAGAATTCATTTCATGCTCGGCTGTAAAGTTGTCGTGAGGAAACCTGCATGTTTCAGATGAAAACTTACTACACGTATATACCACACATTTGTATTAAGTATACGGTTTGTTACTGTTAACAGCAGATGTATAAAGGGCATTATCTATAAAGCGGTATCTTCCAGTCAACCTTTGGGCATATAAGACGATTCAGTACCTTTGATTAATACCGTCAATAGACATCGGTACTGTCAATAGTATTAACCATCCCTTCCATCACCAAGACGCTATTGACCTTGGAAACTAAGATGTGTTAGTTACACAAGATCTCTCACTTGACCGGAACACAACAATTCTAAGTATTGCTGTGATAGAGGTATAATGTAAATACCGCACGAATATACCGCACGAAGCGCTACCATCAAGTAAATGCTGTGGCTGATATCAAATCATCATTACAAAGTAATTTTCATCGTCATTAATAAAAATTAATTATAGCAATAATTACGTCACGTTTTTTACAAGTCAATATCATGTTTATAAATTAGTTTGCACAACGTGAAACGCGAACCGATTGAGGTCGATTTCTTTACATCTTCATCTTCCCACCATATGTGACACGGAAACTGTCTATTGTTCTGTGGAAAAATAATCATGCATAACTAATAAGGGCATAAGTAACATTGACGTTTATTCAGATGGCCGTAAAGTTGAAAATATTTGGAAAAATGTAATAGTTGCTTAAAATCATACAACTTTTTGTGGATTGTCATGTAAAAAATGAAATACATTGTCTTTTCTTATTTACTAGATTAATACTCTTGTTTTTATCTGTAAGTTAATTAATGGTTTGAAATTGGTCGCTCGCACATGTCTATCGAAATAATTACATTTATCTTAAATAATACTGGAATCAAAAAAAAGTTATGCAAAAAAATAGTTTTAATTAAGACAAATTTTCAAATCATTTAAAACATTTCGATGTTTCAAGAATCCATATATTGAAGTGACATGACCTGACGGACTCACAAACTAGATTATAACGAAGGAGTTATTATAGTTCAAGTATATTTGTGAGAAAACACAGCACTCTCATCTTAGACTCATAATTGAAATCCACTATAGACAATAGAAAAAACGAGTGAACCGACACTAACGCTGAACGTGCTAACGTTTGAACTCCATACTGCCAGAAAACTCCAGAACTTCGATATCTACAGCCTTATAGCCAGCAAATAGTCATTAAGACATCGAGGCGGTTAAATTTACATTATCGCTAGTCACACAAAACAAAATTAAAATAATTTCAATTCAAATAAATTCAAACAATTCTGATTGTGAAGTTAAAGAAGAAAAATAAAAACATGAAGCACATAAAACTACCAAACTAATAGAAAGAGATAGAAAGGCACGGACAACCTGTTTGTGTACAAGACAACATAATATATATTGTATACCACTAGTATGTTTACGTGAAAAATATTGATTATTTTCAGTGTAAAGAAATAAATTTGCCTGTTCAATAGCATAATAACTGTATGACATATTTTTCCCTCCCATTAAATACTAAAATTTAATTTACTGTTAATTCAGTTGTAATGCGGTCAACGCAATAAATAGATACACTTGAAACAGCATCCGGTGAGAGCGGATTGTTGTTCGCAATTAGTTTATCTATACTAATAACAAAATCGCGTTCCACAATGTTTCGACCGTATCGGAAATTTCTAAGAAATAAAAATTCTGATGTTTTTTTTTAGCGTTATTCATACATAAGACAGTATTTAAGATTAACCGTTACTTAATCCTGTAGTGTAAATTCTTTAAAATATAAATACATATAAAATAAATATCTTTCTAATTAACATTGCATAGCGATTGTTTAGTTAAACATTAATTTGTCTCTTTCTGTCCTCATTGATTTGACATTCGAAAGAAGAAGACACAGCATTGTTTAATTAATCACCATAACGGCTATTTTTTTTATAAAAAATAATAATATTATTAAGTTCCTAAACATTTATAAAAGTAAGAAACTTTGATTTTATCGTAATCTTTAACAGCGTTCAATCTTTAAAAACGCTGTAATAATTATAATTATTTTACTCAGTAACATTTTATATTGTAGTTTAAAATGTTAATTCGTAATTATTATTTGAATGTTAAATTAAGCTCTTACACATTCAACTACAGCCTAAAACAAACGATTTTATTAAAAAAAACAACATCAAATAAAAAATATAATAAGATAACCATCATTTGAATTAAAACATCTTTAGAAGCAATGAACAATTAAACAAGCGTACGTTTTGTTCAATCGTAATTGTGCATTTAAGCAAGTTTCCACAGTGAGAACTGAGAGGTTCCCACACAAACAACAGAGGTTTTTCTCAATCGGTCACCAGGTTTCGTAACCCATTGTAATATTGTTTGAACAAGTTGGAGCTCTTACATTTAAGAATGTAGTTAAACTTTGCTATTCAACTGGCTTGTTTAAAATTTTATTTTAAATAAGCTGATCTACCTGACAGATGTTCTGTCAAATTTTCACTTAATACTAAATAAGTTAAATTCCATCCCAAAAGTCAATTCAACCCCAAAGGAAATCCCATAGAAATATCCGTTTTACACAATTTTTTTTTTATAGAATAGGACGGTGGACGATCACCTGATGGTGAGTGGTCACATTTTATGCCCCTTGTGCCTGTAATTACACTGGCTCACTCACCCTTCAAACCGGAACACAACAAGTACTACTGTTTTGCGGTAGAATATCTGATGAGTGGGTGGTACCTACCCAGACGAGCTTGGGCAAAGCTCTACCACCAGTGTATTATCATTTACAAAATTCACGTGCAACATTTCAATTTTTCTTTTCTTATAAATCTAATTGTCCGATTATTACGATCATAAAAAATATATACAAATCGGTTCATTCGTTCTCAAGGTGATGCGCCTACTAAAGAATAGCATTTCATTTTAATTTATATATAATAGATTGAAAGTAAAAAAATCAGTCTTGTATAAAGAAACACGCACACATATTAACGTATGCTAATTAAAAACTTAATTTTATGACCTACAAATCGTTTTAATAAGCGTTACTTGTGACCGGTTATAGTCAGGTGAGGGACTATTGCATTAATCTAATTAAATTAAAAATATATAAGCTTCCCTTGACATAAAAAATCCTTTAAGTTTTAGTTTTATTAAAGTCTTCTTAGTCGGGTATTACATTTTACAGTCATTGTCACAATAAATTAAAAAAAAATTACAATAAGCGTGACTGATATTTAGACACGGTTTCTTTTAACTATATAAGAAAATAATATAATATTAACACCTTAAATATGCATAATAATAAAACTAAAATCAATAAAAATTAAAAATACACAATGTAGTTAAATTAATCGCCTTATTAACTTAAAAACATCTTAAATTAAATAATAATTTCAATCATAATATTTAATACATACATACATAGATTTTAAATGTAAAATATAAATATAAAAATATATATATACTTATATATTTTGTTATGTCATCTTGTTTATTACATGTCTCAACCAAATTAAAATCTTAATTATTAATTTAATTGAATATTCCAAACAAAATCAAACTATCATAATTCCAGTTAATACATTTATATTACAAAGCATCACAATCTATGTTTTAGTACTATGGAAATATGGTAGTCACATGCAGTGTAATGTTCACCCTTTAACCGTGCTTTAACTCAAGTCGTAATATAGGTATTTATCGGTTATATTTTATATATCATCGCTATGCACACACACCGTCTTCACTTCGCGCAAATACCAGTATATATATTTTCCAGCGCTCCGCGATGTGTGTCATCCGAGATGACAGATGGATAAATACACAGATAATATATATTCATATTATAAAATACTAATTAATACACTACATGCAGTATAAAACATGCATTAGACAGCGTAGAGCCCAGCTGACTTTGAGTTAAAATTTATGCCAGTTGTCCTTTCATGAATTAACTACTTTTACCACGGTGAGTAGAGCAGTGACCTAAATAAATTGTTATTTGAATCAGCATTTGAGATATATAATTAAAAGAGAATAATTAATTGTAATAATTAAATAAACTGGTTTTTTATTTTAAAATCATTGACAACTTATTAAATAATAATTTCTATAAAAAAAACCTTCAAGCCATTATGTATCTAATTCGAATACAATACAACTTAGTTTGACGTGAACGATTTTTCAAGTTACCAGTCTTGGTCTGGCGTTGTGGTTCATCAAGATCGGTTATCTCAAGCGGCCATTGAGAAACACAAACAGAGCACAACAGTTTCATCTACGTTTGACGTATTCCATTTGTGTTAACATATGTTTTTTTTTAAATAATTATAGAACATGCTGAATGAATGTCATAATGTTGAATTACGTGTAAATACAACGGAACGGAAGCCATTTAGAAAACCGTCCATTCTCAACGTGATATTATATTGTGTTGTTTGTTTGTCTAGAGTTGTAATATAGATACACTCGTATATTTTTTCTCTTTAATGACAATCCGACACGATCGGGTGTATTTGATCCACGTAGTAAAAGGAAAAAAAATGTAGTATAATAATATTTTAAAATGACTGACAGAGATGCTATGGATTGACATACTAAGCCGATGAATTAATCAGGATAACATTTTGTATAGGAATTCTTTATGGAGCACTAAGAAAATATTTTTTAGATTCATCTCCTAAGGCGGTTAAATAGGGAATTAATATTTCAAATTATATGTAAAGCAGCGTGGTGGAATAAGCTCCAAACCTTTTCCTCAAAAAGAGGAGAGGAGGCCTTTAGCCCAGCAGTGGGACATTCACAGGCTGTTACGGTAGTACAAATATGTATGTATCATCTAACTTATTCCAATTACTTGAATCTTAATTAAATATGTTATAGAAATTTGAAAAATGAATTTATATAATAGAAGTTTTGTTTGTAAAGTTTGTCAAGTGCTACCGTAGTGCCATCGGTTCGAAATACGGATTCGACCGAGAAGAACCGGCAAGAAACTCAGCAGATTCTCTTTTTTTTTTAATTAGAAATTTGTACAAATTACGTACACTTAGTTATTACACGAGATCCTGCAATTAATCAATCCATGCATCCAGTGGATTAAAACGGTGAAGATATTTAAATAAAGAATATTGTACTTATAACTAATATTTACTAAAATGTTTACAGTTAGTTATAAATGTCGTATTTAACACGATATTTTTTTTTCAGGCTTTGAAAACGTGCGCAGTCTTGTAATGCCTGGACTTGAATGAGTCTGCTATTGGACTCGAAAACAATAAAATTCCTTCAAGTGAAATGTGGCATTCAAAAAAACCGGTTTAAATACCGTAAAAATCGTTTTAAGTAAACGGTTCGTGTAGTTATGGCGTATGTGAATTTTCGAAATGTTACACGATGGAAATTATGACTCATTTTCCGAAAAAAAGAGCTCAAATGAGTTCTAATCTGGAATACTTTTTCTAGAATTTGGAGTTTTAAAAATTAAAGCCGTTTAATAAATTTATAATATTTTTGTTTACAAATACCAACAATAAGCAACGATACTAAGTTGTAATGAAGACTGGAAGTATCTATGAGCAATTACTAGGTTTTATCATAGAGACTATTGCCCATGTCAACCCAAACGAAACGAAAATAACAAAAAGAAAAATAAAAAATATTAATAAATAATAGATTGGATATAACTTAGTAGATGTTATTGCCTCCCATTACAATTTATTAAAAATTATATATACTATAAACAATATTAAACACAGAAGATCTTTGATTCGACTATTCAGAAAAATTTTGAATATTGATGGCAACTATTGAAAATATAATACATTATAAATACATATAAAAAAAATATTTAAACGCTTTAGCGACGAGAATTTCAACATTTGTGGATTTACTAATGGTATTATACCCAGAAAAAAATCATAGGAAAGGAATCCTGTTAGTGATTTTTTAAATATATGTTAAGGAATGTTATTCAAAAAGTGTTTACTCCACGCGTCGTTTTAAAAAGTGTGACGTCACATGGCCAAAACTATAATAGTAGTCACCGATTTTGGTAGAGCGACGCCACATCGTTACCATATTAAATCTGATTATACCAATAAAAAAAATACAGATAAAATAAATTGACCGGCTTTTTACAAAAAAAAAAAAGTGTACTGCTTACGACTGAAATTAATAATAATTATTCTAATATGGAATCTCTACATTTAGGATTTTTTATTATATGCAGTTAAGTGTGCAATTAATTAAGGATCAGCAGATATCTGACGCTTATCAATGATGTGACTGCTCAATTTCGGTCTTTAGATTGAATATTGAACAATCGATTGATACATATCTTAATTAATTGAGATCGATTTAAATCTGGGCTTGTAAATATATTTATTACAGTAAACACTGACTTATTTAATATTATAATTGGTTATGCTTAAGTATAAGTGGTTATAAGTTTTTTTTTGTTATTAGCGATGAACAAATACGGCCTTGATTGTACATAATATATGGTATGAGTACATGTATGGTCGGGTCGTGAGGTCAAACTTCGTTCAAACATCATAAAATTCCATCTCATATGGAACTCTAATTTTCCTTTCGAATATTATTATGAAATATTGGTTATTATTATTTAAAATGTTGTTTTATTCAAGTATGTCATGATAGCCCTGATAGTCATGATAGACGACGAGAATTTTAATCGATGATTCCGAGGTCAAACCCGAGCAAGCATCGCTGAATTTTCATGTTCTCAATTTGTGTTTATAATCCATCTCGTACTCGGATGCCCTACATATAAATGAACACTAATCATAGCAGCAATCTAGTTAAAAATGCTTCAAACCTTTGAGAGGAGGCATTTGCCCAGCAGTGAGACATTTAGTTTTATATATAATTAATATTTATAACCGTTGATATAGACGGCTGTGTAAATAAGTCAATACCAGTTATATTAAATGGTCAATTAGACACCGTTTACTGTATACGTACTTGACCTTGCATGTCATTGCCGACGATTAAAACAAAATCCATGGATTATCAGAGTTTGTCTTTGGTGGCTATATTGTCCAAAACGATCGATCTTCCACATCTTTTTCATATACGTGTCGGCGATTGAAATTTAGGCCTTAGTATATGCCTTTCAAACTAATCTAACGTGATTCTTTTGGACCTCTTAGACGCGGTTTATTATATTTTCGGCATTTTGCCGAATTGCGTATGTATATGGACTATTATGTATACAGATTGTGATTAGGGAGCTTGCGAGCATTTCGGTATATGATTTGCTCATGTTACATATCGATAGCAATTAATGTTTAGATCAATACGAATCGACTTGATCCAGTTAACTAAGGTCCTACGTCACTGTGTTTTTGAATTGCATCACTTCAAATAATGTAAAAGAGGGTTCAATGTTATTTCCTCATGTCTACCTCTAGAGCACGTATAATGGAGATGTAGAAAAAAATGAGACAGACAAATGACATTGCAGAGCTTCTACTTGTTTCACTAAGTATAATTAGCATTATTTGTTCTTATGGCAAAACATATCCAATTTTATCGCTTACATCGCCAATGCGCCACCAATCTTGGGACCTAAGATTTTATGTCCCTTGTGAATGTAATTACACTGGCTCACTCACCCTTCAAACCGAAACACAACAATACCAAGTTCTACTGTTTTGCGGTAGAATAACTGATGAGTGGGTGGTACCTACCCAGACGAACTTGCACAAAGCCCTACCACCAGTTCCTAAGTATTAAAAATTACCTGTACATTTAATTTATTTCAAACAACATGTTCTGCGTCATGTGAAACATATTACGTATACGTAACAATATATAATCTTATAGTAGGTATAGGAAGTTGAATCGTAAACGAACTCCTTACAACACCAATATTTACTTGGCACTTGAAGTTATTACTTAGAACTACTTTGAAATATGTCTATTGGTAGAATAATTGTTTGCGTCGCATCTTTCAATGTAATAAAACTTATGATTTAACAGCTGTATATATTTTTTGTGTAGTTTAATTTTAAGTGTTAATAAGAATCATGTATTTCAGTATAATAAACGTACATGTGTTCCGATAAATTATTATACTTGGTAATCGAAGTATTTAGGCAATATTTAAAATACTTTTACAATTAACTTTAGATTATAAAGTTTTTTTTTAAATATATTTATGATAATAATGAAAATAAACGTCACATCTCTCGAAGGGAACGGTCATTATTATTTTGACAAAACTCTATTACTTTTACGATTCTAGTCGTAAATGTGGACATTCTATCAGCGGCATTTGCATGTGAATATGTTGTCCGGTTGCCGGGTTGCTGTCAATGAGGTAGCCGAGACCGGCATATTGATGTAATGTTCCTAGGGTTACCACTGACCAGTTGAGAGAAAGGCATTTTGTTGTAATATTAAAAGCAAAAGTAATGAGCCTGAAATATTGAATTCATTTCAATTTTAAACTGACATCCATACAGGGAATAATAGAAATTGAATTATTTTGAACGTGAGGTCGATTGGTCAAAAATGCTGGTTTAGCCAAGCAGGGATGTATAATAAACACAAATTAAGCACAAGAAAATTCAATGGTGCTCGTCTAGGTTTGTAGAACACGATCTCTGCTCTTATATAAAACAAGCGAAAGGAACTCAGTGAGTTATTATGAAAATCATAAATTGATCAATCAGTCCAAGTCCGTCTGGTTCGGTCTACCCAATCATCATATCCTAACGCTAAACAGCAATACTTAATATTGTTGTGTTCCGGTTGGAAGTGTGAGTGTGAAAGTATAACTACAGGCACAGGGGACATAACATCTTAGTTCAAGGTTGGTGGTGCATTGGACATATAATGATTAATATTTCTTACGACGTCAGTGTCTATGGTTGATGACCATTTACTATCAGGCCCATTTGCCCGTTCACCTACCTGTGATGTACAAAAAAAACTAGAATCTCAATGTTTCTGTCTATTTGACATTTATCTGTCTACTATATATGTATATATGTGTAAATACCGCTTTACCCACGGCTTCGCTCACTCGCTCATATTAATTAGAATTTTCTTAACACCAATTGCTATTGCTCTTTCTTCAACAACGATACCTTTATCCATAACCTTTATCCATTATATTCCATTTTTAAAAATCCTTCCTTAGTGCTAACATACTGTGGAAAAGTATGTTAGCACTAAGGAAGCCCGTATACAAATGGTTTGATATATCAGTCAGTTCCTATATATATATATATATATTAGCTGTTTATATATATATATATAAACATACTATACTCATATAGCTAATAATGTTATAAAAAAGTAGTTTAAATTAAAGTTAAATTAATAATATGCTTATAAATAATGGAAAAGAAACAAACTTTTGCGATAGTGGAATGAGTCTGACATCATGGGTTTTTGCTGGTGTTATCTACGAAAGACTTATTGGGTCAAGATCACTATAAATATGCTTAACTTGCGATTACAAAATTTAATTTTTTCACTATATAATTGAGAGAAATTAAAGCACGCAAATCAATGATTAATCTTCTTATTGTCATATTTTTTAATTATGTAAATATATTGGCAAATATCTGGCGTGCATTGTACATAAATGCAAGTTTTAATTATTTTCAATAATAAATTATTGGTTAATATTGGTAATGTATGCGAAGAAAATTTATTTTCACGCAACTAGCAAATGTGCGTTTTGCAATACCTTCTTAAGTATTTTCTAAATAATTGTCTGTTGCGACTCGCGCGCTATCTATTATACTATGCCAGAAACATTCACTTAAGTGCCAATAAGAATGGGTTACGGTTTACGGGCTGCCTATCTATGTAAAATCGCAGTTTTCTGACGCTTTGGACTATTGTGATTCTCACTCTTAGCACAAGCTTTACTTAAAATTAATACCTTAAAAAATACCATTGATAATATTCTGTTATTCAAAAAAAACTAACTCGTTGGGTTGATGTATGATTATGAGTACATGTCAAACAGTAAATTCATATTTATACATATAAGTAAATATGTAAGAGAAGGGACAATGATACTTATTGACTACCATGAGTATATTTAAACATCTGTTCTGTATGTTTAAGTAACCGGCTGATGGGATGGCCTCGAGCTAGTTTGCGCAATAGCGAAGAGTGCAGACGAGATCATTTTTTTGTATAAAAGAGAGCTCCGCCGACCCAGGAACAGAGCACAGAATGAGGAAGATATTCAGGTATGGAGAGTTGCACAATCGGATAACCAGTCGCCAGAGTGACAGTGAAGCCAACATTCAACGCTGTCGTGATTTTAATAATTTGTCTATATTTATGTCCTTAATGTAAATAATAATTATATTAAAAAACTAATTCAACTAAGATTAATAGTTTGACTTGATTATATTCGATAAACATATTGAATCTATAAAAAATATACAAAAACAAGACGACCTCGTTTTAGTAGTATATGTATACGAAAAGTTTGTATTACCTTATTTATATTACAACCAACCCTATTCTTAAAACGGTATGATTAATAATATATTTCTCACACGCCAGTTTGCGTTCTTTATACTTCAGGCATTGTATGTTGTGCAGTTCCGAAGCAGTTACCCGTTTTTTTAAACGTACGCATATAGCTGTTATGTAAACAGCATACTAGAGGTACTCATGCGGAATAAATAATTAATTATTATACCTGTACACGCGATAACAGCCTTTTTAAACATTGAAATAGAACCGTAAACCGATTGTTTTCATTATAAAATACTAGACGTCAACACAGCAATTAGTAATAAAGTAATAACATTGGTTACATTATATATAAGCGAAATAGTTCTCGTATATTTTGCTTGTATACATATATAAAAAACAAATTAGGTCAGAAGTAATGGCGCTCACTCGTAATCTATTTGGATTTTTTTACATTTCTAAATTCGATTATTATTACGAATGCGGCCAAAGTATTTACGCTTAATGAGTAATATGTTTAATTTTATTAATAATAGGGAAAACGTAGAATTTATTTATAAAATATGACCGATTTTGCATTCTAATTATTCCGAAATTATTTTTAAATATATTTATACACATTGAGACAGAAAATACTTTTAGTTGACCTTTACACTTATTATAATGATAGGAGACTTAAGTACGTACCTAATTGTTTTAAGTGACGGCGATTTTTTAATAAATTAATAACTACGTTATTGCATTATAAGGATATAATATATATTATTCATTTTAAAACAAAGTGTGCAAAACTAAATTATTTTAATTAAACTTAAATCTAAATTGTAAAGTAAAACGAAAATACGAAAACTCTTCATAGGAGTGGGTCAATAATCTCGATGTAAAGTTTATCATGGTGTGAGATTAGTTTCTTCTCCTTTCTTACATAAGTCTGTACTGTACTGTATTCATTTATTACTAGGCAGTAATTGTTTTAAACGTTTTGTCCTATTAATAATAATTTACAGTTATTATTTACAAAAAAATGCTTGAAATGTTAAGTCATTCATTTCAACAAGTATCAATAAATATAATAATATAAATAACAATAATAATATATCTAATCAAATAGTCAATATACTAGTTTTTAAAATATATGTAATTTTTATTAATTATTTTTTAGATTTCTAGCCTTACGATTTATTTAACATCCGAAGTTTTTTCCCTTAGAAAGCAGGATCGGAATAAGCTCAAAAACATTTGAGCGATAAATTCGCCAGTCCAAAGTTATAAATTATTACTATTAAGAAATTCTATTACTATCATAAGTGAAGGAATAGAGAGTGCACTTCTGTTTGCGCATTAAATTCTATCTATGTCGTATAATACTACCTGAACAGTTGTTTAGTATTCCTTGAGAATGGCCGCCGTGACCGAAAGCAATGAAGCACCGATGAAGGCTTCATCAATATAAATGTTATCTCAAACTTTTTGAACTTCAGAGGTTAGAAAACTTAGCAACATAAAGATATGCTACTAAAATTAATCAAGTAATTTTGTAAACATTTATAATAGTAACAATTGCCGATATTAGTAATTGTTTGTAGTTCTTCAATTCCCTTTTCTGATGCCTCGAATGTTTATAACAGAATATGGGGTGAGAAATTAAAAACTGTTCGATGTCATATTTAATTTCAGCTGATTTCGTTTGCCCTGTTGTGCGGTTTCGTTACAAGGTTTTGTTTCGAAGCCGGTTTTAAAACAAGTATTAGAATTTATATGAATATAAAAACAAATAAATAATAAAATAGTTTTGTCATTGAGGCTTAACGACTTTTTCAATTAATTTATTGATAAACATTTTTTATACCTAGTAGGTTTATTGTTATAATGATCATAATATTAAATTGTTAAGCATATTCACATGTGATATATTTATTTTTTAACCTTGTAACTTGAAATAACTTTGTTTTTAAAATTCCATATCTTAAGTCACAGCATTCGTTGAACTCTAATAAAGGTAGCGACCGCTTCGTCTTAAACCTTAGTATGTCAAGACAACATTTTTTTTGTAAATATTAATGTTATATGAATTTACATAAATGAATAGCCTTTTTGGTGAGCTGAGATCGCCAAGTGGTTAGAACTGGTGAATCTTAACCAAATATTATAGGTTCAAACCCAGACAATAATGATTTGTTTAACCCAGCACGTGGCGGATAAAATTATGTCACATGAGTATCCACCAAGCTGCATCGGAGCAGCGTGGTGGAATAAGATCCAAACCTTCTCAAAAGGAGAGGATTTAGCCTAGCTATGGGAAATGTACTTACTGTTACTTTATTGATGTTATTAACCGTTACAAAACAAGCTAACGTATTATAACTTAGTAATAATTACTTAAAATCCAATAATATCGCAAATACATATCATATTACTTTATGTGAAATCATTACTTAAAAAAAGAGAAACCGTTTTGTATTTCCTACATCAAAGATACGAGAAAAAAAAAGGATTTATTCGACAAATAAGCCGACATAAAAAACTTCATAACCGTCGAGATGGCAATCGTGAGAAGTTCCCCTAACATTGAATGGAAACGCCGTCCCTAAATAATACCGCTATTATACTCAAACATACCGGTGGCCCGCGGAAATTCACTGCACAGACGCACTTTCTAATCAAAAAAGTTAAACACAACACAGCACACGCGACACGGCGAAGCACAGTTTAAGTTTATGTCGAAGTTACTGCGGTATCTTTAGGTTGTTGACACGTGAAACAGTTAGTATACGAACGTGACGTGTGAACGCGACGCGCGATTCTGACGGAGTGAGCAGTGAGCCAACCGGTCTCAGATTTCTCCCTGTAAACATCGAAAGCGAGCCTTCGAGCCTTTCTTCGAGTCGTGGCGAAACACATCGGTGAGCTCCTACCACGGGCTCACTACTCGATTGTGATTCACAACGTTGATATAAAATATTCTTACATAATAGTCAGCGGCTGGCAAATTGACAGCGATTGTTTTTAGATATTATTTGTTGTTTATATTTTGGAATTCAGTGATCTGGTATTGTTAGTAGAACTTATAATCTAACTGTAAAATTCTACCTAGATTTTTTCTCAAGTGTGTTCCGAAATATATTTTTTATTGTATAAAAATATAAAATAAAATGTATATAAATAATAATTCACGCCTCAAGAAACAAGTGCACGTATCACTAGTCAAATTCAAAAGACAATAGCTGTACTAATTTAGGTACTTTTGTATATAAATGATGTATAGCTACACTATTCCTTACTATTGAAATCTCGAAAACTCGTTGACTAAAAAATAAAATTCAATGAAATTTAACACACACAAACTTAGTTAAATACAATAAAATTATTCAATTGGGTATGCTAGCGATTCTTAAATTACTGTAAAGTATGTAAAATAAATCAAAATATACAGATAATAACTCCAAACCTTCTCCTCAAAAAGGGAGAGGAGGCCTTTAGCCCAGCAGTGGGACATTCACAGGCTGTTACGGTTACGGTATACAGATAATAAATATAAGGCAACTTAATGTACGACCATAAGAAAACACAACATATGCAAAGTACTTTATGTTATAAATGCATTGATTTCTTGAACTACATAAAATATATAGTTGTAAGGTACGGTTCATTAAAACGTTATAAGTATATAAAAATGTTGCACTTATATTGGACCTTGAAAACTCATTGCGCTTAAGTTTTATTTTAAAATGAATCGATTTTTTTAAACAATTATCTGGTTCTTATTTGCCGAATTAGGATATAAACCTAACTTTACGTAGGTTTATTATATAACGACTCCGAAACCGTCCGTTAAAACACATAGTAGGGGCCGTCAAAGGCTTTCTTTTGAATCATAAAACGTTCGATGACGTCGCTTCGCTCAGGATGTATTCGACTAAATCGGTCAAGGTATTGACAACTTGAATACGACCGGGTCGCTAACAATTATGACTCAAACCTTATGGACACATAGTAAAAACCATTGGGCAATGCGATCGAGCTATTTAGGATTGCAGGATAAAAATGTTTAAGAATTTAAATGTTTTGAGCCAAGACGGGCCAGTGGTGAGAACAAGTGTATCATAATCAAATGTTGCAGGTTCGAATCGGCGAAATATCTCTGAATTTTCATGCCATATATGTATCCACCCGTAATCGAGCAGCGTGGTGGAATAAGCTTCAAACCTTTTCCTCAAAAAGAGCCTTAGCAGTGGGACGTTTACAGGATTTTACTTTACATGTTTTATGCAAATCATATTTACACAGATAATAAATACTAGTTAGTAACAAGCTCTACAGAGATTCATCTTAAAATCATGTGGGCGAAGTCGATAGATCAATTTCTTAACATCGTAGCCATAATTTAACCATGTGCTTATTCATATTTATTTATCATAAGGATAATATCCTTTTTAATAGAAAATGTAGCACATATCTACATTGAAATAAAAATATATATATATTAATAATATACTAATTTAATAAAAACTTATTTTGTTCTTAACTCATTTCAGTTTAAGTATCATTATTGTCAAATCCTATAATATTTATATTAGGAATACGTCAATGTAATTAAAAAATTGTAATTGTGTGATCCAATGTAATTTCATTGATTAGTTAAGTTAAAAATTACTTATTTCCAAAAAAATTGTGTGAAAGAAAGATCGCTTTAAACAATAAAACCGCCTTTGCGCACCATTTGTTGCTTTAATAATTGTTTTCTGTTACCATTAATTACCTGCTTTTTGCAGTAAAAACTGCGTTGTGCAATAAAGTATTAAATAAATAAGTAAGATTTCTCGCTAAGCTTTTAAATAATTTTAGTTTAATTTGCATATACCTACTATGTTTGCTTTAATATAGATAGTTGTATGTGTATATTTTGTTTTAGTTTAGACTTTATATCGTAATTTAAAAATTGCTAGCAAGTGTATATAAATACATACATATATTAAATATTTACTTAATAAATAGTTTTTGATATTACAATAGTATTCAGAAAATGTTCTCCAAAAAACCTAGTTAATCTGGTATAGAGTGACCGTGTGAATTGTGATGGGTAGAAAATAAAAATGTATTTTCCGCTGCATATATTTATACTACAAATACTATTAGAAAAAAAATGTGACGTATCAAGAGTAGAGTAGTATCATTGCTAATAATGTTCGTAAGCAGAACGTAAAACAAAATGATCAAACAAAACGGACTGTTATCAATTTAATGTTTCTATAAAGAAACATTTGAGGGATACTCACTAATCACGCAACCAAAACGTACGAGTGACGTTTGAGAATTTGATTTGAGGGACGTTTCTGTATGCGGCCGTAAGCCTATAAGCATTTCTTAAGGCATTGGCCTTAGAATGTGTTAAAAAGGTGATTTTTTTAGATCAAGTTACTCTTAATTAAAGCACATATAAGCACTTTAACTCTTTTCCACCAATTACATAGGTATGTTAATTAAGTACAATTAAAATATTATTGATTCGGCAGGAAAATTAACGAATACTACCTGCACTTTTTAATCGATATAATCATTTGTCCAGTGATAAGCCTTATGTATCAACGTTTTAAATAAAAACATTTAAAATTATTTATAAAATCACTTAAATAATGTAAAATAAATTTACAATAGAGTATAAATATGGTTAAAATGTACTTCAAATAACGCAAGCCAAAAAATACTTCGCATACAAAAATGTTTTAAAAATACCAAATCGTGTATAAATCGACAAATAAACGATTCCTTGCATCGTATTGTCTCTATTTATTCATTTGGTTTACAATTTCATTCCTTCGAACAATAGCAGGATACAGCGCCAGTTGTTTTCAAATACCCTATAAAAGGTACACGAATTTGATGTTTTATGTGTCTTGTAAATTTTATCTCGGAAAAAATACCATTTAATATAATCTATATATATAACTGACTGACTGACATATTCACGCACCGCTTTGTCTACTGGTGCTAGCACCATTAAAATTTGCAGTTTCCTTTTTCGAAAATTTAACCTCTAAGGTGATTTTAGAAGAAAGATCTAGAGAAATTGGTATTTAGCATGAATTATGACGTGAGCTAAGCCTTGGTTAAGTGCTATTGGTTGGTTTTATTGTAAATAGGTACAAACTTATCGACGGCTAATCTAATAAATTTTGTATAGCGTATCAGTATCTTACACCGAATTCTCTCGCTCTGTCATTAGGAATTTGACATTCAATAGAAGAAGACAAAACATTGTCACTAAGCAACCGCTACACAACACTTATTAGCAAGGGGATAAAAATGTATAATCTTATTATAGGTCGTTAGTCTAGTCGCTAGCTTATAAAGTCGCGGACCCCGATGTATTGAGTTCAAGTCCCGGGTCCAGACAATTAAATAAATCGAATTTTAGTGTCAAGAAATTATCAATAACAGCCTCACGTTCGGACGATGAATGTGGTACACAAGTATATTGTGAATCAAGCAATAACTAATGAGATATAATATTTCACTTCATGAAAATATTACGTTTAACATTTTATAATAATAAAATAATATTTTCGTTTTCATAATATTTTCATATCTTTTTTTTTTCGTATAATATTTTCAATAAAATATTATCATTATTTTAATGTAGCTCAAATTGGCAGAGATTTGTGTATGTTACACACAAATATACGAATACAACTTCTTATTGTCGTCTCTTTTTTATAACATCGGTAGGACGATGAGTGCGGGGCACCCAAGCGGGCTTGCACAAAGCCCACCTTTTAAAGTCAGTTAAATACTTAAATAAACTTACTTACGTTACTTCTTTTATTATTACTGTGAAAGATTTGATAAAATATAGTCTAATTGACTATTATAAGTCTCTTAGGCAGAACGAGATTTGAATACATCAAAATAGCTTGTCCAAGTGGACACTGGTCTGTAATACGCATATAGCTGAGATATTTATCAAATAAATGTATCTCGTGTTTCGGTTAGCGACTCTTATATATATATATAAACCTTATACCAGGATTATGTATCCTAGAACGAGAAAGTTAGCGCACCGCCCACACCGGCCACTTGACGAGGAAAGTGTACCAGCCGTCTGGTCATTTTAAAATAACGGCATGCATTTATGTATTTTTAATACAATTATGTTTTTTTTACAAGTAATACTATTTTAGTAAAACAAATATATATAACAAACAAAATTATGCTAGTAGTCACTGTGTTGTTTTGTTTTTGTGTTTGAGTGTATTGATTGATTGAAAACTGTAGGTGGCGCTGTATGTGTTTTAAACAATAAATGAAAGAGAGCACGGATTTTTATATTTACAGCTGCCGGCAATAGTCTATTTTTCTTTTTCTTTTAACTATAAGATATACGATTTTAGAAAAATAGTGCAAAAACTTTTTGGCGATAGATTTGGCTGATTATTATTTTTCGTCCAGAGAATCTGGAATTGCGATTCAACTGGTCACGTTTTGTGTAGCTATTTTTATTTTTATTTGTATAATTTTTAATATCTTTGATGACATATGATTAAAGGAAATAAATAACATCATAATTCGTTAATAAATATAACTTTATTTAGAGATCTACTCCATTAATTTTAAAATATCAACGATAGTAGGTTACACACAATTTGCTCAGTTTTCATCACTGAATAGTTCAATTTTACACATAATACATTGTACAAATTTTATAATACGAAAGGCACATTATTTTAATCCTTATAATATCACTTGGATGTAAACGCGAGGTACAATACGCTCCAAGCAGCTGGTGTCAGGCGATAATTTAATCAGTCTGAAAAAGAGAGAAATATTTTGAACTCTTGATATATTATAGTATAGTATTATTATTAAAAAAAGGACATAAGGGATAAAAAGTTGTGACGACTTCATCATTATACTGAACACAACCAAACATCTGGAAAATTATATTATTTTTATATACACTATAATACACTATACATATTAGATCAAGACTGATTTAAGTCACTTCCAGTTTCTAAAACACTGATTAAAGTTAGATTCACATTTTTTTTTTTATTGAATAGGAAGGCGGACGAGCATATGGCCCACCTGATGGTAAGTGGTCACCAAACGCTCTTAGACATTGGCTCTGCAAGAAATGT
The DNA here is from genome assembly GCA_905147175.2 of Nymphalis urticae. Taxonomy (NCBI): domain Eukaryota; kingdom Metazoa; phylum Arthropoda; class Insecta; order Lepidoptera; family Nymphalidae; genus Nymphalis; species Nymphalis urticae. The sequence goes on from LR990002.1 coordinate 3,919,209, forward strand.
TACCCATCGCTTACATCGCAAATGCACCACCAACCTTGGGAACTAAGATGTTATGTCCCTTGTGCCTGTAATTAATTTATTTAACTATCAGAGCAGCCATTGGTCGCGTATTACGTTATTATAGCATTCATATTCATTGACATTTTTGCCACGTACATTTTCACTCCCTCTCATATATTTTATTATTAATTAATTATGTTCAAAAGAATAATAAACAAAATTACACTTTTAACGCTACTTATGCGAGAGTTTGAGTGACATGGTAGCTTGTTTAATGCGGTTTTAATCTCTGTCTGTATTTATTAAACTACTACAAATGCAATAAAATCTCGAAAATGATTTATCCGTGTACACTTCAATAGTTAAATAATTCATATAACAATGAAGAACTCTTCAGAATATCGAAAATTAGGACTAAACCAAAATATATGCTACCTTAACTTGGCTATTTTTGACGTCGCCATTTGCCGCTTCATGTGGAAAAAAATAACTTTTCTTTTTCTTAACAAACGTTGCGTCAAGGTGATCTCTGTAAAGAAATATTATTAAATTTATTTAAAAAAAATGAATGAATACCAATTATAATTATTAATAAGAATAAAAATAAAAACCAAAAACTATCGTTACCAAAAAACATCTAAAACCACTTATTTCTACGATAAAATTTACAAATTAATTTAACTATAGCCATAGTTCTGCAACGCTACCATCTAAATCAAAACCTATAAAAGCATTTTCAACTACGAATACTTTAAATAAATAAAAATAATAAATATATACAAAGCCTTGCAGAACTATGCACTTACATAGACAATTTAAATAGTTTCCCTCCTTTTAAAAATGTGCCAAATTCCAGATATGTTCTTATAGAACGTATATTTGTCGTCACGCCTTGAAATAGAAATATGTATTTAATCTCAAGTTGTTTGTATATTATGAATTTGTGAATAATAAATTGTATTTATTATTTTAATTTTTTAATTTAGTAAGAGCATAGTCCGCAAAACCGTATTTTAATCAAATAACCTCTCTCAACAAATATTTGAAGATGGTGGATATCACATTGTATTTGGCAACGTCCATTCCGTACTGGAACATGTTGCTCGCGCAATACGAAGACATGGGGGCGACACAAGTGTTATACAGTAACAGTGCTAACATCCACTTCTGCGTGCCACTGTTGGCTTGGTGCCTTCTCTCGTTCAGCGGACGCAATGTACGCGGAATTTGTCGTGGAGTTTGATTTTTATCAGGAATTGCTTTTATTCTATCTTCGGTTAATTTATTCGTTACTTGGTCTAATTCCTGTGACGTTTCAAAACTAGACATTTTCGTATAATTTATTGAACAATTTAAAATTAATTAATAGTATTTTTATTATATAGAATGTTGTTTACCGTTTGTCAAAGTAGGATGACGATGGCGTTGAATCTAATGAGTATTCTGTGCTTGATGGCTGAAACAAATTAAAATAAACACTATTATATAAACAATTGACGAAGAAAACATAGGTTTAAAAACACAAATAAATACAAAATAAAAGTATAATTTACTGTAAGTGTACTGATTCCGTACGAAATTTCTCGAACCCAGTATAACTCAGGAATAGTTAAACACCGTACTTCAGAGCAAGACAATTTTATTAAAATTTAACCAACACTATGTACTAATCCGTGAACGAAGTATCATCGCGATTCAATTCGATCCCAACGCCATCTAGTGAAGCCATTGTGAAACATATAAATGTTATTTTATATTATATTAATATTTTGTGAAGGCGTTGAGGTCGAACAGATATTGAACATTCCGCCCACCAAAAGGAACATTTTCCTTTTCGTACCGCCCACCATAAACTTAGCAAACGTAAACAAGAAACAAAGTGGACTGTAACATTACACAATATTGAATAGTGGACGATATCTAAACAACTATTTTTTTTTTTTTTTTTTAACTTTTTAGTACAACACAATCATATTCACAGGCGCAACTTTTTCTAACACACAATAACAAGGTACTTATAATTTACTACGTAACATAAATTAATAATATAACATACAAAGTAATTAAATTAATAAATGTGTTTTTATCGTTATAAATATTAACTATAGCTATTACAAAACGAAACTTACAAATAAGTTATAAAATCTCAGGAGAACAAAACCAAAATAAAACAAGGTCAAACGACTTATTCTGTGACAGGTAGTAAGCATAGCTTTGAAGTTGGACGTTTAATCGTAGTGTCTTTACAACGGATAGTGACAACGCGCGTCATATTGTCCTTTCCCGGGTGCAGTTGAATGATTTTCCCGTACAGCCATTTAGCTGGAGGTAAGTTGTCTTCTTTTATTAAAACAATATTGCCTACATTAAACTCGGGAGTTCGGGTAGCCCATTTATGCCTTTGATAAAATTGTGTGAGATATTCCCGATTCCATCGACGCCAGAAATGTTGCACCATACGTTGGACTAATTGCCACCTGCGTAAAGTGCTTAGTGTAACGTCCTCATAATTGTAATCAGGTGGAACTACTAATGGATGACCGACCAAAAAGTGACCTGGAGTTAATGGTATGGGATCTTCTGGATCGTTACTACTTTGAGATAGGGGCCTAGAATTTAGGCACGCCTCAATTTCAGCCAGAACGGTGGTCATCTCCTCAAACGTGAGGGTGGAATCGCCGATTACGCGTTTCAGGTGATGCTTTACACTTTTTATCCCTGCTTCCCACAGTCCACCAAAATTTGGAGCATGGGGAGGAATAAAATGCCATTCCGTTTGAGAGTTAGCAAGAGCCGCTGCAATGTTTGTAAATATTGAGCTTTCTTGAGCAAACATATTTTGCAATTCCTTGGCAGCACCTACAAAATTGGTACCATTGTCGCTCCAAATATGTCGGCAATGGCCACGCCTAGAGACAAATCGTCTAAAAGCTCCCAAAAAACCTTCAGTAGTCATATCTGAAACGGCTTCGAGGTGTATGGCTCGCGTGACCATACAGACAAATAAACAGATATAGCCCTTATACGAGCGTTGTCCGCGACCTTTTGATACCCTCATATTAATGGGCCCCGCATAATCGACTCCAGAGTTAAGAAACGGTTTGCTTGGGGTCACCCTGCTAGCTGGAAGCTCGCCCATTAATGGTTGGGTTGTGGGAGCAGCGTAGCGAATACAAGGTACACAATTGTGTATATGTGCTCGAACCATATTTTTTAACCGTCCAATCCAGTACCTGTTGCGTATAAAATTAAGCATCAGTTGTTGTCCTCCATGAAAGGTTTTTTCATGAGCATCTGCTATAATTAACTTGGCCAAACAAGAGTCATGAGGAATAACAATTGGGTGTTTTGTCTCTTCAGGTAGCTGAGATTGATTGAGTCTACCCCCGACGCGCAATATACAATTTTTATCCATAAATATATTTAATTTATGCAATGAACTTTTTTTATTTATAGGTAATTTATTTTTCAGGGCTAAGAATTCTTCTTGAAACGACTGTTGTTGACTTTGCTTGATACAAAGTTCTAAGGCTTCATATATTTCTGTGACTGATAGGTAAGTACTCAATTTAACATTTGCTTTACGACTTCTTATTAATTGCAAAAACCTTCTACAATAAGCTATGACCCTTAATAATTTTCTTAGTGATGAAAATCTCGACCCCCAATTCGCGTCAAAATCCAATACTAGATTGACTGCATGGACCTTCACAGTCTTCTTCTCCTCTTTAGTATGTATCGCACTTGGTCTTGTATATTGGATCGGTTCATTCCTTAGCCAACCAGGTCCTCGTTTCCAAAGATCACTATTAAGTAGCATGGTTGATGAAATACCACGAGAAGCGATATCTGCTGGATTATCTTTGGACTGAACATGAGCCCACTGAGTGCTATCCATCAAACTAAGTATTTCCGATGTTCTATTAGCCACATAGGTCTTCCACCTACTTGGGTGGTCGCTTAACCAAGCCAGCACAACGGACGAATCTGTCCAGGCATGAATATCTGCCTTAGGAATATTCATTATTTCGGCTACTTCGATTAATAATTTTGTAACTAGAAGAGAGCCACATAATTCTAGACGTGGAATAGATATTTGCTTTATGGGCGCAACCTTTGACTTTGCGGTAATAAGATGTGAATGTATTTCTCCACTCGAGTCTATAATTCTGCAGTATACTACCGCTGCATAAGCTATGTTTGAGGCATCGCTAAAACCATGAAGTTCAACTGCAATGTTGCTCTTCCTCTTACCTATCCATCGAGGAATATGGAAATCAACCAACTTCTCCAGCTCAGCTCTGTAATATCTCCATTCTTGTAAGAGTTCTGGCGGCAGCTCCTCATCCCAGCCCACGCCAGCAATCCATAATTTTTGAATAAAGACTTTCGAGGTTATAATGCACGGCGTTATCCATCCCAAGGGATCGTAAAGTCGTGATATTTCTGATATTACTGTTCTTTTTGTTTCAGATGCAGCAGGAGGTGGCAATCTAACGGAATAATCAAATCTATCAGTGTAGCGGTTCCAGGTCAGCCCTAGAATCTTTGTTACCGTATCTATTTTTATTTCCAAATCCTTACCAGACTCCTCCTTCAATTCTTCCAATAAGTTCATCCTATTACTTGTCCATTTTTGTAACTGAAATCCTCCCTTTTCCAGTACATTATTCATTTCTTTATATATTTCTTTTACTTCTGTTTCAGATTCGCAACCCGTCATCAGATCATCCATGTAGAAATCTGTCATTATCCTCTCAGCAGCTAATGGATAATCCTGACCTTCATCGCAAGCAACTTGATGCAATGACTTGACTGCTAAGTAAGGAGCGCATGATGTTCCGAAAGTTACAGTCAATAGTCGGAAGTCTTCTATATTTTGGCTAGGATCCTTTCTCCAGACAATTCTTTGAAAGTCAGTATCTGACCGCGCAACTTTGATTTGACGATACATTTTTACTATATCTGCAGACAGGCAGATAGGATGTTGTCGCCATCTCATGACAATGTGTCTCAAATCTGCCTGGAGAGTGGGTCCTACCATTAGGTTGTCATTTAATGAAACACCGTTCGTTCCCTTACATGACGCATCATATACCACTCTTACCTTAGTGGTCAGTTTATCTTGTCTTACCACTGCGTGGTGAGGCAAATAAACCGCATCATTTTTATTTAATTCCAACTTATCTGTAATTTTTTCTAAATGACCCAGCGATATATATTCATTTATCACATCGGCATATTGTTGTTTTAATTTACTGTCCCTAGCCAACTTCCTTTCCAATCCTAACAATCTTTTTATAGCTATATTTTTTGAATTACCATATTTACACGACGGATTTTCTGAACGAAAAGGTAGCTTAACGATATATCGTCCCTCAGAATCCCTTTCGGTCGTCTTCATATAAAAGTCTTCACAAGCCTGTTCTTCAGGCGTGAGAGGTTTTTTACTCAAAACAGGTTCAGCGTCAAGTTCCCATAACCGTTTAAGCATATCGTTTTCTTCGATATGAGTAAGCATAGTGATAACCGTGTTACGAGTACTAAGAGACATTTCTTGTTTACTGACCTGGCCCGACACAATCCACCCCAAATGTGTGTCTTGGGCGACCGCAGAACCCGTAGGGCTCTTGATTAATCCTTCCTTTAGGATATGACAGTAAGTTTCCGCTCCTAATAAAATGTCAATTTTGTTAGGTAAATTAAATTGTGGGTCAGCTAAACGAATCTTTTGAATTTCTGGCCAATTCTGAAGTTCAAACCTCGAGTCCGGCATAACTGAGGTTAGTTTACTCAAAACATGCGCAGTTACGTTTAAGGTGAAAGAAGGGTCATGCAGTGACTGTAAATTAATGTTAACGACATGTCTTGAGACGATATCACCATGACCTCCTCCTATCCCTGCAATAGTAGTCTTCGCTACGACTTTCTTCAAACGAAGTAACTGTGCTGCTCCCTCAGTTATAAAGGACGCTTGTGATCCTTGATCCAACAAAGCTCTCAAGATTTGAGAGGACCCATTTTGTGATTCAGCTTTTATGAGAGCTGTGGCTAACAGGACTTGACCCTGTGCTTTATCATTCACCAAATGAGTTGCTATATTTGCAGTAATATCATGTGGTCTACGTTCTGAAATATTTTCATGTGAGGTTGTTGGCTCCATTGGCGTAGCAACCTCACTAGTTACACTGGGGTTCGTAGGGTGCAACAATGTATGATGTTTCCGCTGGCAAATACGGCATTTGAGGAGAATACGACATACTTTAGAAGTGTGATTGACTCCTAAGCAATTATAACATACACCTAAAGATTGGGCAATACCACGGCGCTTGTCACTATCTAGCTGGCAAAACTTTTTACATTTAGGTAACTTATGACTCTCGGTACAATGCGGACATGAAACAGTTGTACCATGCAAAACCTTAGCGTGAGAAATAGAATTATTGACTATCTTGGACTTGGCCTTGGGTTCCATGAACTCCAAGGCTCGAAAACGGGTCTCTAAAAATTCACGAAATTGTTTATATGTAGGTAGATCATCGGAAAATTGACTCACGTGTAGTTCCCACTGCTTCCTTGATTCTACATCCAACTTCAAACTTACTATGTAAATTACAATTACATCCCAGGAACTGACATCAATCCCAAGATTAGTGAGCTCGTGCAAACAATCACTAGTGACATCGAGAAGATCCTTTAATAAATGAGCAGATTCAACATTCATATTACGTTGGCTAAATAGTCTTTTTAAAATACAGTTGGATAGAAATTTTTTATTGTTGTATCTGTGCTCCAGCATTTCCCAACATTTTTTGTAATTATTGTCCGTAAGAGGAATGTGTCTTATAAGATGCTCCGCTTCACCGGACAGCTGTGTTTTTAAATAATGAAGACGTTGTACATTATCTAATCTGGTATTGTTATGAACTAGAGATGTGAATAAGTCACGAAATGTTGACCATTCAAGATAATTTCCATTAAAAGTTGGCAATACTATCTTTGGCAACCTTACATTACAGTCCGATGAAGCGGGATCCCTAGTTTCATCGTTAGATTTATTACATTTTAATTTAGACAAGGCATTTTTTAGCTCTACTTTATAACCTAAATATGTTTCATAAACTGTTTCATAAATGTCTTCTTTAAAATAGTTAAACAATTCTTCACTCTCACATTCCCCGACTATTTCCTCGTATTTGGTAGTAAAACTCTTAAATTGTGTCTCTAATATTTCTAGACGAGTATCTACGTAATTGTAAGTGACACGCTCTTTTGGAGACTTTTTAAAGTTTAATACACCCTTCTCAATTTGCCCTTTATAATCCTTTAATCTTCTTAGTTCTTTTTCCATTTTTATAACAGGTCTTTTCTGTTCTTATATATTGTAGTCAATTTACATATAAAATTTTAAATGTCTTAAAGCGCAATTTTTCTAAGTGTTGTAAATGTAAATTTTTCAAAGTATTCTTGAGACTTTATTTTTCTAAGTCCTTTTAAGAGTAAAATTTTCTAAGTGTTTTAGACTTCAATTTATTTAAAATTGGTTACAGATTCCTCGTGTAGTCGTTTTTCTTCAAAATATTCTAAGTCTCAGTTCACTATTAACTTCTAATTTACTAACTATAACACTTGAAATTGTACTCACCGAAGATAGTCCACTTTTGTATTTCGCACTTATTACTCACACTATTAAAACAATCTTCATACCACTAGCGCCGCCCGTGGTCAGTAGCGAAGCTAACACTTTTACTAGCACTACTGCGTGTATTCTTCTAAAATTGCCTTCGGCTCGTAGGACCATGTACTGATTCCGTACGAAATTTCTCGAACCCAGTATAACTCAGGAATAGTTAAACACCGTACTTCAGAGCAAGACAATTTTATTAAAATTTAACCAACACTATGTACTAATCCGTGAACGAAGTATCATCGCGATTCAATTCGATCCCAACGCCATCTAGTGAAGCCATTGTGAAACATATAAATGTTATTTTATATTATATTAATATTTTGTGAAGGCGTTGAGGTCGAACAGATATTGAACAGTAAGTCTATCTTTCTTAAAAATGGTTTATGGTAATTTACGATAATATTAGTTTAATCTTAATCTTAAATTATATCTTTTTTCTGTACCCCCTGATAACGTGTATCCAAAATTCCATAATAAGCGGTAGAGTGTTTAGATGAGAAGCCGTAACAAACAAATAAACTCACATTCGCATACATAATTCACAATTGTTTATACACAATGGTTTTACTTGGACATATAAGTCATATTTGGTCAGAGAATGATTCAGCTCACTACAGCGTTTTACAGAACTGACATATACCAAACACAATTATACTAAATAATTGTTGTTAATAATAATTGGGTGTGTAATTTAAGAAAAAAAAAACATACACGTACATAGTCACCTCTTTTAGGTTGTTTAAAAAAATTTAAAAGCATGTTTCCATAACTGTTGAACTTATTTCTTGTCTCAAAGACTAAATATAAGATGTAAATGTAAAGAGTTAAAATATTTTTTGAAATGTTACTAAATTTCATAATAATAAATAATATAACACTTCATAAATAAACTTAGTATATACCAAATACATTAGGGAAAATTGTCCAGTTGGAATAAATTGATTGCGGCGGGACAATCTCACATTCGCGTATCGCAATCGTTTTACTACCTCGAGGGGCATGTATTGTTAATGTCCGTCTAAAGGCGTATTCGTTAGTGACTCACGTGATTCTCCTTGTCGTCGCCGTCGGACGACAGGCGGCGGTTCTTGCAGAGCGCGGGCTGGCAGCGGCAGGCGGCGCCGCAGCCCAGCTCGGACTTGACGCAGCCGCACATCTTGGTGGAGCAGCTGCCGCGGCACGTGCAGTGCGGCGCGCCGTCCGAGCCGCGCTTGGGCGCGCGCGCCGCGCTCGCGTCCGCCGCCTCCGACGAGAAGTTCATCGTGAGCCGCGAGCGCTGCGCCTGCGGGGAGAGGGCGGCGTTTCAATCTCGGACTATAGTGGGACTGATATCGATCCTATGTTTTTTTTTTTTAATTTGTAGGGCAAAGTCAAAAAAGTAGGCAGTTTATTATATTAATACATTTTTTATATTATTTATTTTAATATCCGTAAAATATCAGTGGTAACTCGATTTTAATCTGCTATCTTTAATCTCAGGTAGATTTTAATCATTTCAAAAGCAAAATTATTTATTAATCATTTATAAATAACGCCGTAACTGTCTAAACAGCACATATTTTTAAAAGATTAATAAATCAATAATTTATATGCACAATTTTACCTGTATACGCTTGAAAAGTGGGGTCGCCCTCCAATCGGGATCCTTATCTCTGTCTTCAAATTCATCGTCTTCTTCATCGGTCGGTTCTACATATTCAACCTTCTTCGTAGAATCCTCATTTTCTTTCTTACTGCGTTTCTTAGCTTTTTTACCCGCGCTTCGTAATTCTTCTAGTTCATCTGCTAGTCTTTTCTGTAAATGAATTAAACAATTGAGATTAAACATTGTTATGAATATTTAAATAAAATACAATTCAATTATTATTTACAGAAGTAAAAATTACAACAATAGATACAATAATATAATATAATTTATATTTATCTATTAATATATAACACACACCACCACCACCATTATACTTATAAATAATATTCATCTATTTTTATAAATTTTTATGAAAGTATGTACTTAAAATTCTAAACTACGCGGTACGAAAAAAAAAATTTGCTTAACAACATTATTAAAAACAGTGCAAGTATGGCATTAACATACATTTTCCTGTTCAACTTGATCGAGTCGGTCCTGTTGGTATTGTATTACATTTTGAAGATTTTTGCACGCTTCGCTCCTATCACCCCTGCCGATAACACCCCTTTGAAGAGCTACCAAGGCACTTAGCTGTAACATTAAGTTATAAAAATATTTATTTATGTTTATGTAGTATTAAAAATTTTAGTAATATTTAAAAGTATAATTATGAAGTTACATTTTGTAAATACTGATAATAACACAAAATTATTAAATATGTTTGTATACAAACCTTTTGTTCATTTTGCATCTTGACTGAGGCAAGTTGTTGTTCAAATTCGGCCTTGCTGTTCTCAAACTCTACCATTAATCTGTCATAAGATTCCTTGATTTCTTCATATCTCGCTTGATAGCCCTTTTCGCTCTGGTTCTGCAGTTCTCGCTTAGCGTCGACTAGCAGTTCGAAGAGGCATTTTAAAGCTACCTTAGCTTCGAGCATTGATTGAATGTTATCCCATTGGGTGCGGGATTTGTTTTCTGTAAAACAGTTTTTTAAATATTAAACTGAAGATAATACATATCATCATCACAAATATGTCATCTGTGTAATTAGCATTCTTTTTATATGTTCCACTTGAAAAAAAAATCTTAAAAAAATAATAAAAAGAAATACTTAAATAAAAACAACTTTTACTTAAATAAAAACAATTTAAGCAACTTGCTTACTAAATCAATAATTTTGCATTTATAATCACACACACATACGGCGTTATAATTTAACACACTTAGGAGCAGAGCAATAGCCATAAACAAACTGTAGGCAAGTACTCATCATAAAATGTATACAGGTGATCGTAACTCACCCTGATCAGCCGTTAATATCTTCTGTTGTAGATCAGATATCTGTGCCTTCCGAAGAGCTAGATCATCTTCGAGTTCCGCAATCTTCTTCCTGTTAGTTTGATCATCGGTGCTGTTGCGTAGATTCTCTATTTGTTCTGTTATCCAGGCCCTGTTTAATTGATATATTTAAAAAAACGTATAGGCGTTTGATAGGCTTGTAAAAAGTGGTAGTAAATTTCAAACAATGATATGCTAAGACAATTTTTTTTTAATATATAAATAAATGTTACATACACGTAACTTTTTGTTTATTTATTTTAAAAGGGCAGACGAGCGACATAGCCACGGTAAATAGTAGCCTACGCCAATAGGCACTGGTATTAAATATAAGAGTTTTTTTACATCATCAATGCGGAAATAAACTCTGAATCCATGATATGTATATGTCCCTTTTGCTTGAAATTACATTGTCAAACTCATAATTCAAGCAGGAAAATAGCAATACAGAGTATTACTGATTGACGAATGAATATTAGATGCATTAGTAAAACCTCACGAAATATCTGGACCTGACTCTAGATAGAAAATGGTGTTAATTTACATATCGCCGAACGCGCCCCGTCAATGTTACTTTTATTTGACTACCAGATGTACTTTCCCGAAGCTATACATACATACATACATACATATATATATATATATATATATATATATATATATATACATATATATATATATATATATATATATATATATATATATATATGTATGTATGTATGTATGTATATATATATATATATATAGTATTATATTTAAATATATTATATTAGAATACATTGGTAGAATGCGATTGTCAACAATGATTCAATTTTTTATTATTTAAACACAATTCCATGGCGTGCATACCTGTACTCCATGAGTTCCTCGAGCGACTTCTCCGCCTCCACGATACTGAGATGCACCTCCAACTCCTGCTCGATGTACTGCTGGACGGCGCCGGCTTTCACACTGCCCTTTGCATTGCGTTTCATAGCCGTTTGCTTCTGTCGATCTAGCGCTTCCTACAAAGACGAATATAATTTGACAAATGACCCTTCCTCTCTCATAATATACAACATATTAATTTCAAGATTTTGAACTAAACTTCATATTAAAAAGCTGGAGAGATTGAAATGTTTAAAATTGCCAATTCTTATTAATACTTATAACCCTTTTCAGGTTAATAAGTATTTCAGGTTATATCATTTCACAAGATGACCCTAGGAGCAGAGTAGTAACCATGATATTTAACCAAGCTAGCAAACAACAGTCATCAGTGGGTCGGTTTGGGTATCTTAGTCTTTATACAGGGTGACTGTTTGAATACTATCAATATTTAAGGACGTGATAGTTGACGACCATATATGATCAAAAAAAAAATACATATAACATAAATATTAATAAACTTATAAGTAAAGTTAACTAACAATTATGTAATTAATTACGCGTCATGTGGACACCCTAGCTGCGCTGTCGACACAACACACCTGTGTAGTACATTTAGTTATCGCGCGGTACTTTACCTACGTCCAAACGCCGCCGCGTGTTAACAGGGCTACCTTTAGTAAATAAGCATGATCCAATCCCCATTCATACTTTAAACCTGGCTTAGGACAGGCAAAAATACCAAGATATTTCACTCGTTTAAGCAACAAATTTGTTGACTAGGTAAATGATATGAACTTGGGACAAAAATTAACATGAACTGTTTTCCTATCTTGGTATTTCCGGCGTATTTAAAAATAGAATCATACTTATTTACAACGATTGTCAATCATTAAACTACCTATTTACCTACATAACTACACTAACCTTAACAAATATTCAAAGTGAGCTCCTGCTCGTGTGATACACAGTTCGGCACGTTTACGCATATTGTCTTTCACACGCTTTAACACGAATGGGTCACTTTACTACTCACAGTACTCACAGTATTCTGCATTTGTGTATTGATAAGCCATACCTAATTACTAATGACGGGTCACACTCACACACGAAAGATTAGGTATACGCGTAAGATCGATCGCTAGGGGCGCGCGCGCGGGAAGATGGACGAACCTTACGGCGGCGCTCGCCCGACTAACCTACTAATACTAATAAGCCGCGGGGCAGGGGTTGCGGGTGGCAAACACCACGCCGCACGCGCCGCGGAAATATGTCCACACTTTATTTATTTAAAGTAAATTTTTTGTAAATTTGGTCAAAAATTAAGTACCTATTTTTTTTTTACCATAATTCGAATGAGAATCATGTACCGATTATGCTCCTAAAATATTGATAGTAATTCACCAGTCACCCTGTATATGATAATGAAGATGCTATCATACAAGTCTGTTTTTGTGATAATAATTTATCCTTTCGCTTTATCTTATAATGCTTGAATGTATAATAGTCATTGTGTAGATAATTTATTATAAATTACCATATGGATTAAGCCACGTTGCACAATTGGCGGTGTATAAAATTAATCCAATTTTACAAATAACTATCGTATTAGAATTTGAGTTGAAACATAATTATATATATAACACTAACCTTCAGTCTCTTGTTAACAGCGACCGCCTCCTCCATCTTCCTCTTGAGCACGTTCTGCTGCTTGGCGTGCAGCGACTCCATCTTAGCCATGGCGGTGGCTCGCTTGCGGTCCTCGTTGCGCAGGCGCAGCATGGCGCGCTCGTTGTCCAACTTCCATTTGCGGAATTTCTCGCTCTCCTCACGCATTTGACGAATTATTTTCACCTAATGGAATAAAAGTCGATATATGTAGATAACAAAATATGAAAATGTTATGTTTTATAACTATGATACAAATTTATAAATTGTTTACTATTAAATTTACTGCCCTAGTAATGATACCTTCAAATAATATGTAAAATACTGAGACTAGTACATATCTGCTATACAGAAGCATGCTAGGTTAGCCTACCTACCTATTCATTGTCTTTCCTATTCTTTTCATGTACACCAGATTAAATAATGGAATCTTGGACAGAAACATCAAATTTAGAAAGCATGCCCTTCCGTAACAGCCTATAAATGTCCCACTGCTGGGCTAAAGGCCTCCTCTCTCTTCTTGAGGAGAAGGTTTGGAGCTTATTCCACCACGGTGCTTCAATGCAGGTTGGTGGAATACACATGTGGCAGATTTTAGTGAAATTAGACACATGCAGGTTTCCTCACGATGTTTTCCTTCACCGTTAACAATCACAATCAAATCTTCACAAATTAAGCACTGGGCCATCTCGGCTTTTTGACTTTCTTAATTTAACTTAATTATTATAATAAAATACCTTAGTAGCTTTCATGGCCTGGAGTTCAGCATTAAGCGCAGCTATCTTAGCCTCGTTCTTTTCCTTCATCTTGATAATATTGGCTTGCTGTTGGCATTTTTTCTTCAAGTCTGATATCTCAGATTCTAATGTTGTTACCTTTGTGCGACGTTCCTCATGTGTTGGGTCTTTGGTCTAGGAAAGTAGACAAAAATTTATAAAAATAAAAACATTTCATTTATTAGTTACTTTAGCCTTAATTTTCGTTCATATCAACCCAAATATTTTATGGAATCATCGTTTTTGACCAGTACAGAGAGATGCTTAGCAATGAAAAGTTAGTCACTTTTCTTATGTGTTATAGAATAAGTAAATATTATATCACACACATGTTGACTTCCTACTTAAATTAATAAGAGGTAAGTTTCGTTTGAAAATTGTATTTTAAATGTTGCCTTTCACTTTGCAATTTGAAGTAGTAGTTTTAGAAATATTCAGAGAAATAAGTAAAAATATATGCATAGCTAATTGTACCATGTATTAGGACTACAGGGCGTATAGATCGGTTGGCGAATATCTCATTGGTTAAAAAATACGCCAGAATAAAGTCGGGAAAGAAAGCTACACTACACTTATAATAAACTATATTATAAGTGTAATATATTTTAGATACATACCTTTGTCTGTTTCAATTGTTGCAAGAGTTCATCTCTTTCTTTCTCCAACTTAGATATCTTATCCTCATTCTCGCGTAGATTGTTGTGACTGTCGAGCATCTCTTTGTTGTTGGCCAAAATAGCTTGAACCACGGATGCCTTGATAGCCATTGCACGATTCAACTCTTGCAATTCTTGGTTAAGCGCCACCTATGAAATTGTAAAGTATGTATTTAAAAATCATCAATTATTTATTGGTAAAACTAAATGGACTGCCTCGTCGGTATCGATGGCTAGATTATAAGGGCGCAGCTCACGAGTTTCTGAGTTCAATAGCAGGTTAAGCCGACAAAAAATTATGGCATTTTATTGACAAAAAATAGTCAATAGCAGCTCGGAATATGAGAGTTGGAAGTATATACACTCCCGTGTTTAGAAAAGAACATAATGTTGCTGGTCCAGAGCCTGAATTCTTTTCAGTTTTGGTGGTTGTGTTGTCCATCGCTTTATGAGAGTGAAGGAATAGAGAGCTAAATGCAAGTTAAATGAATACAAATATGGGTATCAAATATGGTATAAGTAAGATATTTATAAGTACCTGTCCCATTGCCCTCTTTTCTTCTTCCATGACGGCCTGATCTTCATTTAATATGATCTCTTCGTCCACCTTTTCACCGTCAACATTTTCTTTGACAAACGACAATTTAATCTCATGATCTATCAATTCCTCGTTCGTCTTCAAATTTACCGATTGCAAATCTTCTAGTTTTGTTTTAATTTCCTTAAGATAATCAACCACAGTTGATTTATGTCCATTGTCATCTTGAGAAAAGTCCGTTGTAGTTATATTGTCTATAGTTTGATTACATTGTTCCGTCAATTCATTCAGTTTACGTTCTATCTTCTCCTTCGCTGCTTCTGCTAATAGTGCTTTTTCGCATAAATTCGTATTTTCGACTAACATGTTACTTAAATGTTCTGTTACTTGTTTGTGTTTCTTGAGCAATTCAGCATATCTTGCCTTCTCTCTCTCTAACTGTTCTTGCAGTTGTTCATTGTTTTGTTCACTGATTGTAGGAAGCTTTCCAACTAATTGGAGTCGAAGTTCATTTACTAAGTTGTTCAGCCTGTGACAATAATTCGGTCGTAAAGGAAACATTGCAATTACTCTGGCAAATTATAGGACAGATAGTGCTGATATTGATAGCACATATTTTATAAAACATCATCAGCCCTAAATGTTTCACACATAATTTTTTAATGTTGTTAGTTTTATTTTTAGACAAACAAAATTAATGTTGGTAACATGTATGATTCATATGAAAATCTAATAATATTTTATTTAATTGAACAGTACTGTAATAGTATGTGACAATATACACTTGGTCGTTACATACCTGACGATCTCGGCGGCCTTCGCGTCCTGGTTGATGATGGGCTTGTTGCGGATGCGGCGCGCGCGGTCGGCGTAGCGCAGCGTGGACACCGTCTCGTCCAGGTTGTAGTCGGCCGGGCTCACACACGCCACCATCAACGTCAACGAGTTACCACCCAGGCTGTCTGTTCAAATTCAAATAGTTTAATTTAGTTGAATGGATAAAAAAATTTAAAACATAAAATAATTTTGTTATTCCTATTAAAAAATAAATTAAAATTATTGTTTTTATATATATAGGTGTTCAAATACAAAGTATTTATGTTTAAAATTAGTTCAAGTTAACCAATCCTTACTAATATTATAAATGCGAAAGTGAGTTCGTTTGTTACGCTTTAACGACTAACTACTCAACTGATCATCACGAAATTTCGCTACAAGTTGGTAGGGGTACTGAGAAGGACATGGGGTACCTAACAGCCTCCCTCCCCTTAAACGCGGGCAAGCCGCGTGTAAAATCTAGTCAAATATAAACTGCTAATACAATTTTAAAACAATAGTAATTTTCTTACCTTGTAATAATCTTGTGAGTTTGCTATCTCTATAACTAATAAAGCTTCTGTTGGTGCCATCCCCTAGAGCAGATATAACATTTCCAAGAGCAAGTAACCCTTGGTTAATCTTGACACCTTCTTTCAAGCGCTCGCCACTTGCCTTTGTTTTCTTAATTCGTTCTGAACCAGCAAGATCCACGAGGTGGAACTTTGAGGTAGTAGCTAAGTTTCTAAAATAATAATATGGGTGTGAATAAATGATAATGTAGAGGTCCTCCTAAACGATTTTGGCCACAATGGCCAATCTCACTCACATAACAAGGGGGACGGTAAATTCGACAACCGGAAAGAGTTCAGGTGAAAACTTTATGCGTTTTTTGAGGTACGGGTTTTCAGCAAAGTTCAAACTCCGGACGGCTACTGAGCCAATAACTGTTTGTCGACTGACTTTTTATCGCTCAGCCATGGGACTCTAATAGCTAAAAATATAATATAGCTATGGCTTGTCACATAACAACATACTTATCACTTCTGCTCTCTTTAGCAATGACGATTGTGAAGACGGCATGACTCCTGCTGGAGGCCTGGTTCATGGCGGTGGAGCCGGTCACGCGGCCCGCTGAACCGCGCTCTAACACCGTCATCGTTTCCATTGTTGACGACACGGGAAGCTCAGTTATACCTAAAAATTTTATGAAATTATTGTACTAAATTGTCAAGGCAATTTATAATATTAAGTATGTTTATTTCTTATGTGTTATTTATAGGTGGGAGCAATACTAGGTTTTGTATATCTCTGTCTCAAATTTATTTGTTCAACTTGTAAGACACTATATAGAAAATAAGATAGAAGATAAAAGATGTGTTTTCTAAATAAATACATATTAAATAATTTTATACAATACCAAAATTACCTTGCCAAAATAGGTTTAACAATTAAATACCTGGTAAAATAACTCCTTTGTTGATATCCTCTCTTATTTCAATGATACTATGTCCCCTCTCCTTCCCAGATAGTAAGTCATAACATTGTTCCTGATAAAGTTCCATGAAGGAAACATTCACTTTGAATATGAACTTGTCTTCATGTGCCTCTATAAAGTCAAATATATCGGCCACAGCTTGAGGGATAACACCTACAAAATAAAAATAAAATATTATAAACTCTTGGAATGGAAAGATTGCAATCTCAATTTCTTGCAAATCTCTATTTTAGTAGGTAAAAATTTTTAATGCTTAATTGATATTTCGGTCTACACTGATGAAAAATTGTGAACAAAATTAAAAAAAAATTAATTTAACAATATACTATAAATACAGTACAGTGGATGATCGCTCCTATACATTGAACAAACAGACAACACATTTGATTCAACTCACTCATAAAAGTATTAAAAAAGTACTTTATTTTCTATAAAGTGTAATCAAAAAAGTCAAATGAAACTGAATTTGCTGTAACAGGCTCATGAACATATCTAAACTCTTTTGTTTTTCATCAATAACCATATTCCTAAAGTTTAATGAATAAAAATATTTTTTAATTTATTTAATAAAAATACTTTTTAAAATTTCCTTTCTTCAATTACATTTAGAATTTTATAATGTAAATAATCTGTGTTGAGATAGAGTGAACAAAAAAATAATAATTTATGTGTGTTAATCATTTTTTTAATACTTTTATGATACTATAATGTATAATTAAGTTCTAATAGTTTAGTGAATGAAAAGCAATAAATCAGGTTTAATTAAATATAATACCTAGTCGAGTAAAGTCACCATCAGATCCTGAATAATTTGTACCCATTGTATATGTTTTACCAGAACCAGTCTGCCCATAGGCCAATATTGTTACATTATAACCTGAAAAGAATAATGATTGAAAGATAAATAAAAAAAATTATGAGATATTACAATTATTTTTTAAAATTTTACTTTATATTATTTACAATAGTAAATTTGAATTGAAATGTTTAAATAGATAAAGATCTAAACAAATTATAATGAAATAAGGTAAAGAAATAATTAACATGGTACCAATTTTGATTAATTAAATTTAACAATATTACTCATATTAGATATAAAAACTTTTAGTAGTCATTGAAATAAGTTATTGGAATGCCATAAAATATACAAACTTATATTAAAAATAATTATGTTCTTTATTACTCATTTTTTTAAAGATTATCTACTTATATGAATTCACATTTAAGGTATAATAACATTAAAGTATCACTTTCTTTAAAACTATTAATTTTCTAGGAAATAAATGTAAACATAACCGTAACCGTAACAGCCTGTGAATGTCCCACTGCTGGGCTAAAGGCCTCCTCTCCTCTTTTTGAGGAGAAGGTTTGGAGCTTATTCTACCACGCTGCTCCAATGCGGGTTGGTGGAATACACATGTGGCAGAATTTCGTGTGTGTGTGGTGAAATTAGACACATGTAGGTTTCCTCACGATGTTTTCCTTCACCGTAAAGCACAAGATGAATTATAATCACAAATTAAGCACATCAAAATTCAGTGGTGCTTGCCCGGGTTTGAACCCACAATCATCAGTTAAGATTCATGCGGTCTTACCACTGGGCCATCTCGGCTCAATGTAAACATAGGACAACTCAAATTGACGGTTTTTTTTTGTTTATTTGTTAAATACAAAAAATAGTTAACTAAAGAAGCAAACCTTGAAACAGCTTCCCGATAAGGCCTTTAACTGCAGTATCATAAAATTCCTGTTGCGTGATATGCTGAGGGAACACATAGTTGTATGTGAAAGCTAGGTCTTTGATCTGCACCTGTTGTTCTCCAGGTACTACGTCAATGCATTCGTCACACCCTCTTTCAGTCTCATTTCGCATCAAAGGCCTAATTCGTAGCGCAACTTGCACCGTATCAATGGTACCTTTATTGGTCTCCCCGTCAACCATTTTGGATAAATTTTAACGTCCCTCAGCTTGGAAAAATTAGGTTGTTTCACAGGCTCATATATTCCTCATATCCTTATCATAACCATTAGGGAAACTGACAAGATTTTTGTTTAGCCACTACTATTTTTTCTTTCTGGCCAGAGTGAAAACGTTTGCTGTAAAAAGTATTTATTCATATTCTGACATATAAATTTTAAACCATATTTATTATAAGAAACAGCTATTACTCACCAATTAATCACTGTAAATAAAAAATTTATTGCTTGTACTCAGATTTAAGAAATTTTAACACTAAATTAATTTATATTTAATAAATTTATAATTAACGCAACAGAAACAATACACCATCACAATCACAATATACACCAAAACTTTCAAATTACAACGGCTAGGTATCGGTTGGACTAACCAACGACATATTCAAATTTTGTGTTGCCATTATTTAATTATCACTAAATTTTATTAAAAAACGAATAGCAGACAAATATCTAATCAGTCATATTATTACTATTAATTATTTAAAATTTAGTCAAACAAATGAACAAAATCGTTTATTTTATAGGTGATTGTTAAATAGTTCGACGTTGATAAATATTTTTGAATGACCAAAACCCTAGAACCTAAACACTACATCATTTTTGATTTGTCAAAATAGTATGACATCTATTTTGTTGTCAAACCATGAAAAAACGAGCGAAAACTGTAAAGAAGCTTACGAGTATTTATTATTATAATTTCTATTCTTACAAGAAGTGTTTCAGATACAATACAGTTATAATAATATAACTTAAATATTCGACGGGCTCATGTGATTAACCTTTATATTTATTTATTTAAGTGATGTATCGTGTTTAGACTTGCAGTAGGTGAAAAAACTCGTCATGCCACCCAAGACTCGTCCAAATAAAGCAGCAAAAGCTTTAAAGGAGAATACATGTGTGTTAAATACTAAAAGATTACGAAAAACAGATAAAGTGGTTAAGGCTCCTAGAAAGGCTTTAGCTGATAAAACTAACTCAGCATCGGACGACAATGCTTCTATACTCGCTATCGAAAAACAGCCTGTAAGTGTAAAAGTTGTTTCAATTAAAAAATCTCAAACAAAAACTGAAGTTAATACTGAGAGACCACGTCGGGAAAGACGATTACCAAAACGTTTTAAAGAAAATAATATATTGAGCAATGTATCAACTAATGAAGTTTGCCAATCGAATAAAAACTCTTTAGATTTAAATAAAGCTTCACCTATTAAAAAGAAACAGAATCAATTGAAAAAATCACCTGTTGTTGTATTATCTCCATTGAAAACACCTAACAGATTACTTGATACAAGTTTAATTAAAAATCGCCCTAAAAGAATTTGTAGACTTCCCAGTAAATTTGATGATCATTCCATTAGTCCAAACAAGTTTATACCGGTCCAGCCTATTAATGCTAGTACTCCTTTAGCAAATAAAACAAAAGAAGTTAGTAAGGTATCTGCTAAGAATACTTTAAGTGTAAAGAATACATTATCACCACTTAATGTACCTAATGAAACAAGAAAGCAGAAAACCTTAAAGGATTTTTTTAATAAAAAACAAACTGCGGACTCAAATAATAATGCTAAGCAAAAGAAACAAAGACCTCAAACTTCTCCGAAAAAGTCACCACTTCTATCAAAAACAAAACAAACAGTTCAAAATTCTGATAAGAATAGCTCATTCAGAGTTTTAGGAGATAATAAAAAAAAACTTAAAAGAGATTCTAGCAAACTTGATGTTTATGAATTTACTTATGATCCGCAAGACGAACCACCTCCAGCAAAGAAAAAAAAGAAAAAAACTGTTGCCAAGAAGCCTACAAAGCCTAAAGTTACCATCAAAAGCAATTATGACAAGAATTTAGCTAAAGCCCTTGCTTCTTTAAAAAGTAGTGTTTCTTCAAAGCCCTATGTAGTACCAAATTCAGCAAAACCAATTGCCACTCAAAACAACATTATTGCTACCACAGAGCCTAAAACAAATACAGAGAAAGAAGTGAGTATTGTTAATGAGAGAAATTATAATTCTATTAGAGTAGAGGATATTGCTATGGATATGCAACCTGAAGATGATCATAATATGGATTATTCACCTGTAAACTCACCTGCACATCCTCAAACACCAGCAGAGCCAATTGATAAAAATCAAAGTGTGGACATACCTAATGTCAATGACCCTCTTAATTTACGAGATGATATAAGTTTCTTTGATGAGCAACCTGTTGCTAGCAGTAGTATGAATGTTTCAATAAAACATCCATTAGCTAGCCCATGGAGAGTGGAGTTTGGTAATTTACCCATAAAATGGCAGGTAAACACTTATGTTAAACCCAATATGACACCAGCTGTAGAAAGTTCCTTTATTAACTTCAATGATTCAAAAAAGAAATATGTCTACACAAATATGGTGTCAGAAGCAAATCAATCATTACCTGAAATTGTTCCAAGTACACCAAACTTGAAGCAAACTAGCATTATTTCTTTTATCAAAGAAGTAGTAGAAAAGAGTGCAAATAAAAAAAAAAAAACTAAATCAACACCAGTGAAAGCTAATTCCTTGTTTGAAGATATAACAAATACATCCATATCTACACCAATTAAAAAGAAACAGCCTTTGTTAAATAGTAATCCGAAAGAAATTAGCTTAACTCCTAACAAAGATGATTCATTTGCCAAGAGTAATAATTCCAGTAGTACATCTAATGAAACAGAGAGTTCAGATGTTCAAGCCAATGATGAAAATAATGTGACTCCAAAAGACAAGAAAAACAAGGCAGATAAAAATCTAACATACTTTGGTTTCAATGAAAGTGAAGATCAAGAGAATATTTCTCCTAAAAAGAAAAATAAAGCTAGGTCCTTACGTTCACGAACAAGGGGAATTTTACAAGAATTAAATACGCAAAAGGGTCCTATGAGGGCAGTTATACCAGTTGCTGCAAAATCTAAGCCAATCCAAAGTTCTGATGTTGTAAATAAAATGTTTGATACAATGAAGTCAGCAACAGAACCACCGGTTTTTCCAGAGGTGGCTGTTGATTGCAACATTGAAAGCACTAATGTTGTGGAGCCTGCTATGCCTAATAATTTGGAGAATGAAGACTCGGAATCAGTACATTTGTTTGAAGATATAGAATTTATAGATCACCAGAAGGTAATCAAATGTTATATTAGTAGTACTCATAGGTCAAATTAGTTAATGCATATATGAATAAAAATATTTTATTTTTGCAGTGAATTTCAAAATTTTGATTTGTGTAGTCTAACATGGTTTATACAAGTTTTAACTTGGATTTAACTATTGACATTTCTTGTAACATTTAAGGCAAAATTATATTTACTTACAACATTATCAATTAAATTGATTCGGTCACACTACCACACAAATGATTTTCCCTGATAATTCAGTTGAAAAACTCTTAATCGTTTATTTATGGTTTGTGCAATATTTTTTATCTTCAGACATATGCAATAAGTCACAGTGCTCGCCCCTCCTCATTTTTGTTTTGTTTGTCTTCCTCAGTCTATATAATCACACTTATTCCCTAATTCTATGACATTCACACAAACTACCTACTAACCACTAGGTCTACTATCAACTTAATGTTACTACATATACTATTCCCATCACTATCTATGTAATTCATTGCATTCTCATTTGATTTTAATACATTATTTTTATCCATTACATTATTAATAATCAAATTTAACAAATATTTCAGGCGAATCGTAAAAGTTACGGTAAATCTAAAAAGGTTGCATTTAACAAAACATCAGCAAATGATAACAACAGTGATCCTTTATATGATATTGACCGAGCGTCAAGTGATGAAGATTTGGATGATCAATCATTTAGGTTACCGTCTGTAAAACCTAAGAAGGTGATTAAAAAGAAGAAAACAAATAAACAGAAATTGTCTAAGAAAGAGGTAATATATCATGCTAAAAGTAATCTTTTTTTTTAATGTCTATGTTTTACCCCTTTATTGTTGCTTTGATACTGTTATTATTTCAATGAAAGCAGAATAGGAAGCAATACAGTCAAATTTACAAAATGTATCAGACTCGTATAAATAATATATATTATGTTTATTTTGTTATGTCATAACAGCTGAACCAATAATATATAGGCACATACATTTAATTCAGACAAAGTCAGGACCAGCTGTTTATTAAATTATTATGAAAGTATTACTTACATAGAAAAATTTAATTAAAGTTATTATTATTATGTTTAAGGCAAAGTCAATGAAAATTAAATGACTAAATACAAATAAAAACATTCTTTACGTAAATGTTGTGTTTAATACACAAATATAATATATATGTGGTATGGTTATTTTAAGATTAATTTATATTTTTAACTTTTATAGGAAAAAGAAGTGGAAGCTTGGGCCGCTGGTTTCAACTCTATGTGTGAAGACATTGATGAGTTTGATTTGGTAGTTGAATAAGAATCTTCATTTGAAATTATTATTAAGATTATGTTTGATAATTTTATTATTTGCGTTAAATATTTTGTTCTTTTCATAGAGAAAGTGCAATAATGGCACATGTTTAGTTTGAAATGAATTACAACAATAGTTTTTTTCCAATTCCAAACAAATATCTTGAACGATTGGGTCATATAGTGGTGTTTTGTTTTCTAATTTAAAATATAAATCAGCTTGCTAAAGATGATCGTAGTGCAAGTCTTTCCATAAAGTGCACATATTTATCTGATAGTGTGTCTATGAAATATCGAAAGGCATTACTCGTCGTATCAGTCGTTCGCTCTTGACAGAGTGGTCGTGGTTGACGATGACGCATCGTTTTGTATACTCTGTCAGCATCAGAAAAAGAATGATGTTAGTTATCATCATGTCATAACGATAATCGAGTCGAAAACAGCATTTCTCAGAATTGGCCATTGCCATGCACCCAAATTAAAACACCATGTATATGATATAAAAAAATTAAAAACAATTTTATATTCATGCTTAATATGTGATAAAACCACATAATTGACATAGTGCCTTAAATTATTAATATATTTTAAAAATTGTCATTTTAATTTTGATGAAGAGAACCAACTAATGCATGATAAAATGATACAATGTTTACTAATACAGAAATATATATATTTTAAAAAACATAATCGCTAATGAATCGCATTTACATAAATTACACTTACTAAGCATTTAGAAAATATTTTATCTATATTCATAATTTCAAATCATAAGTGCCATCAAGAAAAATAATAAAAAAATTGTTGCCATTTTTTAATACATCGAACAAAATCGTGACAACGGGTCTTAAAATAATATATTTTTTGTCATTTCTTAATTTAATCACAATTATGAATATTATATTTTATTAATTATTTAAGTGTCAATAAAATTTTGGACGCGGGAACAACGTCTCTATATCTTAATTATTTAAAGAAATCTCCTTAATGACATGACATATTTTATTAAAATTAACATTTCTCATTTTCCTTTTAATATAAGAAAAATATGTTTTATTTTTTAATTGGTGTGTGCGTTTTGCATATAGTTAAGACTAATTACATATAATGTAAGTATACAATAAAACATTAATCTACACATTTTGTTTTTTTTTTTTCTCTGTCTATCAACAAATATTATATATCTCTGTTGGTCTGTCCATTCACGTAGCATCGGAATGATTTTTTTGTATAGAGATAGTAAAAGAGGAATGCTCATTCTAGTATGGACAAATGTACTGATTTCAAAATGTTTTCTTGCTCCTTTTTTATTTTCGAATGGTTGCACTGTTCAGCACTGTTTAACCAAGTGTAAAAAGGGGTTGGGTCAGGTACCATATGTACCTGCGCTGTACGGGGCTCCCATCTGGGTCAACGCTCTTAATAACAAGAGCAAAGCGCTGATAAGGCGACACAGCGAATCATGGCATGACGTCGATTCGACAATGAAGTACCTAGGGCTTGTCCTTGACAGTCGATAAATCTTTAAAGAGTATAACCGTCTCGCTCCAAAGCTCATCGGAGCAGCCGCAGCATATGGGTCGACGCTCTCACGGCAGAGAATAAGGCAAATCTGCGTCGACCACAACGAGCCATAGTGATCAAATTCATTAGAGACTATCGCACCGTTGCATAAGAGGCGGCGTACGTACTGGCTAGGACTCCACCCTGGGATCTAGAGCCCTGAGTGTTGTCATCGGTGTACTAGATGATTTCTGAAGCTAAAAGGGCAACGGGTCATCTTCCTCTAGCGCAAATAAGCTAGCTAGCTCTCGCTCACTCCTTTCTTTGTCGCACTTCCAAAAAATGGAAATCCTTACCAGCTCACGTGTTCCCCTCCTCTTACAATCCGGGTTCCTTCAAACGAGGCGTGAAGAGGCATCTTGCGGGCCGGCAAGGCGAGGGCGGCTTGTGCAGAACCTTCTTCCCGTCTGTATTGGCCGTCGTCGCGATTGGACTCCACTACCACTTAACATCAGGTGGAGTAGAGTCATTTGCCCTTCCGGAAAATAAAAAAAATAAGACGTTGGAGGGAGTCTGCTCAAGAAGCGCTTCTCGTAAAGTGGAGAGAGCGACTCGAGGCACCTACGTATGGTCTTATGACTATTACGGCGATAAGGCCCATACTTCAGCAGTGGGTCTCAAGAAAGTGGGAAGCGCTCACGTTTCATCTTGTACAGATCCTTACGGGGCACGGATGTTTTGGTAGGTATCTGTGCAGGGTGGCTCGTAGAGAGACCACGCAAGTGTGTCATAAATGTGGACATGATGAAGATACGGCACAGCACACATTATCGGAGTGTCCAGCGTGGGCGGAACCACGACAGCAGTGACAAGCCGGCTGGCTTGTCGTTGCTTTCGGACGGGACATTTCGCTACCAGCCGTTGCGAAGGCTATGGTAGAGCACAAGACCTGCTGAATGGCTATGGTTGCGTACTGCGAGCACGTCATGTCAGTTAAGGAGCAAGCGGAGCGCATCAGAGAGGACGATGTCTCTGCTGAGCTCATACGCCGCAATAGAGTGGGGCGTAGACGAATGGCCTACGGTCGACAGCTAATGAATAGCAGGCGTCCCCGCATCTGTCACCCAACGAGAATAGGCCTTAAAATAGTTGGAGGTGCACCAAGTGCTCCGGTGCACCTGTAACAGGAGTAAAACACAGGGGGGGTCTGTAGCGTAGCTTCGCCGCATAGCAACGAGAGGTGTCCTTCCCTTGAGGTTTTAGTCGGTAGGAGTCCGACATAACTCCCGTCCGAAATAGAGGATTTCCCCAAGAAAAAAAAAATTAAGGTACCATATGTCTTTTTCTGTACCCCTGATAACGTTACAAGAAAATAAACAAAGTCACTTTCACATTGATAATATTAATAAATCAATAATAGTATTAAATTTAAGAATCAGTCTCTTAATTCAATATTTTTAAACGTAACTACAGATCTTCTATTAAATCTGGGCTTAGCTAGATTTTTTATAATACTACAAGTATTCTCAGTTTTATCCGTGTTCATTTTGGATTATATTTTATTTTAGTAAAGCAATACGCATGCTAAGTTTATATAGTTCTCCGGTCATTTAGTTCGTATCGTGAAGTTGTATACTTTTATTTTCAATATATCTTTCTCAATAAACGAACCATCAAACGAAATTTGTACGTCAACTTTAAGATGTTATAGCTTTTAAAACAATCAATTGATTTTATGAAATAAAGATGCCTGAAGAAGTAATATATACCTGTGTATAATAATAATTACCTATTTTTAAGACTATATAATAAAATATAGTACTGAAAATCGTTATAGATTAAAAATACATACATGTTAAATTGTTTTTTTTTTTGCCATCTAGTTAATACATAGCAAAGTAGCAATACAATTGAACTAACATACATCATGTAATCTATGAGAACGCCATAAGATGGCATTAGTAGTATTATATTATATTTTTCTTTCCAACAAGAGATGGCATTGCAATCGTTAAAATTAATGTGCTTATTTCGTACATGTAGGTACTTAACAGATTTCTAATAGATTTTGATTTACGCTGTTTCTTTTACTACATACTTATAATTTTCGAATAACTATTGTGTTTATTTTACTTCAGTCATTAAATGTGGTA
Organism: Nymphalis urticae; assembly: GCA_905147175.2. Classification (NCBI taxonomy): domain Eukaryota; kingdom Metazoa; phylum Arthropoda; class Insecta; order Lepidoptera; family Nymphalidae; genus Nymphalis; species Nymphalis urticae. Next base: position 3,946,756 of record LR990002.1, read on the forward strand.
AAAATAAAAAAAATGTCTGTTTTTTTCATAATTGTATCATTTTATATATGCAAAATACAGTTTTATGTTAAATAATAGTGTCTATTGCCACACGTAATCAATATATTATGATAAAAGTCGAAACTGTTAATGTTTATTCTTAGATTTCAACTCGAGTAATCAACCTTGAATAACAAAGGTCAATAATTAATATGATAATTAGGTCAACATTATATTTGTAATTTAATTATATTAAGTACCTATTTTGTTAATGACTTTCTGTTTACAACAATGACCGCCTTATTAAGGCAAATGCCTTATTATCAGTTGAGAAATCTTGTGACATTTATTATTATCGATCATGATTCGACAATTTTGTATATTTTGTACGTAACCTTTAATTAACAATTGTAGATGCTTCGTTTGGCTTGTTTCTGCTAGAGGCTGCACATACCAAGTGGATGGGATTCGACTCGTGTGCGGAAAAAATATAACTTAATGGGGAATTCTGTCTCGCACTTAGTAGCAAACCGGTGTTACGATTTTTGAAGTGATTACTCCCGATAAACACTTCCGTACCTCGAAAGCTTAGTGATGTAGTCAGTTGCCTCCAGTGGTGCCGAATTGCGCTATAATATCCATTGCATAATCAAATTCAAAGTAAAAAATCTTTATCGAATAATGCTTACCATTTACTCATTGATTGTATTATTTTGGAAAGAAACATCTCAGTTCTGCGAAAGAAACAACAGGTACACAGTTGTTCCGTCCATTAAAAATCACCGTCGTTATTAAAAATTATAAACAAGCAAACATAAATATTAAACTATTATACAATGATATTAATTATATTATATTTTACTAAATAAATAAGCTATATTAAAAACTTAAAGTATATATTATTAAGCTACATAAAAACACAAAAGGACTTATTTTTAAAACCAAAAGAGCGCTGTTCTAGTCTCAACGCGCTTAATTGTTGCGTTTTGCAAGTAACGTGCTCGGTACTGAAAGAAAACATCGTGAGGAAGTCTGCATGTCTCGAAGAAAGTCTGCCACTTGTGTATCCACAATGGAACAGCGTGAAAAACAAACAAAGATATATTAGTAATGTACAAAGGTGGTCTGATACCAAAATTGATCCATTACAGTCAACTTTATAGTGGAATTAATAGTCCTAAGATTTAACAATTTCGCAATTTTAAGAGGTTCTTTCTCGCGGCTGATTTCAAAGAGACTAGTGTTAGAGATTTCCGAGTATCAGGGTAAATTATATTTTCCAAGCTCCGCCAAGTACCTACCTAATAAAAATATAATACTTCAACAATTGGATTGTATTGTTAAAAAACAATATTAGATTTAGATAAAGAAAGTAAATAATAAGATGGATAAGATTCAAGGTTTAGAATGTCTTTTATATTCAGATTCGTTAGAACATCTTCAACATTACCGTGTCTTACGGGATTGCTTAGTGCAAGTTTAGTCCGTGTCAGTACTACCTACTCATCTACCGCTAAACAGCACTACTTAGTAATGCTGTGTTACAATTAGAAGGGAGAGTGAGCCAGTGTATTTTCCTTCTTAGTTTCCAGGGTTGGTGGCGTATTATTGATGTAAGGAATGCTAATATCTATGATCTAAGGTCAATGACCTATTTTATTTTTAACGCTGGAAAAACGCCTTACACGCGTAAGGCTACGTACGTGCTAGCCCCACATACCCCCCACTGTTCCCCCACGGGAACAGTGTGAAATCAAGCAAGCAAGTAAAATAAGAAGAAAATATATCTGTTAGCACATAACTGTACAGTGTACTAAATGATTTAGATCACATTCATACAATTGGAGTGTATTTTAATATAGTACAGAGCGCAATATACCAATATCCGTTTGTCGTTTATGCTAATGTACCAATAAACTACGTCATTGTTTTCTTAAATATTATTTGTAAATCCAATGGAATACATTAAAACTATAGGAGTCAGTATTTTTTGTGCGAGAGCATAATCGGAAAACGTCAATTAGTGTTTAGATTTAATAGAAATCAGAACAAAGATATTTCCAAAAGGATATAATTAGATGACAATTTCAGAACAACTTTACCAATCATTTTAAAGAAAATATATAAGTGAAATCAAAATAGGTAATATAACTGATGTCACGGTAGCATGCGCAAGCGATCCCGTGGCGCTCCTTGTTAAGACGGTTGGTAGGTACCGCTGGTTTTTTAGTGGCTATTCCGATGTTCGGGGCGCTCTCAGCGCCATGGACACCGGCGAGCCCCACATACACGGAAACGCGTAACGCGTTTCTCCAGCGTAAGAAAGCTCCAAAACCTTCTCCTCAAAAAGAGGAGAGGAGGCCTATAGCCCAGCAGTGGGACTTTCACAGGCTGTTACAGTTTCAAATCATAAGAAGTTAAAAATCTATCACGAAACAGCCTTACTGTATGATACAGCCAGACATTTAGGACATTTTGTTAATTTGATTTTGACCGTCTGAACTCTAAAATTATTATGAGTCTTCTACAAATTAAATCATTCTGTTACAAAACTGTTTGTAACTCGTAGATTTCGATCGATTAGAATTTAATTATATTGCAAAGTAAACTCATTCAAATATTCAAAAACCTCATCCCCTAATTAATATAAAAAATTAATCCATTCACCAAAGTAAGTATTCTACTCAATCCTAATGTGATGCCTGACGATATTAAAATGATTGCTCTTTGGCAAATATGGCGGGCGGCTGAATTATACAGCGGAAGCAAATATTACCCTCGCAAACATTCGTCCCGGGAGAGCGAGCTAGTTCGCGCACTCAAAATTAAAAGCACACAATGAAAATACTGTGCCGAGAGCCCCTACTCAGATACCTATGTCGCGAAAAGTAAGTGCCTACTCCAAACTTCACTCTTAACGCGCGGTACTCGCCATTGTTGTCAATGAAAATAGTCGCCCAAGTGTTTTTTTGTTTATGGACTCTTCGATGTTGCCACTCAAAAATAAATAGCCGCGGTAACGAGCAATATGCCCTAACAAGCTGCAACAACGCTTTTTACTATCCACATTTATTGTTTACCATTGTATTTAGCAAAAGCTAATTGCCGATTTTTTGTCCCACATTAATTTATTATAAAGTTGTTTATTGAAAAGATAAATAATTTTATCACAATATCTTAAGCGCTCTGAAAGTATTGAACTATTAAATGAGGAATAATTTTACCAGCAAATAAACACTCCATGTCAATTATTATTCATTTCATTACTGCGAGTACCGTATTAATTATGCTTAATATTATTTAAGTAACAATGAAGTTATAATGAATATTTTATATTTTGATGAATATTACGTACACAAGCCGCATCATCTTCATCGTTACATTGAAATCAAAAATTCTTTTAAAAATATATTTGAGTTTTTTGAACATTATTTAAATCTAAGCTGCTATTTACATCATCATTGTAATAAATTGTCAATTGGACTGTTTTAGTCATTTAATTAAAGGGTGACCGCGCTCCAGGTTAGTCGGGTCGGGAATATTAACCGCAATTCTCGGTCAACATTCACAAAATTGACACGTCAAATATTTGTAACTTCGTCCTGGGACCACGTTAGACGGCAAACAGAATCGTGTCTGGTCCTCCCTTAATTTCCGATGTTTCTACACCGATTCCATACGCTCCCAATACCGTTTCTAATATGTAGGTTTTAGGTCGAAATTTGTATGCTCTCAGACGGACGAGATAGCCGCTTGTCAAAACAAAATGGCGGTGACTGTGTTTGAATTGGGCCGTATCAGTCGCGAGCGGAGATTCATTTTGTCGCCTTGCTTAAGATCGTAGTAGTGTTTCCTACATATTGTCTCAGTACACACGGTGAGTGTGTGCCAGCGTGTCGGGCTTGCATTTAAAGCTAGCTACAAATTTGTTGTTTCAGTACAAATACAATGATGATATTGTTTGCGGTTCGACTTTGCGTTCAATCGAGGAGTTTGTTCGGCTGTCGCAGCTTTGTACAATGTATCGAGTCAATACTCATAATTGATTAAGATCATTAAGACGGCGACGATTCTTTCTTAAGAACTTGATATTCTAAGCATGAAAATATATACAATAGTTTTGTAATGTCTGTAGTGTGCTTTACGTATGCTGTTACATTATGACAATAAGTTTCCTTTCTATGTAATCCAAGCCAAGTACTCAATCTAGTGTTGTTTAATCACCAAATTTACCTTTGATTAAAAACCATTATATGAGGTGTAAACATAAACTTTCAAAGAGGAGCATACTTGACAAATATTATATTGTAAACTTTACATTGCGATGGTAAATATTAAATAATATGTGTACAGGTAAATAATACTGTCGCTAGCCGGTGCGCGGAGCCTACCTGCCGCTCAGTGTTGCCATTATCATAAACCAAACACGTCAATATTTACCCACACAAACAAGGGCGTAATTTTTAAATAAATTGTGGCATTTCGCGAAATTGCTTCCGCAAATAGAATTGTGGACGAGTCCGCGTGAATGTGTAATGAACTTTTTTGTCTTTATTCTGTAATGAGTGTTTATCGGTAATATAAAATTACTTGAACATTAAAAATTTAAGTTATAATAGCGTCACATTAAGAACAAACTTAGAGACGTTGATTATGATTAGGGTATCTACTCGGTAATAGATGGCGTTAGAAACGTTATTCGAAAAACAACAACATTAAATGTAGATAACAATAATTATAGGAATCATACTCTCTTTTTAAAGAAGTTTTTTACACACATTTTTTACGAGTAAAGAGTCTGATTTTTTTTTAAATGATTCTCTTTTGGTGTATTTTATTTAAAAAGTGCCTAATTTTTTTATAAAAGCTGTGATTATAAATAGGTACACTTAACACAAACAAGTTTAATTCAAAGACGAACTCACTATCTGTCTTAATCACGCTTTGTATTAACAAAAACATCGTAAAACCATTAAGAGGTATATACGGTAATATTCATATGTACCTAATTGCATATATTTATATGATTCGTGCTTATACGGCCGCCATCTTGCCGAATTTCCCGCGACGGGCGCCAAGCTCAAGGAAGATAATCCTACGATTGGCTACACGAGTGCGGGGAGGTCGGTATCTTGTTACACGCTGTGTGTCCGTCTCAGTTTGAGTTTAATAGAAGTCAGACGTTCCACAGTTTCGGCGAGATTTGATTTTACTATGTAGTTTGATAGATGTAATTATACAAGTTTAATTTGATTTCATTATTAATACAAGATATAAATGTTTATTTCTTTATTATCTACATAATTTTTATAAAATTAATTTCATGGTAATATTTCGATTTTGAAGGAATCTATATTAATACAGCTTCGAAAATAGAAGATGGCATTATTTTTAAAATACGGTTTTTCAAAGCTTGACGAAGTAACACGAAAAACAAAGTATTACGTTATTGGCTGTAAAATATATTTATTTCTTCGTTTTTAAAGATTTCACCCTCAAAGGTTTTCACAAGGAAAACCTGTCTAGAGTTTCGAAATACAGGCAAAAACATCCAGACCACGCCAAACACCTTTGGCCTTACTGAATATTTGATATGAGCGGGTATCAAACTCGCATCGCGTAATGCTCTACATGCATTGTAAATACATAACTAGGCGTCGTTTACAAATTTTGTCAAAATATTTCTTAAACGAGCGTAATATGTTCAGAAATCTTCGTTTTAATACAACGCATCGATTTTTTCTTAACTTGAGTTTATTTTATTCGAACGAATTCAAAAGCTATTCTGATTTCTGATATATTTACAACGCGTACCCTCGATGTGCTTATCGAAGGTACAGCGTAGGGCGTTCACGGCAGATGCGTTGCGTATTTACTTAGGCCGGGTCCTATTTTATCGCAGTGATGCACGTCTGGGGGACGCTTGATAACTTGATACTTGCTTCGGTTATTGTATAGCGACTCACAACTGTTTTTATATAGTTTTTTTTAGATCTTTAATATATAAAATAGAATTGCATAGTATTTGTGGACATAGAATTAAATCCAATTGCGCAAAAGCGCACACACGTAAGAATCATTCATTTTGCAGAAACATTTCACGTGGAAAACGTTACCGCGAAGATATAATGAAAATCATTGATTATTCAAGATTTCGGCCAATGATATGGCGTCAAAATTGTTTTTTGTTTTTACTCCTCTTGTGATATTTTCACACAATAATCTCCCTTTCTCAAAACGTCGCTGTGATTCGATTAATTGCCTGTTGATTGTCTGTCTGTCGGTATTCTACAGGATATATTTCGGAGTATGCTTAGGAACTATTTAATTTGGTTCCTCCGTCACCTTTTTACCACAGAATTACGAGGTATCGAAAATATCTACCCGTACGTAGTTGACGTACTTAAGACACGTACGAAACGATTTTCTTCTTCGTTTCTGATCGCTAAGGTCTAGAGTTTCGTCGCGACTTCCGTTTTCTCTACTACCTACAATATGGGTACCTTCAAGTCAAGAGTGAATAGGCATTTTCTAGGCAAGCACGCTCCAACTTAGACTATATCATCACTTTCCACCAGGTGTGATAAAAGTTAAGCGATATCCATTTAAAAAAATAAACACCTATCGTATCAAAGATCCGTTAGGATGGTAGAAAACCAATTCGCCAGCAATAACATCACCAATGAGTGAGTTCACAGACTGGTGTCTGCCGTAAAATCCAATTATTTTTTCTTGAAGGTTTTCTTGTCTTTAAACTTACATATCTCGCCGTGTTATACCTTTTACGTATTATAATATTTTGGTTGAGAATATTTTTAATATGCCTGCATGTTTTTTATTTCCAAGTAGCACGGTAATCGAAATTTCAGGACCATTAAAGGTTTATAACACATCCCGCTGGTCACAAATATCTAGAATTATCTTCGTGTATTATTTCAATCGTCTCTTTTTTTTCAATTATGTTGGCCTTATTTATTAACGTTGTTAATCAGGTGATTAGTTAAACAATGCTGTGTCTTCTTCTTTCGAATGTCAAATCAATGATGATAGAAAGAGCGCAATAAGTTATTACAAAACATCCGCTAATTAACATTTAAAATTAAGGCCGTATGTCTATATTGTCTAATAAATCCTTATATATTTTCTCGATATGATCGCAAATAATTGACAATATTAGTACAGGTAATGTTAGAAGTCTTATTAACAGAAACCTAACTTCCTAAGCTCACGCAATCTGTACCTATAGCTAAAGTTTAAGCGGGCGAATGTAGAATTTATGTAAAACAAGCCGGCGATGTGCAAACATCAGCTAATACTTGGTAACTGTTCAGAGCGCTAAGTAGATTAAGCACACTACCATCTAATGATACCAACTTGTATAGTATTGGAGATATTTTACGATCTCTTGTTAAATACGTGTTGGGAAGATTTATAAAGTAATGTTAATTATATATAGCTGCTCGTAGTGCAAAAGGACGTATGTCAATATTGGGTATTTTACAAATATATAAAAAGTAATTATTTCTTTATATTTTGTTATTATGTTTATTTTCTTTTGTCATGTCAACTGTTATTTATTTAGGTATATGTAGTTTAACTTTTAAAAGATTCAATTTATAAGTAAAACGATATTTCGCAGTTTTCGCTTAGAACTTAATTTGTACATACGACATTTTGTACTTACAATATCGAGTAAAACACATTCTAGATTAGAATATACAAAGGAAAACTAACTGCATATATTTTTTTAATTCGAAATCATACGAATACAGTAAATAAATTATATAATTACAAATATGTACAGAGCCAAGTATCTAATGATAAGCAAATAAAACTGTTTTTAAGTTCGATAAAGTAAAAACTCTTTCGATACTTACCCCATTAAGATATTGTATTCTTCTAATAAAGAAATGTTTGCTGGCACCAAAGTGGAGCAATTCTTCATCATTAGAAATCCTTCGACGTCACCCCACCCAGTAATTCCCGAACGTTCCCATCGGCCGGCAATAAAGCCCATAAATAAAGGCCGAGCAAACAAAGTGCGCAAACAACATAAAACACGAAATGATTGCAATTAAAAACGCATCGCGGTCACGTGGCCGACGCCATCTTGCTCGTGACTAATGTTTTGTTGACCGTTAAGGTATACCTACAGATTGGACGAATGGACATACTTTACAACAATCTCAGTTTTATTTTAATTGTCAAGATTTTCCTCTTGATGATATATAAAATTATATTCATCCCACATAATAAGTAATATTAAAAAGTACATATTTTACCTGTGATGTTATAATGGATTTTCAACTCATATGAAATGACAGAATCATAGAAACTTTTCGAAAATGTTCCACTACGGGGCAATGGTCTTCTTTAATGTTAAGATATGATACTCTACTATGGGTAGGTACTTGGCAGGTATACACGTAATATTGCTATTAGGCGGACGAATACAAGCGAATGATGAATCGGGCTTGCACAAAGTCATACCAGACGGTAGGGCAGTCTTATCAAATTAGCCAAACTAGTTTTTTAAAATCCGCACCCATCGAAGACTCTCCTGATTGTGATAGTACGGAAATAATTAGATTGATTACGATCTGTTGCATTTTTAAGTCCTCAAGTCAAGTGTCTTCATATAAATATATTTCTTTTTCGATTACTTAATAAGACATTGTTTTTACTTATACAAAATGCAGGAAGTAAAATAAGGACATAAATAACAGTGTAGCTTGTTGGATCTGACGATATCCGAACTATATTTGCTCCGCTAGTGATTAAATAAACAAAGCGGAGCGCATCCGAATGCTATACGCGAATATTTTGAGAAATATTTCTAAAATTTGCTGCTTTATTTTATACACTTCCTATATTGGTATTGACTTAGCCGTTAGCTTTAAAATAATGGTAATTAACGGTAGTGTAGATTCTTCTAGGAACGGATAAAATGTTTTTCAAAATCGTATTACTTTGTTTTGAATATTTTAATTTATTTGATAATGATGATGATGATGATGTCCCCCTGGCCGATTTTGGTCACAGCAGCCAATCTCAAGAGAAATTAGCCAATTATATTATAGTGCACAAGTATGTACGCAAACTCAGTTGCAATTGAAATCTCTATTCCCTCACTCTCATAATGCAATGGAACGGCATTCCGATAGGAAAGAGTTCAGGCGTAGCGTCAACGGCTTTACCGAGGTACGAGATTGTAACTTTTTACTGACACGACTTGAAATTTGAAACCAGGACCTCGGGATCTGCGGGACCTTATATTTGCTAATTGGGTTAGTATCAACGAGGCAGCCAAATATAAATTTGTAATAAGAAGTCAGGCAAATTGGTCACCTTATTAAAATATAACAATCTAATAGTATTACTGTGATCGTTCCTTTAAACAAATAAAAGAGCGTTTAAAAAACTAGATTAAAACGATTATACAATATTGCTCTCCCATCGACTTTCATCAAAGAACAAAACGGTAAATCCCCGTTTAAGAAAAAATCCATTGCACATTTATATTCAGTCGCCCTTGTAATAAGTATTTTTTATTTATGAGTCTGAATTGCCCGCGGTGCTAATATCGGTAAGATTCGGATGATCCCGTGCTTAGGGTTCAAAGGGGATGTCGTGCCTGAGGGTAGGTTTTATGCACCGGTTCTTACATCTGACGTTTATTAACTGCCATTTTGTTTGTGGGTATTTGATTCTTTATGGTAAATTGTTTTAGTATAGTGGGCAATGATTTGAAGTATGTTTTTTTTTTCTTAATAAATATAAATGGCAATATTTGTTGTTTTCTTCTTTGATAAAATTGATGAAGTAACATACATATATACTATCTAGCCTTATTGGGCTATTAGCTAGGTTGTAAATACGATAATATGAGGTATTGGTTTGAAAAACTTCCTTAGGTCAATAAAAAAAAAAATCCTTAAGGGCTTAAAACAAAGGCATATGTGTCTTATGTTCTTCGCCAGTGCTTAGGCTACAGAATTTTATCAAAATCAGTTAGACAGTTTAGTTCTGAGAAAACACTTCACACACTGTGAGTTTTGTGTACCAATATTTCCCACCACTAAACTTACTTACTTTGTAAACGTTATGCTATTAGAATTTATGATAATTATTATTGTTACGAATTTAATTTTCAATCGTATTTAAGCATTTGAACTAAAATCCAACATCCTATAAGAATCTATTTAGGGTGTTTTAAAGTTGTTAGAAATGATGTTGTGATGTAGCTTCAAACTACATAAAAAGTTATGTGAAACGGGAAGGTAATAATGATAACAATATATCTATAATCGAACGTATATTTATATCTTAATACTTTTCCAATTTTTCACTGTTATTTTCCGTTGTCATGGCCACATCACTTCATCCGTTATTTTGGTTGCCATAGCAACATATTTGTACAAAAACGAATGATGTTCCGAAAGGAGCCGATCGGGTATTAAGTTCTATTGTCACTCGAATCAGACGCCAGTAATGGTTACAAGGTGGGACCACCACGATCCTGGTTTTAACTGTCGTGGCATGGCTTGGCTTGGCTTGGCTTGGCTTGTATCGTCTCTGCATGTGGCGTGGCGATATGTAGCGTGGCATTATATAACGTGGCGTTATGTGGCATGACGTTACATATGTAGCATTGGAAAATGTTTTACTTTTTTGTTGTCTGCATACACTAAATCATTAACTAAAATATTTAGTTTTTTCCTCATATCTACCGTCTCATCATTACACTTACATCACATTTTATATGTACATGAAAACATTTCATAAATACATAATAAAGTGCAATGATTTTTATATAAAATGTGACATTCAGACGATCTCTATCTCAAGTGGCTGCACCTTAATAAATCCTTGATATACAGATTAAATAAAATTCCATTGTAAATAAATAAATACTCTTATACCTATTCCTTAGACTACACTTTTGTATATAAACATTTCATACAGTTTGTAATTTCCTCTAACAATATTGCTGTTGATATTAAAACGCTGTATACAGATTCAAAGTTATCGTTTTCTAAGAATTTCTTGCCCAAGACTTTGTGTATGGAAATATTTTAAGATAGCAGCGAACCGAAGTTTGCTCAAACAGATAAGCAACGTAGCGGATGCCCGCTGTTTACCTAAAACATACATGTCATATACTATATAAGCATTGTGTATATTACCTTAGTGATGTTTGGTATTATTTTATAATATACAAATAACCATAGCAAAGAATGCATTTTTATAAAGTTATCGATAAATACTAAAAACAAAAACGGGATATATTTGAAAGGTTTAAAAGAATTCATTATTATTGTAAATTATCTCTTTTTGAGGAGTTTTTGGACCACACGACTCCGAGTTGGTAGATGTGAGAGAATTTCATCCGATCGAGGCAGTTTACTTCCTTCTACGTTGAGCACGAGATGAATATTAAACACGATTTAAGCACCTGAAAATTGAATATTGCTTAACCAGAGATGAAACTAAGGTTCGATTCAGGTTTTATAACTACTGGGCCTTATGCCTTACAGCTTAATATTAAATCAAATAAACTAAAATGCTTATTAAAGGCAGTCATAGATACTTGTCTATGTCTGCTATTGGCCTTTTTTGCTTCGTTTTGTCACTGTGATTGCGTTAAATATAATTTTATAAGATCAACGCTAGACTTACGAATATTAAAATTATAAAAATACAGTTCCAAAGGAGTGCAAAAGAAATATATTTATTTTAAGACTTATAAAATTTACACGTTAAATAAAAAAAAAAAAATCGCTTTCTATAACATAATGTTACGTATTTATAAAAAGAATAACTTTCGGCCGTGGAAAAAGATTATAAGTATCTAAGAACTAAATCACTTAAAGTAACAATATAATAACATCATAAATATTACATTTTTTTCCTTATCGGTATTGACACTATCGATTCTATTTTAGTATAACTGTCAATAGATTTTAGTCTATTTTCCATTTGTTTTTTTTTCCGTGCCGTAACAGCCTGTGAATGTCCCACAGCTGGGCTAAAGGCCTCCTTTCCCTTTTTGAGGAGAAGGTTTGGAGCTTATTCCACCACGCTGATGTTGATGGGTTGGTGGAATAGTAATTACATTTACATGATCTCGTTTATCGAGAATCGAACTATTAGCCAGGAAACAATTAGAGGAAGCAGGAATGTTCATACAGGATACAGAGACAACTAAACATGTTGTAACAATATAGGTATTTTTTTATTTTCCGTCCATCAGATAACTGCTATTTGACGGCCATTGATGAAAAAAATTCAATTCATATAGAATAGTAACTGCGGAAAATCGTTGGATTCCCATTGGACAAGAATCTGTAATTCCATATTCAAAGTCCACGCACATGACATCGTCATGAATATTATTAAATTTCATTTCGTCGATCCGAAGACGTAGATAAATGAATAATGTATGTATTCGTAAGCATACACTAAGTGCTACTGTTGTTTTTCCTTTCCCATGGGGCGTGTCAGATGAACATATTCAATATTTAAGTAACGTTTCACTGAATATGCGCACTAGTGTCAACAGATTATAAATAATAACAATTTCATATGTGCCTGCGAAAAAGAGCATGAAGGTTCATTAGATACTTTTTTATAAAATTCATTATTTTATTTAATAATGTTTTAGTTATTATTATTACTTTTAACACCATGGTTTCGATCTTGAACATTCAATACATGCTCCTACGATGTTGTATTATATATGAAAATTATAAAGAATTTTCGCATTTTACATTCGTTTGTGTACATTTAAATCTCATGGTAAAGAAATATTAATAAATAAGGCATAATATTATTATGTACAATATCATATATATGGTAAAAAAGCTTGGGCTGGATACATAAATTTAATTGTAAGCATATAATTATTACATGTATATATTTGATGAAAACTTGTAACTGTTGAGTTTCTTGTCGGCTTTTCTCAGTAGAATCTACATTCCTAAATCGTAGCCTTAAATTTATTCTTTTAATTAATTGTATTTGTATTATGATAATTTTGTTTTTCGAAATCTGTTTCGGTCATATATTTAAAATTGCTTTGTTTTTACTGAAAAATCTAATCTTTTATATGGCAATGATGTTGAAAATTATGTTCTGATTTGTAAGCGAAGTGGCCATACGCCCATAGATGTTTCGCTGACAATCAAATCCCTCTTTTAGTTTATCAGAAGGCAAGCTTTACTTCATTACATCGCTCCTACGTTGTTGTCTACATAGGGAAATCCATTTTAAAGATATATTAGTAAGCAGTATGTTCAATGTAATTTAACAAAATTCAAATATTCTATATACTTAAGCTAAAGATTCGAAAAGTGAAAACTAATAAAACTTTACGGTACGGTACCATTAAAAGTTGTATAAGAAAAGATAAGTTGATCGGCTGCATCGGCCGACAGACAAGCCTGTGTCAACATTGAAGGAATTAGTCCAAATTATGTGGCCCCCCGCCCTCCACTCCCCGTACACCAGGCTCCGAATCAATATTTGTTGTCCGCACTCTTCTGCCTTAATACAACACGCACAATATCCACATACATATTATCATACGCAAAAGTGAACCCTAATGTTAAACGATAGAGCTTAAATTCATTTATCAATAATATGTCGCATGTGTCCTTCAAACGCCCAGTGCGTCAAGACTCATCCCCGCTGTTGCCTTCTCTTTAAACTCAATGTTGTCTCTTTCTATCTGTATTTTCCGCGGGACACAGTCTCGAACCATGGAAGCTAATTCTAGACAAGTCGAAGTGAAGACTGCGCGTATATCGTATGTAAAATAATATTATTTTCGAAATTGGTATATCTATATTCTATACATTTATTCCTTAAATACTATAGGGGTTAATATCAGATTAGAAATACATCACAATGTAGGCACAGGTAGTTTCGTTTACGACTCCGACCCACTTAACACACGCCCACGTCATCATTTACATATAAGTCACACGTCAATTAATATAAAAACCAGTATCTCTTGTTGAATATTCATAAAGAACTGCTAATTGCACAAGTCGGCAAATACATCGAGGAGAGAGCGACTCCACGGTTCCTAGTAAGGCCCCTTCCATCTCCCCCCTCGCAAAAGGCCAACCCTGTAGCACACATGCGAAGGCTAGCACACATGCGAAGGTAGCGCGCGCAACCGGGAAAACTACGGCCTTTTACGTACGTATTGTGTACAAGAACGCGAATGTGTATATGCAAAATGTTGACATGAAGTTTTATTGTTTTTAAGTTTTATTTATTTGTTGTCTTCAATTTGACTTTGCATTGAGAGTTAGCTGAACGAAACTTAAATCGTTGAATCTGTTTTATAATATAAAATGTATACAGAATATATCTATACTGATATAAAAGGTGAAGCGTTTGTATGTTTTTGTCTGAGTGTGCTATTCTAAGAATCTAAGAGTCCGATTCAAAAAAATATTTTTGCTTTTGATAGTCCGTTGATTGAGTAGAGTATATAGACTATATAACATAACTACATCACGCTACCAACATAAAGACTCGGAGCTGTAACGTTTGACGTATATAAAATAATTACATAGAGAGCGGACTGTAATGATTGAATTATGAAAGCACATGTTTTGTCTACCTAATATTTACGATATCCGAACCAAAAATGTTGGCTTGATTATCTTGCAGTAATCTATCGTACCTTTAAAAAAAATCTTAACTTATAATATAATCAGTTTATTTTTATTAAACCATAATGTAAGTAATATATTTATAAGATTTTCTTAAAAATAATAATTCTATTCCAATTCAAATATTTTAATCTGAGTCTCTTACATATACTGTTGGAAACGCGTGTTCGCTGTGTGCGCATCTATTTACGCGACAAGTAAATATGTACTCGCCGTTTGTGGAGGCTGCATTAATAATTCAATTGGTTGTTCGCCCGCTCAGGTACCGTTTAAACGATTTTTAACTTGCCGTCAAACGGATTAATTGGGGACGAGAAGACTAGCTGAATCGCTTTTCGCTTTCTGATGCCGCTTTGGTGAAATTTTAATTTAAAATATTTATTTTATTTCAATTTATATTTTAACTAGTTTCAAAGTACGCTTCATGATAAAGTTACGATTTATTATTTAAATTTTAGAACGTAAATACATATACGAAAAAAAATGGAAAATAAATATATAATGTTAGTACAACTTTTTTTAATTAAAAAAACATATGGAATGGTATATATATCGAACATGTACATATCGAATATCAAGACTATATCTCTAATGAATTGAATGAATCAAATTTTTTAGACAATATCTGTAGGGTTTTTCTGTACGAGCAAACTCGAAACTCACCACTATAAACGGTCGTGAAATATCAACAAGTGATATGCGACATTGATCACAATTACTATAGCATTTGAAGAATACACGCATCAAAATAGTATATCACCATAAGTCAGTTGTCAACATTTTCTTTCTTACAGAATAACACTGCTGAATCTACTTCTATCACTGATATAAAAGATACAAGGCGCATTTCTATTGTTTTGTATTGTTGTTTAAATACTGTACGACTTGATTTGCTAGAAATATAACGTTGAAATACATAGCAATAAACGGCATCACCGCTTATCATATAATTATTTATCCTAAGCCGATCAAAATTATGTATATAAGTGATTGTTAGTTAAGCACAAATATTAATCATAATACAGCTTTTTTATGTTATACGACCGTAGGACTGGTCCAGAAATTTAAGGTCGCTCAGCGAGCCATGGAACGCGCGATGCTTGGAGTTTCTCTTGACAGATAGAATCCGAAATGAGGAAATACGCCAGAGAACTAAAGTCACCGACATCGCGCGTAGAATTAGCTCGCTGAAGTGGAAGTAGGCTGGCCATGTATCCAGGGGCATTGATGGCCGATGGAGCTGACACGTGTTAGAATGGAGACCACGCTTAGGCAAACTTAGTGCTTGACTTTAGATGCCTTGTGACAAGGTGGACCGACGATTTAAAAAAGATGGCAATGGGAAGGACGCGGACTGCCCAAGATCGGGATGGTTGGCGTTCTATGGGGGAGGATTTTGTCCAGCAGTGGACGGGCAAATGGACCACCTGATGGTAATTAGTCAGCGCACATAGACATTGGTGATGTACCGTAACAGCCTGTGAATGTCCCACTGCTGGGCTATAGGCCTCCTCTTCCTTTTGAGGAGAAGGTTTGAAGCTTATTCCACCATGCTGCTCCAGTGCGGGTTGGTGGTATGGTGTATACACATGTGGCAGAATTTCAGTGAAATTAGACACATGCAGGTTTCCTCACGATGTTTTCCTTCACCGAAAAGCACGTGAAAATAATTTATATTATCCCAAATTAATGGTGCTTGCCCGGGTTTGAACCCGCGATCATCGGTTAAGATTCACGCGTTCTTACCACTGGGCCATCTCGGCTTCATTAGTGACGTAAGAAATATTAATCATTAATTACATCGCCAATGCGCCACCAAGGTTTGGGAACTAAGATGTTATGTCCCATGTACCTGTAGTTACACTGGCATAATTACCCTTCAAACTGGCACGCAATATTACTAAGTATTGCTGTTTAGCGGTAGAATATCTAATGAGCTGACCTACCCAGACGGGCTTGTACAAAGCCCTACCATCAAGTAAAATTCAGTTTATCTTTCACGAGTTTATTCAAACTATAAGAGTTAATGACATGATAAGAAATACATCACAATATGCACATGCATATTGTCCTACTTACTTACGGAGACTAGACGAAACTACATAGTTTCGTCTAGTCTCCGTTATAAATACCTATAAAAAAATTTATAAACCAAATATATTCGCAATGTTTGCAATAAATAATGACGTCTCGTAAGCTGTGATAAATTCCCATTTGAAAAAATCGTATTTATAATAGATGTTTTATTAATTACGTAAACACAAACCGCTTAATAAAATTCCTATTTACAGCAAAAGTATCTAATAAAACGTAATAAACCGGCTAACTAACATACTGACTTAGAGCCAGATGATTGGGGTCGCACAAACAGACAAACACGACGCGGCTCCGTTTCTTTGACAAACACTAATATTTGAAAACCTCGCCGATTAGAGGGCGATCTTGCGAGCGGTGTGGATTCAGCTTTATGTCCATATTCGTACGGGACAGTGGATTTTTTGGACAGTCCTTAATTCTGTTTGGTTTTTCGCAATTAAAAAATTATTTTACGGCGAGCATTTTGTTAAGTGGATCATAGTTTGTTATACTTTTATTTGTATACATACTGATGTGTTTTACGTCAATAGATGAAGTGTTGACTGTAGTGTCAGATACTGTAACACCTGTATGGCCTGTTCAAAATAGACATTTCAATTAAATATAATTCGAACCTGAAAATTGGTTCATATCTTCAGTATACTAATATAAATAAATTATTAAAAAATATCCACCGATCTAACATTTGCTGAAAAAAATATCCAGGATCAAATGACAAAAGAATAGTTTTTTTTATTCTCGTGAACATAAAGGCACAAGTAATAAACCATTAATTATATTACGATTTTATTGACATAATATAATGTGAGTGCGAGAGAGAGATAGAGATCGGTTCTTAGATGAACATACAGTAAAATTAATATTGATTCACTTGCTTTTTTATTATCTACCCATCGCTTTAATTATAGACAAATGTAAAAAAACCATTGAGTCGAAATCTTCAAACAATATCAATTAACAAAATCAAAGTTAAAATCAATTGTATGTAATTATCAATAAATTCTTATGTACTTAAATACATTTTGAACATTAGAACTTGTATATGTGTTGCCAAATAATATTCGTAAAATATAATATTAGTTTATTATAGTTTCAGTAAAAGGACCAAATTAATTACAAAGGCATTTTACAAGATTGTGAAATGTGGTTATGTCGTACACCTGCAGTGAATGAAAACATTGCATGAATTAGCAAATCAGTCATTTTATCGGAAGTAAGCTCACACTTTATTAGGAGAAGAAACGCGAAAAGGGTCCTATTTTTTCTCCTTTAAAGGGACTTTGTTCTGAAGATTTAATGTTTACAAATATAGATTAAGTATCTTTGTTATTTACAGAAAAAATATTGACGTATCTATTTGATTTTAATAAATATGTAAAACATAATAAATTAACCTGTGTAAAAATTATGACCACAATGTTGGCGAAAATGCTAACAACCCAGTTGATCTCTATGGAGGCGGGGTGTAACATGTTTTAAAATTGTTTTTGTACTATTATTCCAAGTTCAAATCCAATAAAAAAAAAACATTAATGATCTCAGTTAAGAAACAATGACTGTCTGATTCAATAATATTTTCATGAATGACAGCGCATGTGCTGTGATGTTCTCCTGATCGGCCATAGCAGCAGTTTTTAAGGAAAACTGACAAAATGCGCTAGGATATTATTGTGCACATGCACACAAGTGTATTCTCGATTTCTTCACACATTTACTTCAGGTGTACTACCAACAGCTGAACGTGCTTTTAAAGGTACGCGTATGGCAAATGTCAAATTCCAGTGTGCCTCTAAGAATTTCTTGATAAAGATCCGAATAAAATATCAACTCAACTCGAGATTCGAACCTGGAATTTTAATCTGATCAGATCTGCAGCCTTATACGCTAGCCAATAGACCAACGAGGGAGCTATACATTTAATATACTCATAACACTACTTTCTTACTAACTTTTGCTAGAAGTACTCACCTAGAACTTCACCAATTATACCTCTACGTAGTAATGTCGCAATATCAATGAAATTATATAGTAATAATCACCCTATTACCCGTTAATCTAAGCGAATACACAATCAAAAGTAAATCTACAACGATCCATTCACATCGTTGCAATTAAAATACGTATTAGCGTACGTTATTCGCTTTCCCTCATAAGCCTGTATACACAGGGTAGTTAAAGTTAGAGTTGAGCGCCCCTGTATCTTTGTTGAAATATTTGCAGTGTAAGCGGTGGACTATACGATAAGGTGGAGACACACTTTACTTTCATCGGAATATCGATTACGATTCGATAGATTGTGTTTTTGTTATTGTAATTAAGGTGTGTTAAATATTATATAAAAAACTTAAGTGTCTTAAAAAGTGAAGCGGGTATAACATACAATGATCTTATGAATGAAAAATATTTAATAATATTTAATTTTGACATGACAGATATTTCAGACCAAAAGTTTTAAGTTAATTGATTTCCTAAATAATTATAATATGAAACAAGAATTGAACAAACATTATTACTATGATAAATGAGAATGTATTATTTATTTCATTGTATTCCCGAAATACGGACTTTATTTAAATTATTTCATAATAATAAATTATAGTGAATTATTCATATTCATAAAATCGTTTCGAGTTGGTTTTAATCGATTTTATATTCTCAGAATGTGTCTCGACCTTTAGGCATACGTACCAATGTAAGGTGCCAGTGGATTGTTGATACAGCAAATTTGTTCTCCGTCTCGCTCGGCGACAGGATTAGCCTGTTTTTCTACTAAAGATAACAGTTTTATCTATTTAAATATTAATTGTGCATGTATGCTTTGCGAAATCATAACTTACATTGTGAAAGAATGTGCGTGAGTCATCAGCATATTAAACGATGAATTTCTGAAAAAAATTGCAAATTATTCTGATAATGTCTTCAAAATATAATCATGATTCACGATTTTGTGGAATACGCGGAATGAGTAATTTTCGTTTTTGCGTACGATAAACGTACTCAGAAAGGAAATAAAGTAATAAAAATGTTGGTTTTGTTTTTACTGGACACTTCTAAAACAGTAATAATAAAATGAAAGTACAGGAAGAGATAACTTTGGGTATAAGACATCGCGTAAAAATATGGGGCTGGGAGTTGTGAGGTCGTTAGCCGATTAACAAAAACAAAAAAAAAACAACAATAAAAAAATATCGTTTGCTTAAAGTGGACACTTTGGTCAATATCATCCGTGTGCTTTATCCCATTTATATGTGTCAGCGTAGTGCACTAAAAAACGGTTTTGACAGACTTTTACGTCCATTTTTTGCTGGTAAATTAGTTCCCCCCATTACGGGGGTGGTTGAGGTGCTCGAGTGTTGGATGAGCTTAATAAATTTCCTGAGTCGACTCTTACGACGACCACGGGATGAGATGAGGTAGCCATGCTGCTCTAATAAAACTACATAGTGTGATAATTGTAAATGCATAAATAATGAAACATAACTAATATCTGTTTCTAATTCTCTTATATCTCTCAAATCACAAAGATTTTAAGACTGTGCGTGTTCGGAAGTAGTTAAATAACCTTTTTTTATTGGTTTTTCACTTCAAACACAACAAAAATTAAAAAAAAATATTCTCTAGCAATGTTTCCTTCTATTCATTCTTTTTCCCAGAAATGATGATATATAGTAAAGTTTAATGTATATTTAATATGTTTGTATTTAATATATTTTTATAACCTTTCGTTACAAATTTATTTTAATAAAAAGGTCCCTTTTAACATGGCGCTAATAATATGTCAAAAAGGATCACTATCATTAAATTAAAAAATAAAAACATTACAAATATTAAATTATTACTGTAGGCAGAGAAGACCGGGTAATACGAAATCATAATTTAAATTTACCGTGAGACGTCGTAACCTCGATCCGAGTTAACCAAGATGGCGGCGTTATCGCCCGCCATGTTTGCTGAGCGCTCGCGCCACTGCGCAAGAGTTTGTTTTCTGGAACCGAGACCTTATCATGTGACTTTGGACCATCTTTCATAATGTTCTTGACAAATACGTTACGAACTACACGTAATATAATTTGTAATCGTTATTAATTCTGAAGAAAAATTATTTTCTTTCGTTTTCCTTGATTTGTGTTTATAAAATATTCAACAATCAAAATTATATATACATAATATTTTAGTTCATAAAGCGCAATTAATAATCGTTTAAAACAGATTTATTTGTTAAAAAATACATAAAATTATACATACAAAGATTAGCGTGGTTTGTGTTTTCATAAGCCTTGAAGTTAAACCTTTATTAATATAGTCAATACACCCGTATTCTATGTAAAGACATAACAATGTACCTACTATGTGTAAATGAGGACTTTAAGATTATAATGTTTGCGTAATTAAGAGTCTTATTTATCTTTTTGTTTGTTGCATGTTGCTAAAGTGATTCATTGTTAACAATTACGTATATGTACCCAGTCTTTGTTCCACAGGATAAAAATAATTACTTACCTAAATATTATGAATGATATGGGAGTAAATAGATCGATTAAAGGAATTTGAAAATAAAACTCATATTTATAATAAAAATCTGTCTTCACTAAATAAATGGTTATTTGTCAATCGAATCAATACGAATCGTCATTTGAAACATTTTGTTTTAATAATAATAATAATAATCATTTATTTCCATGAAACATAGTTTTACAGATGTTATGATTTCTTTATGAGTAAATATTTTTGTCATATAATAATAAAATTATAAAGAGTTTTGAATTTTGTGTGTCTGTTTGTAATGGATGCTCAAAAATTATTAAACCGATTTTGAAGGGTCAAAGTCGACCACCTAATTTCAGGGGAGCAAAGAACTCAACCGGCTGTTTCTTCTTGTAATAAATATGTTATTGGAGATGTACATCACTATTATCGCTTGTTTTGTTTTATATCAATCTTAATATATTCTTTGCGCTTCTTAAGAAGTCCAGTTAGTGAACACGTGACAACGGGTGAATGTATTTTTTAAAACTTAGTGACTGTTTAGAGTTTATTATGAGATATTTCGAAAAGTCGTAATTCACCCCTTTCGAATCAATATTTTCTAATAATTGCTCAATATGTATATATAGATTATAGCTATTAACCATTTATCCTTTTATCTCAAGAAATATGACCTGAGTTAGTGATCTACTTTCGGAAATTTGGCTCCTTTTAGCTTCAGCTTTCAGCAACCGTTGCACCACACAAAGAACTTGTTGCAGAAACGAAGAAGCAGCAGTTGACTATAAACAAAGCTAACGAGTACTCTTAAAAGTAAATATAAATATTTTATTTATTAACATTTAAAAAAAGAGATTTTCTTAAAAAAAGAATCATGCTCCGGAATTGATTGAATTTAAAAAATATCTTGCTCGTTCAGTAAGTCTATTGATATTGGAAATGATTTCTCAATTAGTGAATTATTTTTATAATTTACTATATTAATATTTTCATCTAAGGTCAATCGATTGTGGGTTAACAAAATATATGCAGAGCACACAGACACAGAGTACACAAGTCGTTTGCACACAAAATATTTGGTAACGCCGACATTGTAATCCAAGCAATTTACTTTAAAGCATTAATATAATATAATACATAGATTCAGTCATTTGTAGCGCAATTGCGTGAAATACAATCACATCCTAGAATATCAATGTGAAAATTATGATTTTTTTTATAAAGAATGCTAGCAATGCCTGTTTTTACGGAATTACTAATTCTAATATTATATTCTATATCTAAAATTTTCTGTGAACACGACAGTAGCCCAAGGAGTCATTATCGACTTGCGACTTTTACATCGCTAGGCCCGTCAATCATTACAATATTCACGTTTATATAATTGTCTTTGTTAAACAGTAATATTTATTTGATGATTAAGATTAATGAATAAGAGTATTATACTACGTTCACTTGATAGTAAGACTTTATGCAAGCCCTTTTGGGTAAATACCACCCACTCAACAGATTTTTTTTCAAACCAAAAAAAGCATGCGGTTTACATCTAAGTCCTAGATATGCGAATGCGTATGCATATATAGTTATTGATTAATAGTCTATTATCGTTATCTATGCTAATATTATTAATGCGAAAGTAACCAGACAGACAGATCTGTCCGTCACGCTTCCACGGCTCAACCACTGAACAGATTTTGATGAAATTTTGTCCGCAGCGAGCTTGAAACCCGAGGACGGACATAGACTATTTTAAACTATGTTAAGGCTCAAACACGGGCCGAAGCCGCGAACGGAAAATAGCTTTAATATATTTACATGCGGAAATCAATATTAGAATGACACGCGCTCATTGTAATAAATAAATACTAGAACGATATAATATAGTATGCATATTAAAATTTTAATAATTCGCTTTATATAAAGAGCCGAGATGACCCAGTGGTAAGAGCGCGTCAATCTTAACCGATGATCGTGGGTTCAAACCCGGGCAAGCACCACTGAATTTTCATGTGCTTAATTTGTGATTATAATTCATGTGTCTAATTTTACTGAAATTCGGATATAAATGTCAAGCTGTGTTAGCTTCATTGTACCGCACATAATTTTGCAAATATCAAAATTAATCCTATGATATTACCTACTATATTTTTATATATTGTAAGATTGCACGTATTTTATTTCCTTAACCTTTGAAGGGCAAATAATAAACACATTAGCCGTCAACACAGAGGTGTTATTTAGATTACAAATTATTACTAAAACATGCTAATAAATGAAAACATCGTAACACTTGTCTTCGAAGATAATATTCTGGAAATAAAAACATAGTTATCAATTTATTATTATTATTTAAGGAGATTAAATATAAATAACTAACAATACACTAACATAAACAAACATCAATTTGTAACCATTCAAAAAAGAAGGTTTTAACAATTCGATAGTTTAAAAAAAAAATCAAAACTGTCATTTATAAACCGATTTGGATTTTTATTTCACTTTATTCGGAATGATTCGGTGTTATCATTATAAAAATCCAAAATCGAATCCATGAGGAATGGGATGTACGGTACTTTAAGGAGTGATACTAGATACTCTTAAAATATTATAGGCATCCATAAAGCGATTTTGGTATTTCAATTAACAATTGCATTCAGAAAATATCATTTGGTGTAGTGGATCTGATGAAGAAGACCACAGATGGCCGCGGAAATTCCTCAATGATAAATGTTTCACGGGTGACGCCAATATATTTTTTTGTTACTTTTTAGTGCATTTTTTACAGAAAATACTATTTGTTTTTTTAGTTCTTAGAGATGGAATGGCTCAGTGGCTAGAACACCTGACTGTCAACCGAAAATTTCGAGTTCAAGTCTGGGTAAGCACGACTGAGTTATCACGTACCTACTAAATATGTGTGTTGCAAGTTTCATGCTCGTTTCGTACACTTAAAGAAAAAAAATCGGGATTATTTGCTTTTAGTAACTTGCAATTGGCCATAAAAAGATTTAATTGTATGAAATCACAGACAGACACTTAAATTTTAATGACTTGTATAAAAATAGACAATAACTGTATCTACATGCTGAAAATACGTCAACGAAATATAAATATACTTATTCCGTTCAAGTATAAACATTATAAGTAGATTAAAACCTTCTTTCTGTGATTTGGATTTACTTGGGTTTTTGGCATTTCGTGATGCGATCGTTATCACATATTATACTCTTTAATTAATGTGTTTATGTAAATGCTGTAGAGGTAGATAGATTATTTTTATATATTTGTTCATGTGGTATTTCGAAGGTTACATGTAAATATTGAATTAACTGAAAATATAACACTAGAACATTTATTTATATTTTGTATATATTTTTTTTAGTCTTTCGTTAGTCAGGCTTCTCTGATGATGTACATTCCAAGGTTTCCGCTTCGAATTATGGGAGACATTCGAGAAAATCTCTGAGCTTCTGAAACCTAGCTCAGTTGACCTTGAGATTGGCCAACCTTAACGAAATTCAGTTACGAAGCAACGATCGATATTTCAAAGAACTTTTTATACAGCGCTTAATTGTTTTTGCTCTTTTACTTAGGTGTATATTGGCTTTAGTTTTATATATACAAGATCGCTCCATGGTATAAAACATATGTCGATGTCATATGATTAGTCGAAGATCACGTGCTTATTTTTCGCCTTTAACAGGACAGAGCTCCGTAACAGCCTGTGAATGTCCCACTGCTGGGCTAAAAGCCTCCTCTCCCTTTTTTGAGGAGAAGGTATGGAGCTTATTCCACCACGCTGCTCCAATGCGGGTTGGTGAGGGCAGAGCTCACATTACTCAAAATTTACTTAGCAGTACATTTAGTGGCTCTTACTTGTATTCAATGCAATTTAATTTATTTTTATATTGTAACAAAAATAGACTAAAAAGTTTCGAAAAAACCCGGCAGACGTTGTCCAGTCCTTATATATAATATATATACAATAAACATGTATTAATTGTCAAGGCGATCGGTTGTCTGGTATAGGTGCTCCAGCGCCATCTAGTAACGAGTTACTATACAAAATAAGACCTATCAATCAGATATATCAACTATCTATCTATTTATATAGATAACAATTTCTAGCAATAATAATAAATTTTAGAAACATACCATCATAAATTGCTGCATTATCATCATATGTTGAAGGGTATATGATGTATACATACATAAAGTTCGTAATACAGATACAAACTATAAAGTTCGGGGGCAACCCTTATTCAATAAATCTAGTAAATTCGAGTCAACTTTTATATTTACCAGGATAATACAACAACTCATACGGTTTTTGCTACCAATAATCGGTTTGAATTTTAAATAAAGAAGTATTCATATTTTTTTAATTTATAGCAGTCAACCAGGCAAAGAGTATGTGATTTCAGGTTCCAATACCAAAACAAAATAAACAATTAATTAAATACGATTAGGAATACTTTTTAATATGGTATGGTAATAAAACGCACTCCACATTGTTTTGGTTTAAACCATCGTAGCAATTTAATAAATATAAAAAGTAACAGCCTGTAAATGTCCCCTCTGCTGCAACAAGGCCTCCTCTTTTATGAGGAGATCTAGATCTTATACCACCACGCTGTTCCAATACGGGTTTGTTAGTTCTATAAACACACAGTTGAATAAATATATACTAATATTATAATAAACAATAATAATGATTATATGTATGAATTTAATGTCAACTGTAATGATCCTAAATCATTAGCGGGCATACCGCTTTTGAAAACATTTTTAATATTGACACGGCAAATGTGTACCGTTCTACCCCTGGCCGTGACCTTGGCAGGCAGGTTCAGGCATGATAACTAGTGTTAATATTGGCATCGTACACTACACTGTTTGACGAACGCTTTACTCTATCAATATATAAACATAATATTTATATTTCAAGCACTTTCGGTTCGCCAACAACGCCACTTGTGTAATTTGTCACTATCATTGATAAAATCTTTATTTACGTATTTGTTTTAAGAAAACTTTAAACTAGGTTAAATTATTCTATATATTTTCATATTTAATTATGTATTTATTTAATAACTGGGAAAGTTTGTTATTAATTACACTACGTGATTGATTCTTATATCTTTTCAATAATTATTATGTTGTTTATTAGGTGGTAGGGTTTTGTGCTATCTCGTCTGGGTAGGTACCACCCACTAATCAGATATTCTACCACTAAAGAGCAATACTTAGTATTGTTGCTTTCTGGTTGAAAGTATGAGTGACCCAGTGAAACTTCAGGCACAAGGAACATAACGTCTTAGTTGCCAAGGAAAGGTTAATATTTCTTAGATTGCCTATGGACGGTATTGACCACGAGAAATGGTGGACGAGCAAACAGACCACCTGATGGTAAATGGTCACCGGCCCCTCTAGACATTGGAGCCAATGAGGCACCACATACATAGCTCCACCACTAAGGCTGTAAACAAATCAGGTAGATAATTATCGCCTAGCTTACCTTTTATATTATAATATTTATATATAGGGTATACGTACGTATATAATGTATATATATATATATATATATATATATATCGATTTTTTTTAATTTATAAAATTGATATTACTATTTCAAAAACCTTAACCAAAATATAATTTTACTTCCACAGTGAATAAAGAACATCTTCAGGTCACGTGTTAATGGGACGAGTGAGACCAGACGTCGTAAATTATCAGCTATGCTTTGAACTTCGGTACCCTTTACTCGAAGCCTCGTTTACGCTGCCTCTCTGGAAAGCTAATTGTCATAATATAAGAGCTCGTTTTTTGCTAGTAAATGATCAATAATACAGGACGCCAATGGTACACTTCGATACAATCTGCCCATGTTCAAATGTTTATGAAAGGAGAAAGTTTGTCCTGCAATCCTTGTCCTCCCATTCTGTGACGGTATTAAGGGTAACGGCAATAATACAATATTTCAAAAATTGTAATCAATACGGTGGTTGTGTTTGTGAGGTTTTTATTGTACTGAATATTAGTATAGTCAACGTCACAGTTCAGTTTCTGCAGGCAAAACTTCTGCAGACCAATCTAATGTCTAGAAATAAGTTCAATGGAAAAGATTTTAATATTAACATGGACTTTACTATTATATAAAATATTTTTTTTTTAAATTCCCAATAACAATATCATTCAAATATGATATAGCATTATTTACCATTTTATATTACTCATGATAACATATAATATTTTATTTTTATGCATAAAAACATACATTACCAGACGAATACAAGCTCACATTGTACGTTCAAGGTTATCATATGTTACGAGTGTATAACATGTAGTTCACTAAAACACCTTAAACATGTTTGTGTATTTGATGAATTAATTCTAACACATATTAACATTGTACATATATGTATAGACAAACCTGTGTGTGCGCTTGCCATATAAGCATTTAATCAGTGTACAGAATGAAAAAAATACTTGCATATAAACATTGTTGATGCTGCTGGTGCTGATTTTTAGTTAAACACCGATTTCTTACTTTCTGTCATCATTGATTCGAAATTTGAAGGAAGAACACAGTAATGTCCTCCAGATTTCGGCCACGGCAGCCAATCTCAAGAGAGATTAGCCAACTACACAGGAAGTATTATAGTGCACAAGTGTGTGCACAAACACAGGAGCACTCTCTATTCCCTAACTCTCATAATCCGATGGGACGGCATCCCGACACGACCGGAAAGAGCTCAGGCACAGGACCAACGGTTTTACGTGCTTTCCGAGGCACGGGAGTGTACGCACTTCCAACTTCCCGACTCCGGGCTGCTACTGAAAATTTTCTGACAGAAAAACCCAATAACTTTTTAAAGGCCCGAGCTGGAAATTGAACCCAGGACCTCCGGATCTGCAACTTTAAACCAAGCCACTAGACCAACGAGGCAGTCAACATCGAGAAGAACACAGTTTTGTTTAATTAAACATTTAAACTACATTTATAGGTTAAGCGGAAAATAATTTAAATATTATTAGATTTCGAATTTGATGAATAAAATTGTCAAGTCTTATCAGGCTACGCTGACGGTTGCAGGTTTGATCACCATAATGTTTGTTAATGATAAGTGAATATGAGAAGAGAAGTGTTAGTGATAAGTTGTACAATATGTATTACTTTACGGCCACATCTGCGCTTATGTGTGGAGCTGTCATGTACATTATATGTCAAGCAAAATTTCACGATGATCGTTGGAGCTATAAATATGTGAAAGCGTAATAAACAAATTCACTTCCGAATTTATAATATTTGTAGCCAGCTTCTGTGAAGGATCATCAGATTTTCACGTCACGTCTTTTGTCTTGTGTATTCTAAAAAATACTTTAACAAATTCTCGTGGTTGAGTACTCGCTCAGCCAGTAAAATAAACGAAGCATAAAAAGCGCAAGTCCAGTATTTGTGTTTTCAATTCAAGTCCGCAAAGATTCTTGTAACATATCGAAGCTAATATGTATTTGTTTAGCGATATAAATGTAATTGATCGCGGCTCGTCCAAAAAGTCGTGATGCGACTGTGATAATTTAAATGTATCGGTTTTTACCGCTATTTCATATTATTATTTCATTGGTATTATAATTGAATTATCGGTATCGGAATATCGGAATATCTATACATAGCTTAAGGATAAGATGTAAGGTGAGTGCGTCAGGCACAAGGGACCTCTTAGTTCCCATGACTGGTTGTATTTACGACGTAATTAGATTACGGAATGGTTTATATTTCTTACAGTGCCAATGTCTTTGGTCATTGGCGACCATTTACAAATTAGATGAGACACTTTTCAAACTGTCCACTTACCATCAAGTTTTATAGTCAACCTACCTTTAAACTAATAAAAATATTGTTACTTGTGGTGCACACTGTCTGCACTCACTATAGCTCACTACTCATCTTGGCGACTACGGATGTAACATTCGTTTCTAAGTTGTTGTAAGCAGTATTCCATATTTACAGCCTCTTCTCCTTTACAATTTTCATCATTTTTGGACAGTTCATCGTTTCATCTTTCTATAAGTAACAATAAAAGCGAAACAGTACATATTTCGATCGTTGATGCTTGTTCTTTTGATTATCCTGTTTGTTTAAATATTTTTATAAATAGAAATGTCGATATGATAAAATCCATGCTATTGAATGTTGTATTTCACAATGCCATAATCCATGTTGTCCAATAAGTTAAATCAAATAATGCACGGACGTGTGACTTCCAATAATTATGTTTACTGAAATCGTTAGCACTGAACGGCCATCTTGTACGACCTCGTGTACAAATGTTATGGAAAATTACATATGGAAATAGAATCACTTGAACAGATATTATATATGTTAGGAATGTAGAATTTTTATACTTCATAAAAAGCTCTATTGTGTTGGTACTATTTTATATACCGGTCTTTACACTAAACTACACACACTAGTGTAGATATGATATTATATATATTTTAAAGAGCCTGTGAATTTCCCTCTGCTGGGCTAAGGCCTCCTTCCCCCTTCTAAGGATAAGGTTTTGGAGCTTATTCCACCATGCTGCTCCAATGCGGGTTGGTGGAATAAACATGTGGCAGAATTTCAGTGAAATTAGATACATGCAGGTTTCCTCACGATGTTTTCCTTCACCGTCAAGCATGAGATGAATTATAATCACAAATTAAGCACATAAAAATTCAGTGGTGCTTGCCCGGGTTTGAACCCACGATTATCGGTTAAAATTCACGCCTTCTTACCACTGGGCCATCTCGGTTTTTTATATAACATAGGCACTTATTTTTGTATTTATTCTGCCATTGCTTACGAGATTTTTTTCAATATAAAAAAAGTTTATGTCAGTCTCCGGCCTGTTATAATACTTCTATGAATTTAAACATATTTTTTGTTTTGTAGCTATGTAGAAAAGGACGAACTAACAATCACGCCATTTTTAATATAAGTAGGGATGATTCTAAGCGAAGTTTAAGAAAAATATTTAAAAACTTTCGTACGCAACTCGCATTTCTAAGTAAGAAGACAATAAAATGTTGGAATGAAATTAAATATTTTTAAACTAGAAACTAATATAGTGGAACTAAGTCTAGGCAATACAGAGAGAAACTTAAATAGAATAAATGAAATTTCAACGTATTGTGAGAAATATTTCTAAGTACTTAACTTTGATTTAATAAAGTTCATAAGCCGTATGTTTAGAAAATACGAGAGCGAAATTATCTTTGTTTAAATTGTTATTTGTTTTGTTGTTATAAGATATTGACTTCACCGCTTCGTTGGTCTAGTGGCTAGATATAAGGCCCAATGCCCTAGGTTCAAACCCAGGTCGGCCCAATAAAAAGTTATTAGATTTATCCGTCAAACATTCTCAGTAACAGCGCTGAGTCTGAAAGTTCGAAGTGTGTACAATCCCGTGCCTCAGAAAGCGCGTAAAGTCCTGCGCCTGAATTCTTTCCGGTCGAGTCTAATTTGGCGTCCCATCGGATTATGAGATAGTGCACTGTGTTTGCACATACACTTGTGCACTATAATATATCCTGCTGATTTGGATAGTCCCTTGAGATGCGGTGCCGTGGCTGAAATCGTAATATTTTTATAAGATATAATCTCAGGCAGGATCTATAGAGTGTAATCGCTGCATAATGTCTCTGTCCCAAAAATCACGATAAGGCCTTGGTCTCTCTGGTTAACTTCCTGGTTGTAGAGGATCACAGTCAAATCAAATCAAAAGCCTTTAGCAGAATCCTTTTATATTAGAAACTACCTCCGGTTCGGAAAATAAATATCCTGACATGAGAAGAAACGGCGAAAGAAACTCGGCGAGTTTTGCTTTTAGGGTACACTTGTGTGTGTATTAAATATACTCCGATAAGCATGGCTTCGACCGAAGTCACGAGGTCAACATCGTCACCATTATTGTATTCAATGTCTCAATTTTATGTAAATTGCTTTGATTTAGGCTAAAAGTCTGGCATATTACGTAAGGCTCAGAAAGTCCTGCATCCAAGAATAAGTGATAATGAAAAAAGCACGTTTTGTTGCCTCAATCCGGTCCGTTAAAGCCTCGTCTTATGTAATAATGATTAAGAACAAATCTTTAAAATTATAAATGTGATATGCTATTTAACTTGTTTTAAAATTTTAAATGAATGCAGATTTTCTTAATTTTAAAAGTGACGACGTCATTTTATATAATCGTTGCGTTAAAAATAGACTTAGAAATTAAACACACATTGCTCCCGAAAACAGCGTACAAAAATAATTCTAAATACGGTATCTTTTCGTGTTATGAATACACTCAAAAACATAGCTATTCATTAATCATCAAATATAATCAAATTATATTTTAATTAAAATAATCATATAAAAAAATTATAAATATAATGCAAATTTGTAAGCCAAGACTTAGACGGTATTTTATTAGCAAACATTACAGGCGCTTATTGGAGCAAATATTTACTATTTAATTCGTATTATATGCTCTGGATTGCAACAAAAATATTGTTTTATTACATTAATTTATTTATTTAATATTGACTCGCGTGATGTTATGTTATTTAACGGTAAATAATTTAAGCACATATTTAAGAAATTATCAGAGCAAAATGTTTGTGACAAATAAGCTTATTTTTATAAATAATATGTTAATATAAATAATCATAAATCAAAACATAGGCCTGGGTTGTTTTGTTACGAAATGTGTATAATAATATTTGTTTTGTTTTTTTTTAATGTTATAGGTAGGCGAACGGGCAAATGAGCTACTTGATGTTACGTGGTCACCACCGCCCGAAGACATTAGCGTACATCGCTATAAATATTAACGATTCCTTATGTTACATTGTCAATGCGCACCCACCCCAATAATATGTACCTTATGCTTATATAATATCTAGTTACACTGGCTCACTCACTCAAGTATTGCTGTTGAGCGGCAGATCGATACAAAAGCCCTACGCCCTATGAGAGCCCTGTCACCTAGTAAGTCTAGTTCATTGAGAGTATAATGTTTGTAGAACATGCATGTGTCGTTTTTTTTTCTATTTATACACACCAGCATTGGAGAAGGCGTGGTGAAATTAGTTCAAAAACTTATCCACGAGGCAGAGCATAAGGACAGTTGACGTTTGCCCAGCAGTGTGACATTAACATGCTATTATTCTTTTAAAGATTAAAACATTTTTATCTTTATTAAAGCTCGAATGTCATAGAGTATTAAGCCTAGAAAACAGAGCTAATTCCGCGAAACCGCAAGAATCATTTAACATTTACTTAAAAATCAATCGTAGGCGCCTTTTTTTACGAATTCAACATAAGTACAAAATCATTATTGACTTTAGTCTATTTTAAGATATCGTATTATTTATTTGTCAAAAGTGTTGAGTAGTCGAGTAAAAACATGTTATTCGATAGTTCTATTTCACATCATCATTGCGTCATTGAAATAACCCTCAGATGTTATGTCTTTCACGAGTCTAGATACACGATTAATACACCTACAATTAAAAGATACACCTTCTTATGATAAATAATGAACATTTTGCTCACATCTTAAAACTTGTAATTAAGCGGAATATTCCATGACGTGCTTTATCTGCTGATAACAGAATGTCTCATTATTTATCTTAATTATATACATTGCGAATATCTTTGACATCTCGGATGTCTCCTTATAAATTAATGTCAGTTTTTAAGCCCCGTGTTTTGCCGTGTTCACATGATAAGTCATTTTTCTCATTATGTTTGATGTTCATTTATTTTTAGAAAACATTTTTGTATTTTCTCTATTATAATATTATATGGAATTATTTTTATTATGTTTCACTGTATTTTTTATTTAAAAACCGATAGGTAGACTTTACATATAAAATAAACTTAGATAGCTAAGATGTTATGTCTTTTGTGCCTGTAGTTACACTGGCTCATTCACCCTCCGAATTGGAACACAACACTGTTGTATAATATTGATGTTTAGTAGTAGAATATATGATGAATGATGTACCTACTGGGACGGCCTTGCACAAAGCTCTCCCACCAAGTAAATATGTTCAAAAGGCTAAGTTACCAGCTAAGGAACGGGTGATACAAAAAGAAATGCGTAATAATGATTAATGTTATATGTGTTCATATTAATCAAATCAAATCGCATATGACTTTCTGATATCAAACGATCGTACCCCCCCTTTTTCAATGAATTTTGTTTTGTAACAGAATAGCTCTAAAGGTAAGTAAGATCAAAGTAAGATAAGAATAGGTACTCGTGGCCTATAAAAACAATTATTCGAATTAATAAAAAAATTAATTAGTCAACATTTTATTTGGTAATTGCACCGAGGTTACAAGTCGTACCTTAACCGATGATTCAGAGTTCAAATCCGAGCAAGCACCACTGAATTTATAAGTGGTTAAATTTTTATTTATAATTTATCTTGTGCTCAGTTTTTAGGAAACTATCGAGATGAAAGCTGCATGGAGTGCATGAGAATCTGAAACGTGTAACCACCACTCGCATTAGAGCTACTTGGTGGAGTCAGCTCCAAAACTTCTCCTCAAAATGGAGAGGAGACCTTCACCTAGCTTAGTGAGACGTTGACAGACTGTTACTATTTTACTTCATGTTATTTCGTAATATTTTCCATGGTTCTTCACATGGGGGCTAAGACTACGGAAGCGGTTAGTTTCGAAGCCAAAAAGATTTATTTGATTAACACTAATTAGTGTGAACTGGCCGTGGAACATCTCCGACTTGCTAAGAAAGTAAGGTTTTACGAAATCAAACACAATATTTTAGAATTGTACTCCTTATTGCAATAGCAATAAAGCTTGAAATTGAGTTTTGTTCCGTTTTTGAACTGCAAAATATCCTAGTTAGGTAAATCCAATTTGGGTTTAATGGAGAAAGTGGTCACTTTCTAAACGCATGTGTCTTAAGTACAAGTTTATGGTAAGTTTTTATTAAGTTACATAATCGTCGAGTTTTATTTAATAGTTTTAATTAGCTTTATTGCTAATATTACTTTCTAAAGCATTTATGATGCCTTACTTGGTAACAAAACAAAAAAACAATAGAAGATATCAAATGGGAACAATAAAAGCACGTGAAATTCAGCATACGTGATAAAAACGAGACCTAATTGCGTCAGAAACGTTTCACAAATGTTTGTACACAGAAATGTTGAACTCAAATTCGAACTCGAAATTTTACCCTAGAAGGTTAATAATAAATAAGTTTACTACTTATAATCACATCAATATCGACATTCGTTTCTACCCTTGTAATTAGTAAAACTACCAAACACGTGAAAGGAAACAATGATTTGAATAAAATAAATCAATCAAATCTCGAACGATTTCACGCACAATTTTTCACAAAAGGTACAAGTCAAACTGACTATCAAAAGGCCCATTCATCCTAAACGGGGGCTAACAACATTATACCCATGTAATACATATTTCATTATTACTACCTTTATGGTATGTTTAATTTTATTGCTGGCAACCCTGAACGTTTTTTTTTCACAAGGGTTACAATAGCAGTTTAGTTATTCAATAGGGGGCGTTGTATTGTTATACAATATTTTACTAACGTTTTGATATCGCTGATGTAACGTCAGAAGAATATATTTTATTGATAATATTAATTGGGTTTTTCTTACATATCTTAAAAAAATATTGTAAAATGGTTAATGAATTACTTAAACTTATTAAAACTAATGAACATCCTTTGAATGGAAGTTTCTTTTTATTCGTATCTTTTATTACAATTTATCATAATTAATAGAATATTTTAATAAAGTTGACATTGAAATTGACATAAAATTTAAAGTGAAGTCTACGCTTTGTGTTTGTGCTATCCCTACGTCCGTTCACCTATCTATAGCGACCTCAATAGTTCCTGAACGCATCAAACCCGCTATTCAGTAAGAGACACCGGCATATTCACTTCCGCTTGCCCTTTCATTGTGCAATTCGTCAAGGCAGCTTCGCGCCGCCGCCGGCCAGACTCGACAATGCCTCAACAAAAATCGAATTCCAAATTCAAAAGAGCATCGTTGAGGTTTATTGGCTTAGCGCTTGATTGATTGTGCGAACGGCATCGCAATTATTTTTTTTCAATCGCATCCGATGTTGCCATATCGCGTTTTTGCTGGATTTATAGGTCGATAATATATTTTGATTCGGGCGTGGCAAATTGTCGATACTCTTTGTCGGTACAGGAAGTCTTATTTAGTAACAGGTACTTTGTGAGTGCGATCTTGTTAAAATAGTGCACTTGTGTTTGCGTTACGCTTATAATAATGTGTATCCTAATATGTATCCCTTAACTGCAGAGGCGGATCATTATATTTGGTACAACTTTCTTAAAATTAGTAATATTCTTACAATATATTATTCCAAGGTATGACTAAATTCTGTTTATTGCAAAACCAATAGGTATTGAAAACGCATAAATAATACATAAAAATACGCTTATTACTCGGGAACTTATTACATATGTACTGAAGGTTTATTATCGAATGCCATCACATCACAATGTGTATTAAAGTAATATTAGCATAAGTGCTCATGAAATACTTCTCGGTTTCAACTCACGCGCAGGGTGCTTATTACGTAACCAAAACTCGAGATCCGCCTTTAAAACATAACTAATTTATTTTACGTTTACCAAATGAGACGTTAATCAAAATTGAATCTTATTGCGTTACATTTAAGATCAAATTTTCGTATAATTATAATCGAAGTGAACTGTAAATTTGTCTGTCAAAAGACCGTGACATATTTGTGCCACCGTGAATAAACGGACACACAGACGGTCGTTGCATATACATACAAAAGTATAATAATAAACAACTCATCGAATTTTAATTTTGGTACAAAAGATTCTATTTACAATAGAAGCTATTATTTAGAACAATACGGAAATGATTGGTTCCTTTCTTTTAAAACTGTTAAATTAGTGTTTTATATTGAGCCGAGATGGCCCAGTGGTAAGAACGCGTGAATCTTAACCGATGATCGTGGGTTCAAACCCGGGCAAGCACAACTGAATTTTTCTATGCTTAATTTGTGATTATAATTCATCTCGTGCTTTATGGTGAAGGAAAACATCGTGAGGAAACCTGCATGTGTCTAATTTAACTGAAATTCTGCTACATGTGTATTCCACCAACCCGCATTGGCGCAGCGTGGTGGAATAAGCTCCAAACCTTCTCCTCAAAAAGGGAGAGGAGGCCTTTAGCCCAGTAGAGGGACATTCACAGGCTGTTACGGTATTAAAGAAAGAGTAACTAATAAAAATTCTTGCAGATGAGACGAATGATTCATTCATGCATTCTGATTGGGTTGTCAACCAAAAGATGACTAAAGAGACACGTGTTGATTTGTCATTCCCTTGCTAATGGTAACGATAAAACTGTATCTGATGTACCTAAATGCAGTCCAACGCTCGATATATATCACTCCCAAATCCATCAATTTCCAATTTTCCACCATTTTTTCCATTCAGATTCAACCATCTTCCGCCGGTCCTAACTGTAGGGTCCATGCTCTATGCATCGGCAGTATAGGCAACGTAAAGGCTTGATGATTAAAAATGCTTTAATAATTACATAGGAAAATTACTTATTCATAAATCGCGTGGAATATATGAAGATATCTTTATAGTGATAATTAGGTACCTCTTAATTAATATTATCTTTAACGTTATAGTTATAAATAATAATTATATTTTGTATAGGTTATTGCTAGACCTGTAAATATTACAGACCGGATGGTAGGCAAATACAAAGTCAATACACTGTCAAACGGAGGTGCCACTCGTGTTTAAAATCTTTTTTTTTCACAAATATATTATAATATATATGACTAAATATATATAACTAAATAGGGTTAAAATCGAATTTCAAAACTTTAAATTTTATCAAATATTTATACATATAAGTATTTTGTTATTTTTATCTCCTAAAACATTTATTTTATGTTTGGAGATGAAACAGCTTCAAACATAAGTACCTACAAGTACATAGTTTACGCGCAGAGTAAAACTAATTCCATGGAATTGAAACGAGAAACATCAAAAATATAGTTCGCGTAAAAATAGTTTAGTTATATAAGGATATGTTTGAAAGGTTTTTATAATATGACCATGAAAGGATAAAACATATTCAATTATCAATAAAAAATAGGTTTATTATTCTGTCCCGACATTGCATCAAAATGTCAGAAGGTTCTCGAATTAATGATTATCCTTCAAATTTTAAAAGAACATCACTAAGTAAAACAATATGTATTATGTATAAGTATTCCAATTGGGAATTGAACCGACGACTATCGAAGTTAAAGCTAGCAGATACTGTCACTGGGTCAGATGATAGTCAATTTAAATAATTACTTTGACCACAGTCAGTCTGTTTTTGTTTACAAATAATCATAAATAACAAAGTCGGAACGATCACGCGAGTAAACTTGCGTACTCCATTCATCAAAAAGGCCCATTAAATATACATTTAAATTTGTTATTTTACGTATGACAACACTCGACAATAGTATTTACATTCGATGTCAGTTTGTTTTACATCTAAAATATTGAATGAACGCATATTTCTTTTAACATTCAGTTAGTTTTTGCCTCGGACATTATGTCACTTATTATACTCGGTCTATTCCTTGCATTTCTTTGTGACACAAAAGATGAATGGGTAGAATAATAATAACATATGTCTGGTCGGTAGGAAGAATTGGGAATATAAAAAAGAAAAAATGTTTGATGATACAGCACCGCCACGTGTTGGCAGGACAATAGGAATGTAGGAACTAGAACCTCCTTTTGTGCTTCTGTGTGAGAGAAAGATTAAAGCAACAATAGTTTAAATTAATAAAAATATAGTTTATCAGTTTATCTAATTTTGTGTTTTATATTATCGAAAAAATGTCATTGATTAAATTTAAAGTAATTATTATATTACGGAAGCAACATATAATATACAAATAAATATCACACATAATAAACTGACACAAGTAACATATAAGAATTTAGGTTATTTTGAAAATAAAAAATATCACCATAAAATAACCTAAATTGAAAATACATAAATTTACAACGAAAATTATGTACATAAGCATTTTATTATTTCTTATCGGTCGTAATAAATTAAAGGGCTGTATTTTTATTTTTAACGCACGTCTCATAATTTACGCATGTGCTCAGCGGGCTCATAAATTTGCGAGCTTGATTTATATTAGGATTAGGAGGTGTTATCAGCATATTTCTTGCAGGTGTGCGGTAGGAATGTAGGATATATGGTGAATTTTTATTCAATAATAACGACGGTAATATACCTATTATATATAAGTTAACGAAATAAATTTTAAATAATTACACAGTTAATAAGCTGTGTTGTTTATATGGTTTAAGATGAATCACTTCATAAATTGTATAGGTTGAATTTTTTTACCAGTTCAGTTTGACAAATTACATCAGGCAAGCACTTTTGTTTTTAAGTGTATTATTTTCGCTGAGTTCAGCTCAAATAAATATGATTATAAGAAAATATTTATACAATAGCAATTGTAACAATAGTGCCAAAAACATATTCCCACAAAATATAACGATACAAAAGCTCGTTTTCCTATCTCGGGGTACTTGATGTCTCGCGTGTCGTATGCTAGCAACATCGAGGGCCCTTAAAAATGGCGCGTAAACTGACAGCTCACACTCTTGTCTATGGTAAAAAATAATAATATACTCTATTACTTTATAATACGTCACATTGCTGGCTACGTCTGCATACAGGCTTTGCGTCAGCAGCAATCAATGTGATAGTCTAAGCATTATGGATTTTTGGCCTCTTCAAAAAGGGATTACGAAGTGACGTTAATCTCTCCGCAATCTATTTTATGCAGCTTTATTGTAGATTATTACCGCAATAAAGATGTAGCATATATAGGTTTACAAAATATATATACATGTATTATATATATATATATATGTAATGTTATTTAATGGTGACCGATCATCCAACGGTAATGAAATCGGTCAGATGTTTAATACCTATTTTCAGTCCGCTTTTGAACCAGATTTACAATCCACCTGTATTGACGAATCTTTTCCATTGGATAACTGTCATGGCTCTCTTGCAGCTTCTGTTGGTTCGATTGATCTCTCTATTGAAACCGTTAGAAAATATTTAAAGGATTTAGATATTGGTAAGGGAAGTGGCCCAGATGGCATTCCACCCATTTTTTTTAAATCTTGCTGGAGTAATTTAGATTTACCTTTATTTATCTTATTTAAATTATCTCTTCGTACAGGTATAATACCCAAAGCATGGAAACAATCATTTGTTGTACCCATTTATAAGACCGGAGATAAGCATTACATTCAAAATTATCGACCTATATCTAAACTAAATACTATAGCTAAATTATTTGAAAAAATTATATATGATCAGTTATATTTCGTTCTAAGGCCGCTGATCATCGACCAACAACACGGATTCGTCAATGGTAGATCTACTGAAACGAATCTTTGTGAGTTTATTCATCAACTCGCAACAGTGATGGATAACGGTGGTCAGGTGGATGTTGTGTACACGGACTATTCAAAAGCCTTTGATAAGATCTCTCATTCTCTGTTGGTAAAAAAACTTGCTGCCGTTGGTATTCACGGTGACTTGCTTCTTTGGCTCGAATCTTATTTGAGGGATCGTAGCCAAGCTGTTACTATCAAAGGTTTTTGTTCATCGTTTGTGCCCGTTACCTCTGGTGTTCCTCAGGGTTCTCATCTCGGGCCATTATTATTTAATATTTTTATTAACGACATTAGTCGATCTATTCATAATTGTAACATATTACTTTATGCGGATGACATGAAAATTTTCAAAATAATTAAGTCGCCCCAAGATTGTTTAAAACTTCAAAATGATCTCAATAGCTTAGATAATTACTGTGATAAAAACCTCTTACGCTTAAATTTAAAAAAATGTAACATTCGAACATTTACTAGGAAACTGAGGCCAATATTATTTGATTATAAATTGCAGAATACCTGTCTGGTTAGAGTTTCCGAGATTAGAGATTTGGGTGTTTATTTAGACCAGAAGCTAACTTTTACCTATCATATGAATTATATAATAGCTAAAGCGTATCAAATGCTGGGATTTATTCTTAGATTGACTAAGGAATTTAAAAATAGCTTTACCTTAATTCTACTTTTCAATGCTTATGTTAGATCTATCTTGGAATATTGCTCTACAGTTTGGAACCCTTATTATAAAACGTATGTAAACAAAATAGAAAAAATTCAGTCAAAATTTTTGAAACATTTGCGATTTAGAGGTGGCCTTTCTGATAATACTGACAATAATAATATCTCGGGTATCATTCCGTTAAATATGCGTAGAAGTATAAGAGACCAAATATTTTTATACAAAATTGTTCATAACATTGTTGATTCTAAGAGTCTCTTTAATAATATACTTTTTAAATGTCCTCGCCTTAACTCGAGAAACCAAACTTTATTTTTTGTACCCCTTTGTAACTGTGACTATTCAAAGAATATGTTCTTGTTACGTGCATGTAAAAGTTATAACAAACATTGTACAGAATTAGATATATTTAACTCAAAAATTAGCGAATTTAAATTTAGTTTACGTCATATAATTAAATTATAGCCTTGCATTTTGTGCTTTCTGTTTTTGTTTTTATTTTTAATATAATATGTCATTTATTTGTATTAATTTTTAGTGGAAACTTGATTGATTTATGTTTTTCTTATATTTGTTTTTTTTTACTATTAAGTGTAATTATAATTGTTTGTTTCCCAAATAAATAAATAAATAAATAAAATAAATTATTTTTCTTGTGTCTCTGCACATCATTTTTGGTAGAGACCAATTGTATGATGATGTCCTTCTGACCGATTTCGGCCACGGCGGCTATTCTCAAGTAACAACTGCGTAGGACATATTGTAGCTTACAAGTATTTGTGCAAACAAAGATGCCCTCTCTATTCTCTCACTCTCCTAATCCGATGGGATGCCAAATCCGACACGACTGGAAAGCGATCATTCTCAGGACGAAAGGCTTTACGTGCTTTCCGAAGCACGGGAGTTAACATGTTTTCAACTTCCACTCCAAGTTCCAACTTCGACTCCGGACTGCTAGTGCGAATTTTTCGATAGAAATCCCAATAACTTTTTACCCACTGACCTGGGTTTTGAACCCAGGACCTAAAGATCTGCAGCCTTTATCTATCAAATAGACCGATTGTTTACCTAAGTGGCATTAAAAGTCGCGACTTCATCTATATATGGTCACATTTGCCTAATCATTTTTAGTTGTCTAAATAGGGTAAAAATAATGACTTTCTGATCGAGTTAATTGGATAAAGCTGAAGATTGAGAGGGTGAAGTTCTACCTAAGGATAAAATACCATTTTTAGTGCGTTTAAGAAACTAAGGTTTCCTCCAAATTTCAAGTCTCAATATATCACAGTCACAGTATATTTATCGAAACGATTTTCAAACGTTCTAATTTCGAGAAACTGTATAGTTTCATAAAACCAATATTATATAATATACATACATATATATTGTAAGTATATAAAGAAATTTCAATATGATTTTAAAGTAAATTTTCCGTCTAAAACTTTAATTAATTAGCTACAAGAAAGTTCGGGAAATGTTCGTTAATCTTGAAACTTATAGAAAATTCATAAAACTTTAAGCCCCACTGAAACAGCTAGTAGTTTGAAAAACTAACTCGTTATCGTTTAAGGTTGTGATACATTTTTTTTTGAAATAATAGTATTTTTGCATTGATAGTATTTAAGCAAATTGTTCCATAAAAGTAGCCACTTCTGCCCATGGACAATGACTGCACCTAATTCTTGCTAATTAAAACTATTTCATAGCATCTAATCAACGGTAATCGGGTCCAGACCACTCATTCTATAAACACATAAATAAGCATTTTATATTTAATAAGGAAAATCAGCAAATGCTTTGCTACGGATACAGAACACATAATTACTATATTGATGTTATTAAAGTTAATGTAATAAAACTTCTTGCAACACCGTCGTTTCAGGGAACTCAATCTATGTAAACAATATTTAATCGACTGGGCAAACGGTGTCTGTTACACCTAAAACCACCTCAGAATAAAAAGAGAACACGAGAAATTTGCTAAGACAACAATGATACAATGAGCCAATATTTCCTTTACGTCCTTTTAAATATGAAATTGTTTACAAACACCGATAAGGTGGTTTTGAATTTAGAGAACAAATTTTAGTTCAGTCTCGTAGCGAATCTTTTTTTTTAAATATTAAAGGTAGGCGGACCAGTAAATGGGCTACCTGGTAGTAAGTGGTCACTACCACAATATACATGCCTTAAGAAATATTAACCATTTCTTACATCACCAAGTTTGGTAACTCGGGAAATAAGATGATATATCCCTTTTGCTCAAAGTTACACTGCCTCACAGGGAGTGCGGCTAGGTCAAATCGGTACTAAACAGTACAATGTATTGTTATTTTGCGGTATAATATGTGACGAGTGAGTTTTATCTACCCGGTCGGGTTTGCAATTAAATTGTTGGGTTCGTAATTAAAATCTATCTTTTGTTAAGTATATTTAGTATTAGAAAATTTAATTAGTGTATTTGTTTGTAAATTAAAAAATATATGTCACATCTATGTGCACCTGAGCGAGTAAGTTCTAGAATAAATAACAATAAATCATTCGTAATACGGAATATAAGCAAGGTAAAAAAATGCCTGAAGCACATATGAATATCATCCATATACAACCGGAGATCTTAGAATCAGGGAAAGAAACTCACAAGGAACACATTTTTCCATATCATGGATAATTAGGCTT
Organism: Nymphalis urticae; assembly: GCA_905147175.2. Classification (NCBI taxonomy): domain Eukaryota; kingdom Metazoa; phylum Arthropoda; class Insecta; order Lepidoptera; family Nymphalidae; genus Nymphalis; species Nymphalis urticae. The sequence goes on from LR990002.1 coordinate 3,989,931, forward strand.
AAAATAAAAGGAATAATTAATTTTACTTGAAATGAAAAGAAAACAACAATAATTTCCTAAACTATTGTTTTTCTCTAAAGCTGAGATGACCTAGTGGTTAGAGCGCGTGAATCTTAACCGATGATCGTAGGCTTAAACCCGGGCAAGCACCACTGAATTTTCATGTGCTTAATTTGTGTTTATAATTCATCTCGTGCTTAACGGTGAAGGAAAACATCGTGAGGAAACCTGCATGTGTCTAATTTCTTTGAAATTCTGCCACCTGTAAATTCTGCCAACCCGCATTGGTGTAGCGTAGTGGAATAAACTTCAAAACCTTCTCCTCAAAAGGGAGAGGAGGCCTAAGCCCAGCAGTGGGACATTAACAGGCTGTTACTGTACTGCTACTTACTGTTTCTCTCTTACCATTTCTCCTAAATGGTTATATAAAAAACGCTAATTAAATATTTTTGAATATGGTTTTTATTGATTGATTCAATTTCAATTTAATATATATATATACTTCACCGTCCAATACGATTATCTGTTTATTAATAAAACAATTCAAACATTCCCGAAAACAAACAAAACAATTTCGAGTCTTAGACGTTTGCACAGTGTTTTAATTAAAATAATTTAAAATATAATCGCTTTAGGAGCGAGAGTTTCGAACAGGGGAAGTTGAAAATTTCAGAAATGGAGGTACAAGACAAAATAATAAAATATTAATAAAGGCCCGGAGACGGAAAAGTTTCATTTGTGGCAAATATTTGTGTTTTAAATAAGGCGCGCTGCGATACGATGGGGTTACTTACTTGGACGAGGACCTGCTGGGTACATGGAGCTGTTTAAATTTTGATATTAAGAAGGAATTATTAATTTTGTTAACTATCTGCTTTCAAATAAATCAAGCTTTATTTAAACTTATTTAAGGCTTTCTCAATACAACACACAGTCCTGTAATTATCTGGGAATAGAGATGTATTATTTCATAAATGGAAATCAGTGACTGAGTATGTCCTTGCCGGTTCTTTTCGATAGAACTTGTTTTTGAATCTGTGGTAGCTTTAGATTTAATATATAATCTGTAAGAATACGATTTAATAGTGTTTGTGGACTCTACTAAAGTGAAAAAAAATCTAAAGTTTGTTTAAATTTTCATTGCTTTGATACAATTATATAAGTTTCGAATTAATGTCGTACATGATATGGTTTAATTAGTAAAACATTATAATATAAACAACAAACAAAAGCAATAATCAGCACAAAGTAATTGACAAAATTGTTCATAAAAAATATATATAATGTTCTCCAGACCAATTTTGGCCACGGCGGCCAATCTCAAGAGAGATTAGGCAACTGCGCAGGAGATATTATATTCCACAAGTGTGTGCGCAAACACAGGTGCACTCTCTCACCTTTACATGTTCCCTTCATTTTCTTTAGCTCTCATAATCCGATGGAAAGGCAATCCAACACGACCGGAAAGAGTCAGGCACAGGACCAACGACCATACGTGCTTACGTACGCACGATAATGTACACACTTCCAACTTCCAGACTCCGGGCGGCTACTGAGAATTTTCTGAAAGAAAAACCCATTGAAACTTTTTATTGGCCTAACCTGGGAATCGAACCCAGGATCTCCGGGTCTGCGGCCTTACATTAATAAAAATCTATACATATTGGCGCTTGCTAGCCTTAAGCCTTCCGATATATGTATACTCGTAATTAAATTATCTATTATAAAATCTACACGGATCAAATTGCTAGCTAAAGTCAACCAACACACGAACACATACTCGAAAATTCACATACCGCAAACAGACTCTAATGGTTTTAAGCCACAAACTCAAATCTCAGAGTGGGAAAACCGACTAACTACAATAAAAACCTAACATTGAAAGCTATTAAAACCGAGTGCCTAGTGTAATGAAATATTAAAATAGTTGGTAGACAGTTTGCAAAAGCCCCCGGCGGATGCGAAAACAAATCAAATAGAAAACGCCCAACTTGTTAAAATTCCCTCACAACGTTTTTGAGTCGAATGTTACATTTTTTTTCACTCGTAAAAACCTATTCGACACATGACTGCTCTGAAATAATGGGACGAAAAATTGACCCAAATCTTTTATTAATCTTTTTGTTTCAATTACGTTATTTTCTTTTGTTTTTATTCGTTGCGATTTGGTAAGAGGTCACCATATATTCCAACACATTGGCATTGATTAGTTTGGTTCAATTATTATTCAAACTGGAACACAGTCATTAAGTGTTGATGGTATGTGGTATGATGGTATAAAATATTTAAAAAACAACCCGGAAGCGTAAACACTGGCCAAATGAAAAAGATTTATTTAGGGTTTAATTGTGTGTTGGTTATCTTTATTTTACGTTTACAAATTGACAAAGGTTAACATTCAAAAAAAATGTAGTTACAAGCAATTTGTGTATATATATATATGTAAAAGACGTAAAACATTTTGCTTCAAAAATTATGTGATAAAACCTTGAAATTTGATTATGAAAGATTGACTATGAAAGATTTTATTTTAGACAATTATAAAAATAGAGTATGTTAGGGACTGTCTTACCAACAATTCTAGTCATTAATAATCATCTTTATCTATTCTATTATATTATTACTGTATTTTTCACTTATAACTATAAACATATTTATAGTGATTGTATCGTAAATGTTTTTTATTTTTTTATTATTTCTTATATTTTTGTTTCTGTTAAAAGGATTAACGAAAGAGATTTCTGTAGTGATAAAGCTTGTACACGTTTTTAATATATCATTTGTCCTCTGGTATGACTTATATGTTCGTGTGCAATGAAGTATATAAATAAATACACACTTGTGGAAGAAAGCGAAAGTATTCATCAAAGCCGTTTTTTGTCGATCAAACGTTTCACTATCGTTCGTAACCTCTTGATGGCGATTTTTCCACCTCCAAAGCGCTTGTAGCTGCGCTGTGTAATTGAAAGCAAACACGCATTGTTGCGGCCCGTATCAATCAGCGGGCCGATAGTTTTAGAGCAAACAGGGGTGACTAGGGGACAGCCCCCTGGCTGAATTATCTTTATTAAGCCCTGTCTGTTCGTTTGTCTTGCAAGCGTTAATTTGAAAGATTTGAATGGATGTTCAAATTATTTTATTAGCTTAAAGTGATATTTTTCAAATTATTTGTTAAATAATGTTTTAGAAATTGACTACACAACAAAAAACAATGCACGTAGTTTTTTTTTTAAATAACGCACTATAAAGTTATATAACTAAGTCGAAGAAAAACTATTAAAGGTTGGCGTTCGTGAAAAATTCATATATTATTATTTCAATATTACCGTAAAAGAAGAAAAGTTCTTGGTTTTTTTTGTCGTTTAATAGAACTTGTGTAAATTTTCTTTAGCTTCATCGTCACGAAATATACATTAATATTCAAAGAGTTAATGTTAATAGTAGTAATATTCATGACATCTCATCAAGTTATCACTAAATGCCCCTAAGGAAAAATAATATTTTTTAGTTTATTTTAGCTCATTTTTTATATATTTGGAACGCTGTTATCAATCTTTCAATGTTTTTGCTATCATTAACAATACGTATAAATTAAATTAAAAAAGCAAGATCAAAAAGGGCAAGTAATTTCAAATTTCGAACACCCTCATTATCGTTAGGAATAACCGATGAAATTAGTGATGGTAGGTGTGGCCCTCGAAGGTCCGCGTGGCGCGCGCGTGGCGTAAACATGGCCGTGTGCGCGCGCACTATGCCGCTATATTAAAAGAATATGGTAATATGCCGTGTCGTGTGCCAATACGTGACACATTGTTGGCCGCGCGAGATTGAAACACTTAACGTCATCGATAGTGATTTGTTTAGTGAAAAAATAATAAACGACATATTGCTTAGATTTTAATTTTATCATTGAATCAAAATTTTACTAACATAAGTAAATTATATTATACATTATAATTTAACTTTATAAGATTATTATAACTTTTATAAGATTTAACATATGCTGTTAATCGATTTACATTTACGCTGAAACTGTACCGACGCAGAAGAGAAAAGACGTATATTATGTAAGAAAACGTACTCACTTGTGTTTACTTAGAAATAATGCAAATTTATGACTATAATTCCGATATATAATTTGAAATATCTACGTATAATTGGTATAATCATTTAAGTTCTGTAAAGTTGGTTTCTTGGCAAGTTAAGGGTCGTCAGCCGGCGGGGTTCTAATCCCGCCGCGAAAAGGACCGGCACGGGTCCGCTATCGCTTGCCAACAGACGTCACGTCTTCGCAGTTACTTTAAAATTATGTGTTTATATCATATCTGGCATATAACATATTATATGTACGTTCCAAATCAATATTTAGAGTGAATAATATGAAAAACTATTGAAGCAAAAATTAAAAAAAAATCGTATGCAAATGTTTTTTATTTGAAATAACTACATAAAAAAACAATAAAGGATATCTCAAAATTACACAATTAACTTTGTATGGTAAACATATCGGTTTCAATATATATGAGATAAAACAAAACACTGTCAATCTCTTCGACATCCCGCAAAAAGAACAACCAACAGTTTGGTATTTATTTTGTAAAATGGCAATTGTAACTGTAACAATTGTAACGACCATTAGCGAAAAACTTAAAAAAAATATATATGCATTCGCATTCTTATTTCCAAATTTTCTGATTTTTTTCGTTATTTAAATTTTTTCAGGTGATACGCACACACACACACACACACACACACACACACACACACACACACACACACACACACACACACACACACACACACACACACACACACACACACACAGACAGACAGTAGGTTACAGTTTACAGTTTTACGATGACATAATATATAACGCACATAATGGATTTAGTGTAATTTCCGTTAAATTATGATAAAACCCCGTAATACAATTAATCCAAAATATAAATAAGCGAGATAATTTGGAAAATATTTCATCATATTAATCACATAAAAGCAAAAATTTACAAAAGGAAAAATTCATTAAACTTCAAGTATTTGTTTAGAATCTCGCAATTATGAAGCGGGTGCTACAGCGAAGCGACATCGCGGAGATAGCGTTTAATTTCGCCCGGGTCTGTTTTATTACACAAATTAACCCGTTTTTACTGCGCTAGGGGGATACATAAATAATTAGAAGGGACGGGCCTCCGGAAATTGCTCTGTGTACACTATACATTCGTCCATATCTAAATGGCAGGGTTATATAACGAAACACCTACCATTTCGAGATTCCTGTAGTAGGGTACAGAGTTGGATTTTTAATCGCGACATTTAAGATGGTCCCACACATTCGAAATTAAAGTAAATGCTACACACACGCACACAGGTATTACTCTAAACGAATATGTAAATAGTCCAATTTCGTGTTTTTGATTTTTCTCTTATTTTTATGCACAAGTTTTATGTATCTACATTTTCATTTAGTACAGATATTAAATCAAATGAACAAAAAATGACTTCAAGTTCCTTTTCTTTAATAACATTTACTTTTCAAAGCGGTTTTTGCTTCGTAAATATTTGCATCCGTAAATTTTCTTATAACCATATATGGTTAAAGAGCACACATATTATTATTACTTCATTCTACAATACAAACTTATAATGCAGAAATATTGCTTAGGAATAAAAAGGTAGGTGTACACACAACTACTTTTTAGTCGGACTTATGGTTAGTTAGCCATGTCTACCAGACAAGCTAAAATATTTTAGGATATTGTTATTTTATGGTGGTAGCAATAACTTATATATATATAAGTTACTTGCCTTTCATGCCTGTTGTGGCTTCAATTCCCAGGACAGACATTTGTGTGCATGAACATATCTGTTTGAGCCGAGTTTGGGTGTAATTTTCTATATAAGTATGTATTTACAAAAAGAAAAGTAGTATATGTAGTATATCAGTTTTATGGTCTCCATAGTACAAGCTCAGCTTAATTTGGGATCAGATTGCCGTGTGTGAATAATGTCACAGGATATATAAGATTTTGAGTTACCAATTAATGACCTTCAACGACACAATAAGGCATGAATGTAAATTCTCGTTGATATAAAATAATATATATGTACTGCGATATGATACATAATTGAATGTTACTTTAAGTACATATTTCAATCTAATAATGTTATAGAGTTATAATTATAATGAGAGACGGCAAGGAGCGGTGCTCTTCCGCCCATTTCCAATTAATTACCACAAGCTTCGCCATGTTTCATTACACAGCCTGCTCTGTTACTAATTACGGTGTATTATTTATATGCAATTATCTAACTCGTTTAGTCTTTATGGTTTATTTAATTTGGTATAAAGCTAACATTCATATTTCGAACATATAATATAATAATGTATAATTATTGTAACATTTTTTGATTTAGGTTTTCGATAGGAATTTTTGTTTCAAACGAGCAGAAGGATTATCTAATGGAAAGTGACTTCCACCGCCCATGGATATGAAAGATTTATATATCATTGTATATTATTTTTTTATACATTGTTAAGATAAATCGACGATTTGTAACTATGTGTTCGCTAAAAGTATTTTCGGTGAATCTATAACTTACGCTGATTATATTAGAAAATTTAAAATTTATTAGAAAAGCGGGAAATACACAAAAAAAACCGAATCAATAAACTCCTTCATATTTAAAGTCTGCTAAAAATATGTTTTTATTATGTCAATAACAAACAAACAAATGCTTGATACATTTAAAATATGTACATGCTTTAAAATTCAACCCGCTTATACTTAGGTATACTTTATGTATACAGAGAATCATTTTAGGTCACACGTACAATGTTGCCTTCAACATCGTTGTATGCAATTACTGACATATTACATAGTAATGACTATGTAAGCTCACAGCGTATTCTTGTATAGTCTAATTCATAATGGTTTCTAGGAATCTACGTGCATGGGCACCTGAAACATAGTTGCTTAGTTATATAATATCGACGTTAAGGTTCTAGTAATAAGAACTATTTTTAGAATATAATGTATTATGTAAATTAATATCAATGCCATAGTTGCCCTAATCAAATATTATTTACAGTGCAATAAATATATACACATATTTAGAGAAAGAGCGTAATCGATTTTTGACATTATTTCAGTTTTTTCTGGTTTTTATCCATGGAATTATGCAATCAAAATTTGAAAAATTAGGAGTTTCAAATTGAGAATAAGCTGCGTGACATATAATTTGTGGAAGCCACCCACCATACGGTAATAGCCTGTAAATGTCCCATTGCTGGGCTAAGGCCTCTTCTCCCTTTTTGAGGAGAAGGCTTTGGAGCTTATTCCACCACGCTGCTCCAATGCAGATTGGTGGAATACACATGTGGCAGAATTTCAGTGAAATTAGACACATGCAGGTTTCCTCACGATGTTTTCCTTCACCGAAAAGCACGAGATGAATTATAATCACAAATTAAGCACATGAAAAACTTCAGTGATGCTTGCCCGGGTTTGAACCCACGATCATCGGTTAAGATTCACGCGTTCTTACCACTGGGCCATCTCGGCTTCACCCACCATAATATCCACTCATTACACATTCTACCGCCAAACGGTAAGTAGTAAAGTAATAACTATAGGCATAAGAGACGTAACATTTAGTTCTCAAGGTTCGTGGCGCACTGCCGATGTAAGGAATGGTAAATATTTTTTTACGACGCCAATGTTTGTGGACGTGGTGTGTAAAAATACCGCATATAAAACGATTATAAAAAAAAAAAAACATAAGACCTTCAAAAGCTGCAAACTAATCTTCTACTACAACCAACCGAGTGGTTTAATGTGTTACTCTTAAGTCAGACTGTCAGTACGGGTTATAATAACCCCACAATTGGCGTTACGTGAGGGCCCCACGTGGCCAAAAAATATATAATTTAATTCTAACCGCCTTGGAAAGGAGGGGCCTCAAATATCAAATAGCCTAGGAGCCTAGAATGCCTTGGATTTCTAAGTCCATCTTTGGATATTGGGTATCAAACTATATATAACATTAAGTAGTATATAAGCTGTCTGTTTGTCTGAAAGAATTTAAAATTGCGATATAACTTCAGATTGGCGCTCGATTGTCCAAAAAAATATATATATCTTGCTGTATAATATAACTATCTAGAAAGTCACCAATAATCCTTACAATATTGTAACATTTTTGACAACTTAACGTTATTACGGTAATTACACACATACGTGTTGACAACACAAATTCAATTGTATATTTTGTAGAGACGAACTCAATTCAAAAAGGACATAAACTCGAATTTCAATAAAACTACATTTGTAAGAACTGTCAGCAGTTTTAAATAAATTAAGCAATTATCTAGCGCGAGGGTGGACATCAATAAAAATGGGATCGAAATGGTGACTAGCACTGAACCCACCGTTTAATAGGCTATTTAAACTCGACATTAGAACTACACATGTTTAATGGCCACACATAAATTAACAAATTGCCATTAAGATGTGTTCATGTATCATGATAGTAGGGGAATAGTGAGTGTTTGTATGTATATCCCATGAAAGCTTGATTCTTACTACATGTGAATCTAGGTACCATTCATCAGCTACCATCATAGTCATAAAAAACATTGATTGGAAGGATTTGTAATAAGTAATTTCAGGTAAAAGGGACTAATTATATTAGTTCCATTGGCGCATTGTCAATATATTGAATGTAAGCAAATGATAAATCTATAAATGTTATGTTATGAAAATAAAATAATGTGTCACTGCTGGGCTAAAGGTGTTTTGAGGAGTAGGTATGGAGCTTATTCTACTACGCTGCTAACAATGCGGGTTATTGGCAGATAACATGTGGCAGATACACATGTGGCAGAATTTCAGTGAAATTAGACACATGCAGGTTCATTAAGATTCGCCCGTTCCAATCACTGCCATCTCGGTTCTAAATATATGATAGAAATTATTTATTAATTTAAATTTGGAACTAAAAACTAGTTATGTCAATTGAAATCGAATATTATTACGCGATTTACGAACTAGCATTGATCATCGTTATCGTACGTCATTGGATCTTTTGACTCTGGAATGAAATACAAAATTAATGTTTATTGGTAATGTTTCTTTTTGATTAATGTAAATTTTATTAGAAATTTGTTAGCAATGTTTTTTAAGACTAAAAGGAAACTACACCTGACAAAGTAGCACTTAAACCAAAAATAATCTAACAATAAAAATCTAAGCATATTTCTACAATTTTGACGTAATCAGTCAAGAAATTCCACATAATATTTCATCCAAAACATTTACCACTTATGTCTATTAGGATCACTAGCCGATACAACTACCCCCAATTGTTAATCTTTATTAAGGGGAATTATATTCGTCCGTTGATTTGGACAGATTCGTCACGAGGGATTTCGTCTGATTTATAGTCGGCAGATTTGCGGAGATTTCGTTTATTAATCATTTTGCTGGTTATTATCACGTCATTTATGACATTAACTGAACAAAAAGATAGTATAATATAAAAGTTCATAAAATAAATAATTTCCTTAGATTCGTAAATTTAGTAGTAAACAAAATTCGAAACGAGATGGCCCTGATGGACACGTGATTTTTTTTTATTGATGATTGCAGGTAACTGGCGAGCAAATAGCCCAACTGATGGTAAGTGGTAACCCATAGACAATGGAGATGTAAGAAAAATTAACCATTCCTTATATAGTCATTGCACCACCAACTTTGGGAACTAACATGTTATGTCCCTTGTGCCTGTAATTACACTGACTCACTCACCCAAACTGGAACACAACAACACTAAGTATTACTGTTTAGTGGTAGATTATCTGATGTTGGTGGCACCTACCCAGACGTGCTTGCGTAAAGCCATACCACTTAGTAATTCATACGGTGGCCTTTTTTGTTATCACAAATATAGCAGATTTTTAAAAAAACCAATGGAGATGTATTATTTATTTTATTATTTAATTTTGATATAGAGGGATATGTATAAAGTTCATTTACTTGGTTGTAAATTGCAATGTCAGCTAATGTTTTCATTATACTAACAGTATTGTCATATACTGGTCAATAAAATTAATAAATATGTTAGACTTCAAAGCTATAACATAAATATTTATATTATTACTAATTTCCGCCCGTGGCCTGGTCCGTTTTCTAGCGAGGTACCTTTGCTATTCCTTTTGCAACATATGTGCAAAATTTCATAATGATCAGTTTATTAGTTAGGCGCGAAAGTGTAACAAACAATCAAACTAATTTCCGCATTTATAATATTAGTAAGGATGGGTAGAACAGCTTTCCTATGTGATAGGACACACTTTGGGTCCCTATTCTAAGTTATTTCCTTCGATACGAAATAGCAACAATCAAAAACGTAGTTGGGGGTGATTTATTTATTTTTATGGTTGAATAAATTTCTTGATGCGGGGTCTGTTTAATGAGATGCAGTGCAAACACACGTTCCATACTCCTCGGAGACTTGGTCTTTGGGCGTTTTTTGATTCGAAGTGGGTATTTGTCGAGCGTTAGTTTATTGCAATTTATTTTGGGGTAAGATATTCTGCACTAGTTGCGAGAACTTTAGTAGAATATTCCTGTTTCACTGTTATATATTTTTTCTTTGTGATACTTATTGTTCATTAAATTAAATAACTGAAATATGAGCTAAACATTATAAAAAAATAACTAAAATATGTGCAGCACAAAAGGCGGCCTTATCTATATTAATATTATCAATGAATTTAAATTAGAATAAAATAGAATAATTAGAACGATACGATAGAGAGATTCCTATTAAAATGTTTATTTCAAACAAACAATATTTACACCATTATTCTTCGTCTCTGCACAACAATTTTGACATCTAGTTACATGAAGGCATATATATCCTATACAATTTTAATTATTCTCCGGGACATGTTTGTGCAGGTGTGAAGTTGTCCTAAATACTGTCTGGTGAGTCTTAGTTGGACATGTCTACTTATAGCAGTACCTTAAAAGAAATTATTATTATTTAAATTATGATTACCAAAGGTTTACATGATCTTTTACACAATATTTATAAAATTAATATTTTCTTTAAAAAAAATATGATAAATGAATATGTTTTATTCATCTCCAAAAACACATGAAGAGTTAAATCATAACCAAAAGCTTATGACGTTCAGAATACCGAAGTCTTTGCCAACTGGAAACGATATGACTCCTTATTTGGTTACAAATAATACAGGCAGACAAGCCAGGTTGTTACAACGCACCGTTATATGTTGTTAGTTGGTTTAGTGTTTTAAATGGTCGCTGCAAATTTATGCATGTGATTTAGAAACGGTATTTCCTTGTCGCTTACTTGTGATTCGCATCTTGCGCACGCTCACGACCCACGATCTTATTTACTCGTTACTATAGGCATTCAAATATTAAGAGAAAGCTTAATAAGTACAATGAACATATTAATATTATCGTTACTATATATTTCTATGTTCTTACATCCCGAGGAGCTTCTATTTTGGAGTTATATCAACTCGGAGTTAGCAAACTAGTGTTACAATTTCGTGCCTCAGAAAGCACCCAATGTCATTGGTCCTGCGCTTAATCCGTCTATAGAATAAGCAAAATATATCCGCACACACTTGTACCCCCATAATGTATCGTGCGTAATGAACTATTCTTCATTGGAAATTGTCACCGTAACTGTAATTATTCAGCAGGATATAATCGGTTTTTTATTGCTAGTGAAGTATAAAACTATATGAAAGTATTAAGATGTACATGAAACAACTAGATAAAGAAAGTATTTTAATATATAACTGAAGATGCCAAATTTTAAATCAATCACTTATTTAATATTATTTGTATACCCTTCCTAATAAACGCATTACTATATCTTCTTTCAAATGTCAAATTGCTGATGAGAGAAAGAGACAAATAAATAGTTAAACGTTAAGTTAAAAGTATTTTATTGTATTAACTCACTAACATATTTTACACGTTAAAGTAACCACGCTCTGTATGCATTGTGTATCCAAACTTAACAGTAAAATATATCGCCTCCTCTGTCGGTACATCAGTGCATTCACAACACGCTAGCGACCCGCGCCGGTGTTTGCTCGCGACTGTCGGGCACACGCAACCAGGGAGAGTAAACATCATTGGATTTTCGATCCATAAATACAAACCATTGCTCCAGTTTTCGACGTATTCAGTTGCGAAGTTTGAATATTTTAGAAATGTTTGGTATCTATTCGTACTTTAAAATATTTAATGTTTTCTTAAAACACTTTTGTGTAGGGACCATCTTTGTTGGTTTTGTGACTCAAATATTTAAGCCTATTTAATATATATATTTTTATAGAATAGTAAGGCGGACGAGCATATGGGCCACCGGATGGTAAGTGGTCACCAAAGACCATTGACATTGGCATTGTAAAAAATGTTGACCATTGCTTACATAGCCAATGCGCCACCAACCTTGACAACTAAGATGTTATGTCCATTGTGCCTGTAATTACACTGGCTCACTCACCCTTCAAACCGGAACACAAAAATACCAAGTACTGCTGTTTGCTGTAGAATATCTGATGAGTGGGTGATACCTACCCAAGCGAGCTCGCACAAAGCCCTTCCACCAGTAAATCGCTGTTGCTCATACGTTCAAACATTAGGCATTTTTAGTCATGGATGGAGCTGACGTGATGTAGTGAATAGAACACAAATCTTAATCAAAGATCGTGGGGTCAATAACCCGCCTAACCACATTAGGTATTTCATATACTATATAGCATAGCATAATTATATGTATAAGTATAATTGACCCGCAGTAGTGCAGCGTGATGGAATAAGATTTCGTCTTTAAGGGTAGACGAGGCTTTTTCGTTTGTAAGCTGCTTTGTTACATTATATACTATGCAATTGGGAAATTGTTTGTAAAATAACATTAAAACATTTAATTAATAATTAATAAGGATGTGAGAAAAACAAAATGAGACATCTTTAAAGTTCTAATACATACATACATATAAATATAATTTAAACACAAATTAAGCACATGAAAATGTAGTAATGTTTGGAAAATATAATTTAGTTTAATTTATTCGTCGCAATTTTATAATATACTTTTTATAATCGAAGTCTTCGAATTTCATCATACTATCTCTGCATCAATAATCTGTGGATTGAAATAAATTTTATTAAGAAGATCGGGGAAGAAAATCCTTATTTAGATACTCTTTTAAGCACTCAGTACAGATGTTGATCCACGGGTTGTAAAGAGGTCTATGTAGGCACGTACCCACTTACCGGAGCTATAAAGTTCTTCGTTCTATAATACTATAGATTTAGATTTACTAGAGTTTAAGAGAGAATTCGCAAATAAAATTACATACATACTTATCATTATTCGTACAAATTCTCCAAATCAATTATAATTGGCAATGACGTAGGCTCTGCAAGACTTACAACAATTTATTTTTCAATCATAAACGCCTTTTGGGCTGGTTAACATTTTCATGTTATTATCAGCTCCAAATAAGGATATTAAAAGTGACAAAAGCAGACCAAATGCTCAATCGGTCATGTAACTCTCCCATCAGTTGGTGGTACACCTTAGAACTTCCAATGCTTAAAATTATATTAAAGATCAATTTGATTGACTGTCCATATATGTTGCTAATGGTTGCGATACCACAAATAATAAATAGAATCAAAGATAAGCATTACTACAAGGTAACATTATTGCAATGTGTAAAAGTAACAGATTCGTTTGTTATTACGTTATTTGTCGGCATTATCACAAGTATTAAAAGTGTCTTGTCATTTATATCGTTCTCATTGAGCTTAATGTGTTTATGATGTTTTTTTTATTGCATATCGATGTTCGGATGAATATTTGATAGTGCAAAATCGAATTTATAAATTAATGACTTTTGTAAGTCGGTGATAATCTGATGTTGGCAGTGGAGATGATTACGACAAACAGGAAATTCATTGGCGAATAATTTTTATAAAAAAAAAACAACATTTTCTTATAAAAATTGTTAGTTCATATCATAATATATATTTATTGTTTTCTATTATAATTTGATTACAATAATTCTTATTTTTTGTTTTATTATGTATTGATCGTGAATCTTAACCGATGATCGTAGATTCAAACCTGGGCATGCACCACTGAATTTTTATGTGCTTAATTTGGGATAATAATTCATCTCGTGCTTTACGGTGAAGGAAAACATCGTGAGCAAACCTGCATGTGTCTAATTTCACTGAAATTCTGCCACATGTGTAATCCACCAACCCGCACTGGAGCAGCGTGGTGGAATAAGCTCCAAACCTTCTCCTCAAAAAAGGGAGAGGAGGCCTTTAGCCCAGCAGTAGGACATTCACAGGCTGTTACGGTTACGGTTACCGTATGTATTGATCTATAATTTGGTTTTATAATGTTATATATGTTGGCTTGGAAATGAGATATTATATTAACGTACTAATTGTTTGTTCGTGAAGGATATTACGATTTATGTATAACTAGCAGCCCGTTCCGACTTCATATGGGTAAAATTCATGCAAAGTCCCGCCGATTATCTATTATTATATTATATATGATTATTTCTTCAAGAGTGATTTCTTCTTATCCTTAAAGGAAAAAAAAACAAAAATCTTTCTTAGCTGTTGGTAACATTACAAAATAAGCCTAAGTTCTAAATTTCATTGGTTTAATACACTCGTTTGTTGCGTTGCGTTGATAGTCAATAGGATAAACCAATTTATTACAAGTATACATAAAGCTACTAAATAATAAATAAAGCCACTGGCAAACGGATTACCTGATAAATTCTCATCAATGATATAGAGATACAAAGTCGGTGGTATATCATACATAGACATATTAAAAAATAATCAAATTATTTACCCTTCTTCCCTTAAGAATAGATTTTATGTAACGGTGGTAAGCTAGATTTTTTTTATTATGGCTAAAGTTTTTTTACAAAGAAAAGTAGGCTATAATAAAAACTACAATTACTTTTTAATTTTCAGTCTAGACATATCCCAACATGGATCCGCCGTGGACTTTTTTCATTAAACTTGATAGCATATCATGAAGCAAGATACTTTATAAGACGCCTCCGTCTCATCTCGCGAAATTAAGTTTCAAATATTAAATTCGCTTCATGGAAAAGATAGCCTTCCGGGGCGCGTCTTTTATAAATTCAGACACGAGCCATAAATCTAGATATATTTCGAGTACTTTTTTACGAACTTATGATTCTCATATCACCGACAGATGAATAAAACTTACGTGACAAAGAAAACATGACTAAGACCCAACGTTCTACAGCCAGTGTGATTTTAAAGTCACAAATTAACTACATTATATACAAAATGTTACTGAAAATACTATAATATCACTTAATTTCTAAATAATTTCGTTTAAATAACGTTAAACGTTTATTACCTCGTAGTGTGTCAAATTGTGCAAATTTATTTTAATCCAGTGACACCCAAATCGTAGTATTTTTTTTTTTAATAATTTAATATTTTTTACATTTTTGTTCTGGCGAAAATACAACGCGATATAAATTCAATTGTTTTAAATTTATTTTTAAACTCTTTAAGTTATCTGTCTTCTTGTTTATCTGTGCTTTTCTGCAGACGTGGTATATGATGTGAAACGAAGTCTACAAAGAATATAGATATTCAAAAATGAATGTCAACAATTATAACGATTAAAATAATACCAAAAAATGGTCAGATAACTTGAGAATCCATTATATTTACATACGTGTATAAAAAAAAAACCAATTAAAGACCAACTTAGTTGGTCCCGGTGGTGAGGTGCTGTGCAGGTTACCTCGTTACCTACCTACCAAGCTCGTTCGTATTTCTCTCAACAAGCATATCAACCTTCCTAGAATAAGTATAAAAAAACTTTAAAATAAAGTCCCTCCCATAACGTGTTGTGTGATTCAACGCAGAGTAACGAAATCCCATCGCCGCGATTTACTAAGCAATAAAGAGTTTCAATCGATTTCTTTCTAAGATTAACATCATATACAGTAGTTACGAAAATTAAACTTAATTAAAAAAACACAAATTAAAACAATTAGAGGTTTTAAAAGAGTAAAGCCGCGACCAAGGGCATATAGGCATAAATAAATTTTAAAATTTTTATTGCACTAATACACGTCAGTTAAGATTCGGCAATAACATTTATCGCCGGCTTATTCCTGTAAGCGTCCCCCTACACTTGTGCCCTACGCGCTGCTAATCGCTCGACAAAAGCACGGTTTAGATATAAATACAAATCGTGTTGTTTTCGGTCGCACCCCGTCGCGTATCGCGATCCCTCTCGTTCTTACGGCCCTTACACGTTATCTGTGAAACGCAGCGTTTTTAGCATGTTTTTTTTTAAAATTAGCGAAAATATTTTTTACTGATAGCAGCAGCATTATAAAATCGCTTCATTGCTAACCCGTGAAATGTTGACAACTGACTTATGATGATAATGGTGATATGCTATTTTGATGCGTGTATTCTTGAAATATTATATAATATGTAGTTATCAATGTCGCATATCCTTTCTGACATTTCATGACTGATTTTTGCGGTGTCTCAATTTTTGTCTTGCTGAATAGCTCTATTGCAAATTTATAATTAGTAAGTGATTAGGCGAGTGAGATGATTCAATGACAGACACAAGAGGTATATTAGGTTCTGAGGTTAGGATCCTGTCATTGTCAAGATCCTGTCGATATCGGCAATTAGCAATGTACAGTCCAATGCAATGCTAACATGTGAATATAACCATGGCTTAATTGTCACTGTCCAACTACGAGAATAACAATAATTTATTTACGTAATTAATTAATACATTTTGATTTACAATATTAATAATCTTTGAAATAAATACTAAGTACTTATAAATACTAACTATATACTGAAATCTATCTTTATAGTGTAAAATTCACAAAATAAGAAAAAAAAAGTTACCAAAAACCTACATGATTCAAATTTGGAATGTTCTTTGCACCATATTAATCTAAAAGGCCCTTTACACACCCTCCCGACATGCTGAGGGCAGAGTGTAGAGATTTTTATTGTTCGCATCTGATCGCGCTCAGATCACGGCTCGCCGGATTATTGTGACGCGAATAAATTATCCCTATTTTATTGGGGTGCGGGGTCACTAGTGGAAAAACGTCGCTGATGCTGTTAATTGTTTTATTCAATTACATTTGTTACATAATAATGACATCTGTTTAAATAAGACGCAATGCGATTTGTAAATAGTAAAATAACAAAACTAATGGTGTTATTGTTAAATGTTTTGATTTAAATCGGTGATCGTATTGAATATGTGTTATTTATAATTATGTATATTGTATTCGAAACTTCATTTAATTGCATTGATATTGAATAAGGATCCATTGAATCGTTAGTCCGGTTACTTACTTTATAGATTATAATCTTAAGATTTCGAGATTTTTAGCCATCCGGAATTCAGAAACGAAAAGTATCAAACCAAAAATGAAAAATCTCAGTTGCACATAAAGCCTGCGTATGCGCACTGTTTTATTTTCTACATAGTTAACTATACTTTCAAATTTGCCACTGTAGTTGAAATTCAGTCGGAAATTTGTTTTGAATACAATTTTGTCTAATAATCCACTACCCAAGTAACTAAGTTTACTACTTTTTGCATTTTTTTATATAATTATAAAGTAATGTATAAAATTTAATGATATTAATAAATACAACTTGAAATTAATAAATTTGAATTTCATATCATCATTTGTTCTCAATATATGCGAGACGGAAGAAAATAAGTCACGATATTACGATTGTTATATGTATATAATGTACGCACAGACATTTCTACAAAAAACACAGAATGAGAGTCAAGAATTTCTAAATATTTTTGCAAATTAAAATATAAACCTCGTTTAGCTGGTCAGTTAAGCAATGCCGTGCTTCTTCTTTCGAATGTCAAATCAATAATGATAGAAAGGGAGAAATCAATTTTTATCTAATCAGCAACGTTTATTAGTAAGGTCTATAACTTCCAATTCAGTTTATATGAACATAAACAAAATAAAAAGTATTTGTTTTGTTTTTCTCGTTTTCTGAGATCTTTCATTCGAAGTACTCGTACCATATGAAGCTCATGAAATGGTTTATTTTTTAATTGTTTAATAACCTCCAAAATTAATGCGTTAATTTACGGTGTATATCTGTGATTTGGTCACTGACCTGTATGTGAGTATGACATTTGAATTGATCTGTTTTGTTCAAGTAGATTCGGAGCAAATAGACTGTGATACAATCACAGACAGGTCCTCTTATGAGGGTTACTTAGGTATTTTCATCGTAATTAAGTTTTTTTTTAGTACGGACATATTTAAGTTTTAGCATCAACATTGATATTCTGTAATTCACTTTTTTCTTTTTTTTTATAGATCAGGAAGGCGGACGAGCATATGGGCCACCTGACGGTAAGTGGTCACCAAACGCTCTTAGACATTGGCTCTGCAAGAAATGTTACCCATCGCTTACATCGCCAATGCGCCACCAACCTTGGGAACTAAGTTGTTATGTCCGTTGTGCCTGTAATTACACTGGCTCACTCACCCTTCAAACCGGAACACAACAATATCAAGTACTGCTATTTTGCGGTAGAATATCTGATGAGTGGGTGGTACCTACCCAGACGAGCTTGCACAAAGCTCTACCACCAGTAAAACTTTGTATATAGCTCGTGAAAGGATGAATGAGAACGAAAATCGGCTTACGGTGATAGTCCATTTTCGTTCTTTAAGTGCTACAATTATTATAATCAATGTCATTTAAGTTTTTGACATTACACTATCGTGACAAGCAATGAGTTTCGAATTTGTTTTCACAAAATAGCTCTACAAGGTAGAGAATATAGATATTTATATCTACTTCCATAACCCGTAATTGCTCATAAAACCGTAACCTCAGTAATCATTCATTACATCAAATATCCTTACCATTCATTATGGCCAACAACATTATTAAAATGTACCGAAGCGAATGCAACAATATAAACGTATACCACGGAATTTCACGCGCAACTAAATCAATTATTATGTGTTTCACAACATGCGCGGGAGTCGAAATGCGTAGGGCGGGACAATGGTTGTCAGCTAAACGCCTGCGGTATCGGCTTATTAATGTACAGGGGGCTCGGAATACAGTTGTCTTATTGACAGAAAAATATTCGTATCGTATATTTTATTTATAATAACCAAAAATCAAATTCTCTATTAAAAGAAATATATATATAAATAATTGATCATAAACTAAATAAACCAATAATTAAAAAAAAAAACATATAATTGAAACGTCAACTGATATTTTCAATTCAATATTATCCAGATATCACTATATTATATAATTGTGATAATGAAGCAAAAAGTGCAACATCCTGTGTAAGACTAAGCTAGCCCCGTGGCTATGTTCGCGCTAATACTCTGAATTGACTGACAGACAGTTAATAAAGCCGTGATATTGCCCATATGTCGGCACCCTTTACACGTGATTTACAATTATTACTATTTTGCACTGGTTTAGATAATATGTTACAATTATTATTATACCGCTATAAATTATATAAGTAATAACTAAATATAAATATAATTTCGACAATCAGTTTTACACAAATTAATCATCAAAAATTTTAAAAAGTGATTAAGCCTGTTTAATTGAAACGTAAGGACATACAATATCTTAGATCTTTGGTGTGACGGTATAATTACGGCAAATGGTTATACCTTCATGCAGTGTCATCTACCTATCACATTTTCCTGGGTGTAAATTGTGTTAAAAATGGAAGTTGGAAGTGTACACTCCCGTACTTCGGAAAGCACATAAAGCCGTTGGTTCTACGTCTGAACTCTTTCCGGTCGTGTCGGATTGCCATCCCATCGGATTATGAGAGGGAAAGAATAGAGAGTGCACCTGTATTTGCGCACACACTATATTATCTCCTGCGTTGTTAATTAATCTCTCTTGAGATGGACTGCCGTTGCCGAAAGCGGCCTAGAAGATTATTATTATTTTACTGGATAATTCTCTCATCTACAAAAACAAAAAAAAACGTGTTTAATTTTATTTATTAAGTTTTTTTTTTAAATGTAATAACAAAATAACGTTTAATCATTTTTTTATTCAAAGCAACATATTTTTATAAAAATCGCACGAAGGGCTTATTCACTAGGCCCAGCAATAAACGCTATCTATCCTCTGGGGCGCGTAACACGCTGCGGGGCGCACGCAAACCCGCGGGGACCACTTGAATGCCTAAGTCAGATATTTACATTACCTCTAATTATTTCTAATGCGACAGTTGCTTCGACTTTATCAAGACCCTTATCAATAATAAAAACCAAAATTGTCACGACATAAATATGTCTAGCCTAAAATAATATGCCTTTATAAGCCTTATGGTAAGTCAGCTTGATCTTTAACAATAAATAAGAACATTAATAAATATTCTTGTTTAAAAACATCGAATCAAAATCCTTTGTATAAATAACAGCCTGTAAATGCCCCACAGCTGGACAAAGTCCCCGTGAGCAGGCTCGTGAGGAGAAGGATTGGAGCTCTAACCACCACGCTGCTCCAATGGCATATTAAAATATTTTTTCTCTTCTTATTTTCTATCATAATAGTACGAAACAATCTCCAATCAAATCCGTTTCGTAATTCACCGGTTTTTAATTAGCACTTCATTTGTTCTGATTTATACAAATTATAACCATGATAATAATAATTGCTATGTAATATTACTATGTATATATTTATTATAGTTTACATTGTCTGAACGTAATTTAAAAATAAGCAAAATATCTAACTTTATCAAAGTGGCAATATAATCGAATTAGAAAATTAGTTTAAAACATGCAAGACATTTAGTGTTCATTCAGCGGTATCGATAACGAACAAGTGGTTTGACAGCAATGAAATTTCACCATGTTTTTGCACCCGGCGCTCCTTGAAGCTGTCAATTATAGCCCTCCCTGAGACAAGCGCACGCACAGTGTGCTATACATCGACAACACAAAAGTGATCATCGGGACTTATACGGCAGACATTTTTAAATTTACACATTAATAATTTTAAATCTTATTTTAAGAACACATAGATAAAAAAATGCAAGCTTAAAACTTTTGGTTAATTTTTTTGGAAAATTCTTAATATTAAGTCGATGTTAGACAAGGATAGGCAAGACAAATTGCTCACAATAGAAGCAAATATAGATAATAAAAAACCGAGATAGTATTTATTGATTACCATAATATATACTATATATATATATATACTCTATATATATATATTAATATGATTGACTATTTAGGAATACTGTAATTAATAATTAATTAAATATACTTGCCGGTTGTACATATATATATATATATATATATATATATATATATATATATATATATAATCTACTTTCAGATAATATAGTTTTACTAGCAATTTAAACCTGTAACATGTACTCATACGAGCCTACCTGAATAAAGAATATTTTCATTTAATAAATTGGATAATATGTTGCATAATATAGTAGTTATATTTTGTATATTAAAAACACGTATATCTTAGAGTTGTTGTATGACAAAATATTTGTTTAACCTGTTATAAAAATAACTTCGTTTGTTCATTATTGCTTGTGTGGCATTTAATTAAGTTATTATTTAAAAAAAAATATTTTTAAAATATTTATAATTAAGCACTGAATACGAAACCATTAATTGGTTAGCAAAAGTTATGTTCTCGAAGCAAATCGGTCGCGTTACACGCAAGAGTTTCGGCGAATATCGAACATTGAACAAACGTCGCCAGATGGCGTAGTGTTTGCTCGACCTGTTTGAGTACAAGTTTGAATTTTGAACTATTAGCCGCTTCCACGACCCCACCCGGCACCTGTCGCTGTTTACCGGCTTATTGGGAGGGTAGTGTCTTTGATTAAACTGAATTATTATAACTAATAGTTGTGGTTACGTGACTAGGTTCTAGGGTTAAGAGAATTCAGACTGAATGCTCCAGATAACCCAAATAAAATACTTGAATAAGGTTGCGGCTTAAAGTATAACGTATAGGTTATACAATTATCTAATTTATAACAATTTTATTTGTGATTTGTTCGAAAGAGAAATATTGCCAGATTTTTTTTAATAAGTTTATTTAAATTTTGATGAAAAAGTGAAGAGGAAATCTTCGCAATGGGACTTTACAGATCAGATCAGAAAACTATCAATAATTAATGGACCCAATTAACAATTGCAGCTTATAATTTCTAACACACACGTGGAAATAGAACCCTCGTGATCTTTATAATAAATATGACACAAGCGTTTCACCAGTACAGTTAATAAATAACCGAATAATCAACAGGAATAGTTAACAATTAAAATTATCCGTTGCATAAATCAACCTAAAACACGATATTAGCCTCTATTAAAGTTTACACAACCTTTATAATTGCCTGAGCTATCCACTGTCCATTAGATAGCGTTTAGTGTATGGTCTAAGTATTGAGAGCTACATTATTGTTCATTGCCATAGTTTGATACACTTTTTAAATTACCGGTCGGGCTATTCTGTAAGAAAAGCTCGAATTCACCGGAGAAAATGGTCCTGAAATTTCAGAAAGTGATATGCGACATTGACCCTAATTATTATAGCATTTCAAGAATACAGGGATCAAAATAGTATAACATGAGTTGTCAATATTTCACGGGTGATTAATGAAGTGAGTTCCTACAGAATAGCACTGCGAAATGTTGCCTGACATTTTGTATCTGTAAAATTAAATTAATGGAGCAGCTCTCCAAAACGTGAGTCGATTGATACACATAAATACATATATATATACATGTGGCAGACTTTTGTTTAATGCATTCATGTTTCTCAGGCTTTTGCCGCTGGGCTAGATTTCATCTCTATAATTTGTGCTAACTGATAATATTTATAATTAAATGTAATTGTAAGTAAATGTAACTCTGTCTATCTGTGTTACACTATCATCGCTGAATCGATTTAAATGAAATTAGTTGTGAAACAAACTTGAACCCCAAGGAAGGACTTAGCCTACTCTTTAATACCTAACAAGTAGGCGAAGCCATGGACTAGTACCATATAAATATAAGAAGGTTAACAATTGTTTTAAATATCACACTGCCAATGTTACAGCTTCTATTTTTCATAATGGTTTTTTTTCTGTTTTCAGTAATAATGAGCTCGGCTCGAGATATTCTCATTAACGTAACTTAGATAAACAAGCTTTCAGGTTAATTAGAGGGGAAAAGGGTTTATTATTAATTCTTTGAAAACAGATATTACAATTAATAACATATATTTTAAAATCAGTGTTTCGATATGAAATACTTTAAATAAAAGTTTTTTTTTTAAATTTCGCTACCAGTTCATTGTTTATGTAAAGACCAAAGAGGCCGCACGCGATACGAAATTGCCGACATAAGCCTGATAAGGATCGGAACACATGGAAAGCTTGTAAAGGCCTCATTTATGTGCCTCGCATATGTAGTTATAGTACGGATATTTGCACACCGAATATGTCCATGGACTTGGGACAACATGGCGATTGAATTTTTTTCAGCAATTCATGTTAATTTAAGTTTGAAATATCAAACAAGCGATGTTTTATAAAAATTTAGTAGCTTTTTAATGGTCTTAATAATATTGATTTAAAGTCAATTTTTTTTAAACATTTTACTTACAACTGTGTTTTTATAAATGATAAGATTCATCAAACGAAATAATTACTTTAAAACATAATAACGATAAGTCTTAACAACAAGTAAAGTTAAGTGAATAACCAGCTTATTAATGTCCCAATGCTGGGCTAAGGCCTTTTCTCCGTGTGGGTTCGGAGCAAATTCCACCATACTGATTCAATGCGGATTGGTGTTTTTACATATGTATTTTCGTCCAAAAAACGCAGGTTATTACAATGCTTTCTTCACACGTGCATGAGATAATTTTTATTTAAACCACAAATTAAACACATCAATATACAGTAGTGCTTGCCGGGGTTTAAACCCATAATCATCGATTAAGATTCAAGTGTTCTAACCACTGGGCCATTTCGGCTTGCACAAGTAATATTCTAAAATAGTTCATAATGCCAATAACGTTTCATTACTAATTAATAAGGAATGTAATCATTAAGCTTAAAAGCCTTTTCGCTTTAATAATTAGCCAGACACCACACAGACCAAATATACACCAAATATATTAATAAATTTTAGAACTTGTTAAAAAAAGATTTTTGATAATCATTCTTAAAAACAGTTTTAAAACGTCAAATTATTTACTGATTCTGTACAATCTAAAAAGTTTAAAATTACCTATTTTCTATACATAATTCATTATTATTGTTTCAGCCATCTTCCCGGACTTATGAAGACATGATGAAGAGGGGCTCGTCTGAATCTCAATAACGCTGTAAAGGGCTCTTCAGCAGACTGCGCTACCACTGGCCCACAGACTAAATATAACCAGAGACTCGCATTATAATTTTCTAAAATATTAAATTTCTGCCCAGTAAATTATTTTGTTTGAGGGTAGAAATAAAATAAATTATTTATATATTTATTATACATAATTTTATATGGAATTATTTTTTTAAATGAATAGTAAATATCAAATTGTAATTTATTGTCTATATTTTTTTATACATTCTTATTTATATATTATTACATATTAATCGCTTGAATTACGAACAAATGTTATACGGTATAAATTTTATTGATAATATTGTTCAAATTAGTACAAATTTATTGAAAGAAAGAAGTTTATTTGCGACAGTGTAAAGATGAAAAAATCAGATTATATAAGACTGTAAACCTTTTAAAAATAAAAAACTCCAATAATATTAACATATTTTGAATTACATGATTATTATGATATTTTAAAGGAAATATATGTTATAGACATTGTTCTTGCTGAGGTACTCTGTGCCGCGCTATCGCCAGGGGGTTTAATATTAAAAATAAAATATAAAAGAGGCGATCTCGATGTAGTGGCTCAGCATTGTATGCTTTTTAATAAATGCCCGAATCACCATCCCTACTAGCCTATGTATTTTCTGTTAATACAATCCCCTAGCATACTTACTAATATTATAAATGTAAAAGTGGTTTTGTTTGTTTATTTATTTGGCTTTCACGACTTATCAACTCAACTGAACATCATGAAATTTTCTATACACATTGGAAGGATACAGAAAGAACCTTAGCAACTACGTCACACGCCGGTAAAGCCGCGGGTGAAAACTAGTATTCTTTATAAAGAGTTTTTTAGCATTATGGTTTATTATTATTGGGATTGGTGTATGGAATTTGTGTATTAAAAAGGTGTAACTAATGAGAACAGTTCGAGTACAATTTACATTACGCATCGGTAACAAGTAAGTAATTTTTGTTGTGAAACAGCTACTTAAGAGGTAGGCGGACGGGCTTCATGGTAAGTGGTCACCACCACCCATAAACATTTGCATGAAATAATGACCATAAGTTATATCGCCAATGCGCCACCATCCCTGAGAACTAAGATGTTATGTTTCTGGTGCCTCTAGTTACATTGGCTCATTCACCGTTAAAAAAATTATAATTTAATTTTCGTTCTATATACGAATTATTTTCAAAAAATAATAATGTTAAAGTGATTTTTCCTCACTGATTCCAGCCATGGAAGACCGAAGAGAATTCAGGCATGGTCATTGGCTTTTAACAACATTGGGCAAAACGTGAGGCCAATAGATTATAGCTTCCAACTTCCTAGCTCGAGGCTGCTACTGAAAAATTCTTAATAAAAATCGCAATAACATTTTATTGGCCTTGGACCCAGGATTCGTAAGCTGTTGGTATATAAATGGACAAATGAGACAGTTAATGTCCAAATAAATTAACTTATGTATAATGTAACTGAATCATTACAATGTATAATTTCACATAACAATTATTAAAATTGTTCAAATCGTGAGCTATATTTTAAAGCTTGAACTCATCAGGTAATTTATTACAAATCAACGACAAAACTCCTTTAAGATTCATTGCACCAAGCGAGTTAATAAAAACGTCATAGAATACAGTTACTTATGTATTTCTGTCGTCAATAGCAACCGATTTTTTTATAGTATAAGAAGGCGGACGAGCATTTAGGCCACCTAATGGTAAATCGTCACCAACGCCTTTAGACATTGGCATTGTAAGAAATGTTAACCATCGCCTACATCGCCAAAGCGCCACCAACCTTGGGAAATTAGATGTTATGATGTAACAATACCAAGTACTGTTGTTTTGCGGTAGAATATCTGATGAGTGGGTCGTAGGGCTTGCACAAAGCCCTACCACCAGTAAATTATTATTATAAATATCAGGACGCTGAGTCTGATCTCCTATGGAGATCGTTTCGGAGATCAATCTACTGAAGTAAATTCAGTGCTGGTTGGTAGACATAGATCATACATAAGCATGTATACATTGGCGTTAGCATTTATCCAATCCGTGCAAGTTTTCTCACGACATTTTTCTTCATCTCAGAAGACGAGCTCTACAGTCAAATTACATTCACACTAACCTAAATTATGCTTGTCTTATTTTTGTTTATCGCTTAATCTGATCATCAATTCTAATGATATTATATAGAATTGTACATATTTAACGTAACTGGTAAAAATGTGACAACGCGTAAAATGTTCTTATTAAATAATCACCCGTTGTTTTCATAAGAAAAAATAGTTTGAAAAGTCCTTTGATTATGTTTATTTGTTTACTGTTACCTGTTTACCTTTGTCTTGCCATTAAATGGATGTGAGATAGTTATATCACAAAACACTGTTCGTATTCTTAATATTCAAGTATGTTTGCAGTAAAAGATTAATATTATTATTTTCTGTTATATTTCTTTTAACATTAATATAGCCCTAGAAATAGAATATAAGCTAAAAAAGCAATTGTTGCACTACGTTATATAGTTTATACTTTTATATCACGGTAGCATGCGCAAGCGATCCCGTGACGAGAGACGGTGAGGTTACCGCTGGTTTTTTAGTGGGTATTCCGGCACTTTCAGTGGCGGTGAGTCCCGCATACCCCCCTCACGTCGGATAGACGAGTAAGTGCATTTCCAGCGAAAAAAAAT
The DNA here is from genome assembly GCA_905147175.2 of Nymphalis urticae. Classification (NCBI taxonomy): domain Eukaryota; kingdom Metazoa; phylum Arthropoda; class Insecta; order Lepidoptera; family Nymphalidae; genus Nymphalis; species Nymphalis urticae. The sequence continues at coordinate 4,017,152 of LR990002.1, forward strand.
AAAAGATATATGTATAAAGAAAGTAAACATTTGTATGTTTATTATATTTAATATTCAACTAAAATATTAGATAAGATTTTTGAGCGATTATAATTTGAATAAAGAATTTTTCATATATTTGCGTTAGTTAATATAAAGCAAAAGTTTTAAATGAAAATATAAAACGGCATTATCAGTCATAAAAATCTAGTACAATTTTGAATAATTACAAAGAGGAACAAACAACGCCATTGAATTTTAATCATAATCACATGCGTTTGTATCGCATTTAAAATTAAAAATTCAATATGTATCAAGTTTTTAACATCATAAAGCGTAACTCTATCTCACGCCTTTTGAAGTTACCATGAATAATACATAGCAGTATTCACGTTTGTTGTAAAATCAGCACACGCTGTAGACAATTTCGTCAAAGCCACAGCCTACCTTTGACGTTGTCTGCTAGGCACATCAAAGGACGCCGCTGTTTGCGCCTCTCCATGCCTCTACAGGTTACCGCACAGAGAGAATATTGATCGATGCACCCATGCACAGTTGAATAGGATTGATTCTGATGGTTTTTGGAAGTAATTTAAAAGTTTAAACTGTAAAAGCTTTGGCTTCGATTTTACACGTAAAAACGAGTGTAAACGAGTTCATCGATATCTTTTATATACTTTCGTATATTCAACTGTAACCTTTATATGTATTCCTTCTTTATATACAATCAATTATAGCCATTGTTACCGTATATTAAAATACCAACATATTTACGTCATACTATGTTATACTGTAGTGACAACTATAAAAATATTTCGGAGGAGAGGTCACATTTTCGTTAGGACAGGTGGAGGATTGTTATTGCGATTTGTCGATATTTTTTTAATTGTTAAAATTTTTAACTTTGGCCGATGAGAACCCTAATGCTTTGACTGAAGGCTGGAACCAAGGTTGTATTTATTAAGGCAACAGCTTAATCTGAAGTCTTAGCTTAGTAGAAATTCAATAAATTCAAATCGGGAAAAGTCAATCGATAATTCTTAAATATTAAAGTAAAATTTCAGTACAACAAAATAGGAACAAAATTACAATAAAAAAATATATCCATTACATAATCCAATAAGTGAACGATTCTTATCTGGCGGGAAGCCATACTGTGTAAAAGTCGATAGTTAAAGACAAAACAAAATTTTACAAGTTTACTTATTCATTTCGATAAGTTGAAGAGAAGAGAGTTTCATTTTTCTTTAGCGGCTAATTAAAGTATTATTTATCTTAAATATCCTTTTCTTGATTAATTCAAAAACATCAAAGGGTTTGGAGTCAAAGTCATTGAATAATGATTACATTACTTTTTTTCAAATTGCTTTTTATTAACACGATCAGATGTTTCTGATGATAATGATAATCTTTGAATATAACATTTGGTCTATGAATATCCATAATTATATATTTCCGAACGATAGTCATCTTGTAACTATTTGCATTGCTTGCAGCAACAGATAATAAATAGTTTTTTTTTTTTCTATAAAATATGAATAACGCAAAGAATATATTTTTAAAGCGGTGTTTCAGCCTAGTGCTATGACTGAAGGCTAAGGACTCCTTTGGGAGTGATTAGCATTCTCATTACGGCAAGTGGATTAGCACCTTGTTGCAGTCACTTATTGGAAAAACGTGATCACGTCATCAGCTTAAGAACTGAGATGTGTGTCAAGGAAATTAATATTAATATATTATTTTGCGCGAAAATTTATAAGTCCTTGTCTTTTAAGGGAAAAAATTAAATGCTTTTGTAAATCCTGAATAATGTTACATCAAATTTATGATTTGTTTTGAAAGTTTAGTTGTATTCTATTTTAATGTGATTTTGGAGTTTTAGAATTCATTAATGAAATAAAAGAATAAATTGGATTACTTTAAATGTAACTGAGATGTCTTAAAACAATATTACTTTAGCTATAAAACTAAGTATCGATAAAAATTGATAATATAATATAACATATCCTTTGATGTTTATAGAAACTTTTCTTTTTATTAATATGTAAATTTGAAATAGTTGCTTATAATTGTTATGACGAGAATGAAATAAATATGTAATATTGTTTATTACAAGCTCGTGCTTGCGCCTTTGTCAATGAAAAAAACGGTTTTAATAACATCTAAAAATATGCATTTTTATGTTTTGTTGCACACGTGGTTTTTACTTTTTTATTATATGCATAGAAGAATTTAAAAAATATAATAAATAAAAAGTGAACTTTTTACACTGTCATCCGATTTCAACGAAACAAAGCCTAAATGTTGCTCCAAGCTGAGCTTAATTTACCTGTTACAACTGTGTTTCGGAAAGTAGCTTGTACATACGAACAGACCGAAAAATGTCGTAAACAAAAATAAAAAAAATGCATTATTATGTTCTTTATAAATAGTGTTTCTATTATAAATAAAATAAAAAACAAATAACAACAAAATGTCTATAATATGAATATAAAACCTTATAAATATATGTATCTCGTATTTTATTATATAAATATATATTCCCTTAGTACATATATACAAGTGACAATACACAAACAGCTGAACCTTCATTCTGAATTCTCAAAAACGTTGTCTTGCTTACACCAATATTTACCCTGGCCAGTTATTGGCAAGTACACTCGTGTTCATACGCCTTAAAAAGAATACTTTAAAGTAAGAAAAAAATATATAAATGTATCAATCAATCAAACAGCCAATCAAAATTTTGTCCACTGCTGAACATAGGCCTCTCCCAAGGTGCGCCAAAGCTCCCTGTCCTCCGCCTTCCGCATCCAGTCGGTGCCCGCCACCTTCTTAAGGTCATCGGTCCACCTGGCTGGAGGGCGCCCTACGCTGCGTTTGCCGATCCGCGGTCTCCACTCTAAGACTCGTCTGCTCCAACGGCCATCGGTCCTACGACATACGTGACCAGCCCACTGCCACTTCAGCCTACTAATTTTGCAAGCTATGTCGGTGACTCCGGTTCTTTTCCGGATAATCTCATTTCTGATCTTATCCTTCAAAGATACTCCGAGCATAGCTCGCTCCATAGCACGCTGAGCGACTTTGAATTTGTGGACTAGTCCCGCAGTTAGTGTCCACGTTTCGGCACCGTATGTCATGGCAGGTAAGACGCATTGATTGAAGACTTTCGTCTTCAAACATTGCGGTATGGACGACGTGAGGACTTGACGAAGGTTGCCAAATGCTGCCCATCCTAAGCGAATTCTTCGATCGGCTTCCTTCTCGAAGTTGTTCCTACCGACTTGTATAACCTGTCCTAGGTAGGTATATTCCCTAACAACTTCGAGAGGTTTCCCTAGGTTTAAATGTATACACATATATATTTAATGTATTTTACTAAAGATGTATGTATGTATTACCATAATAATAATATTTATTTTGTTTAAATAAATTGAAATGATTTTTATCTATAAACAAATATATACAAATATAATCAGTATCACATCAAGGAATCTCTTTTTCCATACTTAAATCTGCCTTCTACGTATCTCAAAAACCATAAAAAAAAACAAAAATCCGTTCATTATATTAGTACCAGTTTTTGCCTGCAGCTTAGGGGAGGGGGGGAAGTGTGGTTCTCAGTGTTCTTTTCTGTACCCCTGACAACATATAATTCCATGATGATCGATTGAGTAGATGAGTCGTGAATATGTAACAAACTCAGACTCACTTTTGCATACAGTATTAAATGAATCTCATATGCGAGTGTTGTTGACTGTACACTAGATCTTTTTCACTTTGAAATAGACTTCGCGGTCACGATAGTGAGACAACAGACGAACAACATGATTTTCAAGGAAATTCTTCACATACATATATATGTGTGTATACTTCGTGTATGTTATATTGGGAAAAGATCTAAGTGAAACATGAAGTGTAGTTACCTACGCTAAATAATGAAGATAGAATTAAAAAAAATAACAATGAAAAAAGGCCTGAAATTTCCTAAATAAATATTAGGTTCTCAAAAATCAGCTTAATACAAAAGTATCGGATAACTATAATACAAATTATTGATGTCCACCAAAAATATCTTAGGTATTACACTTTTTTAGGTATTTATTAAAAAAAAATAAGGTCACATTGAAGTCGAGCCATTATATAAACGATTAGTTTAGCAAAATGTACAAAATATTTTAAAGCATTACGAATATATTTATATATTACATAAAGTAAGTTGTTATTAATTCTATGCATTTCAGCTGTTTATATACTGTTTTAATATTTACATAAGAATTATTTCTAATGTTATTTAACACATAGTAAAATATATAAGCACGGTCCGCCAATGGTGTTCACATCTCAAACACCATAACATCACGTAAGTTTCCCGGTAATAGCATATCGTTAGCGCCTACATGTCAAACGGTCGACTTGTGACAACATACCTTCACTCAAAAATCCATGACATTCCACAGATGTAAAGATTACTGAAGAGACATAAAAATAAATACCGCACCACTAGATTACCAGGTGGTAGGGCTTTGTGCAAGCCCGTCTGGGTAGGTACCACCCACTTATCAGATATTCTACCGCTAAACGGCAATACACTAAGTATTGCTGTTTAGCGTTTATTGTTGTGTTCCAGTTTGAAGCGTCAGTGAGCCACAAGGAACATCATCCCAATTGGTGGCGCATTGTTGATGTAAGGAACTGTTACTATTTCTTTCAGGACTTATTTCTACAGGCAATTGTGACGATTTAACATCTGGCGGTACATTTGCCCGTCCGTCTACTTATTTAATAATGAAAAACACACACATATATATATAATATATATATATATATATATATATATATATATATATATATATATATATATATATATATATATATATATTTACAGTAAGGAGAACAATAACTATATGAAAATAAAATGCTAAAATGCAGTTGTCCTGACCGAATATCAAAGACCAGTTTTGTCTGTCACTCACTTGTGGAAATAAATACAAATTAAGCATATGAAAATTCATGCCAAAGTTTGAATCCGCAATCAACGGTTAAGGGTCACGTGATCTAACCACAAGGCAATTCGGGTCTTTCTTAGAGCTAATAAATAGTGCTAAATAAATACCTGACAATAAGTCTATTTAATTATTGTTTTGTATGATTCACCTTCTTCCCTAATTAACTAAGTTTTTAAAAGTTCAATTCTTTCTTATTTGTCTCGTTTAACTTGATTTCTTGAAAACCAAACATGATTAATGTGAGTTTAATAAAGATTTTTTTAAATAGGTTTATTTTTGCAAAACCATTTTCACGGTCATATCTTTGATAAAGGGGTACAAAGTGAAGTTTAATTGCCTCATGCAACCCCGTTTCACTCATCCAAGCACCAAGGGACCCAATCTTGAAGCCAGCAAGGCCGCAGCTAATTCTTAACTTCAAACGGCTGCACCACAGATTACGGAATTGACTCATTTAATATTCCCTGTGTCTCAACCCTAGTTTCTTACTACGTGCCCTGTTTAGACCCTGAACATAGCTAATAAGAGAGAGCGAGTTTTGATAGAACGATCTTTTTTTTTGTTTAATATTTATGAAACATTACATCGGCACCTTTGGCTTGCTATTTACATTTCATTCAACTGCAGTGCAAGAAAAAGAGAAAGTTCTATTACTTTTTATATACTCGATATGAAAAACTGACTGCCTCGTCGGTCTAGATGCTAGATATAATAGCCCCGACGCCGACGGGCTTAAAAGATAGGGCGTAACCCTGGAGCCATGGATACGTGAGGCGGGGGCCTGGGGGCTGTGTCCGTATTTCAGACGGCCCTGAGGAGGACGGCAGCCGGGTTGACCTCGCGCTGACGTACGCACAAGTGAGGAGTGCGGGGCGACATAACCCTCGAGAAGAGCTCCGCCGAGTAACGAGCGGAGCACAGCACGGCAGGGGTCACGGATGCGGAATATCTACACGGTTTCGCAGCCTCTCCGATCCTAGCCGAGGAAGGCCATCGCAGTGGTTTTAGTGGGTAAGAATCCCACATAACCCGGTAAGAGGGAGCCGAGTACCTTTTGAACATTTCTACTGTGTGAAAAAATGAGTGAGGGAATAGCATAAGCGTACAAAGCGTACAGAGCGCATTGTGTTAACACATACACGTGTACACTATATTATGTCCTGCGCAGTTGGCTAATCTCTCTTGAAAATGGTCGCCGTGGTGGAAATCGGTTAGGAGGACATCATATAAGAAAATAATAAAACGAAACTAAAAGGTTTCTAAAAGCAGTGATGTGAGTGATGATGAAGTGGCACTGGGCGGAGGCGTTCTCTCCTATTAACGCATGCAACACATGCAGGTAATCATAATTTTTTTCGTCATCGAGCACAAGATGAATTATTTATTATAAGCACACTGATTAAGCACGTTTAGTTGGATGGTACTTGACCGATATTCCTTTGTGGATAGAACAAAGGAATATCGGTTATAACATCAAAAAAAGCATATCTCAATAAATTAGTTGAAGAAAAACTTAAATATTTATATAATTACCTTTCTCTCTCTCTCTTTCTGCCTTTATTTACCAAGTATTTTACCTGACTTATGTATCTCGTCTCAATATATATTATACCGTAATCCATGATCTGAGTTTATGTGTATATTTATGACGTTGTAGAAGAAAATTAACTTGAAATGTTATTTAATGTCAGAATTATAATCCAAACGTTCATCCGAATACATGTAACATGCGAGCTTTCAGTGTCAGTTGCATTGTTATCGGTTATCGAACCCGCTATCAAGTTTACTATCAAGGTGGACTGCACTTCGATACTGTTATCGGTCTATTGATTTGCCATCTCTGTTATTTGTATAACGTTATCATACAAGGAATATATTTATTTTCTTAGATTTTAGCGACGGATACTTGGCAAACAATTTTTGCTAACATACATGATGATGGTCCTTAGAGCCAATAACGCTGCGAGCAAATTACATTAAGTCATGCATTTTGTTATTACTTGATTTATGATTTTTCCATTCCTTTACATGATCCACCAAAAGGTATCTGACCACCATCGTCCCTAAGAGTAAGAAATAAACGCCTCTTCTCACACAGTTAATGCATCTCAAACCATGTGTCCAATAGAAATGGATTTTTCATTAAAACTGAAACACCGCAAAAGAAATTATTTCAGTAGTACCGGGTAGCACCAGAGTGGAATCAGACAAATCCAGGCAACTTTTAAAATTAATCTGTCAGAAGAGTTACAAAATAGGTTTCCTTAGAACGAAAAAACATCTCTTTAGATGCTTTAATATACTAGTACTTGGACGGAATTAATTATTAAAGAAAAAAATAAAAAATTTAATCACGTGATGACATAACGCTTGCCCGAATTGGAACATAATCCTTGCATATGATGTATTAGACAAACTCGGCCCACTGTCACGTATTATAAATATAATTTGTGATAATAATAAAATAATATTTTTTAAAACTGTCATCGGCGAATACCGAAATATGCCATTTACTGAATCGATGTTTCCTTGAAGCGCACACTTGTCTTTGTTTATTCAACTGAGATGGCAAGCGACGAAACGAAATAACTCCAAAACCGGCTCGTGGACGATTTCGAAAATATTTGGCCTGATAAACGACGTACAGATGGAAAATTAAATATTAAATGATTTTAAGCATATTTCTCTTATCAATTATTTTCAAGTAAGTCATTTTGAATCGGTATAATTAACTAAAATTTCAAATATTACAAAAAACTAAAATAAAACTTCTTATATGACCCTATTCAAATAAAGAATATTAAGATTTTTATTTAAACAAGATTACTATTAATAAGTTGTTGGATAAAAGCTATTATTGGACAAAACTATTTACTGGCTAAGCTTTTTCATACAGCTTTACGTCGATCCGCTGCTACATGAATGAAGAACAAACCAACATACACAATTTTGCATGTATAATTAGTAGGGATTTAAAAATATGTTTAGAGATATATTAATATCTTTTATATTATATGATATATTAATTTAGTATTACCACCACCACGCACCAGCAGGTACCACTCAGAGTATCAATCTTATGCATAGCAAACACAGATTAATTTTGACAAGAACAATAATTCTGGTATTTCTAAAAACATTTAGATCTTTAACGATTTGTTAATTCACAAATTATTTGATTTGACAAGTTATTATAATGTTCTAGAAACGTAATGTAATAATAGAAACACTATTACAATATGTCGTCACACTAAAAAGACATATTTGTTTAATATTTAACACATGTAATTTTTACCTTATATTAATATTTATTGATCGTATGAGTTTTTTTTTTAAAGTGTGTGATTTAGAATTAATAGCTATTTTTTCATTTCTAATAACATAGAAAGTGGCAAGTAGTTTGAAGAAAAACATAAATAGAAGTATATAACTGATAAATTATATAAATATAAAACTGAATCAAAGGCATTGACACAGACAAAGTCTACACATGTAATAATATGTGTAGTAGGCATTTATATGTTATTAGAAAACGTTGTTACATTTTAAATATTTTTAGAATTAAATTTATAATGTAATAAGCTTAATGTTGTTTTTCTGTCTGTACCAAGAAGCATAAGATGGCGGCAGGCAATGGCGCGGAACGCCTCACGATGAGCCCGACCTCAGCAATGTGTTTCATGTAATATACAACATACATCATTCCTTATATACAATACATTATATAGTTATAGGAAGGTTATCCGGAAAAATTGACATAATTTCCCCATACCTATATCACCTCCGCTAAAAAATTTATAAAGTAAAATTAATTATTTTATATTTCATTTTATTTATGACAACATATATTGATTTTCTGAAGTGGAATTGCTAATAAAACTTTACTTGGCATTTTAGTTTTCACCTTAGTAAGCAAATATAAACATAGGGTAGGTATATTATATTTGGCAACAAACGAGTAATATATGGCATGACTTATACGCCTCGCTGTTTTGAAATACATACGTAGAGGTGACTTCTTATTATCAGGTGGTGAATAGCCTCATTTTCGTGCATTTGTATATACCAATGTACCAACAACCTTATTCGTATATTTACATTTTCGCGCCACAAATATCGTTGTCATTATTTTCAAGAAAACTTTTTTATTCACTTTATGTATACAATTATATATTTAATTGGGTCATATAGATTTGAAACATGGCTTTCATTATTTATTAACAGTATGTGATTTATCTAATTAGTTAAATAATGCTCCGTCCTTTTCTTTCGATAGTCAAATTAAGAATGACAGAAATAAATCAATGTTTAACTATACATACGCTAAATAAAGTTTATAAGACTCTAATTTATTAAATATATTAATATATATAATATAATTATTAACATCAAACATATTTATAACAAAATTATATACGAGACTATATAAGGACTCTACGTATCCGGCTCTAGCAGGAGACATGTGATTTCCGTCTACAGACATTGGCATATTTCTTATATGTTAATTTGTTCTACATACTTTATTCACATATCATAACTTTTATATATTTCTCGAATCAGGTAGCTTTAGTTTACCTAGTTAATGATGTTGATAAATACCAACCTCCATTGGAGCAGCGTGGTGGAATAAGCTCCGAACCTTCTCCTCAAAAAGAGGAGAGGAGGCCTTTAGCCCAGAGTGGGACATTCACAGGCTTTTACGGTAAATGTGCTACGTCGGCTTCTTCTTTAAACTTCAAATCAGATATTATTATACACATTGAGAGCCTTAGTGGATGAAGGGGATTTATAAACAAATGATAGAAAAAAGAAAAAACTAGACATTTTCGATTCCAGGTCCTATATTTTTATTATAATATTACATAACATAGTCACATGTTATAAAATATTTTACATAAATAACATTTAATGTCGTCCCTGTCTCGTCGGCTTTTTCCTTCAGATAAGTATGTTTGCTCGTCGGTTCCGGGATGTCGGTTTACTTATCTAATGAGAACTGATAACAGACTAATGCGACCCCTCACACTTTTTTCTTGTAACATCAGGTTATGTCTGTGTTATTTAAGATATTGTGTGTGTAATTCAAACTCTGTATGATGTCGGTAGACACTTCAGTGTATTTATAATTTGCAGAATATTTATTATTGTAACGAGGTATAATAATAATGTCAAGATCCCGCAGATCAAGAGGTCCAGGGTACGAAACCCGGATCGGGCCGATGAAAGATATTGGGATTTTCTGTTGAAAAATTCTCAGCAGCAGCCCGAAGTTTGGAAGCCCTGTGTGTTTGAGTGCCCTTATGCACAAACTACCCATACGACAAACACAGAATTGCACCTTAACACCTCGCGATAATATTATGTTGATTTGATATATTTAATGATGCTAAAAAGTCAAAATTAATTATGGATTCAGAATTAGGCTTAATCGTATTCCAAGTTTTAACAATCCAATCACAAAGTCAAAATAAACATAGGCCAGGATCACTGGAGTACTCCATTAAACGGACATCGGGAAAATTTTAAAAGAAAATTTGAACAAATTACCGATCTCCGTTGAAACATTCTCTTTTCTTGAATAAAAATTCTTTTTTCTTAATTCAACCTTAATTGTTAGCTGGGACGACATTTTATATAGAGAACCAAGAATTTTAAAAGATGAACATCAAAATTTTATTTTTACTCTGTATGTCTGTTTAGCTTATACGGCTAAATCTCAGAGTATTTTTTGCTGAAATTTAATATGTCGATTAAAACCAATTTTAGTTTTCATTAATTACCGGCATACGCAACATGAATCGTGAGTGTCGCGTTTTAACAATCCACAACCATTATGTAAATACTTATCGTCGGGTACTCATGATGAGCTACACCGGGTAGCAATCAATAGTTACTCTACCGCCAGATAGCAATAGTTGGTATTTCTGCTTTTTGGTATACCTTTATACCAAGAACAAGTAATAATTACAAGTGTTAATGAAAGCTAATCAAACAAATGAAGAAATATCCTGCTCGCATAATTTCGCAAGATCCAGCATAATTAAAAAAAAACAACACATGCACTTTTTCAAAAGAAAAGCTTTTACATAGAGAAACGCTTTTACATAGAGAAATTTTCACCTCGAAATCTTACAACATATTCTTTTAATTTTGTTTCCTGTAGAGCTGTCGCATAAAACCATCCAAATAACGCCGTGTCGTGATTAGTCTGGGTGATTTTTTCCATTCAATTAAACTTATGAAAAGTCCAACGTCTCGTCACGGTAATCATTGTTTGATCTCATTACACAACCAAATCTAATAAAAGCGTAATGAAGTTGGCTGTACATCTTAAAAACAATCGCCTTTATTTAATCCTTCTTTTTAAACTTCAGAAGATTTAAATTTGGAACATGGTGAAGCTGCGTTTTGTTCGTACATGTTTTGTTTAATGCTCTAATGTGCTTATTTTTTTGCCTAAATGTGTGTATGAAAACGCAACCTGCACTTTCGACATATAGAACAGATGGAAACAAACTAATTTTATTTTTTTTATTTTATAAATATTACATTAACATTTTTGTTTTATGATACAGCCACATTTAATTTTAAAAAAAACTGAATATTGAAATAATGCCATCGGGTTAATTCAAATTCACTCGTATAAGCTTCAATATATTATATTTTCCTGTAATCACACTGGCTTATAGTTCAAACAACAACACAATATTAAAATAACAAAATATCAATAAATGAAATATACCTTTAATTCCGTGATGAAATACACGTAATTAAAAATGCTTACTGCTAATAATTGTACCGTTCCGTATTACTCGTATAAGCTGAATCAAAACAGCTAATATTAAATCCAAGTTAAAGTCGGACGGTCTTCAACAATAATGAGCCAACAATCCACGGATTAGCGACGTCAACTAAGGACAGGCTACATGACGGTAAGTATAATAATAAATATGCCATCTATATTTTTATTATACTTTATAACAAAATAAATGTAAAGTGAACGATGGCTCTCAAAGGCGATCTGTCTTATCGCTTCTCTATCACATATGAACTTTGGTGGAACGTGTTAAGTTTGAATGAAATGATATGTGCAGTCGAAGTAAGAAATAAACAGGCACAAATACAAATTCATTTATATTAAAATACTAACCACTATTCGTTGGCGAACGTAAAATAAGTGGCTACATAACATGTTTATATCGTTATAAATATATCTATTGGTTTACGGGGCGCACGCCTGTAAAGCTCCCAGTTGACATAATCATTCCGACATCTTCAACAATCACACACATTTCAGCTAATTTACACAAAACCTTAATGAATATTAAACATTACTTACGACGCCAATGCACTACCAACCTTGGGAACTATGATTTTATGTCTCTTGTGCCTGTAGTTACACTGGCTCACTCACCCTTCATACCGGAACACAACAATAAGTATTGCTGTTTGGCGGTAGAATATGTGATGAGTGGTACCTACCCAGACGGGCTTGCACAATGCTTTACCTCCGAGTTGAAGAACCTGATCTCTTTTCGGTGTGTCATATAGCCGTATCTGATTATAAAAGTTCTTCTGTGTTTCCGCACACATTTGTGCACTTTAATATGTTCTGCACAGTTGGCTGGCAGTATAAGGAAGAACCTAAACAAGTTAGACGTAATTGTATAAATTTGTAAAAATCTGTGTAAACAATACTAATGCAATACATTTCTGAACTGAAAAAAGAAACCTACTCTTTTTATTTAAAAAAAAGTTACATTTTTATCTATTATTTAATCTGTGGAACTGTAAATGTAGCACGCTAACGTTGTAAAATCTTTTATCGCACGTTTATGATGGCTTTTTGCCATCAAGTGGTAGTTTGCATAATCATCTATGAGCTAAACGAAAAAGAATTCATAATAATAATATTTTTTAAAAACTTCACAGATTAAATCTGACATTTTAAATAACGTTGTCACGCCAGTGGTAACTACTTTATACTGGTGGTTTTACTTACTTCTTTTTTTGTTAGTTGTTCAGTGTAAAATATTTATTTATTAACCAGTAAATTCGCTTTTATATAAATTAGATCAAGACCTTTGCGGTATTAAACGAAAAATATGTAATAAAGGCAATAATGGTAAAAAAGTATAACGAAAAAAAATGCCTCCATTTTTATTCTAGAAATACTTTATTACAGTAAAGTAAGAAGAGCTTAACCAAAGTTCATGTGTCAAAATCCACGCAGGCACCACTGCGTTTACATGCATTTAATCGATGTTTATAATTAATCTCGTGCTCGGCGGTGAAGGAAAACATTGAGGAAACTTACACGTGTCGGTTGAAACTCTGGAGGAAAAGAAAACTCTGAAAAGCTGTAAGATATATATTTTACTTATTTTTAATTAAATAAAACCTTTTTTTTACTGTACAATTATATTATTGTTAAAACTTAGTCTGTAACAAGAAATATGTATTCCAAATTTAAAATCTACAAGCGCAAAAGAGTTAACAACGTGTCGTAAGAATATTCTAATGAGAACAATTTCAGGTTTCAGGCGCGTCTCTCGGACACGCATCCGCTGGTATTGACTGTGTCCACTGCGCATGCGTACATTCGCCGGGCTTCGCACGGACGTGAGGCGACTAGATACGGCTACGTTTAAATTAAAATTCTTAGTAAAAAGAGAATCATACATTGCTTTGTCTTGACATCAAGCGCAATTTTAGAATTATATTTTTTTATATTATATATTCTTGTCCCAAATATTTTGAAGTTGTTCTGGCGGACCCATTTATTGAAGGAAAACTTAGTATATCTGTGAATGAGTATCTTATGAAAACAACATTTTCAATTCAATAGCTTCGTATCCTTTGGGTGTAGAATACTGTATTTTGTATAAATATATTATATAAGAATCAGTTCGTAGCCGATCAAATCGCATTCAGACCTGTTTGTTTTTTTAATAGATAAGGATGAACCATGAATGAATCACTTGAGAATGAAATCATTATTTTTCATCTTCACCTTTCATACATACATTCATATTAGACAAACTGGCACATTAGTACATATATAAGTAGTAAGTAAACTAGCTCTGTGCCTAACTAGTGATGTTAAGCGTTATCGATAAATTAGTTACTCAGTCAGGAGACACATATAAGTCCTAACCATGAAGTCGTATCATTATTAGACTGATTATGTTATCTGGCTATTTAATTATTTCTTTGTTCTCTTAATGACTTATCGCTTGACCTTTGAACGAGACAGATATATTTTAATGAAATTGGAAGAAATCTGTGCAATTTGGTCTTATTTTTTTTTAAATACGTATATATATATTTTTTTAAATACGCGTCCCGTATACGTGACCACGTGGCGTCAAACGTTACATGTAGAAACGTTACTTATTCGACTTTGAATTTTGTTTGCATGGTGGTTTAAAAATTGAATGTCAAATTTATTTATTTTACATTGTTCAATGTCGTGTATTTTTATTTAATTTTCTCTTCTAGGAGTTTATTTCTAATGGGTTCAGTTAACACTGTACCGCTGAGTTATACCAAGTTGTGAATTAAGCAATGACATATTAGGTCACCGAAGAAGATACACATATTACATTATATTTAAAACAAATATTGGAATGTTTGTACTATAACACAAGTTAAAATTCAAATTGAAACTTCTTACTACTTTTTAATTATTTTTATTCATTTAAAATGAATATACACCTAGTAATTGTTAATCTTGAATTTAAAATGCATATAATCAATACGAGACCCAAGCATATTTTTAAAAACAACGAAACAAAAAAAAATACAAACAACACATAAATCAAAATGAAGAACAATCCATTAACTCGATCTTCTAAAAAAAAAAAATAAGGCACTCAGTGATTGGCTGTCTGCCGGCTCCGTGTATACGATTGGCTGACGCCGACGCGGTACGTTCGGGAATTCGATACTTTTTAATAATGGCTCCTTTAGCTAATGCGATCGGCTTTTATATTGCGTTTAGTATTTTATTACATAGCCCAAATGCGTTCTGAAGTGCTCGTCCGTGATTGTGGGAAGATAACCGCTTGTTTTGGATTTCGTTTGCGATCAGATGGGAAGCGTGATGTTACTCTTATTGGGCTGCTCAGGTTTGATGATCAAAACAATTAGACCGGGCATTGTTGTGTCATATTATAATATTTAATTGCACACCATAATAACAAAGTATTTGATAAATATCACATTGTTCTATCATATAATTACATTGCAAATGTATCGATATTATATTTCAGTATCCAGCCTGTAATTTTATTTTTGGAAATAGATATTTTTTCATGAAATACAAATAAAGATACTTAAATATTATCTAAACACAACATTTGAGCCAAATCACTATAACCGTTTCTGATATACACAAAACATATATGGTATATGTACAATAATTGTTTATTAAATATTATAAGATTTTTTAATCATTAAACGCTGAATCAAAACCAAATGCGATTCGATTCGAAATATAGATTTTTCGTGAAGAATCGGCAAGGAATTAAGTAGCTACTCTTCCCCATTATATACAAAGGCGTTTTAATATATTTTCAGATTATAAATTCTTATGAACATAAGGAAGTTAAAAGTTAAAACTGGCTTTGAGTGTCACTCAACTGGCAAGAATGGACGAGACGCTCCGATATCAATCGTTACTTGTATATTGATTTCGTTTACTTGCAGTTTGCTTATGATTCATTTCATAAGCAATCTAACATGCTGAATTACATTCCAATGGCTTTATGAATATGGATACCATCCTGAGTACTAAGTATCCTCTTTAAAAAAATACGTACAGACAAAACGGTGATCTAGTTTTATTACATTTGTATAATAAGTTTATATTGTAAGTTATTGGTATATTAGTTAGTATCCCGTATAAACATTCACAACACTCGGATTTAAGTTTTTTTAGGTTATTTGAGATTATATAAGTACAATCAAAACTAATTTCAAGAGAAATGGGTAATATTTATGACATGTTTGCCACTCCAAGACATGTATTTCAAAATATAACTCATCATTATCTAATAAACCACTCGAGAATAAGAAAAATAAACGCGAATAAATCGTCGTAAACTGAATTAATCGCAATAGAGCTCTAATAGATAAAACAAAACAAATTACAAACGCAATCTAGAGAGGCGGGACTAATCACAGTGCAAGCACTGTAAAGCATTATCAAACAAGTTATTACTCAAATACGCAAGATACTCGAGCCTCTCATTGATGGTGCTGTGCAAACAAAAATATCGACTATTCGATAACGACGAGAATCGATACTGACCCCGCGATACGGCAATGAGCAAATACTAGGTACGTAAGACGATAAAAAGTGAACGCGCCTCGACAAGGATCGCCATGTTTTTTTTTTTTACAAGTCGATTTTCCGATGTCTTCTTTAATATCTTCAATATTTGTGATAATATAACATTTATATTAAAAGTTTATAACAGAAAAAGCTAAAATTAATACATACATCATTATGGTACAAACCATCAATTTTGATTCTTTCGGGCAAAAATTAACCAATCATGTCAGTAAAACAATACGACGGGGTGTTAAATTTTTTAGAAAAAGATGTTAATAATATTTGACGAAGCTTCATACAATGCATGAGAGGTATTTTAGCTGTTATAAATATAAAATGCCACTCTGAAAAGTGATGAAGGCTTTATGGCATCGGATTAATAAGGGCAGCGTTCATAAGAGAAAAGGATAATGTTTTAAAGAATCATGGTTGTTACTTTAATTAAAAAAATAGCGAGGTTTATATTATTATTTTTTAAGGCAATTTCATACCTTTAATATTTACCTCATTTTAAGTAATATCTTTTTATTAAAAAGCATAGAAGTAAGTACGTTTTTTTATTTACCAAGTACAATCTCATTAATTGAATTATAATGATTATGTTTGCTTATAAATTTAATTCAAATAGATAATATTGACAATCACGAATTGGCTACTATTGAAACATCAAATCTCATTAGAGATCTACTAATTCTTGACATAAACATACAAACAATTTATAATTAATACAAATAAAATACCAATGACCAATGTGATTAATAAAGAAGGTCAATTGAGATGAAAATTTTATTTGTTTAAAATTAACATTCGAATTATTTAAAAAAAAATCTCTTTCGTTAATTTTTAATATCTATTAAATAACACAATATTTAGTTTATATGTATATCAGTTTTTAAGGATTTATCGTTTTAATTGTGTGGTCAGGACTTAATATATAACGGTTTTTACCAAAAGACTATTTTTTCAAAAAAAGAATAAAAATTGACATGACCATGTAATTTGCTTTGTATGTTACTTTAATAACTTATTTTAGAGGTTCACGCTGACTCGCGACACAAATATGTGTCTAACAATATCGAGATAGTGATGCGCGTTATCGATACGAATTCGTATGTTCGTGTGTAAATATCGAATTCTTTGTTTTGATGATATGTTACATTTTGAGTACGATTATTTGTAATCAACTATAATCAATTGAGCAAATATTGTATCTAGTATTGCGTAGATATGCCGAATTTGATGTTTTAATTTTCACTTCCGTTGATAAGCAACGTAGTATACAATTAACTACTGTGTAAGAGTTCAAATGTTTTCAAATATTTGTGTTAGTAAATATTTGCTAACACTTACTTTGTTTATAAATGACTTACTCGTACCAATAATCGTTCGAGCGTATTTGTTAGAACTATATACATTATGTATTTTTTTCTTCACTGTGTATACAACTTCCGTACCTGGATTACGTTTTATTTAGATATATATAACGTGTTTCAGTATTACTTGATTCATTTTCGTCTATATATTGTATGCAACTCATTGTGTTGTCAATGTTATATGTACTTTAGGAATAAAATATATAAATTTTGTTTTATTGTACAACTGGTGATACGGCTTAAAAATATCCCAAATAATTCCAAAAAGTAAAATGTTTAATTAAAACATTTATTACCCATTGTATCAATTTATCACTATCAAATCGAAACGAAACGTAATGGTTACCATTAAACCGTTTGCCTATCTATACTAACACCAACCAGTTATGAATGGGGAACGTATCGTAATTGTTATAAATAACAATAAAACAAAAATTGTTTTTTAATTTAAAATATTTTCTGAAGTGTGTAACTTTTTTCTTATTAAACCTACAATATATATATATATATATATATATATATATATATATATATATATATATATATATATATATATACATATATATATTATTTTTAATATAATAATTTAAAATACCCGAACAAATTAATCACGCGTTTTGTAACTGAATAATGAGTCATAGTAATATTTTAAAATTATATTTTCAATATCACAAAAAGCTTTATCTCTTTTCATTTTATGATTGTTTTATATTTATAGCACAGACCCTAATATCAAGGGAATAGTAATCTGTTTTATTAATCTGTATTACCTAAACGTAATACAGATTTATATAACAGTTTTAAAAATGAGAAACAATTGAATTTCTTGCCGAATCTTTTCGTCTCAATCCATATTCTGAACCGGTGGTAAAGCTTGATTTGATTTGAGTTTTATTATAATCACTGTTGCTCTCTGGTGCAATGAGGAAGCCCGTCAGGAAACGTATTGCAAACACATCAGTTAACCTATCGTCAAACTGGTTCAATTGGTGAGTGAGCCAGTATAGTTGCAGCTATAAGAAATAATAGTTCCAAAGGACAAATGGAGTAATCGACTACATATTTCCTACAATGCCAATATTTTGGTGACCACATACCATTCGTTGACTTAAGTATTATTCCGTCATTAAAAGATACATTAGTACGATTTTGACGCTAAGTTTTAGAATTATTCTTATATTTATTATTGCATAATTCCGGTTTTTCAGTAAATAAAACATGCAGGCAATCGTGAAATGAAAACAATAGTTAAGATACACCAAAGGCACCGACAACACCTTTTTGAGATTTCACTATTTGAGGAAAAAAACAAATGTATAAAATAATTCCATGGTAAGAAACGCATTGACGGTGTAAAGGCAATTTGCTCATTTACCCTTTAAAATTGTATGTCAACGTAAAATTACAAAGACCGCTTATAATAAATCCAGACAGCTCGTTAAATTTTGTAAACGGAGCATTTAATTTACTATAAAAGGCATTAAAATGGCGATGTAGGCGATGGTTAACATTTCTTACAATGCCAATGTCTAATTGCGTTGACCACTTACCATCAGGTGGCTCATATGCTAGTCCGCCTTCCTGTACTATAAAAAAATTACCTTAGAATATTGTATAATTCTAATTTTAAAAACAATATGCACTGTTCACAGTTCGTCAGTTTACAAATCGACTAGATTTATTATAAGCTAAGTACTTACAATTGTCCGCTAACATACATACATAGAAATATATTTCGTGTTAACACTGTTATAGTAATTACTGAAAAACAAGATGGCGGATCTAAGCGATTCGGTCAATGCACTACGTTGAAAGGGCGGTCATTCTTAAGTGGTATGATTAAGTACATATAGTAAATTTACAAATAGAAATATGCAGCTTTTTATATCAGTAAAGTAAATATTGCAAATACTTTAACATCATATTTATTAACAAACATATGACTACTATTTTTACTTTCGTAGGCTTTATGTGGCTTACATTAAAGTACAAAATTGCGTATCACAAAGAGTTTCTTCGAATGTTATTTTTTGTTTGAAAACTTTGAAAATCAACAAATTCAAATTCTTTAAAAATCAACCGACGACAAAAAAACACTACTAACTTACGATACAATAATGATATGTAGATTAAAATAATTGTTACAGTATCTATAGCTGGTACTTAAATGGTACTGCGATGTAACGAATCATCCTGACACATTAATAAAATAAAAATAGGCAAAGGCATATAGGCATATTCTATGGAGCAAAAAGATCTTATTCCATCGTGCTATTCAAATACGGAAACACAAATGTGGTAAAATTTCATCTGTTATGAGATTTTTGATTTTATCTTCACCGCAGAGCACGGTATGAATTGACCACATTGTAGCTCGGATTTGAACCCAAAATCTTTGGTTATGATTCAAGTATTATAACCACTGGACAATTTCAGCTCACAACAAAGATCACAGAATTCTCCACGCTAAGTAATACAATCATAGGATATCAAATATAATATAAAGTGCTCAAGCTATGTGAGGGACACTTCTAAAACTACATTGAATTCCCTGTTCTGTGGCTACGACAGGAATGGATTGGTAGTTGGGTACTCACCTTCATATAACAGAATCAATTTATCGCACACTCAAAGTTTTCCCGTCGGATACATCCTCATAAATCATTGAGACACGCCTGACCAGGTGATGTATGAATAGAATAGATTTTATGTACTTGGAAAAATATTTTTTTCATGTCTATATAGAGATATAAGTTAATAGAAATATACATACCTCATGTACCCGTATAAATGTCTTTTCTTACTGTTGTTCATGATTACGATGTTGGTTGACGTTTATAATTTATGCTTCCCCTTCCTACAACCTCTACTAGTACTTTCAGAAATAAGTGTGTTCAACTATAAAGTCTTCAGGTTTAAAATTTACGATGAGACAGACAGGCACAGAATTTATAAACTTGTTGCAATATTATTGTTATGGAAGTTCTTTTTACCTCGTTGGACAAATGACTAGTTAGGACTAATAATAAGTTGAGTTTCACAGCCCAGAAATTCTTATTCTTATTCATAGCAAGGAAGATGGCAGAGAAGAGGTATACCGTCCGCTATCTAGTGTTCAAACATGCAGACAGAGAACCTAAGTACACAAGACAAGCCAGAAAATAGCTCTTTGACGTAGACGTACAAGGAGACCTGAACCCAGCTGGACTGGAAAAAGAGTTTGGACAAAGACAAAAGAAGCAGAAGCAAGGAAGTTAAAAGTGTTATATTCTAGACAGCGGAAAATGAGTGAACGAGAGGGCAACTATTGGCGGTAAAAATTGATTGGCCCGTTGATGCAGTTGGCAGTGACAGGGTCACATTCCGCTCCGGAATTGCGTGTTTGATTCCTACCCCAAATCTGGGTGTATTATTTAGAAAAGCATGTATTATATTTGTAAAAATTAAATTAAATTATTTTATACATGTAAATATGTATGTCATTGTTACCTATAACACACACATTAAGTTTCCTACCTTAAGATCAGACAAACGTGTGAAACAATAAAAAATATCTATCCACGTGTATAAATATACTATACAAATGTAATAAGTTAAGAAAATACTAGCAACATCCAAAAAATATCATTATACCTAATTTATTTCACAATGATTAAAAAAAGCTTATTTTTTTCTGTTGAAAATAATCTTTTCAAAAAAAAAAGAGTAATTATTATTTATAAATAAGACGTAGTCGTTTTTACTTCTTTCTTACGGACCCCCATAAAATGTAAAATACAGGGCTAGTCCGGTCTTCATTCCGGCAATACGGCTAAGTGCCGGCCGGTGATGGATGATGTTTGCACGACAAATAGTTTTCAATTTTATGTCGCCGCCCGCTATCGAGAGATTTCACTTACGAAATTGATATTAGGGACGTGTAATCTCTAAAATTCTAAAATTGGTCACGACTCCGATTGAAGGTCTGTTTTACTTGGTTGAAGGAGTTTGTGCAAGCCCATCAGGTTATATACCAACCTCTCATCACCCATTCAACAGCCAAACAACAATACTACTACACAATATACTACAATACTACTACTACAAGCAAAAGGGACATACATAGGGGGTTAATATTTCTTGCAGAGCCAATTTTACCGTCTGCTTACTATTTCATTTAAAAAAATAAAATTTCATTTATCTTGGGTGATAAAATAAATACTTTATTCTCTAAATCTGGTAATTTGTATGAATCTCTGTTTCCTTATCTAGATCCCAGGCTATCAATGCTAAATTTCATGACGATCAATTCAGCTGCTTAGCCGGTATTATAATAAACAGTCAAAACAAACAAACAGAAGAAATTTACTTTCTTATTTATAATACTGATATAAATGTTATATTGCTACGTTTCTTTTTAAATATATATCTTCCCTGGAGTTAAAATACAGTATACTTATGAGATATCAATGGAGTGAATAAGTTAAATTTGTTTTTATCTATAAAATTAAAATCTCTGTCTGTGATTTCAAAATAATTGTCTCATTTTAAGCGAACATGGCTATTTGCGAGTTGCCGTAACTAAAACAACTATTTATTTTTATTTTATACTACCGCTAGTATGCAAATATGTGTTATGTACAATAAAATGACAAATTTCAAAGGATTTTCGTCACAAACTGATTCCTACGCTGACCAAGCCGCGGCTTTCCTATTTATTAATATAAATACAGACTGTTATATTTTTACTTCACTTTTTAATTAATAAAATATATTTACTTCAATCTTGTTAGTAGCGGCAATCTATTATAATGTTACAGCTTACTATATATATGTAAAACACGCAATTTTCGCATGTGTTGAATTTCTTACACATTTCAGCAAGACATTGTGGGCAGAGCTAACAGCAGTATTGTATCCCTCGCTGCAGAAGTAAACATCCGATAAGTACGTTAAAAGTTTTCCTGCACCCTTCAGCCTCTTCAAACTTAGCACCTATGTAGAATGCTCCGACGCCTCTCAACCACTACAAAAGCCTTGATTTTGCATACAAAATTAATTCTGCACTAGCTATTGGTTATTTCCTGCCAGACACTTCCCAAGAATCTCTCAGTGCCTAATAATTAGAAGTACAAACGAATTATACACTTATGAATACAAATAGATTATACTTATAGCGATTATGCAATAGATATTGCAGTCATCTAAACGATTTAAAATGTAAATAAAAATAATTAATTTGATTTATTTAATGTACCGTTTTATTGTTTATATTACGGACAACATTTGCGTTTATTGTCAATCGTCCTTGTCCAGAAAATCGGAATCTCAATTAAAGAATTAAATTACTCTCCAATATTTTACTATCATTCTACCTTTAATAAATACATAGACATATTTATTTCGGTCGATCTTTTGTTTAAAAATAATCTTTATTATTAGAAGGTTATGCTCAATCGTAATATTCGTCTATGCGAAATTTGAACTAAATAGAATCAGTTTAAAACGTTGGTTTAATGCCAATGTTGTTCAGAAGGCTATCATTGCCGCTATGTGTATTTATTATACACAAAAACAAACTTTTTGCGAAAATCGTGAAAACTAGAAGAGAGATGCAGCTTTTTAACTTTTGAAGGAGAACAGTGATCACTTTGTGATACGTCTAATACCAACTCGTAATCACACCTGTACTTGACTAAATAAAAAAAACATGTTTGACGCTCACCTGCTTGCTATATTTGGCTATTATTCGTATTCAATATTGCTGTTAAAGTCAAAAGTTTCCCACCGCTGGGCAAACATCTCCTCTGACTCCCCTACCCAGACCGCTTGGTAACATGTAGGTTTCCCCACGACATTCTCTTTTACCGACGGACATGCATACTATAAACATCTTAATTTGTACAGCACATAGACACTCAGTATTGCTTGGATTTGTATCCAGATATTCCTTAAATATCTAAGTGTTGCATCTACTGGACATGACGGCTAGCAATGAATATGATTACATAACTACAATCATAGTGTGTGGAGTAACGCGTATCTTAATATGACGCAATGAATTTGACAATCCAAAGAGTGTTATGCAATTCATTTCAACTAGTTATGAGATCGTACAAAAATTATAAGGAAGATTATTAATATAAGATAATGGGCAATACCAATAACGATACAAAGGATCATTGAAACTTATTTCTTGGTAGATCACTTGATAGAATAAAATAAAGACTTCTAATAACGTATGCCGAAAAAAAATTCCGAGATGGCCCAGTGGTATGAACGCGTGAATCTTAACCGATGATCGTGGGTTCTAGCCCGGGCAAGCACCACTGAATTTTCATGTGCTTAATTTGTGATTATAATTCATCTCGTGCTTTACAGTGAAGGAAAACTTCGTGAGGAAACCTGCATGTATCTAATTTCACTGAAATTGTTCCACATGTGAATTCCACCACGCTCCTCCAATGCATTGGATAATAAGCTCCAAACCTTCTCCTCTAAAGGGGAGAGGAGGCCTTTAGCCCAGTAGTAGGACATTCACAGGCTGTTACGGTTACGGTAATAACGTATTTATGTATGTTAATGTATAATTAGATTTTAATCTGACTTTCATTTTGAATGTGATTTGATCTCAATATTTTGATATTAAGAAACGTTATAATTAATTAGAGAAAACGACTTTACACAAAGAGACATTGATTATGAATAGACGTTCATTTTAAAAATAGAATAGGCTAAACTATTCTTTTGTTTTTAAAAAGAAATAAATATTTTTAAAATTATAACTTGTCGAAAGTTATGCAGAAATTACGATATTTAGTGTACTAATGAGATTTTAGTGTTACCAGTACTAAAAATTTGTTGATAAATTCAATTGAATCTGTTGGTTGGAACTGACTCTCATATTAACAACCATCAATTCTACTAACAAATTGTCACTTTATTGCAATCGAATCGAAACGCAGAATATTCTACTAACACAGCAGAATAGAATCGGTAATGTATCGTAACCGTTAGTTTCTAGAATTCGATTCCAATTACGATTCAACGTTTTTATTTTTGCGAGAAATGGAATCTGGAACGTATTGTGTCGTTTTAAATTGGTACGAATTGATAGGTATAATAAAGTTACATAAACTATAGCACGTAATTTCTTGTTAATGACATATATGATGACATTTTAAAAGTGTATCTTGTATTTTTTATGGTTAATATCATATACGATTGTGATGCTTTAAATATCATAATGAAATCTCACTCAAACCACGTCGATCAAAGCGAAAGAGCAACAAGAGACCAACATATCAGGCTCTTGACACTCAAAAACCTCCATTCAACTGTTGCAGCGTACAAAAAGAGTGTTTTATTATTATTACCACGGCACAACACACACAAAAGGTGGACACGAGGCCTCTGACATAATATCACACGGATTCAAATAATAAAAACGGTACAACAAAAGCGAAAAAAAAAAAACAAAAATTCTCAAGTGATTCACTATAAAACTTATAAATCGACCATTTTATATTTACACCCGTATAAATAACATTTAACGAATCTCAGTTCTTATTAATTTGTAATAGAGACGATTTTGTTATATCCTATAATTATAAATATGTAATTTAAGTTGTAAAATTAAGGTTTGACGACTTGTTAAGATCGACTGGTGTTTGAATGGTCGTTATCAGATGTTTAGACGTGGCGAAGCCCGGTAGCCTCGTTGGGAACACGTTGAATGAAGTGACATATTAAAATAAATAAATAAAAAGTTGCACCCACACATCGTGGGGTTGGTTTCCATTTACGAAATAAGTAAGTTTATTATAAGTGAAGGCTGTTAAGATATGTCATATCCAAATAACAAGAATCGATGCTTTATCTTATTTATGCGAGATTTAATTAAATTTATGAAGTATTTTTTGCTTAGATGTTAATTGAGTTTTTTTTGCGTAATGTTTTTTATAGAAAAAAGACAAACTCGCTAATGCTTGCTTATTGTTCGTTTTATTTTATTTATTCGTACACTATGCACGAATTTTATTATTAGAATTATTATAATTTTATGCATTATATTAGACCGTACCAAGCCTTTAACAAAAGCTTAGACGTTACAATTACCATGTAATTATTACCATTGAAATCAATTGTGTACAACGAGCAAAATTTTGACATTATATTATTATTTCTGTGAATGTGCCGTGAGTCAATGAAGCCGAGTCATTCCTCATAGAAAACGACAGTGGGTCAGTCGAGTGGTTAGTTTTATGGAGGCTGTAAACCACCCGCGTCGTTCCCTCAACACAAAATGAGGCATCTCATATTTCTACATTTAAGACAGTGTATTCAGCAAAGCGATAAATATACACATTATAATTAGCGGATTATAAAAGAAAACTTAATATTTTGACTAAAAAAAAATTGCATTTGATGAGTATATAGTTTATCAAAGACATATTGTTAGTAAATAACAAATATAATTGTAAATAACTAAGAAATAAAATAAGTAGTAAGTTTGTGGATAAACAAACCCAAAACTGAAGCACAAGCTATTTATATATACGTAGTAAGTATTTATATTAATTTATGATATATAGTTAAGTGTTCTAATTAAATTCTATGATATATTTCGTATAAGTAATCGTGCCACTTGTTTCTATTGTAATTATGTCCTTTTTAAAGGATACTTTAGATTCACGCCTTTAAGTTATACTACATATTTATTTACTTTAAATTGCAATTGCAATAATGTAAACTGAAATTAAAAATATATATATTTAAAAAGCATCAAAGCGACAAGGTATTAGATTTTTTTTATAAATATATATTTATTATATTTCAATCTTAAGTTGATAATATTTATTAAATATTATATATAAATTAAAGCGTGTTTAAATGAATATTATTATACATATATTATCCATATTATATATATTAACCAAGAAAGTGATTTTGTTTGTTAAATTAAATCATTTCAAATTGACAAACCGATAGCCAAAGACACCTTATATACAAACCTTATATTTTATGTACATTTTAATCACCGTGTATCAACATCTCATTCAAAGTTTGAGGAAATAAATGAAATGTCATATTGATTAATACTATTATACGATCGCTAATCACAAAACAAGTTATGGCCTTACATGCTTAATGTAAGACCAATATTTTAATATAGAAATGACCAATAAATGTTCTCTGGTGGTTCATTAACAAGTATTTTCGCGGTTTCGCCGATTCCTTAAAAGAAATTAACACCACGGTTAATGTGTTAACCCTTTTGTTGCTGTATGGAGTTTATGACTTGAATGTCGTGTTAAGATAACCTTATCTTACGCAACGCCGACAAAAGTGAAAATAAAACCGGCTGTAAAAGCGCTGTTTTCTATTTCTATACCTATGTTTCTTTATTTTTTTTTTGTAAAATTCTCTGGTTTAGCGCCGGCCGGTACCTTTGTGTTAGCAGCGGAAGGGTTTAATAGCTCGTGTACATTATTTGTGTTCAAAACTTTTTGCCTTGTATAATATTATAATATTCGTCCATGGGAATTTTTATGGCGTTCATTGAGTAATGACGTAATGTACTTTGGCGCTTTTTTTAGTTTAGACTTTTGAGAATAACTCAATGTTGGCTAGCAGATTTTTCAATCGTCATTATTGGTATTACATAATAAAATATGTAAAACAGAAGTAAAAATGTTTTATAAATAGCACACAAGCACTGTCATATAGAGGACATTGACAAATATACCAAAAGCCTCCAATAAACCTTCAATGATTTTAAAATACGAATGAAAAAAAAAACATCAAATATTTTTGTAAACTTAATTTTATTAACTCTGGAACTAACAAATGATATTACATGTTACCTATCTAGATTCGAGTATACATATGTATTTATAGCTACAAGGATGAATTTAGCATGACTAACTGTTTTACGAAGCCTTCGGCAAACGTACGTGATGTATAAGATACGATAACACACTAATAAAGGAAATATTATATACAGATAAAATTGTAACGAGAATACAGAATTTTGTAAAAAATAAAATAAAATTGTTCAATTTTTTGAACCACCAATTCAAATGAATGACCTTGCAGTCATCTATTTTGAAATAAAAATATAGTTTTTAAAAACCTTACAAATAATAAATAAATACATTGACTCGTGTTATTTATGAATAAATTTGATTTAAGAGAAATTCTAATTATCAAACATTTCGTTAACACTGAATACAAGACAAGCGAAGTCTTTGTTTTCGATGACATCACTTTATTCTAAATTTATTTCACACTTATTTGATATATATACTTGGATTGAATCTAAAGTTAATAGAAGGTCACATACGAGGCTGCCACGTTACACGTCAAGGTAGCTTAAGTATAGCGAAGGCTAATACACAGCAGCTTACATTTTTTAACATAAAAAATATTGTATGTCAATTTTATTAACATAATAATATCATTCGATTTTCAAAACAGATAATTAACCAATCACGACCGGCGTTGATTGGATTAAATATTCATTTGTTTATATTATTAAATATAAAATGAAATTGCTAAGAGTAGATATCTCAAAGATATATATGTGTTTAGTTCTGTCACTCACGTACATTCGCCGAATATATTATCAACTAATGTATTAAGAATGCTAAATTGACACTTGCATATAAATATATATATGGATTTATGAAAGCTTAGATAGGTACCCATTTAGACCAAACACCTTTACTTAGAAGTCATAATATAACTTAATACTATATGTACACTTATCTACTCCTAAATGCGATGGTCTTAGGACAATAATTCCGATTTTTTTTCCTATCTATTAGAATTAAATTTAATTTTTTACACATTTCTTACACAATTGCACTGTTCATTCGATATGAAATTACTTCTCGCACATTCTTATACCAAATCTCGATATATTATTTACAATTCGATATAACTATGTGAACAAGCTATAAACTAAATTGGTATAACATTTATCTGAAATAAATCTAAAATTTAATTTAAATATTACATTTATTTACATATATTTTATTTTATTTTAAAACTCAATTATAACTAATAAGCTTTATACGATTATTAATTCGTTTAATATTTTATATGACTATGAAATATAATTATATAATATTTTCGATTTCAACTTTCAGCAATCCATTGTGAAATTTAAGTCAAATAATTTAAACACGAAATGTTTAAACAAAAGATTTCAACGCGCACAAATAGTAATCAATTTATCGGAATATCGATAGATAAAGGCGATAAGGGAATCGTATTGATCGCATTATCACTGCGATTACTTCGAGCATTATGTCATATAGCTTATTGTTTTGGGCGGAAAAAGTTTTTTATCTAAACAATAATTCCTGAACTTCCGAATTCAATAAATCTATAATATGTATAGATTATTATTATTTTATTTAAAACCGAGTATTCCTTTCATCATTCCAATAAGATTTGGTATACGAATGGGCGTCAGTTCAGAGGACTCAAATGGGCACTTCGCGAGTGTCCCACGGTTCGAGTTAGGCCTAACTTCGCCGACGCCCGGGGCGCGGGCCACTCGTGCATCGAACATCTACTTACTAAAAATGCGCACAACGACTTTAAAACAATCGAAAAAATATGTACACAATTATTATACATGCCCCGGGCGGAGCATACGATATCACAAGAACACAAATCACGCTCACAGTGAGTCCAAGGGGTAAAGTTAGTGAGATTAGCGATGAGTGTCGGCGCTGGTGCTTACCCGCGGCGCGGCCAGGGTGCGCTGGGGACGCGGCGCGGCGCCTACGCCAGGGGGTACTGTCACAAGGGCGGCTGCGAGTGCGCGTGGGCGTGATGATGGTACAGCGGCGACTGGTAGTAGTTGTCGGCGGGCGCGTGCCCGTATCCATAGTTCACGTCGTACATCTTCAGATCCGCTTTCGTGTCTGCGCCTGGCAGCAGCCGAGTGATGCTGAACGGATGCGGCGCGGGTGCGTACCCTGTCGGCTCTTGCTTCAGGTGGGCATAGTGCTCAAGGGCCAGCGGCGTGTGTTCTGGCAGACATAGCTCAGGCGCGGCATGCAGATGAGCCAGCAATTCGTCACGCATCTCCTTCTCCTCTCCGGGTACTGCTCCACCGCTGCCGGATTTTTCGTGAGCATGATCGCGCTTGTCATGCCCTCCGCCGTGGTGTCCGTGCGTTTGAGCAGCTTTCTGCGCCTGACGCAGAGATTCTTTCTTTTCATCTTTAAATCTCTTCTGCCGTCGCAAGAAACAACCATTTTCGAACATATTTCCGCTATCGGGGTGTAATGTCCAGAAGGAGCCCTTGCCGGGCTTATCGGGTGTTCGTGGAACTTTGACGAAGCAGTCGTTGAAAGATAGCGAATGCCGAATCGAGTTTTGCCAACGTTGCTGGTTCTGTCTGTAGAATGGAAACAGGTCCATTATGAATTGGTATATCTCGGAGAGAGTGAGCATTCGCGATGGGTTGTTCTGGATTGCCATTGTGATTAGCGATATGTAGGAGTACGGCGGCTTGGCGTGCGTGTAGGACCGACGGTAAGTCTTGTCGTTGCGCGCACGCTGCAGAGCTGAGGTTGGTGAAGCGGCCTCCTGCTCGCGGGGCAACGTGCCGTAAGGTACGGCTCCTCCGCCGCCCATGCACGATGCCATCGTGCTCGGCGGCGAGTAGCCGACGCCCGGCGAGCCCATGCAGGATCCACTCGCCACCATGTTGTTGGTGTAGAGATTCGGGTAAGGTTGAGCTGGCATGCAGCCCATTCCGTTCACGTAAGGCGGCGCGAGGCCCGGTGATAGCGAAGATAGCGACGCGGACGTCGGCACGTCGCCGTACGACAGCTTCTGCGAGATCATGGCTAGCGCATCACCCGCGCGTGCACGCCGGCCAGGGGCAAACACTCGCACTGATTGAAAGAGTAAATAGAAGCCGGGGGCCCGCGCTCCCCTCCACGGCCGGCCATGGGAGCTGAAGAGGCGTCACCGGCCCGGCCACGCCTCTCATTGCGCGCGCATTCCTCCGCCGGTCCCCTGCGCCCCTCGCCCCTCGCCGCGATAACTCGCGCGTCCGCCGCTAATAATACCGCAGCAGCTCGGAAAGATAAAAACATGAAATAATCATAAGTGCGTTAGCGGGAATGTGTAGTTGTGTGAAGCTTTGAATATCGCCTGCGGACTGTTCTTGAAAGAAGCGCTGAATGTCGCGACCTTTTACAATTACCTAGTGCACCGTTCATTCATTAGGTTAGGGCTATTGTAATCTTTTCCTTGTGTTAAAAGTGTCATTAATAAGTATCTCTATCATAACTTGCTATATTCATTCAAACATTATCAAAACTTCTCGAGTTATCTATTTTATACTAATCTGATGTTTTTAATATAAATTTATTTTGTAATAAACTTGTATATAAACGTGTTATTATCAAGTAAATAATAGACGGAGTTTCGGATAGTTTTGGTAGGGTTTCTATTTAAATACTATGCTTTTTGACATTTTAAGCTTGTAATTTTTAATTTAAAATTTAATTTTGAATCCTATACTTAAACGCTTAAAATAATGTTACAAAATATTATATATGATTCTATTAAACAGATTATAAAAGCAATATCTGGTGATAGTATTGGGGTTTAATGTTTGTATTACATTTTAAAGTTAAAGCAATGTTTATTTGTAACCTGTAATATTTTTTATTGATGTTTCTGAATATTTAAATTTAAATTACAACAAGTGAACGATTTAGAAGACGCTATCACGTAAATAGTTTTATATAAATGATATGATACAAAAGTATTAGTAGTTATAATCATAAAAAAAATGTTTGTATAGCCGGAAACCATATTGACTACTAAATTACTGAGCCGATCGACGTAAAACTCTCTCAGTGGCATAGTATTAGATTAAATTACTTATTTATCTCAAATTATTGAAACAGAAAATCAACTATCCAGTCACTTATGTGATAGTCTATAAATAATTAAAAGTAATACCTAATCTTTGTACAATATAAACACAGTAAGCTTATTAACATTACGATATATATAACAATAGATACCGTATAGATATTCAAATCTTGGAGAGGTTTGGGAGAAGAATATTATAATATTATTATATAATCTTAATTAATTATTGGAAGATGTAGAATGAAAAGGGTAGAGCGTACTGTGGGATGACCATTAATTACTGTTGATAGGTTTGTAGGGTACAGTCCAGCTATGAGATAGAGGTAGTACTTATATTAAATATATATGCTCGTGTAAAAACTAAGCGGGTTGCGAATATATTAAAAAAAATTATATGCGTCGTTTTAAATCCAACTAAACAATTTCTTATACAATATTTGTAAATTTGTATTTCATAAAGTGACTTATTGGAAAAAAACATAGGTAATATTTTAATGACATTAATATTTTATTGTTCGCAACGCTTTATTAAATTACATAATTCTTATAAATTACGTTATTATAATATTTAAAATATTATAATATTTCCGAAATGGTGGTAGATTTTTTCAATCAAAAACCTAAGAAACAATTACACTTGTAAATTAAAAAGTTTTTGAGTATGAATTATAGCATAAAATATATACCTTATTTGTTTCGGAAATGTAAACGTATATAGTTTAACCTTTAAAATCCACAACGAAGAGTAGATATTAAGTAGATCCATTTAAATAAACTTTATACTGATATATTTATAAAGAAAATGTTAATTAGGTTTAGGTATAAATACGTAAACATCAAAAACTATTCTATATTATTTATGTATGTATTTTACAGAAAATCACGTTTTATATAATATCATTCGAAAGGAATAATAGGCACAAAAAAAGTTTTATATGTATTTGTAAAAAAATTGACAAGTTATTTAAACTGTCAATTTTAGTACAGAAGAAATTTCCTTAACAGTATTTATTCCAAGTTTATCCCATATAAACTATGTTTGACAATTTGTAAGTGGATACTGATTTATGATTACTCTCAAGAATCACTATTATTGAGTTAATGAATCAAAACAAAAGAAATTTCATTTAGTATTCATTTAGTAGATCGTTAGACTGCAGTATCACAAGCAAACAAGATGATTACAAGAAAACATTGAACTTTTAATTATTATCACTGTTAATTGACGTAAACAAAGTCATTACTTAATTACTTGACGAACTTGGTAAATAACAAACTACAATAAAATAAACTATATATTAAAATAGTCAGTGAAAGCAACAGCGATGAGCACTTATAACCATTTACATTTTTTTTTATATATTTGTATAAAACTTGAGTGCAATATGGTTATTCTATGATATAATTTGATTATAATAATAATATCCTGGGACATTATTACATTATTCACACACGGACATCTGATCCCAAACTAGGCAGAGCTGATGTACTACTTTTCTTTTGTAAATACATACTTATATAGATAATTACACCCAGACTCAGGACAAACAAATATGTTCATGCACACATATGTCTGTCCTGGGTGGGAATCGAATCCACAACTTTTCGCGTGAATGACAAGTATCTACCAACCACGCCAACCGGCTCGTCAAATTTTATTTTGTTTCAAAATAGTATTTTATATATATTTTAAATATAAATAGTTGTTTTTGTACTGTTATTGTATATTGTTAAATTAATTTGATATAAGAAATTGCATGTTAAATTAAGAACAAGTAATTTCGTTTGCGAATTAAATGCAATATTGTTCAAATTATTTTCATATATTGTTTTGTTAAGTACTGAATAATTTAAAAATATATATTAATTCAATAATAAATATAGTAATTTAAGTGAGATGGTACTTATATATGTTATTTAACTCTTAAATTACTACATCCTACCTCCTACATAATTTACTTATAATATTGAAAACCTTATAAGATAATATACCTACGTAGGTACAATCTAATGTTAACAAAGATACTAGTCATTGTCATTTTCCTCTTTGATCTTTAAAGGTTCAATACGATTATATTAAATAAAATAGTCTAATATAATTGCATAGATTAAATAACGTCAATTTGTTTTTTTTTTTATAAATTAGGACACAGATAATTGCTTAAAAGTCACAATGTATTAAATTATTTCGAATAATCTATTACAATATTTAATTACATATTTGTATAGACTAAATAATACTTAATTGAATAATTTGTTTTCAATAAAATATATTGACATGTAAATACTTTTTTTTATTTTCATCTGTTTCTGTGCACTTCACTTCACTTGGACATATTCCCCTAATGAATAACTAATACCTACCTAATAAAATATACTTGTTGAGCGATTGTCACGCAATAAATCTCATATATCACAAAAGAAACCATAACTTTAAATACTATGTATGTAAAATAATTAATAATAACAATTTACGCCGATTAAGCCAATTTTTTTTTTCATTTAGAACTGAAGTTTGGATTCGTAGTGCTGTTGTTATTTTTATACGACTTTATTAGTGTTTTATGATTTTTGTGAATTACTAAGACTATAAGGCACAGGTTCTGAGTTTTGAGAAAAAACAATAAACTGTACTGAATTATATTCAAATAGGCCCAAAATTATCCACAAAAATAGAAGAGGTGATTGTAGTTTTGCCAACTTTGGGAATCGACAAGCTGTTACTTTACTAATATTTAAAATGGACGATGAATTTAAAAAAAGTTAGATGTCACATTTTAAAAAGAAATAACGTGTCGAAATTCTTGCTGCGGCGTCGAGATTTTTATATTATTTTAACAATCGACAGTTCAGAGTGGAACTCACTCAGCAACTCGACACCGGATCCGAGCTAATGGCTGTTGCATGTACCCTCATGTAACATGAACTGCATCGGACTTATGTATTCGTATTGAATGTCTTATTTACCACGAATGTATATTAAAACTGTAACCGGGTCGTCTGATTTTTTAAGGCAACAATCAATAGAGAGGTCGAGGGCACATTTATTTTATATTATTTATTTTTTATAGTATAGGTTGGCGGTAAGTGGTCACCAACGCCCATAGACATTGGCATTGTTAGAAATGATAACCATCGCTTACATCGCCAATGCGCCACCAACCTTGGGAACTAAGATGTTTTGTCCCTTGTACATGTAATTACACTGTCTCACTCACTCTTCCAACCGGAACACAACAATAACAAGTACTGCTGTTTTGCGGTAGAATATCTGATGAGTGGGTGGGACCTACACAGACGGGTTTGCACAAAGCCCTACCACCAGTAGATTATCTGTGGTCTTTGTTTATGTTTATCTGTGTGTATGGGTATTGGAAATTAAGCATAAATTTAAAAAAAATATAAAAATATACCTATTCAAGAATAGTGAACAACTTCTGCACGAATACTACGTTAGAAATGACAGATTTTGAAGGATTTTCGTGACAAACTGAATTCCACGCTGGCGAAGCCGCGGGATTTGGCTTAGTAATCCTTGTGCTCTTTGTACCGTGGGTACAAAATTGTGAACTTTTCAATATGTATGTTTATTCTATCCTGTCATATCATAAATGTTTTAGAATGATTTGTTTAATCGGATAAATGACTATAAAATATATAAATGGTTAAACAAAATATTGAATGCGTGATTTTAGTCATGTCAGTCAATTTTATTTAATATTACTGTCTTCAAGCACCAAATCGACAGATATTAAGTGATAACGCAAATTTAAAACTAAAAAGATAAACTTTTTTTAGAGATTTAACCCTCATAGGTAAATTGTCTAATCTACTCACACATTAGCACAAATACACCGAGTCGAGAGGGTTAGAATAATTCAAACTTAACCGAAGGTGGGGGTTCAAACCTGAGCAGATTGATGATTTTTCGTAACTCGCAAATAGCCGTATCAACTTAAAAATGTAGTTATTTTCAAATCACACATTACAATTTTATTTATTTGTGCACCATCTGTGCACAAATAAATACACTACTGAGCACTAGCTGTGGTACTACTGTATACTAGTGTGCACTAGCTGTGGATGAATGTATATTGAACTTTCACTAGGTAGTAGGACTTTGTGCATACCCGTCTGGGTAGGTACCACCCACTCATCAGATATTCTACTGCTAAACGGCAATAGTTAGTATTTTTGCGTTTCGGTGTAAAGAGTGAGTGAGCTAGTGTAACTACAGGCACAAGAGACATAACAACTTTGATCCCAAGGTTATTGGCGCATTGGCGATGTTCCTTATATCATAATATTCATTACATCACCAATGTCTAATGACGGTGGTGACCCATTTGCGCGTCCACCTTGAACATACAAAAAAAAACTAATCAAAAAAGGGCATTTTATTACCTATTTAAATAATTCGTGCTAGAATGAATGAAGAATGATTATGAGTTAAATATATGTATAATGACGGCAAGAACTTTGAAGCTAATTATATTAGGTGTATTCTACGTGTTTGACAGAACATGAAGCATAATAAGCGTATTATCAAAAACAAACAAAACAATTATTAAAACAAACAGACGTCTTGGTAACTCACAACGCTAATTAGTCTGCTTCATAATCGCAAAAACAACAAAATGTACCACCACTGCACTTTCTTTTATAAATAGACAGACTTTGTTACTAATTGACTGTTTATGCTTTGAATAACATTGTTATTTCCTTGTATTTAATAATTCGCTAGACGTATTTATACGTACTAGTTCTCTTCCAATGTTCGAAAGAAATTAATTTATAAGACTAGGACTAAGTTTTATAAGACTAGGGCCCGTAAATTTCTGTTTTGTTGTTGCCTATGTATAAAAATATATTTCAAATATGTTACTTAATAAATAATTTCAATTTTCGATTGTCAATTTTATTTCTCAATATTTTTGTATTAACAGTTTGAATAGTGACTGATACTTCGTATTATGGTTTTTATATTGATATTCGGCTTTTTTTTTAATTTTGATTGGAATACATGCGATTTATTATAAGAATATTATATTTTAGTGTTATTAATCGTAACCGTAACTGTAACGGCCTTTGAATGTCCCATTGCTGGGCTAAAGGCCTCCTCTCGTCTTTTCGAGGATAAGGTTTGGAGCTTATTCCACCACGCTGCTCCAATGCGGCTTGGTAAAATACACATGTGGCAGAATTTCAGTGAAATTAGACACATGCAGGTTTCCTCACGATTTTTTCCTTTACCGTAAAACACGAGATGAATTATAATCACAAATTAAGCACATGAAAATTCAGTGGTGCTTGCACGGGTTTGAACCCACGATCATCGGTTAAGATTCACGCGGTCTTACCACTGGCCCATCTCGGCTTCATTTTTATAAAACTGACTATAATTATCTTGAAACCTAGAAATGAGCACATATTTCTGTTTTAATGTTTTTTTCTTAATAGGTTAAAGGATAGGAGATTACTATCTTACAATAACAGCTGTAGATATTAGTATTACGCTTTTATGAAAGAATAATAATCTTGCTTAGGATTTTGTGAGTCAAATTTTTAATGGAGTTTTAATTTAAAATAAATTTATTTGAATTAAAATATTTTTTTTTCAGTTACTTTTTAGTTTGAGAGTATATGTAAGGATTTTAATACTTAATAGTGTTGTAACTTCTTAAGATATGTAACAATAAAAAATAATTGCGTAACCCTTTTATTTAAAAAAAAAAAAGTTATAAAATTAAATGTTTATTGTATATTTTTATTTGAGTTTAAATGAAGACAAAACAATAATCATAACAATTGATACCATAACAAAGGACAATAAAAACCTTTAACCAAAATAAAGATTTAAAAAATATTTATTTTTAACACCGTAATGAACTAAAGGCTTCACGCCTTAGCGTCATTGAACAATAGGATAAAGATACCTTGACCGTATCCATCCTAACGAGATAAGCCAGGTACATAAGCTGAGCAGCATCAACAGCATCACGTATTCATTCACAACAATCAAATTGTCACCATTGTTACTAAGATCGAACTAAAATTGACGTGAGAATTTGCAATTATGAATCAAATCCCTTCACAGCCGTCACCCATTCGTTTGGATCCATGCAAAATTATTTGATATATTTGATTGATATATTTTGTACAATAATATTAAATTCACGCTTGTCACGGCAGTGTTGTAAATAAGGATGGAACTACGAAGTTCGGCTACTTATGAAATCATATTAGGTATATATTAAAACCTTTTTCGAAACGAGCTTCATCATCTGGTATAAGTTTTATGTATATTTATTTAGTAGTCCAATTTTAATTCTTCCTAATCATACATTATAATACTGTTTATTATAAGTTGAAGGGCGTGAAGCGTTCATTTAATTATTTACATCACAATATATATATGATTTAAATTCTAGACATCCAGAGACGGGCGTTAATAACTGCAACACAGTGCAATACTAACGTTTCGCCTTTATAGATAATGAGTTTGCTATCTATGTGTACATTATTATTAAAAAAAAAAAGCTTGTAATGCAAAATATTTTGTAAGATCGCCAATAAGAAAGCCACGGCTAGCGCCATCTTTCGACAAAGAGATGAAACCGCATTCTATAATTTAGAATAATGATTTTATAAAAACAAAGAGATAATTTTGTTTAGCGGAATAGAGAAAGAAATATTTCAAGAATTAATATTTGTATTTTCGCTGTATATATTCAGTATTTTTATTTATGTTTTCTAAGTGCTTTTACTTACTATGTATGCTACGTACTGTATGTACTTAACTATGAAGATTACAGAAAAACTCGATACACTGTGCTATGTTTTTTAAGGAAAACATTATGTTAAGTTACAATAAACTATGATCATACTCTATTTACGTTTTAAATAGTACAAATTATAAAGCCAATGAATAACCAAGGAACTATACCCCCATTCGAAGCTTATCTAACCATATATTTTATTTAGGTAACTTCAATGTACCACTATCTTGCCAGCGATCAGGCCGCCTGTACTCAGTCTTGCCCAGTGGTAATAAATTACACCGGACGCTCCACGCCTTCTTTATTACTTACAAATAATTATTATATGCAAAATAATTCCAAATTCGAATACAGAAATATCTTTCAAGGTTATTTATATCAGTAGTAAGAAAACATGTATATGAAACGTTTTTGAATTCAAATTGTTTTAGAGATATTCAATTTAATTATTAATTATATACAATATATTTATATTATATAATATATTTATATATTTGTATACAATATATTTTAAGTATATAATTTTATACTTGTGTAATTTCATATAATGTAATTTGTAATAAAAATCTAGATATAATATACCTAAACAAAATAATAAATAAAATCAAAAACAATTATAATAATAAAAAAACTTCAACTTGAAATCGTAAAAATTATCAATTTGCAGCAACGAAGCGTTTTTATGAAGCATATTTCCCGAGAGCCCACACACCAAGCCCTTTAGCCATATAAGGTTTATCCGAAACCAGCAAGTTCGGACAAACGATAGCTTGATCTGGTCGGCCACTAAAAAACGTACGACGTAGCGCTGTTATTTATTAACGTATTATAACTTATTTAATATTGAAATTAAAGATATTTTTTTTTATAATTTCGCTCTTTGCCTAAGCTTCATCGCTCTCTTATTATTCCTATTAAGCTATAACAATTATATTACAATTTACACAAACAAATGCCATATATATACATATAAAGAAAAAGAAAAATATGGTCCTTGAATTATTTGAAATATATTTAAATAAAATTCATTTACCAATTCAGAAAAATTCAAAGCGTAAAGATACGGTGACTATATAGCGCTATGTTTTCAGTAGTTGCATGACTTAACGCTCCCACGGCACACCATTAGGCCGGTGTTGACTCAGCGTCCAGATCGCGACCAACTAAATTCCCCACTTTTATGTGAGAATTGCCCGAAAAATCGTGTTTCCTCCCACTGCTGTAGTTAAATACCTGAAACTCGAAAAAAAATGACTTTGTATTTCTATCAAAATTTCTCAATCTAATATTGTGCAGCTGCTAACATTTTCCGAGACTAAATGAAGCTCTATATTACCAAAAATATAATATTGAAAATAATTTGAAATGCATCTTTGGTCGAATAGAACAGTAATGTTTCAAATATTTAATGACTAGTTTCGGAGATTACTAATTAATCTTACATTCAAACTTTTCACATTTAACGTCTTCCGCCCGCGTGTGATGCGTAATGTGACGTGTTAAGTGAGAGTAATCTTATTATTGCTATTCTATATTTAATCCAAACCCATTAAAAGGCATTTTTTGTGTGAGATGTCTCAAGAGAGGTTAGCCAACTGCGCAGGACATACTCGTAATATTGAAATTC
The DNA here is from genome assembly GCA_905147175.2 of Nymphalis urticae. Classification (NCBI taxonomy): domain Eukaryota; kingdom Metazoa; phylum Arthropoda; class Insecta; order Lepidoptera; family Nymphalidae; genus Nymphalis; species Nymphalis urticae. The sequence goes on from LR990002.1 coordinate 4,057,153, forward strand.
TTCGATAGAAAAACAAAATAACTTTTTATCGGCTCGACATGAAGATTGAACCCAGGACCTCGGAATTTGCGGCTTTATATTTATAGCCACTAGACCAACGTCGCAGTCCATATTTATAATATTAGTTGGTAGAGACAACGATGAACCAAATTAACGGCACTTTGCTCATTAAACATAATACCAGTACGAATAGTTTTTAATTAAATTAATTAGCCAGTACTCTTAAGTCAATCTTTAACGGAATATAAAATGTCAGTTCGGTATCGTCAGAAATATAATGTTGATCACAACGCAAATAGTTTTGTGCCGTACAGTGGCCCACTCGGCCATTCTGTACATACTTCACACGAGAGCCATTCGCCGTACACACACGTGATATATGTTTAAATCAAAACGAATTTATTTTATAATAAATATATATAAATCGATGTAAAATATTAACCGTGTAAATCATCACCAATGCGCCACCAACCTTGGAAACTAAGATGTTATATATTTTTTTATTAATATTTATTTATCCATTTAAAAAACAGTACACAATGTAATGACAGTACACAGTACATAGTGTGTAATGATAGCAGCTAAAAAACCACTAAGGTTTATACGTGTGCTATCAATAGTCTACACTACAAATTTTTACATTTAAATACTATCACTATACTACAGATCTAAATACGTACATACACACTTAAAGAAAACTTAAAAAATATTGCTTTAATTTAAGCCTAATGTTTTTATTTTTTTTAAATATCACCTGTGTATATTGTTACACTTGCTGAATTACTCTTCAAACCGGATCAAAACAATATTAAGTTTTGCCGTTTAAATATCTTATAGGTACCACTCATATGCAAGCAGGCTTACACAAATCCTTATTATTAAATATTCCTTCCTTCAAAAGTCTACGCGTGCTGGCCCTCGATGTCACCGCCTAACTGTGACATCAATTCCATCGCGCACAAAGAAATTTGGCAACTCCTTTCTTTGTCGCACTTCCAAAAAATGGAATTCCTTACCAGCTCACGTGTTCCCCTCCTCTTACAACCCGGGTTCCTTTAAACGAGGCGTGAAGAGGCATCTTGCGGGCCGGCAAGGCGAAAGCGGCTAGTTCAGAAGGCGTCGCGTTTGGACTCTACTACCACTTACCATCAGGTGGAGTAGAGTCATTTGCCCTCCCGAAGAATATAAAAAAAATCCTTACTAGCACGTAACAATAAATAAATAATATGTACTCTGCCAGATAACTCTAGTTATCGGCGAGCCGGTCAACAGTTTGACTGAAAGTCGAGCAAGTAAATAGCTTATTGAATATTTATCTTAAGAATCTCTCAATAGCCATATTTCTGCGTTAGATTGCCCATTTATTGATGAATATTTTAAAACACTGGTTTCTGCATTCACCCGCGTGTTGGAAGTAGAGGCGTCGCGTACCCCATGTCCTTTTCTCTACCCAGGCCAAAGTGTATGTAAAACTACATGATTAACGGTTGAGTAGTTAAGATGTAAAGGAAAACAAAGTGACAAACTGAATTTATAATATAAGTAAGGATTACACTGAACAGCAACTTTTATATACAGAACTCGAACGAAGTTACACAGGTGTGTAATCCAACACGACAGGAAAGAGTTCGAAGCAGGACCAACGCACGTAAGTGCTTTCCGAGGCAAAGGATTGTAAACACTGCCAACTTCCAGAGTCGTAGTTTTTGTACAGAATACCATTTTTTTATTGCCACGACTCGGGGCATAACTTTAGAATTTCGGGATCCAAAGCTCTATTAAAAAGCTAAGCGAGCCACTGCACTAACGAAGCAATCAATTAAAACAATACTAAATCCTAGTTAACAACATGGACTTCTATGTCTTAGTGAAAACCACGGTATAAGCCGTGTTTCTTTAACAAGTGTAACACGACGCACAAGTTCACGTATTTATTATATTAATAAGATGGTTTGAAAAACATATCGTCACGAAACAATATTGTCATACATTTTATTATTAACAATGTATAATGACGTGAAAATTAGACATGTAGTAATAATTAACAGAATGCTTTAAATAATCGTGTTGAAAAATAGTTTTCGGGTTTTCCAACACGGTGGGTGGTCCCATCATGCCACTTAGCGTGTCACACAAAAAATACTACCAAAAAATATGAAAATATTAATTTTATAACAGGTAGAGTTGAATGTGGATATGCCTTAAACTATTAAATTTTATATTTATGTATATATATATATTTAAAAAAATAGTATATAAAGTAAGTAAATATTTATCAAAAAATTAGGTACCTTAGTTTAGGTATAAGAACCCAATATTGTAATACAAAGTAATATTTCCCAGATTCTGAACTGTTTATATTAAGTTATATGACAAAATTGTAATAAATAATAGCAATTGTATAATAATAATTGTATTTTATTAATTATTTCTTACTTCCAGATTTGTGACATGACCTTATAACTCGTCGAAACTTCAACACGAGCCCGAAACTATTACGAGAAAGATCCACTCTATTCTCACGGAGCACAATGTTTTCCTAGGTCAGGTACGGTGCGCCTGCGCAGGTACGATGAAAGCCCCTCTCCCCGCGCCATGTTAAGAGCTTGTTTCCTTTACTTTTTCAGACGATAATGAAATAACATTTCGTTTAAACGTCGGCTATACGTGACTGTGAATGAGATAAAAAAACTTGACGTTTGTTGTTTTTACTTAAGATTCGTAACAATATTTTTTATAAATCCCAACACGTGAAATAGAAATCAAAATAGTTATGTATTTATTTTTCTATAGCAATGTATTCCAATTTTTACACACTTTATTCCAGCTTAAGTTACAATTGAGTTACAACAGCTTATATAACTAACAAAGCTAAGCAAATAAATCTGGGAAATCGATTTTAACCTACTTCAAATTGTCGTTTCGATTTAAAAGTTTGCAATATTTATTTATTTATTTTTACCTGCAGCTTCGTCCGCGTTTTTCGTATAAAATAATAATAATAATAATGTCCTCCAGACCGATTTCGGCCACGGCGGCCAATCTCAAGAGAGATTAGCCAACTACACAGGAGATATTATAGTGCACAAGTGTGTGCGCAAACACAGGTGCACTCTCTATTCCCTAACTCTCATACGGACGGGACGGCAATCCGACACGACCGGAAAGAGTTCAAGCGCAGGACCAACGGCTTTACGTGCTTTCCGAGGCACGGAAGTGAACACACTTCCTACTTCCAGACTCCGGGCTGCTACTGAGAATTTTCTGACAGAAAAACCCAATAACATTTTACTGGCCCGACCTGGGAATTGAACCCAGGACCTCCGGGTCTGCGGCCTTACATCAAGCCACTAGACGAACGAGGCAATATAAAAAGTGGTCTGTCCGTCCTTGTGTTTTAAGCTTGCTTCATACAGAATTTGACCAAAATCGGCATAGAGGTTTAGTCGTGAAAGCGTAACACATAGAGTTACTTTCGCGTTTATAACATTAGTGTGGATTGGATAACAATATTATAATAATACCACAATTATTTAGTACATCTGAGCTTATCTGATGATGGAGATGTGTGTATAGTGGACTATATAATTGTTACAAGTAAAATCCAAGACTGTGCTCAGTAACAGTACAGTAACAGCCTGTGAAAGTCCCTCTGCTGGGCTAAGGCCTCCACCACACTGCTCCAATGCGGATATTGGTGGAATACACATGTAACAGAATTTTAGTGAAATTAGACACATGCAGGTTTTCCTCACGATGTTTTCCTTCCCCGTCAAGCACGAGATGAATTATAATCATAGGTCAAGGACATGAAAATTCAGTGGTGCTTGTCCGGGTTTGAACCTACGATCATCGGTTAAGATTCACGCTTTCTTACCACTGGGCCATCTCGGCTTCCCACTGTGTTCATTTGATTCGATTTATATACGTTAGTACAAAACTATAATTTATATAAGAATAAATTTAAAGGACTTACTTTATTTATATTTTATAAAAAGGCACGGCTTTGTGCGAGTATGTCTTGTTAGAATATTAACAAATATTTTCTACACATTAGTTATATATTGATATGTCAAAAATATTATTGATGGCTACATAGTTATAAATAGTACGAATCATACATGAACCCGTATTTATACATAAGCGAAACACAACTTACTGACTCATAACGAGATCTCATAAACTATCCGATTTCGGTCCGATTGACTTGAAATTTAGCCACACTAAGAAAGGTTTTTTAGAAATTTCAAGGGAGGTAAATGCCTATAACTATCCACCTAGTACCCAAATATCATAAAAAAAGTATTTACATGTCAATATATTTTATTGAAAACAAATTATTCGATTAAGTATTATTTAGTCTATACAAATATATAATTAAATATTGTAATAGATTATTCGAAATAATTTAACACATTGTGACTTTTAAGAAATTATCTGTGTCCTAATTTATATAAAAAAAAAACAAATTGATGTTATTTAATCTATGCAATTATATAAGACTATTTTATTTAATATAATCGTATTGAACCTTTAAAGATCAAAGAGGAAAATGACAATGACTAGTATCTTTGTTAACATTAGATTGTACCTACGTAGGTATATTATCTTATAAGGTTTTCAATATTATAAGTAAATTATGTAGGAGGTAGGATGTAGTAATTTAAGAGTTAAATAACATATATAAGTACCATCTCACTTAAATTACTATATTTATTATTGAATTAATATTATTATTTTTTTAAATTATTCAGTACTTAACAAAACAATATATGAAAACAATTTGAACAATATTGCATTTAATTCGAAATTACTAATATTAACTATTACTAATATAATAATTTAACATGCAATTTCTTATATCAAAATAAATTAACAATATACAATAACAGTACAATAACAATTATTTATATTTGAAATATATATAAAATACTATTTTGAAATAAAATAAAATTTGACGAGCCGGTTGGGGTGGTTGGTAGATAATTGCCTTTCACGCGGAAAGTTGTGGATTCGATTCCCACTCAGGACAGACATTTGTATGCATGAACATGTCGGTTTGTCCTGAGTCTGAGTGTAATTATCTTTATAAGTATGTATTTACAAAAGAAAAGTAGTATATGTATATCAGTATATCAGTTGTCTGGTTTCCATAGTACAAACTCTGCTTAGTTTGGGATCAGATGAGCGTTTGTGAATAATTTAAGCATGTTATACTATTGTCATTATAGATATGACAAATATCAATTTATATAAACTTTAAAATTATTCAGTATACGATTGATGATTTTGAAAACAATCGACAACAGTCATTGAAACTAAGCGCTGTTGTCGACAAGTACTATTCACATTCACACGCCCTAACTATAGAGGTATTTTGTGCTATGGTCTTGCTGTATTCGGGCCTTCAAACGACCCTTTCATAGATCAGACCGACCGTAAAGACACTTTAAAAACAATTAAAGTTATGCCATACACTATTTATAAAGAGAGGGTTACATGCAAGCAAAATAAATCACTGCGTATTTGGATTTGAATTTCATACAGTATTAGACGTATTATAAACATATGTATGTATATATATTTTATATGCTTTTAACTTTATATATATATTAAACATTTACATCAAATATCATATGAAAACACACAACAACATCAAATCAAATTATGAAATTGGATAAATTATGAAAACAATAAAATAACAAAAAACTTAATTTTTTGGAAATCAAAACGATTTAAAAAAAAGATGTACTGAAATATTATAAAATAATAATAATAGTTAATTAAAAATATTTACCTTCAATTTGCGCTTATACAGCTATTCAAATCAAATAAACATATTTAATGAATAAAGAGCAGGTTTCTTAGCACCAAGTCGCATATAAACTAAGCTATGTTGAATTGCAAAACCCGCACATAATCCGTGACAAGTGGCCGCCCAGAGGGATTCCTGGGAACAATAATTCCTCCCACCATGGCTTAAGGTACGCATGTAGGGTAGGGTTCATTGGAATATTTAGTAATACAGAATTAATTAGGGATCGCCCTACGCTAAAGTACTGCTAATCCTGAGAGTTGCGGTTATCCGTTGTGATTGTGGGTCGTTTTATTCAAGACAGTAAAACGATACTTATCTCAGATTGTGTCGGGCTATTGCTTTTTAGTTGGGATTTATTTATTATACCGACTTATAAATTTTATGTTATCAATATGTAATGTTATGTTTTATTGGACAAGGCTATTATTGTGAAAATATTTTATTCAGATAAGTTCTTGTGAAGATGCCATTATTGTGTTTTTTTTATATTTATGTGAAAATAAATATGTCAGCCCAATCGTATATTTATAAAAATAATTGGTGCTTGTTACTTAATTATAAACCATATTAGTATTAAATGATTTGAAACATACCTATATCATTTATATTTCATTTTAGATACCGTTTTTGTTACTTTGCTTCCTCGGTGCTACTTTAATAGATTCTTATAGAAACTTCATGTGTCGGATGAAATATATAAGCTCCAAACTTCTCTACCGGGCGGGTGGTCTCTGGAGGCATGTCCAGCAGTGGAAAAATCTAAAAATCTCATTGCCACCGATATCCGGGTAGCTACTGAAAAAATTCTTGACAGAAAAATGAAATATCTTTTTATTCCCGAATCGACATTTGAACCCAGAACTACTGGATCTGCAAAACCTTATTAGCTAGGATGGAGAAGAACATGGCAGCGCTCTATAAATAATAGGTTAAAATTAATGGTTTTTTTAATGGTATTCCTATGTGTTTATGAAAAGCATTTCGTTTTTTAAGATCCCACACCTTGTTAAGTTGAAATAAATACGTAAGTATACGGGGTGCATCTAATCAAGGAAGGGTTGGCTAGGGAGGGAGGGGGGTAAGTACACGGTAGCTGAGACGGGCGTTAAGTGGCTCTCGCAGTAAAACCATCATAAACTCATGTCTTGCTATGGAGTACAGGCTAACGGGATATTGGTTTGGTCAATAAATTATTCTTATTTTATTCTTTGCATATGTGGCATATTTATTATAATATTAATTTCAATATTTAATTAGTTTAATATAGTTTAAAATGTTAGAATTCACAAAAAATAATATAATTTAAATTTATTCTGTAGGCTCTTAAGATATTTCTTAACAAAAATAATTAAATGTTAAGTTGTGAAACTTGGAACAGTAGGTTCTATTGAGAGTAAGCAAAGAGAAGAGTTCAGCAAAGAAATATTGAGTCCTTAAGAGTGACTTTTGAGTCACTCTTATAAACGAATTATGGCATGAATGAGAATTGATAACTTTAAGTAATAAAATAAGTACAAAAGTCTTAATAATTTTATTTCGAAAGCATATTGTAAATCAAAGTTATGACTTCGCATAACATTTTGTACCCAAATCCAAGGTACCCTGCGCCTGTACTGGACCACCCGAGCTGGAGTATCCTTGAAACGACTAGTTCTTTCTAGGAGTATATCTTTTTAAGATCAAAAATTATCATAGACAATTTCGTATTTTTAATGTTCAATTTTCTTTTAAAATTCTACGCTTCTATAATATAATATACTTTGTGAAAAATTTAATTCTAACAAATTGAGAGAAAAAAAAACAAAATATCAATAATTTCAAAGTCATTCTTTGACGTAAAAAGTTTGTTTACTTTGGCTGACCATAATCAACCCTTGATAGGAGCGTTAAGAAAAAATGTTAAATGTTTGTGTTGGCAATTAAAAGGGGGCAGACTACGGACGAAGCAAATACTACGTGGGTGGTCGGTTCTAGTAGCCTGTTAAGATGTTTTATTTTCTTTGATTCTAATATAAAATGATATATAAGTTTGTTACAAGAAAATGATACAAGCTTCATTAAATTACGCATAAAATATGATGACATTTTGTTCAATAATATTATTTCGTTAAGAGTGTTAATGTTGCCATTTAAATATAACAACGATGGTAGGTAGGAAAAAGTCAGATTTAGAATTACATTCTAGTAAAAGTTTTTTTTTTTTTGTAACACAACTTTCACTTTTAAATTAATTTTAAATAAACTTGACTAAGTTGTAAGAATCAAAATATTCCAACTCGAATGAACATATTATAATAAACGTACTAATATACTTGAACTTGCTTTATATATTTACATCAGATAATCACTAAATATTTATATTGGCACTGATTTAGTTCTCAAGGCAATACGAAACAACATGATTAATTAAATTAAAACCAAATAAAATTAAAAAATACGCGTGTCAGACACCACGCGCCCTCTTCAGCGGTCATGGATGACAGACTTCACAATGAAAAACACACGTTTGACTGTATGTGCAATATTATTTCAAGTATAAAAATAACATTTCCTTATTTATATCACAATAAAGTTCATTTTTGTGTAAATTTCGAGGTATCTATAAGAATACGCTGCGGTAACAATGTCGAGCGATCCAAAGGGTCCGAGTAATTGAACTGCAATTTGTTTATATTAGGGACTTAGAAGATAATGGACAGCGGTTTGATTAATTTTGAAGAGCCTATGAAACCGCTTAATTGGTTTTCCCACGGAAAATAGCAACGTATTCTAGTTGACGACATATCTATTTAGTATAGAAACAAATTGTACTAAAATAATGTAATAAATGAATTTCATTTGTTTTATTATAATTATAATGGTTATGTTATGATAAAGCTAAAAATGCAATAGAAATATGTTTATATAAACTTACACTTAAATTCGACTATAAAATTGAACAAATGAACAAAGAACTTTTGCTTTAAGAAATTCACATATAACTAAATAAGGTAAGTAACATACTTAGTTTACAAATTGACTTACGATTCTAATCACATTATCACCTATTTTTATTGCAATCCGTTACCGATGTTTAAAAGTCAAACACCTGGCGCTAAGCACATTATGAGGCTCATCCCTCATCTATAACAATACCTGGATTCACCCTCACGATCCCACGCCACCCCCGAGACTTTTAAAAATATTATTATAATTATATGCGCACGTTCGGACTTCCGCAATTTTTTTACAAAGAGGGCTATAACTGTCAGTTTGACGTGCTCTTTTTAGTGTTGCCAGTATTAATATGTAATTTGTCGGGATGGGTTTTGTGATAAGCATAAGGGTGTTTGATTGATTAAATAAGTGTGCACGGGTAGATAGGTGCTGTTTAATGCTTTTGAATTGTAATGACCTGATGCTATCACTAAGGGAAATATGGTGAGCATTTTCGCGCCGTCCTTTAGCAATTTGAATACGTTATTTGATGAACATAAGACTGAAAGTCCTCGAAACATATATTACGAAATTATTATTTAAAAAGTTATACAAAAATTATACTTACTCTGTTTACAATATTTTACGATAAATAAATATTTAATATTTCTGCTCCTTGTTGATGGCAACTGAACTAAAGTAACAGTAACAGCCTTTTAATGTCCCACTGCTGGGCTAAGGCCTCCTCTCCCTTTTGAGGCGAAGGTTTGGAGCTTATTCCACCACGCTGCTCCAATGCGGGTTCGTGGAATACACATGTGGCAGAGTTTCAGTGAAATTCGACACATGCTGGTTTCCTCACGATGTTTTCCTTCAACGTCAAGCACGAGATGAATTATAATAACAAATTAAGCACATGAAAATTCAGTGGTGCTTGCCCGGGTTTGAACCCACGATCTTCGGTTATGATTCATGCGTTCTTACCACTAGGCCACCTCGGCCAGCTAAAGTAAATTTAGTCTAAAATTATCGATGTCATTTTCAATTAACTAGGTAGTGAATGAATTTATTAAAAAAATATAAAATCAACTTAATGTTCAGATGCGTTGTCAATATAATAATCATAAAAGTGAACACCCCGACATCATATACGTAGAATCACCCTCGTCATAGCGCGGTCTCCGCACAGGTGGGCTTAATCAAATTATACAAATTGCACCATACAATATTCATCGCGTAGGGAGTAACTGGCATTGTAGTCGATAAACTGCTACAACTGTTTAATAATCCGTTATAATTATTAAGTGAAAATATCTTGACGTCGTCATATTTTTAAAAGGAAAGTTATAAATATGTGGAATTTCGATCTGTTTTAATTTGTTTCACGACATCGCTTATTATTAATTATCTTCAATGTATACATACTTTTTTATAAAAATAAAAGCGCTTATTAAGAAACAGTTTTCACCCGCTTGTTGGAGGGGGGGCGCGAAGGTGTTAGGTATAAAAAAGTAGCCTAAGTCCTTCGTTCAAGCTTGCTTCATATCAAAATTTATTTACAAGTTCGGTTCAGTTGCAACAAACGGACAGTCAAACAGACAGGGTCACTTTCTCATTTATAATATCAGTATAGATCCTTTGTAGGGATTCAATCAATTAATCAACAGCCAATCGTAGTCAAAGCTCCCGTTTCGGTCATGTAGGTATTCATATTATAGGAATTAAGATACAGCAGTATATCCGTGAAATGGAACCCAAGCGAAATAAAACTTAAATACTTGTTTAACAATTCGATAATTATATTATATTGATTGTGATATTTATATGCCCTTATATATCATAATCATATGGGTCGTTTTGCATTGCTTATTTAAATGATTTTAAAATTAATAAGAATATCAGTTTTTTTTATAAACAAATTATTTAATCAGTTGGAAACTTAACTGTGCTTACCTGTATTTGAACCAGCGATCGTCGTTTGAGATTGACGTGTTTTATCCACTGGGCCATGTGTAATATTGGTTAAAAATATTTGCACATATCGATATTAAAACATCCTAATATGCCCAACACTAAGGACAATCGACAACTGTGATTAATTCATGTTCAATAATGAGGTCGAGCTTTTTAGCTCGCCGCGAGCGACCCGCCATTGATTTGTGCCCAATTTGTCGCGCTGCGGTCGTCTGAATATTTGATCTGTCTGCGTAACGTTGTATTTAATTATTTAAATTATAAGTGGAAAATTCCGACCATTTATCATGCGGTTCGGCGTAAAATTATTAAAATACATAAACCTTTAATCGACTCTTACTTTACTGTAATTTCATTTAAAATCGTAATTACGGATTTGGTACGTATTGATATGTTAGTTATACATGTATTGGTTTAATCGCTTAACGAACCACACTTCAGTACTTAATTAATATTAAATTTATGTACATTCTATTTTTGAAGCTTTATTTATTTGTTTTAAATATTTTTCAGTTACTACAATAGCGAAGGTAGAATCACATACTGCCACAATTGAAATCCCTTCTAAAAATATAAATGATTAAAAATTATTTCCTTAAAATTTAAAATTTTAATATCCTAATTATATTATATAAAAGTATAACGAGTATCATCAATTAACCACTTTCTAATTTCCCCTTTGTCGGAAAATAGTAAAAAAAAAAAAACGATTCTTGTCATTCATTCCCACAACGCGTGCGATGACGCGCACGGAAGTTCCCACCCATCGCCCATCACGCGAGGTTGCGCACGCGGCAACCAGGGCGCGTGCCGCTTGCCCTTGCGCATTCTGTTTTCATTCAAAACATTCAAAATAGAAAACAATACCCTTTGTCTCATCGAGTAAATTACCCCGGGGCTAGGGTTAAAAACCAATTGAACTGTCATTATTATAGCGACACTGTTTGCTTAATATTTCTTTGTTTCGAAGGGACATTAGAAATTAGACACAGTTAGGTTTTAATCATTTATTTTATATTTATAACCTTATACCAGCCATTGAACTTACAAATTGTGACATTTTAGACAGTTAAATAATAATATAGATAATTGTAAATGAGTATTACAAAATGAAACGCACCATTTTTTTCAAACTAATTTGTACAAATCGCAAACAAAGTACCCGACAAATTTTCTTATTAAAACTCCAATATGTATTTATAACAATGTTTAAAAAAACATCGAGACAGATAACGAGAAAAATGACGATTAAAGTTAAATTAAATACTGAGCTCTCAATGGTCGGCTAATGCGTCATCAGATGCAATCGACCAATCACTATTCAAATTAAATTCTAATTGATTAATCTAACATTGATCATCATTTCAGTATATAAACGTAACCTATACAATTTGTTTTCCATTTGTACACATTAGATAATAACAGATTATACAATATTAATGTGCTTATTAGTGCTCCGTTTAAATAACTATCATACGAGACCTTTCGTTTGGTAAATCTTAAAAATTAAAACAATAACCAAAGCTAATCAACACATCTGAACACAAATACACAACCTTAAAATACTAAAATGGTATAAATATGAACATTTATCAATGTTTAATTACGAATGAGCTTACATAGTACCGTATATTTTGAAAATGACAAAATAAAAACAAAACACAGAGAAGTATATTCATTATAAAAGAAAATGGCACAGAGTATAAAAAAACAGACATATATTCATGGGCGGACATGATTACGAATAAGGCACCATTATTTTATTCTAGAATACGTACATTACTATAATTAACGTACGAGTTAGAAAATTTAAATCATAAATATGTACGAACGAATTTGTTGCGTTACAAACCATTAACGAACATTAAACACTTGTGTTCGACAAACATAATCGTGGCGAACTAATTTATTTATACATGTGGACGGTTATCAGAAAATTTTAATGTTACGTAACGTAAATCTTCATACATAACTCGCAGGGATATCCCCTACTATAGCCTATTTCACCTACAAGAGCAGTAAAGACAAATAAACAATTTTGATATTGAATTGTCGCGATATCATTGGTCGATATCCCGAATAATCTATGGTATTCACTATGGATTCGCGAAAAAATTACCTTTTTAATGCCCGCGAAGTTGTAATCGGAACTTTGCAAGGTTATAACTAGTTAAATGGAATAGTGTTGTTTTATAAATAAAGGTAAATTAATCAAGAACCGATGTAGTGCAGCAGCAGAACTATTAGTAAATCTGATGGAATATGCAAATCTAATCAAGGCTTGTTTATCTTTACACGTTCTTCGATTGGAATCTCTCATCGTTCGCATGGCGGTTATTCGCGAACTCGAGTCGAACTGATCGAAGTCGATGTTCGTGTTCGTGCATGTGTAACTGGCTGATTGTCTTTACAATTAACGTCAAACAAAAATATTTTATTCACTTTAAATACTATTGAAATCATTTTTAATGTTACATATTATCTTGAAACTTTTCATACAATGATTATATAGTACTATATTAAATTACAATTATAATAAGTTAATAAAAATCTACGATATTATCTAAATGATTAAATTTATTTTAATTTGGTATACGATTTAATAATAGTTAGATAATAAATTAGTGAAATCAGTCTATTCTAAATATGAAGTCGGTGGTTAGTAAAATGTAGATGATATATTCAATTTTTTTTTTTTTAATAAATCGAATTGTCGAAATGTTACAAGTCAAAAGCCATGCCATTTCTTTGGCAGTTGATAGCTTTTATAGGTTATGTGTGTAATTAGCTTACGATCTACAAAATATTTGATTACACATAGTATTTACGTGTGCGTCGTTTACTGTAATTTATATAATATATGAATTAATATGTATTATATATAACGTGTCGAATAAAAAACGTGTAAATGCTTGTATGGACTAGATAATGAAGAATTGAGTTAATCGAACATATAGGTAAAGAATCTCGTGTTATATTAGGATGATACCAATATTATTTATCTCTATGTAAGGCATATTGCTTCGTTTAGCTTATTAATTATTATTATTATCATTACTTTGTATTATTAACTATTACTCAACCAGTTTATTATACTATATACAATATACAAAAACTTACTTTCACGTTAGGTTATTTTATCTTTAGTATAATCAAATCGATCTATAACTATTATATTTTACGATTTATACATGTCTGGTTGAGCTACCAAGCCGAATTGATAAAAAAACTAATATTTTTGATATAAGCCAAATTACACATATATGAATTACATGAGAGAATTTTCTACATACACTGAATCGTAAGTATTTATAAACACACAGACAAACAACATTACTTGAGTATTTAGACAAATCGTCATTTATACAAAACTTGAATCACATATAAAATATAATAAAAGTAATAATATTTTATTCATATCTTCAAAAAAAAGTTTACAAATTGACATATAACATTTAAATATCGGCTAAATAATGTGAAGACTGGTGCTTGCAATAGATAATCTGTTCTACAAGACACCAGGCATCCATTCCCGTTTATATAAACAAAAAAGAAAAATAAATGATATGGATTGATGAATATAATTCTAATATTAATATTAACTTATTCGCTAGTTTCATATATGTAAAACGTCTTTCATAATAATTAAGATATTTATTAATAGTGTGGTTGTTCTGTTACGAAAAGTTAATAGGAACAATGACGCCATAATTGCTCAAAAATTGACAGGCGACCTGGCAATATGAAGGTTGCAGTTCGATTCTGACCCCATTGAAACTTTATCGACCCACAAACACAAGTGCTACATTTAATAGTAATGAACAATATTAGTATCACCTCAAAAATAGGCAGCAGATTTGATAAAAAATAAATAATGGCGTTTTTTTTAATGAATTACAGATGAAGTTAGACAAAGGTACTCATTTTAATTATTATTACAAAAAGTTATATATTTATTATATTTTTAGTCTTAATTTATTGCAGCATTTGTAAATATAAAGACAAACATCCCTCAATATATATCGTATTTGAGTATTTAGACAATGCGTTAGAATTAATTAATTTTATGTTAAACTAGAGAGCATTACGAATACTAATCGTTTTTCTAATTCCGATATAAAACAAGGAGTCCTATTAAATTTATATACTAAGAAATACTCACATACATAATAGTTTAGCAGAAGGTCATAACTAGACCCTCTCATCTTCGCATTGTACGTTAGAAAGGGACAAAAAGGCATGGCTTGTTATGTGTGTTCTAATGAAATATAATAATTTTCTTACGAAACGCGGTGTTCCTGTTTCACTCTGATCACTTAATCTATTAAATTTACATTGTTAATTAGAATTAATGTGTACAGAGGTGCTGATTTAAATAAAAGATAGATGATATGTTACAAAAAAGATACGAATAAGATCTGTACAAAATGACAATTTCAATATAAATTTTATCCATTATTATGATTTTCGTAAAATGTATTCGTATCCCACTTTGTTTCCTACCCAGCCTTGCTTACTCCTTGCTATCCATCAATTCGACAAGACAATAGGTTCATAACTCATAAACGCGTGAACTGAAACTTAAGATTTTTTGAGAATCTTATATTACATAATGATATTAAGAGGGGTCAGTTATATATTAACTTGCATATATATAGATATATAATATTATTTTTAGGTATTATATAAAATCCTTTGGTCTTTTATATTAGTTAACGGTTAGAAACTTTCGTCTATCAACCAATTTCAGTATTATTTTTAAATTAACGTTTTTAAAATATATAGAGTAAGCAATATAATTAATGCGAAAAAGCTCACGAATTCAAATTGCTTCTAGTGGCACATTGCTATTCGTTATCTGTATTATATAAGCAAAACAGATACACTTATAAAAACTGTTTGTTAATAATTCCAAAAATAATTTACAATCAAATTTAATTAACCGGAAATTAAAAACAAAAAAATTATATTGTGAATTTAATGAAAACGACCGTAAAACTGAGCAATCTTACGTGTTGTAAAATAATCAATAAATAAGAAGCGACGTCAATGAAAACTAAGAAAAACAAATGTCGATTCACATACGCACACGAAAATATAGCAACGTGTTTATTAAAATAAATCAAACTCTTGAATCGTGATACATCAATGTACGTATTATAGGAGATATAATTAATATGATTCAATCTTTACGCAAAACAAAACCGCGAACAGAACCGCGAGAAGCGAAATTAGTTTAAAAATTAAAAAAATAACAACGGGTCAACCCATAAATGCAGTGACGAAGATATTATAGAGCAAGGCGGTGCGGTGTACCCCGGGTGATGGGGCCCTAGGAGCAAGATATTTAAAAAAAAAACAATTTTAAGAGTTATTTATTGAACTATTTTATATTTACATTTAGTAGCAATACTATGTACCAAATAAATATTGTTGGCAGTCGTAGAATATTACTCATATTTTATGTTATATAATTTAGCTATACTTTTGTATCAGTACTTAGTACCAATTTTTAACGACGTTTGTCCCAATCAATGTAACACCGCACCGGGGCCTTATTCCGTTTAGCTACGCCACTGCATAAATTTTTACTTATCTTTCTTATTGAACACCTTGAACTGTGATAGTAATTTGTAGTTTTCAGTTGAAAAAGGTATTTTAATTTCAGTCTGGCAATAACAACCCTATCGGCACTGGAGTGTCAATTTTATCAAAAAAATATCGTCAAAAAAGGCTATTGTTAGCAATAAGTTAAACAAAGGATTTCTTTAAACAAGCGTTCAAATAAAATCTATACGGTTTCAATAACGATAATTATTTTGGTCATATTTGTGGCTTCAGAAAACAATTAGTTATAATAATGTTTACATAACATTATTGTATTTAATATGTATAAATTAAATGAATATGTACAATTATGTAAAGCTTGACATCAAGCCCAGTTATTAATGATTATAAGTAAACAAAATCACAGATATATAATGAGCAATGCCGAAAATTCGCTCCATTACCGATACTAGCCAATATTTATAAGTACATAATGCCGAAGCTATCAACAAGGCGAGAATTTAATGAAATATATTTTAAAATTTAATATATTGTACTTCCAATCAAATATTAAAGAGATTTTAAACATGAAATTAAGTTGTAAATGTTGAAACGAGTGTAATATGATTTGACGTCAATTCGATATTTGCTTTAAATTACGAGATTCTCGATTCACTAAACATAGTTTTACTAAAAATCACACAGCACGTAACGGACACTGCAATCGTTAGCACACGTCTATTACTAATCAACACTCAATTATTGCTCAAAAATCAGCGCTATTTTCCCATTCTATGTCTTAACGACTTGAAAAAGTCCATGACAATGTAGCACATTACGTGCCCAAGTTCCATTCGCTACAAATCCGTAACTGGTCCAAAGACTACCGTCGAATTGGCCGAAGTGTTGGACAAGTTAGTGAGATTGGGCAAGTTGTTGGTTAAATTGTTGGTCGAAATGTTTGTCAGATTATTTGTCGGATTTGTCGAGTTGCTGGTTCGTCGCGTGCGCGTATCGTGTTCGTGATCGCTCGGCAACGAGTCGGGTCCGTTCGTTATCTGTAGGCCGTTGAATTTTGAACGTAGCTGCGTTACTAGACGTTCAAGTCTGCAAGTGAGTTTAGCCTTAAAATATATTAAAATGTTGCTTAATATAATGGAATCGTACATAATGGATTGAGAAAATTGCAGTTATAAATAAAATTATTCATCGCATTTGGTTTTTATTAGATATCGCAATGTCATACTTTAATAAAATAGCGAGAAATGCTTACTTAAGGGCATGCTCCTCTGCGCTCTGCTTCGCTTTGCGCATGTCAGTTAGTTCCTTGCGCAAGCGCAGCCGTTCACTCTCTGCGTCTTCCACGTTCCCATTCAATCGATTTTCGTTAGGGTCGTACCTATTATATTTATATAAATTATTAGTCTTATAAGGAAGCAATTTTTATGTCCAGTTATTGAGGTATTTATTCTTGTATTCTCAAAAGTATGGCACACATCTCGTAAATCGCAAAAAACGTAAACAGAGAAACATAACATAATTTTTTTTTTAAATTATATTATTGAAAACCTAAAATATTTTCTTGTAATTTTTTTAATGTTTATATTATACTGACCCGCTCGATAGCCTCAGTACTCGTATTTCGTCTTCCATTTTCAAAATTCGATCCATCATGCGTCGCTTATCAGCCTCTGAAGCACGCAGAGAGCTCTGCAACAAATGATAAAATAAATCTAATACTAAAACTTAAACACAATATATTTATACAATTTATAACTAAAACGGGTAATTGTAACTGAAACATCGCTTAAGCAAATATTATATATTTCAAACAAATTACAATATTGACAATAAAATAACTAAATAGTATCTCCTTCTGGAGGTTTGGTTACACAACGCTGCTGTATCAAACGCAAGTGGGAGTAGATAGCTCGTAGCTTCGTCGTCATCATTACAATATAAGAAACGACTACTTAAAGTACTCTTTTAAGGGTTTAGAGATTATTCCACCAAGCTGATCTGCGAGTTGGTTGATTAATATATGGCGAAAAAAAAATCACGTCACCAATAACAGCGGATCAAGCAAACTAAGAACCCAAAAACTCAACGTTTAATTTACGTTTTTCGCTTAAGGTAAGGGATATGTTAATTTTAATGTTAGCAACACCAGCCTTTAAATAATACCTCAGTAGGTTTACGATATTTTTACGCGTGTTTTTATTCGACCCAGCAACGTAAATACGAGGTTTCAATAACACAAATAGAACATCATATACGTGTACGTAAGTAAGTCACTTAGCGTGTTAGCAGTGTTTTTGTGACCAAGCCACGAGTATACATACATACCGTATGGGTTCGGTATAGGAAAATTCTTACGTACTACCAGCCAAAAAAGCGTTATAATATACAATATACTTAACTCGCTACTAGTAGCTTTCAGATAAGTATTTTTTTTTATTCATATTTATTTAATGATCATCTCTTAATCTAAGACAGGAAACATTTATAAAATAGCAGCTAATCACAATAATATAATAATATAATATATGTAATATATTTCAGATAAGCATACGATTTTAATATTTGTGGATATAGATTCCTGTTTTTTTTAAATGTGCATTTGTGTCAACTTTTGCTAATAGACAATGGAATCGTGTGATTTGGGATAGATCTTCTTTTTAGGGATACATATTGAAATCTAATTATATATTTATCTGTTAGTTATTTTTTTTACTAACTGATCATAATTTAACATTTAGTTAACGGGAAAATAAAGATTTCAGTCACACCCCTAAATACACTATGATTCTTTAAAAAAATACGATAAGTATAACCGCAACTATAATTTTATGTTAACTAGAACTAACACATGACAATAATATAAGCTATATTTTTACACATACATTTGAAACAAATCCAATTGCCAATTCTGTAGAGGATTGTTTAGTTAATGAATGCACGAACACGACCGGGTCATGCTGACTTAAAACATCTAGGTAGGCCACCTACATTACTTAACTCTTTCTTGTAGATTTGCTCATATAAAAATAGAATTATATAATTTTAATATATCTTTATCATATATTATTTTATCTCTTCATTATAATATATAAACAGTTAAGAGGTCGTATTTATTTGAAACTAGTTCTCCTTCGCAGCTTGACCCTGTTAGGGACCAGAAACCTTCGCGGGCGGACGAAATAGAAATCACCAAATGTTAACAATTGGATCAATGGTTAATAGTTACGACGTCAATACATACAAACAGGGTAAATGAACCAACTACATTGATATATGTGTCCGGGAAATACACGAACAAATATTATCCGGAAATTAATTATTGGCACAAACTTTGGACATATTACCGCCATTAAGGCTTTTACACGTGGTATCAATATCACGTGAAGATCATTAGGTACATGTATACACGTGTGTACAGACGGACATTCGTCAAACAGGACAATTCTGTTTGTTCCTGTGCGTGTTAGCGACGACCACAGATGTGTTACTGATCGGAATAGGGACAGACGCAACCCGGAAATTTCGAGTAAAGATATAATTGTTAAAAAAATAAAAATCTCACGAAGTTTCTTTCACTGATTCTTTTTTATTTACTTAAAACCTCATTAGACGTATCAGAAATAATAAGGACTTATTATTTTCAAAAAAAAAAATGTCAAAAGAGAGCTGAATATAGAAGAACATTCTTATCTCTTGAATATATTTATTCTAGCATACTCAAGAAGGAAAAAAATAATTTAGATAAATAAGAGATAGATACGTACAATCATACAAAATCTTATTAATAAAATATGTCCTTAATTACATATACAGCTTCCTAATATAATATTATTATAGTAATCAAGTACAGCTGGCCGCCGTGGCCGAAACCAGTCCGGAGGACATTACATTATTTATTTTCGAACCGATTGTATATTCTGAACAGTCAATTACTAAATACTAGGATGCATATTCGATTTGATAATATTTCTGCGACGGGGTTAGAACACCAACGCTTACTAATGAGCAACTAGAGAGACGCAATAATAGTGATGCCAATGAATTTTCATGTGCTTAATTTGTGATTATAATTCATCTCGTACTTTAAGGAAAACATCGTGATGTAACTTGCATGAATTTCACTGAAATTCTGCCACATGTGTATTCTACCAACCCGCATTGGAGCAGCGTGGTGGAATAAGCTCCAAACCTTCTCCTCAATAAGGGAGAAGAGGCCTTAGCCCAGCAGTGGGATAGAGAGACGCAATAATAGTGATACAACAAGAACAAGACTTCAGTGTGAAGAGCTGGAAGCTAATCACCGTTCGCGAAGCTAAAAAGATCGTTCAGAAACTGATAGTAAATGTGTCAATTTATCAATTATTATGAGCCACATTATATCTTCGACATACACTAATCCGATAACTAAGATAAAGATATATATCATGGGTGCTATTTCATATAACAATTTAAGATTCGTTTCAATATAATACTCACATTACTTATATTTTACTGTCAAACCGTTCGTTTGGAAACGTAAACGTAGGAAAACGTCTCTGGCATCGACGTTTCAGAACGTTTTTGCGTCTAGCAAACATTTAAAGTCACGTCTCAAATGGTTTCTCTAAGAAAGCTCTTCTTGTAATAATAATAATTACTGTCTGTCTGCACACATATTATTTTAACTATGTGCTAATGTTTTGTTTTAAGATTTTGATGAAATTCTTATATTTAAAAACAATTTGATACAAATATATTTTTCATTATGTGTTTACGTCAATTATTGATACTACACCGAGATGGCCCAGTGATAACGCGTGAATCTTAACCGATGATCGTGGGATCAAACCCGGGCAAGCACCACTGAATGTTCTTGTGCTTAATTTGTGATTATAATTCATCTCGTGCTTTAAGGAAACATCGTGAGGAAACCTGCATGAATGTCGCTGAAATTCTGCCACATGTGTATTCTACCAACCCGCATTGGAGCAGCGTGGTAGAATAAGCTGCAAACCTTCTCCTCAATAAGGGATAAGAGGCCTTAGCCCAGCAGTGGGATATTCATAGGCTGTTACTGTAAATACTGTCAATCATTGACGTTCTTTTTTATTTAAATTAAAATAGCAGATCTTTTTGCGAGCGCCAGTGGTGACCATCACCAGCGCTCACATACATTGGCACTGAAAATATAATTAACTGTTACATCGTCAATACGCCAACAAATAGAAATAAAGATGTATGACGCTTGCCTTGACCTTATTCTTCAAATCATTGCGATACAAATTATTGATATTTCGTTGTAGAAAATGTGATGAAGTATCTCAAGACGCTACTCAAGACGCCTAGGACTTATGCAAAACACTAATAAGGTAAACCTGCACCATAACTATTTGCGTATTTTTATATTTAAATACCTTCTTGATCTGGACTACGCTCTCCTAGACTATACAAATTGTTTTATTTAATTAGCAAGAATCTAATACATACATTTGAATTACTATCATAACACAATTTCTAATAGTAGTTATAGTTGATATTATGAGCCGATGACATTTGCAACGTACGTGTTCAACACCTTATTTCTAAAACCGGTTTCAACCGGTTCTAGGTAATACGCAACTTAGGGCAGAGGAAATGCTCTAAAGACTGTGTGAGGACTGAGCTGTTCAAGATACAACCAAGATATATATAACATGTTAATATATTTATTTATTTAAAACTTTTTTGACCACTACAATGTGTAGTTGGAACAAAAGGCGGACCTAATGCCTGAACCTAAACCTAATTAGAAATCAAAAAATATACATACATACAAATATAATATCAAAAAAATAAATACAGAGAGAATATATATAGAATAAACATATGAATATACAAACATATTATACGTGTATTATTATTATGAATATTTATATATTTCAAATAGACAAAATATAAGGCATATATTCATACGTCGAATCCTTTTAAGCATAGCACACAACGTTCTACGAACACGTAACAGCAAAGCCGAAGGATCGGAAACTGGTTTGGTTAGCGTCAATAGGTTACGTTTAACTCGTAGCAAGCCATTAGCTGGTGTGAAGCGAGTACGCGTTTTTGCACGTCAATTAACTTATTAAGATCGCTATGCGCTTGCGCACTCGCACGCTAATGGAACGCGCAAACTTGCCTACGATACGTTTGGTTAACGCGTGATTATCGCTTCGGTTTTAAAATCAGACGGTGAGTATTTATTGTGTAACACTGTTGTGCTAAAGTATGAACAAAAAGCCTAAAACTACAAAGCATCTGAAAGAAAGAAAGATTTGTTTGGAATGGGATTTTTGACAGTGAGAATGTCTGTATATTTGTCTTTGTGTTCCGTAGTCATTTACTGGTGGTAGGGCTTTGCGCAAGCTCGTCTGGGTAGGTACCACCCACTCATCAGATATTCTACCGCAACAGCAGTACTCGGTACAGGCACAAGGGACATAAAATCTTAGGTCCTAGGGGCGTTTGGTGACCACTTACCATCAGGTGACCCATATGCTCTTCCGCCTTCCTATTCTATGATAAAAAAAAATCATCCGATTGTGATGAAACTTTGGTGAGTTGCAGTGCGTACCTTTGCAAAGGTTCTTAGCCCAAAAATAACAAGAATTTTTTATTTCTTTGTTTGTTTGTCCTTAATTATAAACGTTTATTGTTAACCCATATTCTTAAATATTCCAAATAAGATATGATTGTGTATTCTGAAAAGATAGATTTCTTTAGCAAAATAATTTTATTATACTGTACATTAGTAACGTAGAACGTAAGTAATTTTATATTACTTTTGGTAGAAACTAAAACGGATCGCACATGAAAGTACATAGATACATAAATATGAAAAAAATCCGTTATATCATGAATCGGCGAAGTCAGTTACGTTACAAAATCTCCACGTAGAGAGCGTACGTAGCGAGGGTGGGCGAGATGGGAGCGCGGTGACGTCACGCAGGGGTGGCGCCTCGTTGCAGCCATCCACTCACATCTGCCAATATTTACACAGCGCCCCACCCCGTACGCACCCGTTCATATTTCAAATGCCCGCTGTGGGGAGACGGTAAAGACTACAAAATACCGGATAACCTACCCGCTTCTTACACGGTAGTGTAATATTTCTATCAAATGCTCATTATAAGCTGTAGATGCGAGGCTTTATTAACCATATTATGTTATTACTAATTTCCGCGGGCATCTCCGCTCGCTTGGGAGGATGGAGGTGTTAGGTATCCTATGTAATTTTCTGTATCTCTGACAAAGGGTATGCAATGTTCCATGTTCAGTTGAGTAAATAAGACGTGAAAGAGTAACAAACAAATAAGCAAATTTCATTTTCGTATTTACAATATTATTAAGTATTATTAGAACGGTTTTTTAATGTGGAATAGCATTGTATATTTTTTCGACTACCAAAGAAACAACAATCAAATTAATTATTCTCGTTAGTTATAATTAAACAACACATGATTTGCACTATTGTCTCTGCTACAAGTTTGATGAAATCATATCCTAGACTATGGATTGTAAGGCATATAAATATATATTTAATACAAATATAAATAATAATTGACACCATATTGTATATTGAACGCGTTGTATTACGCATCGGTGTAACAGTAGTCCATCAAACTATCGGATCAAACGAATAGCAGCGCGTTCGAATGAATCGATGCGTTCCGCTCTCTACCGACTCACGGTGATTTTATAATCCTCACAGCGAACCGTTACGAAAACAACCCCCCGAAGATAATCGAATTGATATAATAAAATTATACAATAAAAATCTAACGAATAAAACAACGACGATAGAATTGTCAGGGGCGGCTTTAAGACAAATATGAACAAAATATTGTTGAAAACTTTGTCATAGAAATATTAAATACAGCAAACTCACGGCTCACAGTTCTAAATATACTGATAATATTAAGAAGGTGTGAACGACAATTTTATTCAAAGAATAATCTTTTAATTAATATGGTATTTATTGTGATAAGGATTAATATCGTTTCACTTCTTTATAAAAGATAGATAGATATCAGCTGTAACTGTCACTGTAGTTACATATAATACAAATAGGTAACATATTTTTATGCGAAACGCATTACGTCTCAATCATAAAATTTAGGAGCAGTACGCGAATAACTGGACATACAAAATAACTATTATGATTTAAACTTAAAAAAAATAATATCTTAAGTAATCGTGTTGTAATCTTCTCCGAAAGTGCGTCGTAAAGCCGGCTCTACACTCCATGAATCGCGGCCGCGAACTTTAGCCGCGATTCAAAAATATAAATATGACCATATACACTCGCAACGTTCCCTTCACTCCCTTTGTCGCGGGACTAACGAACGAAGAACGACGCGAAGCCGCGAATGTAATGCGGACATTATATTATTCCGCCCGATGCGACGGTGAAGAATACATCGTAAGCAAACATGAAACAGTTCTGTCACAGCATCGTGTTTTGTCTTAATATAAATGTGCAAGTATCAATTGTGATCATAAAATTTGAGTATAAAGATTTCGAGATTCCCATCTCTTTTCCGTTGCAAACGCTTTGCCCTTCATAGCCTCGAAGATGTTATATCCCTTATGAATGTATATGATGAAATATAGCGAGTATTTCTGTACTAAACTACTCTAAAAATTATGCAATACGGTATAATATCTTTGTACAGACAAATATAAATAACATTTCATTCTCAGGAACCCTAATCGGTAGGAACTGTCTCTTTCAGGCAATTTTAGGTAAGAATAGAGAATGGAGCTTAAAGATAAATAATCGCACAATGCAGTCATAATATCTTATCAACATATCACTTAGCAACAAGAATAACCCTGATCGTAGTTCACCATGCGAACATGCGACACACATAATATTTATTACTACAAGTACTATACTACAAGAGAGTATGTTTACTATTTATGTAACATTTTGTTTATAATTTCTTGTATCCTGTTATAACGAACAAATATTTCTTGACAATTAATAAAGTATCCTAGACATACATACATATACATACGTGCAATAAAAAATATACAAACAAATTATTTCTCATTCATACCGAACACTAGTTAAACACTATATTGAGCAACCTTAAAAACGAACTTATAAGTATATATAAACATTTAAAAATCGAAAACCTTTTTTTTTCAATATAAAAAAAAAACGACCAAAACACGCAACCTTGTATAAAGTATAAAATAAAATTCAAAACAACCGAATCAATGTAAACAATCGAAAAAAGAGAGACGTATGAATTTTTCAACTTTGCATTATCACAGCGTGTCGGTACTCGGCAGACGGGCGTTTAGCACAAACAAACTCGCAAGATGTAAGGTGTGACGTCAAAAAGCGTGAAGTGCACTCAAAGACCACCCAGCGAGCGTGTAAATAAACCTTAATAGCGCCGAATCGAAAAACGCAAGTTGATGTGACTGGGAATAATTTGTTATTTCGAATTCCGAGATGATAATGACAACTACCGGCAACGAATAATACGTTTATTGTGTTTCTTGACATCTGAATAATAATGCGTAAATATTAATCGCGGGTGCAAACCCAGGCAAGCATCGCTAAAAATTCATTGGTTTTTAATTCATCTCGCGCTCGGCCGAGCTGAACATCGTGAGGAAACCTGCATGTGTCTAATTTCACTTAAATTCTGCCATATATGGATGCACCAACCAGCATTGAAGCAATGTGAATGTACTCTAAAACCTTCTCCTCAAAGGAAGCGGAGGCCCTGGCCCAGCCGTGGGACATTCAGTAGACAGATATTTATACCAACATAACAGTTGAAATATTTCTTTTGTGAAGACGTGGCATTAAAGCTATTAGATAGTTAATTAAGTTTAATTTTATCAGCAGTATTACGCTAAGTTAGCGCTTCATTTGATTAAAAAAGCATCGTGTTTTAAGCTTACAGTGTTTAGTTAATAAAAAATGTGTTTTCAATAGAACGTAGAAATATAGACAAGTTATATTTGGGTAATATATAAAATTAATGTAACAACGCCATCTACAAATGTAATCTGAAACTTAACAGGTAAATGAGGAAAAAAAAGTCAGCGATAGATGTCACTACATCTTTATACGAGATTTACTAGAATTGCTATGTATTGTCGCAATTTGACAATAGATGGCGTTCACCATGATTTTATGAATATTTATATTTTACCTTGATTTCTTCAAGTGTCCGTTCCGCAAGTTTCGACTCAGCTGACGATAAGCCACTCTAGAACCAAAAATATATTTTTAATCCACATAGTTATAAAAGTAGGTCATATGAGATCAGATAACAATACAGAAACTAAACAAATCGGAAATGAAACAAATGTTTCGAGAAATCGTTGAAGGTAGTTTAATATAATTATGTTGATCACTCGCCTTGCTCTACAAAAATTAACAAACAAGTGCAATTTGTTTTTAAGTGAATATAATAGACATTGGCGTTGTAAGTAATATTAACCATCCTTTACATCGCCATCAATCTTGGGAACTAAGATGTTGTGCCTGTAGTTTCACTGGCTCAATCACTCTTCATATCGGAACACAACAATGCTAAGCATTGCTGCTTGGCGGTAGAATATAAGAGTGATGGTACCTACCTACCTACTTTCTATGTACTGTCTATATTTTTTTATAGAATAGGAAGGCGGCCGAGTATATGGGCCACCTGATGGTCTCCAACGCCCCTTTACATTGGTACTGTAAGAAATGGTAACCATCGCTTACATCGCCAATGTGCCACCAACCTTGGGACCTAAGGTTTTATATATTGCTGCATACCTAGTTTTAAAGGTATATTAGAATAATAAATAGCATTAACTAATTTTTTTATTAAATGTTATAAAATCCCCAATTTTTTGACAAAACATACATATACAATACATACATATATATTAATTCAAAGAATAATATAATATAGAGCAAGACTATGTAACTATGAAATAAATGAAAAAAAAAAACTCTTATTTCATCTACTATTTACCGACAAATTCTTTCTTTTTTGACACTAAATATATATTGTAAATACCAATTATTTGAGTCCATAAATACAGAATCTCTTAATACTTGACTACAGCGCCATCTATCAAATCCTTATATAGGGTATGAAACGTCTCGATAAAACAAATGTTATATGAATATGACCTTAATCGGTCAAGTCGTTTAGAAGTCAGTTATTCGATCAGTAACAGACGCACCAACGTATATATTACTAGTTTTCGCCCACGGCTTTGCCCGCGTGTTGGGGGGGGGGGGGGGTAAGTGTAAGGTATAAAAAAGCAGTGTTCTTCCTTAGGGTTCGAGCTTGCGTCACACTAAATTTTATTAAAGTCACAGTAACAAACAGACAGACCGTCGGGCTGAGTAACTTTATTATTTATAATAATTAAGTGCAGATTAGCTAGCCGGCTAGACTTCGCGAGGGTAGACAAATATTTTTTCGTGCGTTTTGTAAGCCAATAAGATTTAAACACACTCCAATTGATCTATGCTGTATTGTAGAATAGTCCCCGTATAATTTTTGCCCGTCTATTTAAAGAATAATTTCAAAGTGTAAAAGGCAATCTTTATCTATAAAACTTTTAAAATGAATATGTTATTTGTTACGATAAGGATTACACATAGTCACAATTAAATTAAAGTTGATTACGGTAGATTATCTATAAAGGATAGATATAGGCCGGTGCTTTTCTGTAGATATTTGTGAGATTTTGTATGAAACAAATGTTTTATGAGTACATGAATTGTTTTGATCGCGTTCGCTTTGAAACTGCATGCAGTGCTATTCCTTAACTCACTTTATTCACCCGTTAAATATTGACAACCGACTTATGGTGATATACTATTTTGATCTGTGAATTTTTGAAATGTTATAAGTATTATGGTTAATTTCGCATATCACTTAATAACATTTGTTTTTAGAGTATGGCCCTACTGGACCATTCCTCTCAAACGACGAATACTATATAGCCTATGCTATAACGCCTAAGTCTATGCCCTAAAACTATAAACTAAAATAATATAAAATATCTATACAATCGGGCTAAAATTTTTTGCATGAAATTGTACAAAACATGCGAACAAGACTAACTCTTTATATTATTAGTATTATGTATAAAAATACACATTAAACATTTTATATAAGTGATGATATTATCAACGATAGACTTTAATATCAAGATAAGACATATTATACGTAATATTAATTGCGATTGATCAACTTTTTATTTATTTATAATTATGTTCGTAATGTAGAAAGTAAATAGTTTCACTTCGACTTTTAGATTAATTTATATAATATAATATTTTCTTTTATATATTAGTTGGGGGAAAAATATATTTGTGCATTTATTTGTAAACAATAAAATCAATGTGTGTATACGTTTAACGATTAGGTTTGTTTCATGTTTTTTTTATTTAGCTATTTTTTCAAATACATAATTATTTAGGCTGATTATTATTTAGTAAATGAGTATGTTTACAATACTTTTGTATAGGGAATATAGATTTTTATTCTTTTATAATAGGCATGATGACTGATTTTGAAATAACCTTCTATACAGTAGGTACACGTCTACTAATACTGAAAATAATTTTATTTCAGTAATAAACTAACTGCTTACGCAAATAATTGCATTTTCATTTACCTATTTTAAATTTCGCTCGAAAACACCCGCAGGTGTCATGGCGCCTGACGTGACGTCACGTCTCAGAAAACGACAGTAAACGTTGTATTGTATCTATACTCAACGAGGAAAGACAGAAAGTATTGCGTATTTGCTAAGGTTAAAAATGAATTCCAAATTTTAACAACGTGCAATACGATGTAAAATTAATTTTGAAACGCGTAAACACAATAACTGTTTAAGAGAGAAGGTTATAAATAAAAAGGCGTGACGTCATTCGCTCTGATTAGCGTTTAAATAAAATGGCCGATTGCAGAATTTTATACTTTTATTTTATTGAAAATCTTAATTATCCCAATGTGTATATTAAAAAAGGATCATTTTTTAGAATCCTTTTAAAATAGTTTCTTATCTAAAATCATTTATTTTTTAATTCTTTAATATTAATTGCGATTGATCAACTTTTTATTTATTTATAATTATGTTCGTAATGTAGAAAGTAAATAGTTTCACTTCGACTTTTAGATTAATTTATATAATATAATATTTTCTTTTATATATCATCATGCTTATTATATTGAACTCAATTGCCGTCCCATCGGATTGTGAGAGGGAATCGAGATTGCACCTATGTTTGCGCATACACTTATGCACTAAAATATGTTTTGCTTAGTCGGCTTCTTTTTTTGAGATTGGTTGCTGTGGCCGAAATAGGTCGACCGATGGAGAACACATGTTAAAAATGAACGATATTTGTTAGACTAATAATAAGTAATATTAATAAGAGTAACTATTAAATTTCTAGAATCTATGCTCCAAACCGGTAGTAGCTTAAAAACTGTAAAACTGTGATCGAACATAACCTCAAAATACACAATTATTCGATTTCGTCAAATCTATATTATTCATTTTGATTATATTGATGATGTTTTATTTAAGTATATCCGTTTATATAGTGGTTTATTAGTTAAGTTTTATTTCTTAAACGTCTGAATAAATATTAAGTGTTATGCGAACGTATCCCAAAGTCCTACATGACACGACAAGGTTGTATAGACCTTGATTCCACGAGATAAAGTAACGCACGTAAGCAATTATCTGCATTAGATAGCGTTATATTTATACAGATGTTACATATATTTCGCATTTAATATTTCACTTTTAAATAATATTTTATTAGTAAAGTGATAACTATAAACTATTCCACGGATGGGCAAATATATACTCTCCTCTTGAGGATACACATTCCTTACGTTGTATTTTTTACTTTACCGAAAACTATATAAATTATAAGAAAAACAAAATAAAGCACATGACACCTCAGTTGTGCTTACTGCTATTACTTGCTAATAGCTTACTGCTTTACTGGTATTAGCTTACTGCTGATGCTATACTGCTATATTGATTAAGTTTTTTTTTCACTATAATAGTTAGACAGACTGGCGAATGAACCACAGATGCGCTATCATCAAGTCCACACGTTCGAACCAAGGACCAACTCGGCTCAGATCAACCTATTATGTATTTGTCTTTAAGCACACTCAAAAAAAGGATGAACAGTTTTAAAATCCAATCAATCACACACAACTGTACCGTGGAAAGGCATTTTTAAATTTAGACGGAGAAATTGTATTATTAGCCTTAAGATAAATGTTAAAGGTAATGTAATACATAACAATTCATCCTCATAGTGTTCCAGGCGCCACGTGTCCAGGAACAAATGAAACGAACATAAAGCTGAGTCTACATCTATGCTAATATTATAAAGAGAAAAGATTTAGTTGTTTGTTTGTAATGGATAAACTCAAAATCAACTTAACCGATTTTAAAATTTCTTTCAACTATAGAAAACTACATTATCAGCGAGTAATATAGGCTACATTTTATTTTCAAAAAAAATTGAGAACCCTACGAAAATTGCAATACGTTGAATCGTCGTTTTTAAAAAACAATTTCTTTAATCACGTTTCTGTTAAAGACTGTTATCGTTAAAATAAACGCGGTTTTTTTCACGTGTCCTTGCTTTATTGGGTTTAAAATGATTGTCGATTATATAAATAACGTGTTCACGCGGCTTGTCACGCATGTTTTGGCAACTAGTATGAGGTATAAAAAAGTAGCCTACGAATACTTAACTTACTGGTGGTAGGGCTTTGTGCAAGCTCGTCTGGGTAGGTACCACCAACTTATCAGATATTCTACCGCAAAACAGCAGTACTTGGTATTGTTGTATTCCGGTTTGAAGGGTGGATGAGTCAGTGTAATTACAGGGACAAGGGACATAAAATCTTGGGTCCCAAGGTTGGTGGCGCATTGGCGATGTAAGCGATGGTTAACATTTCTTACAGTGCCAATGTCTAAGAGCGTTGGTGACCACTTACCATCAGGTGGCCCATATGCTCGTCCACCTTCCTATTGTATAAAAAAAAAACCTATGTCCTTCCTCGGGCTTCAAACTTCCTTCAAAGGTTACTTTCGATTTTATTATAAATAAGTTTCAAGTGCAGAATTTGTCAACTATCTCGGTGAAAACACACCTTTACGTTTCGCACATTTGGATAAGTGCCAAGGTATGTTGCAAAGAACAGACATTCATTGCAAGCTATGTAGTTACATACAATATATACTATATAAATATAATACAAACATAACATGATTTTTTTTCGATACTTTATTTTTCTTATCATTCAAATCTATATTAATATTAAAAATGCGAAAGTAACATTGTCAGTCTGGCTTACGCTTTCACGGCTAAACCAATGAACCGATTTTGATAAAATTTTAGTATGAAGCAAGCTGGAAACTCAAGGAAGAACATTTTTTTTTATACTTAACAACAAATCAGATAACTATTATTAGCAAAAAATAAAAAATATGTATATTAAGCATATACGTATATTATTAAGTAAGTATATATATGTATAGGTACATATATATACATTATAATATATATATCTAACCTATATTCCAAGTCAATTGATTGTATCAACAATTGTGTACAACTAAGTAGATTACTAATAAATAAATCATGTCATACGTACGTCGGTCCTCTCGAGTACCAATGTGCGCAGCCTCGCGTACATCGCTTCCTCGCGCATGCGCGCCGCGTCTCGTATCTCGCGCACCAAGTCCGTCAGGAATCCCGGCGAGTATTGACCGCCTGGAGACAATAAACGCGCTATAATTTAAACATACTTTATATAGAAGGTCTAGAACTATAGCTGTTATTATAAACTAGATCTTAAAGGTTTAGCTATAAATCATTTATAACTATATATTTTTTATGAATATGTATTTTTAAAAACTTATTTTACAATATAATCTTATATAACTTCTTAATAAAATTTCGTAATAAAATGAATACTCATTTAAACCAAGAATGCGTTTTTTGACATTTCTTTCTGTAACAATGATGTGGCCTAAATTAAATCTCAAAGTTATCTATTTATGTTCACTTCTCTTGTCTTTAGAATAACACTATATATGTATGTATAATAAAACGAATCCTTTGTTGTAATTGCTATAATAATAATTAATGAATCAATATATAATTTTGTTTAAATTAAACCCTGTTAAATTTACGTAATTTTTTCGAATTACATAATTAATTGTAATCAAATTTAGTCTTTGATTTCAATACAATAAAAGTCATAATTGAATTTAATGTAGCTTGATTAAGCATAATGTGGCCGAGGTTATCTGGCTGGGTCAGACCGAGCACGCAATGCCTAATGTGCTAAGGCAATCGACAATAACAAATATAGATACAAAACAGTTAACTTAAACTTTTAAACCTTATCAAGTCACTATGTAAGACTGTCTATCGGTTTTATAAATTTGTTTAATGAGCCCAGTGGTTGGAGCACGTGAAGTTTAACCGAAGGGTGTCGGTTCTAATACGGGCACGCACCACGAATTTTTTGAATTTATAATAAACCTCGTTATTGGTAGTGAAGGAAAAGCTTGTGACGAAACATGCATGTATCGTCTAAAAACCTGACACATGTGTATCTACCAAGAGGCGTCAGAGAAGTGTGGTGGAATAAGCTCCAAGGATTCTCAAAGAGAAGGCTTCAGCCTAGCAATAGAGTACTTAAAGTAGTACTTTTACAAAAATAAAAACTTTCACAACTTTTACAAAAATAAAAACTGAAAAAAGAAGAACAGAGTCATCGTATTTGTTAAGAGCACCAATAAATCGAGCGATTAACTTCAATCTTTATGATGGGGACATTATTATCATGAAACAAAAACCTAAAAATTAGTTTAATTATTATAACAACGACTCCTGAAACCAATAGATCAATTACGACAACAACAACAAAGATAATTATAAATCAATTAATCGTAACACACAAATGTATTTATGTTGCAAATGTTCCGTTAACTCGATACGGTATCGAACAAGAACATACAAAAAAAAAACACGACACACAATATTGTTGTAACATCTACGTTACACATACCTAATAACTAGTGATGGGGAAAGATGTATCAGAAAAAAAAAACTATAATGACGTCACTGTTCTGCTGGGAAAGTTAAATCTAGATCATAATACACATACGTTTCAAATCAATCCGTACGAAGCAAATAAGGAAATGATAAAACGTTACATGACTCACACACATACAACAGTAGTAATAACAATAATCTAAATTTCAGTTACAATACAATTTGTTGATTATAAAAGTGCTCATTAATATTATGTTAGTAATTACATTACATAAAATTTTGCATAAATAGAGTTTTTATAGTTTAAATATTCAAATGCACCCAGTGCCCTTAGAATGGTCTTCACTCTATCGATCCACTTTACTGGAAAGCATTTTTAAGGAGCTATTGGTGCTTCCGCTTGACCTTCTTATATCGACATTATATTCTCGTGATACCGCTAAAGACCTGAATTACATCTATCAGCATCGATTAAGTACGTATTTTATCTATTGAAAATAGATTATTTGAATGAAGATGCGTCGACATCAATTATCATTTTGGCATTAGTTCAGCTTTCGATTTTTTGTATTTTATATACGTATAAGTGTAGCTCGATATTATATGTTAAAGCATGCTTTCAACGGATAATAATGGATGCTAAATCTTGCTTATGGTAGCTTATGGGAACTGATTAGCTTCAAGTGTAGATAGACAAGCCACAAAAAACGAAATTGCAGAAATTAGTGATGTTGTGTTCCAGTTTAAAGGGTGAGTAAGCCCGTGTGATCTTAGTAGATTGGGGGCTCATTGGCAACGTAATTGGTGGTTAATATTTCTTACAATGTCAAGGTCTCTGAGCAGTGGTGGCAACTTACTTGCCATATAAACTTATCGCAACCGTTTACTTACTGTAAGTGTATCCAAAACTCTCGAGTTAAATATGATTGATGCTGATATACATGTAATTGAGGCCAAGTCCTCAACGTGGGTATCAGAGAACATCTAAAAAGCGCTATGAAAGCGCAGTAGTCACATTTATTTGTCAGATTGCAAATAAAATGCAATGAAAAATTTCAAAGGTGAATTTCAGAACGACGGTTCTCCACATTAACTTTACGAAGTCGATTTCTGTCACTGTTACTATAAAAAACATCGATGCTGTGGATATATTGATATTGTTGTAAATGTATTGTGACGCTACCGAAAAATCCAACTTGGGCCTTGAGCTCGAAATTTACGAATAGCCTGAACAACTCGTTTTTTAACAAAGAATATAGTTTTTATGTCTGAAGCGTTAAAAGTATATAATGATTTATTTCATTTTTATGTTATATTATTATTTATTAGGGAAACAAACAGTATAGATTTACATTAAATAAAGAAATTAATTCCAGGACATAAACCATTAAAGCTTCGACTTAAAAATAACAATATGTAAAAGTATAGTTATTATTGATCATCTTCGATGTTTAAAAAATTGATTTAAAAAAAAAAGATTACCAATACGTGTCACTAGTATCTGTGGTTTTGTACGTGTGAGGGGGGACCTTATATCTATCATGTACTTTTGACAATCTCTATGCAAAACCTCATGATGATCGGTTAAGTTATAACGTGAAATCGTAATAAACAAACTCACTTTCGCCATTTATGATATAAGTAAGGAGACAATTAACGAAAAAAAATCGAGCTAACGATACCGTTATTTTTTTAAACGCAAAACTGTAACTGGCGTGAGTCACAATTAACAGTTTTAAGTATAAATTAAAGTCACACAGGATGGATAAAACGGGACAGCAAGGCTACCTTAACCGTAAAATGTATTGTGATTTCTAGTACTGGGACTTACCCGTGTTAGTTATATATTTAACAATACACGATGAGTCAGAACAATGCTTGTATTACTTAAATAAAGATTATTTTGATTTTGATATCCTTCGACTTTGATCCTAACAAAAACAATTTATTACCTTAGCAAAACCAAAAAATGTGAAAATTGGCATTTATCCTGCTGACCGTACCATTTTTAATAAAATCTTTCTATAAATTCTGTGTCTGTTTTGATTATGATTTCAATTTCCTTTAAAATCAATTTATATACCGTTCGGATTAGTAATGCCGAAATAATCTAACAATTAAACTTTCGTCTTCATTTAGCATGACCATTTATTATTTATTGAATCCCGTTATGCTATTATTGCAAGAAAAAACAAGTTGTCCTCTTTTGTACGCCTACTAATCTTCATTTCTGTATAATGAAGGTTGGCTCTCATATCACACCTACTTTTAAAATAACAAAATATGTACAGTAATTTAGAAGGTTTTAAAGTTAAACTTATTCGGAAACGATAATACAAAGTTAAATTTGAGTGCAACGTTGGTATGTGTAACGTTATACTTCTGTCACTCGTACCGAATAGCAAGCGCTCTTTTTAAATTCACTCGTTAAGCTTGTGTGATTCAAATATTACAAATAAACTTGAAACCAGCTATCAACCAATCGACTACTGAAACTTTGCACTTGATAATACAATCTTGTAGTAGTAGTAAAATGAATAATATTCGTTTTAGCAGAAGAGAGAGATGAAAGAAAGAAGACATGAAGGATAAACAGTTTTTTGAAATGATTACCATGGCAATATTATTTGATAAATAAGGCTGTTTAATACAATCTATATAAAATAATATGATTGACAAATATTATATGAGGAAACTTTTTACCAAGAGCATTCGCGTACACCTAATTCAGCTATTTGCTGAAACCATATTCCGTGTTCCATATTCATCACGAGGATTTCATTTAACGATAGTCGATGTTTTCTGTAATTTTTGATAAACCCAGATGTTTACATGAATTTATTCGATAAATATATTTGTGAGCTTTGACTGTATCTGTAATAATGTGTGTACATATTCCAAGTGGTAAGCAACGTCTGAATTCAATATTGGAACTTAGAATTTAAATTAGAGATACAGAATTGAAATATGACGAACATTTGCAACGCGTATACTCTTGGGTATCATTCATTATACTTACGTACTGTAACAAAAAATATATTTACCATTTCCATTATGATTTGTCGCAGCTCCCATACTGGTCGGTCCCTTTGGAAAATATGTATTATGATGCCGCACGTTTTCTAATTCAGCTGAAAATAAAAAATATATAAATTTTAAACTGAACATAGTACACGAAACTAGACTTATAAATTAATTGCTGTTATCCTTAAATAACATGTCTCCATTTTTCGTCCGTATTGAGCAATATAGTCACCAAGTTATTACTCGCGCTCGCGTGAACATCGTGGCAGGAAACTACCTAACTATAATATAATATATATAAATAAACTATAGGCTACTTTTGATCACGAAAGAAACTTTTTTTGGAAGTATTGAATAAATATTATATACAGAGCGAATTATTATTAAAATTGCGATTGTAGACAGAAAATTACACGCCTACAAGACGTTTATATGATAAAATGTTTATAGTGTGTTATAAAGCAAGAATTTCAACCTATATTTTCTTGGCTAAATGCCATCAGCAACCGAATTCTAGACCTAGCTGTTCAGATTTTTGTAATTTTATTCTACGACCTCCACCAAGGACATGTATAATAGCCAACGTGTATTAATATAATTTCACTAACTTTACTATTTATAATGACAATACAAAGTAGGAAAAGTAGTCACACAAGTTTCACAATTTACTTTATATTTTTAAACTAAGCATTCTAAATACCTATTAATAAAAACATTAGTCAAGTTGGAATTTTAGATGTTTTTTTCTGAATTCGAATTCTTAATTTCGAATTCGGAAATTCGCGCCAATTTACGAATTCGAATTTTTCGCGAATCGATAATGAATACCATAGATTAATTATTTAAGATCAATGATAGCAATCTCAACCAATGATATCGCGCCAATTGAATATCAAAGTTGTTTACTCGTCTAAGAGACTTTGACTGTGGTTCGAATAGGCCAGTTGGTTGGAATAGCATCAATTATTTTTATATGTCATTAAGTAATATAATTACTTTTATTTATTATTATGAACATATTCCATATGACAATTGGCCACGTCAATGTCTTAGTTATGTACTTGATTAAATTATCTATTAATCTATACTAATATTACAAAGAGGTAAAGTTTGTGAGGTTGTAGGTGGTAATCTCTGGATTTACTTAACCGATTTTGAAAATTCTTTTACCAATAGAAAGCCATATCATTTGTGAGTGTCATAGGCTATATATTAACCCGAAAAATGAAAAGACTTTTTCGTGGTAATCAGATGTCGCGGCCAAAGCGACTTTTGACAATCAGGAAATAAATCATAGCACTTAGTACTAACCGAACCACAATCATAATTTCATCACAAGTAAAAATGTTTACCGCCCAAAGAAGTGGGCACGGGTCAGGTAGTATTTATATATATTAAAAGCTTTAGTTGGCATTGTACATAAGATTACATAATGTATTGTAAAGTGAACAATAAGTTTGGATTTTCATTGTCATTGTATCAAATATTGCATTACAAAGTATTAATTTTAATATGTAACACGATGAGTTGATTCTCCTTGAGTCATATTGTGTAGGTGATATTATTTCAATGTTCTTATGGACATATTTTGTAGGCGGTAAGGTTACTAATAACTAAACATGACAAAGGGGTTTTTATGCAATATTTGTCAAATTATTCTTTTAACGAAGAACTACACATCCTCTCCTACTTCATGAGTTTATAGCTGATCCTTCTTGATAAAATCTACATTTCAAGTTGCCGATAGCTTTATATTAAATTTAACCTTGTAAAATATCGATTAACTAGAATATTGAATAAGTTCTAAACCTTCTCCTCAAAAAGTGGAGGAGGCTTTCTCCCAGCAGTGGGACATTAACAACCTGTTACTGTTACAGTAAAATATTAATTTCACAGTGCTTTTAAAAGCTTATTTGAAAAAAGTATATTTTAGATTTTGATTTACTGGGAAATTTTCCACTGCTGAGATAAGCAGTAAGCATTTCATCAATTCCGATTCATGCAGTAATGCATAGTAGACATACACATATAATTTCTTACAACATATGTAGGCCTCCTTTCATAAATAAAACATTTCACTGTGTAATACATAATGTAAATTAAACATAAAAAATATATGCTTATTATATAATATATAATTCTTGCAATTTATATTTACATAAATCATTTAGTAAGATACTTATCTCAGATATAACATTTTTTTATTAGAAACTTAATTTATGACTATAATAAATTAAATCTTATATTTTGTATAAATAAAAAGTCTAATGGACTTCCATCAGTTTACAATTAATATATATGTACTACTGGGTTTTCAGTCAGTTCTTCTCGCTTTACATATAATTCAATCCTGTAACATGATAATTCAAAAGTGCTCTTATGTGCCTACTCGAATAAAGAATTACTTGATTTATATTGGCGACTCTTTTGAACATGATATTTCTAAATTGGCCCTGTAATTTCACACTTGGATTATGGCTTCTTTTACTTTTAAATAGAAGATTGCATTGTACACATGGAAGTTTGCTTACAACATTTTCATTTACCACCGAGCACAAGATGGATTTCACACTAATAAAGAACTAGCTTTGAGCAAGCAAATCTGGGTAAGTACCGGCCATTCATCACATATTCTACCAATTAACAGCGCTACCTAGAATTATTGTGTGACAGTTTGAAGAGAGAATGAGCCATTGCTACTACAGGCATTACGAATATAACATCATAGTTCTCGAGGTTGGCGATGTAAGGTATATATATGGATTTTAATATTTCTTACACCACCAATGTCTATGGGCAGTGAC
This sequence comes from Nymphalis urticae, assembly GCA_905147175.2. NCBI lineage: Eukaryota > Metazoa > Arthropoda > Insecta > Lepidoptera > Nymphalidae > Nymphalis > Nymphalis urticae. The sequence goes on from LR990002.1 coordinate 4,096,352, forward strand.
AAACACTTACTCTTTTTGTCAACATATTTAATAAATATTATCTGCATACAGGAGTTCATGTTGATTTTGAGATTTAAACAAAATTTGTGGGTGACTAAGTAGAAGCCACTACACAAATTGAATTGAATTTTAATTGCAATTTATGTGCATATGATAAATAAGAACAATCAAGACCAAGTTTCTATTATTACATTTGTTATTTTGCCAATGTTAACACAATGACAAGCAATGACATCAATTAGTAATTATTATTTTAATGACAAATTTAATTATTTTGTTTTTGTACTAATAAGAATACTATTTAAATCATTTTTTTTATTTATACCAAAGCTAAAGAAATTATTAATGTCAATATGCCTTTGAGAATTGTGTGCTTTTTTCATTTGTTTTTTTTTTCAGTTTATATATTTAATTCAGACATTATAGGCAATATAATCTCTTATATCAGCAATGTGTGTCTTTCGATTTGTATAAGTAATGTTCTATTATTATAATGTTAATAATATATATTTAATTTCAACTATATTCAGTTCACCTGGTTTATTGTACATCAGGCTGAGAGAACAAAGTAAAATTATTATCATTTTTCATTCAATAATACTGTCTAATAAGGTAAACATAATCTTAAATTACATGGTTATATTATTGTAACATCAACAGATGAAAGTAGATTATGAAATGTTTCAATTATGAATTAGTATATAATAGCTTACCTCTTGTCTCTTGCAATTCTTTGTTCAAACGTTCATTATTAATTTTAAGGTTTGAAATTTGGTCAAGCAGACATGACAATAACCGGCTACCAACTTGACTGCCTGATAGACCAGAACTAGCTTCAGAACCTGAATCTACATCCCCATTAGGCCTGGTTACGTCTGGTAATCCCCTAACACAAGGGTCACTGTATCTTCTTGCATTACTTGCATCGTCTTTATCATTGGTCTGCATATCACTGTTTGAATTTGTATCACCCATGGAAGTCACTATTGGCGGGAGACTAGCAAAATCTTGACTATCTGAGTAATTCTTTGGTTGCAAATATTTCGTTTGGTTCATAGGAGTATCAGCTGGTGTACTAGATAGCTCTTCGGCTTTATTCTCACTGCGACGTCGCTGTCTTGGTCTTTGAACTTGAATCCCCTTATGCTCATTTTGTATATATCGATATTCAGAATAGGGCGGAGGTATCATTGGATTGTAAAACGTCGGCAGTGAAGGAAGTGACATGGGTTCGGAAGCGCATCCGTACATATTGTATTTGTATGGATCGTAACCTGGAGCAAACTGGGAACCGGTGGGCCAATTCGTGTTCGAATTAATATAAGTATCATACACTTCGGAGCTTGGAGTAGATTCTTGAATGTGATGCATTGTTTTGTCCAACCATTTCGATAGATAATTTCCTTTACTTCCACGCGATTTTTTCCGCTTTACACCGGAACCGTTGCTCGATGGCAAATTGCCATTCGATTGTTTTGGTGTAGAAGCCATGGATAAAGCGAAACGTAATAACGACTATTTAATCAATCAGATAAGTCACATTACACTTTTATTAATAATCAACGATTATTTTATTTCATTTTAAAACGAAGTGAAAACCAAACACTGTAAGTTCGTAATTTACATAAAATTATTTGTTACACGGCTCCACAGTCCAATGATTCGTTTACAATTAATGACGTTTTGATTGTCAGTTTTTAACTTTAACGTTTACAGGTTCATAACTCGTCAAAGTCTTTGTCAAACTTTAGAGCAGAAGCAATCATTTACATCGTAGACAGAGAAACAAATAGACCAAGGGGTCGTGAAACCGCGATTGAGACAGAGATAGTTTGTCAATGTGTGTGTATAATGTTGCCATAGTAACTGCATTTCCCTGTTTCGGGGAAAAATATTATTAGGATTTAAAACAAAACGAAATGTTTTTTATTTATTTTAAAATTACCAATACGACATACAGTAATAATTACATAATTATATACGTATGATATGATTTAAATAAATGCAAATAAAAATTAAATATAGTTACTGTACAAATAATGACCGCGAAGAATGGTGGCAAGAACCAGCAGCATTTCTCCTTTGAACACCCTCTGGGCGAAAAATTAACCAGCCCTTCTGTCACCAATAGAGGCAATAAGAAGGGGTGTAATATTTTTGATAAAAGTTTTTGCACTATTACTCACTAGATATTTAATATGTTGTGCTGTAACACCACACTAGCACAGCACAGGATATGTGGCACGTTGTAGGAGAGGCTAGTAGGCTGGCTCTGCCTCAGCTTAGGAACTCCACACCCCTTTCTACTTCTGAGGATAAAAAGTAGAATCAGTTTATAAATTGACAAAAAATTTTGTTTGATAATAATCAGAATCAATTTAATACAACAAATCAAATCAAATCAATTTTTCAATGGTAAATTATGATGGTCCTAATTTAACTAAGTTATTTGTAAAATTAATAAACGTTAACAAAATCATGGCCACCAAGACGACCACACACTACAAGCAGCACCCGTTCTCGAGCATAACGCAATGTAATGAGATAATCATGTCAAAAAATAAAATGACACATATAAAATATTATTTAACTTGTCAGTAAGCTAAATACCATGAAAGAATATAATAATATTATCATTACCTATTAAGGAGTATACCTCATGCAATGAAAAAGGAGATAAAAAGGAGATTACATTATATAGTTTAGTGCATTTACATGTTTTAACATATTACGCAAATCAAAATATAATAATAATAAAAAAAAAATTATATTTTAATAATTTCTTACAGCATTTGGTATCGCATCAGGATGCAGAAATGTTTTGTTTTTGTTTTTTAGTAGCAATTTTTCTGGGAAATGATTGCTACATATTTTAGAATATATTCCGGGAGTCCAATCTTTTCTTCCAGTTGCTTCGATCCATTTTTTACGTAGGTCTGGATCGCTTGGAAAACTAACGATAAACTTAGCTATATTATTAATAAGTACTCACAGGTATTTTAGTCATTCTATCATGTCAGATGTGTAATACTTCAATCACAAATATTATTATATAATTCTTCGATCACCAATATAAAATAAATGTAAATTAAAATAAATAGTTAAATATAAATTAAAATAATATTTATATATATAGATAAAGAAGCATTATAGGCTTTTATTAGACTCCGTCTTTATTTGTTTACATTGTCGAGTCAATTTTTTTCATCGAAAATCGGGGTATTTTTTCGCTGACACTGGTAACATTTACCTGATAAACAATTATAGGTTATGAATGATAAAAACTCGACAAAACCTATTATTTTCAGGATTTTAAGACGATATGACCTTCCATCATGCTATAGCATACATAATTATCACTGGGAAACTATATTTAGAAACACAAACGGTCGTACTTACGTGTGAAAAGACACACCGGCAACTTTCTTCTCACTATCACTTTTACATGAAATAACACTACAACGCATTGTTGTATAATCTTCGATGTGATGTACGGATAAGTTCTCTTTGTACTCACTGGGTTAGAATCGTTTTCTAACATGAAAATAAGCAAAAATTGAACAATAAACATAATTAACGCACCAACTGTCAAGTTTGTTTCGCAACTGACTAGCGAAACAAACACCAAAACTGGTTACGCGATAAGGGACAAAAGATTTGATAATTCTATCTCTGTTTAAACCATTTGTAACGTAATTTTCGTTCTCTTTCTTGTGTAAGTGAAAAGGAAAACGTCATTGCGTCTATTTGTTTCTCTGTCTACGATTTACATGAATAGTCTCTGTCTATGGAACATTAACTTATGTAAGGTTAAAACACAAAAAGTATTTATTTTTAAATAGAATTCTGTTATTGTTTTATTTATTGATTAATTTCACCCATTCATACAATAATTATATGCGATCTAAGATTATAGTGTATTTTGTAATTACTTTAAAGATCAATAAAAATCAATATTAATTTTTCTATAATTCGAAAAATTATCAGTATACCGATAATTATTCTTACAAAAATAAAAGCAGTGATAACAAAATGTAATATGCTAATATAATAGTTTTTTTTAAGCAAATATGCCTTAATATGGCATTATATATACAAATGTATGAAGCTTATATACAAAAATACTAGTTTTCACCCGGGATCTATTTGTTTCTCCGGGAAACGTGTATGTAAAATTTCATTATGATCAGTTGATTATTTAAGACGCAAAAGGGTAACAAACAGACAAATAAACAAACTCACTTTCGCATTTATGATATTAGGAAATAACGATAGGGTATACTTGTAAGTATAGAAAATAACAATATAAATTATATGCAGATCTAGTAAGGATATATAAACTTTTCGTAGTTAAAAACTTAGTGTATTCTTAAGTTTCGCTTTACCTTTTATGTATGTGTTGAATATTATAGTGATTGTCACTAATTCTATCAAAATGATATTGTGTCCCAGATGTAAGTATATTATATATTCCTATTATCGCGTATAGATGTAATAATTCTCTTATATAGGTCCTACAAAATCCGAATCATCATAATACATATCATTCGAATTCCGATGTGCCTGCCTAAATGTATGATAAAAGGATTCCATCCATTGCTAGAATGGCGCTACTGTAGCTAGAAGGTATTCTCTGAAATTAACATATTGTATGCAATTATTAATCGGGATTTATAAATTTGATTAATAGAATAATTTGAAAATAGCACATTTTGAAGGTATTTGTTCTCTATTTCCCTTACCATTTGTTAGCGCATTACTTCAAATTACATAATATAGGACCAGCAGCGCCATCTAAATTTTATTCATTTTGAGATTTTTTTATACCTAATGAAACTTCTCCTTATGTGTGCATTCCATAAATCCGACCTGGGTATCCTCCCAAAGAGGATACAAGATTAAAAATACATCGTACAGCTTTTTTTTTTTAAATCATTGTTCCATAATATGAATATTAATTGTCTAACTTTTCCAACTGCGTATGTTGTAGATTATCAGTTGTTAGACATAGAAAACGGCATTATTAATAAATAAAATAAAAGCAGTTGTGATGTATCGATCAGAAACACTGGTGGCCGCACTTGAGTGTTTCGTGTGCTTCATCTGCCTTGTTTTGTAATGTGAGGCGCGGAGCTGAGCTGTCTTGTGGGGCGATAAATGAGGTTTAAATAGAATGATAAATTTACTTCTGTGCTTAACAATGGCTAAGAAAAAAAATATAATAATATTAAACTGTTGAGTGCAGAACGAATTTTTGAATTACGACGTTGGCGCCATCTTTTAAATTGTTCAAATGTTCTAAGTATAATAAGATTTCCATTGTATATTCATATATTTATTTAGCAATTTCATAATTTTGTTGTTTATCCTAAAATTGATGTTTATATAATTAAATAAATAAATTTTATGTATAAGAGATTAGCGTCATCTAGGATTAATTTTAGGAACGAAGTTGTTGAGTGGCAGGCTTTCCATTCAAGTTTACTATTTCGTCACTAGATGTCGCTAGCTGTATCTCTAAACGTGAACTTATTTCTGCTATTTATCATTACTCGCAGACATTGTGTATTCTATGTCCTTCTCTGTACCACTGCATATAATAAGAGATTGAATAATCGTTTCATTAATAAAATTATATCATAGAATAGAAATAAAACATTAATTATAATAATGACAGAAATTTATTCTCAAAGTATATAAAAGAATCTGATTTTTTTATGTATTTACAATTCACATTTTAAAATCATCAATAGTATATATAAATGTATATAATATAATCGTTGATAAGATAATTATCGGCATACATAAGATGAAATATAGACATGCAATTGTGTATGGCACAGCGACGTTCATACAAGACTCGGATAACTTTAACATAATATTATGAATATTGGCAGTATAGTAAATATTATGTAATAATACAGTAGTATAAGCTTAAAGAAACAAACATACAACTAGCCATATAATCAATGGTTTGGCGGCAATTTACCGTTATTCCAAATTCAAAAAAGAGCCACCGTTTATTGTCAACTATAATAAGGTTACATTTACTCTTTATTTTATTAAAAAGTTCATTTAAACTAATTAGAACAAACTTAAAAGTACACGTAGGCATTTAACCTAACGAGATTTTAAATTAACGATTGCATTTTATGAAGATAATTATTCTTGTGTGACAGTAAATATTGTACTTAAAATGTACGATGTTGTAACGTATATTTTTTATCGATTGCTACATATGTATGTTACACTACAACTATTCAACAAAAAGGTTACATAGAATAAATAAAATTTATTCGAGTGTACAAAAAGATACCGATTTAGAGAAGTCGCACAAGAAAATATTTTAACGCATATAATATATGGCTTTAGTTACAGACCACATTTATGTGTATAGTTAAAGGCTGATTTCTCTCTTTCTGTCATATTTGTTTTGACATTTGATAAAAGAAGACAGAAGTATTGTTTAACTCTTCACCCCTTAGTAATGTTTATAGAGGTAAAGCCGAGATAATGTCTGGATGGTAGATTTAATTAATAGTTCGAAGGTGTACCTTTAAATTGATTGATGTCAATTTTTTGATAATGCCTTCTTTGATCTTACAACTGTTGACAGCGCATGCGTAATTTGATGATTTTGATTACCTACGAAATTCATTTCGTAGTTTTACTTTCTAGTTGAGTATATAAATTTTGATCATAACATAAAAAATAAACTATGTCTAATAATAAAACTTCGATCAGAAACAATAGAATCATTAACAATTTTAATAACCGATGAAATTTATAATATAATTTAGCTTTATTTCATAAAGTATTAAATTATACAAATGGAAGATACAAGAAAAAATAATGTGTTAAATTTTTAATTAAGACTAAAATAAATCTATAATTATATAATTTTTAGTTTAATAAAATTAAATCAGTTGGGCCCAAATATTCCCATTAGCCGTGATGGTAGTCACTTACACTTAAGTTACACCCATACTTATTCATAATCTATATGATAACATTCATTGTATAGTTAAATATAATGTAAAAACCATTTTCCACGCTAAGTCACATCTTTGTATCACCGAGGATTCCACCATAAATTATGAAATCATTATAATATATGCTTAACTATTTACTAATATAAATCTATAAAATTCATCAAAAAAGTCAACATTGGCTATTTCGTACTAAAATGTCATCGGCGTTGTGCTCATCAAACACGACGGCTATAAGGTAACTATGAGAAAATAGTGTGGAATCCCTTTGGATTACTATTATTTTCGACCCTGCATTCATTCGAGTGATTTCAAACGGAGAGAAATATCTGAACTACGTAATATATTTCTAACACCACTTCTATTGGAATGTTTGTGTGAAGTTGCGAATAATACGGACCTCTGGACAGATATCGGAACGCTTTCAACGACAATATTCAATACTTCCACAATCATCCAACGGAAAGAAGAAATCACTCATGCGATCAATCTTTTAATATATTCTTAAACTAGTTTTACATCATCGAATGCGGTCAAGAGGTCGCTCGTGCTCTGCAATATTTCAGCGTCAGGCCAGAAGTCCGTCGCGGTCAGGGCTACGTTGGAGTCGAGCAGCATTTCGTTTGACTGAAGCATGAACCCGGGACTCGACTGCATCTTGGTCGTGAGGTACGGGTCGTAGCCTTGCATCAAACCGTTGGGTGACAAGAGTCTGTTATTAGGACTGTACATTTGGTAACTTCCGGTCGGCGAAAGGGATTGAGGAGTGGAATATGGGCTCAGGACGCGATCTTTTGGTGCTGGGCTTATAGCAGGACTGTAGCTCGGAGTGTTTGGGCTGGAAGGTAAAGAATATATGGGGCTTCCCACGTTCAAAGTCAGGGGAGACATTGGACTAATATTTGAATGCATAATTTGACAATTAGTCATCGACGTATTGTCTCGCATCACGGGGTTTGGGGTCGATTGTATGATGTTAATGACGGGAATAGGAATATTTCTATTGATGGAATTCTGTTGTGGTACTTTTTTTGAATTCATGATGAGGTGATAGTTTGGTGGCTTTTGATTCATCTGCTTCCTTGCTTGCGGATGTATGTCCTGTAACACACGACGAATTTATATTATTAAAATTATAAAAACAATTTGTTATTGAACGGAAATCATGTAGAAGCGGTAATTAGTGCACATTGACGTATCCGACGACAAACAGTCTACAGAGTAAGGTGACGTAGTTATGCTTTAAACTTGAATTTAAACCAAGTGTGTCTGAATAATCATTTCTTAACGATTTACAACGTTATATAATAATAGCGTTTTCGTAATATTTACTATTCCTAACCAAGTGATATGTATCTAATTTAATGACTTCCGTTTGTTTATTTCTGTACGTATTTCTATAACAAAGTATAGAAAAACATATATTGGCGAAACGCGCAAAAAAAAGTTTAATATCTAGTTAACATTTTATTTAGCGCATATTTAATTTAAAATTTACTTGAGAGGATTATTACACAAAACATTGACTTCGAACAAACTCATTTCTTCCTATCTTTTGTCTTCTAATGTAGAAAACCTAGCTTATTACACAAAGGCTGATTTGACCACGCTTTATCTTTATATTCGCTTCGTGGTTATTCGTTATCTCCTCGCTTATTACGGTCCGGATTCTTTCGGATGTCCAACATTATCTGAACCATGATAGTATTTTTTTTACAGAAAATGAAGTTTTTTCTATTTACGCTCGTAAACTGGGGTTTTTTTTTATAATTTTAAGAATAATTTAAGGTTATTTATGTGTATCAAAGTACGAACGAATATATTTAAATGATAACAAATATAAAGAATGTTGATATATCAGATAATCAGTATTAAATTATATTGAGATTTAATTTGTTAGTTAAGTTAGGCATTAGGTACGCGATAGTGAAACAAGGTACGTTACAAATACACTATAGTTATTTAATATCAGAATAACAAAACTAACGCGGATGGCACATCAGAATAATTGTCTATTCAATCACAGCATGTGTTCGTACAAACGTTGAAAATATTATGAATGTTTTTGAAACTAAACAATGTGCCTTACGTTTGTGCGGATGACGGAGAGAAAGGCCAGATATAGAGGACAAAATTGAAATGTCGCTAAAACTACGATAAACACTTCAAAAATGATTGAAATATCCGTAAACTGATATTGTATTTGAAAGCTTGTTTAGCAGTCATGATTCAAATTTATTATATATTGATTATTTTAAATAGTACTTTTTTATTAAATTCAATGTGTAATACTGAACATGTCAAATAAATAGATTAAAACAAAATTAATCAGAGGCACAGCAAGACAAGGACGGCATATCGGGCAAGTCTCACATAAATCCACTTTAGCGTTTATGCGATGCATAGTAGATGCGTATTTGTAAGAAAAGTCATTCAATTTGTTTGCTTGCGAAGCCGTGGTTTTATTTACTTTACAAGCACCCATTCACTTGATTACGTAAGTCGATTTAATTCTATAAGTATTTTGTTCTGAAATATTTATTAATATAATTGGCAGACCATTAACCTTATAAAACATATGTAATAAAATTTGTATCTAAGTCTTATCATTGTTTATATAATATTTATTTGAAGCGGAAATATTTACGCAAAGATCAAATGACAAGAATAATTAACAGTTTATATCAGACAACTTATCGCTTTAGAAACTATAACTTTAAAAAAAAAACTAAGTCGTCTTGTGTTAGCGTTGAATTGTTATTTAAATTCCAAAATTTCTAATTAAGTATATAAATATATTTATACACTTAATTAGAAATATTATATATCACCTTTTTAAAATATTTTTTTTCTGTCAAAAGCTACATATATAATGCTCGCGAGTTTTGAAAACGAATTAAAATTTAACAAGTTTACCAATATTTAAGAATAGTGTATTTAGACATTATATTCTTTTATTCTACCAATAATTATTGATTTTAACAAAACGATGTTGCTGAGACATTTAAATAATATTTATTTACTTACAAATTAAATATAAGTAGAGACGGTTTGAATATTCATTTAAGTTTCGTACTCGTATATGTACACTCGATACGAAAATTCTGCTGAATACGCATATATTATATATGTATATACTGCTCCGCATATTTACTGAATTAACATTGTATATTGTAATAGGTAAATAGAACGATATTAATTATACATTTATCACGTTAGTTAATATTAATAATATTTCCTCAGTCTACCGACACTCGTTAATCTGTCCGATAGCATTATCTTCAAGTTGTGATCGTAAAATATATTGCCATTTTATATTAATCTTATTAATGGTACCGTCTCGAAGAAGTTTATGAGCAATACAAGAACATGAAATTTACGCTTGTCAAGACAATTGTTTAAATTCAAAGCGAGTGAAACTGCGAAGCGCTCCTACTATTCATTTTAGTTTTTTTTTCAGTTAGGCATTACAAAAAAAAAAACAATTTATTTATTTAGTAGACATGTTACATTTGTAATTTCAAAAAGTTATAATAGTTTTTAATGAACTTTCTGCACTGGTTGAAAATTGTAACTGCAATGAAAAGTGTAACGTAATTCATTAAGTATTGTACAAATTATTTTTATTTGTATAATAATATTAAGTAATTAGAAATGATTAATCGACGTATTGTATGTAAATTCAATTAAAGCTAATACTCGTTTGGAAGGGATTGGATCTGGGGGGTAAATAAAATCAATGTGCACATATCACCTGCTCTCGTTTCTTTTAATATCGTCAGTGTCATCAGGCCTCATGACAATATACTTTGTTTCAAGAAAAATAAATATTATATTTTTCTAATACATACATCCACTTACAGCTAAAAAAATTTAATAACAACAATGACAAGATTTATCTATACATAGAAATTTACGTCTTTTTAATATATTATCTGTATACTTAATATAATTCTATTACATTTGTAGAGCTTTCCTTTATCATATTCGAGTATTTCGTAGCTGCTCAAACATTCATCTTAATAATAAAATACAAAAACCGACGTAGTTAACGTTAAAAATAAATACTAAGAAATTATTTAATCGCTACGAATACATATCCTTTATGAAATGAACAAAAGTCAACAACACAACTATACCGTTCGTCTAAATTGTACTTTGTATGGTTTGGCAGTGACATCAGTTAAATAACTAACGAATCGTGTCCACAAACCGCCTAAAACTACACTTCCTAAGATAAACCATGATAAAATTTAAATAACGACGGACACGCTATGATATTTGAAACCGCCTCTAGCAGTCTTTATCTAATTTTATATAAAAATCAACAGATGTTTTCTAACTACTCGTAACTTAACTACAACGAATAAATAGAGGGGTGACCTTCGAAAATACGTTATTAATAAAAAATCTAATAAATTATTGACTCTTAGAACATAAGACAGAGTGCGCGGCAGAGCTCTCACGCGAGCGTCAACTTAGTACACCTAGAAATAGTTCACCACATCGATATGCGCACTTCAAACTTAGCACTAAAATAAAACTAAAACGATTGCTTAGGATTCACTGCGTAGCATCGGGTGTGGTCTACGCTGAACAATTAAAACGTCTATTTCGCATGCCTCCTCGATGCGTGTACGAGATTGCAAGCCAGCGATAGATTAACTACACTAATAAGTCCTTGTCAGGTGCCATTGCACCGTTCAAATACCTAAACCTCCACAAACTTTAGACTTGGTGTTCGATATTTATTGTCGTGTGATGATTTTGTTCACGGAAGTGGTTTAGACATTGAAAGTGTATAAACAGTAGTAATATCACAAGTATTGACGGCACGGTTAAGTAATAATTCGTATTCGATGCAGAATATCGTTGTATGGAGGGGGTCCGGACAACTATCGCCCGATCACTGGACGCGCATTATCACAGTTTTTATCTGAGGACAGTTTAAGCTGTCTCAGGCTTTCGCTTTTTGGCGCGGCCTGCATTGCACCATGCAAATGTAGCCGGCATCCACGTCACAGCCGCTCACCAGGAGGTTCATGAGGACGCTTGAAGATGGCGACCTCGAAGCAGGCGCTGGCGAGGGACTGCGCTTCACGCGTTTAGCAGTAGGCTCCTCTTCCTGCTTTAGGACTCGTTTTACACCCGTATCCCATGTCGATATGTTTTTGCTTGGAATTAGACCTAAAAAAAAAACATTTGATAAAAGAAATTCTAAATTTCGCACATTAACTTCAATCCGTACGCTGACTTTGAAAATACCTTGGTCTGAATAAATATTCGTAATGAGATCTTGAGGTTGTGGGCCCGTGGGTGGAGCTACGAGTAGACGTTGCAAAGCTGGCGCTGATGTTTGAGCCTCCGACGGCTGTGGTCTCGCTTGGCTAACGTTATCGGGTAAAGCGCCCCACATGACAGCTGGCGCCAGGAGCGGGAGCTCGTCAGATGTGGGGATAAATGGTGAATGTTCATCATCGATGTCATTGTCTGATCTATTGTTATCGAAAGCATCCAACGACAGTTCCGTTAAGAGTGACGACTGTTCACATGACGATTCATTTTCCTGAAATGCCAACTATTTATTAGCATAATTTTATTGATATTTTAAATATAAGCATTATATTATTTCAACGATAAACACAAACCTGTGGTTCAGGTGAAGACAGTAAAGAGTCTCCGATTAGAGAGTCTACGGGTGATCCATTTGCCAGATCATCACCGAGTAAACTGCTGTAGTTGTCGCTTAATATGAATTCGTCAAACATATCAAAAGGACTGTTCTCCAGGGGAATACAAGCATCACCGGCTGTAGGGGCCAAATGAGTCAGGTCTTCTGGCTCGTCTTTAAGCACTGAAAAACACGAACGAAACGTTGCTAGGATTTTTTTGATTATTAGTTTAATAATACTTAAAGCAAGCAACGGATACCTAAGCTTTTGCCGTTCAAGTGCCACTCACTTGTAAGTCCCTCGTCTTGAGAGAACATGAGAAATCCTTTGTTCATTTCTTTCTTTCTTGGTGCAAATATGAGTTCTGTAACGGGTATAGGTCTCTCCTCTTCTGGGAGAACAGTAGCAACTATCGCACCGTTAGCGGGTTCAGTGGGAACACAGATTTGTTGAGGAGCTGGTGCTGGCACCGTCGGAGCCACCACCGGCTTCAGGTCTGCGTGCTGCACCTGGTGTGCAGCAAACACCTCATCTTTGCACTCGATACCGCTGTGAACAAATCACGTACAAAATAGCAAACAAGTCAATAAATTAAAATAAACACATGGTCTACAATTTAAAACAAATTACTTGTTACAAAACAGGAATGTGTTTACAGTGTTAATTGATTTAGTAAAGAAGCAAGTGCTAATAGATAAACATAAGTATCATCCTAGCGACGTACAATGTGTCGCGATGTTGAACGTATGTGGGACCGAGTAATGAGCCAACAATACCTCAAGGCCGATGCTTAAACGAATGATACAATCTAGAATAGAGCAGAATAAGACCAATATTCTCTTGTCAGGTAACTCGTTAACTCATATATACAATAGTTTATTATCGTTGATACTCTTCAGTAATTACATAAGCTATATAGCAAGAAAAATGACTTCATAGCATTAGTTACGTTAATGACGAAAGAGAAATAAAAACATAATACACGAGTGAAACTGATATCCGACTAATGGTCAATACAGACAATAAACCGACCTGATTAATTACTAATATAATATTATGTGTCTGAGTAGCTACGGTTAAATTTCACGCTCACCTAGTTGAAAATAAAATTTATATAATGATTCCTCAAAAATAAAATTTATATAAATTAGTTAGAAATAATAATTTGAGCAGTGAATCACTAAATCGCGATAACGGCCGACACTACTATAATCACGAGATTGGAACAACTTCAACGTTGAAGTAACAATAAAAAAAATGTTTAATAACGTGTTGACTGCCGCGCTGCTGGCACTAATTTGAATAAACCTAAACGAATCGATAAATACGCCATTAAAACATATGCTATCTTTACTGCACTAACTACCAAAGTACGGGATTAATTAATAAATGTCAAGTGACTAAGATAACCTAAGAATTGTTCCTCAGGGATAGATGATGTTTGCGTCAATGGTTTCACGTCAAAACTCCGATCGACTAACTATTACGATAAGAATGTTGTTGACAGTTTAGTAAAGTTCAAGTTTTCATTAACCTAATAGATTAAACTATGTATATGCTGTGTTAACGGAATTATTTATTTCCTTAATTATGTAGATAGCATTTCGTTACTTAACACTATTTTTCAATTATATATTTAAATATAGAATTATGTAATTTATAAGTTTTAAGTAAAAAAACGATCAATTTCTTATTACTTATTTAATCTTTTGTGCGCAAGATATAAAGTGTTTATTCTTAATTTACGCACAAATATAAAGCATGCCGGAAGATAAGCAAGACTTGGCAGATTGAAACTAATTGTCGTGACGTAACAGCATAACAAATGTTGCCAAAAAGCCGATTCATCCTGGACCATACCAGACATAAATTGTAAGAGGGTGTGTTTTGTTCGTTGCATTTACGCTACTTTCGAAAGTGAATTTTGTTAGAGAAAGATAGTTGAATTGGATGCTGTCATGTAGAAGAGAGATGTAGGGATGGTAGTAAGTTCGGCCTTGCTAACGACCTTGCCCGCTCACCCCCTGCCTAAAACCCCCATGTTTTCTTTGAGGCGGCCATTCACTACGCTGCTAGTGAAACTGAATGCGCACGCAGAAATCCACGCGGTGTGTCCCGTATCGATTGCCGACTAGATTACGATCCGACGTTCTGTCTACCCGGTGTATGGAAAAATATTGCATACTATGCTTAAACGATTGCATTTAAAAATAGAACCGATGGTTAACCAGTTAGCGGCTTACATAATATTCCGTAGACAAACCTTTTTTTTAATATTATTTTTTGACAAATTTTACGTAAGTAATCATTTTACGCGGCAAATAAAAGAAAATGTAATGATATTTACAAAAAAAAAAAAAAAAACGGTAACAAAACTAATAGTCAGTAGCGAAGCAGCTGTTTTGTCCCTGACCTTGGCCGTGATACTGTTGAACGAGAAACGCGATTCAACAATTATATTGCCATGGACAAGGGCATTCGTTTTGGGCATCTCAGACGATCAAAATTTATTACTATGTAGTAAATAAAGCATATTTTCAATTATAATTTAATGTTTGATATGAAGAGTATAAGGACATAAAAACACTTAGGAAAATATAATGGAACATTAGGTTTCATTTAATTTCGTTACGAGATCAGATTGTTAATAATTTAAATTTATGAATATTATTTTCAATTTATTTTTGAACATTTTAATGAGATAAGTGTTCGTCCAGTGATTGAAATTCGAACATAATCATTACTAAAAATTAAGGAAAACCTTACAAGGATTTGCATGATTCGAATATACTTTTTTCTACTACTGGTGGTAGGGCATTGTGCAAGCTCGTCTGGGTAGGTACCACCCACTCATCAGATAGTCTACCGCAAAACAGCAGTAATTGGTATTGTTGTGTTCCGGCTTGAAGGGTGAGTGAGCCGGTGTAATTACAGGCACAAGGGACATAACATCTTAGTTTGGTATGTAGGTGATGGTTAACATTTCTTACAATGCTAATGTCTATAGGCATTGGTGACCACTTACCATTAGTCCGCCTGACTATACTATAAAAAAAAACTCTTATTTTATTGATAACACTAAAGTTCGAATAGCAACAAAACAAAAGACAAATCGGTTGACAAGCAGAGGTCACTCAAAAGAACTGATCTGTTTCGACTTTGCCTATTTATATATAGAAGATTACGTTCAACGTTTCAGAAGTTTTTAATATTATACAAAGTACATTCGTTACATAATTTTAGTATATTCAACGGCATAAGACTTAAGTATCTTAATTAGCATTAACGCCACACTAACAAGGTATCAAGTATAACATGTCAGACGATTTTCTATCACGATAAATATTTACGCATTAGTTTCAAGGCCGCACTGATAAGAATCCGTATTATAAAGGTAAAGACGATAATAGATAGATAGTAATACATACATTAGTATTGTCGGAAGGACACGTTTGATCGATGTAAGTAAACATTTAGCGAGTGCAATTGAATGTAAGCAACGATAAGGTATCAATGGTAATTGTGGAAAATTTTGGCATCTGTTGTTGAATAACAAATCTACAGGATTGAGGATCAAAAATACAGAAATTTACATAGTAGTTCAGATTTGTAGATTATAGTTGTTATATTGGAAATTAATAGACGGTAAAAATCAACGACTCTCCTATTGTTACGGTTTTAGCGTGTAAGACTAGTTTCCACAATTTAAACAATGATTCAATTTAAATACGAATATCTCATCGGTCTGCCAATGGCGTGTCGGTGAGATCGGCGCGGGAGTCAAGGCCGGACCGGTGGCGCGTTACATAACGAGCCGCCTGAGGACAGCGGGGGACGAGTTCGCTAATTTTAGCATAACTCAAAAACAAGACGCAACGCAACCATAAGCGCAGTGCAAAGAGACGCTCCATCAATGTAACTGGTTTCGATTTCTGTGACGGAAAATGATAAGATCGACTTGCTATAGATCAGCTCCTAATCCCATAGCTTTGCATACATTATAACAAACTACGATTATTGGTGTTATTTTTTTTATAATATCCACTACAAATTGTTGATTACAAAATGTAAATTGAATACGTCGATAATTAAAAGAAGCTACTCAACCTCGTTCTGTATATTTATCGAAAATTGTTTTATTTAACAAATATCTAAATTGGACACGCAGAGAATATAAATGGCCCGAAGACGATAACAATGCACTTTTATTAGGCGACTACCGTCCTTACATAATTTATTATGATGCAGTTATTAGCACTTTTAGCGGCACAAACACGGTATCACTATTCACTGACACAAATATTCCACTGATTCTTACCATTGTGCAGAAAGCCAACGTTTGGACGATTGATAAACAATGTTTGTGTGGAGAAGTTTCGTGCGGAGGTTACAAAGCGAACAGCTGATCGAGAACGCGAGTTTCGGTAGGTGGGCGGCAAGGGTTTACGCATGGGGTGTACGCTTGCTGTGAAGTCCGTGGCGCGAATGATACGCGCGGCGATTGGCGGCGACGGCGCACTCGAGAGACTCGTGACGCGTCCAACCTAAACACACACTGCACAGTCAAGCGACGTAACCTGATGATAAATATTCGAGGGTTGCCGCTTCGTTCATTCGACAGCCACGCGGTGAGATAACAGAGTTCGCGTACCACCGGTGATCTACTGATCACGGTCAAGTTAACTCCACATCATTTTTCAATGAGTGATTCTCACACGTTTTTATGGCACTACAATAAATGTTGACTTAGATAAGGCTGCAATTATTGTCTGTGACGACCTCGATAATATAATAATTATGTTATTGTTTACATAACACTCGGCGTTGGCAACAGGGTATTGGTGTTGTTTTAAAAAATATTAAAGATTTTAAGTTATTTTGACGACAGCTATTTCCGAAAAGGTTAACGACCTGAGAACTATCAGTACATACCGTATAATCTACACCCAAAATAAATTTAAAACATATACCATATCAACTCTTAGGTTCATTTTTACAATAACTTTCTATTCTATAAAATTATATGTAATAAAAACATTATCATATTAACTTTACTGAAATTTGACTAGCGATGATATAATTCAACAAATATATTTTCCGTAACGACCCGATTTTACCTTATAATGAGTCACTGAAGTTATCTAGACGTTTAATCACTCCAAATACACTATCAGACGGGCAAAATGTTATGTACCTAACGATTAAAATATAATTACAGTATAAGGATATTTACAATCGAATGTTGTTAATGAAGACAGTTATTATTTCTTCGATTGTGGAACGAAGCAGGAAGACCTTCATCAATCCATCATAAATCTGTTATACGATAACTGTTGGATGAAGGAGCGTTGTTCCACAATTTAGCCGCGTAATATGATCCAGCGCGCTAATGGACCAGTACTTACCTTCGTTTATGCACAGAAAATCTAGACGTGTAAGCGAGATTTATACTGAACATTACAATGTACTTGATACTCTTGGAATGCACTAATCAAAAATTAAGTATTTTTTATGTCTATGGAATATTTAAAGTAGTAATAGTTTAAAATATTAATAAAGATCACATTAAAACAAATTGTCATTCAAAGACAAACTTGGGATACAATTGAAATTTCGACCACCTTATAGTGTCTACTAGGATACTACGCAGTAATCCTTAGGCCACCTACATGCGCGCTTTTTTATTGCACAATCCAATGAAAGATATCTGATGCAATGATGAAATGGTTTTAGAAAAGGATTCTTTTTAAGAGACTTGTTCACATATTAACATTTTATTTGATAGTATTTTAAGGGATTTCATTTTGGTAAAGTATGTTTATTTTCTTTTTTTTTTATGTTTCATCAGCCGCGACAAGGATTGCTTCTTAACAATTCAGAGATCGTTACATAATACAAGATTCACTTCGCGAACTGCGATCCCATTATGCCATTAGGGCCCGCGGGTCCGTACGTTGACCCTAGCTCCATCCCCATTTTCGACCTGCTTCGAACTGACTACGTGACTTTAACAACGTTGAACAATCTTGAATTACATCACCTGAATATAGTCATGTCGTCACAGTGTTTTAGCGAGACTGTGGTTCGATTAACGGGCTTAATATAATATCAGTAGATGACTCAGAATTCTTACTAGTATATGCATTATTATTTATATATTCCTGTTATAAAATTACGAAATACAATATGAAATTGGATGAATTAATTTTGTTTTAATGAAAAAGCGTAGCTTTTATGTTTTACCAAAAATTTCAGTGTTATTTAAATTTCATGGAATTCCAATTTCTTGGTAACAAAAATTAACATGACCGTAATAATAGCAACCGCGCAAAAAGTAAGCTAATAGTCACAAAGAGTTTTGCGTGATATAAAATTATTACTTTGTTTTTTCTTAGTTTTTACGGTAAAAGCTGAAAGAGATGGCTGTGATTATAGAAGGATCGATTATGGCATATATGTATTATATGTTAGTAAAAAAGAAAGCCGAGAATGCAACACAAACAATGTTTTGTAATAAAATTAAGATATTCTGATTTGTTAATATAAAACTTTAAGGACATTCTACAATATGAACATTACAAAATCGTGATTAATTTCCACGAGCTTTAGTATGTATAAACAACGCAAGTGACACTTCCATCAGCGCTCAATAGAATGTATCAATTAAAATATATTGAGTTTGATTAGACATGACGTGTCATTGTTATTTCTATACTTTATAACAGCGAAGAAAAAAATACACAGTAATGGCCGTCGGTAACAGCAAATAGAGCTTACGTGACCGTCTACACGAATTTATCTTTGTATTGAGTTACGAGAAATCGAAAAGTTTATTTTACGTATGAGTCGACCGTCTGAAAAATAATCGATAACGCCGATACTAAATCGTGCGCTGGATTCGAATGTCACGTCACACGTGAGCTTGCAACGAAACTTACTGTACATTTAACACATTGTCTTATTGCCGACAAGTAGACTGTAGGCGATGTTAATTGGTAGTCTAGTTTTATCGATACGAAATCGTAATGTCGTTTAGTATAAAATAGACGAAGGTAGATAGAGCTCATTAGATTCTCGACTGATAAAATTTACGAGTACTTTATTATATAATAAAATAATTTTAATATATTGTTACTTTTATATACGTTATAAACTATTTTAACGACGTTATGTTCTAAATACATACATCACGTGTTACATCGACTTTATTGCTTTCTCTAGCAAAATACTTTGTTAAATAATTTAAATAATACTTTGGAAGTAAATAATTATTATATACTACAACATAATTACTCATTTCAATTTACTTAAATGTTGATAAAGTCTTACATCATACTATCGACTGATAAAACCGGTGTCAATGAACTCGTAACAACCAATAGGTATTTAAGAGTCTACGTTCGCAGCTAAATTATATTTTATTAATAACGTGTTTCAAAATTAACATCACGCCACAACATCATGTGTTGGTTTTATTAATACAAATTATAATATCAATTTTGTATTACTTTGTAAAAATAAAATACTTAATATTTGTTTTAATTATTATAGTTCAAAATTACGAAACTGTGGTGCTAGGAAGTAGTGCAGATGGAATTAAGTTATATTATTATTAAATTAGTTATTGTATTGCTTATTATTGTTTTATCAGTTCAAACAATAAGCCTCTATCTATAATCTTACAATTCTGAGGTGATTATTTGTCGCCAGGTGACAATTCATTCTTTTTTATAAATACATATATATACTATTATATAAAAATAAAGAGAACCTTCAAGTCCGAATTTTAAAATGTTCATACGATTGGTAGCTATTTTATTGAGAAATGTGACTAGACTATAACATAATAATCACGTTTCGACCCAGGGGAACAGGAACGTTTAACGTGGTGTAAACCACGCGGGGCTGATAGTACCCATATCATTTTACTATGTTAAAAAAAATCGTTAACACAATATTTCTTAAAAATCTAATAAAATAACTTTCAAATCTTAATTGTATGGCAAAACTCCCTACAACAAAGTTCATTCGAAGAAAGAAGATAATTTAAAATGTAAATAATATATAAAATAGAGATACATATCTTTACGTTCTATAAATATATTCAA
This sequence comes from Nymphalis urticae, assembly GCA_905147175.2. Lineage (NCBI taxonomy): Eukaryota > Metazoa > Arthropoda > Insecta > Lepidoptera > Nymphalidae > Nymphalis > Nymphalis urticae. The sequence continues at coordinate 4,117,121 of LR990002.1, forward strand.
ACAGTGTACGAAAGCGTTCTATTTTAAGTTCACAAAACTTATGTATCGCATAAGTGCTACGTACTGTTTTAGGTCAAACGAAAGAAAATTCGGCGTAAAACAAAACCGAAAGGGAAGTCGATCTGAGAGCAAGATCGTTTTCATAATCAGTTTTCAAGGTCTCGAGAGACAAGTGGATATCTATCATCGTAATAGGCTCGAATGACGATACCGCTGACCCTCTTCCCGGTCCCTTCAAATACCAGTTCGAATATATCATTTAATAAATAATCAAAGTAGTGATAGATCCTATAATAACAAAATTGTTTAATGGTTTAAATTATTTTATACGAATGCATAAAATATAAAATACAACGTGCACTTTGTTTAATAAAAACACAAGACTCGCAGAGTGCTGATTTTCAAGAATAGTTTCAGAGGTACCGCTCTCGCCGCAATCGGGACAATAACCGGAGTACACCCACGCCACCCATTCAGTTTAAAACGAAAACTGCAATGTTCTACTTGGAGTAGGTAGTAGGAAGGAGGGGTGAACGACCGAGGGGGGAGGTTGCACTGCACTCGGCTTGCATAAACCCGACCGACGATTCCGGTGTAGACGAGCAAGAATTTCGCTTTCATTACGTATTTCAACTGTTATGGCAAAGTTTTAAATAATTTAAAAGCTACAGGTAAAACTTTGTATGGATAAATTCACATGAAATATTGTTACACTTGCTTTTCTTTTGAGGTACATATTGTGTATTATATTATAATGAAGCATTTTATTTAATGGTATTAGCTATTACGAAAGCAAATATGTGCACACATTTTCATCTGATGTACGTCATAATTAAGTGTTGTAGTGTATATATGTATGTATTTATATCTTATACATGTCGATGTTAGATCAAAATGAAAGTTGGCACATATGCCTTTTTTTCATGGAATAGGTTTTCGTACTATTCACTTCGTTGTGACTGACCTTTAGTTTGTGCTGCAACACTGTTGTGTTCACACCTCTAACCGTTCGCTATATCAATCGCTATATCGCTATATTTGTATACAGTCACATTTGTCTGCTTATTATCCCGTGATAATGAGTAGACAAATGTCACTTAAAAATCGTCGTTCAATATTAAATCATCGTTAAAATATTATCCGTATAATATTTTAACGCAATCGTATGGAATAATTCTTTACAAACGAAATTACAGAGGCATTGCAAACCACCCCGAGCAGTAGATAATATGTCTATAAAACCTCAGCTTGACATAAAACTAATCTAAGAATAATGGAATGAAGAAATTTATTCCTCGAGCAATGAATACTGATTACTGGTTCGAGAGTGTGGTGACCTCTATTGTTTTATTTAAATCTTGATATTACCATTGATTACTTTTAGTACTAAGACTTAATTTTTAGTGCCAGATTAAAAAGCATGACATTATAACTTTCGAGTTGTTTCGGTTACTAGTATCTACATATTCGTGTATCCAATATAGAATAATTAAAGACACAAAAACACATACAATTTATCAAAGCTTTTTTTCTCAGTGGAGTTTTACTTTTGTTGATTGTAAAATAGCTAATTAACTGCCGAAAGCTTTTAATAACTCCTCTCAAGCCAGTATTTGAAATTAGCATTCCTAGAATAAATTTGATTGTTTAATAGTGATAAAAATTAAATTTTGTATAGATGTAAAAATGTTCTCTATATTGATGTAAGTCAACTTTCCATTTAGACATAATAGTTTATATACATAAATAATAATTAACACTAACGTAAGCAACATATTTATATACACAAAGACGCTAAGAAATGCATAGATTAAAAAATCGAATTCTTGGGTATTCAAAACGTAGAGATTGATAATAATAGAAAAATTTAGAATTCCAAAAATCAAACAAAATTACTAACGTCCACTTTTTAAACGCTGATCAAAGTATCTAAATGCTAAACGCTCATTGGTCACCTATTACGTCATCAGCTGCTATCGACCAATTAGATTATAGTCCGTAACAGCCTGTGAATGTCCCACTGCTGGGCTAAAGGCCTCCTCTCCTCTTTTTGAGGAGAAGGTTTGGAGCTTATTCCACCACGCTGCTCCAATGCGGGTTGGTGGAATACACATGTGGCTGAATTCCAGTGAAATTAGACACATGCAGGTTTCCTCACGATGTTTTCCTTCACCGTAAAGCACGAGATGAATTATAATCGCAAATTATAGTAAAATTAGATAATTGACGTTGATCAGAGTTTCAGAAACTAAGTTCATAATGTAAAGATAAAAAATTGGGACAATATAAATCGGCATGTACATTTTCAAATTATATTTAAAAAATTGTTGTACATTTTGTTACCTAACATAATATTTTTAATTGTTGTTTCGTGTCATCGCGTGCTATATTTCTTACAAAAACGAAATATGTGTCTGACGTTAAAGTCACCGGTTGTATACGGGTAGCTATTTACTTGATGAATCGGTTGATTTTATCGATTCTCGATTAAACAGTCACATTTTATCATTGTGATCGACCCAGACGATTCAGTTCTAATAATAGTCGAAGCGAGTGGCCGGTAGCCTTTCGAATGCAACACATGAGTGTACATACGTACACTAGTATGTAATTGCATTGACCTACATATGTGAAAATAAACGATATATGTATCGCACGATTTCTTGCAGGTGGTACCCAATATCTTGTCAACATAAGGGTCATGGGCATTGTGTATCCGGATAATATTGATAAATTATTTTATAAATACATTATATTAGGTTTTAATTGACCCGGTTATTAATAAATTAAGTGAGATAAATCAAATCTTTATTTCTGTTGCTTTTACGTAATATCGGTAATAACGCGGTATTTAACCTCTAGCTTTAAATATATAAGTCTCGTACGTTTTAAAATTAGTTTATCTGTTAGAAACAAATCCAAAACACCTGTGTATTTTACTTTTCGTCGCTTTTAAGTAAAAAGGAGAATCTAAATGCAAGCAAAAATGTATAATATTGAGATAGGTTCAGAGTAATATTATAAATTATACTTGAATATAACATTCAATAACAATATAATTATAGACTTTTTACAATAAAAACACGCAAAGATATAGATAAAAAAAAGTATCCCATATTTAATATCGTTCGAACTAGAAGAAAAAGAGGCCGCTTCGCAATCGGATATCAAAGCGAGAATGCGTTTATATATAAGTGATAAGGAGCTAAGTTGAGTTCCTATGTTTAAACCAAACATTATGTATTGGACTTATATTATCTGTTGTAGATAATGTGCTATTGGTAATGAATATCAACGAGGATAATGATATATAAAGTATATATTTCACTTTAAAGAGCTTCCCTTCTATCGCCCATACGCCTATAAACATTGGCATTGTAAGAAATGTTAACCATCGCTTACATCGCCAATGCGTCACCAACCTTGGGAACTAAAATGTTATGTCCCTTGTGCCTGTAATTACACTGGCTCACACTTCAAATCGAAACACAACAATAACAAGTACTGCTATTTTGCGGTAGAATATCTGATGAATTTGTGGTACCCAGACGGGCTTGCACAAAGCCCTACCACCAGTAAATGCGAAAGTTTCTGGTTTTTTTTTAAGTTACGCAACAACGGAACTGTTGCATAGGGTTAAAATTATATTAAAATTTAAATGAATCCGTTAAAACCACGCCGAAGCAAATTAAATTTAATATGATGTACTGTTTCGGCCACATACATGCTCAAGAGCGACTAGCCCAACTGCGAGGGACATATTATAGTGTAAAAGTATTATTATAGTGTGTAAGCTCGTGCAGTTTAAATGCAAAATCAATTTTCTGTTTTTCATAATCCAAAAGAATAGCAAATTCGACAAGACCGAAAAGAGTTAAGACGGAGGACCAAGGCTTTTCAAGGCAAAAAAATTTACACAATTTCAACTTTCAGGATTCCGGTGTGCTCCAAAACGTTTTTTCGGCATAAACACCCAACAACTTTTATAACCCAACCCAGGGTTTGACCTCGAGATCTTATATATATTCACTAAACCAAATACTAGAGGCTGTCGAAATATATAAAATGAAATGAAAACCCACACTATAGAAAAACAATATTACTAAATGTATTCACTTCAGAAAGCGTTAATACGATTATATAGGAAAGGTAATACGGCGATAGTGTTCGCTTATCCGATTTAGAACTTAAGAGATTGAATTGAATACTAGCAGTAGGATTATATTTTTCTTATATATATTACTTTTCTTATAAATACAATTCCATTTTTATAAGTTAATTATAACGATACTTTTATTTCTTATATCCTGCAGAATTATAAAAAATATCAGTGTATGAAAAAATACACTTCATAAATAAAATAAAAAAAAACACCTCACTGCTAATTAAATCGATATGCTCACGTATAATTATTATTAACACATAATATGAATACATTACATTGGCATATTAGTTCATGGCTTACTATATCCATTCACTATCATCTAGTATTATTATAGGGCTATATGATATATATTATATATCAGGCCTGGTTATGATAAATCTTAAGAACTTACACATTTGAAATTAATTACAAGTAAAAAACTTCAGATTGAAATTTTAATTTTTTATCTTTCGTCAATTTTCTTTTAACTCAGTCAGTTTCCCATGTACGCTTAATTTAACAGTATATTTGGCAATAAAGGTATTAAAAAAGTAAAGGATATTTTCTATAGGCAACATTTATTTGTGACCTATAATTTAAAACAAGTGAAAACGTAAAATAAAACTAGTACACGATAAAAGAGGAAGTGACGGTCTGTACCAAGTTCTACTTGTAAAAATTACGTTAAATATAGCATTGGATAGTTTGAAGATACTCTTGTCGATTGATAATAATTGCGTTCTAGTTTCCTGGTAATATTGAGTAAAGACACACATGTACACAGAGAATGGATACCTCACCGCAAAACCGCAATATGAAGTATTAAGTATTAACATGTTAAGTGTTGGTAACGTAAAATTGACAGTCTTTGCAATTGATTAACAGTAACGTTTCTTTTATTTAAAGCGTACAGATATTGATTATTTCGACAAATGTCAATTCTAGGAACGCTTATTATTAATCGTCATAAATCGACAATGTGTTCTGAGAATTTTAGAAGTTAAATTAAGACTGATGAAAATTGATAGTAGACAAGTTGCTTTTCCACACCGACAGATAATTTGTGATAAATCTATATTCCGATATAGAGCTCTATATCGATTGTGACACTAACTACAACGAATGATATACACACCATTTTTCATTTATAACTTATTCGAACATATTCAGGTACAAATTTTGTGGAAATATTTAAGAGTTTTAAAATAAGATACCGTTAATTTCAGTGTAAGTACTCGTGAGTCACGAATAATTTAATTGGCATTGCGCTTGAGTATTAGAACCTGTTTTCTCTGACATAGAACCAGTATAAAGTACTTATTTAAAATAACCTAATTGATATAATGATCTTGACTGACTATTAATAGTACCTGCAAAATACATTAGCAAGACCAAACAAATTTTAAAATGTGTGCACCTGCGAACCTGCAACTTTTACATCTTTAGGGGTCATAACATAAGATATTGATTTACTACACAGAAATTTATTTGGTGGAATAAATGCGATGTTTTATTTATATCTCATTTAAACTAACACAATAATGGCAAAACATGCAAATGCTTTTGGTCGGTAATTCCTTGACAATTTAAGACAATTTTAATTAAAATAGACATAATTATTTCTGAACAATGTAAGGAAATTGACAAACAAACGACTAATAATTTAAACGCCTAGATATGTCGTTTCCCACTCCAAACACTTGATTTACTAAGTACAATTGTTCGGGTAAATAGGAATGCTCTTAGGTCCTCTAAAAACATAAATAATAAAATATCGAATCGTGTCGTAGGTACATAATTAAAATACAATGTTTTGCTTAAGAAGGCTTTAGGGCCGAATAATTTGAAAACAGCCAAACTAACTTCGGCCTAAATAAACTGAGCGGGATGAGTTCGTAATTCCATTATAACTGGCTTTAAACTAAGCATGGCAATTCGTTTTTAGCCCCCGGATAGGCAGTTTATTAACTCTTTCGAGATCGGTATCTCTTTGAAACGAGCGCTAATGTAAACAATAAACGTGACAGGAAAAAAACTCATTTTTCTTTTATATCTTGATTGAAATTATTTGACACAAGAAATTGATTCAATATTGTCGAATAATTATTAATTTTGTATTAAATAATGTATTATTTTTCATTTTTTCTTACACAATAAACTAAATTTAATTATTCTTATATTTTATTATCTATATTAACGTAATAAATATTATCATCATAATAATATATGTGCTCTTAGTTCTAACTCTTACAGATACATCTTATGAGATATTACCTATTAAAAGTAGTAGTACAATAGGAAGTACCAATTTAAGAGTACGAGGCACGATACACGGGGGGTTAAATTGATGAATGGAAACAAAATTATCAGACAGAATCGTAGCCCACAATAGTCCACTTGGGTTTGAACCATTAATCATTGCGATCATTAATATAACCATGGTATCATTAATAAACATTTCCCATTGCTATGTCCTGTGACACCGAATGTGGACATATTATGTATATATTTTAATTCTAGGCTTCTAAATTTTACTACAGCTTACAGAAGTAATCGTTTAACATTTTAATGGTAAGTCAGTTTCATTAACAGTTGTTGAATTATTTAGATTTAGGTATTTATTAGTTTTAGAAGGTTAAAATATATTAATCCTGGATTAATGTTAGAAACACGTTATCAAATAATGTAGGGGATTAAGATACATAATAGAAAATAAGTGTATCTTAATATCTGTACAAAATAATAAATAGAATAATTAATTATAATTCACTCAACCTTGTTAACAAAATGAATAAGCATATTGATAATTGATTTACTGTACTATGCATAGCAACCATCACACCAGAGATAACCCATGGCTTTAGAGGCATCTGGTGGCATTATGCATTAATTATTATCGAGAGTCAACAAAGATAAGATAAATTTTCCGTCCATCCAACCTAATAGATACAGTCAGTTTAACGCATACTGCTTATTAAAGACTTTATTTTTCGAACGTATCTATATTAATATTATAAATGCGAAAACTCTTTCTGTCGTTACTCTTTCAAGGCTAAACTTCTAAACCGATTTGGATGAATTTTGTTTGAAACCCAAGAAAATATACAGGCTACTTATTAATACCTTACACCTACCCTCTATCTCCTAAAACGCGGGCGATAACTAGAGTGACATATATAATGATAAAAAGTCCTATTATATAATAGTAAACTAGTTCTCTTATAACCTGGATTCCTTCAAACGAAGGCAGCCAAGGCGGGGACATCTAGTGTAGATCGTTCTTTCCGACTGTACTGGCCGTCGTCGCGTTTGGACTCTACTACCACTTACCATCAGGTGGAGTTGCCTTCCTTATAATAAAGGTCGAAGTTTGAGTCAAACCTTATCAGGTAAAAACTATTTAAACTGCTATGATGACATCTCGATTCTATTTTCCATTTTAGATCGTCATATTATAGATATTGTATCATGCACCAGTTAATGTGTTTGAATTCAGAATAGGATTACAACCTTTTTTTCTAATTCAAATTTTAATAAAAATGTTTATTTTTTTTTAATGTTACTATACTTACTATAAAACATTATTTAAAGTGATTGAAAATGATACTTCGTAAAGTATATGTGTCCGTGTATTTCAAATTGCTATACTATTTTTAGACTCATTGCTTACTCTTTGCCAGAGGTTTATAATGTTATTTATCTTCTTAACATTATCCCTTTATTAATGTAATTATATAGTACTCACATTAAGTAATCTAATAAAAAAAAAAATATTTTCAGTTTCCTATTAGATATATTGGTCTTTTTTTCGGTTCATCTATTAAACTAATATTTAATAACGAATAAGGAGCCCACTTAAAAAATATATATTTTGATTTTATTTAACTTTAGAAACGTTTTTATAGTAATTACGCCACGTAGACAAATTTATCGTCCGTAAGCAAAACGAATGGTTCTTAAATAGTAACCGGACGTAAGTCTGTGAAGTCGTTAAGCTCTCGGGTTGATAAATTAAGTCTACAATGAGCGATGTGGGAAACTGACTATGTCTTTGGTTTGTAATAGGTTAGTTATTGTTTCCTGTAGGAATTAAAACCACATTTAAGGATATAATAACATGCGTATTTTATTGAAATCAAATTAACAGGCAATTCGTTATGTTATTAAAGGAAGAAACAAATTCGAAAACAGGAAAATGCTTTAGTGTTTACGTATATAAATATACATATGTAATTGGGATGGTAATACATTTTTCAATATAAGGTACCCACTTAGTTATTCTTTATGTATTTAAAAATTGTTATCATACTTATCACATTTTCAGGTTAATTAGGTTTCGTGTGATTATGGCTTATTTTAGGTAAAATTAAAACTACTGATCTAATGAATATTAATAGATAAATAATATGTTAGATATGAATATAGATATATGTTGTGTATTTTTAAAAAATATTACTTAATGTACTTGGAGACAAATCGTTGACGTCAGGTACGACGTCACGTAGAACGACATTATAATTTTAAGAAAAAATAAACAACGACAATTAAATCTCCATTGGAAAAAGTTATATTTTTTGTGTAACAAAATCAGTCATTTATAGAATATTTAATTTAAACGTTGTGTAGAAAAAATTATACTTAATAAAACTACAGTTTAGTTATCGTGAGATTTTGGCATGATGAAAAAGGTACAGAAAACAATGAAATGTTTTAGACTATAAAAAAATATGTTATACTAAAACATATTACTTCCAAATACATGATTATTCGTTTTTCTATTTGTCATTAAATTCAGTATGGTAAATATAAATATATTAATTTAAATTAAACATAAAACCGATCATATTTAGGACCACACCAAAGAGAATTTTAATATTAATTGATGACAAACACTAACTTCAGAGTCCAAAACGAAAAATCGTCTACGAAATAATAAAAAAAATACAAAATTTGGCTCACAAAATGTCAAGCACCTAACGTAATAATATGTAACAGGCATAACAGAGCCTAATAAAGGTAGCCTTGAACTTCAGTCAGAACGCGACGCTAAATTACGAGAGCAAAGGAAGCAATGAAAGAGATTTATGATCTCGAATGAAAGTAGGAATTTCGATTGTTCTGATAAAGGAACATGTATCATTTTATTAGAGAATGTCGTATGTGCTTTTATTTATTTCATCAATCATTATCAGAGCCTACAGATTTCTCTACGGCCTATTACAATAGGAGTATATTTTGTACTTGGAATGGACTACTAATGGACATGTACTACAAACAGTGCTTGACTAATATATCTTTTTTAGATTGCAAATTTATTCCACTTAACTACTGACATCCATTTTAATTCTACTTTCAAAGCTTCGAGAGCAACTTCACCGACACTAAAAATGCAACTTTTCACGACACAATACTTTAAATACTATAAATTATTGAACATCTCGACCAATTATATCATGTCAAATCAATATATAAATTGTTTACTCCTGTATGACGAGATCCTGTATGTATAGGACGAGACTATACAATATATAGTTTCGGCATATCTCAATATACATACACGGTAAAATACTACTCAAATCTCTTAATAGACCATATCGGTCTTAGTTCGTACCTTAAAAAATGACGCTGAGCCTATTTAATACAAAAGTTTAAATATAGTTTTTTAATACGAAATATATAATATTTTATTAAGTAAATATTAATTAATGTATTCATGAATTAAAACTCATTTATTACTTGTAATATCGATACGCTATTTCGTTGCGGGCGCGACTTTACATAAGAAAATTCGTGAAATATTCGAAGATGTTTCTTGATTTTGTTAACAAATTATCGAGGAACCGGGTTTATGTTATTAACGGCCGCAAATATGCCGACATTATTGTATAGGTTTCATTTCTAGTTGTTTATAATTTGTTAAACAAATTTAAACAACAAACTTGTAAATTATTTTCTATCCTGAAAAAATGGTAAGGTAGAAAATATTAAATAGTTATTATATTCAAGTGGCAAATCTAATATTCGTGACCTTCAAAAACGAGTCTACAGGCAATATGGTAAGTATGGGCTATAAAGCCGATACTGGGTCCACTTTGGGTTGGTTAATAACGTTTTTCGTGACTTAACGTTTGTATAAAATAGCTGTGTTTAGTTAATTTTGTTTTTAGCTGTTGTAAGCGAATATTAAAAAATTGTTTACTTATAATTATTATGATCATTATTTCTGTAAGTCAATAAAAAAGGTTAATGTTAAAATATATATACATACATAAATATATGTTATGGAAAAATCCGACACTTAATTGTTTATAATTAAAATAATAATGAAACAGTTATTTTGATCTAGTATTGAATTTCTTATGATAATCCCGTGTTTTTTTGTATATTTTTTTTTCTCTTAATTTCACTTTGGCATGCCTACAAATGTTCGCTTCCCAAGGTGGGCCGGTGGAAAATGCCCGCCTTTTGTACATTTTTTTGTGAAATAAATCAATAAATTCAAGTTTTAAGTTGCATATCGAAAATTAATTTGGAATCATCAAAGGAAAAATAACTTTTTATTCGAGCAACTTTACGAAAATACTTTTTTTGTGTTCATCGTATGGAAGCCGGGAGATAAAGCCATAACAAACGAATGACGTCATAAAGATATAATGAAATGTCAACGTCACTACGAAGCACGAAAAATGTGGCGAAAATAACATAAAAATAAACAGACTTTTGCTAAATATATTTAATATCTGTGACCGCATTTTAATTGATGGAACTCCGTGGACGCAAATAATTTTTGTAATATTATTCTGTCGGAATACTGTATAGTATTTACCGTTGACCGTTTTGAAATTAGAAGACGATGATAAAATAGCTAGTGTTTTTAATAATAATTACTTTCATAATTTTTTTGATTGAAAAAAAATCATAAATCATTAATAAGAATTTTATACATCAGTCTTAACAGATTTCTATAAATTACCATTGTAATAAAAAGGTTTTAACAGTATAAATTATAAAATGAAATGTAAATCAAAATTAAATATTTGTAGTTCAGTATAATGGTGTGACAGTTCAATGTAGTTTTAATCCCAAAATAAAAACAGAGGTTTTGTAATTTCTGAAAAAATCGAATTTGTCACCAAGACAAAATAAAATCAAGACAAGGATTATTATAACTGAAGTTAACTTTTCTAATAGAAACATCAATATATTTTTGGCATTGATCTAGTAGTAGCAGTACCAAAATTTGAAATTTGACAGTGAAGATACAAAACACGCTGTCGGAACGCGAAAAATAAAGAGAACTTCGTTACTTGGTCACATAGTATATTCTACTGCTACATATTATCGTAGCACGATAACTGTGCCAACAATGTGATACGATTTAACCAGATGGCCGAGTGATGCCCCTGACATGTTAGACAAGATTTCAAATAAACATCGTAAGTGACCCTTTCTGACGTTTAGGAAAAGTTTTTGAAAATGAAGATAGAACCAAAGTAAACTTAGAATGTCATAAGTGACTTTGTAAGACGTACATCGTTGCTTAGATTGAACCGTCGTTAAAGTTATCTTACTTACGTTACATATAATATTAAAGAAATTGGATTGGACATAGTTACTATGTGTCGTATTGATTAATACAACAAGTACCTGGGCGTTATAGAAGAAATTGCTCATTTAACATTATAAGATCACTTAATAATGTATTACCAGGTATGAACGATTGTTTAATCAAAAAAAAAAACTGTTACAAAAATAAGCTAGCGATTGTGGTACAAGATGAAAGTAATAAAAAGGGGCAAAAAGGCTTAGTGGCGGACCCGAATAACTCCAATGACCAACCGTAGGGCAAATTGTTACATAAGAAGCCGCGGCGAACGATCAAAGGATTACATTGTACCTTACTTTATTGTCACTGGGATCTCGGATTTTACGATATCACCAGTCGTGCAGATATCAATTTAGACAACAAAAAACTGCATATATTTCGATTGATTTTTTTTTATTCTAGTCGAGACTTGCCAGATATGCCTCCATTTTCGTTTATATGAGCAGACTCATAAAATGAGATCTGGTATAAATTTATGACAAAGTTGTTCATATCAAGGATATTAACTACGTCTAAGTTTCGTGTGATAAAATATACACACTTAATATTTGCTTGGCAACACTGTGCCCTTAACTATTTACGATAAGCACGTATTTTATGATTTATTATAAATAAAATGTTATTATGAATTTGTTGCGACCGCGATTATACCTTTCTTTATTATTTTTCCTGTAGAGTTGCAACTAGTCACGAGCTGACTGGCAGTTTCGTGCGCCCACCGACGTTAACTGCGCGAGTGCGAGCACCTTACCATCACCACTTTTATTGCCCTTATTTCTATAACAACGCTGCGAATACACTGCACTAACACAATCACATCGCGCAAACCTTCTTCGAAGCGCATCAATTTCATGAAATTTGTTTACGGTTTAAGTCGAAGTATGTTTTAATACTCCACTACTTTATACATTGCAGAGTTTAGTGTCAAATTCGTTTTACAATTAAAATCAATGATGCGGCGTCAGTGATAAAATGTCACAATAGCGGGTCTATCACGTTTCAGGTAATAATTCACATTCCACTGGCCAATTGGCAGTTATGTAATAAAATTGATTAAACTGCTCTCAGCGAAGTTGTCTAATCAAGATAAGACTAATAGTATTAAGGTATTAAAGAGACGGTTACGTATTTGTAAATTCCGATAACAGTTCTTATCAAATGTAGACCATGTTTAATGAATAATAAAAAGAAAAAAGGCACTTACCGTTCACTTATGTTTATATGTTGATTGTAATAAATATTTTATATATTTTTTTTTATAGAATCCTGAAAATAAAAACCTGCAAAGTACACTATATATTTTAACTTTACTAAATTCCGTCTTAAATCTAGGCCTACCTGATGATGTAATTGACGCAGATCACGCTGATCGGCTTCTGTTGTTTGTCGGTGATCACGGTGGCCTGTGTCTGAACCCAGACAAAACCACCAGATTTGGCAAGGAAACGATATTGGCTTGTCTCGCATTGTCCCTTCGAGAACACTGAAAAAAAATTGAAAAATAATTATATGTTCTTATCACCCTCGCAATACATCATTCTATAGAATGCTATTTGTTAAAAAAATATATATACTCGTGCAAGCTAAGGAACATTTGATTACATAAAACTTGAAAGATACAGATCAGATCAATTATTGAATCGAGAAAGCGTCAATAAAGTCAGGAATAGAAAGAAGATTGAATAGTCCCACGAGTTATTATTATAGGGAAAATCAAATTTTATTTACTAAAATGATTTGAATAGAATTTATCGATGAAAATATTTTTTTTGTCATTGAAAGGATTTTTTTTCTGGATCACGAGGCCAACAACGTGCGAAACGCTATTTCCAATGTTGCCTTGTCTACAAAAGATATTAGGGTCTCCAAATACTTTTATTGGAAAAATGAAATCCTTATATATCACGATTAAATCCCTTATAAAAATGTGTCAAACGATCATTCAAGTAATATCGAGTAGAATTTATTGTAAGACGATAAGAGTCCATAACGCTCTTTCATACAAACTTTTATAATGGCTTTTTGTATCTTAGTTAATTTTGGTTTAAATGAGTCTAATCAAATTAATTGATAAAATGAAATAGTTTCGTTTTGTTATTTATACAGTTTATTGTATATTTTCTTATTCAAAGAAAATAAGCCCTAGAGAGCATTTTCTAAACATCAAAGTTTTAATTAAATACACTAGTCCACAGTAGCTGTTTCGAAAGTACTTGGGTAGTTTTCGTGGTTAAAAGGGTCTTACCGTCTGAGAATTTTAAATCATTTAGATAGTTCGTAACGTTTTAAGAACAATTCAAGTCCTCGAACACTGTAGCATATAAAATATGTTGGCACTTCATAAAGTAAATTCTAATAAATAATATTAAGTCAGTTATTGCATAAAGACATTCATTCATACTCAGAAGAATGTATTGCATAAAACAAGACGTACATACAAAAAATTCAAAAGAACATGACATGAAAGCCAAATACGAGTAACTATATTAAATGGAATAATTTATCTTGTTGCTTTAGGTGCAGCCGATTGGCAATAATTTTTAATTTATTTCTCTGTAACTGTCAATTATACTTTCAAATTTAGTTACAATTTCATCCGAAGTAAAAATCTTATCACGTCAATGGATTAAGTCATAGCGTCTTATTTGTCGCGAAGTCGCGTGACTATAGTTATAGTAGTTCTGGCAACAATATGAAGGCAATCAAATTAGGTTAAGTGGTCATCGGTTTCCTTCATTCAAAGTGCAATGACATCTTTATAGAAGGCTTTCACGACTTACAGAGTTGAAAGGACATTATCGCGTCAATTATTATGGTTTCGAAAAGCGAAAAGCAATTTCATGCTGGTAGGAATTGTTTTCTAAATGGACCCCTTAACTGTTTAGTATAATATGTACGCGAAGACGTAATTATGTTTTATGCAAATAAAAATATCTATAATGTACTTAAAGGCAAATTAATAATGAATATTTTGATGGTTTATTAGAAACAGTAGATGATCTAATAATAAACTGCACTTGTGTTTCATTCCAAAAGTATTTTTGTTTTTCGTTTTCGATGTTGATATTGCATTTTCACGATGAAAAAAACACAATAAAAACTGAATATCATTTATCCACTTGTTTATCTTACGTGCGATGTTGCTAAGTTCAGCTCAGCTCGCTCAGCTGGCACGATACCAAATAATTTGGGTTAACATTCGAACTTCATTTCGTATATTTATATGAGTTAAATAGACAGGTATAGGTTTTCCTAAAAACACCACTAACATACTTATCTATAGTTATATACGTTGTCAACAAAATAAATGTAGTAGAAAATGTAACGGATATGAAATGGTATATTTGCACGTTATATATGTAGTGGAAGTTTAAATAAACACAAATGAATTTATATTTATTCAATGCCATCGACCTATACGAATACATTTCGCATTGAGTGTATGAATACAACTGGTGCTCTAAGAATAGATCATTGCATATTTTTAAAATATCAAGTATTCAACTAATGGAAAATATTGTATTTCTATATAATAAACGAATGAAACAAAATTATCATTTGATTTTTATTGTAGTAAATCGTAATAGTTGTCTAAATGATACAGATAAAATCAATATGAAAACAGGTGTGACATTGTTAAATGTAGCTTCTAGAAATAATAACATATTATGTAAAATACTTTTAAGAAACAAAAACTTCAGTTTATGCTGTTTTACATAATCTCTAAGCTATATTTTTAATCGGGATAGTATACTAGCTATCCTTTTTCATTCTACATATAAAAGAAAGAAATGGCAATACATTTGTGCTGTCAAATTAATTAGTTAATAGATTGTTTACAAGTATATCAATGCTGACATTCAACAAAAAACTCAAGAGCTATTTTTATTTCAGATGATAATACTGTCACTATAAAAGTATTAAAACGTCTTGATCAGATCATTGCTGTCCCGTAATCAAAAGATGTAGATCTTTTAACAATATATATAGGTATATATATAAGATGTGTAGTAAAACATTTTGCAATAAAAGATGGCTTTGCTATATTTACTTTTAATAGTTTTTTTTTTATAGAATAGGAAGGCGGACGAGCATATGGGCCACCTGATGGTAAGTGATCACCAACGCCCACAGACATTAACATTGTAAGAAATGTTAACCATCACTTACATCACCAATGCGCCACCAACTTTGGGAACTAAGATTTTATGTCCCTTGTGCCTGTAATTACACTGGCTCATTCATCCTTAAAACCAAGTACTGCTCTTTTGCGGTAGAATATCTGGTGAGTGGGTGGTACTTACCCAGAGGAGCTTGCACAAAGCTCTACCACTAGATGTTAACTTCTCCATATTAAATATTCTTAACTCACTTTAAATATTTTGAATAAAAATCGTTATTGTTACTTATAAATATAAGACTTAAGTTTTTTAAATTAAAAGTTGCAACGATCTAGTTTTAGAATAGCTTGTCCTCATGAATACAATGTCATGGGCACGGTGTTCTAATTTTGGCGTTACATTAAAAACTATTTCCGTTACTCAGTTGCGCTGTAAATAGGCAAGCTTGGCTTTTGGATTGATTATGATTATGAATGTAATTTACTTGGTGGTCGGGCTTAGTGCAAGCCCGTCTGCGTAGGTAACTCCATTTATTTAACCAAGAAACAGCACTACTTAGAAGTAGTAGTCTGGTTAGTATTGTTGTATTCCGGTTTGAAGTTTAGTTAAATAAGCCAATGTTATTCAGGCGTAAATTTTTAGAACTCAAGATTGGTACCGCATTGGCGGTATAAGAAATGGTGAATATTTCTTACAGCGCCAATGTCTAAAGACTATGATGTCCACTTACCATCTGGTGACCCTTTTGTTAATCCGCCTACTTATAATAAATAAAAATAAAAAAATTATACAAATAGCATTTGTCAAAATTGTATTCGAAATATCATTCGTTAAAACTCTTCAAATGGCTATTAAAGATAGGAAGTGAGGTATGATAAGTTTTATACGATTGTAAATAAAGCGCTATACATACACGTCACATTTATCTCTATGTATTATCTGCATGTATATAATAAAACTGTAGAAGCCACAAGATTGTTTCCATTGCATCGTATATCACATTTAGTGGGTATTTATATGCTTAAATTGTAATATATATAAATTGTAATTTACTACTCAGCATTTAGAAAACCATTTACTTCTGTCATCACTATTCAAATTTAAGATTTAATAGTGAAGTATACTATCCAATTCCTTAGTTGTGTGTACTGATATTATAAAAGAAAAATTAAATACTTTTATTTTCTAAACATTTAAAAAATATATTTGCTTTTCTAAATTTTCACAATGATTACATCCATTTATCCTTCCCAAAATATAATATTTTATTATAATATTATTATACTATAATATAATATTATTATAATATAAATTAAATATTTAATATTTAAATTAATCGAGATCTCATATTTATGAAAAAAAACAAATAAGCCAAAAATGTGTTAATAAACATTATACTGTCATCGAAAGATTAGTACAAGAATTAGGTCAAATGTTTCGTTGTAGTTTATTAAAGTTGCGAAAATAACTCAGCATTAAAATTTCCAGAGATACGAACTTCTGCAAATATATTTAGTTTCTTTTTAGGATAGTAATTACTTGAAAATAATTAGATGATTTTGATTAATTTTTATTAATATGTAAATATATAAATGACAACATTCATTTAAATATTAAGAAAGAGACGTAAAACAAAGTGTCTTCAATCATTATTATGCCGCTATTAACAATTTTACGTTTATACTCGAGGTTGTTCAAGTTATGTAAAACAAATAAAATTCGCTGTAGGCGCTTTTAGGATACGCAATGAATCAAGCCGAGACATTCAGCGAAACAATAAATACTCCTTTTCTGATTGTTGAGACATTCTACATAAAATAAATTAGCGGTGAACTTTTGGTAACAGCTTATTTTCATTGTGTTCCATTTAGCAATCGTAAGGGAATGTAATTAAGATTTTACCAAAAAAAAAAAAAATAGGAGAGAAATCCCTTCGTTTGCTTAAAATATTCAAATGTATCTAAACACATGCGGCTGAAAGAAATTGTAATGACGGTGGAAAGGATGGTTTTTCTTTTTAATGTAATCGTTTCTTTTCTTTACATGCATATTTCATCTAAGTAACATATATAATGTAAAATCTTTGAAAAGTATAATATTATGTATGTTAAGGGAATCAATGTTGACCTCATTTTTCACTTACAAAGATACTTGCGTTGTCACGCCACGCTTGGTTGTAGTATGACATGTTCTATATAAAATATGTCATGTCAACATGCGCAGCACTTCTCGTACTATTGACTTGTATGTACATAAAACATGGAAATGCTGCACTTTTCGGAAACCAACGAATGCTTTAAATTTTTAACTGTTCTGTTCGATAAAGTAAAAATCTTAAGCACTGACGGATATTTTGATCCTTCGTAATGCAAAATAACGTATATAATGCAATGAAATGTAAAATTGCGGTCTAACAATACAAAGAAGCGAGCGAGCGATTATAAATATTGTAAGTATCAAGAAAAATCTGGCTGAAACCAGGATCATAAAGACGCTCCGCTGAGCGCAAATAATAATTGAATGATCGTAAAACTGACCGCTTGTTATCTTTGCTAGTATGATGATATTGTCAACATAGCAACTGGCGAGACGTGTCGACAACTATAATATTAATATAATAGACAAGAAGAAATTATTAGTTTTAAAATATTATAGTTAATTCGTATTATTATAAGAATTATTTTATGACATGATATTTTTATGGCTCAGTAACAATTGTTATTAGTATCTATGACAATTCGTATATATACGAAAATAATTATATAACTTGTAATACAAATTAAAAAAAGAAACCCTGCTACTATTTTGCTATGTATAATCTATACTGATATTATAAAGAGGTAAAGTTTGTGAGGTTGTAGGGGGTAATGTCTAGATCTACTGAACCGATTTTGAAAATAATTTTACCAATAGAAAGCCACATCATTTGTGAGTGTCATAGGCTATATATTAACCCGAAAAACTAAAAGACTTTTTCGTAGGAGTCGGATTTGCAAAGTTAGTCGGAGAAAAAACGGTCGAACGTATCTTACGAACGCTGCCTTAACGATGAGAGATATATGATTGAATTGTAAAGAAAAGTTGTAGAACTTGATAATACCTATAAAAAATTCAGCGACAGCATATGTCCAACTATTATATTTAAGTCACAAAAAGTAGTTTTTATACACATTACAAGTAAAAATGTTTACCGGCAAACGAAGTGGTCACGGGTCAGCTAGTATTATAATAGATATATAAATGAAAATACTGTTCCGTTTTTAAAATAGTAACAGGGTTTCTTTTTTTAATTTGTATTACAAATTATAACTATAGCCCATCTAGCTAGCTTAAAAGAATTGGGGTCATACTCGCTTCTTATAACCGATGGGGTCAGTACTGACCTAGCGAGGTTCAGATCATTAAACAGGCCATAAATATAAGTATGTTTGAGTGAGTTATTGAAGTTTTAAACCACGACACATACATTTTGATAACTGTTAAATGGATATCCCTCACTAATACTTAAATATAACATAATTATAAGTATTACTAACTAGTTTTAAAACAGCACAAATTCTTTGCCACGTTGATTACACTGCAGCTCAATTATGGTTGTTATGCGACAATTTGTACAACACGTAACATGTTACCGTCATGTATTATTTTAAGCAATTATTCTTCGTCAAGTAAATTAAAACTTGTCCAAAAATACATCGGAGTAAACAAAAAGTTTTCTTCCGCACATTCGTGGGTTTTTGATATTTTTAGCCCAACGTTTTACAAGGGCTCTCGTCGCACAGTCTATTGTAGAACATTTAACATTTAGACGAATTGAAATTCCAGCTACGAACTTCTGAGATGAGAGACTTTCTAGGGCTGAGTAATAAATCTCAATAAATTTAAATTGTGACAATTTAAATACCGTGTTCAAAGTTTACTACATATATAGGTTTTCTTCTAAAAGAAAATAATAAATTAAAATGGAACAAACACTGAATCAAATTCAATATTTTGCACACTTCAATTATCAAGCGGCGTGGTACTGCTATTAACGCCAAACATTAAAAATCGCAATTCTCTCAAATTTGATCATTATCGTTTAAAAGCATAATAGCAAGCAAGCAAAATACAACAATATCATGTGTAATATTATATAAGTCATTTTATACTCCTATGTGTTGGAGATCGTAGAAGTTTTAAAGACAAAATTGAATTAGCGATCAATGCGAGGTGGTAGCTTAGAAAAAGGATCAGGTTGATTTGAATAACCCTATTGAGGTCGGAATGTGGATAATGCGTTGGCCGTACGAATGGGCACGTATTTTATTCCCTTGGATCCTGTTCAAATACAATAAGAGAAAAAAATAATAACTGTATTAATACTACCATTTCGGTGTCATATCTCTCTTATAACATCCTGCTGTATCGAAATTGATCGTTTTACATTTATAAGTCGGCTTCTTAGATGAGATATTTAAGATTAGAATATTTATATTCATAGACTTAGAACGTTCCGTCCGCTTGAATATGTACTGTTGAGTAATCCATGAGTTAACTAGGAATTTTGTTTTAAGAAAATAATGTATATTTCAACTTATTTAAAATTACCATATTACGTAATAGATAGTTATACATAAAGCAAATAACTTATCTTCAAGCACATAACCATTATTTACCAGGTATACGTTTATGATAAATTAAATTTTAATTATAAATAAATAGTGATACATTTGTTTTAATAGCTACTAAAATACCTATTACCAACTAATGTTTATATCTAAAATTTAAATATCGAGGCTATAAAATATGAATATAATATATATTTATGTATTTATATCAGAAAACACGATTAGGTGCCAAATTTTTAATCTCGATACAAATGTACTTTTTATAACCAGTAAAGATAGCGGCTATAAATCGACCATGATATATAAAACTTAGTGTTAGCATTGAACAATTTAATGAGTTTCTAGATAGTAAATTACCTACCTACTTTTTGAACGATGTTTATAAATACACCTGTTTACATCAATTCTTATTATTAA
Source organism: Nymphalis urticae (assembly GCA_905147175.2). Classification (NCBI taxonomy): domain Eukaryota; kingdom Metazoa; phylum Arthropoda; class Insecta; order Lepidoptera; family Nymphalidae; genus Nymphalis; species Nymphalis urticae. The sequence goes on from LR990002.1 coordinate 4,138,019, forward strand.
TTACATGGCGCAATCACAAGATGTATTATTTTTTTGTTCTGCTTTTTAAATTTCTTGTGTAATTACTTGTAATACTTTACTTTATATTATTTAATACTTGCTAAATAATTTGTTCTTGTTAGGTTCACTCCATGTTTCAATGTTAAAGTGGAAACTTTGTTGGCTTATGTGAGACTTTTTTTGTTATCAAATGTTTATGTGCTATATTGTACTGAAAGTTACCCAAAAAAAAATAACAATAACATCAATGCGTATTGAATTGAATTGTGTATATAAGTAAATTGAATTTTATTGAAATATTTCTAAGACATACAATTTGAAAGAATGGAATTTTTAAAGTGGTCTTTTCAGCTGACTCGTTAATTGATATTGCATACGTCAGTGTGCGTACACACACGTTTTGTTCGCGAATCTTGTTGGTATAAATAACTATTCTTCAAAATCGAATATGTGTATTTAGTTTTATAAATAAATACATATCCTGGGACATTATTCACACACGGCCTTCTGATCTCAAAAGGTAAGCAGAGCTTGTACTATGGAAACCAGACAAGTGATATACTTAATATACTACTTTTCTTTTGTAAATACATACTTATATAGATAATTACACCCAGATTTAGGACAAACAGACATGTTCATGAACACAAATGTCTGTCCAAGTATCTACCAACCACGCCAACCGGTCCGTCAACTTATAATAAATAATAAGCTGAGTTATAATAAATTATTACTTGTAAGAATCATTATTTACTTTTGTACATGTTTTATTTAAGAGAATAATACGCAATACGCCAACGTAATATTGAATGGAATTTGTTCTAAGCGATGAGATCTTACGGATAGACGGAAACGTTCATTTCCGCAATACAATGCAGTCCCACCCGCGAGCATTCTATTTATTTCAAATTATTTAAACAACAGATTCACTGAATCAAATGTTTCTAGTGTTTACGTAAAACAATTTTTAATTATAAACTAATTCTATATTCGAAGAAATAATAGAATTAATTATTTAAGCCCAATAAATTCGTTGAAAATAGTTTTAATATATTTTGACCGCGGCAACTCACAATCTTTATCTTTACTTTCTCTCATAATACGATAGGACGGCAATCCGACATGATAGTCCAGATCAGGCGCCAGACCAAGAGTTTTTACGTGCTTTTCGAGGCTTCTGAACTAGAGATTGGTAATGAGTATTTCTTGACAAAAAACCCATTAACTGTAATTGACCCGAAAATAGATTCATCAACATCCCCAGATGGATCTTCATCCTTGGACCAATGGTTAGAAGACGAGATTCTTATGCGATGATTCCGAGTTCAAGCCCCAACAAGCACCGCTGAATTTTTTTGTGCTTATTTTGCGTTTATAACACCTCTCGTGCTCGGCGGTTAAGGAGAAGTTTGTGAGGAAACCACAATAGTGGATGAAAATCTGCCAATCCGCATTGGAGCAACGTGACGAAATAAGCTCCAAGCAAAAGACTCTACAAAAGAAGGGACTCTTTTTACAAAAAAGGGAGGCCTTAGCCCAGCACATATTTACATGCTTCAAAACTTTTCAAAACTTTTACTTTACTACTTACTAGCATCATTATTTATTAATGCAATTCTACTTATTTTTGTGCATATTTACGCAGAGTATCTTTTGATTGATTTAAGCTTAACATTATATATTTTTTTATGTAAATACATAAAATAATTGACATGTTTACATTTTAATACATGGATAGTATTTGATACCTAATCAAAAAATTAAAGTAATCGCAAAACTATCGTTTATGGATCTACACTTATCAAACAACTGTTTAATCGTAATGTTCAATTCTACGATAAAAATAGATTAGTTGAAACGCAACTCTGGAAAGTTCGCGGCGTTAGCAACTATACGAATGTTTGCGAATGAATTAGATATCAAATAATCTATTTATACTTGGTTATTATACGTTCAAGTTCAAGGTGGACGGAGAAAAAATACATTCAACACGTGATGTATGTATTAAATTTTTTTGAATACATTATACGAGCGCAGGGTCTGAGTAGGGCCATGAATGAATAAATAACATATAACATGTCTGGCGATGAATTATACTATTCGAATTTTAATTGCTTATAATACGGTTGTCTTGATATTTTATAAGGATTTATTATGCTTATTTAATTAAATGAAAACGCTTTGGTAATAATATTATACTTAATAATAGTGTTAGAAACATCGAAATAAATTAAAAATGTGTGTCCAGAATCTAGTCCTAAAATTACCGATCGAAGTAGCTTCGGGCAAGAGTAAATATTACTAACCACAAACAAATATTTGAACTAGGTGTTCTTGACAGGATTTTTGTCGTAGAAGGCGAGTCCTTCTTCCAAAATAAACAGTCCATATTAAATATTTACCGAACAATAAAAGTTCTATCTCGAAAAGTATTTTCAGCCAGATTCGGGTAACTTTGATGAATTCCCTTATAAATTGGATTTATAATATAAATTATACACTTACATTTTTTCATGCGATAAACGAATTGAAAATTTGGCAAGTCGGCCGAATTCCTAGATAGTCGGCCGTCACACTAGTTTTATTTAGACGTTTCGACAATGACATTACCACTATATGAAATCAGCTGCTACGCACGTGATACTCTACAAATGACATTTTAAGCATACCCAGTTACCTTTTAACGATTTCGTTTAGATGAAGACTTTATGATTACAAATCATACAGCACTTGCTACTGATAGTGCACTTAACTTATATGTACACTGTTTGGAATGCATGTTGCAATGTTCATTATAACAAGATATTCATCCGTCTATACCAAAATAATGGATTTAAAAAAAAAACTTTATTTATACACGTATGAAATCACATTAAATACTCTTTAATATCATCGAACCGACCAGCAGTCGCACCATATCATACGTTTAAATAGCCTTGACCGTGACCCATAGATGCTTTGTATTTACAGAATAATATAAAAATAACGTTTTTTTTTTATAAATGTTTATTTTAATTTATTTGATTGCCTTTAGTTTGGTACATATACATACAATACATTTAGTACGTAGTATATATACAAATTGCTTTTATATTTTAGTTCCGAAAGCATTTATTATTAATTCTAAGCGAGTAGAAGAATTTGCCATGAAAATTTTTCGATAAAGGCATCTTTATATCTTCAAGTATATATAAAAGTAACCGTATTATTAATTTAGACAGCTATTTAGGAGGTTTGTAGTAAAAGCTTTGTTAACAGAGTCGTCGTAGATGCGATATTTGAAACAAGTTTTCGTCGCAACTATAAAGTATTTTTTTTCTTTCTGCTTAGACTCATCACAATACCGTAACAGCCTATGAATGTCCCACTGTTGGGCTAAAGGCCTCCTCTCCATTTTCTTTCAGGAGAAGGTTTGGAGCTTATTCCACCACGCTGCGATGCGGGTTGGTGGAATACACATGTGTCAGAATTTCAGTAAAATTAGACACATGCAGGTCTCCTCACGATGTTTTCCTTCACCGTAAAGCACGAGATGAATAATAATCACAAATTGAGCACATGCAAATTCAATGGTACTTGCCCGGGTTTAAACCCACGATCATCAGTTAAGATTCACGCGTTCTTACCACTGGGCCATCTCGGCTTGCTATCACAAACACTATTTTAATTTCGTAACATACACTCATCACGGTGACTTATTTTAGTCAACATTAATTAAACACTACTGATTTGATATCTGCCTGGTTATAGTCAGCAGGTCTCCATGGATACATTAGATACCACGGGCACCAGCGATCCAAAACCAGAAACAATCTATCTTAATTGCATTTTTTCATTATTTTTGGCTTAAGGTGAAAAATAAATTTATTATTCTCATTATAATGAAGATTGACGAGACTGCGATTTTGAAATGTTACCTGCTCGTACGCCATTACTTTAGTCATGGGTTTTTATATAATTACGTCCGACTAAATGATGATGTTTTGAACCCTTTTTTTATAATACAGAATTATTAAATAACGAAAGGTTATTTTTCGTGTCGTTAAAGGAATACTTTGATATTAATGCCAATGTAAAAATATTTTTCGAGTACCGCCTTTGTTTTACGACAGCAACGCTATTGTACGGCCATAAAAGAAAAGTAAGAGCACTCTATATATTAAAATCGAGCTTATTTTCAGCGCTTCGTTATATTATATAGGATTGTTTTCGAGAACAATATGAATAAAATCTCTTTAATATTGACATAGTAGTAATTATCATAGAAACTAGAAGACGTCAATATTTACAAGTTCCTTATCACGAATTTATTTAATGTTTGGGCTGACCATTAAATAAATATTCAAAAATGTTTTTGAAACACGCGTTCGTCTCACTGAGATCCTTTTTTTTTACTATCATGTTTTTTTAGTAATTCATAGAATTCTTGTATCGTTAATATATAAGCGAAACGTTCGAAAAGTTGTTGATTATTAAATTGTGTTATCATTTAAAACATTATACAGATATTTAATGTTATACAATCTTCATGAATATGAGATATAATTATATATATTAGATATTTTTATATATAAATATATTAGAATATAATAAAAAACATAGAACAAAAAAATCTTAAATAAGGACAAGATTTATAGTTCGCAAGCCTTCTGGGACGAACATGTGAGACACGTCCGATACATTATATAATTTAACGGCTCAAGAACCTTATTATCGAGGGAACTAGAGGATCATAATTCAGTTAGTATCGACACATGTTGGAGCTCACTTATTCCGAGCTCACTTATTCCAAGTTATAAATAATCCAATCAACAAACTCACCATGATTTAAACCATCTTAAAAGAATAGAAGGAATTTGCCCATAAGTAGGACGTGTAACTTTACTTGAAGGTTACCTTAGAAACAGTAAATAATATAATATCCAAAACACTAGAATACACTAGAATACAATATATAAAATCAAATGTACGTAGAATTTCGTTTCGTAAATGTAGCAAGTTTGTAATGTGGGCTACATTCAATTCAATTGACATGCAAATAGATTAGACTCGATTAGATATAAAAAAGTGCAAAACGTTTATAATTACATTTCCTATGTTATCGCGTGTGTGGACGATGCTTACTTTTAATTAACTCCAGGTTAAAAGGTTGCACAATGTTATTTAATTATATGTGTTGTGTTAACTCGGCATATTATATTTCCGAATCGAGACCCTTTATCCGAGTGACACGTACTTTTATTATAATAAACATAAAGGCTTTTATGCAATAAAAGCGTATTACTCTTTTCGCTCATTGTACCAGTTACGATCCGACCGCACTCCGTATCCTTTGAGAGATGTTATTATGCGAAATGAAATGGATAACAAATGAATTTTATTCCAACACACATTACGGCGTTTCTTTCTGTTACAATGTATTCTTTGTTGGAGTAGAATTTATTGTACGGTAAATATATTTTATTCTTTGTAACTAACATATTTATTATATTTTAATGCAATATAATTACCAATACTTACATTATTCCCGACTAATATCATAATTGCAAAAGTCTGGTGGTTTCTCTCTTTCACACAGCAACGGATATATGTGTGTGTTTTCATAGATTTTGTTTACGGTTGGAGGATGAAATGGATAAATTTCTATATTGGAAAAACGCGGTAGTCAATTTTTATGTAGAAATAAGTGTCTAATTAATATTTCCATCCTTAATATAAGTGAAACCGAGAACATTGAATAATGCTAATTATTATTTGATCTGAGTTGCGAAACGTATTGTTTTCGCCACCGTGACCTCGGACGGAAGACGTCAATGAATTGACCTGTTGCTATGCGGGCATTGTGTCTAGTTAATTGAAAGTTGACACCCTATATAGCACCATTTGAAGTGTGATTTATATTTCATACTTTGAACAATAGGTATGTTTACCATTAACAATACGGAAGTTAAATCGGCGTTTATTACGAAATATGATCGTTTTGGTCAAATGAGAATTTATTTTCTATGCATTAAATTCGTATCATATTATATTACTTCCTAATTATGAAGCGATATATGTACTACAATTATTCATACAAATTATTAAAAATGCAGTTATTTGATTAACACAAACGGAATATTTATATAAATTACGAAGTTACAGTTTCTTGTAGTGACAAAAGCGATATGGAAAATTTCGTGGTAAACAATATTGTAGACTTTATTCTGTATTAATAAAACAGTTACCAATGTATAATTATATCGTATACTAGTGTCCGCCCGCGGCGTCAACCGCGTGTGTTGTGTTCAGCTATTCGGTACCACCGTATATTCTTTTATGTATTCCTGTATGCATCCATGTATATATAGGCGAAATACCACTATATACATCACGAGATCTAAACTATCCGTGCAATTGAATTCAAATTTGTCACAGTTACTCCTTCCCCGACGTAGAGGCTCACTAAAAACAGATTTTACGCAAATCCTATGCAAAATACATTTTTCCTCTTTTCTACCCGTGCGATGCCGGAACGATTAGCTAGTATTATATATAAACAAAAATTTCATAAAATACGTAATTTTATTTATTACCAAAATTACAATTGTAACAAAAAATCCGATATGAAACAATTATATTTTAATTCACTGTAATTTGGTTGAAAAGATAAAATTAATGAGATGAGAAAGGATTGCACAATAGAATCGCATCTAAAGATTTGCGGATGTAGGTACGATGCGAGATTCAGAGTTAGAATTGCAGAAAATTATTCGTAATCAAACAGATTAAACTTCCGCTGTGAGACATATCGTATATATAAAACGCTTAAACATATAGGATTACATAAACCATTACCGATGTATATATAAATATAATATTATAAGGATATACGTAACAGCCTGTGAATGTCCCACTGCTGGGCTAAAGGCCTCCTCTCTCTTTTTGAGGAGAAGGTTCGGAGCTTATTCCACCACGCTGCTCCAATGCGGGTTGGTGCAGTGGTGGTAAGGATATACACGTATTCTTTTAATAATTATTAGCGATTAATGAAAAATAACCTATTGTATTCCACGATATAATAATGCATGAGTAGATCATATCGACATAAGTGAGCTTCGTAACGTTAACCGTTACGGTATACGAGTCGGTGTACCTCCAATATAATCCAAAAAATGTTTCACATCAAAAATTAAACAAAGTCCACTACCAATTAAAGTGATTACGGATCTCCTTGGAACTACATTAAACCAGCTCTCGGTTCATACGTAAAAAGTAATATACAAACAAATATATACATATAAATCTATGTATATACAGACGAATGCGAAAAAGGAGAAGCTTCTCCATTTTTTAAGACGTTAAAAAGGCAATAGTCGTCACATAGCAACTTATCTTTACATGTCACATTCGCGCTTGCGACAAGGGAGTAAGGGGACATTATTTCACAACCGATTAGGTAAAGCGATCTTACCCCTAATATGAAACTGTAAGCGAGTCATAATATAAGACATAGAGGTCGTTCAGGCGGATAATTTAATGATAACATATATGTAAGAAAAAAAGTTATATAAATATTGAAAATTAATAAGCATAAATAATGATATTATTAATTTAACGGTCCATTACACGAGAATTTTAACTAAAAGAGACATGAAAGAAGGCTTACAATTTAAAAAAAAGTTTTCTTTATTTTTAAACTATTGATTGCAAACATCGAACGCGAAGCGACGTGCTACTAATTCCTGATTATACCGATACCTTATAGGTTGTTTTCTGTCGTATATCGACAGTAGACAATATGTTACTGATAAGTATTATATATAGGATAGTTTGTGTATTTAGATGTTTGTTATTAAGTCTCATATTATTTAGCATAGCAGTGAATTATATCATGAGATTAGGTATAGGGAACTTTTTTATTTACACCGAGCGAAGCGGACGACTGACGAGTATTAACTACGTCATTAGTATACACAACATCAGCGAAAGCATCACGTTAAATAAAAAAAGTGTAACGAACGATACGAATATAATAACACGCCTCCATACATAAATGATCCCTATGATGTCCCGAACAATGAAACTTCCCCGAAGGAAATTTATAAAATATAAAAGCAGACATTTCATAGTACATTAATTTTGCCTCTGAACTGCCATTACCTAAGTATATTATCCTCTTAGAAAATTATCATCTAACTTTTTGTTAAATTTGTCGATAGCTAACATTATATCTTTTCAAACGAGAGTTATTAGTATATAATAAAAAAACTCAAAATTCAGATGTGTTTGTAGCCTCTCTAATTGTATTGTAAGTACCTAGTAATATTTTAATACCAGCATTGTCACTTCGGGGGACCGCAACTTCAAATGAATCGGAACTGGTAAAGTTGGTAAGACCTATTTTTCAAGTAGGAAAAGAACTGATGATTAGTTTGAAGAAACGCCTGAACAGATCTTCATAATTTATAGCTAAGATCCATGTCAATCACATCAAATTTCAATCGTTCGTTACGATGCCACAGAAACACAGATACACCTGTTAAACTTATAAATTCCCTTATTCACGTCGGAGCTAAATCCACACTGAAAGAAATAAAAGCTACTTCTTACACCAACGCATCTCCATCGCGCCAACGAGGGCTAGAAATCTAAGGTGTATTACGAGGGGAGGTGCAATTCTGCGGCATGGTAAGCGTGTCATGTACGAAAGCTTAGATAAAAGCTTTTAAGATTGCCAACATTACCACAGGTTAGGAGACGGATGCGATGCGCGCTTCGAATATTAAATTATTAACAACAACAATTTAGGGAATTGCGAACAATGGTATGATTTTACGCTGAAGTAACGCTGTAATTATAATTACGCTGCAATTGTATTCATTTAATTTGTCGACGAAATAAGTTGAAATAAAGGCTTATTTCAAGTGGCTTTATTAATTACCTATTTGTGTTGGATACATTTGTATTTTTTTATATAATTTTTGTTTGATAAATTTGTTTCTGTTTGAATAGAAATTATCTCGCGAGATACCAATTAGTTGGGTTTATGGAAAAGTTGTATGTTTCAACATAAATAAACATAAATTATATGAACATTTTAATGACACGTATTAAAATAAACGGTAAATTACGTCATTGTCTTTATTTTTATAAAATCATAATAGTAACCACAGAGCCGAGTTGGCCCAGTAATTGCGCGTGAATCTTAACCGATTATCGCTGGTTCAAATCCAGGCAAGCACTAGTGAATTTTAGTGCTTAAATGTGCTGCCCCTTAAACGCTAGCGAAGTCGCGGGCTACAACTAATTATTAATATCTTCTTCCTTGCTTTTTATATGTACTTAATTCATTGTATTATTTGCTAAGTATAGTACATAATTTAATTTATGACTGTTGATTTTAGAATTGTATATATTATGAAGTAATGTCCTTATCTTGTATATGTATTTCTTCAGAGGTTTGTTCGATTTAAAACACGTACAAAATAAACAAAACAATGTTACATCATACGAGAAGAAAAATATTTTTATATATTATCTAAACTTTATCATCCATTTAAAACCAATGTTTATAAACAACTAAACGAAAATAAAGTATTTCGGTATTTTGAGAAATCATTCTGTAGTAATGCAGACTCGACATTTGCGTGAAACAACACGAACTAATTTGAATGGCTTTGTCAACGCGTTCGCATGTTTTATGCACGTTCGCACTTTAGTTTTTCGTTGCGACTCGGTATGTGAACCGAACTTGAATAAAAAAAGGTTTTACACACACGGATGACACGGATATATTCTAAAAAAATTAGCTCCTAAGCTGAAGATGTAAATTATTGCGAGATTGGATGAGTACGCTAAATAAACAGAAAACTCGCGAGGTGAATTCAAGATGCAAGTGTAGAATCCGCCTAATATAGCCGAAGATAACTAATTTGCAAATTGAATTTGACTATGTTATTCAAAATCTATTATCACTTTATCGTGATTTTTAAAACGTATGACAACTCTCAATTCATTGTTTTTACAATGATGTCACATTTACGTAACCTCATTATTACACGTGTAAGTTGTTTATGGAATAATATCTTATAACCTAAATTGATATTTGTGGCTAATAGCCAAGAGTAAAAACGCATCCGGCTTCTATATAAATAATTATTTCACATTACTCGGCTCTATCCAATGATGTATTTTTATAAATGATACCAAAAAATATAAACCAACTAAAAGATTATATTTAAATTTTAAAATGGTTGTTTAAAAAACTTTTGTTTTTAATACACGCGGTTTTATTCTACTGATAATATCATACTTTTAAACAAATCAACGAATCCTAGAAAACAAATGATAAGGGAACCTTGACTATTTTTTTATCTAGAACATTTATCACAGGTTATCTGGAATTTATAGCTTTAGGCAGGTTCAAAACGGATGGTACATATATGAAGTAATTTGTTACATACTAATAATATATATATTTACTCGGTAAAACAATCCGGTCAATATTTGACAGAGTTGTTGATTCAATTAACGTTATGATGTATGAATAACAATTATAATATATAACCCAAAAACAACAACGCGTTGTCATGTCATTATTTACGCAACACTTACGATAAATCAAATAATAACGCACACATAAAAGTCGTTAAATGATTGATTGTAATTTGTTAGGTATTTAGCTGCTGATCCTATCGTTAGACAATATTTGCTTAAATCGATTACAAAATACTCAGAACAATACAAACGATAACGCTGCCTGCCATCTATTTGGTCTACGTTGTACTAAATACAGACGCTAAGACTGATGTCGTAAAAGAAAAAGTCCCAATTGCGTAATAGAGATGGCGCTAATATTAAATATTGTTATATTTGCCTCCATTTACTTAGTATGATACTTTACGAATATAAAAAAAACATGACATGATACTGATATCAGAAAATAATATTTATTTATACATAAGTATCAAATTTACTTGGCTTCTTACACACCTAGTTAAATATTTGGTACAAATAATACTTTTCGAAGCTTAAATAAATATTTTTAAATGAAAATAACGTTTGATAACACCCAATCTATACATATAACTTATATTTCAACATAATATAATTGTACTCACATGATTTGAACTGCTGAGCCAAAGCCGCACTGTCGGCTGCGTGGTGGTAATCGTATAAGGAACGACCGACCAATTCCTCCGTATCGTAGCCCAGAGTATTCATTAAACTGCAACAAGAAAAAATACTTTAATTATTTAATTGTTTAGAAGCTAATTCATATGGTAATTCTAAAGCACAGGAAATGCTATGAAATTTGATAATCTGTAATCCTAGTCTACTTTATCTTTATATTTCATGCAGCAGATCTCTCTGGTTAGATCTGCCACTTGTACATTAGCAAAACTCACAGAAAACGCATAAATATTAGGAATTTGAAATAAACTTCAATTTTTATAAATTTATTTTTACTAGTCCGTTAATTATTTTCTAATAACATGAACACTGTATTTTTTGGGATACTTGTTAGGTAAATTTAAAAAGAAATGTAAGTAGTTGCATTCATTAGTATTTGATCATTGTTATTAAAATTCAACAAAATGTTTTATATAAATATATAAAAGAAAATAAAAATATATCCAAGCTCGCTTTATCATTATTTATTATGAATACTTGTTTTCATAATATGAAAATAATAGCAATATATTGAAGGAACATAACAAGATCCCATGATGATATCAAAGGTCACCCCCAATGTGACCTAGTCTTAATATTTGTTTAGGTTATGTTTACCGGTATCTGCAGTTAACCTTGAATGACCTATTGGCGTATCAATTACTTTTCATGGGCATTAAAATAAATATATTATTATAAATATGTAATACAATTTCATAACTAAGATTCCAATAACCATATGTCTCTAATGTGAACTATACGAAATCTACTTACGGCTAAATTTAAAAAACCCGCCATCACCGCCAAATTAGTTAACAAACTCTTAAATATTATTTCCAATGCCACAATTATTAATCACCATGAATAATCACACAACACAACACTTCCTAAAGCATCACAACACATCCAAGATCCGTTCTTTATCATGTACCGAGTACAAAAGTACGAAACCGCGAAATCGTATCATGTTTAACCTACAAAATACATTTGAAGGTGATATTTTTGTTGATATTATACTACCAAGTAAAGTAAAACGATCTGAAGGTCGAAACATAGCGATCAGAGCAGTACCTAAATTTTGCCAGGTAATAATTGAACTCTATTGTTGTTCAGCGCCATCTTTTAGCGTCGTTTAGAACTATGTAGACTGTCGAGGATAAAGGCGGTTTGTTTTCTCAACAAGTTGAAAATAACTTTTGAATTCATTGACCAATGAGGTGTAGATTTTTATTCATACACATATTAGGTCTTTAAATATAACACTGAATAAAGTTTTTTTTAAATTTGGTATTAAAAACAAATTAAAAAAAAAAATGTTATTACATTAAAGCCATACTTTTAATTAATAATTATTTGGGTTTTTTATTATGATTTTATTTGATTGCTTGTACTTAAATATATGCTTGTGCTTGTATTCATATACCAGCCGATTCTGTTGTAAGATTCTCTAAGCTAAATTGAAAGAAATAAAAAGTTTGATTGCTATTTTAACACATTGCATATCGCATATTCAAAAACAAACCATTATTAATCGAAAATATCCAATTTTATAAAAGTGTAAAGGTAAAAAAAATGCAAACAACTTTTCTCAATAAAATTAGATGAATGGGCATGACACTGTTCGGCATATTATCGTTTTGAAATCATAATAATGAATACTGTAGGTCATCATCTTTAACAATATATTATTTCAAATTTATTTTTACAATAAGGTCGAAAGTTCGATTTTAGTTTAAATTTCGGTCAAAAAGCGTGTTATATTCGAACTTTTTTTTTAATATTAATTTATTATAAATTATAGTTATTGAAATGAATAAAATACATTGTAACTTACCACTCATCGGTGTCCGTGAACTTCATATCCAAACTGTGTTTTGTCAAGAAGGTCATACTATTTAGTGGAACTTCGATATTAGAAGGATGAGGTATCGGCCGACCGACAGCCACCAGGGCGCCGGACTTGGAGTACTTCTTGATATCATTGCTTTTCTTTTCATCCTCTGAATCAGTATTACGTTCGTGTTCCTTGGCTTTCTCTTCGGACGAGGTTAACATATGACCGGTGACGTGGATCACCTGTTGAATAAAAATATATTATTGGAACATTTTGTATCATTGGAACTGCTTAATAAATTTTATCTCGCAGCGTTATAATTTTTTTTTTGAACAATTAATACATATCCTATACAATACACACGAAAGTAAAAATAATATTTTATATTAATAGTGTTAAACTGTGTCGTAGCTACTAACGCCCTTTAATTCGACAGCACTTTTTTTTTATCAATTGTTCATTGTAAGCATAAAATATAATTTAATTTAACAAAAATATAAAATTGACAAGCACATTATACAATATACATTTTTTTTGTATTACTTATGACAGATTATAACATAAGCAATATTTTTTATAATACTAAAAATAGCTAACCACATTTCTATAGAAAATAAAAACAATTTAAAATAAATTTTATAAATAAAAATTAAAAAATTGAAACTTCTTATTATATTAATTGTAATATTAATTATAAAAATAATAAGAAATCTTAATTAAATAAATATATACCTAAATATAATTTATAAATTATATAATAAGGAAGGGATGGGGTAGGAAGGAAATAAAAGTTACTTCAATGTTATATGAATCGTTTAAGTAATAACTCATCTTCATTATGTGCTAATTTATATAATAATAAACATATTCGTGTTAGTTTGAGTTTATTTTTATAAAGTAATTTTTTTTTTTGGTATATATTTTAAAGCTGCAGATCTATGTTATTGGTTTTCTCTATAGATAAATTCTCATCAATAGAACTTTAATACAGCAGATCTGTCTTTGTATCTGTTTATTTTTATGCGAACAATAAAGATAATTTTAAAGCATTTTTTGCTATTCAATAGAAACATGTTTAAAAAAGATTTATCATACGATGATTGTTAGTCACATACACACACATATATAGATACACATATGTATACCTACGATAATGGTGTACATATATAAATGTCAATAATAGTTTTAAATATATACGTTGAAAATTGCTTCAATCTAAGATAATTGTAGTAATTGCCCGGTCGTTAGAAAAACCGCTTTGAAGTTACTAGAATAGCTCAATAGACATATTGTAAACGAGTATAACTATATATATATATATATTTTTAAATCGTTCGTGGCTTCGTTACATTTTAAAATAAATTAATATTTACAAATTACATTATGCCGAGATGGCTTAGTGGTTAGAACGCGTGAATCTTAACCGATGATCGTGGGTTCAAACCCGGGCAAACACCACTGAATGTTCATGTGCTTAATTTTCATCTCGTCCTTGACGGCGAAGGAAAACATCGTGAGGAAACCTGCATGTGTCTAATTTCATTGAAATTGTGCCACATGTGTATTCTACCAACCCGCATTGGAGCAGCGTGGTGGAATAAGCTCCAAACCTTCTCCTCAAAAGGGAGAGGAGGCCATAGCCCAGCAGTGGGACATTAACAGGCTGTTACTTACTTAAATTATATTAATTAATAATACACGTTTTCTTTGTGACACAGACGTGATTAAGTTTATTGTACTAATCAACAAACATTCACTCAAGTGCAATCAATTATAATATAAAACTATTTAAATAAACTACATTTGTCCACTTTAATTTTAATGCCAAATTTCCGATGAGAACTTCGCTGACAATAACGCCATTATTTCGCGAATCCATAATGAGTATTATATATACTATGAATATCATAAATCTTGACCAATGATGTCGCGTAAATTCAATGTTAAGAGTTGTTTATTTGACTTTATGTCATTTGGTAAAGTGTAACTACTGAGTTTAAATTACGTTATAATCCTTATAGGATATCCATTTTATATAATCCTGTAAAATAACCATCAATAATGTTTGTAAAAGCCTACTTTTATTTTCATTCAAACAAAAACTGTTTAAAAATATGAACTATTTTTTCAAATAGAATCATATAATATTGTACACTTGTTATAGATACATATATTTCTAAATATATATGTATTAGTGTGAACAATCTGTAGCCGAGATTGCTCAGTGGTAAGAACGCGTGAATCTTAATCGATGATCGTGGGTTTAAATGGTGGGTGGATTCGTGCTTTACGGTGAAAGAAAACACCATGAGGTTAAATTAGCATGTGTCTAATTTCACTGAAATCCTGCCACGTGTATTCCACCAACCCGCACTAGAGCACTGGAATAAGCTCCAAACCTTCTCCTCAAAAAGGCCTTTAGCCCAGCATTTTTTTTTGGACATTCGGACTGACTTTGGACATTCACAGGCTGTTACGGTGAACAATCTAAGAAGTTATATAAAATTTATTGTTCCCTTATTAATGAAGATTAGAAGTAGGTACAGACCTCGATGACAACGATATATATTTTAAACGAGTTTAAACAAAAGAGTATAATTGTGTTTCTAATGTCTTAAATAGCATGCAAAGCATGTATAGAATTACAAGTAGCTATAATGAGCATTGTTGTAACATAAAACGCAAGTGTACGATACACTTGGTAACATTGTTTAGTGTAATCTGTTTTTCTTACTATATATTTACTTAAAGAAATTGTATTAATACATTATTTATTTTTAATTTAGAATTATACACTAAGTGTATTGTATAATTAAATTAAATTTGAATACAACTTACGTCATTTATTGAAAAAAAAAAACAATGTTACGGCTTCTGTATTACTATGTAAGAAGAATTACTAAAATCAGTTATGTAACATATAATTATTTGTTTGTATTTTATGGTTAATCTCAGAAACTAATAAAACAATTGAGACAAAAACCGCATTATTTCTTTTATATTTCGGTTGGTTATCTTTAATATCTCTTTTCGTCTTACTTATAAAGTGCATACATATATGTAATAATACATTAATTATTATTATTACAAATATTTGTAATTATACTGTTCGCTTAATCGCCTCAGGGTAAAATAATGTGTCGTGATGACAAATCAAATTCGTATCCATAATAGTTGCATATATAGCATGCCCAACATATTTTAGCTTATATGACTTACATACATACATATATACATATATGTTTTATTTTTTAAGTATAACAAAAAACTTATTTTTAGTTGTAATAAAACTTTAGTATGATTTTAGTTTTAGTTGGTCATGTTGTTAGTTAAGTAGTGTTTTGATTGTTTATTATTTGTACTCAAAGGGATAAGGCATTGTTACTCTTTATGACAGGTTATTCTCTAGCCTATCTAAGAGGACAGTAATTCAACCAGTTAGTCTACACTTTACTCGAGTGTTTATTAAAAAAAAAGGTACCCCGCCGCGTCTGTTTGTCTGAACGTCATAAACTCAAAAACGAACGGATTTTCATACAGTTTTTACCAATGGACTGAGTGATTCACGAGGAAGGCTTTGTGTAAATCGGTTGAAATATGACGATGATTATTGATGATGTCGGAAGAAATCAATAGTTATAGTATATATTACGATATAAACTCAAACAAACTATGTAACCGTTAATTTTCTTCATTTTATTTATACATATTTTTAATTATATTCATAATAATAATAATAAATCGCATTTATTATAATTTTAGCCTCATACTGGACACAGGTTTTAAACAAAATCTTTGATCATATAAATAATTCGATGACGTAATAACAGTTTCTTCGTATTTAAATTTTAAAAAAAATCTTGACAATTTAATCGTTGACTATCTCAAAACGGACTCGTTACGTAATGTGGTCAAGGATCATGTCTTAAATGTGAATGCGATTTCAATTATATGATGAATTGTGTTCAGTCGAAATATAATAAAGAACTGATCATTGGATAGAACTCGTGTTCAAATACGGGCAAGAATACGACCGAATTTAATAATAAATTATCAATCTTATTTAGTTTTAAGAGCTGAAATTTGATATACACACATATGTATCTTTTTGTTTGTATAACAAGATATCTTTGGATTTCGGATCGTTGAGTTATTCGTTTTATATAAAAACTTCGGTTTATGCGTGTCAATAACCTATCGGTCGATTTTGACGACGAAAATAAACCAATCCCGTACCTTTGTTTCTAAATATATTATTTTTATTGTAATACTACATTTTAAAAGAAGATTTTAGACATTTTAACGCATTTACTCAATACAATAATCAAGGCAAGATAAGAGTAAAAGACAAAGTAGTTAGTTGAATAACGTCATATGTGTTTCTTGGGACAAATTTAGGACATGTTTTCTTTGCATTCATTTGTAAGAACACTTGTATTTACTTACTTGAACTTAAGACCGACGACAATAGTTTTTGTGATAAATATAGCCCGTATACCGTTGATCTAGTAAGGCTTATTTTTTTATGTAATACGATTTAGTTTTTAAGCAGAAGGGATTCTTTATTCAAATCATTTTATATAATACCTTATAAGAAGCAGATTTTAGATGCACATTCCTCCCCTTGCTGGTGAGAGTGCACTTAAGGCGTAGAAGCAAGTCCCGCTTGGCGTCGTTGCCCGCACGTAATGCTTCACGGATCTCATCGTGGTCGCATGGGTGGCTGAACTCGAACACGCTTTGACCCATTATCTCCATCTGTAAAAATTTTTAACGTATTTTTTTTTAAATATGTTATAAAGGTAACTTATATTCAGCTTAAAAACGGCTATAAAGCAATGTATTAAACATAGCTATTGGAAGTGGGTAACATGATCCTTTGTTCTATTTTATAAGTCATGTTTAATAAAGCAATATTAAAAATTGAGTTTTATAATACGGCTTTATTAATAAATGTTGCTTAGCGATTGATTAGTTAAACAGTGATTTGTCCCTTTCTATCATTATTGATTTCACATTCGAAAGAAGAAGACACGATATTATTTAACTAATCACCCGCTAAACGTCTTTGAGTAAGGCCGACAGGTTTAAAAAAAAATATATTTGATGATATTTTAAATATCGAAAAACATTGTCTCCTTACTCTCTTATGAAGTTTATAAATTTAGCAGAAATTTAACACCAGGCTATTAGGAAACTAGCCAGTGTAAGTATTGTATTTATATAAAAGTCAGATAATTAAAATTTATTGTCTGACATTATAGTCAAAATGCTGCAAATCTATTACCGATATTTACAAGAAATCAGTATTAAAATTGAAATTAGGTTGATGTTTGGAATTTAAATACAAAAATAGCTGTTAAAATTTGATATTTCGTATTACTTCTATCGATGGAATTGATATCTATAACAAAATTGAGTCCAGTCAAATTGAAAATAGAATCGATCCGAATAATAAATAAAAAAAGAGAAGGTCTTCACATGATTGGGAGGTTATTTTATTTTAGTAACGTGGATACAAAATACTTTTGCACACATTGATCACGCAGCAGCGTGGTAGCGCTTTAAAGATAATAAAAACAGCGATTCACTCAGCTTCAATTACATTAAGATATTTTCAAGAATTCTTTAATAAAAAAAAGCCAAATTGAACTTTCAGCGTGAAAACATTTTTGTGGCAAATTCTGCTGACGCAAACTAATTAGTACATACTTGCGATATGTAAATATTGATATTTTGTGTATTGAAATATCAATGTTATGCTCGAATGTTAAATGATCGGAATTAACACATCTTGACAGATAAATACAAAACAAAAAAATCTTTGTTATTTCCTTATAGAAATTTGCAAATATCAAATTCATTTCAAGAATCAATGATTGAAACACGTTCTTAATTTATTACAGCAGTTCTATTCTGTAAGAACTCACTTCAGTATTCACCTGTGAAATGTTGATAACAGACTTCTGGTGAAATAATATTTTGATTCGAGTATTCTGGCAATGTTGTTATTATTATTGTCGCATAACACATTATGACATTTCACGAGCGATTTCCGCGGTCAAAAGTTTAAATTAGTCCGATTTGGTTAATAGTTGTGAATTGTGGCAGAATTCTGAATTATTATCGCAACTTAGCGCATACTAGCGCAACATATTAGCGCAAGTAGATTTATTATCTATGCAACTGATAGCCACTTCCTTAATGTGAAACTTGACGAGCCTCTTGTTAGTCGTCTAGATTGACGCCTTAGGCACGCTGAAATCGTCTGTCGCAGTCGACTATCTAGTAAATAAGCGAGCTTTTACTGTTAATTACAATAATGCGTTATTTATGCTGAATTATTATTTCTTTCGTCAACTGAAGTTATGGAAATTATAACTATTACATGTTGGTCAGTTAAGTTAACCAAGTTTAAATGACGATAATCTCTATCATACGTGGCGTTACCCAAAATCCTGTGATAGCCGTAACGACCACATAAAACAACGATAAAAGTACCTAAGAGACTGAGCTTTAGACATGCATGCTCAGATTTCAGGCCGCTATATCCACTGGAGTATTTAAGTTCAATTAATAAAAGTATTTTAAAATATTACCATTTTTGAAGACATATATTACATAGTGGAAAATTTTGTTTATTTTACTATTTTTATAATAATAATTATTATTAAATACTGTATTTTTAAAATTGATGTTCAAGATAATTGCGGGATATTACTCGCACTGAAATGGATACAACTACAAGTTTTATAGAATTCAAATTAAAAATTATAATTCGCTATTTGTAATAAAGAAATTGATTATATTTAATTATTTAACTGTTTCATAAACATATACAATGCGCATAAATAGAGTTTGAATTGTTCTTGCATTATTTTAGCATAAATTGCATTCGATGAAATTTGATACAAAAATTTTGCCTATCATAGAAAAATACTTTGCAATGCGCGACAAATTAAAATTGTATAATAAAATAATGTTCCAATTATTAATGAGTTATGCTGAAGAATAAGTTTTAGAGCCATATAATGTACGATTTATGTTCACAATATCTCTGTATTCTTCGAAATAACCAAAATGAGTGGATTTTCCGCGTCGAACATATTCAATGACGTATATTACATTATTAGAATGCAACGAGCATTGATCGATTTGCTGCATTGAATTTGAAAACCTTATTAATATATTAGAATAAATTTTTAAGCTTATTTGTGACATTTGTATTGTTACACTGACAAAGCCATTATGCCATTATGTCTTAACTAGTTTTCGCTCGCGGCTTCGTCCGCGTTTTATCGGCAGGGCTTAGGCGTTGTCCTAATTGGCGAAGATCGCACGATGACACGATGCGTTCTCGTCGTGCGATGAGTTCAAACATACAGATTTCATCAGAGTGTCCTATGTGAACCTTTCAATTAATCGTGCGAGCACATGAAATGCTTAATAGCGATCGTACGATGCGTTTGATCGTGCGATCATGTAATCAAAGCAACAGATCTCTTTTGAGTGAGGATCTATAAAGTATTTTATGTATGTAAAGAGCCATCGTTAAAGTTTTTTTTTTTTTTTTTTTTTTTTTTTTATATTTACCGGGTCGGCAAATGACTCTACTCCACCTGATGTTAAGTGGTAGTAGAGTCCAAACGCGAGGACGGCCAGTACAGTCGGGAAGAAGATTCTGCACCAGCCGCCCTCGCCTTGCCGGCCCGCAAGATGCCTCTTCACGCCTCGTAAAGAGACGTGAAGCGAGCGACGTATTGCCACGATAGGGATGGGCAAAGTGTGGAGGCGTGTTTCCCCCGGCATTGGTTCAGCAGCCGTCTCCACTGGACCAACACCCATCGCGGCAATGCTCGCTCGGGCACTGGCTGTACGCTGGCTGACCTCGAAACGCGAACACTTCACGAGATTTTCACCATGCGTACGGTGGTAACAAGCCAGGCGGATGTGTATCATCCTACCACCAGATGATATCCCTTAGTCGCCTCTTACGACACCCATGGGAAAGGGGCAGTGAAATGTATTCTTTCTCCGTTACTGCACGGATAAAAAGTGGCGTAAGCTCCAGCCATCGAGCGACGGCATCACACGATGGACATCGCGCGATCTATTAGGACACCTGTTAGGTCATCGCACGACCACTTTGATCGTGAGATGAAAAACGCATCGCGCCATCGTACGATCGCTCCCAATTAGGACGCCGCCTTAGTTATAAAATAGTATACATTCATAGCCTATGTTCTCCCTTTTGGTTCAAGCTTACTTCATAACAAATTACATTAAAATTGGTATAGAGGTTTAGCCGTGAAAGGGTAACAGATAGATAGTTACTTTCGCGTTTATAATATTAGTATAGATTTATTATAGAACTACCAACAAAATTAACTTATATAGAGATAGATAAGCAATAATTGTGAAATATATTAATTGCACTTTTAATTACAGATAATAACAGCATGCCTAATATTCAGTAACATCAAAAACATAAAAATAAAAACATTCAAGAGATTATTACATTTTAATTAGATTTAGATCATTAAGTATGTCAGATATTATTCAGAAATAAATTTAAATTACAATATCAAGAAAAAAAATATGATTAAAATTGTAATAACACAATTAATTATAATGATAATAAAAATAAATATGCTTGTTATGAAGCAAGCTTGAACCCTAATGAAGGAGGCTACTTTTCATAATAACCCCCCCTCCTCCCAACAACAACATCTCCTTGTTGCTAATGCTAGACTTTCGGTTTGTAAGATAAAGTGTCTAAAGATAGGTCAGAGTATTATTGATCATTTTTATTTTTTGTCAATCAAATAGAATCATTTTAAATTTAGAAGTTCAGAAAATAATATAATTTTTTTTTTTTAATAATAACTATAAAAGTTGAATGTTGAAAGAAATTTGGTGTTTATCGGATAAATTAAATCTTGACGTTGACAAACTCATTGAATGGAAAAACTCCATATTGATAATAATAATCAAACGCTATAACAATCGTCGTATCCGAGACGATATTCTTCGTATGACTTATTGATTGTCAAAGGTGTGCTAAATGCAATTTAAAATTTGAAAGCGATTTTTGCAGAAGGTACATGAATATTCTTGGGATATTTCTTTGGATGTTAATTAATTCTAATTTATTATAGGAACTTATAACGATGTCGCTTTATTCTTAGTTACATTTCATTTCATTGTCAGAATTACATCATTTTAGTTCTCTGAAATTCACCTTGGTGGAATAAGCGCCACACTTCTCCCCATGGTTATAAAAAGTCCTTATCGACTAGTGGGATGTGTTCAGGCTTTCACTTACTTACTTACTACTTGTTGCAATATTTGCCTCATTGGTTTATTAACTAGGTTATACGATTTCAGATCACGAGAGAAAATCACAATAGAATTGCGGGCATTGGCTGCTTCCCAAACTAAACACTGCAATAAATCGATCGAATCAACTTCTTACCTGGGAGACGCCGAGGTGTTCCGCAATATTTTCACTGCAGTATACAATGTCGCCTTGTTGTGATATAACTAGTACGAAGCCATCCAACGCCTTCATATAGGAGAGCTCGGATTGTACTTCTTCTAGACCTTTTGGACTTTGCAGTTTTGGCGCCTCTTTGTCTTCGGGAACTGGAAGAAAAAACAACGGTATTTGAGCATTGCTTTGGTCACGTCAAGTATGTGACTTGAATTAATATGACTTGATTTAGTCTAAGATTATCTGTATCTCTAAATTCACTTTTGTCACTTCTCCAACAAAATTGTAAAAAATCAACATTATATTTTACGCTGATTACCAATTAACGAATGAATAATACAAGACATGTTATATACAGTCTAAATAAACCATCGCTTAAACATATACAAGTGAATATATATTTGTTTAGTTATAAAATAGGTCATTGTTGCTTCAAAGGAATGATCCTTTCTATTTTCGACTTCGATATTATGTAAGTACATATAAATGTTCAACTTATTCATTTGATGCACGCGCTCATACGGACTTGGATTTCGTTGTTATGTATTGTGTAATGGTTGTTAATTGGTAAACGTTTTGAAAAGAGTTGTAATGTAAAAAGTAAAGTAACCACCACTTATCACCAAGAAGAGGCAGATTTTCATCCGATACATTCGATTTCCCTCACCGTAAAGCGCGACATGAATTGTTTATCGCAATGTAGCACATGACGAATCCGTGCTGCCTTTCCTGGTTCGAACCCGCAACCTTCGGTTTAGATTCCACCACGCGGTATCGCGATATATCATTCACATAGAGCTATTATATACTTTATTATATAGCAGTTATATATCAATATAAAATTACATGTATAGATTATAATCTTAGCAAAACGCTTACCAATTTTAGGGGTTCCAAAATTGGCTGTTTTCGTTTAAATTAATTTTAATATCATAATGAATTTTACTCTACCGTATAGCGTAGTAACCAATATGGAAAATATTAAAAGCTAACGTAGAAAATTATGTATAGGGACCATACATGAACGTCTGTCTTGTTTTCGTTTTTCTTTATATATTTCCCTATATAGTGTTCTCAAGTGAAAGACGAAGTATAATATTGGATACTTTTTTATCTGATGATGTATTTTTATTATTATTATTATACTGGTACTATTATATATTCCAGTCAGCATATAAAAACCCATCAAACGACTACATAATAAGTGCGCACATAAGCCGTTTGAATAACGTTGTTATAAATTAATAAAACGATCAATTATTTAGTCCTGACGACATTGTGGTTGAGTTTGCATTATAAAATGTCGATGTGACGCGTGCCAAAGTTCCAAATAAATCGGAAGTTGCGGTCCCTATTGCTTGAGGAATACTATAGACTTAACTAACGATGCCATAACTTTAAATATTTATAAATATTTTCAAAATATAATTTCTATACAACTATTATGATTAATAGTGTGCACAATTTCTCAATATATTAACAGATGAATTTGGTTACAAACATGTAATGTATGTAACACATAATAAATGAAGTTGTGTCAAATAAGTACAAAGGACAGGAGTAAAACCTTTTAGCGTCGAAATGTATTGTAAATACACTCAAATTTTACTTTAATTGCGAAGAAGATTACAATTAAAGAATACAAAACATTACGTAATCGAAGGCTTGTCTTCGATTATATTAATAATAATTGCTAACTTATCGCTATTTATTACTTGATTATCCAGTAAATTATTATTAATATATTTTACATACAGAATTAAAGTAATTTAAATTTTAAATAATAACTTGTAAGGTAAATAAATGAGTACTTGTATTATATGAGGTAAATGTAATTAATAAATACAATGAAATAAGCGAATAAGGCGCCTAAATTCTGTCCATCGTTATGTTCAATAGAACAACAAATGCGTCATGATACCACTTTGTGCCATAAATTATTCAAGTCGACGCGAATTATATGAAGTACTACAACTGCAAATTGTATGTTCCACGGACAGACGATTAAAAAAAATACAAATCTATTTAACAATTAGCAATGTAACAAGAACAGTTGAATAGAATATATGTATTACTTTTTTAGGTAATTATACGAACAATATACCTAACATTGAATACGTCACTTGATTGTATGACGTCACTAAGTGTTATATTATTGCGATTATCAAAAATGATATTTTTATTAGTTAATATTAGTCAATATTTAGCTGATGTCTTCAAAAAAAAATGCTGCTAGTAGATTGATAAAATTTACCAAACAATGACTAGATAATATATCGTCATTTGTTCCAATTAAATCTCTAAATATTTACATGCGCTAATGATTATACAAGAGTTAATACATCTGTGCTCGTTAAACGACTATGGAACCAAAACAAAAAAAACAGTATCTCGATACCGGCATGGGGTCCCCATATTATGCAATTAGTGTCAATCATCATTGCTTCATATCAGGACTATTATTATGATATATTAAAAAAATAGCTGTTCGTATATCTTTTTGAGATTAATAGAATTCGACAGTTGTTTACCGTGAACGCTGGCAATATAAATGTATTTTCAATGAAGGTTTTTAAACCGTCCACTTTGCTGTAACTCGCCGATAATGGCGTTGCAGCATATCAACTTCTATGCCTTTCCACATATAGACAGGTAGGCAACGTGTTTTTGCTAGTAATATATACTTACGCATAGAAACGACATCGCGAACACGAAGGTATGAGATAGCAAGACGCATCACCGAAGCCTTGTCCAGCTGCTCAACTTCTTCCTTCTTCGCTGGCAACGCAGCTGTAAGTTCGGCAAAGATCTGCATCTCCTTGGTCCGTCGACATCGTGCCGCAACGCGCGATTTCTCTTTGCGTTTCTCATTGTTCCTGGTTAAAAATAAAATAAATTTATGAAATCAACGGTTTCTAAAGAAAATCACGACACAATTATAAAATAAAGTCCCCGACGCGTTTGTCTGAACGCGATAAACTCAAAAAAAACTGAACGGATTTTCATACGGTCTTAACCAAAGACGGAGTGATTCATGAGGAAGGTTTAGGTGTAAAATTCATTACTGTTTTATGCAAATTGGCTGAAATATGACCGTTATTGTTGAAGATGTCGGAAAAAGTACGCCGACCGAAGTCTTTAAACAGATTTACGATATAAACTTTTAATATTAGATCCTAATTCTACCCGTGCGAATCCGGGTAGTTAGTAAATATAACTAAATTACTCCACAGAATATTAACATGTGTTATAGAAATTAGTGAGTTATTAACAAATAAAGGAAAAGTATTTTTATTTATTATATTATAATTAACTAGGGACTTTTTGATGAATCCTTTTCTTGTTAATTGCTCAATTACTTATTACTTAACGGTCTAACACAGAAACGGTTCGAAAATTATTGTTAGTATAATTTATAATTAATATAAATTATTACATCTGTAACAAGCTGAATGATTTTAACAGTACAACTACACATGCTTTTGCAAAATTGGATTGTTTGTTTGAAAAAAATGTTTATCTGGTTAATACACTATAACATAACTTCATATTACAACCCAATGGAAGTCTGAAAGTAGCGCCAATAGATGAAAAGTTGAAGAGTAACAGATTAGCATGGTATGGGTATGTGATAAGGAGGGATGAAAAGCATGTTACTAGAAGGGTAATGAAAATAAATGTTGATGGATATAGGGGACGGGGGAGGCCGAAGAAAATGTGGATGGATTGCGTAAGAAAGTATATATGTATGAAAGGGGTACGTGCTAAGATGACGAGTGACAGAGCGAAGTGGAAGGAAAACACATGTTGTGCCGGCCCCACGTAGGGCATAAGGGCAGGAAGAAGAAGAAGAAGAATTACAACCCAATGGAGCTGGGCAAACCCCACAAACTTATACCAATATGGCAATCTCCTTGATCTCTATAACTCAAATTTAACAGGCAAGAAACGGTAAGAAGTTAGTTGAAACTATTAAAATCATATTTTTTATTCAGTATTATTTTTTTATTAAGTATATTTATAATTTATTATGAATAATAAGCGAAGAAGTAGTCAGTAATTATAATTAAATTTAGTAATAATAAAGCAAATATTTAATCAAATACAAAACCATAGATCGATAAAAGAAAAAAAAAACACAAAGTATTCAACATAAAAATAAAAGAATTAATCAAAGAAGTCACTGCAATTTAACTCTATCTATAAAATTATTGCTTAACTTTTTTTATTATAGTATAATAAAGAGAGATTAGTTGTAATTTATAACTTTTATTAAAATAGAATGGTCACGTTATATCGGTCGATGCGTTTCTTTTAATTATCATGTTGACAAATTCTTCTAGAAAATTCGAACTATACAAATACATCGCTGAATAATTAGCATTCCAAGCAGATCATTAACACAAATTCTTTATAGAATTCACATTTTGAACAAACATTAATTAAATTTCACAATTATGTAACAACATGTATATTCTTATTATAATTTTATACTAATTTTTTTTAGTTTAATATTTATTACCTTTTTGGTACTACACAAAAATTGTCACGATTGTCGAAAACCTCGGGCACACCCGGTATACACATTTTACAAATACTTATCGTTTTTGAAAATTATTTTTTTTAAAAATAAGAACATAAAAGAACAGGAAGTCGTTAGACAACACAAGACGATTCTCTTCCAAATCACTGAACGGTGTGGCTTGCAATTACAAAAAGTTTATTCCATTAATTTGTCATTAGGTTCCAACCAACACAAAGTTTTATCGCCTGTTCCAAATAGCATATTTAACAAATGCGTCAACAAATGTAATTTCAAATTACTATTTATAGTTGATTGCTTATTCAGTTTTTGCCCTAGAAGTTAACAATTTCTAGATTGTAATCTTTTTTATCGTTTAGTCCCGTTTTTATCTAATACACAAACATAACGTAATGCAAATACATAGTATTGGATTATATGCACCGTTATCTTATCATGCTTAGATTAGAATGCATTTGGTCGTGAATTTTTCAATACAAGATGATAATATTGATAAGATGTTTACTGGGTGGTATGCCTTGGTGTAAGTTCGTCTGGGTGGATATCATCAACTCATCAGCATTCTACCGGCAAAAATACATAGAATTGTGTTCCGGTCTGGGTGAGTGATCTAGTGTAACTACAAGCACATGAGCATAACACCTTAGTTCCCAAGGTTGAAATGCATCATATTTCTTACAGTGTCAATGCCGCGGTGGTGACCACTTAGCATTAGGTGATCAATGGATCACCTAATGCCAGTCCGCCTACTTATTTAAAAAAAAAACAAAAACAAATGATGGAGCTAAATATGAAAGAGCAAATGTCTATTGAATGGTGTGTTATGTTGGAGCTACTGACGCAAACGAGCCACGAAACGTGATCAGATTAATGAGTGTTATACTAAGAACGGTCGAGACGGTGGGAATGGTGTGTATTTAAATATAATTTTGTGCAGTCGTGTCTTTTTCTTTCATACAATTTTACATAAATACTCTTATCTTCTGATTTAAAAATGGGATTAATTTTATCAGTAATATAATTTCGTAATAATTTTATTTATTACTTTGCTAAAACAATATTATTATAACCGAAACATCGTATTAAATAATTAGCCATAAATTGATATTTTTAATCGATTGAAAAAGCAGGTTCTCCAATCGATCAGTATGTATGTTTGTATGTCCGCGATTTTTGTCAAAAACTACTAACTATTCATTCAACTATTAACTATACATTCTATTTGGATGAATTTTTCGTGATTAAATGCATATTTTTTCATTGAAGGTTTTAGTGTATAATAAATATTTTAGCACCTGCTCGGTAAAAATTTTACTATCAAAAAAATTATCCCACAATAAACGTTTCAAATCTTAGAAATTGATTTTATGTTCAATAAATGTTGATTTGGTATTAATTAAATGGTTATTTAAGATTCAGTACATACATACTTTAAAAAAGAAACCCTTATAGAATGAATAGCTTGTCTGTCTATCCGTTTGTCACGGTCTACTTTCTCTGAATCGGACGTAGTTTTAATTTGGTATTCGTATAGCGTTAAGTGACTCAATTATGACGTACATATGCTGTAAATCAACCACATGTAAGTCTGTAAATAAATTTGTCAAGCTAATTTGATCGTTAAAAATAAGGTAATACAAGTATATTATGTCACATGTTGATATAAATTACAACATTACAATAAGCAGATACAATTTTATAATAATTATAAAGGCCTCCTCTCGAGGAGGTTTGCTGTATATTTCACCACCCTGCTGAAATGCGGGTTATGGATGGTGTATCCATCACAGAATTTCAGTGCAATTCGACACGTGCAGGTTTCCTCACGGTGTTTTCCTTCACCGTACGAAATGAATTAAAAACAAAAATTAAGCACATGGAACCACATTGCTTAATAGAGTTTGAACCCGCAATCCATGTTCAAGATTCACTTGTACTAAACGTAAAAGTTGCAAGAAACGTTTGTAATATACACGTAGTAGTATTAGTAAACGAAACAAGAAAAACAAAGTTTACAAACAGGTTACAGATGTGGAAGTGAACTAGTTTTGGGAACGATAAATCGTCGCAAGCAACGATAAGGACGGATATATTCGAGTGGAATGCAATGAGGATAAATATCGATTCAATGGAGACCGTGCCAGTAAAAAATGAAAGAGAATTTTTAATAACAACAATTAATGCAATCGGTGAAACGGAATGCCTTAATACGTCGATCTTCATCATGGTTGAGAAAAGTAGACTCATAACTTTTTGTTTGTGATTATAAATTTAACTAATTAAATGCAACACTTATACCATTATAATGAATTAGTTACGAAACATAATTAAATAAGACATACTCTGACGATTCTAGAGACTTTGTATAATAAGAGACTACTTGATTTAAATATATGTTAAACTTAAATTCAAATTGATTATTATGCAGTAATATTGATATAACATATACGTTATTTTTTAACTAGTCTAAGAAGGTTCAGATTGATTGAAACTTTTTACTAGTAATATTTAGACTAGTGTAGAGTGATAGATAGGCCGTTAATAATCCTATCCCTTGTTTATCTATAACTTTTATCTATTACACGGGATTTCATATTTACACAACAAAATAGTCAACTATTTAAGGACAGAGATTTTATTGTAATCTTATTTTAAACATAGACATCATACACAATCTCGAGATATTATAATTTCGACAATTTTTAAATAGGAATATTTTGAGTCTTACTGATTTATGTAATAAACGTAACAAAATAGAAAGGAAATAACTTAGAAGAATATTATTAAAATTCATAATATACTTTTCTATAATTATAAATGATGAAGTAAGGCAAAAATGTTTCCTACGATATTTATAAGCACGCGACACGCGGAGTAAAAGACATTTAGGGAATTTCAAACGATCAAATATAGAATCTTAATTCCTTTACGATTTTAATTTGGACAGTTATGAATTATTATTTTAAAACTCCATTGCACGTGTAAGAACGTTACAAATGACTTAAACACAAACCAGTCCATAGTGGCCCGTGAAAGCTAAAGCCAATGGACTCATCATTTTCTTGGACCGGTGTTTTAAGAAACAATGTATGTTTTTGTGTAGTTCGTTTCATTCAAATGCATATTTTGAAACCATATTTATGAAAATCTCTGACATTAGATTTTATATTTTTCGTCAATGTCTTTTATTTTATAATAACTTTGGAAAAATATGATTTGTTAGTTTCAATACTAAAAACTTCACACTCATTGGTGTTCTGGAAAAAATATCTTAAAGGGATAATAAATAAGCGTGCCTTTTTTTACACGTTCTCCTTTAATATACATTATAGTGTTAATGTATTTACATATAAATATTACTAAGGGAGTTAATATTTGAGAAGAAAGAGAAAAATCACGAACTTACTTATAATAGTTGTTTAGCGAGTGACAAATGAAACGATGCTGTCTTCTTTCGAATGTCAAATCATAAGTCAATAATGACAGGAAGAGCGAATTTAGTGTTTAAATACCTCGAAACAACGCTTATAACGTACATATATATAATATTAACGTACATATGTATAATACGCCGTAAATAAGCAAATACATAAAAATCTTTTTTAAAAAAAATCAGACATACAATAATGCGTCTTGTTAATTCAATCTAAAAATACGAGTTGTAAATGAGCAGAACGAGTTCCTGGAATAAGAAGCAGTCTTTGGATACCGTTAACCTAGACGGATTGCATGTTGCAATAAAATTTAACAAGTGTGTTTGTGTGTGTGTTATTCATCTGTTTTTATAAATTTACATAAGAATTTAAAATGAATTCGTTCATATAAATTTTTAGTTACACTTTAAAAACGATGTATAAAATATTTGTTAAATTGAAATTAAATGCTATTTTTTTAATAAATAAATAAAAACGTACTATTATTTATATTCGTGTATAGAAACATCGACGATAACTCAAAAACTATATCGTTTTAGATGCAGCTTTAATCATAGTAATGATAACTCAATGTATTGTTATGTATTTTTTTTATATTATCATGAATACACAAATCACAATAGACTAGAATTCTGTCAGACGATATGGTTAGGTAAGGCTACTGTCAGTCTAAAATTGTTAGTTATTGCAAAAATAATGGCGCGTTCTTTCGCAATTGAATTGTTATGACGTAGGCCGGCGTTGTATATAATAATATTTTGATAAGTGAGCATTATCATCAAATAAAAGTCACACGCATGTAGTTAGAAACTATTTTATTTTCATAAATATTCGTTTTTAACTATTTTATTTCTTACTTATAAAACGAACTCCGAATATAGTTATTGTTAATAACAACCAATAATTATTTTGAGATGTTAGATTTTTTATTCTCCATTGCAAAAACATGTAAATAAGATATAGACAATTTCGATATATATTAAACCAAATAATCCGTAGCTTAATTCATCACGCTGCGCCTGAGTTTTTCTTATTATAATTTGAAAATCTTTAATTTATCTCAGACACAGAGTGAACTTTGCTTCCTTTAGCCGTAAGAGTTTATAGAAAAACTATGAACTCTTCAAATTTCAATTATTTTTACAACAGGATAAAGGCCATATAAGATCCTTATCTTCTGTCTGTACATCCGTCACATCCTCATTTCTCCGAATCTAACAAACGGACAAAAAAAAGTTAAAATATTTTATTCATATTTGACCGTTTCAGGTTCTGGTCTAACTCACACCAAAGCCAGTTTGATCTGTATGTAATCTTATTTGTTTTAAATTAAAAATGGCGATGGAAACAATAAAATTGCACGTAGTTTGCACAGGAGCTAAAAGCAGGAGGCTACAATTGGCGGTGATTGTAAATATAATTGCGTTCCCGTCCAATCGAGGATCTGCGACGTAGGTTTGCAAATTTGTATGTCCGTTCTTCATTGATATCGTCACGCGTCGAGCTGAGTACGTGAGCTCCAAGAGGTTATCTAGTATTACGTAAGAACAGCAGTTTTTTTTTTAAAAGTTGCTATACGATAGAGCTTAATCTACTTAATACAGATTTTGCTTCATTATAATACTTAGTAATCCCAATGATCATGTCGATTGTGCTTAGTATTTAGAATTGGCTATTGTATAGGACAGTTCCTTCTTCACTAAATTCTAAATTTCTCAATTATTTTTAGCTTTCATCTTCATTTCGACGCTTCAAATGATATCTCCGATATTTCACCTTGGCCGTTCTTTCTTTTATATTGTAACTACTCATTGTTTTGTGGTAAAGATATTAAGATAAGCGCATGATAAAATTTTGCCGTAAAAACAATCATCTCATATATCGAGAATAAATTATGAACTTAAATTGAATTCATCCGACTCATAGCAATTTCGTTAAAACACGGTATCAAAGTCTACGAAAATCGTCTCTTATTTCATCAAGATGCTTGTGGTTTTTCCATTTATTTTGGGTCATCGGTCATTTTATCTTGCTCATGTCACCCGTCAGCCTCAACAGTCATTCCTTCTTTTTTTTTAACCAACCGTGTACCTTATAGCCGTGTTTATTATATCTACAACTCTTCTTGTGAACGGACATCACATAAAATTTTCAAGTGTGGCTAGCCCAAACAACTCCAGATAAAAATTTCGAACCGCTAATAAGAAACAAGGCCGCCTATATATAGTACAAAATTTTTTATCATCTAAATGTCACGAAAACTACTTAAAATCATACGTATACGTATAATTTTAAATAATTTAAATTGTATCAATAAAAAGCGATTCAAGAGTGTCAATATTTAAACTTGAAACTGTTGTTTTTCTAGGAATGAGTATTATAAATCACGTATTAATTAATGGCTATTACCTTAGATCTTAGCATTAGTTCTTGGAGTTAATGTAGGAAACGGATAATTTTATAGTGTCGTAAACACGCTTCACAAGCATAATTATCCGTAAAGCTATAACAAATTGCATCAAACCTCTTTACAAAATTTATTGGCTCAGGTATGTTATGTATTTATGTATATAAACAATTTAACTATATATGATATTTAAAAAAATATAGCGCATTTTAAACTTAAGCTTTGGTGATTAAATCTTGACCGATTTCGGCTGCGGAGGCAATTCTCAAGGGAGAAAAGCAAACGCATATTTGAGCAAGAAATGTTAGAGTTTGCGTAAACACAAGTGTAATCCGAATGGACGTTAAATCTGAATAGGCGAGAGGTCAGGAAAGATGAGAAGAGGCGCAGGAACACCGACTTTACGTGCTCCACAGGGCAACTAACAACTTACAGACTCCGGGCTACTGAGAATGCTTGTCGGAAAATCCTATAATGTTAATTATAACATATTGTGTAATAGTCCAGACACGGGCATTTTAACACAGGAATCCTGAACTTCAGCCATTTATTCTAGCCACTAGACATATTAGTTCATGCTTTAAGAATATTAGCTGGTTGTTGGGCTTTGCATAAGCACGCCTGGTAAAGTATTGACAACAAACGATTTGTTATACTAAGCAATACATTGTATAGCTTACTTCCGGTATAAAGGGTGAGTGAGCTTATATAATTGCAGGTACAATATTACGTTATCTTAGATCCCAAGGTCAGCGCATTGACGGCTTATAATATAGTTTATATTTCAGTTCCCATGTCTATGGTAAGTAAGGAAAAGTATGGAAGGTTTATTTACCATCTAATAAATGGCAAAAATATCCAAGTAATAAATAAAAACAACAAAGTACCTGTTTCTGCGTTTTATAAAATAATGCGTTATAAGATTTAAGAAAAAAATTGAAAATCATCGCTTGTTTTCCTTATCATTAAGTTTTTATGTATGAAACTCTATTATTAAGTCATTAAAATTGTATTAATCGAAATGATGCCTGGCACGATTTTTATGATGGACTGTCTTATCAAATACAAAGTCTTGTAAACATGTTACTCACATAAACGCCTATTCTCACATCAAACTAAAAAAGTAAAAAAAAGTAAGAAAATGTAACATTAAAATTAAAATATGTAATGCAACGTTTTATTTAAAACATTATTAAGAAAAATAAACAATTTGAATAATGTGTAAACTCCCACATTATTTACATTATAGATAAATTTTATTCCGAAAAATGAAAACTTTAAAAAATAACGAATGTAATCACAGCTCCCAGAGATAACTAACAGAAAATTGTAATAAGTACTGGTTCCTTATTATGTTGATAAATAAGATTTATTGCTAAAGTAACAATATTAAGCTTATCACAGATAAAACAGAAAGTGGTGCGAAAAAAAACGCTGAGTCATAAAAAAAAAAACAAAAGATATACATCACTTGAATGCAACGTGATATTTACTATCATTATTATGAACTAGTTTTCGCCCGCTGCTTCACTAAATACAAGGTATAAAATTTGGGGTTGCTCTATATCGTAATTTCATCAAAATCGGTTTAGTGTTTTAGCTGTGAAAGCGTAACAGACAGACATAGTTACTTTCGCATCTATAATATTAGTATAGATTATGTAAACGCGCATATATTTGTGGCAGTTAGTATTTGTTGTAGATAACATAATAGCCGGTCGTATTATCACCGTCGCATTACGTACCTCATGCTGGTAAGGAGCGAGGTTATCGGTTACTCTGTGCTTATGTTGTTTCCACACGATTAGTGCACGGACGGAGCAGATTAAGTTATCGACGCAAACACAGTCGACCACACTGGACTGAACGCATAATTTTCCTTAAACAACGTTATTATTGACTCGCGGTCTCTGGAGCTATGAGTTTGTTTTGA
Organism: Nymphalis urticae; assembly: GCA_905147175.2. Lineage (NCBI taxonomy): Eukaryota > Metazoa > Arthropoda > Insecta > Lepidoptera > Nymphalidae > Nymphalis > Nymphalis urticae. The sequence continues at coordinate 4,172,817 of LR990002.1, forward strand.
CGTATCGCGGGAGGGTTTAGCGGTTTTCTGTCTGGGGGGAAATAATCACAAGTCTGTGAGTTGGAAATCTCACGTGGTCTTAATCAGCTGATAAACATGAGGCGTCTGGCGCTCTTCCAGCCGTTATTAGTAATATTATAAACATTCTAGAAATGAATCCGTAACAAAAGCCACGCGATCTGGAGAGCTATTATACTCGTGCTCATTTGTCAATATATTATGTTATGTATATAGATATGTTTACGTTTGTACAGTGATATCTAATAATAGACGTGTCTAACTTCATGCAACCCTTAATAAGAATATTAAATAAGTTATTTTTTCACTTAATTATAGAATAAAAGCATCTGTTGCGTAATATAATATCATCATAGGATCAAATTATTATATTATGATAAACATAACCAACGTTAACGAAACTTTATTTCTGCTAAATTATTTTATAATCGATAGCACTGCCTATAACTTTTAATCGAGACTTATCTCTATGTTTTCAGCAATACAAACATTTAATTTAACTATTATACTCACAAGTATATAATAATTAAATTATTATACAAGCAAGTATGTATTTATTTTACATATTTTAGACACAATATTACGTTACCGTTACGACTACAACGGTGTCTAAACGTCTAGTATAATCCTGTTAAAAACTTATACGCTTGACATGAATGGGATTATACCATCAATCGTAACTTCTTAATTTAATCATACCATCATGCTTATCACTAGTTTTGACGAAATCTATTTGATCGTGATATCGATTATACCTCGGTAGTTGATATCGCTAAATTTAGTACCAATATCCACAAACTCTCTTGACCTTTTTTCTTATTGACTTAACGTTATCTAGAATACTCGAAATCAATATGATAAAAACTTTTGATGTTCTTTATACTTTTAGATATGTGTATATATAGTGTGTACTATTAGAAAATGAAGATATAATTTCTTACAATATTCAGTATTAGTCTGTAACCATTTTGTATGTTTAAATTTTGGTATCAAAATACTTGGTAAACGTAACTCGGTAATATACCATGCATCATGAGTGTGATGTCCTTCTAAGCAATTTGGGTTGCGGCGTTCAATGTCACCAGAGAGTAGTCAATAAAGATAGATAGAGTGAACAAATGAGTGGGCAAACAGGCACTGCACTGTACTCGATGGGATGACAATCTGACACGATTAAAGTCCAAAAGCATCATTGGATATACGTGCATTCCGAGGCATTAGGAGTATATAATGTATGATACATTCCAAGTGTTAATAGTTTTCGGAAAATGGGAAATAACAATATTATCGACGAATTAATCATAGACTTAATAATGAATATCGTGATAAACAATGTTAAAAACATTCGATAAAAGATTCTATGCCATTTGGAAATTTTATTGCTTGTAAGTTAGACCGATAACGTGGAATTGAGTGCTATTATTTAAATGTATAAGGTCTGTGTTTATTTATCATAATTACTTTTTACACAATTAGCACATAATTTCTTACAAAAAAAAAGTTTTATGGGGTTAATAACAATTATAGTCTTGTGACGCTAATCTCCAACAAAGTATCCTAACCATATATTCCACTGTGTTCGTTTAGCACACTCGAACAATCGGCGAATCTTATGTAAATCTATAAATATATTTAAAAAAATATATTTATAAATTGGTCTTCAAGGGTCGGTTTTTATTAATATATTTTTTAAACTTTTAGTTGTAAATAAACGTTAGTTTTAAATAAAATATCATGCCTTTTAAACGCACTGCTGCAGTTTTCAATCTTCGTGGTGGATTCTTTCTTTTAATTTACTATATTTTTTATTGAAAATAGCAACTTTTTCTTTTAGTTTATAAGGGATTAGCCTTAACCTATTACCTAATCTAATCAATAAAATCATTTATTATTTTTGCATTAATCGATGGCTATATTATGCAAAGATATCGAGTAATGTAACCAAGGCAAGTGAAAAATCCAATACTTTTCTATTCTTAATTAAAAACTTTTAGGTTTGGCCTTTTCTTTTAATTAAGGCATTTACAACCTCTACATAACTATAGAATCCATAGAATAAAAAAAAAAAAACAAAGATATCGAAGAAAATACACAAAAAAAATCGAATTTTCTTAGAAAATTTTGTTTACGACTAAACGGAACGAATATTATAATATATATATCAATTTATTAAATCATGCGTAATATTAGGTAATATAATTATAATGATAAGAATCAGCAAAAAATGTCACAACACATTTTATTGGTCAACGAATTCATTAATTAAATATCAAATTACATGGAAAGAAAAACAGGCCTTCATAACCTATAAATATATGTAAATACAATATAGAATATACTCTTCGAATTCCTAGTAACTAGCAAGATAACGACAATAAGCATTGTTTAAAAGTGTTTTCTATTTAAAGCTAAGCTAAGTATTATAATGAATTATGTGTATAAATTACTTCGTCATGACTAGTATGTTAAGAATTTCATCTTAATCAGGCGATCACAAGACTCACATGAAGTCTTCTAAGTCGACGACATTCGTGTATTGGCACGGCTGACCGTCTACATTGTAGCACGCGCTATTGTAGTCCCATTCCTGTCTTTGGCGGCACGGCAATTCTGCTTGAAAACTCGGCGGCTGCGTATACACCACTCTTTGTTGATAGTACTGTTGGGGGACATTGTCTTGGTAGTAGTTCCTGTCGTAGCATTGCACTGATAAATCACTGAAGCTATTGTATATATCATAATTGCACAGATTGTCCACTGGTTGCCTCGACCACTGATTCGACATCGGACACTGCACATTCCATCCTGATTCCTCGAAGCTACCGACCACCGGGCATCGCTGCGTGATAGTTTCCCCGTTCACCAACATACTAAATACTTTGTTTTTGTCATTTATAAAATTATAAAACAGTCCATCGGGCTACATAATCGACGAGCAACTGATAGTGGCAAAGATGTGCTTATCTCGCCCGCTATAACTCGCATGGTAGCAAAAATTGATAACTCATGATTAATTTCGACCCTGTCTGATCGTGAGTATTACATTGATGGATATTATAATATCATATTCATTTAATCAATATCCAAATACGTGACGGATGTTGGGTGGACTATCGTTTCTCCTAGTATTTATCGAATTGTATTTAGCGAATTATTTAGTTATACACAACTAAATTATGTTTAAAATAAATATGATTCAATTCAAAACCATCGCCTTATAATTTTATCAGAAACTTCATAATGTATCAATCAATCCGGTGCTGATAAAAATAAATGTCATATGATACAAATTGATATTTTTATATAAAACAGGCAATTATATAAACACGTGAAATTGCTATTACTATTCTTACCGTCAGTAGTTAACGGACAGTAATGATGAAAATAAATGGACGTACTTTAAATAAAAGGACGACAAAGACGACAACATTTTTCAAGAACTAAAAAGATATTGGTTTATATAAATTTAATCATTTTTTTCCATCAACTGTTAGATGACGGTCTCTTACAGCTTTTATTTGTATTGGTATACATTAGAGTTGTTACTTAAACAGCCCGTAAATATCCCAATGCTGGGCAAAAACTTCCGCTGCTATTATTCTCACTACTTAGCCGGCGTCGTCTCCTACAACAAATATGTGCGTATAATAGAAGACTAACCTAGTGGAACTTTTATAAATGATATCACACGCACAAAAGAAATAACTAGACATTAAAAAATGTAAAATAAATTGTAAAGTTAGTTATGAGAAATTCTATCATTAAACCCTCTAAAATTAACAATGGAGTCCGTATTATCAAGTACTAAAATAAAACGGTAAATAGTTTTGTTATTCTATATATGTTATACATGATAATTTATTCTATAATTCAATCATTTATGTCTACTATGCTTGTCATTAAAATTTAACTTCAATTTAAATATAATAAAAGACGAATAAAAAAATAAATTATCAAGGGATGCAGTTACGTGGTATATTATATGCTAAGTGGAAAGAAAATAACATTATTTTCTAGAAGGTATTGAGCGGATGAGATAAGGTTAAATGTGCAGTTATCACGAGATGATAAAATGTCACGCACTGGTAACGAACTTGTAATTAAGAGGCAAGTTACTAAAGATGGCGTACGCAATGTCGACGACGCAAGCGCATAAAATCATGTCGGGTTGCTTGTTCTTGCTCATTTAAATTTGTAAGGGCTACTGAACTCTGTGATTATTTTGTTTCTAATCGCTTTAGCTATTTCCTATTACCTAAATAATAAATGTTTTTTTTTTGTTTAGGAAACTTGGCACGAGGTGATATTGATTATGTTTATACTCAATACGTAGATATCAGTTTTTCAATGGTAGATACATAATTTCTATGGGTTTAAAATAAAACATTAAAAGATTGTGGTCAATGTAACAAATGTCAAACTATGTGTATATACGTAAGTATTATTTTAATAAATAGATACGTAGAGAAAATATAAGACTAGTAGTACCGACTTTGTTGATCTATTATGTGTCATTGAATCACCCAAAACTGCATATTAACTTGCAGTGTCGCGTCGTTATCTCTATTTAGTAGTCAGTTAACCTAATTTCATTCGACGCAAGTTTACACGCTGAATTATTTTATTTTAATTTTTGTTACAATGTTTGCAATATATATTCTTTTAATTTGATTATTTCCCTTCAGAACATTTAGATGTTAGATGTTTTATAGATAGCGTAAAATTAATCCATACTTATTATGAATACTAGTTTTAACCGCTAACCGACAAATTATAATAATTTTCATTTTACATAAACAAAATATCGCATTCCGAGCATTAAGGTCGTGGATAATAGGCACGTTTTTGTCGATTCAAATTTGACCTTTGTAGCTATGACTATAAAGTTTATGCTATTATAACAACTTTGGATGGAGTGTGAGGCTTAGAAGCGATGCGATTGTGACGCAGTAGTATTAATTATATTATTCATAATAATTACTTTAATATTATTGATAATATTTATTTATTTAAACAAAAGAAACCTACTATTTCAATGATTCAATCTAGGGAAAAAACATCAGACATAAAAAGACAAGTTCATGATTCGGTAAAAAGAAAAAGGGGGTGCTGCATAATATGCTCTATGGCGTTAATTTCTTTTATATAAAGTTAAATTATTGCTTGTATTATATATTCTTGATATTCTTTTCTAATGTTATAATATTATGCTCTAGAAAATGAGTATTAATAAAATATTGTCACGTACGGATAGATTACTTTGATACCAAGGACGACGAGAAGTAATTAATTCCAGCCCATTTGTTTACTTATTTTTATTTTACGAGTTTTTATTTTATTAGAGCACAAAGGTTATTAATACTGTGTAAATAAAAGAATAACATATGTTTTACAAATATTAATATAAACTGTTTTTTAAACTCTTATCAATTTGCTCGATTCATTGTCATAATGTTTTCCTCCTTCCGTATATCAGATAACAATTGTCTGATTTAAAAAAAAAACCGCAAAACTCCTTTCGCCAGTGGTAATTTTTTGACAGTAAATGAGCAAGTATAACGCTTCTATAATGATTTTTGGCTTTGACTTTATGTGAACATATTACAAATTCTTAATTAAAAAACATAAAAAAAATCTACTTCATCATAAATTTTTCTTAGAACTAAACAACGTTTATAAGCGAAGCAGTTAGTTCCTTAAGTTAGTAAGAACTATAAACTTCCTAGAAACAATTTAATTATATATATCAACGAGATATATATTTTTTAATTACTGTCTTAAAAATCGATCGATCGAACAATAAACGTTTTTTCCAACGTTAAGAGATCGTGTATTACATCTGATAAAATGATCAAATACCCAAAAGGCGATAGTGATTTATGAATTCTAAGAATGAGTTACCGTTATTTGCGTTACTTTACAAGTTTGGGTCTCGGGTGAAATAGAAATCCGGCTTAAATCAAATAAGTTTATTGACAAAGACTTGGCAAGATCTCTATTTACAATATTAATAATGTTTATGCAATATGAAGAATATTTCAAAAATGCGATAGCAGATTTAAATCAATTCACTAAATCCAGTACATACATGTCACAGATAAAATACGTCAATGAACCAAAATATGTCTTAACGGATCTCGTGTTCTGGAAAGTAAAGATAAAATGAATGATCATTAAAAAAGTAGTTTAAATGCCCGAAGCATTTCAAGTGTAAACTGATGTATTTATAGTGAAATTGTAAGAAGAATTTGCTTGAGGAAAATGTTAAAGAATATTTTGTTTAGTCTATTTAGTTTTTAGTTCGCATAGAATTTCTAGAATATTCCAAAGAGATAAAATAAATTATATAATTATAATAAAGCTTTTCAGATTATGGAAAAAATATACATCTAATATTGTTTGTAATTTTCTTCATACATATTTAAAATCACGTTTTATGTGCTCTCGTGCTGTGAATTTAAAGCCTTGATTTGGAAAATTCTACCTCTTATTAAATCACAAATTGACTTTGTTTTGAACGACAAAAGAAAAGTAATTATTTTTCACAAATTTACCACGCCAGCATGAAATTAACAAATTTATCATTTGATGAAATGATAGATATAAAAATGTTTGATAATTTCAGTTTAAATTACGATTATGTAAAGAAATTGCAGTTCTGATGACATTTATCAAACAGTGCAAGCTACAAATGATTATCATGTATCTGAGCGGTGGAATCATAAACTACTTGATTCTAATTTGTAGTTCAAAGTCCGTTTCGTGTATATGTAAGATAATTATTGTGACAATTCTTGTTAATAAAATTAGTTTTGAAAACTATTGCTCATGTTTCGGGACAACAATCAAAATTTTGATTCTTAATAACAAAAAAACTTCAAAAGACATGAATTATTGAATTTATAGTCTTTTTATCTTTTTGTTGTTATAATTAAAAAAAAATTGTTATACGATAGTGGTAAAACTAGTTTATTAGACATACAGTGGATAAGTGAGGCTTTTGTTTACGCTCTTTGCAAAATTGAGAAGCAATTGGGCAAGGGATGGTGTTATTACTCCAATTGATACTCCAAAATGAAGTACAAAATACCCACTATAATAATGTTGAAACTTGACACATTTGCAGTAATTAATGAATCATTTGACAAGTTAATAATCCAAGATGTAACCAGAAGTAATCAATCAAGTATTCAAAGAGCATAAGTTTATTATAAGGAAAATTCCAGTACACGATAACTGGCTGCCATTCGATTGCTCCCTGAAGCTATTTTCATTGACCTGAATTAGCATTGGCTAGAAAACTGACAATTACGTAACAAAGAGTCGTCAGAGTTGTTTACTTTTCCGCGATCGCGTTCGTATGTATAAAGCAGGAAAAAAATCTTATTACCATATTTTTGTGCAGGTTGAATGACCTCGTTTATATAGATGAATAAAATTTGAGGCTAAAAATTATAATTCAAACTAAATTAGTGAACGTGCTGTAGAGTTTAGCTTAAAATAAATCCATCTATTGTCCGTTGATGGTACTATAAATCAGAAATCGTCACACTAGTGTCAACAACAATGACTTACTGTATAAAGTTTCAATTAACTAATGGCTTAGAAACGAATACGACGGAAACAATGAAACATGTATGTTTATATCGAAAACTATGAATCATACATGGATATGGTGAATTATAATTAGAAAGGGTTTAGCAAATTCTTTGGTCGTATGCACGCCTGACGCCGACCCCTCCTTAGTAATGTTTTTGTGGTGGTTTCGATCCCAGCTACCATTGTTACTGTTTGAATTCCTTACGTGAGTGGATGGGTGCACTTATCAAATACTCCCTATGTCGGTTCTTAAGACACGCAATTATCTAAAACTACTGCGAGCTTTTAATGATAAAATATTATATTAAGAAACAAAAAAAAATGTATTTAAAAAAATACATAACTTTACGGACAACTTATAAAAGAGATAATTTATAATTAAAATTACAACGAAAAGTAAATTTTAATACCCAGAACATTGACTGATAAAAAACGTTTTTATATATCAATGACCCAGCAGTAGTATATTTTTACTTCAGTTTTACAGAATTTGACAATTAAATGTTAAACTTATGTTTACTAGTATAGACAAGAATATTTCTTTTAACGTGCTGGAACACGTTATTTTCAGACATGTTTGTAATATTTTTATGTTGACAAAAAGGTTTCAGCGGATTACGATCAGTAGATGGCAGTCGTATTATAGGGCATTGACCTTTCGTATTTATAATTAAACAAATAAAAGAAAAATAGTATCCTATACATATCAAAATGCACTATAAGGAATATTCCTTATTCATATGTTCCTTCTTCATAGTGCTTTAGTCATAGGATGCTACGTAGATGTGTCAGTTAATATGAACAGGCACATGTACATAACATCCTAATTCCCGACGTTGACGACGTGAAGGGTCGATCCTTTTTAGAAAGCCAGTGTCTCTTTTATCTCTGCATAGATGCCATTAGTTATAAAAAAAAATCTATAAGGGGATATCATCTGAGGAACTGTTTTTTTTTAATCTATTTTTTAAGAGACCTTTATGTCGGCCTCATAGAGCAACTGTTAAAACGTGCGAAATTGTAATCGGTAGTTGGTATCCGCAAGACAGGCTTGCTTAGTGCGGGGCCACTAGATGATTTGTGGTATTGTTATTCCTTTTTGTTAATAAATTTATTTTTATTTATTCTTTTAGATGGCTGGAACATAGCAATACAATTGATGTTTTGCGGTAAAATAACAGATGAGTGACTGGTCAAGGACTACCCAGTCCCTGAACAGAGCCTTACGTATTAAGTTGTTACGAGACAAATGTGTAACTTATATTTTTACGGAAATTATATAATTAAAACATAACAAGTATTTAAAATATCATTACTCAATATTAATTTTTATATGAATATATAAAATATTAATTTTTATATAATTATAATATCTTATACTTTGTAGAACATTTTATTGCGTTAGAATAATGAAAAAAACTTTGATAGTAACAAAGTTCGCTGCGAAGGATTTTGAAGGCAAATAACAAAAAAAAAATTAACAAGTTAATAATAAATCTATGGCGTAAAGTAAATATGAGTCTGTGTGTTTTCTAAGTATCAAACTAATATCCTCACTAGTAAAGTGAATAAATACGACAGGATGAAACCTAAATACAACTTAATTACGGTATTTGTAAATCCCCGCACATTATTAAATAAATTGATGATGCATTTAACTACAATGATATCCGCTATAATATAATTAAACTTAAAATATAATAATCTTTATTAATAACATAAATTAAGCATTTATATACACACCACCGTTTGCCCGCATCTTTGCTAACGTGTTGGGGGGGAGCCAGTTATAGGAATAAAAAAGTAGCCTATGTTTTCCTCGAGATGCCATGATTCCTCGAGAATTACATCAAAATCGGTTCCGCGGTTTAGCCGTGAAAGCATACAGTTACTTTTGCATTTATAATATTAGTATAGATTATTAACATGTAAAATATGTTTATAAAGTATTGAACCTAACTCAATGTGTTACCTGACCTAACCAAATTACCTGACTGTGACTTTAAATATAATCAAAAGGTATCATTGATAGATTGAAAGAGGCACTACCACTTTGTGGACTTACGTGGATTGACTCCATTAAAGATATGTCTGTATACACCATATATTACATTTTGTGACCATACATAAGCTGTTCTGTCTAAACTTAAGCAAGAATAAAATCAAAATTATTCTCAAACGCACACCGCCGCATTTGAGAATATAATGTATATACTCAATTTCTATCATAAATTATTAATTTACTTATATATGAGAATGTTTGCTTTAATGGGCTGACAAAGTGAAGTGAAGAAAAATTTTTTTTTTCTTACCATAGATGTAGAATTCTATCAGATTTTGGAATATGTTTTATCTATGTAGGTATATTTGCTTACTATGACTAAGTTTTAAAAATTGGAATTTGTAGACAGCTTATGGGTTTAGAATACATTGAATTCATATTAAAATAATCAGTAAAAAAGTAAAAACAATCAAAATATTGAAGTAAAGAAACGTCAGCAGTGGTCTGTAAATATATTTCACGTTTATCTTATCTTTAAAATTCCAAACAATCATTTATCGAGTTAGTTGTCAATTCCTTAGTTGCATCAATGTTAACATCAAACTTCTGAATTTTAATTATATTATTATAAAATTGTTTGAATCATGAATATAACAGGAAAACGTTATCAGAAGATGCCAGTTCTTGGAATAAATTATCTTAATAAATGGCTATTAGTCGATGTTTATAAAGTTACATTAACACGAAAAACTTATACAAAAAATTATTATAATGAAAAATAATGTAGGAAAATTCATGTTACGATCATGATGTTCAACATCGTCATATCATCATGATCATTATATTATATGAAAATTACATGAAAAAATTAATTGTGCAATTAGTTTGTTTATTTTTTAGTGATATACCATAACAAATTACTCAATTTACTAATTAATAAAATTATAGTATATTTATTTTAATTTAATCCTATGCTTATTGAATAACAGGAAATTTTGAGAGAATTCCAATGGTAAACTTACAGTAATTTTTATATAATATTAATTGTGGCTAACATTTTTCCTATTTATATATGATACTAATACATGTTTTTATTTATTTTTATTTATGGATATTCACTACTTAATAATGATGAAAAAAAATCTTATTTCTTATTGGTTATGATGTCAATATTTCAATCACGAAATAAAATCAATGACAAAGATGTCACAACTTTCTACAATTTAAATTTGATAATTTTATATGTAGTTTTTCTTATAAAATGTCCTTCTGACCTGTTTCTTCTAGGTGCATCATCATAAATGGAAATAAGCTAACTGTGTAGGAAATATTATAGTGCACAAGTGTGTGTAACAACATAGGTGACCCGTCCATTTACTCATTTGAAATATCTTAAATCTCTCTCTCATCAAAGTTTGATGAGAGAGAGATTTAAGAAAGAATAGGCAGAGATTCAGTGCCATCAGAGTTTAGCACTGCCAACATCATCCCAAACCAGAATTGAATAAGCATGATAATTAATTGAGCACAAAGCAGAGAATTATAAAAGTAACCACGTCAGAGGTATTTACAACTTATTGAATAATACACAATACCTATATTCAAGGATACTTACAATATTACAAGAAAAAATTATTCAATTTAAGACTGAACTGTACTACTTTCTTTGATACTGTTACATTATGAGAATAACTTGTGGCATTGCTATAAATTAATCTTTTAATGAAGTTATTTTAATGCTTAATATTTGAAGTTTTTGTTACTCTGACAAACTTTTATCATAATTGGTTACGTATGCGCATTCGTCTCTAACTAACAGTTTGAACGCCGTATACATGTATTGTAATTATATAGATCGATAATTTAAAGAATAATTAAAAAGCCAGGAATAAATATGTTTGAAACTATAACGAATAACTTAAGTGAATTATATTGAATATTAAAGAGAAAGTTAAAACAGGGACAGGTTAGTCTGTACCAGGAAAATCTGAATCTAAGGTTAGGTGCTAAGTATGATCCATAGAACGTTGTAGGATAGAAGAAACACCAAGAGGTAACATTTAAAAATATATGATACATACCTTCTTTTCTGATTTGTGGGCTTTGAAGCCATTTCGGATTTTATCATAGTGACACTATTATGAAACTTCACGATATGAGCACAATCTTAGAACACTGCCAAGGAGAGTATCATATCGCTTTTCGCGATTTTCTTTTTAGATTTGCTTATGATTAAATCACAATATTGTTTCACAGATCACAATTTAGGTCATTTTATAATGCACTACACAAACAATTATACTTTGTTGTCGTGAACTTGCACAGTAGTAGTAGCAGAAACTTACGAATTACGATCAAGCAAATTATATTGTGTTACCAGTAGCAATAATACCAACAGCGACTGATATAATCAGTGATTACTAATGTAAAATTAACCCTTAATATTATATAAATTATTGATCATATTAAGTTTAATATTGTGTAATAAAATGATCTTCAAATTTAATATTTAAAAAAATTGCAGAGGCAACATTTTAAAAAGTACATCCAAATATTAATATTCAACCTGTTTAATTTCTGGCGTATACATCCTTTTGTATTAGTAGCCAATAGGATTTCAAAAAAAAATACGAAGTTAAGTGCCATCTATTGACGATATTATATTTTGTAAATGTTTCCAATAGAGGGCAATACAAACTACAACGTATGTTCTGCTGTAGATGTCACTAGTATCAAAATAACAGTGTACATTTCCTTTTTCAATTTTACAAATTTGTTAATATAGAGAATGGGAAGAAGATCACTAGATGTCTCTTACGACATCTATATACAAACATACAAATGCCAACAATTTTTCCTTTTTTGTTCGGTAGCTGTTGACGTGATTTACTGTTATTAAAAATGTTCAAGGATAAAGAGATGTCCCAGAGGTGAGAACGCGAGGTTCTCAACCGATGATTACTGGCTCAAACCCAGATAAGCACCAGTGAATTTTGTGCTTAATTTGTGTATATTATTTATAACTAGTCTCGTGCTAAACGGCGAAGGTGAAAAAACGTGAGAAAACCTGTATGTGTCTAAATTAATTGAAATCTGCCACATTAGTATCATCCCCCAACCAGCATTAGTTTTGGCGTGGTGGAATAGCGAAGTCCAAGTCAAAATATACTTTATGCAAGCATACAAACAGTTTTGAATCGTCATATTTCAATTTTAATTGAAACTACCAACGGATCGGAATGTGGTTTCTACCGAGAAGAACCTCCAACCTTTCTCCTCAAATGGAGAGGAGAACTTAGCCCAGCAGTGAAACATTTACAGGCTGTTACTATCCTTTTTTTCGTGTTATCTATTAAAAATAAATTATAAATCATATATCTAAATTCATATTATGTGTTTTCTTTAAATATTCAAAAATGAACACTAGTTCTTATAATTTTAGACATTCGTGGTTACGGCTTTTGAGAGTTCACCTTATAATGGATTACTTAAACTAATAAATTCAACGTCATCATCATTTGCTTGCCCTTATACTAATTGTTTCGGTTCTCACAGTGTTTTATACCCAATAGAACTGCTTGAAATACATAGGTATCAAAAATCCCCTAATCCACCGTTAGCTCTTGCAACACGCGCTTGCACACTGTTTATTAGCTATTAGGTTCTCCGTACTTCTATAGTATAAAAATATATATAAATTATTTATAATTAAATTAAAAAGATCAATATGGTATATGATTAACCCTCCAGAATAATTAATACCTAATTAAGATATCAATGCTGAAATTCAAATGTATCTACTATCATTCTAATTAAGTAATCAAAACATGATATTCAGCTTCTTGTAATTATATTTAAAGACTGTTTAACTAATACCTAAGCTTATTAATAAAGTAAGTAAACACTTGAATGATTATACTAAGAAAAGTTACATAATTAAACCCTATCCTATTTAATTAAGGAACTATCTATTTCTAAACTTCTTCGACATTTCCAATGAAATTATTATTAATGAGTTGAGGTTATTGATGTAGATAAATTATTTAGTAATGATATAGACGCGGTACGATGAGATGCATGCCAAAGTGTCATTAATTACTTATTTAAGAGCTCGTCACGATCATATGAATTATCTTGCTTTGTGATAAAGGTGCTTAATTTGGTTTGAATTTTTAACTTAATATAATTTATGAGGCATCTTCACATCAAGTGTGCCACATTAATAAATATAAATAAGTTTCTTTTACCTTAATATATAATAGAAATTAACATAGTTACCAAGATTATTGATTTCTACCTTCATCTTTTGTGCTTTCTCGTGATCTTAATCATACAGACGTGACTTCTTTTTTTTAATTCAAATTTTACTTTTTAAAATGTTTAAGTACCGGAGAACGAGGTCTGATGAGCTATGTCTCTTTATTTATACGTACAAATACCACTAATATTATGATTTTAATGATGACCCTTAATGAAGGCGTATCATAATAAAGTCTTTCAAAATATGGTACCTAAATATATAGGTTTAAGTAGATTAAACCGGACAGGGGAAGACAACGGTCACAGACGGTTATGTGATAATTTGCATTTACAAAAACCCTTATCCTGTCTTATTAAAAAGGTTAATTATCATCTTGACTTTTCATGTTCCAAAATAATTTAATTATAAATGAACCATTTCGGCCAGCAGCTTAGCCCATTACAGGCCATTATTTTTATTTATTACTTAACTTGTTACAAAACATGAGACCGTGAAAATGTAGTAATTTAATACGGTTCAACATAAAAGGTCACTGATTAGTAAAACACTAAATAATATTGTTACTTTGCGAGCGTTTACCCGAGAATTGCCGAGAAATAAAAGACGTCGGGTATCGTGATACTGTCCTACCTAAAGAATATATAATACAAAAATGACGTGTATCAATAATAGCACCGTTGTTGCGTGAAAGAAGATACAAACAAACAAACACATTTTAATTTATAACATAAGTGATTATATTGTATTATTTACTTGGCGGTAGGGCTTTGTGCAAGCCCGCCTGGTTAGGTACCACCTACTCATCATATATTCTGCCGTCAAATAGCCATATTTAGTATTTTTGTATTTTGGATTGAAGGGTGAGTGAGTCAGTGACTACAGGCACAAAGGACATAACACCGTATTTGATAATGTTATTGTCAATAATTGACCTATTAATTAATCACATCGACTATCTAGGGCGTAGTTAATATTTCTTACAGTGCCGATGGACGGTGGTGACCATCAGATAAACCATTTGCCAGTTTGCCATGCCAATTAACATTAAAAAAAATATTTTTTACCATTAAATTGAAGTTAAATATTTAAGCCAAGTAAGTACCTGAAGATATAAATAAACGCCAAACGAGCAGCGCGGCGCCGCGGCGCCTTTTGCTAATTCCTCAATTTATGATGATTGTTCTTACGCTAATCGCTGGCTGGTAACTTTCAATTTAAATAACCATTCACTATCTTTAAAATTTAGCGCAAATTGATAAGCCAAGCAATGCGTTATAAGACCGTAATTGTCAGTTCATTTGTCATTTAAGCTTAATATTTAAAAGCCGATTTTATCTTCTCTTTTCATTTGCTAACTAGCTTTGATATAATATTTTTTAATGTTATGATATATCCGTCCTAAAACCATTTCGTCAGATTTAGAACTTCGATTAAAATATATTTGTTTTAAAATTTAAAAATAAATAGTTATTTTTAATTAATTTGAATATGACATAACTATTTGTAAGATTTTATCATGTACAAATTATATTTGATGATTGAAAAGTAAGCATAACAATTTACAAATTCAGTACTATCTATTACATTCCACTAAAATCGTGAGCAACCGTAATACGTCTAGCGGAAATAATAAATCTCTCGATAGATATCTTTAAAATATGTAGCAGTAGACTTGTCAAACAGGCAATTAGGTCGATGTTAAACTGCCGTAAACTTTAAGTAGAAGGTAATTTAATTATGGTTACACAGTCATTTGAATATGCTGGCAACACTAAAAAAAAACAATTAACTGGTGATGTTATCACGATCCACGAATTGAATGAATTCCTCTCTTTAAAAGTATTGAACGAGTATATTCATCTGAACGAATGAGTATCAAAATTTTCCCGAATAGTTATAATGAAAACTGGCCAGGTGTACCGGGAACGCAAATTACTTGAATGTTCAGAATTTAGTTTTGCAGATTAAATTATGATAAGTTACTTGGGTAGACTCTTTGTAGACTCAATTAGGATATAATACGTGCGGCGTGAATTTGAATATATGTAATTAGTGTTATTAAGATGGAAGAAGTAATTAATGTCGTCGTTAACAATAATACATTTTTGACATACCAAAAGAAAAAAAACACGGCAAATGAGCTTTTTATACTGATTTTACTATGACCATAAATTTTAATAAACTTTACATTTACATATAGATAAGGTCTAGGATAGAAACAGCAAAATACTGCGTCTAACCCACAGCACGCTCTCGGCATCAATTAGCTCGACGGCACATTCAACGAATAAACTATACTTCTTTTAATTTATAGCTGCAAGTCGGGCAGGAAAATGGGCCACCTGATGGTAAGTGGCGTACGCACAGTGTAAGTATACCGTATGCAGATCATGTGATCTGATGATGATGCTCTATTTATTGCGTCTGATATTACACTGGTATATTCACCGTTTAAACTGAAAATTTGTAAACGATTACAAGATATGTTAAAAAAAAACCCTCGGAGTTTCTTTCGCAGGTAGTCCTCAAGTCAGGGTATCTCTTTTCCGAACCGGTGTTAGTTTCTAATTTGACAATCAATAAGTAAGTGTATTGCTTCTATGTTGAATAAAAGATTTTGATTTGATTTGAAATTGGAACACATAAATATAAAGTGTTGCTGTATGGCGGTAGATTTCTATGCAAGTTAAAATAGCGAATCGAAGTTAGCTTAGCTTGTGTCTAAGATTAATTTATTATTGATTTAACCTTTTCTTTATTTAAAATAGTTAATAGTACATACTCTAGAAAAATCCAAATGATGTAGTATGACCACATTCTATTCGATAAACTTGTAAGATTTTTGTATAAATGTGATAAAATATTCCGATAACTCGCTGTGAGTTATCTAACTTGTAACAAATAAACTTAGTGTCAAAAGTGTTCGTAAATATATAAATTAAATACCAAAGAAATATGTCAGATGATCTTCTCATTTGAAATTCAAGTTCATAACACAATTTATTAAATTAATAAGCATAGATTAGCAACTGGCTACTACACGTGGACTATAAACAGCGAGATCTATTCCAAGCCAGCACTACTGGCTTTTCACGTGCATAATTTATGTTCACTGGTACTTAAAGAAACTTGCATGTGTTTGATGAAATATTCCCACGTGTATTACTAAGCCATAGGGCAACATCATAGTGGATTCTCCAAAATTGTCCTTAACATGAAATGTGGGTCTTTTCCAGCAGGTGGTGATTTAACTGGTGGTAGGGCTTTCTGCAAGCTCGTCTGGGTAGGTACCACCTACTCATCAGATATTCTATCGCAAAACAGCAGTACTTGGTATTGTTGTGTTCCGGTTTGAAGGGTGAGTGAGCCAGTGTTACTACAGGCACAAGGGACATAACATCTTAGTTCCCAAGGTGGCGCATTGGCGATGTAAGCGACTGTTAACATTTCTTACAATGCCTATGTCTATGGGCGTAGGTGACCACTTATCATCAGGTGGCTCATATGCTCGACCACCTACCTATACTATAAAAAAGGACATTTACGGTCTATTACGGAAATGTGTTTGATTCAATTTAAGGTTTTAACTTCTTACTCTTTGTTTTAAAAACTAGCAACCGTAGGTGTAGCTGAGGTTAATTAATTGATAAGCGTCTTGAAGGAGGCTGATTAATCTATATTACTTTAACAGTAAATCACGTAACCAATCTATAGCGAAAGCTGCTTAATTTTCAGTGTGCATTTACCTTAAACTCTACTCAGACAGAGATAAATAAACGTACTGTAAGGCAAAACCATTAACATTAATTGTCGCGCGGAAGTTTTGCACACGAGTGCCTACAGTCTTGTTACAATTCACGGCTTTGTATAAATGCTACATTTTAATCTTTGTTCTAAAGTCGAAGTCAGTTTTATATTTTAAAGCATGTACATAACTTATAATTATATAATTTTATTATTCGTAAAATATACTCAGTTGTCAGAAGAATTTTATAGTAAACAGATAACTTTTTAGTTATTTATCTTTTCAGGACGCATCTCAATTACGCTTTTACAGAAAAATCATAATTTAATGACAAATTCACTTATTTATAAAAGTACGTACGATATATACAAGGTTTTTATCAGCCAAATAATCTTATCCAGGTCAAAAACGCAATCGCAAGCCTTGTGGTGTTGCATGTTCAAGGGCGGTGGTGGTCACTTTCCATCAGGTCAAGCCCGTCTTTTTTTAACGCTGGAAAAACGCATTACGCGTTTCTAACAGTGTTGTATGTGGGACTCGTCGGTGTCCAATGTGTGCCGGGCACCGAATGCGCCCCAAATATCGGAATACCTACTAAAAAACCTAAACCTGCCTGTTTACCCCTCTTACATAAAAAAAGTCATATAATCCAGTCTTTCATATTTATTTATTTAGTGCAATACATAAACAGTTCATGATATGGTCTTCTATCAAACGATCTTCTGGTAAAGTAAAATAATAAGTAACAGACAGTTAATATCCCATTGCCAACGTAATGCCTTCTCTCCTTATGAGGAGACGATTTAGAGCTCATCCCAATATGGCAGATTATTTATTATCCGACACATGCAACCTGCATTCAACATTGAATACGAGTTGAATTATAAACACAAATTAAGTACATAAAAATCTGCTAGCCTAATTATCTATAATAAGATCTTTGGACATATACAATTAGAAACTACGAATGAAAATCCATTGGCAATATTAATGTGCCAATCTCTTGACGTATATCTTGCTACTGGCTACCTGGATACCTGGCTCTCACCCAAGAGGCTCGGGTTCGATTCCCGGTATCGGAAACAAAATAATCAAAGTTGCTCGCGTACGTAGGTCTCACCAAAGTCAGTTCCTTCCCTCGTTACCCTACACGTGGCGCCTGGGTGGTGCTCTTTGAGCAACATACTCTAGGTTGTAGGCTTCCGCCGCAGCAAGCATTACCACCTTGCGAACTAAGCCGCGCCGCCAAGCAATCTCTCGTGTGGCTAGATTTACCTTGTCATGCGGCATGTCGTGTTCCGGTGCGATGTTCGCAGTAGCTTTTCTTGGGGGATTGGGTTTGTTTAGTTGTGCTCTGCATTTGTTGACAGGCTCTGACAGTAGTCGTAGTGACCCCGGCCAGCTCAATCTGGAGGGCAGCGGGATCCGAAGCACGGTGCACTGTTGGCCGACAGCAGTTAGTAGGGTCCTAATTAGGAGGTTCGCTATCTACGAAAGTCGGCCCTGCCAATTTGATTTTTCGTGGATTTTTCATGCTGGTTGGTAACCAGAGAGAGGTTCCCGTGGCGATTTCCTGCGGGGTTCGGGCGTCCCCGCGGTCTCCAGCTGAGTCTACCATTCTCGTCATTACAGTGACAGTCACGGTGTCTAAAATGTAGCACCTCGTACAACTTCCATTTCCCCACACCTACATGTTTATGATTTGTGAAAATAGAAAGGAAAAAGTTTTACAGCGGCTGCACCACCTCTCTTTTTCAGTGCATCTCTCAAATATACATGGTCTCTCTGCGACCCACCACCACCTCAAGACCGCCAAGCTGCACTTGCTCTGTCTCATGGAGACACAAATCACAAGTCCAGCAGATGTAGCGTACTTACTACTACTAGTATCCCGGATATTCACTTGAGCACAACTTCAAACCCCGTGCAGAAGTCTATATGTACGCTCGTAACGACGTCTGCTGTCAGCGTCTCCGAAACTTGGAGGTACCTGATTTTTCAGTATTGTGGTGCTTATCAGATACAGGTTTGGAGCAGATCATATACGCCTGCGTCTATAGGTTGCACAGTGGTGACCAGGAGACGATTTGGATGTTCGAGTATCTCATCGTGACGGCTGATGCCGTCCAATGTCGGTACACGACTGCTCAAATAGTGTTTCTGGGGGATTTTAACGCTCACCACCAGGATTGGCTATTCCCATACCAGAACACTGACCATGTCGGGAGAGAGGCACTCAAATTTGCACTATTGCTAGATCTCTTTCTGGTACACGAAGCAACTCGGGTGCCAGACGTGGACGGGCACACACCCAATTGTCTGGACCTTCTGCTGACTACCAACTCTGACTGGTTTTCAGTGCCAGTTGCGGCTTCCTTGGGCACTTCTGATCATTGCGTGATCAGGTCGGTCTGCAACTTCCACCCTCAGGATTCTGTTCCCACTGGAACCAGACGGGTGTGGCGATACAGGTTGGCAGACTGGGACGAGATGCGACGCTTTTATGCATCCTTGGCGGCAGATATGTTTCTCTTCCAATGGATCCGTCGAGCTGCAAACAAGTCATATCTGAAGTGATATGCCAGGCTATGGAGTTCTTCATCCCATATGCTGACGTATCATTAAATGGCAAGATTCCTAGGTGGTACAACGCTGAGTGCACCGAAGCTGAGGCCCGTAAAAACTCAGCGTTTGTAGCGTGCAGTAGCCCCCACCACCAAAGCTCCGGACATTACATCTAAGAAGAGAGCCTTGAACTCTGCTGCCAAATTCTACAAGAAGGTTCTCAAGAAGGTTTGTTTCAACCGAACTAGACACCTTGGGACTAGATTAGCTTCCTATCCCCGTGGTATTAAAGCATTTTGGTCCCTGTCCAAGTCGGTTAAGACGAACTTCTGTCATCCATCGCTGCCTTTGCTGTTGAAGTCCGATAGATCCCTGGCCTTCACGGCAACAGAAAAGGCTAACTTACTAGCGGCTGTTTGCCGAAAATTCACGTCTCGATGCGGGAAATGCCTAACCGCCAAACATACCACCTTACGACACAATTATGCCAGAGATACGAATTCACCAAAGAGAGGTACTAAAAATTCTCAGCACCTTGAACGTGAATAAGGCCAGTGGCCCTGACAGGATTCCAGCTATAGTCCTGAGGATTTGTGCACCTGAGTTGTCACCTGTTTTAAGACGCTCTCTCTTAAATCCGCTCTAGTTCCTAAGGCTTGGAAGATTGCCAACGTACAACCTGTACCAAAGAAGGATAGTCGTTCCGACCCAGCCAATTACAGACACATAGCAAACACCTCCATACTTTGCAAAGGTTTGGAGCGTGTATTGAATAACAAGCTCCTGGCGTACCTCGAAGAAAACGATCTCCTATCGGACCAGCAGTACGGCTTTCGTCAAAATCGGTCAACAGGAGAACTTTTAGTGTACGCTACCCACATCTAGGGCGAGACCATGGACAAGTACGGTGAAGCGTTAGCCATTTCACTTGACGTGTCCCTTGTTGTCGCATTCTACCGGGTCTGGCATGAGGGTCTTCTGAACAAGCTCCCTAGCTACGGGATACCTGTTGGTCTTTGCAACTGGATATCAGATTTCCTGAGAGGACAATTATCTCGAGTTGTCCTAGATGGCTTCTCGTCTGATCTAATGGCGATTAATGCCGGTGTTCCTCAGGGATCAATTCTCTCCGCTACACTATTCCTGCTACATATAAACGATCTGCTAAAACCCGGTATCTTTGGGTACGCAGACGACAGCACTATAACGGAGAGATACAAATCCGGTCCCCGGGCCAATGCAACAGAAACTCTTGAGCACCTTGTTAGAACACATCAATTTGACATTAGAAGAGGTATCGGATTGGAGTGACGATAACCAATTCAAATTTAATCCTACCATGACCCAAGCGTGTTTGTTACCTGCCAAGAGGAGTCCATTCACCCTGACTCCGACTTTCCGAAATATATCGGTACCCATCACCGACAGTATTGAGCTTCTAGGAGTTACTTTAACATCTAAACTCAACTTTGGGCAATGCATTAAATCCAAAGTTAAAACTTTTAAATTTGGTATTCTCAATAAGGTCAAACAAGACTTCACACCGGAACAGCTTCTGACCCTATATCAAGCCCAAGTCAGATCATGCATGGAGCACTGCAGCCATTTATGGGACGGCTCTGCTAAGTACCAGCTTGAAGCCTTGGATTCAGTGGATCGTGGTGCTAGAAGGCTCATTGACGACCAGACACTGTTCGCAAAACTCCAGACCTTGGAACACCGTCGTAAGGTTGCCTGTCTGTCGGTTTTCTACAGAATATATTTCGGTGCGTGTGCCCAGGAACTGTTTAATTTGTTTCCTCCGTCACCTTTTTACCACAGAACTGCGAAGCATCATAAATATCTGCACCCGTACGTAGTTGACGTATTTAATACACGTACGAAACGATTTGCTTCCTCGTTTCTGATACGCACCGCTAAGATCTGGAATGCCCTTCCGACCTCCGTTTTCCCCACTACCTACAACAATTTGGGTACCTTCAAGTCTAGAGGGAATAGGCACCTTCTAGACAAGCGCGCTCCATCTTAGACTGTATCATCACTTTCCATCAGGTGTGATAACAGTCAAGCGCTAGCTTATTTATTTAAAAAAAAATACTAAAATAAAGAAAAAAAATACCGTCGACATAAAAGTAAAAGTATATTAGACAGAAACAATAACATTACTTTTTATCATCGATCATTGATAGTACGTTGAAAAATGATGCAATGATAAATCGAGTTCCCATTATAAGAATCATAAATCATAAGAAGTTATTTTATAAAATTGTTTACGTCCTATGAACAATGTTACATTTTTCTACTACTAAATACAGGACATTTATTGATTGGGCATCTAAAAATATTTATTTAAACAAAATTATAATTATTATTTGAACTTCTCTTTTTACATCATACCCCTTTTTCCTAATTTATTGTTAATTCATTCTTAAATTGAAGATGTAAACGTTTTGATAAAACTATAAATTGATTTAAATAAGTCTTGTTACGCATAATTAAATGCTTCATTAAGCTATGCTATTGCCTCTAGGCAATGTTACTCTCGAGGCGGATTTGACGGATACACCTCTTGCGGTAGGTAGCTTGTAAGCCGTGGGTATGCCGTCACTAAATTTTGTTATTTCTGCATAAATTATATTCAATAACTGTTTTATGTTAACGTTTCTTCATTAGTAGAAATAAATCTAAAATGTTTGTAAAAATTAAAAATATTGACTTAATTTTTCTCGTAGCCTGCAGGGCTCCATGACAGCGAAGGGCTTGGCCTAATAAGTCGTTGCACAATTTTAACTTAATAATAAATCTTATGTCACTCAAATTATATTTACAATTCCGTTTAAATTCTCCCTAGTTACTTTTCGGTATCTATGACAGCGTAAAGATACTCAACCGCTCTCATTAATCTCCCGTCCAAGGAATGGCTGTCTAGGGTCAAGCTTCGAAGAGCAATGGACCAAATAAATTATAGTATTCGCTTTATCTACGGATCTGAACTTCAAAAAGCATCTGGGCGGGCTCGGGTCCCGAGAAATATTGGACTGTTTGAGGATTAATGTGCGATCAGCGGAAATATTACCAGTAAAACGAACAGCACTTGTAGTTTTTAGGAGTTCGCTTATGTTACATAAAATCTATTTTTAGTCGTGTCATTTTTACCTACAAGTTAACGCTCTATCAAAATCAAGGGCATTTTATTTACAGAAATCTGCTCAAATTTTCAATTAATGTTTCTTTTTGTAGTTCTACTATATAAAGATATTTGAATCTTAATAGCAGAGATGTATGATATTAAAAACATTATGTAACAGGTACAGTCATTATGAAAAATGTTTTCTCTTTAATGCATAGTAAATTTTATTAGTGTTCTGTAGGTTGGTACTTCTACACAAAATTTATTAGTGACATACTAAGATATTTTTTATTTTAAAACGGTATCACATAAATCGATTCAAACCTCTTAATAATTGGACGAGTACCATTAAAATCAACACCACCTTGACATTCACAGATAAACAAAAAATATATTGTTTCATTTTCTTTTGATAAAAATGTCATCCACTTCACTGTTTTAAATTTATGTATAGACGAGAAGGTCAATCATAAGGGTGTGAGTTAAGATTAGCTCTTTTCATAATTCATTTCAATAATAACTTTAATTCTTGAAGAAGTATAAAAAAGTAACGTCATCCGTTATTATTATTAGTGGTTTTATAAAAAAAAATGTTCTTAGATACCCGTTAGATATATTTATAGTAATGTAGTAGTAGTTATGCTAATGTTTATAGTTTTAATGTTTCGGCTATTGTACGGAGATTTGATCCCACAATCCATCGTCACCTCGGTCTTATGTGACAAAGACTGATTGTAAGAACGACTTAATAAATAAATTAAATTAAATTGTGACAACCACCTTATGCATATTTCACAATAGAGTTATTACGTTACTATTTTAAAAATCTAAGATTCCAATCTTTAAATGTACCTTAAATTGACGTGTCAATAATAAAAGTGTGTATAAGTTCATAAGGTCACATTCAGTTCAACTTATCTTAAATACAATATTGAATGACAATATAAAAAAGCTAAAGATACAAAACAGTAAACGTGTTTTGTGTAATTTATAACATTTTACTGAGTTATACGGTCGTTGAGAAAACGATAAATATTGTTTATTTTTGTTTTAATAATTAGATATTTTTAAATGTAACGGGATAATGCGGGTCGTACATTTTAGGCTGTATTTAACACAGATTAAAATATTATTTTTTTATTTTACATTCCAAAATTTTGTTGGTTTGAGCTCGAATGGTATGTAAAAAAGTTTAGTGTTATCATGTAAGAGCTCACTTCATGTCTCACCCGTGGAATGTTGAAAAGCAACTTACTGTGCTGCTACGCTATTTTGATGTTCGTTTATCCTTAATATCTTGCTTCACATTTTACGGCGCCGTGAAACGAAAAGGTAAATGGTTTCGAGACTTCACGTTCGCGCTTGGCGGACTTCCCTGTTCGGTTTGGTCTTTTAATCCCGCGACAAGGAGTGTGATAACGCTCCTTGCGTTGCGCGTGTAGAGGACAATATTATTTGCGTAGAGACCGTGCTCTGACCGCGCAGACGCTAATCGCGACTGAAGTTCGCAGCCGCGATTCATAAGCGAATGTAGAGTAGGCTTAATAAGTTATTATTATAGCCAATCCTTTATATCAGTTTGTGACATTTGACTATTATAAATGCGACATACTACTACTAGACTACTACTTTATTTATATTTGTAGTTAATTGCTTTCTTCAATTAATTTTTACCGTGAACATTAATTATTTGATTCCATTAAGAGTTTCCCGTATGTGTACAGAGCCTAATATGCGTAATCGTTCACGACTAGCTTACAGTTATATTGCATTATCTAGAACATAATATAGATAAAATATAAATTAATTTTCTTTTAACGTATTGAAAATTTAATAATCTAAGAGCTTTCATTTATATCTGTTCCCGTCAATCATTTGCTATACTCGTTGCGATAAAACCTTGCGATATTGAACACTATACGAGCCAAGAGATCGTCTAACGTGAAATGCCTTTAGAATTCTATTGACAGGTGATACTTCATAAAGAGTTATTTCTAATCTTCTCGCATGATTTCATTTTGATTAAATCATATAATTAATTGAAAATAAATAATCGTCATGAATAATTTATTATTAATGAAAAGTTAATTGTGTCTTAACGATATACATATTACAATATGTATTTGAATGCTTCATTCAAACCTCGAGTCGGGCCATAAAAAGTTATTGGTTCTTTATGTCGAGAAATTCTAATAGCAAACAGGAGTCTGAAAGGTGACAGTGGTAAACTCCGAGCATCGAAAAGTACGTTAACCCATTGCGCGTGAACTATTTTCGGTCGTGATTAATTTTTTAATTTATCGGATTATAAGAGTATGAAAGGTAAGTTTATTCGTGTTTTACCAGTTGAACACACACATGCAATATAATATGTCTGCCTGGGATCGGTTTTTCTTTCTATTGTTAATTGTACATCACCGCCTATAGACAATAGCGCTGTGAGAAAAACAGTGGTGACAGTTACTCATACACCCATCAAACTGGAACACAACAATTGTAATATGATTGAAGATAGAATATAATATGAAAAGTGGGTGGTACCTACTAAGACGTGCTAGCACAAAGCTCTACCACCAAGCACATCACCATAATCACCTTAACATAATAAATGCTTACTTTTTCTCTGCTCAGCACGATTTATTTTTTAATAACAGATCGTTATTACTTATCTTTACTTTACGTAATACTTGTTAAGAACCAAGGAACCGAAAAGCTATTTTAAAAACGGTGATGGCGACTGTTTCGGGTTTAAATTTTATCTCAATGTCTAATTTAAGGTTATAAAAAATACCTCTAATATCAAGTGATCTTATATTCAATATAAAATTCATGACAAACCAAAAGAAGGAGAATGAGAGAGGCTTCAAAATGATATTATTGAAGAGAGTAATTTGATGTAATGAGCGAACGTTACAGTCGGGTTAACGATACCCGAATGGTTCTGGAGAATTGAATGGATAAGATAAGTACGCCTTTCGACTTGACAATGCTCGGATGACAGATGAAAAAGGTGAAATTCGAAGCATCTGTGTACATTTACTTAATTACGGGGCGTGGTATATATTTCGGGTTATGCTGAAAAAATACTATCTGTGAAGTGATTTCATTCGCAGCGACTTACTACGGACTAAATTTGAAAAAATCACACATTTTTGTTATGAAAACTGATTATATGTACATCTAATAATAATGTTTATATTCTGTTAACTGTCAACTGTAACACGTATATATGGACCGTTACTTAAATACACTTGACACCAAGCATACGAATGTATGTCTTTATGAGCATATGATTTGTAACTGTGTTCGTCTTCGTCTTATGGCTTTAACTTTTCAATACGATGATGTCCTCCTAACCAATTTCGGCAACGTCGGCCATTCTCAAGGCAGGCTAACCAACTGCGTAAGACATATTATAGTACCCAAGTGTGTGCACAAACAAAGACGCACTCTCTATTACCTCGTATTCATAATCTGTTAAGACGGCAATCTGACACGACCGGAAAGAGTTCAGGCGCAGGACCATCAACTTTACGCGCTTTCTGAAGTACGCGAATGCATTTACTTTTAACTTCCCAACCCAGGGCTGCTACTGAGAATTTTCGACAGGAAAACCCAATAACTTTTTATTGACCGACTTAGGATTTGAAACCAGGACCTCGGGATCTGCGGCCTTATATTTAGCCACTAGACCAACGAAGCAGTTTTTCAATATATTTTCCTAATAAACAGTACATATAAACAGCAATATAAAGTTCTGTCTTTTTCGGAAATATACTCCAACAAGTACGATTTTTATGCTAACGTATATTTTCTGAACTAAACTCTATGGTACAGTAATGTTATTTAAATGTAATCGTATGTGATATAATATTAAAACAGAATAAACAGCAGTTTTAGTAGTTTGTCAAAGTAAACGCACGAGTCGAATTGGCCGGTCCATCGCATTATAAGAGTGAGCAAGTAGAGAGTGCACTTGTGTTTGCGTTTACACCTAAATACTTTTATATATCTTGCGCAATTTGCTAGTTTCCCTTGGATATTTTCATTTATTTTCATTTTAAAAATTATTAAATATTATCGTATGAACTTTCTGGTTTTGACCACAACTATGTCATGTAATATGTCGATTCAAATATAGCATCGGAAAACCAGACGTAAGATATAATATATAACATATATTTGGATTAATATCGTAAGTATAACATAAACATAGAGTTTTGAATTTCGTAACATAAGCACTTCGATTTTAAATTTTAAGGTTAAATAACTACAATGCTGCAGGCGGTCTGCATAATAGTTAATTAATACAAAATAATCAACGATTTTCATCGATATTGTTAATTAAGAAAGCATTTAATGAATGCTTCAAAAACATGTTTTTAATTACTGCCGCTTGTTGAGGATAATTTACGCATAACATTCTTTCAATGAGGGATGGTTTTCTCAATTTTTTATGTAAAAGTGTTTAGCTACTGTTAAAAAATATTTAGTTTCATTGTAACGCAATAAATAACTATTATTATTAGTATTATAAAACAAAGTGGTACCGACAACGTGGTGGAAGAAAGACAGACAAAGTCTTTGTGTCCGAACACGATAAACTCATAATACTATCGCCCGGATTTTCGTACGGTTTTCCCCAATGGAAAGGAGGATTTTTTATGGAATTGGCGTTGGAAGGTTTATGAGCATGGCTGAAAGAAAATGACGATGATTTTTAACGAAGTCCGAAAAAAATAAATCATGCCGACTAAACGTAATATATAAATCCTTATTCTACCAGTACAACAAGGACTGGCGGTTAGTGTTAATTAAAACTCAATGCTTGGCAAACTGCTTGGCTTCAGCACTCCTGTCTCCTTTTCATTGCTTGAGCGAAAGGTTTATTGAGCTTATTCTGCGCTGTACCAATTTCGGTTCGTAGATACACATGTGGATAATTGTTACCTGATACACACAGATTATCTCACGACATTTTTCTCCACAAACAAGATTAATTATCCAAATTAAGCACATAAAAGCTTAGTGGTGCTTGCCTGGGTTTGAACCAACACTCCTCAGTTAAGATTCACATGTTCTATCCACTGACTCATCTTGGTTTTGCGAATGTTATATTATAAACAAACTGTAAAATACACTGTTTTATATCAAAGCTATTCCCTTATTTATTTACAATATAGTTCCTGTTGATAATGTTTAGTAGTTAATCTTAATAGGTTGAGACGTTTTGACCTTTACTTGAACATGTTGAATTGTATCGGACTATCTCAAGAAAATTGCTTAATTTAGATGGGACAGTCGTGAAGTCTTGTTACAGAAGGCTTAATAATGTAGTTAAAATTGCTATCTTTATTCGTTGCGTATATTTTCGTTGCTAAATTTTGACGTCTATTTAATATAAATAATATGAATTAATTTCTTAAATTCTTAGAAACATTTTATTGTGTTTAATTTCAAGAATCACATTATATTATATAATTCTTCGACGCATAAACTTAAATTAACAAAAGCTAAGCATTGTATATATGTATAATGGTCCAGTAGATCGACTGTAATTTGCAACGGGCCGCCCATATTCTACTCGCCAATCCATTTATAAATGGATTGCTGACTCTAAAACATTTGCGGTTAATAAAAATACTATATCCCGATTTTTTTACGGCTCGCCTGGTACTTTAGCGTAGAGCAGCCACTATATATATGATATTAGGTTTGTAAAAAGTTTTGATTCGTGATTATTAGCTCATTGTGGACCTCAATTAAAGAAATAAAAATATCGACGGTTGCATTTCATTACGTTCACGAAAAATAATAACGAAATTATGAGAAATTGGGGAAATATTTACTTTAATTTCTTCTACTAAGGAATTTCTTTGTAGGAACAAGTTTAATACGTGTTTTAGAGGGACAATGCGCTCGTTTCATAACAGAAGGCCAGAAAACTAAACGGCTTCTGTGGCTTAATGTACAAAATATTTGTTGGCAAGGTAAAAATTAATCAGATCAGTAAATTTAAAGACAATTTGTCTTTGAAAAATCCTCTGAATTTATTTCATAGGTTTTCCTAAAGCGTGGGAGTATTCCTTTTTATCAAGACGTAAGAATAATAAAATATAATATTTGAATGAGGAATTTTTTCCATCTAAATTATCGAGTAATCCTTACAAATATAAAGGTGCAAGTGGGCTTGTTTGTTAATTGGTTTGATTCTTATGCTATCACAACTTAAATACTAATTAATCATTAAATTTTACATACACGTTGAAAAGGATAAGGTGCTCTGAAAGCGATGGAAACTAGTAATATTATAAAATAGCTTCATGTAAATGTCCTAAAGCTGGCCTAGCTTTGATACTCTGGATTTGAAGACACCAACATTATACCAATCAATGGTACAATGTTGATGTCTTCAAACAGGTTTCTTATAGGTAAGCGTGCTACATCCTATACCGTGTCGATGCTTTACATCAGGCAAGTCAACGGTCAAACGCTGGTCTATTAAGTGTAAAAAAAAACCTTTTTTGTGATGTTCCAATGTCGATTGGTAAATAAATATGTGGTCGAATTATAACCGCCACGGTTTACTTACGATGTTTTTTTCACTGACAACAACGAGTTAAATTATAAAATAAATATTATATTTACAGTATTATTTGAAATACTATAATCCTAATCGATTTTATAACACTTAAAAAAACATCAAAACATCGAAATAAATTCTTTATATTTGTATTGAAATAATTTGTAGATGGTAACTACGAGTGAATTACATGAATAAAGTGTAGTTATTTTTGTTGTTCGTCTTGATTCTCTGACAGTGACCCTCTGGCAATGTCGGATTCAAATTACACTGTTAAACGTCGATGCCGTAATCAATAGGCGGCCTCTTTGTTAATAAGGTTGTCAATACCATACAAGGAATTGTATAACGCCCTAGAGGCATTATAGTGACGTAGTCCTAAATAACGACGACCAAATTATAATTTATTTTTTGTTCAATCGTGTAAATATTTTAAGTTATATATATAAAAAAATGGGTCTTTATTTGTATAAATTTCGCCCAGAGATGAACTGCTAATATTAGCTGAAGTTAAAAAAAATATCTAAATTAAAAATAATCGATTTGCATTAACAAATTCTACGCTATTGATCTTGAGTGCATGACCTTCAATCAGCTTCAAATAAAGTAACAAAAGTGCATTTAATCACCGGTGCAATAAATACACCGTTAACTTTGACCAAAGACGGTACCGGTTTTCTCATTTAATTATCGTTACGAAGACAGTACCAATCGTAAAACAGATCATTCGACTAAGAAACTTGGATCTTCACTTATTTTGCTCGTAATAGTTTATTTCGTAAGATCTTATACTTACCTGCTTCGCGTTATGTTTACGTGATCTAGATGTGTATGGCATCAAACAGCGTTAATAGTAAACATTGTGATGTAATTACACGATGGGAATGAAATTTGTTGAGAACATAACAAATAAAGCAGCATGACTGTCGTTCTTTAAAGGTTTTCTTCACATAGTATCTACAAAAATTAGAGGACTTAATAATTCTTCACCCTTCTACCATTGGACGGTATGCCTATCGATTATGTAAGAGTGATTCTAATGGCACAATGGTAGTGCCATTAGAATCACTCTTACATAATCGATATTCAACTCATAGGCACGAAGAGTTTCCTTTCCTCGTTGCTCATGATCTCCATCAAGGTGTAGAAGATTTCCTTCCTCTCTATAATATTCCTTATAAATAACGAAAGAAATTAAAAGATTTTTCTAATAATTATATATATTTGCTTTATATACTCTTGTGTTTTTTAAAGTTGGATTCCTAGTTTATTATTACGTAATCTATTTACATACTTTTACGTACATCATTCTTCATCATCTTTTAGTAACTTACTGACACTCTATAGAAATCTCTCATAGAGATAAACTTTTATTTGTAACACAAAACTTTCAATATTAATTGACTATTAGAAAATGTATATAAATAATTGCATAAAATAATATATATAAATATATAATTTATAAAATTGTCACAACTGAAACTTAGTCGAATTTCGATCTATCGCGATCAGACGGACAGACAGACATACGCGGCGGACTTTGTTTTATAATATGAATTGATTAAAAAATAAAATATTTTTGTCATTCCTTTCATTCTTCTTGTTATAATACACGAAAACACATATAGTGTTAATAATTGACTACGTTGGCCTATTTAGAACATAATTTATGTAAGCATCTGTTCAGCCTCTGTTGAATTCCCAAAGGCATGGTTGTTTGAACAGTCAATAAATTAATATTTCATGTTTATAACTATTCATATACTCTTGGCAAAATGTTTTATCGTTCTGTAGTTCCGTAGTTGCGTATACATATTATACTATGATTTTAATATTCATTACGGAACATTCCGAAACATCTGAATGTAGACTTTGGAACATAATTAATTGGCTACCCGTCCCGAATACATAGATTCAAAAATTATTCACCAAGACATTCTTCAGAAAATAGCCCGTTATGATGAGCCGATTTTATTGTAGGTACGCTTTTTTTTATAGAATAGGAAGGCGGACGAGCATATGAGCCACCTGATGGTAAGTGGTCACCAAACGCTCTTAGACATTGGCTCTGCAAGAAATGTTACCCATCGCTTACATCGCCAATGCGCCACTAACCTTGGGAACTAAGATGTTATGTCCCTTGTGCCTGTAATTACACTGGCTCACTCACCCTTCAAACCGGAACACAACAATATCAAGTACTGCTATTTTGCGGTAGAATATCTGATGAGTGGGTGGTACCTACCCAGACGAGCTTGCACAAAGCTCTACCACCACGTGATTTTTAGACTGATTGTCAAATACAACAATCGAAATCATATTCAATTTCAAGCGATTACGAGATGAATAATACAACGTGGTATGTGATTGTTTGATTTCTACGATATAACTGTAAATAGCTTGAATCCTTATAAAATATCGTGAGTTCAAATCTGGACAAGTTAAGTTTTCATATGCTTATTTTAGTGTTTGAAAAACATCACGTATATAGATGTAGGCGAAGGAAAGGAATGAAGGTAACGAGGTGGCATTGTTCTCTTGAGCGATTCCAGTCATTCTCTATTGCTAGTCGACTGCGCAAGAGATAGCGGCTGTAGCCGAATTTGGTCAGAAGTACATAATGATATTCAAAAACTAATATTCTGTACACTTTTATCAATGTTATGTACATTGTAGAGTACCTAATAAAAGAAAAACCGGTAACAATACTCTTTACACAATATAAAACAAAACCGCTTTAATTTCTGGTCTGTTCCTTCAAAAGTTTGTGTCCAGTAATAAAGGTTGCCAACTTTTTTTTTTAAATATTCGTAACTGTATCAAATATGGGAGGAGTTGATAGAAATGACACTTTATTATCATAAAGCAAAAGAGAAAACCGAAATTCTTGTCAATAACGTCCTATTTAATGGTAATAGACCCAAACTCGTTGGTTTTTATGATGTTATGTCCCGAAAGTGAACCAATAATTACCCGCACAAGGCCATATAAATCGTTAATGTCAGATATGGTTTACGTCCCTAATTAAATCAATGTTAATGAGCAGGATGCTACACCCCCATCAGGTGATATTTGTCTGTTTTATGTTAAAAATAAAAAATAATAAAGCGATAACACAAACTTATTTCATTTGCTAACAGTTATATGGCATAGCGACCGCGCGCATAATTTAATTCATATGCGTTACGTTAATTTATTCTATTTCCAAAACCAATTATGCACCGAACAATAAATCGCTATTTTAACTCCATAGCGTTAAACATATAGCGGATATTAAATTTATATTTGGCTAATGCGTTAAATTAAACAATGACAATCAATGTCGCACTTTTTTAACTCCAGGCGTCTGTAACAAATCGACAATGTAGCGATTCGTATTTCTTGTAACGATCGTAAGAACTGTTGCCACGAACGGTGGGTATATTTAGCAGGAACGCTTAACATGCTTGCGAGTTGCTGGACTAATAATGGATAATTTTCTGTAATTTATATGTCAGCGATATTTATGAAACAATACTATACGTTCTTGTAGCTTGCTGTAAAATTATTCTTGGCTGCGTCTATATTAAGTTTAAATCGTTAAATCTTATTTGAGATTTAATAAATAATATTCTATATGTTCGGTTTTCTTAAGTGTTAAATTGTAAGAAAGAGCGGAAGCTTATAATTAATATAATTTATATCTTTTATCTTTATATAGTGTGTTATATATTATGTGGCATTGTCTTACTTTATATTAACTATTGCCGAGAAAAAAAGGAATCAATATAATTCAAATGCAGCTTATTTACATATTAGACATTTCGTTTATTATATTCGGGTATTAACCTTGATTACATTTTGTTTTATTTAATTTCGATCACGTTTCGATTGAGTAGCATTTGTCGCGGTCAAGTGCTGACTAACTCCGTCGTGCGACTCTGTTGAAACGTCAGGCAAAGGGATTGCGATTAAAAACATTAAATATAAAAATGGATAAAATTTGATCATCAACAAAATATCTTCGTATGTTAATTATGTAAAAATAAACATAATGAAAAAGTAATGCTTGTGAGTATAGCTGGTTCTAAGATTTAATTATTATACTGAAAAATTAAAATGAAAAACCAAGTCTGATCTCAGATAACTTAATAATTATAAAATAAGATAACTGGTCTTACAATAACAATTTACTATTTATTTTAACTGCACTTCTTAAGTTGTTAAGGCTTACCTGTTTCAAATAATTATGGTGTTATCCCGAGGTGCTTAAAACTAGGAAAGCAGGAACACACTGTCTTACTCTCTACACGATAATAAACTTTGCTTAAGTGCCGATTAAAGGATTCGAATAATGTTTATATATATATGTATACTTGTGGTAGGACTTTGTGCAAGCTCGTCTGGGTAGGTACCACCCACTCATCAGATATTCTACCGCAAAACAGCAGTACTTGATATTGTTGAGTTCCGGTTTGAAGGGTGAGTGAGTGAGTGTAATCACAGGCACAAGGGACATAAAATCTTAGTTCCCAAGGTTGGTGGCACATTGGCTATGTAAGAGATGGTAGACATTTCTTACAATGCCAATGTCTAAGGGCGTTGGTGACCACTTACCATCAGGTGGCCCATATGCTCGTCCGCCTTCCTATTCTATAAAAAAATACGATTTATAGTGTTTTAAATACACAAACATTTTCATATACCTAACTTCGAAGAAGTGAGAAATTAGACTAAATTACACTTTACTAATCTTTCTAAATGTCACCATTAAATTGTAAAAAACTTTAGTGTAATAATAATAATATTTAATAATAAATAATAAAACTTGGTGGTAGGTCTTTTTGCAAGCCCGCCTAGATAGGTACTGCCCACTCATCAGATATAAAAGCAATACTAAGTATTGTTGCGTTCCAGTTTTAGGGTGAGTGAGCCAGTGTAACTACAAGCACAAGAGACATAATATCATAGTTTCCTAGGTTGGTAGTGCATTGGCGATATAAAGATTGGTTAATATTTCTTACATGGCCAATGTCTATGGGCGGTGGTGACCAATTACCACAAGCCCGACCGCCTTTTTTTTTTTTTTTTTTTTTCGCTGGAAAAACGCGTTTACGCGTTTCCCCCACATGAAGTGGGGGGTATGTGGGGCTCGCCAACGCTGAAGGCGTCGGAATACCCACTAAAAAACCAGCGGTACCCACGCCGTCTTTTCGGGGGGCGCCACGGGATCGCTTGCGCATACTACCGTGACGTCCCGACGGTAGGCCCGCCTCTGCAGGCCTCCAAATTCTAAGGGGTTCTCGGGGTACAGAGACCCCCTAGCCCCGGCGACACTTACGGTGGGAGGAGAAGGTTCGCATAGTGCCGACGTCTTCTCCCCGGTCTTCTTCGGCGAAGCGAGTCAGCGGAAGCACTGTTCTTACGCTCCCGCTCCGCGGCCTCCTTCTGCGATATGACGTTTTCGCAGAAAGAGACCATCTCCTTCCAGCACCTCTCGCTACCGACCATGGCGTTTATCACGCTCGGCAACGAGAGGTCTCCGCCTACAATGGCCGCCAGGGAATGGCGCTGAGGCCCCCATGCAGCACACTCAATCAGGGTGTGACGCGCCGTGTCCGACGGCGCGCCGCACTCGTGGCAGGAGGGAGTGACCTCCCGCCTCGCTATCCGGTGCAGATACCTACCGAAGCAACCGTGTCCGTTAAGTACCTGCGTCAGCCTGAATGTGAGTGTGCCGTGACTCCGTTCCACCCAGCGACTCAAGAGGGGACGGACCGCCTCCACTGTCGTCAGGCCTGCCGAGGGGGACCCCAGGTCCTCCTCCCACCTGCGAATCAAGGCTCGCTGGGCTAGGGCCCTGACTCGCTCCACCTCCGCCAATCCTGGACGATCGCCGCTCGACCTCGCTTCCACCCGGAACCGGTACACTTCCGCAAGCACCTCTGCCTGGAGTTCCCAAGGCGGATCGCTCGCGAGAAGTGTCGCTGCTATCCATGACACTGTACGGTAACCACGTATCGTTCTCACCGCTATGACTCTCTGTGGTCTCCGAAGAAGAGCCTTGTTGCGAGCGGTGAGAGCGTCCACCCAGATGGGTGCACCGTACAGTGCCATGGAACGCACCACACCAACGTATAAACGCCGGCAAGGTGTTTCCGGCCCTCCTACGTTGGGTAGAAGGCGGCCCAAGGCGGCAGCGGCGTTGATGAGCTTCAGGCTGAGTTGGTCAAAGTGCTGCCCGAAGCTCCATCTTCCATCCAGAATCAGGCCCAGATACCTCATCTGGGCCTGCACCTTAATCACCGTCCCCTGGACGGTGATAGACGCCCCTCGAGGGGGACCCCGACGTGGACCGTGGAATAGGAGGGCCTCCGTTTTTGTTATGGAGACCCTCAAGCCCAGCATTCTGATCCGATCCACCGTGAGCGAAACTCCGACCTCAGCCAGGCGGGCCGCCTCCTGAATGGTACGTCCCGTCGCCGTGATGAGGGTGTCGTCCGCGTAGCACAGCACCCCCATCCCGGGAAGGACGGGTGCCCGTAGGAGCCAGTCAAAGCCAACGTTCCACAGGATTGGGCCGAGAACCGACCCCTGTGGAACGCCGCAACCTACTCGACGCCGGACAAGTCGCCCATCGCCCCCCTCCCACAGGACCACCCGATCCTGGAGGTATGCCCCCAACAGCCTTCTGAGATAGGAAGGCACCCCGTGATATCGAAGCGCCTCCTTTATTGTCCCGAAAGGAAGACTATTGAAGGCGTTCGCCACGTCCAGCGATACCGCCAGGACCACGTCCCCTCGGGCCACCGCCTCCATGGTCCGGGTCTTCAGGGTGTTCAGGGCATCGATGGTTGATCGACCTGCCCTGAACCCGAACTGAGCCTCTGAGAGACCCGGCCCCACCTCCTCGAGGTGCTGAACAAGACGGGCAGTGACAATCTTCTCGAAGAGCTTGCCCGTCTCATTCAGCAGCACAATTGGCCTGTATGCCGAAGAAGAGCTTAGTGGGCGCCCCTCCTTCGGCAACAGGACCAATTTTCCTTCCTTCCATAGCTTCGGGAACTGCCCACTGGAAAGACACTCGTCGAACAGTTCCCGAAGCCTCCCTCCTAGGTGTTCCAGGGCGTCACGCAGAACACGCCCTGGAACCCCGTCCGGACCCGGCGCTGTGGTTCTGGCCCTCAGTCGATCAAGGGCCATCTCCATCTCTCGCTCCGTGATCGGTGGTGGAGCCATATTGTGCTCTGTCATGGAGCGAGGGGCCATACGTGGTGGGACGTGCTCGCCTGGGTTAGGAAATAGTTCTCCAACCAGGCGCAGGAGGAGATCTGGCGGTAGCGTTTCCGTAACAGGAGCGCCGTGTGTGCGGAACTTCCCTCGCACACCACGATATGGGCGCCCCCACGGGTCCCTGTTCAGGCCCACCAGAAGCTCCTCTCTTGCTCTCTGCTTGGCACAACTTATCGCCTGCTGCAGCTCCTTTTTCAACTGGCGATAAGCGGCCCACAGCCGTCTTTCCAAGTCCGCGTCGAGACCGTTGCGCCTGCGACAGCGGACGTATGCCCTCCGCGCCCGGTTGCATGTTGCCCGCAGCTCTGCTATTTCGGGCGACCACCAATACACCTGACGGCGCGGTACCCTTCGCCGGGTCCTTGGCATGGCCGCATCGCACACCTCCTTTAGAGCACTGCGCATGCGGCCCGCCATCACTTCGACGCTGGCGCCCTCCCTCCTTCCCGCGGAACTCCACCTCTGCACGATGGCAGCCTCCTTGACCAGCTCACGATTTAGCTGGCCAAGGGACCACCTCGGGAATGTGGTTGGTACCCTCAGAGGTTCCGCTGGCCTGCAGGAGTTAGAGATCTCAAATCGGATATATCTATGGTCCGACAGAGTCTCCACCTCCACCTCTACCCTCCAGTTCCTTACTCTGCGTGCTGCGACAGGGGTAGCGAACGATAGGTCCACCACGGACCCTCCCTGCTGCCGCACGCAAGTGTGCACATGCCCCCTATTAAGTAGGGACAGGCTGGAGAGTAGGGCCCACACCTGGACGGCCCTCCCTCGCGGATTCGTGGCAGGGTTTCCCCAGGCACGTGATTTGGCGTTAAAGTCACCGAGAACCACTGTCGGTTTCGGCGACTGCCTGGACACCGCAGCTCTGACAGTGCCAAGAAAGATCTCGAACTCCGCCAGGCCCCGGTTAGGGGAGAAGTACGTTCCCACAACTGTGTACTCTCCCCACCCCACCACTACGTAGCCCGAGCCCCTCTCAACGAGTGAAAGGGGGGGACCCGTTCCGCTCCGAGTGAGGATCGCCACGGTGCCATCCAAATCCCCTACCCAGTGAGGTAGGGAAGGGATGAAATAGGGCTCGCAGACCACAGCCAGGTCGATTTGCCACTCCGCCACGGACTGCAGTAGTAGGTCCTGAGCCCCGGCGCAGTGGTTGACATTCGTCTGGAGGAAGCTTAGCTTGTCTTTCATGATGACATGGCAGCTTCCTCCTCGGCTTGACGCCG
Source organism: Nymphalis urticae (assembly GCA_905147175.2). Lineage (NCBI taxonomy): Eukaryota > Metazoa > Arthropoda > Insecta > Lepidoptera > Nymphalidae > Nymphalis > Nymphalis urticae. The sequence goes on from LR990002.1 coordinate 4,211,224, forward strand.
TCCAACGTTGTCGGTGGTCTGGGTGCCTAAGACCATCTTCCCTTTCGTGATGGGTGGGTTACACTCCCCTGACCCCATCACGTGTCCGAAAGGCCTACTGGCGTCCGTGCATACAGCGCAGCGCAATTTTCCGGTGCAGGTAGCTGACTTGTGGCCTTCGACACCACACCGGAAGCAAAGTCCCCCTCGTTCCGCCTTAGATGGGCAGAGCACCTTTGTGTGACCAAGGCCCATGCACTTGAAGCAGCGCAAAGGGCGCTGCTCCAGCACGCACACTTTGGCCGAGCTCCACCCGACTAGGAGGCGACCGGCTTCGGACAGCATTTTCGCTACTGTAATGGGGCATGTCACCCGGACCATCCCCATAAAACCGGGACCACGCTGCATATCCCCACACCTAACCGCCTCTGGGGAGCAGTCCCCTGCGCGTGCTATTGCGGCAACCACCTTTTCTTTTGTGACGGAGTCATCGAGACCCGTCACCCTGAGGTCCACCTGCTTCACAGGCCGCACAACGTTGGCAACTCCGTCCAGCACAGTGCGGAGCTTCTGGGCTAGCTTCTCCGCCTGCTCTGTCTGTGCCTTCGGGAGTTCCAAGACCCTGGCTCCCGTTGCCGACCTTCTGACCTTGAGACCACCGCAGATCCCTAGATCCTGGAGCTTGACGCCCTGCTCGGCCCGCTCCAGGATGTGGGCGTAAGTCACGCCTTTTTCCTGCGCCTCCTGCTGCAGTGTGACGATTACTGCAGCCGTTCGAGGAGCTGCCAGCTTAGGTTTGACCACTTGTGGTGCCTTGGACACTGTCAATGCGGCTGAATTGGTGACTTCTGCCGGAGTGGCAGTCTTCTTCCCCTTCTTTCCCTTTTTAACCACTGTGGACCAGGACGTCTCCTGGACCACTTGTGGCGGAATCCTCTCCGGCACAATCGTATCGCTTGATGGGTTTACGATCGATGCCTGCGTGGCGGCTGGAGTCACCCGTTTAGGTGCGGGTGCGGATTTCGGCGGCGGGGCCAGGTGTACCGCCTGTGCGTAGGTCGGTGCTGGATTCTGCACCTCAGTCGCCCTTTTGTCCGCCGCTAGGGATGGACGAAGGATCTTTGCAGGACAAGCCCGACCGCCTACATATAAAACAAATTAATAAAAGATTTTATTATTAGCTAATGGTTAAGCTGATATATATATATATATATATATATATAATGGTTACACTTATCCGTTAACATATCATTGTCTATTCCAATGTGTATTTGCATAAATTATAATATATTACAATATTCCAGGTAAATTTTAATTTTTATAAGTATTATTTAAGATTTGTATTTACACAGCCACTAAATGTGTATAATCATGCACATAATTGCACTTCACTGTTATCCCGTTTACACTTACAACTAACAGCGGTTAAACAGCAGCTGGTTATGAACAGCTGCCAGTAACTATACTCATCCCAAGTGTGTGATTGCTCTTAGATTACTCGCTTATTTATGAAGTGCGTGAGCAAACCGAACACTTGTATAGTGATCATATTCTATATTTCGATGGCGATGTGAGCAATGGTTAACATTTCTTACAATGCCAATGTCTATGGGCGTTGGTGACTACTTACCATCAGGTGCATATGTTCTTCCGCCGGATGATTTCTTGCGATGGTTTTTTTGTACATAATTAAAGAGAAATCCATACAAAAGTCAATTATGATTATTTTAAAAGTATTCATAATTTGATTTGTCTGGAAGACCTACAGTTAGACATGTCATTATTTCTTCTAACATATTTGTACACGATCCGTATGTATTTGTATTTCTGTATTTTCATCTTCAACTTAAAGGCACACTACTCACGTAGCTCATGAATTTCTGAAACCACAAATTCTCGTTCAAATTAATATTAGGTCTTGAAATAAATTAGAGTGCAAGGACCTCTTACACGATGATAGGTTTCTTTGACTTGTACTTTTCTTGCTTATTATTTATTGATAATGCGACTAAATGTGAAGGTAGGTACACGTTTTATAACCCTAGTAAATATAAACGACGAGTCGTAAATTTCAAATAATCAAATTTCTGTTTCATGAAAATTTTACATTTTCATCGAGTAATACGTTTTGAAATGTGTAAAATAGTTGGCCATTTTAAGTCATATGTTTTCTCACTATTATTGTTTTTTGTTATTGTATAAGTAAATATTGTATCTACGTACACGTAATTAGCTATAGAGAACGTGACAGACCGCAAACGACGGTAAGTACAAGTTAAGAAACATAAATACAAAACTTGACCTTAAAATTTCGGCATATTGTTATAATAGTTTATATTACAAGCTTTTATTTATTTACATCATTGTATATATTTATTTAACTTTTTATTGTACACCACGTTACGTAGATTAAAAATAAACGAAAAGACAAATATCTCCACCACAAAAGGTGCCTGGTACACCTTTCATAAAAACTTTCTTATAATACATAATTTATTCATACTTATTTGTTAAATAAGATGTTACGTGATGTTTAATACATCTATCACGATGTTCTACAATAAATTGGCGTTAATCTCGTTGATGTTACGAAATGGATATAAATCGTGTAATGATATCCAATTGTATGCAAATGTATAAATCATCTGAACGCCATGTTGATAGCAACAACGGCCTACGCAGCTGTGATTGCTCGGCTTATATTTATTTTTATTATTCAATCTTAAATATTTTGCCACGAGGAATAATAACGAGCTTGTAAAATATTTTCATAATGACACTGTAAATATTTCCGAATGTGAATTGGGTTCTACACAACAATCTAATTAAACGCACCCTGAGTTTAATTTGGTGAATCATTTAAAAAAATTAAGTTCATAAATATATTTTGTTATCTGTGGAAAAATAATATAATGTTTTTTACTTTTGAAAGCGGTGATACCTGGAGCCTTTTTTCTTATTTTCTATTTCGTTTCCTACGAGTCGTTAGTAAAATAATATATAATCCGGGCACAGTTGGCATTACTAAAAGTCATTAAGTTAAGAATTAAATTTGATTTGGCTGTTTTGTGATCGTTATTAGATCATTATAATGTATCTTAATGATTAGTACATGTTATTATGATGTGAGTATCAAATTGATCGCTAAAACCTTATTTACTATCTAAATGAAATAACTGCAGCAAGGCTCTATAGAAACAAGTCGTCCAAAGTCCTCAACTTTAAAAAAATATATATAATAGGAAGTTCACAAGTAATTCTATCACTATTATGTGTATATGTAGTCAATTGGCCATTGAACGGAATCATTTAATTATTTTGTGTGGTATCGCCTCAAGATATATTTTTAATTTTCACGTTAAATGATTTCTAGTATTATTTTACGACTTTTCGATTGTTATTGGACAGTAAAAGTTGAACTTTCTCTATTAAAAACCTATTAATATTTAGTATTTATGTCTCCTTAATATAACATTAATTAATAGTTTGATCAATATAAACTACTGTCGCAATGTAATTCACCTTAACTTTAATACTTTTGGTCTCGGGTATAATTGTGGCAACAGTTATTATCAATTTATTCATATTTCCAAAATATCTATATATATCTACATTTGGGAAAAATATTTAAATACAAAACACATTAATAAATAATTAAATCTGAGATTTGAACTTTGATTGAATATACTAAATAAGCTAACACTTGTCTTTATAATTATTTATAAAGATTTTTATTCTTCGAGAAAATTAGTAAATATAAAGTACATCTACCTCTATATACTATTTTATATGTAATTAACTTCAATATATTTGTATTGCTTGGATATTTGTACTTCAATTGTTGAAAATAGAACTGCTTTGACGAATTCTTATTTAATTTGACATATAATTAAAAACGATTAAATAGGATGTAATTGTAGGATTCAATTATTAATAATAGAACTTGCAACAATTCAATTCACGCTGAGCGAAGCGGGCGGCTGACAGCTAGTTATCCAAACGAAAGAGGTTAAAAGGCTTTGAAGGAAATTATCTGTGAGATAAAACAAGTTTAAGTTATATTCATTAGATAAATTGAACTTTTAAGTAGATGTCTCTTTTAGAGATTCAACCATACGAGATAGTGAGAACAGAGATAGTGTAGGACGTGCAAGATAAACATATAGTGGAATTATTTTAATGCTTACTATTAAACTGATAGCAACAAGAATTTAAATTTAAATAAAGTTATAAAAAATGTTCACATCGAATCTAGTTCATCTTTTCACCCAGTAAACCGATTATTACGCTACCTTTTTAATTTTGAAAACATTTTTATAATTTACACTATCATAACCCAAAGGGGCGTTGGATGAAATGGATGGAAGATGGTAATTGGATACGATTGGAGAAATTTAGACGCAGGACTACTAGCTTTATATTTACTATGCTTTTGCAGTATAGCACAACCAACTTTGAAGTTGTCTGCAATGGACACCCTCTCATGTTGGCTTAGGAGAAAATGTAGCAGAAAATTAGCCAAAGTAGCGGCTGGGGACGGTATTCTATTTAGTTGTCTACCAATTTATTAACAATTGTTATGCTATTCAAGATAATTTTATACACTTATGGAGAGAGTACTTTGATAAACAGTTATTCGCCAAAAGGATTATGTACAAAGCTATACAACCAAGTTTATCAAAAATCGTGTTTTCTTACTGTCTATATGAGCAGAAAAGAAGTTGTTACAGCTATTCGGCTTCCAGCCAGTTTTGCAGTGATATGGATAAAGTCCGCTTACCTTTCTGTAACAGAATAGAACGTGGACGAGACGTGGTAGAGGACGTAATCATCATGGCTGAATAAGTCTAACAAAGCTGAACGTCTTTGATTTCTTTTATAATTATTTTAACCTTTTAAACATTACATATATATCTTAGGTTTTCTATGGTTAAGCTCTTACCAAACCAAAATACCTACTACTTTGATATCTTTTCAAACTAGCCACTAGACCATATCATTTACTATGTTTAGTAGGTAATAAATTGTCGTTCGTAGATGTAAGTGTCTCTTTATGTTCTGGAACCTTATAGAAGCCATTAAATAGGTTTTTCATTAGTAAAATAAATCACTTAAGCTGTACTGGATGCTTTGTACAAATTAGAGTTGAAATATGTAAGAATAAATTTTAATTGTTTGTTTTTTTATTCTGACATTTTATTAGGTTATAAATATATATATATACAGTGTATTCTTCATTACATTTATTTATTTACTTTCTGTAATGTTAACGTAAACGTAACAGCCTGTGGATGTCCCACTGCTGGCAAAGGCCTCCTCTCCCTTTTAGAGGAGAAGGTTTGGAGCTTATTCCACCACGCTGCTCCAAGGCGGGTTGATGGAATACACGTGTGGCAGAATTTCAGTGAAATTAGCCACATGCAGGTTTCCTCACAATGTTTTCCTTCACCGTAAAGCGCGAGATGAATTATAATCACAAATTAAGCACATGAAAATTCAGTGGTGCTTGCCCGAGTTTGAACCCATGATCGTGGGTTAAGATTCACGCGTTCTTACCACTGGGCCATCTCGGCTTTTTTATGTTAACTGACACCAAATTATATTTTATTATATGGAATTATTTTTTAATATAATAATGTACTTAGTGTAAACTAGAGAGGATAATCCCGAAATTTTTTAAACGATGAAGAAAACCACCATGATGGAAAATGTATGTGTTACCAATCCGCAGTAGAGTAGCTCAGCCTGGTGGAATAAGCCCCTAATATTTTTTTTAAACGGCGTAGTGGCCTTAGCCAAGCAGTGGTTTACCGACTGTTATAAAAAAAAATACTAAAACAAAATGTATGTTAACTCTATACTCAGTATAATACATAAATATAATTTAAAATCTGAACATAATTTCTTGTAAAAGATAAACAATACATGCACATGCATGAACCGTAATGTTCAATTAAGAAAAACAAACAAAGTAAAAGGTCGAATCATGACTCGTCAATCGTCTTCACAACCACAACCTAATTAAGAGAACAGCTCAAACATTGCTTTCGTAATGGCTCCTATACATTCGACATTGAACAGGAGACTTTTACGGTCTTCAAATAACTATGTGAATCTGTTTGCCGCTTTTAATCGATACAGATTATTACTCCTTTTTCTTTTTTTTCCTTTGTCGTTTTTCGATACGACTCAGGACTTTCCATATTCTTCTTGTACGTAAAATCGCGATCAATTTTTTTTTCTATTATATCTAAATAGTGTCGTAATCTTAAGTCACTTCATAATTTCATTTTCTATTTCACTTAGCTATGATACTTAGCTATAAAATACTTTAAGCACATCACTAAGGATTAAGCACACAGATTCATACTATACTAATATACTTGAAAAATCAATAATTATGATAGCTCTGAAAAAATGTGTTTGTTACAAGACACCAACCAGGTGGGAAACATCGAAATTTATTTTTATTACAAGAGCTTTTAATTAAAAAAAACAATAAATAAAATCAAAATTCTTAATGTAACAATTATTAATTAGTAAGTATACGCTCCGCGTACATACAAAGGGGTAGAGAGCGGCGGATAGGGTACCTACCTCACCTCTAAGGCGCGTCAATAGAATTTTCACATCAATAAAGTTTTGCGTAGGTAGTTATTACAAAATTCGATTACGTGTAACAGAGTAGCAATTAATTACTATAAAATAGGCAATGAGTAGGCTGCATATTGTCTATCGCTTAAAAAAGCAACTCCATACACAAGTATACATCATTTGGAGAGTTCTATAATTAAATTAATACCGTTTTAAAATACGTATTAATGAATTATCGATGGCCTTACTTATAAACGTTGCTTAGCGGGTAATAAACAATGCTGTGTCTTCTTCTTTCGAATGTGAAATCAATAATGATAGAAAGAGCGAAATAAGTATTTAACTAAACAGCCGCGGTTTTTTTAATTTTTTCTTTGACAACTTTCGAGATCTATTTAGCATCAAGTTGTGACGTAATTTCATTCGAATATAAAAAAAATAACGAAAAATTATAATTAATATTTAATAAACAAATATCATAAGATGACAAAAAGCTTGCTGTGCTTTGATTTCTACATAATGACTCATCCACTCGTAAGTACCTGCTCAGAATTGTTCTATAAGTTTTACCTTTATTGATAGATTAGATAGTGTCACTTACAATGATTATTTTTTATTTAAAAGATCAGTTTAATTACAGAGATGACTCTGCTTATATAGATTGCGCCAACATTAATTGCAGTTTATGACGATATAAAGTAATTAAATATTTCATAAATTTCGAAATATTCGCACTTTTGCATCTGTTATTCATGTTGCAACGAACATGACCTATCGGGCCAATATAATATTATCGTTGGTTGATGAAATATCCTGCATTTATATATTGGAACGAAGTAATTTCTCATATTTACTATTTTTTTCAAATCCAGAGTAAACAGGTTTCTTCTAGGCCGTAGCTAGACCGTGTCGATGCTTAACATCAGGCAAGACAACGGTCAAACTCTGGCCTATTAATTGTAAAAAAAATAAATATTAAATCATGATTTTGTTTTCCGCTTAAAATTATATAGGATATATTTATTCTTTATAAAAACATATTACAAGACACATGTTTATTATAAATAATGTAAGAATTGATTACATTTGCATATGATACTAATTAAAACGATTGCTATATTTAATATAATATTTATATTTAAATTAAGAATACTAGAAATATTACTTTAATTAGGAATATTTGTAACACAATTCTATACTCCTTGTGATATTTTATCAATAATACCACAATAGCTCGGTTGTCTTGGTAAACATTCGTGCATAGAAGTCGCTATGGGAAATGTTGTAAAAATAAAAACAAAATAAATTTTCACACGCTATGAAAGGACTTTGAGCTTCCGAGGCCTTACAAAGTTCACATCTAATGGGGTGTTTCAATGGTTTTGTTTTCAACTCAAGTTAAGAATAGCAAATTTTGTTATCAACATGAGTTTAGGGCATTAAAATTTTAATTTATTTGAGATAGGCGAACCGTCTAATGAGCCATTTGGTAAGTGGTCAACTTCATCTATACATAATGGCATTGTATGAAATATAAGCCACACAATGTATACGCCAAAAACGCAATCGACGTTGTGCGTGGAATCACACTGGTTCACTCACCATTCAAATCGAAACGTAGGTGTTCTTCGGCGGTATAACTTGTGAGTATGATACTCAACCAGGCTGGTTTGCACAAAGCTCTGCAAGAATATTTCCCTTTGTGGAGACTCAGCATAAGAAAAATCCTTTTTTATTTGAATGTGCTAACTGTGTTTTGGGGTCAGACAAGTTGTGTATTATTTATGACCGCACCTTTTCTTTCGGGGTCGCAACACGTTTGTCTGAGAGCCCTGATCCACATTCGAGTCCAGTATTCTACGAAGTAATAAGGCGCTAGTCTAACATACCGTGATACAGTCGTTTTATTTCTAACACATTGTCTCGAGGAATACATTTTTGAGACAAACAAACAAAAAAAAATAGGTCAAAAGTCTACAAGATGCTGTAGATGTTTTGAAAGCTAACTGCAAATTAATCAAAGCTTTATTGCTACATATATATGACACAATTAGTTCTCAATCTTATGTACGCCCTTATATATTTTAATCGAGAAAATCTCAAACAAAAAACAAATACAAGCGAAACATCATTAACTTATCTTAGGTATACGGGTGCTCTTAAAATCAACCCTCGCTTATTTCATAGTTAATGTGTTGACAACAACAATGTTGATGTGTGAACTTTTGCCATTACAGAAATAGTGGGTATTCTGGTGGTAGGCTATTTTGTGCCCAGTTTGTTACCACATTCAAAAGTATATTAATTAAATTATACGTCGTTGTGTTTCGGTGGTATGTCATCAAAGACACACTGTCAAATAGATAGTATATAATTTGTACCCGTATTTGTACCAAGAACCAGCGTCGTAAGCGTTATTATCTCTCTGAATTACCGATTTCATAAACGTTATCTAATCTTTAATTGAATTTTATACTAACATTACAAATCAATATCCGAATTTGTCCCCATTGACCATATGAGGTGAGTCACCTACTTACTTTTCACTTCATATTAACACAAACAAAGAAAAATACTACGTGTCAATAATAGGCATATGTTTCTAATGCATATAATTTTCAATGGCTATGATAGTCTCGTGGCGTGTTTGAATAAATTAATTCTTCCGACAAAAGCAAAGTTTCAATGGGTTTGCAAAGGAATAAATTGTAGTGTACTTGAAAACTTTTATAGTAGGTATAACATTATAGTATAATATTTAATAACAAATATATTATTGATATGGAAAACAAACAAACCATTTGATCTTAATCGATACATTACTTGCTTTTACCAATCGATAATATAAAACTTTATACAACGTACCTACTACGTACTTCCGATAATTATTTTTTATTAAATTTTATATGCACCAAGGACAAAATGTGTATACACATACACATTCAGATTTTAGTAAAACAAACAAATTTTTTCTCGTAGTTAGTAAGAATTCAATCGTTGCCTCAATTACAACTCAGTCTAGGTGGTCGGTAAAAAAAATTAATGAACTTGAGACACCGCCTTTCGAATAGTTTTTTTTCCTCACACTGGTTTTAAATTACTGTGAGAGGAAGATAGCCACTATCTTTTATAACAAATCTAAATAATTATCTATGTTTATACGTTTGCGATTGTATTCGTGTAAATGTTTATAAGATATGTAAATTTTTTGATTAAGTTTATATTAGCAGTGTTAATCTTCAGTGCTTCGTATCTCTTTTAAAATGGATATAGGTGACTCTATTTGAAATGTTATAAGTATAACTATAACTATTACAATAAATGTCACATATCACCTTCTAACATTTCAAGATTGTGTTCTGCATTGAGTTTCGAGTTGGTTCCTACAAAACAGTTCTAGGCATAAATTAGTGAGTACTATCTAGCACTTACAAGAAAATTATTCTTTCGATAATTAAATAATCTATTTAAATCAGGTAGTCTATATACAGTTTAAATTTATTGAAATAGTAATATGAAGTTCTATGAATTATTTTTTCTGTAGAAATAGTAAGCGGTGAATGAACGAAATTCAAATAAAGATTGAAAACAATTTGAGTAAAGAATTTTTCATAGTTTATTTTCTGTGTAGTATAGATTATTCAATTTAGAAATTAATATTAAAAATGCGTGCCTAAGTTCTTAAGTCTGTTTTAATTTTTTCTTTATCTGATTTACATTAAAAAAATTAACGGTAGACTTAAACCCATGTAGACTGGTCTTTATGGGTTGAATGAAAAAATAAAACTTAGGAGTCGATTAACCGACTATACAAACTAAAACAAACAATTAATATATTTATATAATAACAATAATAATTTACTTTATGAAATAGTAAGAAAAAATGTTAAAAAGCAATTAAACACAAATCAATGGATTAAAAAAACAACATAAGTCATTTTAATCGTTTGTAAAATTCTCCCATTCTTTAATTACAAACACTAGCAACGTTTATTTAGAAACATGGACGAATATTAAAATAAAAAGTTACGACCGTCAAGTGTCATTAGGGACACGATTTGTTTATTTAACCAATTAACATTGAAATGACGCACTTTAAATTTTATATGACTTTTAACGACAAAATGAGTCGGGTGCTCTCTACATATATTAAAAATGTTCCCGATTGTCAGAGAACGTACAACCTAAATTATAATACATAGATATTTCAAATTTGGAATCCTTCGTTTTATAATGTAAAGGTATAGTTTCGCCTTTCCTTAACCTTCAAAGTGGAACAAACATCGTTCCGTTTAAATTGTGATTCTTTTTAGCACAACAAGATTAATACATATAATTGTTTTTTTTTTTTTTTATAGGAAAGAAAGGCGGACGTTACGGGCCACCTGATGGTAAGTGGTCACCAAACGCCCTTAGACATTGGAACTGTAAGAAATGTTAACCATCGCTTACATCGCCAATGCGCCACCGATCTTGGGACCTAAGGTTTTATGTCCCTTGTGCCTGTAATTAAACTGGCTCACTCTGGTTCAAACCGGAACACAACAATACCAAGTACTGCTGTTTTGAATATCTGATGAGTGGGTGGTACCTACCCAGACGAGCTTGCACAAATCCCTGCCACCAGTATTTAAGTAATTTTAAACCTTTGGTCTAGTCTAGTATTATTAAATATGAAAACACGTGTATTATATGTGAGCAAACCCGTGTCGAATAGTGCTATCATATTATGATGCACCTGCGTTTATGACACGGTAATGAACACGAGCTTGCTTCATTACATAATGAAATGCACAACTCATTTTTGAATATCATTAAGTGTCAGACGGGAATACAATTTGTTGTATAATTTATTTACACTTTGCGTTTCGTTGTTGTGTTTTTTTTAATGACATACTTAGTTATATATTTTGAAATGACAATCAACATTGCCGTTAAAAGCTTACTTCTAGTAAATTGTAATATATGTTGAAACTAAATTTGTTCATGTGTGTTGGATGATATTATTTCTTAAAAAAAACTTGACATTATTAAGTTAGGAGTTAGTTAAGAGGTTAGAATGTGTGAATCATCGTCGAAGATTTTAGGTTTAAGCCCGGGCAAGTACCATCTAGTGTTCATATTATGCTTAATTTTTGTTTATAATTGATCTCTATTGGTGAAAAGTATCATCGTGTGGAAACTTGGATGTACTTTCAAGAGGAACCAGACTCAGCAGTGGGATATTTTCAGGCTTTTATTTTTTGTACTTTTATCAGAAACCATAAAAGTCATTAACTATAAATGTAATGAGAAAAAAGTGTACGGAAGTTAACTTATATCTTATAAATATATCTCTACCAATATACAAAATCCCTGGAGTACAGTTGAAATATAATTTTCAGTAATATTATTTATTTGTAGATCTTTGTATGTAGACATAAATAAAAAACTGGTGGATTTCAATAATATCCGATATGGTAATAATATAATCGTCAATATAACGTCACGCAGGTATTTTTAGTGATATTACGATGTCGCCCGTATTCCGCTAACAGCAGTCTATATATAGATGCACTGCCTCGTTGGTCTAGTGGCTTAATGTAAGGCCGCAGACCTGGAGGTTCTGGGTTTAATTCCCAGGTCGAGCCGATAAAGAGTTATTGGGTTTTTCTGTCAGAAAATTCTGAGTAGCAGCCCGGAGTCTGGAAGTTGGAAGTGTGTACACTCCCGTGCCTCGGAAAGCACGTAAAGCCGTTGGTCCTGCGCCTGAACTCTTTTCGGTCGTGTCGGATTGCCGTCCCATCGGATTATGAGAGTTAGGGAATAGAGAGTGATCCTGTGTTTGCGCACATACTTGTGCACTATAATATCTCCTGCGCAGTTGGCTTATCTCGCTTGAGATTGGCCGCCGTGGCCGAAATCAGTCTGGAGGATATTATAATTATTATATATAGACGTTAACTATATCGCTAATTACTGATTTACAACATTCCATTCTTATAAAGCACGGCCAATTTTACCATTGTTAGCATAAAATTAAAATCATTCAATTCAATTCATTAAAATCAAAAGCGTAAAGTTGAAGTAAAATCATTTTTGTTCAGAGTTAAAAAAACCACAATTAAGTGACTTATTACATGAGTTTAAAATATAGCCCTGTTCCTTCTTGAACTCACGATCCTACACGGTTGCGTGCGCTCTAGAAATGTGAAAGTCACAAGTTCGATTCTGACCCCTTAGGCTGTTGTTGTCCTCGCTCCTAACTCAAGGTTTACGCTTATCTGGATGGGAAAATATGTATGTATTAGTGATTTCTTACATATTATTGATAGGATTTATCTTCAAAAATATCTTAATTCATTTATACTTTTTATCCCATCTAGGCGCAGTCACGTCTATAGTTAAGTAATTGTGTAGTAAATCTAAGTATAAAGATTAATACTGTGATAATACTATGATACATTGGGAGTAAAATTTGTGAGCAACGTATAACGTTTTGAAAGATAACGTTTTTGACGGAAAAAAATAGTAAAAACAACTGGAACGTTTCACTATAATTCATTCGTTAACTTTTACTATGAAACTTTTGACCTTGTTTTCCGCCTAGCTTCATTAACTCTTGTCAAGGTTGTATCAAAACAATTATGAAAAGCCATGACATTTATATAAGCGGAATGTGTAAAATGTTCCTTTTTCAACACCAGAAAATAATTACCCTTTAAAGAAAACTTACAGAAGTTACTGAACAATGCCTCAATGAAAGCTAAATAACACGGTATAGATGCGTCATAGATATATGGACATAAAAATAGACAAAATAAAAATATTTGGGTTTATCACTTGCCAAAGGGATCATATAAATCAGTACATACACTTAAATATTCGAAACATCATGCAATTTTTTATCTATAAATACATTTCAATATTACGATATAATAAAGCTAATTGCACACTCAATTACGAATTTAGTTGTAAATGTCTACTCATAAATACATATTTATTTAAATAGTCGTAAGAGAAATTCAACGTGTATTGATAGGACTTTGTGCAAGCATCTAAGATAAGGTAAGACCAACCACTCATTACTTACTCTATCGTTGAGCAGAAATTTTACGGTATACTTTAAATTGTGAATGAACTAGTGTAATTAACAAGCACCATGATATTAGATCATTTTTCTCATTTTATTGACATAGTCACATTGTTAGAAATAGTTATTTACATATTTACAAATAATTTAGAATTTCGAATGAAGATCCATCCCTTTCAAGAGAACAAAAAATTTAAGTTCTTTAATTTCGATTGTGATGCTGCCTGGGAGTGGAAACATGCAGGTCAAACTACCAATTTCTTAACTTATAGGAAGATACAACATAGGCACGGACAACATTTACGTTGAGATTCATTAGGATTTTAGGATTAAAGAAAAAAAACATTGTGAATGTTAAATGCCGTGGTGACGACTGACCATCAGGTGGCCCATTAAAAATATGACAACATAAGAATAATCAGAGCATGACATTGAACCTGCACAAAGGCATTACTTGTAATAACATTGCCCGTTCTCATTACAAAAGAATTTTGAATCTTCCGTCGCGCTCATTATTTTCATTATTTAAACATGAAAGAAAGAATTTCTCTCTTCACTTTTATATTTATGCAACTTGCACGTGACCCTTACCTTGTTGGACACAAGTAATTTTAGTTCAGTTTTAAAAAAAAATTAATGTAAAATGCATTTTTACAATTAATTTTGTTTTTATTATAAAGTTTAAGCATGTTTGTAAGACAGTTCTCAATAATATCCAGAATGTTAAAATATTAAGAATTCTGTCTCCGACATTGTTAAAAGGAGTTTTTATTCGTTATTATTATTAGGGTGAGTGAGCCGGTATAATTACAGGCTCACTCACCCTAATAATTTGACTGCCTCGTTGGTCTAGTGGCTTGATGTAAGGCCGCAGTCGGGCCAATGAAATGTTATTGGGTTTTTCTGTCAGAAAAATCTCAGTAGCAGCCCGAAGTCTGGAAGTTGAAAGTGTGTTCACTCCCGTGCCTCGGAAAGCACGTAAAGCCGTTGGTCCTGAACTCTTTCCGGTCGTGTCGGATTGCCGTCCCATCGGATTATGAGAGTTAGGGAATAGAGAGTGCACCTGTGTTTGCGCACACACTTATGCACTATAATATCTCCTGCGCAGTTGGCTAATCTCTCTTGAGATCCAGTCACCGTGGCCGAAATCGGTCTGTAGGACATTATTATTATATAATTACAGGCACAAGGGACATAAAATCTTAGGTCCCAAGGTTGGTGGCGCGTTGGCGATGTAAGCGATGTTTAACATTTCTTACAGTGCCAATGTCTAAGGGCGTTTGGTGACCATTTACCATCAGGTGGCCCGTATGCTCGTCCGCCTTCCTTTTCTATAAAAAAAAGATCAATGAACCCATATTTTGACATGCCCCATTCAATAGTTCTCAGGTTTGAATACCATTGTGTCTAAAAATCTGGCTTAATTACCAGCAATTGATAGTTTTATTGAAGAAATATTGAAACGGTCTCCTGATTGTGATATATGTATTATTACCATTAGTTATTAAAAATTTTAAATTAACTATTAAATTTCAACCTAAAAAATCGCCCACTGTGGAAAATTCAACTGAGTTACGTCATTTTCTCAATAAATATACAAAATATTACTGCGATTCCGGTTTATATTTTAAGACTAACAACTCTACGGTAACATTCAACAGACCGCTATTATGTATAAGCTTGCATTAGTTTCGTGTAACGCAAAATGGTACCACGTCTTAGTTGCGTGACTTATGGATTTCCACTGATTTATACTGATTACTCGGTAAGTAACTCATATTACTATAAGAATTTACATTTTTAGAACAATAAAAATGTCTGTTTATCTAAAATGTGGTAATTTGATTGAACTTAGTAACTTGTTCTCAGAAATTTGCAAAAGAATTGTTGTACCCGTAAAATCCGTTACGTCAGCTGAGAAATCATTTTTCAGTGGAACTGTTTTCGTAACTCAGTAGAAACTAAATCCACGTTTACATTACTAAAATACTTTAATCCTCACAATGATATATTTAGCCGACTGCCCTTAAGGAGGGTAATGTTTTTCGATAAATACATAATATACGTATGTATCTTTGGCACACTCTGTAACCTAAACAGCTTCATGGTTTTTAGTATTTGTTTTTTTATATTCAGTCGGATATTCGTTTTTTACTAAAAATAAATATATTAAGATTTTTATTATCATTTAAAATTGAAAGTGGAGCCGTGTTAAATTAAGAAATTTTATAAATCCATTTAAACTATAGAAAAAAAAGCCTTAATTAATGTTTATTAAGACACATACTAACATATTATTGTTGTAGATATTGAAATGGCACTTACCGCGAGAGTAAGAAAATAAATGAGCTAACGGAGTTGTGGTCTGAAGCAGAAAGGCCAGTGGTCAGACCACCCGCCCGATGTTGAAAGAAAGAAAGAAGTGGTGAGAACAGGTACGTAAATGGAAGTAATCAAAATACTACACTATCTACAAAAAAATTAATCTACAAGAAAAAAACAAAAAACGAATAGGAAGATTAGTTCTAAACTACAATAATGCCGTAAAAATCTGGTGTTAAAAACAGCATTTCAGACAAGAAAGAAAGCAATTGTATTGTTATAAAATAGTAACAAAAAAAGCAAAGGCTAAAAGAAAATATGGATATAATGAAAGCCAGAGAAATTTTGGAAAGATAGTAAATAGACCTTTAGTTAGGTAGCTTAGAATAAAATTCAATGTTTTTATAAAAATGTGTACGACTCTTTACATTTTCCACGATTGAGTGATTGAGTGACGGTCCAGCAAAGAAGACATAATTGACTGTTAAATATTTTCAAATACTGACGGACAAAGCTCATAGTATATTTTACATTCATTGTTATGCTATTTTAATAGTTTTATTATTTACTTATTAACTATTTATTATTTATATATTTACTATTTGGATCTTAATTTTATGCCAAAAATAATGAAATATAAGTCTGTTTTTGTCTTTTTGTAACTCAGAGGATGTAAAATTGTTGATCACATTTTGATGTGCTTATAATGAAAAATTAGGAGATTTGTGATTAATACTTTATCTTGTTACATAAATTTATGCGTTTTGAATATTATACTTTTACTTTACCCTAAAATCAAGGCAAAATAGTACGTAACTCAGTGGAAGAAAATATCACGGACGGACGCATTTAATTCGTAATATATGATAAACTACACAGTGTTTTGCGTGATTTCTGTGTTTTTATGATAATTTAAACATCACTGATTTAATTAATATTAATATTATTGCATAAAACATATGTGCTAAAAATTTACCATTTTTTAAAATCACGCTAACTTTTAAAAAACAACCCATAAATGAAAAAATATATTTTGTTCAAAATATTTATGAAAACCGCAGCCATGAGCGACACTACAATAATTTATTATTTTTCTTATAATAAAAATTACGCCCTACTAAGAATTGTTAAAATCCTTTTCATCCACCCCATCTTATGTTGTACATTTCTCGTAAAACAATAAAATCGACAAAAGTATTTGTGTATGTCTGTTGTTAAGAATATTTTAAATTACTAAATACATTGCTTCAGACCCAAGATATCTCATGTTAAAACTTTGCCACTGGATATGCATAAACGCTTAGATAGATAATAATCAAAACACATTGAGCACGGTCCTTACAGTTTTGAAATAACAACTATTATGGTTAATTAATATAAAAATTTTAATAGTTAATTGTCGCAAAGCTAGGCAAAGCATCCTCTTCTCTTAAAAAGATTGTCTACTGCTTATGCCATAATAAATATGTCTCAGAATTCCATATGACACATTCATGTTTTCCTTCATCGCCATATCATAGATCGGATTGGAATCTGCGTTTTTTGTCATGATTTATGTGTTTATTCATCAATCATTTCACGTTAAATCTATTAAAATATAATTATATTACACTTCATTAAAGTATGTTGCCTCCTGTATATCTGCACAAAGCCACCGGTAAATACATCATCAAGAGATCCATACAACTGTCGGCCTTATCACTCATTAAAACATTAATTAGCAACGAACAAAGGAGTACTAAAATCCATTCAAACAATAGACAGGACTTAAAGAGATCATACAAAGTTACATATGAATTATGTTATATAACCTAGAGAGATCATAATGGTAGATAATTATATTCAATAACAAAAAAATCAGTCGAGTAACATCGACTCACGTATCAATTTCAGATAAATTGTATTTTAATATCATTGCCGTCGATTCCAAGTAAATATAATAAGAGCAAGCGAATCATTATGATGTTAATATATAGAAGAAATTGTTAATATAATGACATTTATTTAAAATGTATATTTGATAACCAAGTTTTTTTTCAGGCTGCTTGCATTCTATATATAGGCGTATATCAAGTATGTATTTATAATAATGCTGTTGTCGGGCTGTGGGAGACTGCACAATATATTTCCGCAATTATTATATCTTATCATATCACTTAAGTGTAATGATTGTAGTACTTTTCCTAATATGTTAGATATTAACAAGAGTTTTTTATGATCTGCTATTGAAATTACCTACGACGGACATAAATCATTAATTAGCATCCTTCAATCAGCTGGAAGCTTTATCACGCTGCGCCACGACGCCACTGTAATGAGGGTGACAATGGAAAACATCGCCGGGAAGCTATTTCTGTGTCATTCGATAAATTAATGATGCTACAAATATCGCGGTTTACTTGTTCTTTGTTACACGCTCGTCTTCGATAAATTCGGTTAATAACAGGATTTCATTTTTTATTCTTATATAATCATAATACTTATTGAAATTTGTTTCATATTTCAGATTAAAAAAACTGAAAAAAAACATATCAAGTGTAAAATACAATGTGTTATAAATAATTTAAAATAAAAAAATGTAGATAAATGTAAATTAATCGATCGTTAACGTATAATAGTAAGGACCGTTAGTCCATAATAAAGCAAACGAGATTTGAAACTGATGAAAATTTATGAACAATTTGACTTAAATTACAAACGCACCAAAGTAACTTAACCAAAGATTATTAACTACCGAAATTTTATGCGTTTAATTGTAAATTGAATGCTCCGTTTCTAATTTATCGTCAGTTTACAATCTGGCTGGGTTTATTACAGAATAAAGGTCTTTACAATTATTATCCGTTAACACACACAAACTGTGTCGCTGTCTTTCTGGAAACTTCTATAACATTTAACTTATTTTGAGGTTTGTGATAATACACGATGTAGTATTTTTATATTAAGAAAAAAGTTGTACAATGGACGAAATATTCTTTTATTTTATATATTTTAATATATATAAAAAGAACTTTGTTCCAAACCTTATAGTTAGTTTATTAAAAGCGAGTAAGGAACAAGTTCTGTTGTACGAACAAAATAGCAAGAGACCGCTGTGTTCCTAATTCGATAAACAGAACATTTTGTCCGTTCGTTTTGTAACAATATTAGTAACACCACGAAGCGGGGATAATGGACGCCATTTCTGGTTTAACATCTTTTATTCAATTCCTAATTTGTACTGTTTGTTCTTATTCATTATTTAATAGCTATCGCTGATGACCAAATATGTAGACTAAAGATTATAATTGGGGATTTGGCAATTAAATGTGGATATAATATAACATAAAATATCGTTATATTAAAGTTTTGAGAATTTAATTGTTAAAAATATGAGTCAATTTATACATTTTAAAATCCCTGGAATAACCTAGAATTATATGGCGTCGTGGATATAATACATACTTAACCGAAGATCGCGATTTTTAATTCACCATTTTCATATGTTAAATTTGTCTTGCATTTGGCTCGTCCTATATTTCATTATCTATATATAATGTACGAGACAACGAGTTTAGTTCTTATTATTTTTATTAAATGTATGAATTATAAAACTTTTCAAAAAACTTGTAATTGATCTGTAAATTTACTCGTACTCTATTAAATATATACTCACAACGTAAGTTATGTTATACAAAAGTTAATTTTGTTACTGAGTGTTCTGTACTATCTACAGTCCGAACCGATCATAGATCTATATTTCATTTATAAATAATTAATTAAAGTTTCAAAATTAATAATTTTTTTGTCCAACGTAATAAGTAGATAGGCATTTATATTTTTTTTGTTTCAACAATAAAACAAATAGTTTTACTTGCAACAGCGATAAACGTTCATATTAATGACACGAAGACGTCACGTCAGGGCGCGTCTAAAATGCTTAAATATATTGCTTTCGAAACATTACAAGTTTTTGTTCACGTCGTGTAATATGTCCACAGCATGAATAGGTTATGTTTTTGTACGTTACTATTACTCGTCATGTGTTACTTTAACGTTAACCGTTTCTATAAAGGCAGAAGAGCTACTAGTGGTAGAGATTTGAGCAAGCTCGTCTGAGTAGGTACCACCCACTCATCAGATATTCTACCGCAAAATAGCAGTACTTAATATTGTTGTGTTCCGGTTTGAAGGGTGAGTGAGCCAGTGTAATTACAGGCACAAGGGACATAACATCTTAGTTCCCAAGGTTGGTGGCGCATTGGCGATGTAAGCGATGGGTAACATTTCTTGCAGAGCTAATGTCTAAGAGCGTTTGGTGACCACTTACCATCAGGTGGCCCATATGCTCGTCCGCCTTCCTATTCTATAAAAAAAAGAGCAAACAGGGCGCTTCATACTACTGGTATTGTTTATCGAAAGAATTATAAGGAGGTGTGGATCGCTTGATGTGAGGCGGTGGTGAAATCATCGGATCCCGTTTGGCTCACACACCATTTAAACAGAAACACAGTCAATACAAAATAAAGGAAGGTGGTAGAATAATATAATAACACCGTAACAGCCTGTAAATATCCCACTGCTGGGCTAAAGGCCTCCTCTCCTCTTTTTGAGGAGAAGGTTTGGAGCTTATTCCACCACGCTGCTCCAATGCGGGTTGGTGGAATACACATGTGGCAGAATTTCAGTGAAATTAGACACATGCAGGTTTCCTCACGATGTTTTCCTTCACCGTAAAGCACGAGATGAATTATAAACACAAATTTAGCACATGAAAATTCAGTGGTGCTTGCCCGGGTTTGAACCCACGATCATCGGTTAAGATTCACGCGGTCTTACCACTGGGCCATCTCGGCATAACACACGGGTGAAATATATTTTTATTTGTAAATATAATTTATTTTTATCGTGTATATGTGTATTTTATAAATGAAAAGGAAAGCCACTAACGTTCATATATGACCAACTTCTGAAAGATATTCTCTCGGCTTTATTAACCATGTTATAACATGTCTCATTATGGTTTGCACCTGTACGAGAATATGTCTCAGAACATTCACAATTTGTTCCGAATCGTGCAAGTTGCAAGCTGAGCAGCAGAGCTCCTAATATACAAACAAACAGAAAATCTCAGTTCTTTTGCAACTTTGTTGAATTTTCTCTAGTTGTATATGTATAACAATTTTATTTTTCACACACGGTCGTTTGTTCCTAAGTTAGGCAACTTTAAACCTATGTTATATTTAACAGGGGCTGATACTCATATATTATATAATTGACGAGTCGGTTGGCGTGGTTGGTAAATAGATGCCTTTCGCGCCGCAGGTCGTGGGCTCGATTCCCACCCAGGACAGACATTTGTGTGTATAAACATGTCTGTTTGTCCTGAGTCTGCTTTTAATTATCTATATAAGTATGTATTTACAAAAGAAAAGTAGTATAAGTTTCCATAGTACGAGCTCTGCTTAGTTTGGGATCAGATGGCCTTGTGTGAATAATGTTCCAGGATTATGATTATAATATTTATACATAATACACCCAGACTCGGGTTGTGAATCGAATCCGCAACTCTGAAGCGAAAGGTTGCCTAACTGCGCTTACGGGCCAGTATACACCCTGGGTCCAATCAGCTTCTATTCTTTTACATATTTCTAGTTTTATATAATTTCAGTGTCGGTTTGATTGTTTGACTTGAACATGGCTAATCATATCAACGATATTTAACCTTATCACAAATAATATAAAGATGATATTGATATAACGTATATTTTGTCTATTGGACGTTTTAAGGGCAATTTATATATAAATAGTGTTCCTACGTGCGGACGAAGCCGCGTACGAGGTGAAAGGTAGGGGGAGTGTTAGGAGCCCTATGTCTTTTTTGTATCAGTGTTGTGTATGCAAAAATCATAAAGATCAGTTGAGTAGTTAAGACTTAGGTGGAATACTAGATGGTTAGCCTTTGTCAAGCACGTCTGGGTAGGTACGATCCACTTATCAGATATTTTACCGCTGAATAGCAATACTTAGTATTGTTGCAATCCGGTTTGCAAGGGTGAGTGAGCCAATGTAACTACAGGTAAGACATAACAGCTTAGCTCCCAAGGTTGGTGGCGCATTGGCGATGTAAGTCTTTAAGACACTTAACAACAGGATACCCATTACCGGTCTGCATACCTATAACATAACAATCAAATAAATTCAGTTTCACATTTATAATATTAGGATTTAACTCGCCACTTACTACCTTTACTAATCAATATAATATATACATAATTTTCTTTGCTTCAAAAATCAAATGGTCTGTATCGAAACGAAATCAGCAGACGTCATGAATCATTTATTTGATCTTTTGATCTCAACATGGCAACATTAATCGAACGAATATATATTTGTTATAATATAATAAATAAATGATTGCTTGAGATATAGTATTTTTTTGATATTTTATTCTGTTAAAGTACGTTTATGATTATATGAAGGTTCCGGGTATCCTATGAGGGAGCAAGTTACACACAGAGCATAGTAATATCTCCCGAGAGTTATTGAATTATCCACCGAGATACAATAACTGAATATTTCAAGTTGGCAGTTCTCTTCATCAATATTAATGTATTTTATCGTAAGTTATTAATATGATGAAACAATACTTTGATACTTATCTACAGGTCGATGAAGGCAGTTACTTACTCGAGATCCTTATTTATCTTTGCATATTATTGTATTGATATTTATTTTATGATAATCAGCAATTTTATTCGTATGTCTGTTTGTCAAACTGACGTAGGCATTTCGTTGGTTCTGTTGGCCATACTGGCCAGACTATAAGGGCACGGATTCCGAAATTTTGGGTAAGAATCACAAGACAAATCAGTAAAAGTTAATGCGTTTTTCTGTCAAGACTTTCTAAGTAGCAGCTTTCAGTAAGAAAGTTGACAAGTTTTGAACAGTTGCCAAACTGAGACGTTGGACCACCGTACGGTCCTAATGAAGTTCTAACTGATGATATCATCATCATCAGTTACTTTATGATATTATTATTCTATTTTGAATAATTAAAAATATGATTTATAATATGTATATTTTTTCTAACGTTCTTAGTTTTAGGTAAAGATGACAAAGTGCATAAAAAGCTGTGAGTCTCGACTTTAGGTCGAGAATTAATTGCCAGATTAACGTCACTGTATTTCAAATACAATTCATCTCGAAGTCGGCGCTAAGAGAAAACAGCGCAAGGTTTTTACCCTTATTTATGGCTTTACGCGTTCACACCACATTATTTCCGTCAAAGTCAATGTTAGTGAGTAAAACGCAGGAATGGTTGATTGTTTAAATAATAAGTGTTGAATATTTAAAAAGATTAATGTTTTTTATGTCTTGAAAGAAGTTCTGAGGAAATTTATTGAACATTTATATATCTGACAATTTTCAGAGGAATATTGTTGTGGGTTAAGCTCAGTAATTTTATTTTTAACAAAGATATATAATATGTACCGGGCTAATACAACAGACAATTACTTGTTTATATAAGAAAGCCAAAAACGTTTTGAAATTTTAGTTTAATTAAATAAACACAATTTTTTAAAATTTCTTAACAAATTTTGCAATAATCAAGAGGCATTGTATCGTGACATACACAGATAAAGCATAACAGGCAAAGAAATATTCAACGAGATCGTATCTTTTTAAAAAAAAAACTAGGCGATGAGCTTTATCACGATTAAATACTTTTTGATATCAAGTCGTTTGGATATGCCCTTCACTGACACCTTTACTGGCCGTTTATGGCAGTAAATACCAACACAATTTGCTACGGCCATTTGGAAATAATTGAATAATTTACATTTATGTAACGTTAGCGGTACTTTATATTCTTTGACCTCATATCACCTTAATAAAGATATTAAGAAAACTTTGAAGTACTCTTATTTGAGAGATATTACAGAATATATGGGACCGACTCTAATCAAGGAATGGCTCAAATAAAATAGATATTTGTTAGGCAGATGAGCGTAAAACTATATTCATTCCTTTATAATCGTGGTTACTTATTAAACTTTACTTATTAAACTAAGTATTTTGTTGTTGTCATGGTACGTCTAGCACCTGATTTGTCGACGTAACTAATCAAAATTAAGCCTTTATATTTACATATTATGACAACAAGAAAGAAAAGCCTTTAGAATATATTTATTTCCTAGTATATTTCTACTCTGAATTGTCCGTGAAAAAATAACCCTAATTATAAACCCATAAAGAGTTGGATACTTAATTCCAGTAACAGCCTGTGAATGTCCCACTGCTGGGCTAAGGCCTCCTCTCCCTTTTTGAGAAGGATACTTAATTCACGTACTATATAATCTTTTTGTGTATTTACACTATTGCTATTAAGAATTATAATAGAATATTATTATTTATTTATCAACTTAAAATTGTATTGACGAATAAAATTGTGTGGTTGGAACAAAATGTGGACTTAATGCCTGAAGGCATTAAGTCCACAGACCACACACCCATCAATATTTAGTCAATACAGAAATTCATGAAGGCGGTACAACTACAATATAAAAAAAACTTAAAAGTAATATAAATGTATGTGTATATGAATACATTATATGTAAGAAGCTAGTGAAACAACTTAAAATTTCGTTCTAAGAGAAATAAAAGCTATAGCAAATAAAAAAAATATAAGACATTTTCTGAAAATGTTTTGGTGGAAGCCTTTCTGATGTCTATATGGGGCTTAATCCAAGACTACTACCCTTGGTAACTATTTTAGCGATAGTAATAGACTGTAACTGCTCCAGTGCTCCTGCTTTTAACGATAAGATTTGGAACTTATTTCACAACGCTGTTCCAATATGGGTTTGTGGATATATTGCAGATTCTTATTCCACACATGTAGGTTTCCTCACGAAATTTTCCTTCACAGCCAAGCACAAGATGAATTATAAATACAAATAAAGTTTATGAAAGTTCAGAGGTGTTTGGCCAGCTTTGATGCGAGGCGTTCTCAGCTATTTTAGCAACAACGATGATAAAATACATTAATAATATTCATATAATCCTTTGTATTATAATATTTAACGTGTGGGTGGAGTCAGACGGGCTTGCGCAAAGTCCTACCACCAGGTATGAAGCTAAGAGAATAAACATAATATTAATAAAATAGTTTACGTGTTTTATTCCATTCTGTGAAAAAAATATTTTCAAGTAAATCCGGTGGATATTACGAGTGTTATAAATATAAATACACTTCCACTGTCGATTGCGAACAACTGCCGCAAGTAATTATTTTGTTTGCCTTACGCACAAGTTTCTTACAAACTTGCTCATTATAATATTATTTAGGTCAAAATGATTAATTATTTTCTAACATATGAACATTTAAAAAGAAATATTCAATTTAAAATTGAATTACCATCTGAATATTAAATTATACTTAAATGATAATTTCTTAAAACATTTATTTAAAAAATATAGAAATTAATGATAAACACGAAAATGTTAATGTAAATCGCACATGAAAAATCATTCAATTGGGTATATTTGTCTACGTAACTAAACTTTTGAAGCTATAGTTCATTGGCCAACACTGTAAGGGCGCAGGGCACAGTCTTATAAGAGCTCCCATCATAGACGCACGTACCTTAAAGCTTCGCACGTCCTCGTAAGCTTTCGGATGTAAACACGATTTTTCAATTTAAATTGCGTCTGATATTATTTAATAGTTTTTTTTGTGATTTGTGTTCAAAGAGATATATTTGGTTTTATAAAGTGTTATTTCCTTGGTAATTTTCAAGTGACTTGTTAAGCAGCAAATTTTAAATTGTAAGTATTTCTTTTAATATTTTGCATATCAGTTTAACAAACACATAATCTGTAGTTTTAATGTTATCATAGAAATAATCGAGTCGATAATTGCAATAAAATTATATAATTTGATCCATTAAAATATATCGTAAAGTCATTAAATTGTTTTTTTTTTATAAATTTTTTTTTTGAGCAACTTCTGTCGGATTGATTTGACAAGGTCATTACAAGAGGTCGTTACAAGAACCCATCAGGCTTCGACTATTTACTTTAAAATAATTGGATTTGGAATTTGTTGACAGTAGATTTATTATGGCTTCAAGTTAGAATTTGAAACACAGTAAGTATATAAAATTTATCATAACTGGAATGATATTAAAAGTAGCAAGTTTCAGATTTGTGAGAAAAAAAAACGATTTAATAAGGTTTTGTGTGATGTATGATTTTCTTATTACTTGTGGAGTAAATTTTCTGAAAGCCTCTTAAAACTTTTATATATTAATTACACTTTTCAACTTTGCTCTCTCGTATGGGGTAATAATGTTTGTATTACGTCTTGAGGCCTTAGTTTTTACTTTAAGGAGCGAGTGTAATCATTAATTCATTTATCTTATGATATGTTTCCATCGTAAAAAGTTCAGCGTTTTTGTATCTCTTACATATTTACTTACTTGTTTAGTATTTATATTATCTGAGTCGAGATGGTGCAATGGAATATGTAGCTCGAGACTGTAGATACTGCGTTTTCATTTGTGCTTATAATTTGGTTATAAATCTTAAAACGTAGTAAGGCACTATTTTGGGACGAGCTCTTAGCTTCTTCTCAAGGGCATCTGAGGTGAGCTTATGCTCAGCAGATGTTTACTAGGTTTAAATGTCACACACATTAACGAGCTGTTACATTATTTTTTAACAATACTTTCTTTGTGTCCGAAATCATAACAATTAGCACTACAAAGCAATTGCGATATATTAATAATATCATGGCTTCATAAAAAAAATATTTATATTATACGAGTCCGTACATGCATGTACGTACGTACATACGTACGTACTTCAATATTAAGATATCGTTTTTTAGTTTATTCTGGTTATATTAATTTATCTAAAAAGATGATCGGCAAAATACTCATATTGACAAAAAGTTATACCAACAACTACTAATCATTGGATCCAATATGTTATGTGGCTGTTACTATGTATAATGCATCGATATAAAGTTCTGACGTGTGTTGGTCGAATAAATCATGAGCTGGTGGTACATACCCACACAGGGTACAAAATCTTCGCAACAAGTAACTAACATCTAATTTTGTATTCGTCATCACACAACGTTTGAGTTCTTCGACGCTTTCTGACAAGTTCGAAACCATAATTGAATTACGGAGATACATTAAATAATCTTATGAATATATTATATGTGTACATATAACATGGTGTACATTTAAGATATATATAATATATAGCTGTTATTGTGTTGATATTAATATAATATGGGGGACATTTTACGAATATAATAGATTAGGCTCAAAAAAAGTATTACTTTTTTATTGCCCCATTTCATTTTGTTACATAATTCTTAATAAAATTATTCAAATATTATATTTGATCTATTTATAAGTATCCAACATTTATCTTAATAATATTAGGCGATATGAGTTTCTATAGTTAAATAATAGACTACTTTACAATAATATTTAACCGACATAAAAAAGGTTTACAAAATATCTCAGTTTTCTTCATTTATAAACAGAATATAAGAAGAACGGAATATTATTACTTTTTTTTTAAATAACTCGTGAAACAAATTACATATTCGTAACGATAGTTATGGATATTTTTCGTATTTTTATAACTAAGTAACGATTAAGAACGAGATAATAGATAAAGTTCATTAACTCATTTTGTTCTTGACTGTATTAACGTGCGTGACAAATGGGCGACCATTTGATTATTTTATAAGCCCGTAAAACTCTGGTTCACATCAAAATAGGCCTGATATGATGAACAAACTTAAAATTGACTTTCAAAGTGAAACATCATTGAGTGAATCCTTTCTGACGCGAAAATATTTGTCACGAGTAATGAGTTGTATAAATATTACATATGATTATTACATGCAATTTTCTGATTGTTAAAAATAGTAATTGCCTGGTTCTTCTCGGTAATATCTATATTCCGAACCGAGGGTAGCTTTATATTAAAATTAAAATTGTAAAATGACTATTTAAATTTGTTTGTGATAACCTACTTGAATAAAGTATGTTTTGACTTTGTTGAAGTGTTATTTCTTTAGGCGTGGAGCGTGTTAAGAGCAGAATTTTCGTTTCAGTGAAACGATTATGATAAATAAACAATCATTCTGTCATTGGTATTCAGTTTCTAAAGCTTCAGCTAAAAGCAAGAAGAGCATTTAGATAAATGTAACAAATATTCTTTTGTTAATTATTTATTGAGAAATAGCCTTTCTCGCTCAAAACATCGCAAATGTAAGTCACGAATATCCATATTTTATATTGGAGATGCGCACTTTACCCTGATTTACCCTTTATACATATACCAACACTTAACATAAATAATAAATAAATAAATATCCTGGGACATCATTCACACACGGCCATCTGATTCCAAATTAAGCAGAGCTTGTACTATGGAAACCAGACAATTGACAATACTACATATTCTACTTTTCTTTTGTAAATACATACTTATATAGATAATTACACCCAGACTCAGGACAAACAGACATGGTCATGCACACAAATGTCTGTCCTGGGTGGGAATCGAACCCATAACCCTCGGCGTGAAAGGCAGGTATCTACCAACCACGCTAAACGATTCGTCAACACTGTGTTTTTCTGCTTAAAAGTTTCGTGTATGGTCTAAGTACTTTATAAACTTGCGAATCTTTATAAAAATTCTCTAATTCATATTTAAAACATTTTTTTCTGGCTGATTCCGTCCGGCATGTGCGAACACAGCAGCACTTTCTATTATTTATCTTTTAAAATCCCATAGGACATACAAATAGTTCAGGCGTAGGATCGAGATTTACGTGCTTGCCGAGGCACGGGACTGTAGTCACATTACGAACACCGCTACTCCTTAAACTTCATGATAAAAAATCTCAATAACTTTCCATAATCCCGATATGGTATTCGAACATTATTATCGTCGAACAAAGCGGATACAAATTCCGGACCAATTAACAACTAAGTATCATTTTTAATTAAAAATATTCTTGTGTTCTATATCCGTAACCGAATCGGAATCCGTAAAAATGTATCCATAACGTAAATAAATCTCACATTAATTACTCGAATAATTTCGGAGGTTCTCGGCAATTGCTTTTTCGATAGTTCCTTTGTTCATTCCTTACATACCCACCCATAAGTATAAAATGTACCGGTTGTTCATAATAGGCACATTTGGTTAATTAAAAACGGATAATAACATTGTTTTTTTTTCAAACTGGAAGGCCGACGGGCACACGGACCACCTGATGGTCACACCATCTCTAACCATTGGCTCTATAAGAAATATAAATCATCCTTTACGTAGCCATTAAGCCAACAACCTTGGGAACTAATATGTAGCTGTAGTTACATTGGCTCACTCACAGTCCAAATACTGTTGTAGAATACCTGATGAGTGGATAGTACCTAACCGAACGGACTTGTACAAAGTCCTACCACCAAGAAAATCGTTTATTTTTTAATTGAATGTGATGGATGAAATACGTAACTGATGACAGATACATGCAAGAAAATGAATAGAATAAGGACAAGCGAATGATTATGACATTTTCATTTTAAATATGGAACATTACTGAATTTTTAATTAACGGAATTCAGAAGTCATTAATTAGCTCGAAATTTAAAATTTAGCTTTAAATTAATCATTAGCTTGCAACATGTCAATTCAAGTAGTGAATTTCGTGAGCGCGTTCTCGAGGGTTTCCCGATACTCCGAGTGCATTTGATGACGTCATACTGTGGCAGCTGAACCAATTAATACAATTAAATACGAGTTATTGTTTACTCACTATCACTTTTCATTGGTTGATCATAAAACTTTCATTAGAGTAGAGCTATTTATAACCTATTAGTTTAAAAATATAAGATTAAATAAATTACTTACGACTTTTTTTATAATAGTTAACTATGTATCGGTGTAAGGTTTTTGTGCGAGCTATCTCGATCATCAATTATTTTATCGCCAAATAGCAATAATTTGTATTGCTGTGTCAGGGAAATAGTAAGGTGATATACAGCAGAAACATAAAACAGTTTAGCTATTGTGGCTGACGATTTACGAAGTGGTTTATATTTTTTACAGGGCCAAAGTATGTAAAGGTGATTAATTATCACCAGGGGAATATCCTACGAACAATTTCACTTTATTGGAATTAAATTGAATCGCAATCATTGCCGTTTTACCGTTTTCCTAACTGCCGCAACGATCCAGTCGCGTTTCGAAGTTATATCGGAATAGAATCGGGAACGTATCGTAGCCGTTATAAATAAGTAAATTGACTTCCAGGTTTACTTGTCTGCTTTGCTAATATAAACAAAAAAATCCAACTATCGGAAAATGTATTGAAATACCTTAACGTGTTACAAGAAAATGGATGTCGTTTTGATTTATTCATTTTATTTTTTTGCTATAAATAATCTTGTCTTATAAGATTTCTTAAGAAACATGCTCGTGGTTTTTGTATTCGTTAGGTTACATTTCTATTGTGAAAAGAAAATCAATAAATACAATAGACGTACACAAAGATTGAAAATAATGGGTACAACTTGAAAGCAGTCTTTATAAGAATACGGTTTATTTAATCCCATTAATCATATATATAACAACATAAATCGAAAATGTATATATATTTATATATCTCAGCATACTTTGTATGTGTTTAAAAAGTCATTTTTGTTCTTATTGTATGCGCTCACCTATCATCAGATTTAGTTGAAACTTTTAATAGTTGTCGTTTGGCAACAAAGGTGTCAAGTACATACAAATTTTTATAATAGTTTGTTTGTTTTTTAATGTCTTACAATATTTACATTCAATTTAATATTTCTTACAATGCCAATGTCTATGGGCTCTGGTGACCACTTACCACCAGGTTGCCCATTTGAGAGTCCGCCGAAGAATTGTAAAAGAAAAAAAAATGCTATATTTACATATAACGTGAATTTACCACACACAGAGCTGCATAAGTCAATAATAATGAAAATAGATTTTTAGTCTAGAGTAAGTCGTTTATTTATATAGAGAAAGGATTTATTATATCTTTATATATTTTATAAAAGGTCCTATCTCTACTGACTTTAAACACACAACTTACAGTATAAGATATAGAGACGAATTTGGTCGGACACCTTGTTTCGTAATGTCCTCTAGAAATCTACGAGAGGATTTTATGAAGGAGTGGCGTTTTCCTCCCCAATCTTCAAGTCGACCCGTTGAAAGTGTCATTGGTATGTAGCACTACGAGATAAATAACTATTTTCATACGTTTTTGGGTTTAGACAAACGTGTCTCGCAGTAATTGCTTTAAGATATTTTATTTAACTTTCCGCAGCAAAAATGCCCACGTTTTGTGTTAGCATAATCTTATTAATAGTACTTGTGCGAAGTTAAGGCTCGAAATATCATAACTTCGACAGTTTTTAATCTGTACATATAATAAAGTAATACACATAAACAAATAAACAACGGAAACTGTGTCTGTATATTGATATTGAATAAATTTTTCAAGAAACGAGTGTAGGCGATAAAAAAGAGTAGCAGAAAACGCATTTTATTTTTTATATTTTTGTCTGTATGTATGTGATGAATGATGGAGTTTCTTCCTATTTTAATAGGTAGATTAATCTTAACCTGTGTCAATATTTACGATTTGTTTCATGGAAATTCGACCAATTACTATCATTTTAAAACTAGATTTGTACAACATTTTTTTTATTCTAAATTTGTTTGTTTTGGCAATTTGTTAAATGGTCCACCTGATGGTATGTGGTCACCGCCCCATAATAGTGGCACCAAGTAATTAACCATTCTTTACATTGCCAATGCGCCACCAACCTTGGTAACTGGTTATGATGTCCTTTGTGCCTGTAGTCAGACTAGCTTACCAGAACACAACGATACTAAGTATTGCTAATTGGCGGTCAAATATAAGATGAGTGGTTACAACCTACCCAGACGGGCTTGCACAAAGCCCTGTCACCATGTAAACCTTCATAACTCTAAAACAAACTTCTTTAGTTACGTGGGTCTAAATCTCTGAATTATAAGTATATGTGGTGTACATACATTATTTGAAATAAATTTGAAACTACTAGAGTATGACATAGAGAGTAAGTTTTATCACTATTTAATTAAAATTGTGTGGTAGTTAATAATATTTAAATTTAGAATAAAAAACGTGCTCTGTAAACAGGTACTTGGTACAAGTTCCTTAATAAAGCTACGGTTTTGTAAGGGATACATTTATTTTTACACTGGATGTACTGAAAGTTGATGTTTTAATATTAAATAATAATCCTAATGAACAAGGCCGTAAAACGAAACGTAAGCCGGAAGAACCCACCTAGAAATTGCCTATGAATTTCAATTTTCATGTAAAACTTTGTCTATAAGGATTTCGTGTAATTTATTTTAATTTATAAAAATTTAAGAGACAATTAAAACTAAAAACTACCACCAAAAATTATAACCACTTACAAATAAATGTTTTACAGTAGTTGTATTGTTACAGAATGTTTTATCTTCTTCTTTCGAATGACAAATTACTGATCACAGAAAGAGATGAGCGGCTATTCATCCGCTACACAATGTTTATTAAGGCTGTAAAAAATATATAAATAAGTATGAAGAGAACCAGTATCTCTTTGTTATTTGAATTTATATTTCTAATCAAGACCAAAGGCTTTAAGTGTATTGCGAGACATTAAAAAAACATGAGAATTGGTGAGCCTGAGAATTTCTTGAAAGGCAAACTTATTTTGCACCCAGGGGCTTGGGTGCTGCCATCTTATATGCTAGTTACTATATATAAGTTACGAAGCAGTGTAGACAGGATAGTTAACGAGATTATAAGTATTTTTTATATTTTCTTTTAGTGCCAATGTTTAAAGGGTAAGTCACCACGACTTACCATCATGTCGCCCAAATGCTTTCTTTCTTATTAAAGAAATTAAAGTTATTAATTAGTTTCTTTTTGCCTTTTCTCCTCTCCTATTTAAATTTAATAAAACTATCGACAAAAACTAGTTTTTTTTTATCGAATACTTTTATAGACTTCGGCAACTTTGTTTTTAATGGCAAAATTATTACATTTTACAACAACATACTTAAATGACAGGACAACTAATAACCTTTACGATTAAAGCGCGCTTCTTTTACAGCTTTCACAGAGCATGATATGCATACACTGTATCTTGTAAACTAATAAATTTTATAGCTTTTTAGCTAATGAAAATAGATAAGAAGTTGGGTTTTTTGATTCACATGGTATTAGTACAAATAATATATGTATGTAAATGTTATCTGTTAATTAAAAAAAAAAAAACTACAAAATAAAGACGTAAAGACTTTTAGGATATTTTGGTAGAGGGCAAAAAAAAAACTTTTAATCGGTCTTTTCAATGATTTTACGTTCTAGATTACTGATTGATATTAATTAAATCAAGAGTTATATTGTCCAAACACGAAGCAGCGACGTATCCTATTATGGAGAATTTGAATGATTTTTAGAAGGTTCCAACACATTTTTCTTGCTCTTTCCCGGCCAAAACTACATTGAACGTTGGCTTAACTAAAAGCTCTTTCGACTTTTTTATCAATTAAATTTTTATGTTATGATTACTTTTTTTATTTCATGTAAGTAGGCGGATAGGCAAATACGTCATCTGATGATAAGTGGTCACCCTCATCTAGAGACACTAGCGTTATAAGGAATATTAACTATCCCTTAAATCACCAATGCGCAACCAACCTTGAGAACTAAGATGTTATGGCTTTTGTGCCTGTAATTACACGGGCTTACCACTAAATGGAATTGCACAAAGCGCTACCGCCAATGTGTTTCGCGGGTGATTAGCTGAACAATAAATAAGAGTTTAACTAAACAGTCTCTAAGTAACGTTTATAAATATAAATAATATTTTTCCAATATTTCTTACACGTATGTTATATTGATAAAAACAACAAAACTCCAGGGTTAAAATTTGCGATTGTAGTTTAAGTTTCACTATAGACACTATGTGGGTATATCTATGGTGTTTATATTAAAAAAGAGCCAATCTGAGCCAATTTATTGTTTCCCCAAGTTATAAAAGGAACCTTATTTTTGTAAAGCCTGTTGAAAAATAAAATTATGTGGGTACTTCGACCCAATGGTAATTGTTATTCGAGCTCACATTAGGAAAACGTAAGGTCGACTGGGGGCTATAAAAGTTACGGGCTCTTTTAAAAGGCCTGTTTATGTTTTTCGTTATAGCTATAATAAATAATTAGCTATAGCGAGAAGACGGTGTAGCACCACTTTAATGGAAAAAAGATACAATAGATTCACGTTTCTGTTATATGACCGAAGATATGTTCGCAAGTAAGATGAATTGCTTGTTCCTTTTTGTAGACTATACACTAATATACTGGGGTTTCCAATAAGGACTTGACAACTTTTTTTCAAAATAAAATGAAAACCGTTTGAGATATTTCAAAAAATTTTCCATGATTCGGCCACACATTTCAGCCGAAACGGCTGCTATTTCGCGTTCAATGTTGGCTTTGAGCTCTTCCAACGTCGGCGGCTTATTCCAATGACTTGACGTAGCCCCAAAGAAAAAAATCTAGAGGCGTTAAATCGCACGAACGAGGCGGCCAATCGACTGGTCAGTGGTTGGTGGCGCATTGGCGATGTAAGTGATGGGTAACATTTCTCGCAGAGCCAATGTCTAAGAGCGTGAACTTACCATCAGGTGGCCAATATGCTCGTCCGCCTTCCTAAGCCTTCTTGAGTGAGCCTGATCTTGTATGGGTGTAAAACTAAGATCGTTACGCAAAATTCGCCATAAAGTGGTCTTGGTGATGCCCAACTCTTGAGAACGCCGTGGAATTGACTGATTTGGCTCATTGGCTACGGACGTTTCAACGGCAGCGATATTTTCGACACTTCGACCAACCCGTAGTCTCACTGGCACGGCTACATCACACAACGAATATGTAGACTCAAACTTTTTCACTAAACTTGTTACTGCCTGTCTACTAGGGCGAGAATTACGACCGAAAATCGCAGTTAACGCTCTTAAAGTAGCGGCCACCGACTCCGAATTTCTGTAGTAAATTTTTAAGATTTGCAGACGTTGTTCGTCCGTGTACTTCACCATGATGAAAAGAGTATATGTCTACTGAATAAACTGACAGTGACAGTTCGATGTTAAGTGAAAAGGTGCGTTCACACACTAAATTCAAAATTGTAAGTCCCTATTGGAAAACCCCTTATATAAAGATGAAGACTCTCTTTGTTTGAACGCGATAACTACTGTGACTGTATAACACCACGCTTAGACACACGTAGGCGGAATTTAGGCAATTTTATTATATATTCGTTATGCCAAGTGATTTTATTCCAGTTGAGCTATTATTCATATCCGCAAACGTTTATTTATTAATCAGTAGCCCCCGATATGTCGGATGCGGTAACGCGCAAAAGTATTAAGCAAAAACTGAATAAAATTATTTCCTGGCCAAACTATATATTCATTATTTTTTATTGTCAATTTATTTTATATTTGCTTTATTTTATTTGTTAACTATAATATGTACATTTAATTTATTTATAGACTGAGGTAAAACCTATGTGCATTGAGGTGAAACTTTTGTGGTTTTTGCAATGTACCTGTAATATAATAGTTTATAAAATTTGTACAATTACAAAAAAATGATTAAAAAATTTTATATCGTTCCACACCTTAGGATTGTTGCGTTAAGTTATATTACATAGCCTAAAACTTTAAGCAATAAATGGACAACCAAATGCAAAAATACAGATAGATAGTATCAGCGTGTACGTATATAAAATATCCAATTATCTAACTTAAATAAAATATATTTAAATGTTGTATGTTTACCGCTTAATTAGAATATAAGATATGTTGTTAAATTCATTAATTATCCATCGGGAGCATAGTTGTCGAGACATAAATAGATAAAATACATTAGATATTTAATTTAACAGTAGAGTGGATTTGTCTCTGTCCGTCCGTTTAAAATTAAATGAAATCAAATTGATTGTTTGTGACTTTCACGTTATTTGTTTTATAAATTTTAATGAAAACAAATGAGTTATGCGAAGTAAATAGTTCAAATAAAATTCCAAGATTATAGGTACATAAAAAGTAATTATATTTAAAAAAATAATTAAATTGTTTGGTTTTGTGGTTATTTATATATATATATATATATATATATATATATATATATATATATATGATATATATATATATATATATGATATATATATATATATATATATATTCAGATTCCGATTTTAAACAATTTTATGGCAATTATTGCATAAAATCAATCGCTTAACAAATCCATAGAATAGGTACCTATTTCACAAATGAAATTTATATCACTTGGTTAAAAATACTAAGGTTTAATAATATCCAATTATATTCAAATGATGTTCGGCTACGTTTTTTTATTAAACATCTTCTTTACGGTATAACCTAATAATTCGATTGCACTAACGCCAACGTCCATACCACGTTGAATACACCGGTTCTCGTCCGATCACCGAAGTTAAGCAACGTCGGGCGCGTTCAGTACTTGGATGGGTGACCGCCTGGGAACACCGCGTGCCGTTGGCTTTTTATTTTATAACCTATATATATGTATATATATAAGCGAAATGCTACTCATTATGAGATATCGATCTAACGATTTTTTTTGTTCATTTTTAGAATCCAATGGGCGGCCCATCTCTGCCCGTCAGCACTCACACTGAAATATAAACCATTTAGTACAGTAAAAAATCGTGTCCAACCGCTGGATCTAAGATGTTGTGGCCCTCGCTTGTAATTACACTGGTTTACTCACCATCCAAGAGGAAACACAACAATATAAAGTCTTTAGCTGTAGAATTACTAATTATTAGGTGGTCCCCTCCCGACACCAAAGCACTATTATGACTACTAACCGTCGTTCTTATGTACTTCTTATAAAACTTATTTTTCTTATTTTTTATTATAAATAAAATATTGCTTAACACGATTACCGGTGTTGCGAAAACATTGTACTATTTTATTTTAATTCATTTAATTATTCATATTAGTAATTATAAAAACATAATAATTACAAGCACTTGATAGCAATCTTTCCAAGTATAAGATAAGATCTTGAACGTGAGCGGACGCTGTGTAAAAAAATTATATCCTGTCACTACTTCTCGTATTTGCAATCGTGTCGCAGTAAAAAAATGTCTAATAATCTTTTATTTTCGCTTTGTATTTAACTTGACAGTTCATATAAATTTGAAATGTATATACAAAGCCTTATGTGTGACGTCACTTGTTACGTTGTTCGTTTTCTGATTGAATGTTTGCTGAGTCTCGTGCAGGAACTATGTGTGTGTAATTTATGAAAATTTGTATGTATTAAAAAAAGGGTAACTATTGAGTTTTTGCTGGTTCTTCTTAATAGAATCCACATTCCGAACCGTTATCAAGCGCAGACAAGACATTTGATAATTGATAATACATAATGACGTGTAATTTGTACATACATATATAACTTTAGTGAAGGTAGAATGTATGTATTGAACAAAATTTCAAACCTGGAAACACGTTTCCTTTTTTAAATTGTCTTTTTTTATGGTTATAGTGATTCTAGCGATATAAGAAACCTATTAATTACATGTTATATGAGTTTTTTATCATTAACATGGATATAGCTTTTAACTATAACCAGTATTAAGTCTTTATTCCTTTTTTAGAAGAAACTTTTTTTAGCGTTTGTTTCATATTTAATTAAACAAACATCGTTAATATAGATAAAAGCAAATATAAATATATTACTGTTACCGAAAGCGACCTTTTATACATAACCAGCTAAACAAGCTATATAATATACTGGTGGTGGTGCTTTGTGCAAGCCCGTCTGGGTAGGTACCACCCACTCATCAGATATTCTACCGCTAGGCGGCAATGCTTGCTATTATTGCCAGCGTAACTACAGGCATAAGGGACAAGACGGACGCTTATTTATAACACAAATAAACACTCATAGTTCTAAAATACTGGCTCGGCACAAATCGTTTTTGGTTTTATGTGTGGCAGATAAAAATAAATATAGAAATACTCATTACTGAACAATTGATTTAAACTAATACATAAAACAAGAGGCACACTTACTGCTAATATAGAATGAATATTTATATGTGTATAGAATAAAATATTTGTGTTGTGATATGTGTGTATACAAGTCAGATAAAGGTAAATTATATATTCTTTTCATTATTAACCATTACATATAAAAATGCAGTTCAGAAAGTCAAATAAGAATCTTGTTTTAATATTAATATTTGGAATTTGATTTCGATAGCATCAATGTGATGTTAAGAAAAACTTACATGTACATATTTCACCAAAATTCCGTAGATTGTATCAGTAAGTCGTGACTTCGAAGATTGTTATTGCGATAACGGTTTTGTTCTGTTTATGTTACAAATTTTCTATGCATCATATTATATGTTCGCTTTATTTAGAAATGTTTCATTCATAGTTTATTTTTAATAAAATATATAGGCGGACGGGCAAATGGGCTACCTGATGGTAATTGATCACCACCGCCCATCCGCCACCAAGCTTGGGAACTAACATGTTATGAGCCTTGTACCTGTAGTTAAATCTCAATATCTGATTAGTACTTACTCATATACGAAAATATACCATCTGCCATCATAAATTTTTATATAGTATGTAAATCGATGTTTTTAACGCATTAAAAACTAAACGAATTTATTATGTCTGTAAATCTCAGCTGTCTGCTCTATGACTACTGTTATGATTTTTAATCTGTGCCATTATTTTCACAGATATGAAATCAAATCAAAATATTCTTTATTCAAGTAGGTTCCTACGATGATTCCTACTATTCGTCGATTTATAATTTTAAATTCAATTACTTAATGATAAAACATTAAAACATGAAGGATAAAATAGAATATTATCAATCAAAAATAAATAATTCTGTGTATGAAAATAAGTCACGGGTTATTTTAAAAGAGTAATTTTCCTTCACTCTTAAAATATACGCTACTAGTTTCTGGACGCTGATTCGCCCATGTGTTGTGGGGGAGTGTTATTTCTGGAGTTATTTCTGTTGTTAGGTATCCTATGTCCTTCTGCATATACATGACAACGTATATGAAAATTGTTATGATGATCAGTTGAGTAGTTAAGACGTCAAAGCTTAACAACCAAATAAACTTACTTTTGCATATATATATATATATATATATATATATATATATATATATATATATATATATTTTTTATAGAATAGGAAGGCGGACGAACATATGACCCACCTGATGGTAAGTGGTCACCAAACGCCCTTAGACATTGGCACTGTAAGAAATGTTAGCCATCGCTTACATCGCCAATGCGCCACCAACCTTGGGACTTAAGATTTTATGCCCCTTGTGCCTGTAATTACACTGGCTTACTCACCCTTTAAACTGGAACACAACAATACCAAGTACTGATGTTTTGCGGTAGAATATCTGATGAGTGGGTGGTACCTACCCAGACGAGCTTGCACAAAGCCCTACCACCAGTGAAGTGGTGAAATTAGAAATGATCAATTTAATATATTTTATGTCGCTTATCGATTGTTCATTATGTTGATCGTCTCCCAAATCGATACACATAAAAAAATTGAATGAGAAAGTATTATGCAAGTATTAACTGTAAACCGGTTTCAATTATTTAATGACAAAATTTAACTTACAATCTTCGTTATCTACGAATATGTCATTGTAGCGTTGATTGATTGAGCTGAGCTGATTCATGTTAAAATAATTTGTATCAAAACAGACATGTCGTAAAATAACTTTTAATACTATCGGGTTTCGGGTTAAATCGTACTTTATTCTGATTACACTGACAATTCGTAACAAAACGAAAGTGAACTTGTAGCTTATCTACAGTGAGTTTGTAACAATTTCAAGACTTAACTACTCAACCTCATCATGAAATTTTTCTACATGTTGTCAGGGATACGGAAAACAACATTGGGAACCAAACACCTCCACTGTGAAATCCAGCTCGTGACCAAAGTGGACGTCACACTATAAAAGTGGTGGCCAAAATAAATGGGTATAATCTGGAAAGATGGAGATTTATTACCAATAATATATTGCGTTGCAAAAATTCAGATGAATAAAATTACTTCATCATAATAAAAAGTAAATTAAACATCGTTGTATGTGATTTTACACGAAATTATTTTATTTTATAGTAGCAAAGATATTTGAAATATATCCGAAAGTAATGATTACGAACACCAGTCACTAAACCGCAATGTTTAAATCAGAACATGTTCGAAATTTAAAATGTAATAAAAACAGATAAGCAATTTAAAACACAACTGGCAAAAAATGGACATATAATTTCAATCTGTCTAATTATCCAAATTACTTTTTTATATGATTCTGTTTAACAACACGTATCTTTCTTTTTATGTCAAAGATATTTGTGACTTTGTATTATTTGCCGACGATATGTCTTCGCATATTAGACTGACAACCTGCTACTAAATTTACTAATTCGCGTTTAATTAACGTTTAATTCAATATTCGATTTTCTAAGTTAACATTATAATACATTTTGAAGTATTTATTTATTTATTTATTTAAGATATCCAACATGACATACAGTTAAAATTATAAATTAAAAGTTTGCAATAGGTCTAAGGGTAAAAATTGCCATACTTATAGGTTGACCATGCCAAAATGACACAGTATAGTAAGTATCAGTAGGTATTGATGTCCTCTTGACCGATTTCGGCCATGGCGGCTAGGGAGATTAGTCACCTGCGTAAACATAGGTGCACTCTCTATTCCGTCACCCTAATAATCCGGAAATGGAACGAATATCCGACACGACTGGAAAAAGTTCAGACCACCGTCATGCTTGACGTACTTTTCGAGGCAAGGGCGTGTACACACTTCCACCTTCGACCGGGGTTTAAACCAATGAGGCAGGCATCATCATTAGATTCATATCCAAATAATAAATAGCTTGATTTTTATTTTGTCGGTAGATTGTGAATGACATAACCCACCTAAAGTATATTTTTATTTTAAGCCTGATCAAATCTTGCAATTAAACCATTTCTTTTAATCCAATTGAAATGCTTCTAGTAAACGTATATCGTATTTTTTCCAATAATGCGTGCCACCTCATAAAAGACTGATTTCAACTTTATTTTTTCCTACTAACTGATTTAAATATGGAATATTCTTAGTCGTAAAGCCATTTCTGACCATGAACATTGACAGTCTAGTAATAAATATTCACATTATAATATTAACAATAAATTGCTAATTATATCTGTGTTAAAACCATGTGTTTAGTATTACTTTATGGATATCAATTGTCTGCGCAAGCTAACACTTATATTGAAATCCTTGGTTAAAATAGTTTAGGATATATTACGACCTTTATTGCTAGTTGCAAGTGCATCATAAAAGAGTCGGCGACTTAGATGATTCAACAATTTAAAAGATTAGTCGTGCACTAATCACTAGCTGGAACTGCAAGTTTCTTGCAAATTAAACTGAGCGTCCAGCAGTTAACTCAAGTCAAATTCTTTATTAATTCATAAGTTACTGTACCCGATTTTTTAGCTTAGACGTTATAAAAATATCTTTATGCTTTACTAAATGTGGTATATTCCATTCTAATTTCTACTATGTATTGATAAGCATGTTTGCGTAGGTCAATGACCAAGGGTCAAGGACATTAAATATTAAGTAATCATATCAGTTGGACCGATTTTGCATGATTAAAGTTTAGAATAATGTTGTTTAATTTTTATGTGCTATTTAAAAGTACGAAATATTTTACACATGGGTATAAGACAATTGTGGTAAGTAAATACCTCAAAATTGAGGTTGCTCTACTGCAGGTTTTTGTGTTTTTTGTTTCAAATTAAAAGTAATTACAGGAAAACGCTTTTAGATTTTTAATGTAAAATTCCTGTATTTTTTCGATCCTTTTGCTGTATAGGTTTGGTTTCAAAAGTAAGGATTTGGTTTACAAAAAGGTTAATTGTGATATATAGTTATTACCCATTAAACCACAGAAAATAAACACATAAATATGTATCGTGCATAAGTAATTATGTTTATAATATCTAATTATTTCATACTAAATATCATGTTTAATAAAAAAATATCTGCACTGCTATTCTGTAAGAATTCACATCATTACTCACCCATAAAATCATGACAACTGACTTATGGTGATACGCTATTTTGATGCGTGTATTCTTAAAATGTTATGACTAGTATGGTCAATGTCGCATATAACTATCTGATATTTCACGACTGTTTTCTGTGGTGAGTTTCGAATTCGTTCTTACAGAATAGTCTACAGCTATCATTTTTGATAGCATGATATAGCGCTGCTTAGTCTATTCACTGGTGAACAATCCTAATGATAGCTCATATAAATAATCACCATAACATCCCATAGCACAAACAATAGATATTTTCAGCGACCATTAACGTATAGCGGCCTGGGTTTATATTAGTAGTAATAATTAATCACAAAATTATATTATATTATTACGTTTGAAGAATCATCTAACTTATCATCATGTTCAGTCTAAAGTAAGTTTTCAATAAAATCATACTTTTACCAGTCTATACAATTACATAAACCATTTAATAATCGTAAGTGGACAACACTATTTAGGTATATAAGAATTGTAAAGCAAGTTACATTGTCAACGACTGGTCAGTTTGATCTATATCCATAGCGCCGTAAGTTACAATAGGCCATTAGATTTTCCTTTGAGAACTGAGAAATATAAAGTAATGTTAGTTGTAAAATAAATTGTGAGTTGATTGGTACCGACCTTGTTGGTGGTTTTCTTGTGATAGAGCTTTGCGTAACGCGTCTATATGTGTGCCTCGCGATAATCAATTTTATATATGAATGTGTTAGAAAAAACATAGATAAAGCAAAAACTACTAAATCGATTGTTAGATCGGCTATAGAATATGCATATGTATATAGATTGTATATATATATATATATATATATATATACACGTAAGTAAACGTAGCTGAATTGAAACATGTTCTCGTCGTTTTCAAGCGAACAATTTTAATAAATAATTTACAGTATGCTTTAAATATTAATAAAATAACGATAAATTTAGATTAGAATACAGATTAATTTTAATTTAAACCAGTAATTTTTGAGATATAACTAGATCGAGAGAGTGGCAAGTTTCAAAACAGTTCTACGCGAAAAAGGTTATAACTAAAACCAAATACGCTTAAGATATTATATATCCACGTATTAAAAGTATCTTCGACACAATTAATTCTGATATATTACCGTAACAGCCTGTGAATGTCCCACTGCTGGGCTTAAGGCCTCCTCTCCTCTTTTTGAGGAGAAGGTGTGGAGCTTATTCCACCACGCTGCTCCAATGCGGGTTGGTGGAATACACATGTGGCAGAATTTCATTGAAATTAGACACATGCAGATTTCCTCACGATGTTTTCCTTCACCGTAAAGCACGAGATGAATTATGATCACAAATTAAGCACATGAAAATTCAGTGGTGCTTGCCCGGGTTTGAACCCACGATCATCGGTTAAGATTCACGCGGTCTTGCCACTGGGCCATCTCGGCTCTGATATATTAAATGATCGTTAAAATGCAAACCAAATTTTATGTACTAGAACTGATATCTAACAAAAAGTTATAATGTAAGTTACGTGGCACCTAAAATAATCAAAGTTCCAAGAACTAAGCGGCCGCAGAGCATGAAATTGTGCAAGTTGGCGCCTGAATTCATTTAAACCCATCTGGTGTATGAAAATATATTTCCTTCGATAAATCAAATGTGGAATTCTAGCTCATATTTGGACA
This sequence comes from Nymphalis urticae, assembly GCA_905147175.2. Classification (NCBI taxonomy): domain Eukaryota; kingdom Metazoa; phylum Arthropoda; class Insecta; order Lepidoptera; family Nymphalidae; genus Nymphalis; species Nymphalis urticae. The sequence goes on from LR990002.1 coordinate 4,255,174, forward strand.
TATATGAAATATGTATATGGTATGTTCATTCTGTTCACGAAATATAGCCTATTCCAACCACAAGAGGAGTAAATAGAAATACACAACTTTTATATAAAGTTAACGCGATTTCATTGTTATCTTGAATAGTTTATAATATTCATTATGGATTTGCGGAAAAAATGACGTTTTGAATATCGGCTAAGCGCAGGCCCTGTCTAAATAAGATCCATTTAATTATTAGTTATATAATATATATTTTTTTTAATAAATAATATAATTTATAAACAACTGAAGTGGAGATGGACAGGACATGTGATGAGAAATGGAAATGGACAAGACTAGTAACGGAGTGATCCCCCTGAGATGGTAAAAAAACAGAGGTAGACAAACTATGAGATGGACGACATTAAAAAAGTAGCGGATCAGTAAGTAAAAGACAGGATTGAATGGAAATCTGTAGAGGAGGCCTTTGTAGGAAGGCAAGCTTTAGGAGATTAACGACCGTGAGCAAATAGTCTACTTTAAAAGCTTAGGGCACATTCTAAAAACTTTAATTATTATTGTTTGTATAATTAAGAACAGCAATATAGGCTTTATTTATTTATTTATTTATGTGTTGGGGTTTGAAGAGTGAATGAGCTAGTGTAATTACATTGTAATTTTTTCCCTTTATTTGTGTATGCAATAATTATATTTATAATTATTATTATTAGACGTATTTTTTTATAATATACGTGGCAAAAGTTCAAAAGTTTTAAAATATTTATATAAAGATCAAAATAAAAAATATATGTAATTACAATAGAAATTTAAGTATAATTAAAATGCCTTGTGGCGTGTTTTTTTTTGGAAGTGTATCACAATTCCTTCAACCAATTTAAATATTTTGAAAATAATTGGAAATTATCTCAGAGTGAAATTTATAAATCGAATTTTACATAATGTTAAACATATTAATTGAAAATCCCAAAGCGAGCGAACTTATTGAAGTTTCCGATTCGTTGCTTCCACATTTTATGGTGATTTGTTTAAAGCAAATTTCTCGTACAAGTATTTTTATACGATAAAGATAAGATTAAAAGAGTTTCATCTATTTTATAGCAAATGTATCATCATCTAAAGCTGATCTGATTAACGGATTAAGGGTTTATGGTCCTTTTGATTTTATGATGGCCGTAATATGTAGTTTTAGAGATTTGAAATCCATTCCTTGCTAAATTACAATACCAGCCTCGCTGATTAAGCCTTGTGCGTAAAAAATGATATATAAAATTAGTTTTGATGTTGAGGATAAGAATATAAATTGACAAATGTATTCAATTAACGAATTTTTAGAATCATTTAATTTTCGCTCTGACGTTGGTCACGATTCTCGTAGCGTTGCTTGCATGTTAAGCTGCGGTATGCCATTAAATATTAAATAATACATTTCACTTTTCAACTAATACAATATAATTATTAGTAGCTAGCTTTCACCCAGCGGTTTTAATAGGTTGATTATGACTGATAAGATTTTTTAACAGCAATAAAACATTATTTGAAACTTTTTTTGCAAGAATATTACTTTAGAGTTCAAGACGACAATAAATGAAGTTATGAGAACAATACACATCATTTATGAGGATAGAATTAAGTCTTCTGTCCCTGGACTAGGTCAAATATATATTTCATGCATGTATTTAAAATTTGGTGACTTTTTATCAAGATATAAAATATCGTATGTCCTATTCAACGCCTAAAACCACAATGGTAGTTCATTATCGCTTTAGGCGTCACTGCTGAGCAAAGGTTTCATTTTGATATTAGATGAGAGCTTTTTCCACTAAGCTACAGCAGTGTGAGTGGCAGAACACATACCACGCATACAGGTTTCCTCACTATATTTTTCTTCAATCCCGAGCAGCACATGAATTAAACGCAAATTAATCGCACGAAACATAGTAGTACTTAACGAAAGTTGAACCAGCGATCTTCATTTAAAATTCACGTGGTATATTCACCTCTCAACCTTTTTGTATACATATCTCACGTATAATCTGTACCGCAGGAAATGTGTTCCGGATTAATTCGTGGATATGGACTTAATTAAAGAAATAATGTAATGACTCGGACTCCGCGTTTGCAATCTTGGAAGATATAAACTTTATCTTTAGTAGTGTGTAGTAGTGTTTCATGCATTAATCTTATATTATATCTCTTTGGAAATATTCTTGGAGAATTTTGTTCGTGAAGTTCAGATATCTTAAATTAAGATGTTTAACGTAGAAGACAAAACCATTTTTAAAAACTAAAACACCATTTTATAAACACAGAAAGGTTTAGCACAGAACATGAAGAGATCGATAGCCAACCTTAAGGAGAAGATTTTTCTTAAAATAATGCTTCATTTTTTATATCATCATAAAATAAAATACACAGCCTTGTCTAGAATGATATGAGATGTTATTGAAATTCATAAGTCCCCATGACGTAAAGATAAGCTCATAAGGTTCGTAAAAGGCGAAAACTATAAGAAGTTGCTATGGCTATGAGCGGCAAATATATCACGTCGTTTTTAATATCATTATACCCGTCATCTTGTTAAATACTTCACGTAGCTGAAGATTTATTTTGCTCAGAAATTCGCGACGACAAAGCAGCGTTATTTTTACTGCATATGACATTGTGCTTACGTGTGCTATAAAAATGAAACGTGGTTATGCACACGGGCGATCAAGTTAACAACGGGCCAGAACAAAGTTAGAACCACTTTGAAAGCACTCATTAAAGATTTAAAATATCGCATTCAACTCGCAAAAACTCACGACGCTATAGCTGCTATGTGTGTTATAAATATTACTCTTAATAACCATTTTAGCAGAGCGGCTGGCTGTAGTTTAAAATAAAATTCGACAAAGAAACTTAAATAAAACCTTTTTGTTTTAGTCATTTAGAATGGGAAATGACAAAACAACAGTCAAGAAAATTTTATGTCATATAGTCTATAAACTACTCCATAATGTTAATGTAATAAATAAATATTAAGAAAAGAAAGTGCTAACATCTTAACGTGGCAGAAACATTTTGGCGATAGAAACGTGACACTAGATCGTTGCACTCACTCGACCTTGATAGAAAGAAATAATAGCCACTGGGTCATTGAGACCCTGGCCCTTCGGGCCAAAACATATAATAACACGGCAACTATTTCGTGCCGGTAAGGAACAGCCCGGGTAAAGGGGGCAACCCCGAGGCCCGTACCCGAACTGGCCTAGGCCAGTCAGGAGAAACCAGCTCTCTCGACCTTGATATTATAATTTCATTGCGGCAAAAAAAAGTTTAATTTCAATTACTTTTAATTACTTTACTCGTTATTCCATAGTAAAGTAAAATAATACTCGTTACGTGTATATTATTATAATGTCAAATAAACAATTGATATTCTGTATGTGTAGGAACAGCATAATTATTTCCTCTGACTCCATTACTTCAGGTTCGTTACGATAAAATATGTCGATAAGTGTTCCATCAGAAGGGTTAACGAGCCTTTTCAACGTAAATGCCTTTTTTAATTATATTGACAGGCGAGCGCCTCGCGCGTCTTCCTTTAAAGACCCCCATGCAACGCAACACTATTGTATAATGTAATACAAGCTATCATTATGATAAATCAACGGAAACAATAATTTTAAGTACTAAAGTATAAGGTATCATAATGCATTATATATTATGAAACTTGTTTGAATACGATGACCTCATATTATCTCATACTATTATATAATGTCATGTATCCTAGTATTTTTTATGTGTCCGGCCCGGGAATCGAATCCGAAATCTTTGCATTTGCAACCGTACAAGCTAGCCAATCCTGAATTTTCTGTGGTCGTGTTGGATTGCTATCCCATTGGATTATGATAGTGAAATAAAGGCTACATCTGCTTTGCGTATACAATTCTGCACAATTGTATACGCAAAGCAGTTTAATATTTTTTGCGCAGGCTGCTAGCCTCCCTCGAGATTGACCGCCGTAACCATAATCAATCAAAAGAACAGCATCATACCTACTTTATATATATTATTTTATTTGACAAAAAGCTTGATATATCGTAAAATAAAATACGGGGACTTCATATTAACATTTTCGCAACTAAAAACTATTAACGAAAATATATTTTGTTTGAAAATATGTTTGTTTTACAAAAATTATGTTAGTTTAAAAAAAAATTATTAAGTAAACCTACTTTTATTTTTCTATTCATCATAAATTATACGCATCGCTGCATTTAATTAGACAATATTGTACTACAGAAATGAATAAATTTGTTTACTTTAATTTGATACGTAAGCCAATTTAGATTTACATGAATTAAATTTAACAGACACTAACAAAGGATTATTATTAATAACATTGTGTAGATCTATAATAATATTGAATATTTTGATAGGATAGGCTGTGATTGTACGTTTTAATTAAAAATATATGATTATTATAATAATCATATATTTTAAATAAGTAGTGTTAGCATATTTAATTATTATTTTATTAGGATCTCCAAAAAGGAATACACATCAAGCTTACGTTAGATATTATACTAGAGTTATGTGGTCAATTATAGGAAATATATTATGAAGCCTATTTGAATACGATGAAAAAATAATAAAAATTTAATAGAATAACTATAATAACTATAGCATCCATCTTATATTACTAAATAACAGCAAACGGTAAAAATAATATAATTTTTAATCAATAATTCAAATTTAAAATATTACTCACATGTTAAAACGACAATAAATGAACTGTAACTTGATATACTAATTATAAATCGTAACAAATTATAAAAAATATACATAATTCGTATATAATATGATATATTAATTTTTATGTGAATATTTGTTTTTTTTTTTTTTTAATTACTCTATTTTTTGTGTAAAAATATTATGATTGAATTTCGATAATATATTATTTACATCCGAGTTTGACTAATGTAATTTTTTATCTTAATATTGGTCAAATCCGGTTGCTAAAGTTGAGGAGGGGTTTTTAAAAAGTTTAAGTTTTAATTTAATGGGTGAACATATAAAGTAATTTCTACTTTAATTCCCGGGATGGGAGGATCGAGTTAAAATTATGATCGTATCGATATTGCTTGTAAAATTATTTCAGGTCGAATAAATTATTAAATTATGAGGAAAGGTTTTGTTTTATTCCAACAGTAGACTGGCATATGGAACTCCTGATGGTAAGTGGTCACCAACGTCCATAGACATTGGCAGTGTAAGAAATATTATTCATTCCTTACATCGTCAAACCACCAACCATAAGAGCTAAGAGTTTCTCTCCTTTGTGCCTGTTATACACTGGTTCACTCACTCCTTCAAGCTGGAACACAAAAATCCTAAATATTACTCTTTGATGTTGGAATATGAACGGGTGGTACCTACCCAGTGCCCTATCACCAAGTAAATGTATATGTTCCTAAAGGTTTCGCAAAGACAACGCATTTCCGAGGCAAAATAAACAATTCTTAATTAAAATCAAACAAACATTTTTAATTACATTTTAGATATAAAACGCAATTTATTTTCAGGTACATAAATATATACAAGGTCATTAAGTATATAATATATGTACCGAAAAGGCGATTAAACGAGCTACGTTTCATTCAATAGAATCCTCGCACCGAACCGGTTTTAGCTTCGCGCTTTATTGACGTAAAATGTTATATTATACAAATGGAAATTCAAAAGAACCCGTAGGAGCTAACGTGAATAGAGTTTATTTATCTATATAGAGATTGGATTTCATTTTATAACAACGATCTGACAGCGGCCGCGGTTTAGATGTTATACTAAGTTTACATAAAATCCTTCTATTGACTCTCGTGCGGTACTTCTTACTCAAAAAGTTTTGGGAAAAGCGTTGAAGGGAATAATTTATACTCGCGCTGCTGTCTTCCTTCAGCTCACATACAAAGGAGCTGGATATAATCACAGGTATGGACATATATCTCGTATCCTTTTATCATCTAAATCAATTACAATACAAAATGTAATTAAAAAACATTCGATATTAGTGTAATTGCACAGACAGAATTTGAACAAACAATCTTCTTTGTGTTAGAATTTATTCAACCGAAGTAAAGTTTTATGAGATGTATATGAATGAATGAATAAACGAAACAATTTTCATTCGTTCATTCATCCAAGGACATTTCGCACAAAGAAATGCTCGTTTTAAATTTATAATACATTTTTAATTTATAATATAAATAGTCTAACATGATAAGAGTCAAATGGATTCGGTAAGTGTTTTTATCTTTAAGATTATTTGTTTTTTTTTAAGTGCAATTATTTATAAATGGATATTCGTTTTAACGTACAAAAGTAAAGAGATTGACGGAGTTCTATTATTATAGTTATTATAAAAGTCGACACTGTAATCAACAACACATCAACACCTATTATGACAATTATCTTCCGAAATCCAAACAAGGGTACAAATTACTTCCATAATATACTTCACCGTAATCATTATTTTCTAAGAATTTATTAATTACATATATCGTAGCACATATAACAAGGGTTGGTCGCGTTCTTGTTACCAATTTAATTTTATAAGGATATTATTTATTTAAATTTCTACAGAATTTAAATATAAATACCTACCTGTGTATTTAAAATATATATATTTGTTTTGTTGATACTTTGTGTAATATTTTTTTTACCAATATATTTTTTATTGCTAAATGTCTTTGATCCCTAAAACTAACGCTTGAAGAGGGCCCCGAAATGCCGAAACTCAATTCGGCTCAAGCTGTAAAACGGGCCCTTAGCCCAAGGCATATATATATATGTACAGCATTATATAACATAACATTCAATGAAATTCGTCCACATGTGTATCCACCAACCCGCATTGGAACAGCGTGGTAAAAAAGCTTCAAACCTTATCCTCAAAGGGAGAGGAGGCCTTAGCCCATTCACGGGCTGTGTTTCTTTACTTTTGTTAATAGTCTTAATATAAATTTAACTTAGACAAATTAAATTTGGTTGACATCACAATTGTAATTAATAACACAAAAAAAGATACCATTTCATCTTATAATTGCTGTGATTTTAATAAACTCGGGCCAGACGTCTCATTAGAAAACCAGACAATTTATTATTTCTCTTCATAATTGTTTACTTATAATTCTATTTTGAGTTAAAAAATAATAAAGTTAAATAATAAATAATAAAGTTAAAAAGTAATAAGAGGAATTCGTTGTATAGAAATATCATAATAAATACTCATTGTTGTTCACCAAAATACAAAAACAGGTGAAAATTTTGTAAAACGATCTCTTTTAGACAATCTTTAGGCATATGACTCGTTTATATAATGTTCAATTTTTTTTTTTTTTTTTTTTTTATATTACCCGGGAGGGCAAATGACTCTACTCCACCTGATGTTAAGTGGTAGTAGAGTCCAAACGCGAGGACGGCCAATACAGTCAGGAAGAACGTTCTGCACTAGCCGCCCTCGCCTTGCCGGCCCGCAAGATGCCTCTTCACGCCTCGTTTGAAGGAACCCGGGTCGTAAGAGGAGGGGAATACGTGAGCTGGTAAGGAATTCCATTTTTTTGAAGTGCGACAAAGAAAGGAGTTGCCAAATTTCTTTGTGCGCGATGGAATTGATGTCACTGTTAGTCGGTGACATCTAGAGCCAGCACGCGTAGATTTGTGAAGGAAGGGGGAAGTAGGAATAAGGGAGAATAATTCCTCGGAACACTCGCCGTGATACAGTCGATAGAAAGCGCTCAGCGCTGCTATCTCTCGACGCAATTGTAAAGGCTCGAGGGTGTTAGTGACCTTTACGTCGCCAATAATGCGGACCGCACGTCGCTGCAACCGGTCCAAGGCCTCAAGTAGGTACTTAGCGGAGCCATCCCAAAGGTGCGAGCAATATTCAACGCAAGACCGTACCTGTGTTTTGTACAGCAGGCACAGTTGTTGTGGCGTGAAAAAACGCCGCACCTTGTTCAGAACTCCGAGTTTCCGTGAAGCTGTTTTTATCACAGCCTCGATGTAATCCCTTGGACTAAGGTCGCAGCGAACGTCCATCCCCAGCATGGCGATTTTGCTATGTATCACCAGCGGAGTGCCACAGAGGGAGGGAAGAGGGGAAAATGGTGACTTTTTTGCTGTGAGAGCGCATACCTGTGTTTTCTTGGCATTGAACTCAACAAGATTATCTGAGCCCCATTTGGCGATAAGCTCTAACGTCCTATTGAGTTCAATGACAAGATCCTCCCGCCTCTCCCTAATTTCCGCTCGCCCAGCCACTGCGCGTCCGTGGTATCCACCATGCACTGTACTATCGTCTGCATAGCAATGAATGTTCCCGAGAGAGAGCATATCATTGATATGCAAAAGAAACAGAGTGGGAGATAGCACAGATCCCTGGGGGACCCCAGCATTCACTACATAGAATTGTGAAGCGCAACCATCAACTAAAACACGAAGGCTGCGCTTGTGTAGGAAGCTGGCAATCCAGGTGCAAAGCTGGGCAGGCAGACCATATGCCGGCAGCTTGGAGAGAAGACTTCTGTGCCAGACCCTGTCGAAAGCCTTGGAGATATCGAGGCTGACAGCCAACGATTCCCCATGCTTGTCGATAGCTTCACCCCAGAGGTGTGTTACGTACGCTAGAAGATCACCTGTAGACCGTTTTGGTCGAAATCCGTACTGACGATCATTAATTAAACAGTGATCTTCTAGGTAATGGATCAGTTGGTTGTTAATAATCCGTTCCATCACCTTACAAAGTACTGAGGTGATTGCTATTGGCCGATAATTTGCCGGGTCAGACCGATCCCCTTTTTTGGGAACCGCTTGCACATTAGCTCTTCTCCAAGCCTCCGGCACACATCCCGAAGAAAGAGACAGTTGGAACAGGCGCGTTAACACGGGAGACAGCTCCGCCGCACACTTCTTCAGCACTATGGCTGGTATTCCATCGGGACCGCTAGCTTTCCGTACATCAAGTGATTGCAGCTCCGCACGCACATCATGCTGCCTGATTTTGATGTCAGGCATCGTGTGGCCACAAGAAGGTATTATTGGTGGCAGAGCATTACAATCATCGATGACGGAGTTGTTGGCAAAGAGTTTAGCCAGTAAATCAGCTTTCTCTTGCGGACTGTGAGCTAGCGATCCGTCCGGACTTCTGAGCGGTGGCAGCGAAGGTTGGCAGAAATTGTTTTGCACAGACTTGGTCAGACGCCAGAAGCTACGGGAGCCCCTAGGATGTGAAATAAGGTCTTGACCAATCTGTACAATGCGCTGTGCATCCGCTCTCGTGTAAGCCTTCCTACAGGACTTGGAGTTCTTATTGTAAATTGCTTTCAGTGAGTCAATGTTAGATGCCCCGCTAATGCAGCCATTGATCCACTCGCGATATGCCGCCTGCTTAGATGATACAGCGTCGGCACATTCGCGAGTGAACCAACGGTTACGCGCACCCCTACTGTCGAGATCTGAGCTAGGAATGTAGTATTCCATTCCTAACATGATCTCGCCAGCAACAGCAGCGGCACCAGCTGTCGGGTCATTCCCACTGAAGCAACGTTCCTTCCAAGGGACTGACGCATAGTAATCGCGCATACCGTCCCAATCTGCTGACTTGTAGTGCCAAACGCGCCGTTTGCAAACCGTTGGTGGCGGCAGCTTGGCCTGTGGCACTTTGGTAGATATGAGGCTGTGATCCGAAGAACCAAGTGGAGCTTGAACCACAACCTGGTATTCTACCGGTTGAGAAGTCAGCAGAAGGTCCAGCAGAGAAGGCGCTTGCCCATCAAAGTCTGGGATCCTGGTGGGCTGATCAACCAGTTGGGTCAAGTCATGTGTGAGAGCAAAAGCATGAGCAGTCCTTCCAGCATGGTCAGTTTTGAGGGATTTCAACCATGATTCATGGTGAAATTCATCATGGTCAATTTTAGAAAATATAAAATACATAAGCAAACTTTAGTATAAGTAATTATAAATAACTATTTAACTAACAAACCCATCTTCAAATGAAATTGGAGCCCATAAAAAAGTCGACCAGATGATATTTTTTCTTCAATTTTAAAAGGGACAAACGGAAGTATATCCTGCAAAAATAAAATAATTTTCCAAATTTGTTCATAAATGACGGAGTTCTGAGGTAACAAATGAATATACAACCGAATTGATTTCTTCTTGTTGTTTTTTAAGTCGATTGAATACATTTATTTTAGTGCGAGCACGATATGAATTATAAACATAAAAACTGAGTGATACTTGGATGGATCTGAACCGGTGAATTTGGGGTTACACAACTCCTACGAACTGAGTCATTTTGGCCTTACAAGACCCGGTAATCCCTCAGGTTTTCAAGTTAATTCCGAAGTTAAAAAAACTTACGAACTGCTCATATTATTATTTTACTGAAGTCCAACTTAATCAGTCTTAAAATAAGATAAAGGCAATGTTAACAGAAATATATCTCAAGAATCAAATTCCACATTGCGTGTTCTGTCCCTTGCTCACGAAACATGATTTGTGCTTTCATAAACACGCCTCCATCGTACATTATTTCAACACAGCCTACAAGCTGTTCTTTGTTTATTATATTTACTTCAATTGATAAATTATTGGTTTTACTTGATTCTTTCACAGTACATTTATTTATTTAAAACGACAATAATAATGAAACAACATTACTCAAATTAGCACTCTGCCAGCCAACTTTAAGTGCAGGAATGAATATCTGTAGGTGAGCAAAAGAAAAATAAATGATTCTAAAGAAAAATAATTATAAAGATATATTTTTTAAATCTATATATATAAAAGAAAGTCGTGTTAGTTACACTATTTATAACTCAAGAACGGCTGAACCAATTTGACTGAAAATTGGTAGGGAGGTAGCTAAGAACTGGGAGAAGGATATAGGATACTTTTTATCCCGTTCCCGTCGTTCCCGTGTGATGTGACATAAAATGTGGTATAACAAAACGCAACTGACATGTAATAACAAAACAACTCAGTCAAAATATAAGTCAGCGGTTCATTTGTTAAAAATGTAATAACAAAACGCAACTGACAGCTGAGCATATTTTTAAAAAAGTCCGGTAGTATATAACAAAAAGCCACTGACAGCTGAGAATATTTAAAAAAAAAGTCTTGCCGGTTGATTAATTCGTATAAAACAAGGAATATAAATACTCTGTGCCTGTTTAAAGTTTCTAATAAAAAGAAAGAAAAGCGAACTTCAACTTCTAATTTAATTTTTTTTTAATATCGTATTGCTGTGCCATTTATCATCAATAAAAATACCATGCCGAGACCAAGACGATCAAATCTTTCTCGACAAAGCCGTAATGCAAGAGTAATTCGAAACATTGCGAATGAAAGCACTGAAGAAGAGCAAGAAAATGCACGTGAAGAGCGCCGCCTTAGTTTGGCTCGACTACGTGCTTCTCACTCACAAGAGCAATGGGAAGCAGCCCGTGACACGGCTCGGTTGGCAATGCGAAATCGTCGAGCAAACCTCAGAGATCAACAGCTAGATAATTTACGAAGCACAAGAAGAAATTCATCAAATACTGATTTGAATCGGGCAGCGTATCAATACGATTGCACGACTGATTACTGCTTGCATACTAGCGTTCGCATTGGGCCAATGGACGTTGTTTGCGAGTATTGTGGCGCATTAAAGTTTTCCGGAGAACGGCCAGGATTGTGCTGCCTTAATGGCAAAGTGAAATTGCCATTATTGACTCCGCCACCTGAGCCATTAAATTCATTGCTTCGTGGCGAAACACCCGAATCCCGTCATTTTCTTGGAAACACCCAAAAATACAATATTTGTTTCCAAATGACCTCATTTGGGGCAGACATTATTGAAGAACGAGGATTTAATCCGACATTCAAGGTATTTATATTTATTTAAACCTTCATGATTATCACTCATATTGATTTTAGTATTACGGGACTTAATCGCGTGTGTTAATTAATATTCAAGGTATTTATTTGTTTTTGTACTTATACACAATACAGTAGAATAATAACATATTGTATTTATTCCTGTAGTGATTGTAAAGTAATAATGACTGTTTTTTTTTTTGTAGATACAAGGACAGATTCACCATCGAATTGGATCATTGCAACCTCTCGATGATGGACAGCATAAATTTTTACAAATATACTTCATTGGCACCCTGACCAAATAGATAATATCATATGTGCCGAGATTCCTGATCACGAAGCCGATCCAGACCTACATGATGTTGTAATCAAAAATATGATTCATGGACCATGTGGCGCTATTAATCCTCAATCACCTTGCATGATCGACGGCAAGTGTTCCAAACGATATCTACGGAAATTAACAGCGGATACCGTCACTGGCAACGATGGTTATCCACTGTATCGGCGTCGATCACCGGATGATAACAGTCGAGCTATTACCACAAAAGTTAAAAGAATAGATTTTGTGGTCGACAACAGTTGGGTTGTTCCATATTCTCCACTTATTTCCAAAACGTTCAAGACACATTGTAACGTTGAGTATTGCAATTCAGTAAAATCTATTAAATACATCTGCAAATATGTCACGGAAGGCAGCGATATGGCGGTTTTTGGCGTCTAAGCCTCCAATACGAACGATGAAATTGCGCGCTATCAAGTTGGTCGGTATGTGAACTGCAATGAAGCGATTTGGCGTATATTCTCATTCCCTATACACGAACGTCACCCTACTGTGGTGCATTTGGCGGTGCATCTGGAGAATGGCCAACGAGTATATTTCACGGCTTCGAATGTTGCTCAACGTGCTGAAACACCTCCAGCAACAACATTGACCAGTTTCTTTGCGACCTGCCAGAGCGATGCGTTTGCGCGAACTTTGCTTTACTCGGAGATGCCACGTTATTACACTTGGAATGCTTCATTGAAGAATTTTCAACGACGGAAGCAAGGCGATGTGGTTATCCGGATGTGCATTCCACTGATGCTCTTGGTCGTATATATACAGTTCATCCTAAGAATGATGATTGCTTCTATTTGTGATTGTTGTTGGTTAATGTGCATGGGCCAACGTCATTTGAGTCACTACGGACTGTTAATGGTACAATATTTCCAACATATCGTGCTGCATGTGAAGAACTCAAGTTACTAGAAAACGATACCCATTGGGATACTACAATCGTTGAAGCCATTATCTCTCTCCCATCTCCAAGTCAGATACGTACATTATTTGCTATCATCATTTCGACATGCTTTCCATCGAACCCATCTAACCTGTGGCACAAATACAAGGACAATATGGCAGAAGATATTTTACATCAAATTCGTGTCAGTTCAGGAAATTCCGATCTTGAAATGAATGAAGAGATACATAATCGGGCCTTGCTCTTGATCGAAGACATGTGTTATCTCATGTGCGGTAGTTTATTAGTCAGGTTAGGAATGCCAGCGCCAAATTGTGAAATGAATGACGCATTTAATCGAGAATTGGAACGGGAACGTGAATATGATCACCAGGAATTAGATTTAGTAGTTCAAACGAATGTACCCCTGATGAATCCCCAACAAAAAGAAGTTTATGATACAATAATGAAGGCAATTGATGATGGAAACGGTGGTTTATATTTCCTGGATGCCCCTGGTGGAACTGGTAAGACATTCCTCATGTCAGTAATTTTAGCCACTGTTCGTGCAAGATCCAACATTGCGGTTGCAGTTGCTTCTTCTGGTATAGCAGCTACATTGCTAGAAGGATGTCGTACGGCACATTCTGCATTGAAATTGCCGTTAAATCTTCAATCTATTGAAGAACCAACATGCAACATTACAAAGCGCTCCGCTACGGCCAAGGTTTTATCAGAATCGAAGATCATCATCTGGGACGAATGCACAATGGCGCACAAACGTGCATTGGAAGCACTTAACCGAACGTTGAAAGATCTACGTAATGACTCGAGATGTTTTGGAAGAGCAATGATTTTACTGTCTGGTGATTTCCGCCAAACATTGCCAGTAATTCCCAGATCGACTGCTGCTGACGAAATAAACGCTTGCCTTAAATCATCGAATCTATGGCGCTATGTTAAGAAACTTCAGCTAACAACAAACATGAGAGTTGCATTGCTGAACGATACATCTGCTGAAGATTTCTCTGAGCAATTGCTAACTATCGGCAATGGTCGAGTACCCGTCGACGAATCGAGCGGATTGATTTCATTTCCTCCGAATTTTTGTAACTTTGTCTCATCAAAATACGAACTCATCAACAAAGTATTCCCAAACATCATGACTAACCTCAAAAATAATGAATGGTTGAGTGAGCGAGCAATTTTGGCAGCTAAGAATAAAGATGTAGATGACTTCAGGATGACATCATTGGTACACTGCATTCTTTCAAATCTATTGACTGTCTAACAAATGAAGATGATGCCACCAACTATCCCATTGAATTTTTAAACTCCTTGGATGTACCTGGCTTACCACCGTACAATTTACGACTAAAGATTGGTTCTATAGTAATCATGCTTCGAAACTTAAACCAACCAAAATTGTGCAACGGAACACGTTTGGTGGTAAGTAAATTGATGAACAATTTTATTTACGCCACAATTCTCAAAGGAAAATTCAAAGGTGAGGAAGTTCTCATTTCGAGGATCCCGATGATCCCAACCGACATGCCATTTCAGTTTAAACGGCTTCAATTTCCGATCCGTCTAGCATTCGCCATGACTGTAAATAAGTCACAAGGCCAATCGTTGAAAGTTTGTGGTCTTAATCTCGAACACCCATGTTTTCCCCATGGCCATGGCCATATTTCACGTGTCGGAAGACCTTCCGCGTTATTTGTTTTCGCGCCTAATGAAAAAACAAAAAATATCGTTTATCACAAGGTGCTACAATAAATGGCAAATAGAGAATAATTGAATAATTATATCTTTTTTATTTACAATTACCCTAAGTTAAAAATTTAAAAAATGTTATAATGTGATATTGCCTTTAAGGTGGAACAAAGTTCACCGGGTCAGCTAGTATATATAATATATTGAGCCTGCTTGGCTCTGTGTGATGCGCTACTGTTTCACCGCACGTTATAAGTATTTTTATAACTTAAACTTCAATTTTTATTAAATATTTTATTTACTTTATATCATACTTAATACATAGTTATTAACAAAAAACCTATATTATAATAATACTGGTATTTGAAGATTAAATATCATTATTCTTTATGTATTATTATAAAACGAAGTCCTCGTTTCGCCGCGTGTGTCTATTCGTCTGTCTGAATAAGACAAAGCTGAAGCTCAGAAGCTACCAAACAAATTTTCATACTTTTGTTTATTTACTAAGTGAATCATGGGGAATATTTATATGTATAATTAAGATTTGTATTAATTAGCTGAAATATCATGATGATTGAAGATATCGGAAAAATATAACTGTGAGCTTAACTGGTGTACACCCCGTAAACCAATTTTAAATGGAGTTTATTTAATAGTTTTTTTTACTATTATAGGCGATAGAATATTTGATAAGTGCGCAAAGGCCTACCACCGTGTGAGTTAAATGTATTACGATATGAAAGGTTTATGTTTATCCTTATTCTACGCCTGCGAATCACGGCACCGGCTTATAAACATAACAATAAATAAACGATTTGCTAGTTGATATATTTCTAGTAATTTCTTTCTCTATGAACTAGGAATGATAACAATTTACAGATTTCAATTAATACTATAAAAGCGGGCGAGTATCGCTTAAGGACGAATTTAAAAAAAATTAAAGAACAATAATTCTTAAGTTTCGAATTGTTGTAAAATGTAAAAGCAACAACAGTTCAGATGGATCTGAAATAGTTATAAGATTGTCTCTAATTATATGAATTGAATTTTTAACAACCTTATACCTTAGAGAACCTTAGAACCTTAGAGTTCATTCTAAAGCCCAACCTTAGGGGTAAAAAGGCTTTTTGGAATACACAAGTAAAGTAGGTTTTCTCAAAACTACGAATGGAATTAATAGTATAATATTATCTTTCTATCTATATATTATAAACCAAAAAAAAAAACTATTTTCTTAACATAATAAATCTGTCTATAATCATAAGTCGACTTAGCTTAGTGAGTTCGCAACTCGCAATGAGTATGGCAAGCATGTCTTAAAATTTTTTTTATTTATTTATTTATTATGGATCTCCAACAAAGGATACACTATATTACATACCGTGTGTGTACCGAGTATATTACATTGTCGAATAATGTTTTAAAGTATATGTTCCTTTAATTATAGGAAGCCACATCAAGCACATTAAATATATACGAAATATAAAAAAAAGTTACATAATGGTAAATCCACAGATAATACAAATAATTTTAAAATATATCACAAAATAATGAGCTGCTGATGTAATCCGACTGAGCGGACTGTATTGAGTGGACGGCCGAAAATGTAATAATTATTAAAAAGCGCTGAAATACGTATTTGAATTATTTATATGCGCAAATATTCCATATAGCCAAATAGATCCTGTAAACGTTGCTGTGTTCGGACAATTATTATAAATAAAAGAAAACGCTACGACAAGTGCGGTACAGACATTACATGTTTTGTTTGTCATTGGACTTTATTGGACGTCACATTTTGTTACGTCATTGTAAGATAAGGGCCGTGACTAGATTTTAGATGTATGGCGTCTAGGTCATAGGAGCTCAGAAAAGGTAAATCTACGGCTGGACATGAGTCCAAACTCTCATCCTAAGCCTCTTCTCCCTTTCAGATGGCTTGGAGCTTATTCCATCTCAATTTGAGCGAAATAAGACACATGCAGGTATCCACACGATGTTTAAATTAAGAACACAAATTGAATAAAAAGCACATAAAAATTCAGCGATTGCCATTCACGCCTGGGCTTGAACCCGGGATCATCGGTTTAGTTTCACGCGTTCAAACCACTTATATCATGGATCGAGTTTAGATGCGTTTACTAAAACTAGTTTTAAAATATGGCTATGAGTTTTAAGAGGTAATATGTTATTATGATGCCGGAAATAGCGTGAATCGTTGGTAGAGACGAGCATGCCGACAAGACTGCTTCGTTAGTTTAGTGGCTAGATATAAAGGCGAGGTTCTGGATTTAAGGTCCGGGCCGGGTCAAAATGTTATTGGGATTTCCTGCTGAAGACTCAGTAGCCGCCCGAAGTCTGGAAGTTAGAAGGGAGTATACTCTGTTCCATCGGATTATGAGAGTGGGGGAATTGGGAGTGCATCTGTATTTGCGCATACTTGTATACTATAATATGAGCTGCGCAGCTGGCTAATCTTGAAAATAACCGCCGAACCGAAAACGGTCAGGTGGACATAATCATAATCGTTGTATATGTATTTAAATAAATTCTAATAACTTCTGGATATCAGGAAGTGGTCTTAAGTTAATACGATATAATCCGACAGGCAAAGCGGGAACAATAATTACATTTTTAATCCTTCCGTATTTACATAAAAAAATAAAATGTCGTTTTGTGTAATATTTTTAATTTTCTTAGCACAATTTATTAGTTGCTAAAACATTTACAACAATGTACGAGATTTTAACGAAAAATTATGAAAAACTGTATACACAGGTACTAAAGTTCTGGTTCGTAAAATTTATTCTTAAAATATTTTTTTATGATATAGGTAGGCGGACGGGTTAAGTGGTCACTACCGCCCATAGTCGTTATTGAATAAAACATGTATAAAATTTACACTTCAAAAATTTTTTTTTTCTCTTACGCATTTTGAATTTTCTATTGATAACACAAAAGCTCCTTTTTAGTTATTACAAACAAGTATTTGATGATTTCCAAGCAGGATATGGAAACATTTAATTTTATTTAATTGATCCTTTTAGGTTAAAAAGTAAACTAAAGAGAAACTACTGAGTTTCTTGCCGGTTCTTCTCGGTAGAATCTACATTCCGAACCAGAGCTTGAACAATTAACTCTACGGTAACATGACATGATTCAAAAGTGCCCTCATAATCATACTTATAATAAAAAATATTGGATTTGATATAATATTTTTAGTGTTTAAATTGTGATACTTAAAATGTTTAATATATGCTGATACCTAGTTTTATAAGATACGTGCATTGGTTACCTTTAATTTAATGAGTAACTGTTATGTAACTGTTAAGATTTTTGCTGTAAGTTTGCGTATATTTATAGAAAAATAAATTAAAAAAATATAAACAATAAATTAATTATTATTACGGCCTTCTGACAATAGCATGACATCTAACATTTTTTCACTTGTAATAAATTACATTTACAATTATTGTTTCAGATTGAACATAAATTGTTACGCTCTGTAAAAAGAAATATAAAAATACTAATACATTTCTTTATATTTATTTTAATATTTGAATACTTTTTAAATTATAAATCATATAGATAATAAAATACACATCAAACTACTATGAGCTCACGAATATCTCAGATGAAAAAAAATATACTTATAATATTACTTACAAATATTCAATCGTTTATATTTAAAGTTTCTTTTTCCACAAATATCAAATTAAAAAAATATATTTATATTATTTATAACAATGTCGTTATAAATTGATTCAGATTTCGAATCTACTTATTCTTATCGCAATAAGTGAGATAAATTCAAATAAAATAATGCAGAGCATTACAAATTCATAGCCTTATAATAACTGCATGCAATGTACACCAACGTAATCCATGCATAATTTTGGTTATTTGTGTTGAATAGGAAATATACAGGAATGTTTGTGATGGTTAACATTCTATGTTTACATTAAGTTTATGTAAATATTAGCAGGGGATAACATAAAACGATTTCTAAAATAATAAATATAAAAGGTGTATATACAAATTGTTGACTTTACCATTAAAAAACTAACTTTGTATAAATTTCAATTAAAATAGTTATACAAGCTGACGTTCAATCTGGTGGAAGGGCTTTGTGCAAGCTCGTCTGGTGTGCAAAACAGCAGTACTTGGTATTATTGTGTTCTGGTTTGAAGGGTGAGTGAGCCGGTGTAATTACAGGCACAAGGGACATAACATCTCAGTTCCCAAGGTTGCTGGCCCATTGGCGAAGTAAGCGATGGTTAACATTTCTTACAATGCCAATGTCTATGCTCGTTGGCGACCACTTACTATTAGGTGAACCTGCTCGTCCGCCTATCTATATTATAAAAAAACAGTACACAGTCATGTAAAGTTTGTGTTGGCAGCATATATACAAGGCGTAGACTGAAAAGCACCTTAGCTAAGACTACGATCTTTTCATCAAATTATTAAACATCACATTTTTTTTTATGGTTTTGTACCTTAATTTTGTCTTTGTGGTGAATAAAGTTATTTTATTATTATTATTATTATTATATAAGTATGAAAATTCTAAGAAAACACTTCGAATAAAAACTTTAATTCGTATTGTTCATTATATATAATTTTATGTTATTCACTTGCGATATCATTAATGCAACGACTTCTGTAAATGTAATTTTTATTTACTATTCAATTCAAAGAGATCATAATTCTCGTTCTGACAAAGGCGACTGAACGCCGTCAGGTCTCGGTTGAATCAACAATATGTATGTTGGGGTACCAGTGACAGGTAGACCTGACAGTTTTATTAGACCCGTTTTCTTGTATAAAATTATCCGTTGCGATCTGCGACCCAGTGTATGTTGATGGTACAAAGTTTCGACTCAATTAGATAAATGGTGATTCAAACATGACCAACTAAAATGCATCGTTTATACATATATAAAGATAATAAGAAAAAATAATTTTTGATTTAGTTCTGCTATTTCGAATTTCTTGTGAAAACTTTAGTTACATAAAGTATATTATGCCACAATTCGAATATGAACGCAGGAGTTTTTGATGGACATACATACATGTATAAATATCGACTAGCCTATTCCCTATTTATATATTAAAATTATATATAATAATATAATGGCCATACATGACGAAATAATTACGTATTATTATATATCAATAAAGAGAAATTACACTTTTTTGTAGTACTTATTAACTAAAAATAGTTTTTTGAGACACAAAGAAGGAGGTCTATATGTTTATCAACTATACTCGTGAGTTCATGTATTTTGTTTGTGAACTTCGTGGTTTTGTTTTCTGTTCAAGGTTACTTGTGTTAAGGGTCGGTAAATTATTACAGGCTTTAAAAAATAAATAAAGTTACTAGTAAAATGGTTACTGTTTATCGTATAAATATATATTACAGGCCCCAAATATTTATCCAGAAAAGTTAATGATCCCAAAATTGAGAAAATTCTGACTTTTATTTAAATAATTAAACTGTCTCGATGTTAATCAAATGTATTTTTTTCGAGTAAACTTTACAATTAATCGTTTAAACGTGAATGAGTGAACTCACGGAAAGAATAGAACAGAAAAGAAAAACAAAACCATATAAACAGGTGTAAAGTTTTAAAAGAGAATTGTTCGTTATTTTATTTTTCTTCTTTCATAGCTCAATCATAACTGCTGTTGTTTGCGCCGCCTTGCTTTAACCTGACTCCGTTTCCACGGCTCAAGAGCCTTAAGGCGCGGAAAGTAAGTCAGGCAGTGAGTTAATAATAAGACAAGAATGCGTTCGTTAGTGTTTCGGTAAAAAATATAGAGCTCACATTTTGGTGACGCTTATTTTCATGGTTCATGGTCATGGTCATATGGTTTAATGGTTGATATGCGTTCGCTTCGGAGGCGTTATTTATTTAAAAATGTATATAATCGAGTCGACTTATATTATGCTTATAATTAGGGTATATGTTAGGGTGTGATTGAGTAACGAAGATTTGAATAAAAAATACTTTCTATTAACAAAATTTAAATATAAAGATTAGGTAAAATAACGTAAAATTATTTATATTTTTTAAATTTCTAGAATTCATCATTCATAGATCATGAAGAAATTTCATTATTATAAAAGATAACTACTGCCTAGCTACTTTGACCGGTTTATAAGTTGAATCTATATAGATAGTAGTTTTTTTTAAACTTATTTTGTAAATTAAAAAGTTTTTAAGTTAACGAGTTTTTTTAGAGCGGTATTTGTAACGTTAAAATAATTTGCTAAGCTATATATATTAGCATATATTTATTAAGATTACTGTTTTTAAATCGACAAAATTTGATATTTTCCGTGACTTAATAGGAGTAGTAGATAGCAAAGTCTGGATTGTATATTACTTGTATATATTACTTTACAGATTTCCAATATAGTGTTGTATGAAGAGCTGTCACTCATTTAATAGCACAAAGCTATATATACAAATTAATACAACTTGATTATTTAATGATAAATTGGGCGGTGGTTTTTTTACTTAAAAAAAATTGCAAAAATTTTACTTAAAACGTCTTACATTTATATAAAACGTATGTTATTCTAGAAAATAAAACTTATTATTAGAACAAATTGGTCGTTGCTCGCTTACACGGCTTTTATCCCAAAGGATCTTCCCAAGTCTCGCAAAAGATAACAATCTAGTTTTAAATTAAGATGCCGTCTCGTTGAAAATTCTTTCAAGACGAAAGAAATATTCACTCTATATAATTTTTTTATCATTCTCTCCACGTTTAACTAGGAAGAGATAACAGGTTTCATTGCGGGAATGAAGGGTACTTTATTTTTAATCCAACCCCTGAGTAGTACTAGATTCAATTTTCTTTTTTTTTTATTGATAGTGGAAAGTAATTTTGCTACCTAATGATAAGTTTAACCTCGGGTTATTGTTTTTGGGAATAAAAGATTTGTTAAGAGGGAGTCTTTTTTATATAATCATTCATTATTCACACACAGTCATCTGATCCCAAACTAAGCAGAGCTTGTTCTATGAAAACCAGACAACTGATATACTACATATACTACTTTTCTTTTGTAATTACATACTTGTTATTGCAAATAATTATACAATTACGATGCCTGGCTAGAACGGTCAATTTTTGGGTAATGTTTCATATCAGGTATCATTATAAATTCCTATTGTTTAGTCAAATCTACTAAAATGTTGCATTTAGATGTAACACGCTGATTTAGGTCAGACTTGTATAGCAAGTCGTATTAATCAATTGCTTACATAACAAGTATGAAGGTCCAGTATGAAATATTATTTTATTGATTTACACCTAGTAGAGTTGCATAGTTTAAACGCATGCATTTGTTTATTATAAGAATATTATTTTTTAATCTTTCATATTGCGATTATCCACTTTTTTATTGGAACATAACAATAGAATGACGTGGAGTGTTAAGTAAGCAATCGTGTCTCAACATCACCTCAAATTTTGTGGAAATCAAACATCAATTTTCGACTAACAATTAATTATTTCGATGACTTATTATATAAAACTAAAAACTATCCATTTAACTGTTCTATTATTTTTGGGAAATTCGTTAAATTACACGTTTTAGATTCACATTTATATATGTATCGCAGCCTGATACGTATACAGTAGTAGTTAACCTTATCTAGACTATTTAATCTTAACTAGATATTTCTGAGAATAACTAATTGTACGTGTCGCATGACTAGATATTCTGTGAAATGCCCGAATCATACCTATATATTTAACCGTTAGTATATACATTATACTTGTAGTTTCAATAGCGGAATAGTATTTGAGAAAATAAATGTCTCTAACCGTATTAGAGCTGAATGGGCGAATGGTGATGCGAAAGTCACGTGTTCGATCGTGATTCCATTGTCGAACCCACTTCTGGTGCAGGTTTTACGCTTAATGGAGGGGAAAATAGAAGGGAATTCCCATTTCTATTTAAGCGATTGTTTAACTTCAATTGGCTGAGCTCCTACTTGGTGTTTTGACTACTAATAGAATCGTTAGCCAACTATTATATTCGTACACGCTTTTTTTCTTACACAAACTTAGAAATTCTTGTGACTTAAAGAGACAGATTGCTACTAAATTAACTAATAAAATAAACGCTACCATTTATCAGTAAAACATAAAAATGAATAAATTCGTTTCAATTTTGACAATTTATTGTAAAATACGTCAATATTTTGACAATGATCTTTTCCTACATAAGATTAACCAATTTCTAGACTAATAAAATAAATGTATATATGTTCTTTCGAATCCAAAGTGACGATTGCTTGATTGCGGAATTTGACGGATGATTTGAATTTGAATAGAAGTGATATCTATTATCTTCCTTTGTATTTTTTTTCATATTGTATTCATGTAATCAATCTTTGATTACATGAAATTTCGAATACTTATTATTTTAGTTATTCCTATACATATTGGTGTTTTCTATATAAGTTACATAGTAGTTAGTCTAGAAAACTTGTGTTTTTTTTTTATAGAATAGGAAGGCGGACGAGCATATGGGCCACCTGATGGTTAGTGGTCACAAAACGCCCTTAGACATTGGCACGTTAAAAGTAAAAGAAATGTTAACTATCGCTTACATCGCCAATGTGCCACCAACCTTGGGACCTAAGATTTTATGTCCCTTGTGTTAGGAGTGGGGAAGTGAGAATAGCCCAAAGGAACAGTATCGAATTCGGACTCTTACATCGATAGATGACATAATTCGCTATTCACGCTTAAATTGTTCTTAAGACAAATGTCAGAAGCAATAACAATAATAGAATTAATGCTCATTGTTCTGAGAAAATTGATGTAAAATCATGTAATGAGGCTAATACCGTCAGATGTTCTTGAGGTCAGCTGTCAAATGTGATTGATGGTATTTATTAAAATAACAAGTCACTTCTAATCCATGTGTATCGTATTGTAATTACTAGGATTATCTCATAACAGGAGTAGATAGCAAAGACATCACTTATTAAGCCTAAAGTTTTTTTTGAAATTTATAGACGAAATTAAATTTAATTAATTTATCTTTATGCAAATGTTGCTTTTACCATTTTTGTAAATAGCATATACATATATACTTTGTAAATGGTTTTTAAATGCTTTTAATGTTATGTTACTTCTTGATTATAACAGATTTAAATAACGCTGATTTTGACTATGATATATTCATGACATGTTTTCAATATACGACTATGATGTATTTTTTAATAAAATATCTATGTTTACTTAATACATATTGAATTTCATTTTGAAAAGCATATAGCGTTACGAATAACATATTAATTTTAATAAACATAAAAGAACAACGGGCGTAGGCGACAGTGTTTGTGTTTTTCATATTATTGTTGAATAAAATAAAGCGTCGCACTCATCCTTTATCTATATTGAAATAAAGAGAGAGAGACAACGTAAAATCAAAAAAACGTAAAAGGTTTCTCAAGGTCAACGGAAACGGTACAGCACAACCATGAACGTGACAAACCATTTAGTTTCGCTCTTTAATCTTTCGTTTCTAGTTCTAGCGATTAAATGCACGTTTCGTACAAGATCATGTTAAAAAAGCAAATCAAGACAAAAAAAACTACAGTTAACTGCAGACTATAAAGCCCAATAAACCAGTAGGTAGAAGAAGCTGCCCGAATCCAAAATTTCACTAAGTTCAATTAACAACAATAAGAAATACAACTGACATACAAGATGGAGTAAAACCCAAAAAAAATGTCGTTTAAAAATTTTGATTATGATGCTATCCGGAAATAAAAGCATGAAGACACGTCAACTAACTCTCAATTAACAGGAAAATACAAAATCGCACGAACAACAAGTCAGGGGAGACTACGAGACAAAATAAAAAAAAGTAAATAAAACACATAGATCTTAGCCGCGGGCTTGAATCCGGTTAAGTGAATTTAATACTTATCATGTTAATATTATTTCTGTTTATTATTCTACAAAAATCTATAATACTCTGTTTTTCCCATTTATAATTGACATTTGCCTACAATTTCTGGCATAACAGCATCAAATAACAAATAAACGCAAACATTCCATTATGTCAATAAAGAACTAAGTACAAAAGACTTATCTTTTAAATAGGTTTGCTCCAACACAGCCAAGAAGAATTAAATATAGAAAGACTCAAAAGTAGACACCTACTTAAGCATCTTATAGCGACGGCAATTTAAGTCAATAAAATTTTCATTGAGCAATAAATAAACCTCAGCACCTTATCTTAAGACTTTTAACTATGCCAAATAGCTACAGATAAAAAATCTATTCATTAAAATACGCAGCAGCAACAATTTGTCAACTTTTGAAATATTACAAAATATTCATCGTTAATCATTTGACAAATGCTAATTTGTCATGTCTTGATATACATTTAATTTGATCATCGATGTCAGTTTTCGAAGATTGAACATTCGATATGTTATGCTGAGGTCAGATAATACAACTAATACGGTCACATATATGCGATCAATAAAATAAAAACAACCACGTTTTCAAATCATTTGTAAAGTTGCACAATTGTGACCATATGATGCAAGTACGACATAGAAAGCCAATATATAAGAGGTGATATGGACATCAGCTAATCGATTTACTCATCTTCAAAAAATGTATGAATTGTATTGAGATATCGGTTAATACATTACATCAAACTCAACCTTGAAGTCATAGTTTTTTTAAGCACCATTAATGCTCATTATATGAAGCGACTTCGGATGAATTAAGCCACGACAATCAATAACCGTCAATTTTTTAAAATAACATTATAATATTTTTAAAGTGACTAATGCGCTTAATTCTATTATTATTGCTAAATTCTTTTATCGAGTGGGATTCGATGTATTTATTTTACAAAGAGTATCCGTGATGACTACACATCCCATTACGTGTTCCAGCGTCTTGGTTCATTGACGTTTATTGTACACTTTTTTAGGCACTCTAGGTATTCTTTCGCGCACCGATGGTTCCATACCGTTTTATTTATTTTAGCGACACAGAACGAATCAATGGCTTTAAGGTTTTTTCCTTTACCTGTTCTGTGCAAACATCCAAAATTTAAGACGCCTGTTAGTCTACGTTTGTTAGGCTCCGTATGGAATAATAATTAAAATGACCGTTATAGTTGTCTTAATCTACGACCCGGAAAAACGATTCGTCAATCACTCACAGAGCCGTTAGAGAGAATATTGATGTCATTTTAATGCCGTTTAACTATACAAAATAAAAATAAACCACAGAATCAAATCTAACGGAAACTTCACAGTTGTTCGATATCCTATTAGATGTTGGATGAACACTATATGGCGTCACAGATACATCTTTTTAAAATATAATATATTGAGCTCTGTGTGACCTTTTCTTGTTGGATTTTAGACTTTCGTATAGTAAAATATTTCATTTAATCACAATTACATATTCGAAGCAAAGAATTTTGATAATCTTTTTCTCTAATAACTAATATTTTTAATGCTAGTAGCAATGTTTTGATCGATTAATAATAGATTTTTTTTTATCGTTAAATAACAATAAAATATAATCATTTGAGCAAACTAAATTTATTATAATAAAAAAAAACATAGCACGTGACATAGAAACAGAACTTAGTATGCGTGGTAGAATGACATAAAAGTAAAAACTTTTTGTCATCAGAAAAGTTTCACTAAACGTTTGCATTCGTATTCGACATTGAACATTTTTTGTGAGCTTCGCAAATATGTATGGAAATAAATATTTTCCGTATGTAATGTACTCGTTAGATTATATTGAATCCAATAATCTATGGTATGGTATAGGTATGCCGCGAGGACGGTGTACTTGTTATCGAGTCGTGAATACTACTACGTACTAATACATTAATCATCAACGGTTTTATCTGTCCTATGTCCTCATTTATTTGTCAAAATTCCCTTAAATATAGGCTTCTTCATAGAAGAAAGAAAAGATAATGATGATAAATTATAGTTTTTTTGTAAAATATTATATACTTATCAAAGGAGGACACAAAATTTTGGTCCTACCATAGCTACATGTAATACATCGTTGGATAGGTATTTTTAAGCTGAATAAAAGTTACTACGGCTCCAAGCTTTAAATCTTAGTCCGTTCGGAGTTATGTTTTATTAAACATGGCAGTTTAATTTATAGCCAAATAATGTTTTTTAATAATCGTTTGGTACCTAGGGTTCGCCACGCATTAGAGATTTGTAGGACCAGCCTTATTTTCAAACGAGATCATAATAAACGCAGAGTAGGAATAAAAATGTGTGGTTTTTTATAAAAAAACATTACTTAAAAATAAAGCAACCTAAGATAGGTTATCATTTTATATATATTGTATTTTATATTTAAAAAGCTACGTAAGACTGATGATAACGGTAGAAAGGTAATTGCTGCAATATTTTTTTTCTAATTTGTCATTGGCGATGTAAGAAATGTTAAACATCGCTTACATCATCAATGTGCCACCAGTCTTAGTAAATAAGATGTTATGTACCTTGTGCTTGCAATTACACAGGTGCACTCACCCATCAAACCGGAACACAACAATACCAAGTATAAGTAACGCTATTCAAACATATAATATATAATAAGTATAAGTAGCGCTATTAGTAGAATTTCTGATGAGTGGGTAGGTACCTACAGACGAGGTTGCACAAAGCCCTACCACCATGTAAATATACTAGTATTAATTCACAGTGCCTCAGCAAGCTCGGCCGTTATGCCTGATCTCTTCCTGGTCGTGTCGGATTGCCGGCTTATCGGATTATGAGGGTGGGGAAAAAGAGAGTAAATCTGCGTTTGCACACACTAAAATTTGTCATGCGTCAAAATCGGTTATCATCAACATCATAATCATCATTAAATTGAAAAGTATATGTCATTTGTCTATTTATTAGATAATAAATATTAAATTGCTGGTAGAAATTGTCAAATAAGAATATTTTCTTATTTCCAATTTTTAAAGTTTTTTTTCCGTAGTCGAGTTTTAGTTTATTAACTTATTTTTTAATTGTGGAAAATATCATTTATGAAATTTAAACATTTATAAAATTTTTTTCACTCCAATTGAATTTTACCGGATTTTTAATTGATTTCATTGCAAAACTACTCAATTGCGCAAAATTGGTAAATCAAGGAGCGGAACAAACATTGTTAACGAACAGTTGGCACTCGATACGCACAATATGCAGTAGTTCAAGTGTTTTTGCCTCCAATATTGGAGGTTGCATTTTGAAATCAGTGTTTGTTATGGAAAGGTCAAGACATCAGTGGTATTGGGACTTTCAAATTTTGATGATACGAAATATGAACGTCATGGTGCGCTTCCTCTGGTATAAATGGCAATTCTGTTTTGGTAACTTTTGCAATTATTCAAAATACATATACAGTAAATATGGAAAAAATACTATTTATTTTAGCAAGTTACGTCAATTATGTACAAAAATTGTTTTAAGTACAAACACGTGACAAGGTGACAATTTTTTCTATTATTCCAGTCATTACATACATTTCAAAATGCATGCATTTCCTCTGAGCTTTCTCCGTCTCTTAAAAAAAAGAAATAAATTATGTTTGATTTTTTCTGAAAACTCGATTCTCGACGATAATTGCCGTTGCTTTTTCATGGTTTTTAATTTAGGTCATATGAATTTTTCACCTTGCGTTGATCGTTTTCGAAATATCGAACGAAAGTAAAATAGTAAAAGATTGAAATTTGGTTTTTGGTGTTTTTCTTGTCGTGATACAAATTGAAAAAAGTCTGTTATTATCAAATATATATCAAAGGTAAATGCTGAAGCTATTGAAGATTGTTTTAAAGAAAAAATATAAAATCTTTAATAAAAACACACGCAATATCCAAAAATCTACCTTCTCGGTTTACATCAATTTATATGTATTTCTTTCCGCAGAAATGACTCGAGCATTTGTTGATGACGTAGCATTATTCCGCAGCGCTTAATATTTCATTATGAGTCTTAAGTCTGCAAGGTTCATTCAAAATTATACATTATTAAGAAAAGTTTAGTTAATTACTTATTATATTATGTTGTATCATCGTACTGCTGGGCTAAGACCTATTCTTTTGAGGGAGCATTTGGGGCTTATGCCAAGAAGCTGCTCCAGTATGAGTAAATCTGGCAGGTTTTTATCCAACATATATAGGTTTAATCCAGTAATCATTATTAAAATTCACATTTTCTAATCTCTGGGCTATATTGACTACATATTATAATGTGTATTTTAATTAGTAATTTTTATTGTATCAGTATGTTTTATTCAACAGATGCAGTTTTTTTCACGTAATAATCGGTTAAAATTCACATTTTATAATTTATGTATGTTTTGTTATTTAAGATATTCTTTATTAACTTATAGCGGGTACATAAAGTTCGACTTTAATTTAACAACATTTGTTGTTCAATAAAATTTTTGAATATATAAATTTGTAATGAAATCAACAGAATTTTAAGTGTAGTAGACTTTCATTAAATCAATTTAAATTGCACGTTGTACATAAAACTCTCTCTACCTATATACTTTTCTACTCTGTTATTTATACTAAAAAAATGATTATAGCTCAATATACACACTTCAATCACTCCTTATAATAAGGAGTGATTGAAGTGTGTTATAGTCTTTTACCGAGTAATAATTACCATATTTTTCACATTTTATTTGATTTGAATTTATAATTTATTTACTTATTAAATCTTTAATGCACACAATTTACAAACAGTATATAAAAGGACAGGTAGAGCATTATTATGCAAAGGTGGCCTCATTACTTATAACAATATCTTCCAGGCAAACATATTAAAAAAAAGTAATGTTATAAGCATACCTTTACTTTCTCGTGTAGCGTTTGGAGCTTATTCCACCACGCTGTTCCAATGCGGGTGGGTAGAGTACACATGTATCACAATTTCAATGAAATTAGACACATGCAGTTTCCTCACGATGTTTTCCTTCGTCGTCAAGCACGAGACGAATTATAAACACAAATTAAGCACATGAACATTCAGTGGTGCTTGCCCGGGTTTGAACCCACGATCATCGGTTAAAATTCACGCGTTCTAACCACTAGGCCATCTCGGCTCTATTTCTTTTAAAATATTTTCGTTGATTGTTTCTTTTTAAAAGGTGTAAATAATTGTATTGTACATAATATTGATGTAAACATATTGTGGCGCAATTGTGAACATACCCACTTTGTTTACGTTTAAGGAGCCTGGAGCTCCAAGGTTAGGATGAAATAGATCGTATACCTATTTTTAAACAAATAAATCAGTTTCAATATAGTTCTCAATATAGTTCTCATCCGTCATGCTATCGTGTAAGGAAACTTTTTTAATTGACATAATTTGTTATGATTGGAATACTGTTAAGTTTCAAAAATAATATAATTATATGAAATAATATGCAAAATTATATCAATTATTAATTAACGCATGAAAAAACATTTGTGGGGCTTCCAGCCTACCTTAAGCCAACCCTTCTTTAGGTTGAGGCGCTTATATGCTCAAAGGTATTGATAGATATGCTTAACAAAATATCTCTGAGTTGGGTCTTTAAGCTGTTATTAAAACCCATGGAGATGGGATTGCTCTATTCTACTCTGCTAGAACCAGAATCCCTCAATATTTTAATGTGAATTTCAGTATATTTGGTATTATGCTATCAAGTGTGGAGAGGATTTAAAAATTGACCCCCAGGTGTGTCATAATATAATTTAATCTTTAGCGTGTAATCTGTAACTCCATTTTATATTATAATACCATATTGTTCAAAATAAAAAGGGAGCCTTAGCTCACACAGAACCCATAAATTATCAACGGCTTCTGTGTGAAGACGTTTGTTAATTTATTGGATTGGAGTCTCTTTATGAAATAAACAAAATTTACTGGTGGGGCTTTGTGCAAGCTCGTCTGGGTAGGTACCACCCGCTGATCAGATATTCTACCGCAAAACAGCAGTACCTGGTATTATTGTGTTCCGGTTCGAAAGGCTAGTGAGCCAGTGTAATAACAGGCACAAGGGTCATAACATTTTAGTTCCCACGGTTGGTGGCGCAATGGCGATGTAAGCGATGGTTAACATTTCTTACAATGCCAATGTTTATGGGCGTTGGCCACCATCAGATGGCCCATATTTTCGTTCGCCTACCTAAACTAAAAAAAAATTCGAAGTCACCAAAGGAGGCACTTAGGTCGTGTTCAATATTAGAATAAACGGAATATACCCTGCAGCGATTTTATATTCTCTAAATTTTTTAACATCTGTCTCACGACGATCCATTAGAATAGCAATGTATTAAGTTAAGCGTGGCCCTGGTAACAACGGGTCACTGGTTTGACCTATCAATTAAATAAGCAGTGTAACTTATTTTTTTATATATATTTTTTTCTCTTCATCAAGACACACCAATTAGGTATTGCCACCTTATTTCCGTAATAAATAAGCCTTAATTTTTCGTTTATTGGAAGTGAATCAGATTCCGTATTTACAAACAAAACAACATATATTTTTATCATATTACTAAATCAACTGATATTTGTATTGTCTTAAAAGTGATCGATTCTTTATATGTTCTGATAGAAAACTTAGGTCTAATTAAAATAAAGTAAAGATATTAATATTACATAAATATTATTATAAAAAATATAGATTAAAAAAAGTTTTTTTTTCTGAATTCTCGTAAAAACTACTAATTACCTTTAATATGTAAAATACTAAAAGTAACACACACAGCATACACGTACAAATATTTTCTGAAATGTACATCAATAAAAAAGGACATACCATTTATAGAATCATCGCGTGAACATGATTTATAAAATCAAAATAAAAAGGAAAATGATAAAAGTATATGACCTATAGTTAGCATTTAACACAAAAACAGGAATTATAATATTATATACTGGACGGGCCAGTTGGCGTGGTTGGTAGATACTCGCCTTTCACGCCGAAGGTTGTGGGTTCGATTTCCACCCAGGACAGTCATTTGTGTGCATGAACATGTCTCTACTGAGTCTGGGTTTAATTATCTATATAAGTATCTTTTTACGAAACAAAAGTAGTATTACATATACTACATGTCAGTTTTCCTATGATTTTTTAATATAAAAATAATATTAAATAAATAAAAACAAAAGTACCACATCTAACAATAATCAATTTCCTTACTAAGAAGACGGATTAGAATGACCTTGTAGTAAGTGGTCACCATTAATCATGGTCTTTGAACTTTGAGTCGTATACTTACGTATTTTGTGTCTTTGATTATACGTTGTAGGCCCATCCAATGGCTTGTCATATTTTTATTACGCAATACAATTTATATTAGTAACATAAAATTTCGTAGGCGATTCCTATTCATCATCACTCACTAAATGGTGGCTTTATGGAAGCCCGTCTCGGCAGGCTCCACGCACTCATCATATATTCTACCGCTAAATAGTAAAGTAACATAGTTCCCAAGGTTGGTAGCACATTGGCGATGTTAAGAATGCTTCGGTGATGGTGACCACATATCATCAGATCTATTTGTTCGTCCGCTTACCTATAACTATAGATACAGATCTAGTTATTTTAAATTTTTATTTTATGTTATTTAAATTTTATTATGTTGTCATTGAATACGAAAAGAAACGAAATTATTTTTAATATGCCAGTTTGCCTTATTAAAAATAACACGAACGTATGAAAACATTTCCTTAAAGGTTGGTATATATTCGCTAGAAATTCTAGTCGACAGGAAATTTAATTGTCATATAGAAAATACATCTATTCCTTTGATAACTTGTAAAGAGCTGCGCTGGAAACATCTCGAGATATCCGAGAAGTTTGTTAACTCGTTAAAATAATCTAATGAATATGATTTTATACGAGTTCTAATAATATTCATATTTTCAGGTCAACTTTGAAGTTTGTGAAACGCTGTCGCTAACGAGTAAGTCAATCAATTTTCACTTCTATCGATAGTGGTAAGTTGTGGGCGTGTCGCTAAAAGCAATCCATTTTCTGTTGACATTCATAAATCACAATGACACCATTTAATTATTGTTACTTTTTCTTAATATAAAGTAGAGTAATCGCCTGTTAATTACCTTTTGCTGGGCTAAGGCCTCTTCGAGGAAGTTTGTAGTTTTCCCACCAAGCTGCTCTAATGTGGTGATATATATATGGTGGTATATTTACATGCGATTTATTTCGGATGTAATTCGACAAAATATACTGCTGTACGAAATGAATTATAAATACATAAAAAATTAGGGATGCTTTCTTTTTAAAAAAAAAACAACTCATCGCATCTAACAGGTCACCTATTATATGTCTAAGATATATGTATATTATAATATAATGTAATGTACTATCGAAAACTTTACAACCAGATTAAAACCGATCTTTATTTGCTACACTTCACCATTACAGAAAGTCTGAATGAAAAAATATAATTGTATTATTTTTTCTTAAATAAACATTAAATCCTTCACAGAATAAAATTTAGACGATGGTATAATGTATATGAAGTCCCTAAGACCTATTTTTATCTTTTGCCAAACATTGCTTCATCTGCGGTCAAGCCCGCGTAGGTTTCGTTATACGTTAATTCTATGAAACGGAAACCACTAAACAACTTGTTCCGATCGTTACTCTTCAGCCAAGATTTTACCATGTTTCGCACAACAAGTTTTAACTTGAGGTTTTCATTAGAAACTTGTTTTTAAGACTGAATGCATTCACCGTGAATTATTTCTAAATGTGGCCAGTGGTTGCATAGTTCTTTGACCACGTTAGCGGAAAACTGTCGACCGCTTTCGCTCTGGAGAATGCATGGTGCTCCAAAAGATGTCAGTATTTCTAAGACAACTATTTCATTGGTTTCTTTACATTTTAATGGACGAATTTGAATAAACTTAGTAAGTAAATCTTGGTAGATTAAAATAAATTTATATTTTGCATTAAATATAATTATTTAATTAAAACACAGTTAATTTGTCACATAGAATCGATATTTCTAATAAATCATTTATTTAAACCGGACATTGATTTATGTTAGTAACGATAATTTCTCTCGTTATGTTATTATAATTTTGGTTAACTTCCCGTTCTGTTTCATTCCGTTCGAATCATGCAGTGCTTGAAATATTTCTTAAGCGTATACGTAATACCTAACTAGACCAGTGCTAGAAATACGCTTAATCAGTTGTTTCTCATCTTGTTTTATAATTACATCATAGTTTTTTAAACGATGATAAAATCTTTAGGCGTTTTATTATGAACACTTAGCTTCTTTTACTTCTTGTATTATATTAAAATAGGATTCCCTTGTATAAATTTTATTCGATCGATTATAAAATTTATTTCTCATTTCATCTTTAATATCTTGATGCATCTTTTACTCTCGCTTTAGTATGAAACGATAATTTTATATAAATGGTTACGCGGTCAGCCGTTCGTGTTTATCGTCAAACTAATCGCAAATGAATACGTTATATTCCTATGGAATGAGAGGCAAAAGATTGGAATTGAATGGATCGATTGGCTGAAGATCACGTGTTTTACACCCCCTATATCAGACAGAGCATAATTCATAATGATCAGTCGACATGATAGTACGGGTATGTTAATAAACGATACGATAAAGTAATTAAAAGTTATGTTTATTATCGTGTCATTAACTCTTATGCAATTTTTTTTTCAACGAGTGTTTTTATATATCATCACTTATAACAAAATTATTTTTTGATACCTCAATAAAAATAGTAAAGCTGACATCTATCAATAACTAATCGTACTAAGTTATTAAGACAATTACCTCAAACAAATGTTATTTATCAGCAGTGCTATTCTCAAGAACTCACGTCATTCCGCATTCGTAAAATGTTGACGATCGACTTATGGTGATGGTATTATTGAAATGTTATGATTACTATCGGTAATGTCACTTTCTGATATTTCACGATTGATTCCTGTGATGAGTTTCAAGTTTGCTCTTATTGAATAGCCCTATTGGCTGTGATATCATATTATTTCATATAATTTTAATGAATCCGATAACGGAATCTAGAATTTCTAGCTCTTTATCTTTTTGGAATGTATCATAAATGAATAAAATAACAGATTTTATCTTGCTATTTTACAGAAAGACAGATAGACGGTTCCTCGCTGAATAATACATTGAAAACATTGAACCTGTCACCGTTTATACAATAATTTTACAAGAAGGTGTTTTTTTTAATATTTTCACAATGAGGTATTTTACACCATCATTATTACTATTTCTTATTTATATTGAACAGCAAAATTATACTAAAAAATAAACATTTCAGTTTTTTTTTTAAAAGACAATTAAGTTTTCTATTTAAAGTTTCATTTCATAATTACATTATCTTTATTTGTATCTTGTCAACTTTAGGTATTGTAATGGCTGATTTTTTCAATGTTTATAAGCCGAGATGGCCCAGTGGTAAGACCGCGTAAATCTTAACCGATGATGGTGGGTTCAAACCCGGGCGAGCACCACTGAATTTTCATGTGCTTAATTTTGTGATTATAATTCATCTCGTGCTTTACGGTGAAGGAAAACATCGTGAGGAAACCCGCATGTGTCTAATTTCATTAAAATACTGCCACATGTGTATTCCACCAACCCGCATTGGAACAGCGTGGTGGAATAAGCTCCAAACCTTATCCTCAAAAAGTGAAGAGGAGGCCTTTAGCCCAGCAGTGGGACATTCAAAGGCCGTTACAGTTACGATTACGATTAATAACACCAAAATATAATATTCTTATAATAAATCGCATGTATTCCAATCAAAATTAAAAAAAAAAGCCGAATATTTATATAAAAACCATAATACGAAGTATCAGTCACTATTCAAACTGTTAAAGTTAAATAATTTATATTCGTGATTTCATTTCCTTCCAAAGATAATCGTAAAAGCTGTACAAGTAAAAGCTGACAAAACGAAACAAAAAAGCTCTATATTCTAGAAACGTTCTAAATCGAGTTTTGTAAATGATCAAAACAAATAAAATATTTCTTCAACGTTTCAAACTTTTAAATTGACCGTTCATTGCTCAACCGAAATTTCCTTTTAAATATTTTATCTGGTAAATTGACTTCTGCGACTTGAAGGTAGTTATTTATATCAATCCCATCACGCTTCAGAATCAAAGTTCAAATCGTATAATATTATACAAGCAATTCTTGTTTACTAATAATGTAAATTATACCAAACACACACACATACATTCTACAACACATACACTAACGATTTGGCTCGAATTTTGTAGGTTTAGTTTTTAAGTTTATCCATGCTGAAAAAACGCAATTATTCACTAAAAATACTTTCACATTACTATTTTGATTAAATATATTATTTAACCATATCACCGTAATAATTTTATAAATTTTAACGGTAATTATTTTAAAATGAATGATTATATGTATCAGAGTTTAACCTTGATTGTATTATAAATAACCATCTACCTAACCAGCCTTTTCGTGCATTAGTACTATAAATCCATTTTAGTAACATATAATTACTTTACCATTTGCTTGTTGTTATAAGTATATCACATCTGTATTATATTATAATTTTCACTTATCAATTAATAGGTTGCTAGAGTTAGGTAAAAATAATAAAATGTTAGACGTTAATCGTTTTAATTGAGATAAAATAAAAATCTCGCTTAATTTCTTTCACCGGTTTTCCTCGAGTCTACCACTGACTGACGTCTGAGTAGGTACCACTCAATTATCAGATATTCTACCGTTAAACGCCACTTCGTATTGTTGTGTTCCGGATAGAATGGTAAGTGAGCCAGTGTAGCTACATGGGACACAACAACTTAGTTCGCCAGATCGATAATGCGCTACAATATTTGACGGGCCGGTTGGAGTGGTTGGATACTTGCCTTACACGCCGAAGGTTGTGGGTTCGATTCCCACCCAAGACAGACATTTTTGTGCTTGAACATGTCTGTTTGTCCTGAGTCTGGGTATAATTATCTATATAAGTATGTACTTACCAAAGAAAAATAGTATATGTAGTATATCAGTTGTCTGGTTTCCATAGTACAAGCTCTGCTTAGTTTGGGATCAGATGGCCGTGTGTGAATAATGTCCCAGGATATTATATTATTAATATGTTAATATTTCTTACAGCACCACTGTCTATGACGGTGGTGACTATTTACCATGAAGTGGTGCACTTGTTCGTCCGCCAACGTATTTTATAAAATAAAATCCAATCCTATATACTGGTTTACCTTTGTTCTATCAAAGTACACAAAAGGCAAGTATTGAAATTGTTTTTGTTTTACTTAAAGATTTGTAAAATAACCATTGTATTAAACAATTGGTTTATTGAGCCCTATTCAACCAGATCTAAAGCAAACGCTTAAAAATATATACGTTTTTTTATTATTATAAAATTACATATTAGTATTAGTTTAAAACATTTATCAAGAGAACAATTAAACATATGAACGTGTTCGTGGGAAGCGACTTCTTACCGCGCTCATTAATCTCCTGCTCCAGAAATTACCCTTCTGGGTCCGAACTTGAAAGGTAATAATTAAATAAATTACGACACATTCACTTTTGTTTACCTGTATATACTTATACTTGTTTAAAATTATTAAAATAATCGATAAGCTGCCTATCCTTTATTCACTTGCCGGGTTCATCATGGGAAAAAATGAGAAGGATTATTTATATTTCCTTCTACGTTTGACGAAACAAAGGGTAGTTACATTATATACATAATTTGAAAAAAAACCGATTGTCATTATTAAAGATATATACTTATAATGACAATTACGAAACAGCCCATCTTATTTTCATGCTCGCTTTATATTTTATAGCTTAGGGTGTATACAAAAGCCTTTGAACATTTTCACTATCGACTTAAGCGATACTCAGCGATATATACGGTGGAAAGTTACCTTAAAGTCTCGTCGAGATAAAATATCGTAATAATGAGTTTCATTCTGAGCGTTGACGAGCCTTTTCATAGTAAGATGCTTTTATAATTCCATCGACAGGTGCGTTATACGGGTTCAAGGACTTCTACAGGACTTTTGAACGGTAGGAATAATTATAGTGATCTAAATTAAAAATATATCTAGAAAGTTAATCTTATAAAAACGAAGACTTATTCTGCTAAGCCTTCGTTTTATAGACATATTCAATAAACATTTGACTAAATAAAGTGCTTGATTATTATTAATATGTACATAAGTATTATTTATATATATAAAGGAGCGTCATAAGGGGCTTTATAGCGATCTTGGCTGTCGTTATCCATGGTGGGCGTTGTAACGGTAGGTATTTTAAAAATAAGAAAAAAAGGCACACTCGTATTGTCCAAAGTCTTATTATTTTATTGTTCTTTAATTTAACACACAAGATACACACAATTAACACTGGATGATAAATTTACGAGCCAATAGGTTAGCATGTGTACACCTCGTACCGCCGCTGTCAACAACTCCATGACAACCGCTATTCATCGAGGCGACACCCACTACTCTATTCGGAGTTACCCGCTCATAAAAAAAAACTAACAATAACACAATCGACTAAAACTAAAACAATATTGAAAAATCTATTTTTGATTAACATTAAATCATAATATAATTTCGTAAATTTTATCATTAAAACTAATCAAAAATCAGCGCGCCGTCATATATACAAATAAAAATTAAAAATATTTGCTGAACCAATCATCAATCTATATTGAATATGAATCTATATGAAATAGTGGCAAGAATTCTTGCAGCATTTCCCATTTTAATCGCAATCCCGATCCTCTGGACAAAAATTTAACCAGTCCGTCATCTTTAGGTGTAAAAAGACTGTGATAAAAAATAATAATATGTATTATAACTTATAACCAGAACCAAATAAAACTGTCAATATGAAGAATTGAATAAGTGGATCTCAGGCAAAGATCTCGAAAATACAGACAAGCACTGATGACTTTAATTTGCGTGACAGCGGTAAGATAAACGTCATGAGGTGCAAATGTCAGATGAAAAACTGCACTGCACTGGAGCACTGTGGTGGAATACGCTCTAAGCTTAATGAAAATAGTGATATTTGTCAAAAATTTAAACTACATTGGTAATAAAAAAATTCAATAATAGAAGATTTTATTGTAAACAAATTATGTAAAGTAAGCTTATTTTTGAACAAAAATCTTAGAAAACTTTTCCACATGTGATGAAAATTTTAAGTACGGTTCCCATTTAATATTTAAAGTGAAATGCGGTCGCCTGTTATTATCGGAGTCGTTAATTACTAAGCGCAGTAATTGAAACAATTAAAGAGTGTTTGGAGGTACTCCTTAGAGCAAAGAGCTGGAGAAAGTGCTACTTGATAGAAAAAATGTACTTGTAACACATATCTTACTTATTTTTTTTTATAGAATAGGAAGGCGGACGAGCATATGGGCCACCTGATGGTAAGTGGTCACCAAACGCCCTTAGACATTGGCACTGTAAGAAATGTTAACCATTGCTTACATCGCCAATGCGCCACTAACCTTGGGACCTAAGATTTTATGTCCCTTGTGCCTGTTATTATACTGGCTCACTCACCCTTCAAACCGGAACACAACAATACCAAGTACTGCTGTTTTGCGGTAGAATATCTGATAAGTGGGTGGTACCTACCCAGACGAGCTTGCACAAAGCTCTACCACCAGTACAGTATAGATGCGAATTAAGGTCAGTATCAAATAATAGATAAAACAAAAACTGAACTGAACAAGAACTGCTATATTAAATTTGATTAATCTTTACTAATTACTACACATATTAATATATATTCATTAAGTACTAATTAATATTGCTTTGTTGGCCTAATGGGTAGTTTTTAAGGCTGCGGATTCCGAGGTTATGGATCAAAACTTCGAGTCGAGCCAATTAAAGACGTCGGGTTTTGTTGACAGAAAAATCCAAAGTCCGAAGTTTGGAAATTGGTTTCAAAATTAATAAACTCTGTCTAAAAAGGTTCAGAACTATATAACATGTTAAATTCAGTTTTCTATTTATTCAGAACAGGTTTTTGGGTAAAATTTATCTTCGGATGACGTTGAGGGACAGTACGTTCGCGAATAGACTTTATTAATGGACCGGATTCAACATCAGACTACCCACTTCAATCATCCGTGTCCCTGAACGTTGTTGGTTAATTCCAACAGATAGGGATTATCTTGGACCTCTTTATGAAGGTATCTAAAAAACTTGTTTCCCAGTTCCTAAGGATGTTACTTTGACCGCACTATTGTTAAATAAAAGACTTAGATGCAATTTTTTTCCATGATATAAATCTTGTCATCGCGATGTAGAAATATGTCAATTATTTTATATCGCCATCTAGTACACAACGGTGGAATTACAATGTACTTATACACAAATTTATTAACGCGAAGTGAATCTTATTAATAAGCCGGTGAAACATTAAATCAAAATCAAAGTAATTTATTCAGGTACCCTACAAAGCTCGTTATTTCACAAGATTAATTAGATTTAAATCTGTCACCAGTTCGGAATATAGATTCCGCTGAGATTGACCGAAATGAAACTCAATTGTTATATTAACTATTTTATATGAATTTATTACAAGAATTTATTAATTACAATTAAATGTTGCTCATCCTGTGTAACAACTGATTAAAACCAGTTACAAAACATTTTATCATCCAAAAGTATATATTATATAGTAATAGTTGAAAGAAAGAAAATATTTGAAAATTAGGTATTTTTTCCAAGAGCTCCTCACAAAATGCTTTATATATTGCCTCATTTTATCCCGAAACTGGCTCATGTTAATAAAATATTATTGAAATGTCTTTTTTCTATTTATGTTGTAATGTTCCTGTTTGCCGTTGCTATTTTCTTAGCCGCGCTGTTCTAAGGACAATCCTCTTGAGAAGGGCTCGAGCGAAATTGAGCACGTTTTTAATTGTACCGAGCTACGTAATAAGTACAAAGGATAAAATAGTGTTTACAAGTCTTTGTTGTAATTGCACATTTCTTGTGTCACCTAGAATTTAGTACTGAATGTTAGCTTTAATTACAAAACTAACACACGGAATTTCACGTATTCTCTCCCTTCTAAGATCTAAAATTTGATCATGATTTACGAGTTATATCTTCATACCTAAACCTGTTATATATTATTGTGTATATTTTGTGAAATATCTTATTTGGATATTTTGTTGTAAAATTGTTTTAATTTTTTTTTACTAGCAGGAGTATTTTATTTATAGTATAAACTTTATATTATCGTTCTGCCTAACTGCTGGATATACATCTGGCCGAATAAATATGTTTCCCACGATATTTTCCTTCACGCCCACAAAATGAATTATAAAACACATATTTGAAAATTCCGTGGCGTTTGCTCGGATTTAGACCCACAGTGTTCGGTTAAGTTATTCTATCCTTAAACTGCTTTGATTGTCTAATTGTTAACTCTTAGACTGTATA
The DNA here is from genome assembly GCA_905147175.2 of Nymphalis urticae. Taxonomy (NCBI): domain Eukaryota; kingdom Metazoa; phylum Arthropoda; class Insecta; order Lepidoptera; family Nymphalidae; genus Nymphalis; species Nymphalis urticae. The sequence goes on from LR990002.1 coordinate 4,296,573, forward strand.
TTTCAAGGTCTCGAGCTTACGGGTCTTCGGACGAGCCGTTGGCGTGGATGGTAGATACTTACCTTTCACGCCAAAGGTTGTATATTCGATTCCCAACCAGGACAGACATTTGTGTGCATGAACATGTCTGTTTGTCCTGAGTCTGGGTGTCCCAGAATATTATTATTATTAGGATATTATTAAATCCCGGGTCGAAACAATAACAGTTATTGAGTTTTTCGATATTAAAATACCCCGCCTACTACTAGCACCCCGAATTTGGTAGTCATTGTGATATCCGTTCCTATCGAAACGGATTGTTATCAAAGTCCATCCCATGAGAATTAGGGAATAGAAAGTGTACCTGTGTCACATGTTGTTGGCGATTTGCCTAACTTTAGCGTATATAGTAATTAAATAAAAAATGTAACTAAAAAAGTTGGTTAGACATTTTATATTAATCTATGTTCAAATTGATTAATCCGCTAAGTAAAGTTGAACTCATCTGCCCTCGAAATGTAACATAAATATATGGGAAGATTAGCTCGAGACGAAGTTTCCCGAACACATCTGTATAGATTGATGTATTGCCCAAAAACTCCGCATATAAAATTCCATCGAAATATAAGGAATAAAAGTATTTAATCTTGTAATCAAATATTAATTAGCAGACTGTAAATGTATTGTGGTCACTTTTCGAATTACATGTATTAGTGGACGAAACGTATTCTGAATCTTATCTACTCACTTAAGTCAGTCAGTATTGATATCAAATATTTATTTTTATTTCTAGTGCTTATAATATTTATAATAGGCTACAGTATTAGCTGTCCTAACTGTAAACCAATACTAATACTATAAGGTATATAGTATACTATAAGGATTTTACTAGCGGCTTATTTTTTAGTTAATATGTCGTAACCTTTATACATATCAACCAATACTAATTTACTATCTATATTATAAAAGTACAATTAAGCCTGAGATGGCCCAGTGGTTAGAACGCGTGAATCTTAAACGATGATCGTGGGTTCCGGTCAAGCACCACTAAATTGTCATGTGCTTAATTTGTGATTATAATTCATCTCGTGCCTTACGCTGAAGGAAAACATCGTGAGGAAACCTGCATGTGTCTGATTTCATTGAAATTCTGCCATATGTGTATTCTACCAACCCGCATTGGAGCAGCGTGGTGGAATAAGGCCCAAACCTTCTCCTCAAAAGGAAGAGGATACCTTAGCCCAGCAGGATTTAGAGAATAACTGTATTTACTTTATTTTTTACTTAATAGCATTTCTTCATCGCTTAAAAGAAGAATAAATTTCATTTATAATATTTTTGGGGATCAGATAATTATTTATTTTCAAATAAAAATAATGACATACTGAATATTACGCGCTTAATTTTCAAATGGAAGTTTTAACTTTAATGACACGCCAATAGAGACTAATTCTTTATAAATATTTTAACGAAGAAACTTGAACGATAACGACATTGGATTTTCAAATATAATGCCTTAAACACAGTCTTATAACACCCTGGATACCAAACATTATATTTACATATAAAATTTATAATGTATAAATTTTCTAAAAAGAAACTCAATACAAAATATTAACAGGGAAGGGAAAGAATTATAAACATAAAAAACGCCCATGGATGGTCTTTATCAGTGTCTATTTGACGTTAAAAATTCAAATGTAGCATCATTTTAATTTGCAGTGACCTGAATATGGACAGGGGGCTTAAAATTGTTCGTAATGTATGTATAGCTTCACATGCCTCAAGAATTAATGAAACGAAATATACGAAACGTAGAACAAAAAGCTCAAAATTACAAATAACACGGAACACTAATTTTGGAGAAATAATTTGCAATTGTCAGATTCTTTTTGTTTTAATAATTTTCAATGAAGTATTTCAATTTCTATCTTTTTAAATTTAAAATTGGAAGGCAAAACAAATGGAACATTTGATGATAGTAAGTAGTTACCTTCGCTCCCAGGCATAGGCATTTTACGAAGTATAACCCACTTCTTACCTTCTCAATGCGTCACCAACCTTATGGACAAGATATAATATTTCTTGTGCCTGTAACTTAATCACTCGCCATTCAAACCTGAAAACAATAATATAAAATAACTCTGGTTGGTGGTAGAATTAATGGGTAACCACCCAGGCAGGCCTGCACACATGCCTAACGCCGGTTTTATTTTTTGTTATATATTTTTTTGTTTAGCTAATAACAGTTAGTTACTCTTAATATGAGCGGTATTTTATGCGATCGACTAGTTCATGTATCATTTTAAAGTTTATAAATTCTCTAAAAGAAACACAACAATACAAAGCGTTATTACAGTCATAAAGCAACACAATTAAAATAACCCCGTACCCTCCCAGCGGAGAATATGCTAACATTTCGAGTTCCCCGTAGACGCGTCTTATTATAACTAAAACAACCGACGCAAACTCCGTTGTTATTAATATTTGTATAATAGCGTTCGGGTCGGAATATAAACACTTATTAAAAAACATCTAAATATCTATTGCATTATCAATGCCAATGTTTGTGTACATTTATAACAATATTATATTTTATTTGCCAGATAAAATCAGATTGAAAATAGGTAATAGGAAAAAAAAATAAGAAAAAAAAATAGGCCAATGCCTTAAATGGGTAACTACTAAAGACGAATATGAATGTTATAATAATGTCCTCCAGACCGATTTCGGCCACGGCGGCCAATCTCAAGAGAGATTAGCCAACTACGCAGGAGATATTATAGTGCACAAGTGTGTGCGCAAACACAGGTGCACTCTCTATTCCCTAAATCTCATAATCCGATGGGACGGCAATCCGACACGACCGGAAAGAGTTCAGGCGCAGGACTAACGGCTTTACGTGCTTTCCGAGGCACGGGAGTGAACACACTTCCAACTTCCAGACTCCGGGCTGCTACTGAGACTTTTCTGACAGAAAAACCCAATAACATTTTATTGTACCGACCTGGGAATTGAACCCAGGACCTCCGGGTCTGCGGCCTTACATCACACCACTAGACCAACGAGGCAGTCATGAATGTTATAATACTATATATGTGTACTCTGATGTAAGCAACTTGTCTTTTTTTTTAAGAAAAAATGTCTATAAACCATTTAAAATATATTTATGAGAAAATTACCGACTCTTACTTCGCGTGACCCAAACTTGTGAACGAGGTCGCAATTCATAGAAGCAATAGCGCCAGCATCTTGGGGACAATGCCAAAGGACAAAATATTGCACTAACCTGCTATTGTAACAATATTTGTACAATTGTAATCATTTTCTTTTAAGCTTTCTCCTTCTCATATTCTTTGATAAATATTAAGATTCTTAGTGTATTGCAAAACATGTGACATTTAGAAGAGTTTATTCTATTCGTAATAATTTTAAATATTACAGTTATGATGAAAAGAGAAAAATAAAAGTTATGAGTTTCATAAAATCGCCTACACAATTCTATGCCACAGTTAAAGCCGGTTGCTTTTTGTAGAAGTTTGAAGTGGTTTGTCCAACTAGTAAACAAATTTTCCTTTGTTCTCAAAGATTTCAGTCCAATGGAAAAACTTACAACTGCAATGATCTCGTACTTTGGAAAACTTTTCTTTCATTCCATGTTATTACACGACGGCCGTAATATTCTTACATGGATATTCCTATTGTGATTTGGGGTAATGCAGCCGATATCCATGCGATCTTTATGCTACAGAAAAGGGCGATCCTATCCGCGCAGTATATAACCGGATTCACTGAGTTTCTATCGCCGGTTCTTCTCAGGTCTATGATGTTTCTTTCCAATTTGGTGTTAGAAATGTAATGCTTTTTGAATGTTGAATATATGGTTTGTACTAAAATAATGCACCATTGCTGTGAGCATAGCCATGAATGACTTGCCATGACGTGCACAACATTGGATTACTGTGCCGAGCTTACATTCCATTAATGTGGGGGCTCGTTAGGGTATGTCCTTCCAATTCATAAGTTATTCTAAACACACATCAATCAATAAACTTGATCCATTAATGGTGTAAGGACTGGCCTTTACGTCTTGTACCTTCATATAATAAAATAACTTGTTTAGTAATTTAACAGCCTGGAGATAAATTATGAAAGTTGAATTAAAACTTATACTTATTATTATTGTGTTGCGGTTTGAAGGGTGAGTGATCAAGTTTTACTGCAGACACAAGGGACATAACATCTTAGTTCCCAAAGTTGGTGGCTCATTGGCGATGTAATGGATGGTTAATATTTCAGACAGTGGCAATATTATAGTTGCTAGTAATCACTTACCCCATACTTGGCCCATTTGAGCGTCCGCCAAACTATATTATAAAAAAAATTGTAATAATATATTCTAAAATATACAAAAATATAAGGTCTTTGTGGCGTACAATAAAGAATATTATTATTACGACAACTCATGTGATAATAAACATCTGATAAGACTCATTGGTTCTGTAGCCTAACATGAAATTACCATACATGTTTGACAAGTTGTGTTAGAGCTAAATAATAAGTTAGAGTACGTTTTATTGACCTTGAAACATTTTAAACGGTAATTTTCTATAAATGAAACTGTTGTTTATTTAATTATCATAAAAGACTCGTAAAATAAATTAAAATGTATTTGTAAAGGCACTACTGTTTGTGAACCGCATACATATTTAAAAGATAAAAGATAAATTTATCACAAGATCCTCTGATGTCATTTGAGTTCCAGAACGTATCGCCAAGTCCGCCGATAAAATTATAACAGTGTTATCTTTCTCTTCAATAATTGGTACATTAACAGACTGTATCTTTGTTTTATTCTACGAAATCGTTAAATATATATTTTGCATTATATAAAATTTTATTAAATATACCCTATTCACATTATTAGTTCGTAAAGGTAAAAAAAACGATTTGCAGTGACGTGACGTGATGGACGGATATGTTTCAACGGAATTTCGTCTTAAACATGCAAGTTTCTTAACGATCTTTTCCTTCTCCATCGACAACGAGACCATGGACAAATTAAGCACGTGAACAATTATCGGCTCTTATAGATATTTTATTTTATCGTGATATTCGATAAAGATTCACGTGCTAAAAGGTTATTTATATAATAAATACCTGTTTATCAAAGCATTATCTTATATTATATGTTATGTTACTGATTATGATGTCCTATAAAGAATAACTCTTTAAATATTCAAAAGAACCCTTTTATATGTATAAAGTTTAATCAAGGTCATCGCGGACAGCTTCAAGGCTTCGAATAAACAATGATTTACGAGAGTACTTTATCGACACAGGCTGTATATATGAGCATTGTAATAAAACAATCTTCATAGTTTTTGTCGTTACTGTTTGATTATTGACATAAGTATATACTATATTACAGTACAATAAGAAAGAATATTGGTATTTCACTATTAAAATGATTGATTACCAAGGCTCGAGTATAACAAATGTCAATTTGGTGGAGTTTGAACAAAAACAACGTTGACCTATTTCTGACAACAGCTAATGTGTACAACTTTTTTCATATTATAAGTATTCAATTTTATTACTTTGTTGCAATGCATTTAGTATTATATTTTTATTTAAAAAAAATAATAGGAATTTTCTAAAAACTGTCAATGACTATAACTGCGTTAATAATAATTATGTAAACATTTTTTTACATACTATAAGAGTGAGGGTACAGTGGGATTACAATAATAAATTTTTATCTACACCCAAAAGAATCATGTACAGAATTTGTTTGCATTATTATCTAAATCTAGGGTTTTTATTTACATTAGCAACACTGGTTTGTAGATACTAACATTACTTGTGTTTGTAGATATACTTCTGCTCTATTATATTGCCTGTGTATTTCGCTATTCTCCCTTGACGATGGCCTTCGTGGCCGAAATTCATCAGAAGGACAAGTTCGAGGACTATATCGATCAAATAACGTGATTTTAAGTACCTATCTCAACTTCTTTATTACTTTTTAAAGGATGTATGCCATATTTTGTTTAGCTTAGACCTTCGATATTTATATCCAGATAAATAACAGAGATAATTTTGGCATGGATCCCTAGCAAATACCAAATCTAAATAATAATAAAATAATTTCTGCTCGAGAGCTCTATATCATTTCATAATGTTACGTATAATAGAAGTGTCCGTAATAAATATTTCAAGCTACACTGAAGTTGATCAAACTTAAGTCACTAGATAGCTTTCAAGTCGGTTAGATAGTTCTGGAACCGATAAAGAACCTTACCTTGTATTCCAATATTCTCAAAGCGAGCTAGTACGATCGTAATGGAAACCGTATCAAATAAATTCTATAGAAAATGTCTATAGCTCAACGTTCATAGCAACAAAGGATATGAGCTTAAATTCCTTTTGTGACATATTTTACAGCATAGTTTCTTTATCTTTTTGATGAGTTTTTTTATGCTTATTATATATTTAATGTATTTGTCAAAATTCCGTTTCTCATGTTAATTTAATAAGCTTGTGTGTGCATGACTGAGTATGTGCGTGTAGTCGCACTTTAGTCTAACTCATCGAACCAACTTGATCTTATTTTATTTTTTATTCTGTATGTTTTTTAATAGTCACTAGTTTTTTTTTTAAGCTTGTGCTTCTAAAACTATACAAGGATGTTTTCGTAGCAGTCTCAATACGATATATTGCAATGAAATATATATTCCTAAGCTGTATTCTTACGACTTAGCAGCTAATTTTCTGCTTTGGCAACCAGTTGCGTTTCAATAGAAATGAGAAATAGTTAAAAACGTTGCGGTTGTTACAGGGACAATAAGCTTTGACAAAATATCAGGTTCCTGGTAATTCTTACATAGGGCAGCTTTCCACGCATTACATTAAGCTAGGCACAGCAAAGCTTTTCTATATAAATAAACTGAACTAAAAAGATATAACAATAATTTATTAGGTTCACCTCAAAGGCTTAATATGTTTTACGGGCTAATGTGAAGGTCACAGGTACCATCTTGATCTTTAGGCTGTTATTGTCCCTTTTTTTGTGACGGCAATCGTTCAATGATGTGGTTTATTGACTCATGAAGCCCTCCACAATGTCCCGGATACAAATAGTTATCAGGACTACAATTTTTTTTAACATATCCGTTATCTCTCCCTTGCCGTATTGCGCTCATGAATAATCGTTCCGACTCCTACACTAAATACTTACGGTACGCTGCAAGCTTTACGCATAATAGCAAGGCCCAACTGGCTCCGACAGCGTTACCGGATGGGAGGGCGAGCCTACTAAAACTCAAGCCGGTCCTTAATGGAAGAGAAAAGTCGGTATATTAGTAATGCAAATCAGGTGTTGCAGGTGGCTTAAAAGATCTTAGAATCGTTATTGTATTCGTATATTTTAACAGTTATTAATATAAGAAAGTCATATTGAACTTTAAATTTACTGTGATTTCCGATTATTACAAATATAAATATATATTATACTTAAAAAGATAAAAAAACTTATGGCACAAGATTGTTTTGGTAAATTTTGGCCCACTTACTTTTCCTATACACATCCATCTGCAAAGTTTTTCTGATATGGTAATTTTAAAAGAGATATTTTTGTAGTTAGTCTTATTGGCATCGCATCACAAAGTCGGTGGAATTGCATACAGCACAAAATGATTTGTTGCCCATAAATACGCCCCAATGCACCGTGTGGCCACCGTACAGGAACGAACTGTTCTTCTTCCATTTTATAGACATTTCTTAGAATCACTTGAAGTATGAGATTTTATTTTCATACAAGATATTTTCTTTGAAATGTATTGCTATAATAATTGCAATATATTTTTCTATATAAAACTGAGGATAAATTAATATCAAAAACGAAGAATCTCTCAATATTATTAGACAATGAAGCTACAACATTTTACGTACAAATACTAAATATATGATAATTAAGATAAATTTGACGCATTTACTCGTTTGCTCAATTAATTAAATGTATAACGTCAAGTTCGTTTCGTTTATTTCGTTGGCTAAAGTAAGATTAACGTATTAAGCTTTTATCAGAATGGATATAGGTCGGTTACAGTCGGTTACATTAGTTAATTTCACTTTGGTCTGTGTTTCAAATCTTATCAGAATTCAAACAATGGTATTTTAGTTCATTTCATTTTTTTTTTGAGACAACATTATGAGTAAACAATTTTGACAATTGAAAATCTGGCATTGTAAGCATTAACAAAGTTCATCTTTTATGTGTACATCGAGTCATTTACTCTTCAAACGACAACAGAAGAACATAACATTACTTAGTATAAAAAACTAAAATTTAAGATATCCCAACAATTTTACACGAAAAGTTGCAGTTTTAGAAAATATGTTCGTTTGAAATCGTGACTTTGTCAAGACTGGAAGACTAGCTATTTTTTTAATCTCACAAATGAAGTTTAAGTCTGTATTTACGTATTTGGTTTGTTTTGAATTAAGTTTTCAGTTTTAGAAAATGAATAAGAAACAGACTATCAAGTATGAGGTATTACTTTCTGAACCAGTAGTAGATTTGATAATTAAAAAAAAGTCTAAAAATGATTCCATAATATTGAACAAACTTAATGGTTTTGAATTGTTTACTTAAATGACACAGTTTAAAATAGGTCCGAGTTAAAGAGAATATGTATCATTGACTATATCTTTATTTGTATAAATTCAGGGCAGTAAATTCCAAAAGGCTGACGGGTCAAGATATTTCATTTCCCTTTTCAAGAGTAGTGACATTAGGTGCGGTTGATTGAATGTAAGGTGCGTACTTAATTTTGTCCTTAGTCACCCGTGAAGTTTTCTGCAAACAATCCTACCTCACTTAAAGGTAAATGGATTCGGTCAACAGTTTACCTGTTATTTTAGCTCCTTTTCAACTATGAGTGACGATATTTTGGACATTTCCCAAACCCTTTTCAAGTTATTTTTTTTTACAGGAATTTGTCATATTTATTTAGTGTGTCGCATGCAGATTTATTATTAATCGTAATTTTTTTTATGTAACTAATTGTTGGCTATAGGAAATTATTTTTCAAAAGGAACATTTGACCATTGTATTTTGTTATAATCATTTTCAATTCCATGAGGTTCACAAAGGTAAAAAAATATTTTATAAATGCTTAACGATAACATTACTTGTTTTAATTATATATATAAATATATATCATAAAGGGTTTACAAATGTTTAAAACTGTTCAAATAGATATGTGATATGAGACCTAATGAACGTACAAATCAATTATAGTCATGTAATTAATCAATTGTATTTTATATATATAAAGCTCCAGTAAGCACTTATTCCTACGAAAGGCAATTTATTCAATAAAACGTTTTCATTGTGTAAACCTGCTATTGTTATTAAAGGAAAAACTAAATAAAGAAACTTACTTATAGTGAGTTGCATATTTATAGTATATTAGAATCTGATTCCTCTAGTAATGAAAATGTTTTAATGCCCATCTGGGTAGTTACCCATACAGTATATTATATTATAGCCAAACAGCAATACTTAGTGTTGTTGTGTTCCGGTTTGAAGGGTGAGTAGCCAATGTAACTATAGGCATAAGGGCCATAGCATCTTTTTTTTTTATATTAGCCGGGAGGGCAAATGACTCTACTCCACCTGAGTATGTGAGATGTTAAGTGGTAGTAGAGTCCAAACGCGAGGACGGCCAGTACAGTCGGGAAGAAGGTTCTGCACTAGCCACCCTCGCCTTGCCGGCCCGCAAGATGCCTCTTCACGCCTCGTTTGAAGGAACCCGGGTCGTAAGAGGAGGGGAATACGTGAGCTGGTAAGGAATTCCATTTCTTGGAAGTGCGACAAAGAAAGGAGTTGCCAAATTTCTTTGTGCGCGATGGAATTGATGTCACAGTTAGTCGATGAGAGTTAAATTGTCATCTTAGTTTCAAAGATTAATAGCCCATTGACGTCGTAAGGAACAATTAATATTTCTTACAGCGCCAATGTCGATGGACGATAGTGACCACTTAGAGAAACCAAGTGGCCCATATACTTGCCTTTAATTTTTATGTTTAAATTTAATCGTGGAATGCTTGATAATAAATCACCTGGAGCAGACAAACATGCATAGTTTACATTAGAAATTGGAGCACCATTTGCGGTTTTGGTTATGTCTTTAATTCCGTCGAGCACATTTGATATAGGTCGGTCGGCAATTACTGCGATAGAGAAATGTTTAGCGGTTCAAGAAACAAATACAGCCGTTGTTTTAACCGAATTATAATGAAATAAAAATAAGTGTATATTAAATTATACATACACAAGCCGAGATGGCCCAGTGGTAAGACCGCGTGAATCTTAACCGATGATCGTGGGTTCAAACCCGGGCAAGCACCACTGAATTTTCATGTGCTTAATTTGTGATTATAATTCATCTCGTGCTTTACGGTGAAGGAAAACATCGTGAGGAAACCTGCATGTGTCTAATTTCACTGAAATTCTGCCACATGTGTATTCCACCAACCCGCATTGGAGCAGCGTGGTGGAATAAGCTCCAAAGCCTTCTCCTCAAAAAGAGGAGAGGAGGCCTTTAGCCCAGCAGTGGGACATTCACAGGCTGTTACGGAAATTATACATTTATTGATTTAGTACAGAGCTTCTAAATGTATCCACCACTTTAAATTAAAAATATTGAGTACCTGGATAAAATTACAATTTTCAATTAATCAATTACCAATATTAAAATATTCTACCAAAATATCTTTTGATCAACTTATATTAAGACAATATTATCTTGAGTTTTTCCTCTTAATTATAAAATTAATTCTAATAAGTATTATTTTAAGTACTTTCGTGATAAAATACGATCGTTGATCATTTTAATAATTATCGAATGCCAAAATAATACAGCAAATATAACACAAATTGTTGTTACCTTTATTTATATTACTACACCACAAACATATCACAGAAAATTGCATAGGATGTGGTCCAACAGGCAGTCTTATGGCTGAAAATTCCACATAAGGCCACCTGAAAATTGTAAATCGCGATAAGAAAAAAATTCCAAATTCGAATTTCACAACAATCAAATCGAATCATCATCATCATCAACAGCCAATCATTTTGTCCACTGCTGAACATAGGCCTCTCCCAAGGTGCGCCAAAGCTCTCTGTCCTCCGCCTTCCGCATCCAGTCGGTGCCCGCCACCTTCTTAAGGTCATCGGTCCACCTGGCTGGAGGGCGCCCTACGCTGCGTTTGCCGATCCGCGGTCTCCACTCTAAGACTCGTTTGCTCCAACGGCCATCGGTCCTACGACATACGTGACCAGCCCGCTGCCACTTCAGCCTACTAATTTTGCAAGCTATGTCGGTGACTCCGGTTCTTTTCCGGATAATCTCATTTCTGATCTTATCCTTCAAAGATACTCCGAGCATAGCTCGCTCCATAGCACGCTGAGCGACTTTGAATTTGTGGACTAGTCCCGCAGTTAGTGTCCACGTTTCGGCACCGTATGTCATGGCAGGTAAGACGCATTGATTGAAGACTTTCGTCTTCAAACATTGCGGTATGGACGACGTGAGGACTTGACGAAGGTTGCCAAATGCTGCCCATCCCAAGCGAATTCTTCGATCGGCTTCCTTCTCGAAGTTGTTCCTACCGACTTGTATAACCTGTCCTAGGTAGGTATATTCCCTAACAACTTCGAGAGGTTTCCCTTCGACGTATATCTGTCCCGGCACAACATGCCTATTGAACATGACCTTGGTCTTGTCCAAGTTCATACCGAGACCGACACGCCGGGAAGATTCACTAAGGCTACGCAGCATTTTGGTTAGTTGTTCCAGCGACTCTGCTATGATGACGATATCATCGGCAAATCGAAGGTGTGAGATGTACTCGCCGTTTACATTGACTCCACATCCAGTCCAATCCAGCGTCTTGAACACGTCTTCCAACGCGTTGGTGAACAGTTTCGGAGATATTACATCCCCCTGTCTCACCCCTCTGCGCAGTTGGATCGCCTTCGAAAAAAAAACAAATCGAATGCTGCAACTAAAATGATAAAACGCTTTTTTACGTAAGTTCATAAGAAAATAATATTAACACAAGTACATCCATCGTCTCATTGCGTTATATAATCAATATACATAAACTGTAATGAGTAAGATTTACAGAATTATGATAATTTACTTCGCAAGGTAAATAATATTTTCATAATAACATGTTAGGTTTCCTATCCTACAACTTCTCATTGTCCAACTACTGAGATCAAGAATGCATATTACGTTTAAATTATACGTCTGCTATTTCTGAGATTTCATGTAAGTATTTTTTGATGAATAGTTTTCATTTTCTATCCGTTGTTATATTTTAATAATTTTCATTATTCTCGATAAAAATTTATACTTGAAATATTTTCAAGAGGAAAATTATATTATTCTCAAAATCCAGTTAACGCATATCTAAAGATTGATTACAAAATAACTTTTTCAATTACGACACTTTTCCCGAAGTGGTTATTCTGTGTAAGAAACTATCAAGAATTTGTTTCATTTAAATATTTAAAAGAAAAATTGTTAGTGAAATAACCAAGTGCCAAGAAATAGGACTATTAAAAAAAAATTATGACTTGGGATACAGATCTATACAAAATTGATTGTAAATACGGAATATCTGAAGAGTGTCATGTACCAATATAATTGGATAATTCAATTAGCCCTTGATAAACATTTTATTGAGGAAGGCTACAATTACGACTTTTAGAAGCAGAATAATAAAAACCATAAATGTTAACCAATTCAGAAATCTCTGCTGGTAATTTATAATTAATAATTTGCAAATGGTTATGTACTTTACTATTTATGAAACAAGTATATATTTATAATCAACTCGATGAATGAACGCAACTCTAAAAAGTATAAAAATCAATAAAGTCAGTCATGGACGTATCTTAAATAAGCAATATAGCCATTGTTAGTCTGTATTTGAAGGTGCGCATATCGAAATATATAACATTGAACTGTTATGCGAATGAATTTATAAGTATATTACCGACACTTACATTAACTAAAAAGCGATTTAATGTCATATTAAGTGCTTAAGAGCTTATAACCTTAAGGTCGATAAGTAAGGCACTTTGTATGAGCTACCGTAACAGCCTGTGAATGTCCCACTACTGGTCTAAAGGCCTCCTATCCTTTTTTGAGGAGAAGGTTTGGAGCTTATTCCACCACGCTGCTCCAGTGCGGGTTGGTGGAATACACATGTGGCAGAATTTCAGTGAAATTAGACACATGCAGGTTTCCTCACGATGTTTTCCTTTACCGTAAAGCACGAGATGAATTATTATCCCAAATTAAGCACATAAAAATTCAGTGGTGCTTGCCCGGGTTTGAACCCACGACCATCGGCTGAGATTCACGCGTTCTGACCACTAGGCCATCTTGGCTTAGTATGTATGAGCTGCTAGTCGGAATTAAACGCTTCGACGAGATGCTGTTATACTGACCACTTCCAAAATATTTCATACACGTGGCGACGAGTAATAACCTTTATTTTAGGAGTTAAGTGCGCCTTAAATAAATTGAAACGTTACTAAAATATCAATCGGAAAGTTAAATGAGTTCGATGTGAATGGCGGTCTTCGTGTGTTTCTAGACTGGAATTGTACTTCAAAGTTAACAAGAAAGACAGCGAAATGAAATTACCTATATTAATTGTGTCTATGGGGGACCAGGCATACGAATTGCTAGTTAATTTTTTTGTCTTTGTTGCAGTATAATTTTTTTTGCAATATGTTGACGAAAATATTGTTATGTGTTACGTATACTTCTAACCTGTAAATAAAAGTGTCACAGCTTAAGATTAGGCCTCCTGATCTTTTGACAACGTTTAGAGCTTTTTCCACCACATTGCTTCAATGCGAGTAGTGTGGTAGTTCTTTTATTGATACATGCCGGTTTCCTCACTATCTTTGGCTTCACCGCCACCTCACGAAACGAATTATAAACACAAGCTAAGTACATAAAAATTCCTTGTCGCTATTATGCGTTCTATCCACTAAGCTATTCAATTTATATGTATTAATGTTATTATATATTAAAAATGTATATCCATATTATAAATATCATCCTATATACTATACAGTATTTTCATTTTATTTGTATAACATTCACTGTAAACAGTTTTTCTTATGTCGATAAAGGTAGCTTATTACATCAAAGTACTTCGATTGACTGGGCTTCGTTCGGTACTAATAAGTAATAAACAGTCATCAAAAATGATTTTTATTTTTGTGATTGCGGTTTTTTTTATAAAATAACACCTATATACATCAATTTAGAACCTTATGTAAATACAAAGTTTGAGACAAATTGTTAAAATCGCTTCTGAGATACGCGAAATTAATGGATATGACTATATGTACAAGAATTGCTCATTTATTTTATATTATTTACGAACACAAACGTTCACTGTACAAGTGTTTCACATATAAATTATACATATATCTTAACTGTCACCTTTACTTTCTGGATCAATAGCATAACATATTCTCACCACATAACACATTCCCATAATAGCACCATAAGGTAAGTACCTCTTAGGATAGGACACATACTCCACAAACTATATACAACCGCCCGCCAGCCTATAACAAAAAAAAAATCATCATATGAAGCAATTTCTTCATCTTCATTTAAAAATAAAATAAAAATAATTAGAAATGATAGAAATAATACAAAGTATCCTCTAACTTTATTATTATTAGCTTTTTTTCTTAAGCTATCTATCACAATTTTTTTTTATATTTACATCGGAATATTAAGTAACACAGTACTATAGGAGCCCTATTTTTCTAGAATATATTTTATAATATTTTTAAACATTTTTTTACCTAATCGATACATGCAAATGGCGATGCAAGCCTTCTTTCGTCTAATAAATAGTAAATTAGTGCGATGTGCGTAGATGTTGAGCTCAACGGACACGTGATACTTATTTCCGCAAACACAGATCACAGGTTGTGTGAGATTTCCATAATTATCAATAACGCCTAATCGAGCAAGGACAACGACGCCTCCACTCGTAATTTAACATTAAAATTTAACTCTCATCGTGTCCAAAGGAGATTTAGTCAGTAATAGCGTAAATTAAACGCTAATATTGTGAAATGCTAATTAACTCTTAGGAAATAAAATGCTAGCAGTTAGCAACCTAAAATGTTTTAAAGAAAATTCTGATTAAGTAATGAATAGCGTCTTCTAACTAAAAATTCAATTATGAACTTTTAGAATTTTAAGCAGAATTTGTGAATCTTGGTGTTTCTGAAATATTCGTCATATTATTTTTCCGAGCTTAATTGATTGTAACTGGTTATTTAAATGTAGATAAGTTTTACTTTTGAAATATTCGACGATTAACACAAAATTAAGTTATAAAAATTTAAGTAACAGCTTGTGTAAATGTGTTTAATGTTCGTCTGCTGGGCAAATGCCTTAGAGTTTAGCCCATCATTCCGCTCACTGTAGATCAGTGCATACACAAGTCAATGCATAAATATGTGACAAATAACTCAATTGTTTTTTATTGGTTAGCCTGTAATATGTAGAACAAAATTGTCTGAAGTCTGTATGTAAGTTTAAATTTAAAAAATTGGTTTGGCTGTATTCGAGCTGACTGCCTTGTTCTTTTAAGGATCTTCTCTGTAATATATGTCGATAGTATAAAAATAATAAAATAAATAAAATAATCAATACTATTTTGTAACATCCTGTGAATGAAAGGCTTCTCATAAGGAAAAGTATTGAGAGATTAATCCACCTACGTAGGTTTGCCATGTATATGTCGTATATGATTAAAATTTTCTTCCCAAACATTAAGGTTTTATATCGTTGCCGCATAAAATATCAAACGTTAAGGCCAGTGCTTTGTGTCTATCCTTACTTTAGTTTACATATTAAAAAAAATGAGAATTATATTTATTGATCGATCGATATTCTTTTAGAATAAATCTGCACCATCTACGTTTTTTAATGTCAGCAACTAAGAAATGTTTGCTACCGCTTACTTAAGAGTTGCAATCCGTATCACGGGCATCTGTGTTCACCGGCTAATGCTTTGACAAAGAGGGGTTAGTATCAGACAAAACTAAGTCTACAAACTCCCTTTCTCGTGTGTAAACTACAGTAACATTGTTACGACACCAAGTTAAAAAGCGAATGACGACAAAATGTAACATTCATGTACACAAGTATAGTGTCGATATCAGAAATTATAACACCAGTAAGCGTTTACATAAACAAAATATCTCTTATAAGAAACATATATTCACACTTATATATGAATGTATCAAAACAACTCAATACAACGATGTACTTGATATATACTCCCAAACCAGCACCCGGTAGCCTTTTTGACCGCATTAGCCGACCACACTTGACCATGTCATGCTTACGGTTTGACCAAAAGCTGTACAGTGAAAGTCGACGCAAACTATTGATGACACAAACAGAAGTTTCTATATACATTATGCAATCAAAACATCCATAGAATTATATACTGACAATGATTGTGGTTTATATTCCTTCAAAGCAAAATAACAATGAACTGCCATTCGAATTTATTTCCGGTAATTATTTTCTGTTATAAAAAAATACTGTTTTAAGTTTTTCTAGAATCTATCTATTTGTATTTATGTTTCTGAAGCATACAGACTAATGGTCTTGACAATTAGCGGTTTCCAATAATGTCTTATATTATTCAATCAATGCACGTCCTGCTCATAATACTTAATCATAGTTAACCGCATGTATTTCTATGATATTACATATATCACATAGCATATATATAGTATGCAACATCGGCTCAACATTTATCATTATATGATATTTTCTTGTGGCACCTTTGGTTCCTCACTATTAGAGCTATTATTAGATCCTCGGCGCAATCCAAGGCGATCGATTGAAAATCGACTATTTATATCATATTACCTAGAAATAAACTCGTTAGCATCTGGCCATTCGCCACATCGCAATTTTAATCTCATCAAATTATCTACATCATTTAATTTTTTTGTTTTCAAATTGTCATTATTATTTCGACGCCTCGTGCCACCTGACGCCTGAAGCGACTGAGTCTTTCGCTCTAGCCCACGGCTATTGATAATTTGTATGTACATTATAATCACAATTTAAACCAGTCTTACGTCTTACTTTAATACAGTCCTATACATTAAAGCTATAATTATTTAAAAGGATAAGAAAAACCTACCCAGACCTTTAAAAGCAATATATGTATGGTGTCGGTATTTTCGACAATTCTTCAAAATTATTGTATACATATTTATACAATTTGTTTATAGTTTTTTAAAATACCATACTATATCCTGCAATTAAATTTGTGCCTGCTATTTTCTGTGTTCGTTCTGTTTAACATTATTACCCATATTTTTGGAAACAAGCCAACGGAACAAGTCTTTGCTGTGACCACAAATACGAATTACAAATGGATAAAAATGCACCAACTCCCATTTCCCTTCTCCACAATTTTCTATTTAAAAAACTTGTGTCAGTAAAATTATCAAACCTGAATAAATACATTTAAAGTCGATAATCGCCTGTTTTATTACATAAGTATAAGCAGAAAAACTATGTCCTTCTCCTTTATCGAACTATATTACCTGATTAAGTTTTTATGAAGAACGTTGATGCGTCGGAGCGTAAAATCGGGACAAATCGATAACTTTCTCATTTATGATATTGGTATAGCTTTATCATGTAAATATTTAAGGATTTCGACTTACATGGTTTCGGGAATATTGGAGTTCAATTTGTTGTAACATTTAATTTAATTAAAAATTGGTTTAATAAAATTACAAAGTAACATCAAGTAAATATGCTTTATTTATTTATTTATTTCATGTCCTTCATCCATAGGTTGTCTGGAAGAGATCGCTCTTTTAGCGATAAGACCGCCTTTTGTAGTTTTCGTTTTTTTATGTTTATGTTCTGTAACTCTTTTGATGTACAATAAAGCATAATCTATCTATCTATCTAAATATCCCACTGATGGGCTAAGGAGTATTCTTTTAATGAAAAAGCTTGGAGCTTATTCCACCAGGTTGCTTAGTTGCGGGTTAGTGTATGCCCATGTAACAAATTTTCATTTGACAAATTTTGCAGGTTTCCTCACGCACCCTCAGTCTTTGGTTTCAACCACTATAGTATTACATTGGATATGTGTTTGTATTTTGTCAAGCTTCTTACCTTTGAATTTGTGACGCGGCGTAATACAAGTGGATTCCTCGAACTTGTTTTGAGTGCCGTCACTCGTTACGTGTTTGCACAACAATATAGATTGCTAGTAAAACAATTGAAGGTCCAACTCATTGAGTCGGTATTAGAATAAAATTTCTACTTAAAACGTGTTAAACTGTAAACAATGGTTATGGTTTATGTATTTAAACATATGAAATTATCATAATAAATATAACCATAATAAGTGGACTTTTAAAATCCTTCAAAATTATTATATAATGTTATTCTTCAAATTAAAAAGGTTATTTTTATGAGTATATTGAATATTTTTATAATAAAATCTACGATACATACATATATGTATATAAGCAATAATATTCTATATGCGATTCTGTATATTGCTCTCCGATTATAGTACCAAGTTTTATTTTGGTAGGCATCAAAAATGATGGCTATTGTCGATAAAAGCCGTAACAAAGCAATGTATCCAACGCTTGTCATATTGATATTTATAGCATCATTAAAACACTGTATGGCTGTAGCCTGACCGATATAAGCTAAATAAAAGAGTCTCGCTTTCGAAATTTAAAATAGATTCATTATAAATATTTAGTTAATAATCTTAATAAGACATCACGTTATTAAGAAAGAAAAACTTTACGTACATAAAATAAACATAACACGTCGAAAATAGAATCGTCGTATTTTTTTAAAGTGGTTTAAGGCTATTGTCAAACTTTGCACTTTTTGCAATTGTGCATTACAAAAATAGTAATATAAAAGTATGTTTCTTTTTTTAATAAATATAACGACATTCTTTGCTTATTTCTTTTTTTTTTCATAACTTTCATCTTATTTAATAGCTAGACTTTAAAATATCTTACAAGTAAGTCTTGGTAACGTAAATATGATATGTAACAAAATTCAAAGGTGTAAACTTTGAAAACCTTTTTTCAATAATTAATATTTCGAAACTCATATTTCTTAATTAATTATTTTGATACCTTATAATTACTATCAATGAATACTTTTAAATACATCATTTTTGCTTAATATTTAAATTGTTTTATTACATATATTATAATAAAATTACCGTACCTGTTAAATATCTTAAAAAGTCTGCAATTATTAAAAGACTTTCTTATCCAACCATTCGCTCGTTAAGAAATACATTTTGATATCAAAAATATAATTAAATACACGAAAGTACATATATTAAGTATGTATATAGATATTGCGGTCAAAGTTTTCTTCTTGAAGTGGGTATGTTGTATATATTTAGTTAATTTATGTTTTACGGTGGATATCTTAAAAACACATACATCAATACCATCACTACGTAATACTTCAAAAGCCCACATATTGTCCAATAAAAGCACTCCCATGGAGATTTGCGTCCATCAAACATGTGGTCGGTAAAATAAAGCGAATCCTTTTTCTAGCACTTTCATAAAATACACAGTACTAATCCCAAGTGAATCGGATAAAAGCAAGCGACTTACGACGTTGACATAATCATCAGTTATAAATATAATACATATAGGTAGGATAGGTCTTTCCATGATGTCTTTAACCTTTTTCAATAAATGAGCTATCTAATACAAAAAGTTATTTTCAAATCGGAGTTTTAGATCCTAGTATAAAAGAGTTCAAACAAGCCAACAAAGTTTATATTATAAACGAGCTTGGTATAGATATATATAATATTGCTCAGTAACAGCCTGTTAATGTCCCACTGCTGGGCTAAGGCCTCCTCTCCTTTTGAGGAAAAGGTTTGGAGCTTATTCCACCACGCTGCTCCAATGTGCGTTGGTAGAATACACATGTGGCGGAATTTCAATAAAATTAGACACATGCAGGTTTCCTCTCGATGTTTTTCATCATAATCAAGCACGAGATGAATTATAAACACAAATTAAGCACATGAAAATTCAGTGGTGCTTGCCTGAGTTTGAACCCACGATCATCGGTTAAGATTCACGCGTTCTAACCACTTGGCCATCTCGGCTTTTAATATTGCTCATTAGTGAACCATTTCACTTGTCTCAGAAGTAGGAACTTTAAATCTATGCGGTAATGACTTGAAGCAGTTACACAATATTAAAACCAATCGTCACTATACTTACGTTTTGGGAAATGAAAGTTGTAATGTCATTATTATACTCCGTTTTTAATGCGTGGGATGAGATAATTACTGGTAGAGCTATTACCGAAACGTATTGAAACTATGACGTTTGATTCCCGGCCGTTGCGTTCTTAATGCCTCTCACTTGATATAACAGTCTGAACTTCCATGTAAAATAAATAAATATATATATATATATTTAATTCTTATTTATTTATCATTAAATTTAGCGCAAAATTATAACATTTATTGGTAGTGACATTATGATTTAATTTCTTATTAGGGCAAATGAACGATGTATATATTTTTATTGATCAAAGTCCCATCATCCTTTCAATCGCGCACCTGTCAGAAGCACATTCTCTCAGCGGATGAACTGATATATTTAAATGTAACTAGCATATGTCAGTATGTAAAGTAATTTGTGTTGTTGATAAACGGTCACCATATCATAAGCAATGAAATATCGCCAAAAAGCAGTACTTAGTATTGTTGTATTCCAATTGAAAAGGTTAGTAACTATACGCTCAAGGGACTAAGTTCTCGCCTGTCTCAAGTTAATTGAAAGAACAATCATATAAAACTAATTCCAAACGTAATATCTATAGTATTAGTACTTCATTCTTTACTTTCCATGAATTTCATAAATTGAATAGCATTGAAATTCAAAGTAGTTGCTTGACAACGTTGTCGATTGTTCGTGTTTACGAACAAACTATAGTCTCGTTCCAAGACTTCAATACAATGAGAGTTATAAAGTTCATGCTAAGGTAAAAGCACCGTTGCTTTTGTAGACAGGATCTGACCTCATATTCCGTCTCACAATAGTGACGTCATTGTCTAATTAACTTTACATTTTATAAAAAGATGTCACCCTATCTTTCCTTAAATTCTTTGGTAGGTAATTTATTTTATTAGTAACCAGTATTAAGGAAAATTAGATCAATTTTCTAATGATTCGTTTTGAGATAACATTATATATTTAGGCTGACATTTTCTCTCTGAAAAGAGTAAAATCCTCGAGAGAAAAAACCGCTGGATCTTCGGTCATTAAATACACAAAAGAGACTCAATGAAATGTTAGTAAAAAATTGGGTTCTATAGCCTCAAGGTCATTCAATCAAAAGGATCTCATGTGTTAGGATTCATTAGTAAAAGTAAAGTTATAATCTGTAAACATCCACTGCTGAGCTAATGTCTTATCCCGTTTGAGGAGAAGGTTAGAGCTTACACCGCCACCCTAGTTCAATGCAGATTGGTACACTAGTGGTATATTTTCATCAAATACATGTTTCTTCGTAATATTTTCCTTAACAGCCGAGCATGAGTTTATTTTTATTATTATTTACATAAATTAAGTACATAAAAATTTAGTGGTGCTTGCCCTGGCTTGAATCCGATTTATCAGTTAAGATTAACGAGTTTTAACCACTGGACCATCTCGGTTTTCTAATTATATTAATATTATACCATACTTAAATCTACTTATGTTTGTACAACTGGATATGAAACTTGTACGTATTTTTATAGTAGATACATACGTAAATATTAAAAAAATAATAAGCATTAAGTTGTGACTTGCAACTTACGATGGTTCAGCCACCGTTATTATACCCGTAATCATTTTAATGCGGCTCTTTGTAAGGAAATCGGGTATATTATCACGCATACAATAATTATAAAAGAAATTAGCCAGTAATATTGTACATGTAATTGCTTTGTTCACAAACAATTTCAACTTAAGTGATCGCCAGTTCTTAATTGTAGGTTTTTTTTTGGCAGCTCTGTCAAAATACAATCAATATAATTGAAATGTATTGGCTGTAATACTAAATATATAATATAAACTAACTGCAAAATAGTATTTGATATTGAAATTAACGATACTGTTTTGTAAGAGGAAGCTGTTTACTATTTGAAGAGGAATGTGAGGTACTTGACATTTTCAATCATGTTTTGTCTCATATGTAACATTTCGTTGTAATTATATATATACTAATATATACACTAAAGAAATTGCTTGTTCTAAGTGGTGCTAGTAACAATGTCTACTTTACCTAAATTCTATATCAAAATTATTTTGTAAAAACTGGTGGTAGGGCTTTGTGCTGTATCTGGGTAGGTACCACGCAGTCATCAGATATTCTACCGCAAAACAGCAGTACTTGTTATTGTTGTATTCCGGTTTGAAGGGCGAGTGAGCCAGTGTTATTACAGGCACAAGGGACATAACATCTTAGTTCCCAAGGTTGATGGCGCATTGGGGAGGTAAGCGATGGTTAACATTTCTTACAATGCCAATGTCTATGACAGTTGGTGACCACTTACCATCTGGCAGCCCATATGCTCATCGGCCAACTTATACTATAAAAAAGGTTATATTGTAAGTCTCAATGGTTAGGTCAGGTGAGAATAAGGGTGAGAATGAGATAAGCAGACACAGAGGAGATAAATTGGCGTTAAAGTCATGAATAAGCATGATGCGAATTTATTCGTTTGTTTATTCTTAAGTTTAGTCTTCTTAAGGTATGTCACCTTCAAGAGAAATAAAGATGGTGAAAGAAACTCAGCCGGATTTTTTACAAATACACAATTACGGCTTAACTTGTTCAAGAATATCATCAATGAATACCAAAACTCACTCGATGTCATGAAATTTCATAAAATATATCGAGTGGATTCTCGAGTGTACAGGCAGATAGAATATTTCTTTTTCCTCTATTATAAATAAAAACATCTAAAGTGTTTGACGTCACAAAGCCTACGTCCTTCAAGGGATTATGTATTCGTTTTTATAATAAAATTCAATAGAGGCTTTTGAAATAATATTGAGGATTTTATTAATAAATTTATATGATATATGATGTACCGTTGATTATCGTGCAGGATATATAAATTTAATTGCAGGTAATTAAAATATGTAATTATTTGTATAAAAGACTAGTAACTGATTTTCTTACCAGTTTTGATGCGGTTATATAAATATTGAACTAAAATGAAATGCTTATGAATTTAAGTAAATTTGAACTTAAAAAGAGGTAGGTATTAGCTGAAATTTTTAATCTAAAGGTTGGCTCCGGGTAGTCAACGCTGTTTTCTCAAATGCTTAATTTCTGTAATATCATGTTCGGAATGATATTACAGAAATTAAGCATTGATAATTCATCTCATGTTCGGAAAAGATAGACATTTCATGTTAAGAAATATTCTATACCATCACCAGCCTACTATTGGGAACTAAGTTGTTATGTCCTTTGTGCCTTTAGTTACACTGGCTCACACCCCTTTCAAACCGGAATACAATAATGCTGTATAAAGCATTACAGTTTGACGATAGAATATCTGATGAGTGGGTGGTACCTCTCCAGACGGGCTTGCACAAAGCCTTACCACCAAGTAAGCCGTCACTTCCGTATCCAACTGTTTTGGAGCAATATGCCAGCTCCAAGCTTAAAGAGAGGCGGTCTCCGTTCTAAATAGTATTTAAAAACCGCTCTATACTACGGCACCGTTATAGTTTTGCTATACATATCAGTGTATAGATTAGCTGTACACGGAAGTGTCCGTCATGTCATGTTCACTTTATGTTTATCTTGTAAACGTAAGGAGACGGTTTGTTTGTTTATATCCATTTGAATTAACTTATAATAAAATCGTTTGTTATAATGTCAAACAGAATTAGTTGTAAAATATATTATTTTATAAATATGTGAAATCAAATATTGGAGCTGCTGATTGGGTTCGTGTAATAATTTTTTAAAGTGAAAATTTAATATAAAAGTAAACTTTACCTCATACTTTTATTTTACTTTTTGGAGAGCTTAGTGTTTATATTCTATGCATGTATGCGTCAGTCACGTTAATTTTAATGAGATTCTAGTGTAAAGTTGCTCAATATTAATAAAATATTTATACAATTGTTTGACAAAAACTCCATGTAATAGTATTATATTTAAACATACTCATATATCAACATCATAATTACACAGCCATTTGTAGTTCACACCATCGCAAGGCATAACCCAAGAAGCGCAAAAAGTCCTGGTTCTCCACAGTCGATTCTAGCCGACTTCTTCAGGTAATATGTCCTAGTTAGAGAGTTCCCTCCGCCCTCGGCCACTCCAGTATTCTCCGGATAAATTTATTTCTAATGGTCTACATTAATGGAATAATTGTTTTGTTAATCAATGTTTTTCGGTCGTGAATCGTCCCACATAGTCAGCATTGATTAATTTTCTAAAGATATAAATCATTTTTAATTAAATTACTCTTGTACATGATTCATATTTTTATCGTTCATTAAAGTCTACCCACAAATAATCTCCAGACCACGAATGTATATTGTCTGAACTCTATATAAAAATAATATACATTTTTGCGCGAAATAAGGCGGAGTTGAACTGGGTTATTTAGTTTACTACGTTGTTGGTCGCACCTTTATAATAAAAGTTTTTTTCTTTTTTTAATAGATAGTAGGAAGGCTAAGCCATTACACCACCAGATAATGAGCGGTCATTCCCTGATTGCTTAATAATCCCTGTACACTTTCAACCACGACAATTTTAATTGTAATAGGAGATTGTAAATCAGTGCCTTACTTATTAATATTAGGTATATAAATTAATTATATGTAAGCAAGCACAAGCAAAAAACACCTTAACTGTATTTTCGTATATCAATTTTTATACAAGCATTAAATATATTAACAGGCATAATTTAACCAAACTATATATATATATATATATATATATATATTATATAAGACAAAACCACAAAGCACCTCCAGTGCACGTGTATTTAATTATTCACTGAACAACACGAGTATATAACATTAAAAATGTTCAACTACCTCATAGTATCGAGCTTCATTTTAATCTCAGAGAATCGGAATTGCAATTCTACGTGGAAATATTATATTATTCGACCAATTTTTTTAGCTAATATTAAAAATAAGTCCATATTTTTTTACATTGAGTATTTCGATACATTGAGTAGATATTTAAGAAGCTTTGCTTAGTCCTTTAACTGGAAATACTTTTAGCCCTGGTATATAAGCTTTATTTTCATCTGATAAATATTGTAAATATATCATCATAATGTAATGTGATTGCAGTTCATAAACTGCTGATTGTTTAAATTTTAATAATTAAGGGTGTCATATATTAATTAATATATAATTTACATTGATTTTTATCACTATTTGTGTTACAATTACATAGGAGCATTTAACACAAGAATTTAGTTTATATTTTCGTTCGCTTGAACGAAAACGTTTAGAGTAGAATGATATCGTTTTTGATCAGATAAACATTTTATGTTTCTTTAAATAACCACAAACACAGACAAAATATAGGTATATTATTGATACAAACATTTATTAATTATATTTACGTAAATATATATTTGTTTATTCATACAGCTTCATTCGAGTAAATAATATTAAAGCTAAAAAATGCCATTATGAAATTAATTCAATCAAAACCATTTTATGATTTTTAGGGCAAACAAACACTTACTGTTACAAATATAATATACTTATAAAATGATAAAGGATTTTCGTTTTTAAATTAAATAAAGAATGTTTAAAAATAATATGAAATAAAGCGTGCCGGGGGTCACTGACCGATTTATTGCATATCTTTTTTTTAAATATGGTCAATACGACTGTCAACATATTGCTGGGAGAGGTCAACAATGTGTACGTTATTCGATCTCTATTTGTTTAAATCCTTCCCAACTTATGTATAAAGATATTTATAACGAACAGTTATTGCATTTTTTGTCTTTAGTTTGAAGTATTTAAAATAAAAAACAGTACCATCTTAAAATCTCATCTATATTCTTTCTAATCTATGAAGTATATTGAAAAGTAATCGTGGAAGACAAGAATTCTCCTTGAAATCCTGATCGAATTTTGGCTATATTAGCACAAAAGCAGGTGCACTTTCATAGTCCAATGCGACGGCAACTTAATATGGCCGATGGGACTTTAAGCGCAGGACTCCGGATTTTAGGTGCGGAGGTGTAACACATGTTAGTAACACCGATGGCTTCTTGACCGGAAAAAAACCAGTAACGTCTTAAATGCATGGTAAGTGATCATCATAGACATTGAAAGTGTAAACATTCAACTCTTCTTATACCGTCACTACCATATATCCAATAGTCATGTAATTACAATAGTTCATTCACCCTTTAAACTAGAAAACAATGACAAACAAAATTTTGTTTTGTATTTGCAGGTTTCATATATGGAATGATAAAAAATAAATCCCTCACCATTAAAAACTAGCGAAAAGTCTACAAATAGTATCTAAAATCCTTGAGTAAATTTTAATTCGCGATTTTGAAGTGAAGTCTTATAATGATAAATAATGATTTATAAGACAAAACGTGAAGTATTTTCAGTATAATTGTAATTTCATTTTTAAGATAAATATGTGGCAAAGTTTATTTATTTAATAATTTTAATTTATGTACCAATCAGGGCTCTCCAAATTAACAATTAAATTCCAAGCACCATTTACTAACGAATTTAAAACAAATTTAATAATTGCAACAACTTTGCTTTGATTTAGGTTTTTGCTATTACATAGATTTATTTTGAGAATTGTTGGGCTAGTTAGTAGTAGTTGGAAAAGTATAACCAACCTTATAATTACGGAATATTTACTTGGAAAGTAAAAGAAAACGTTAATTAAATACAGAACTGAACTATGAATATTTATTTTTTACAAAACAATTTGGCAATTTCTGTTAAAACTAAATTTGTTTAAATTAAGCTTTCTTTTGTAAATGTCCATCTTTTTCTATAAATTTAATAGCCATGTGTAAATGTTACAGACCCACGGGTCTAAGTTTCCTCATATCTATAACTACATTTGCTCTAACACTTCACAACAATGAAAAGTATTAATGGAAGAATATCTAGTAAGTGGGTAGTACATCTGTCGACCTAGGTGGGCTTGCGCCAAAGCTTACCCAAAATATTGCGAGAATAAAAATGCTTACGCAATCATAATACGTAGGCGGTAGACTAATTTGCGTTAAAATCAACATTTAGCATATCCGCGATAGATTCGACTTGGTCTGTTACTGTATCAATTATGGTCGTTTCCCACACAATATCTTGATTACAAATGTAGGCGTGAGATATAAAACTTATTGTTTCACCGCAAATATGAGACACCTACGCGAAAACTCCATTATTCTCGTAAATATATATCGTTTTATACATTTGTGAGACTGTGTTTTATTTCTATAACACAACAAATTTCAACTTTTGGGTCATTTTTGAAGGGATATATTATTGCATCAAAATTAGTCGAAGATTTTCGAAGAGGTAATCGTAATGTATGTGTTCATATGTCGTGATAATGACGATGATATCCTCCTAAATTTTTATTGGTCAACCCAGGGGGAAGGGACCACGGGATCTGCGGCCTTATCTCTCTTTTGGAGGATTCATGTGTATAGAAAATATATACGCTTCGAACAATATATACGCTTTGACTTTTTTTTGAAGTTTCGGTTAAAATAAGAATCTCTCTCAGCTCTCAACATGAATCAGAAGAAAATATTCGTTTAGTATATCTAAGAAGAGGTTAAATTATAACCAAATATTTTGAGTATTTTTTTTAGTTAATTATTGAAGTGAAAATTTGTAGGCAGCAATGAGAATGAGACTATTAAAAATTCACATAAGAAAAAGTGGTAAAGCGTCTTTCATTATTATAATAGATCACAAACCTCAGTATTAAGTTCTAAATAACTATTATAGGTTTATATAAAGCTATTACAGTTATTTAGAATCGTTATATGTAATGTAGTTATATGTTTTAATTTTGGTAGCACATAGATTTATGCTAGAATGTTTAAATTTTACATTATACGATTGTAATTTACTTAATTTCATGATTTATTTTAACAACTGTTTATCTTTATTTATCGCCTAAAGTTAAAATTAAGACGAAAAAAATGTTATTCGAAGAAAAATTGTGGAATTTCTAAATGAACGAGCATTTTTCTATACAATGTCACTTCATTTCGTTGGGATCAAACAAGCCAATAAAGGAGTAATCCATTCACATGAAACAAAAGAGTTTTTATAAAGCTATTGTATACATAAATACAGTAGATATAAGAGAGTAGTTAGAACACGTCGGCTGAAATTTTAATACATGTCTTCGCATCATTCTGTATTCGAGCAGAGTGGTGGAATAACCTCCAAGCCTACTTCAAATGAGCCTTAATCCAGCAGTGGTTTAATGGTTTATTAATTACATTTTTACATATCTATTTTTTTATATTGATAAATTCGAAATTCAAACAGTAAGATTATAATTAATCGACTTAACCGATATTAAACTAAGTACTGTTAGTCAATATTCGTGAGCCCCGTCACTCATCAATCAGCCAGTCCCAACAAAGGCGACAACGGGAAATAGTGTAATGCTAATTTGATTACGTTAATAAAATCTTGCAGCTAATATAGGCGATCTATGTAACCATTCGTTATTGAAATATCTTATGATATAAAATCTTTTGTAATATTTTTCCTCGTTTAAATAAAATGTGATGCGTAAGATAAAATACGTAATTTATTCATTATGTTAATTTTCAATATATAATATACCAATAAATCAAAATATCAAGTTAGAATCAGAGGATTTTGCAAAATAATATTTTGTTAATATTCTATTCAGTTTATTATTTAAATATATTTTTAAACAAGTTTTAAGGTGTGGTCAAAACAAATAAATGTTTATAGGCAATTAACACCAATTTATTATATTTAACGCCTATTTGTTCTCTTCCTCAAATTAAACTCAAACTAACGGTATTGATTATGAGTATAATTGTAGTAATTATCAATTTGAATTGAATATAAAAAAAATTGTATTTTAATTCGTCTTTTTATATTATATGTATAAAACTTAACTGCCGGCAACAAAAGTTAATAAAAAATTGTAAGGATAGGTTAAGGTTGTATTAAAAACTCACATGTACAATTAATAGTCCATAGAAATTACTTTGTTACAGCCTGTATAAGTCCCTTAGCTTTGCAAGTTTTTTTTTTTTTTTTTGTTAAGGAGAAAGCTTTGGAGCTTAATTCGCCACGGTGATCCATTTCAAGTTGGCAGGCATACTCGCCTCGGTATTTCATTCGAAACATGTTGATTTCCTCACGATGTTTCCCTTATCTAATCTAAATTATTTGTTGGAAATGATTGATGATCTTTGATTTTTATGTACGAAAAATCTGGGCGAAGTCATTATGACGGTGTTTGTAATAAAATATAAGTTATTTTATATAAAATAGGTAGGTGGACAAGCATATGGGCCACCTGATGGTAAGTGGTCACCAACGCCCATAGACATTGGCATTATAAGAAATGTTAAACACCGCTTACATCACCAATGCGAAACCAACCAACTAAGAAGTTATGTCCCTTGTACCTGTAATTACACTGGCTCAGTCACCCTTCAAACTGGAACACAACAAGTACTGCTGTTTTGCGGTAGAATATCTGATGACTGGGTGATACCTACCAGACGTAGATAAGTAATTGGGAATAATGGGTACTCCACGCGAATTCTGTACATTCTTATTTCAAACTAACAATAATTCTAAACTAATAAAATATAATATATATATTTTTAAAACAATTATCCGCGCCACATTCCTATAAGGCGCGATTTAAAAATAAATCCTACTTAATGATTCATAAAAACATCCAAATCATAGATGTTCTATGACGTGTCCTAACCGGACACACTCGTAGTTCCACAAGTCCGGTTGTTGAGAAGCGTAAGAAACATAAGTTACACGCTATATTGTCCAGTCAGTCTGAAAGTTTGTTCGTGAGCGCCCGCCTTCGCGCTGAGTTTCCGGACGAACTCGAATCGTTATCATTCGTTACAAAATGTTTGTGAACTATGCAAATTAGCTTTATTTAGTGTTTTTAATCTGTGCCGTTTTGAGTTTGACTTGTGATTAATTAAGTGGGAGTGGAAGTTTGTTTCTCATTATGTAAGTTCTTTTTCATTTGTCACATTTTTTGCATCTTTTTAAAATGACATTTCTGATATAAAACGTAGACCTATTATTAAAAAAGTAATAAATTAAAATATTTTGAATGTAATTATTTTAAATTAATATTTTAATATTTAATTTGTTATCTATTTCACACAAATAATAAATTAGACATTAAATATTCATATATCGAATCCAACCAAATAACAGAACAGGACGACTTCTATTTAGAACATTTTAATTATTACAAAAACTATTACTTAGTATTACAAAAAAAGAACGATTTTATTTAAATGCGTTATTTAATCCTATGTTTTGTGTGCTTCGTCATTATATTTTAAAAATACTTGAATAAGCTAACTTTAAGTATTTTAATACCCGTGACTCGCAGCCATCTATTATTAATATTTAGACTACTCCAGTTAATCTATAAAGCATTCGGAATAAAATTAGTACTGAATTTCTCTTTTATATACAATTGACTACATTGAAAGTGGATGTTCTCGTTTCTATTCTCAAAATAAAGATGTCGAAAGACGAACAGCAACAGCGTAAGGCAATAATGTTTATTTAATACGAACCATTAAGAACGAACGATGAATTAATTAGAAATTTGTAACGTAAGGGCTCTAACTGTCTGACGCTTTTATCTCACCGCGTGTTCGAATTGAGATATAAAAGAAATATCCGTTAACACTTTGACGATACGGTGCATCTGATCTTTCGAAGTCAGCGGGTTCGCTTTCCATACTAAATTTCTTGCTTATTTGGAACAAGTCCAGTTGTATTCGTTTATTTCCTAGTGGTCCAGTTGTTTCGACGAGCGAGTTGTTAGAACTTCTGTTGGCACTGTGAAATTTGTTTGTGTTTTATACTCTTTAGTGAAAAAGAAAAGGTTTTTGTTTGTGATTTTTATGAATATTTCAAATGACTGCAACTTGAAACACATTTATATTTTACAAAAGGACTTGAGTACTCGTGGATATTTGACAGAATTTCTTTAACATAACACGTACTCTTACGTACGTTTACTGGTAGGGCTTTGTGCAAGCTTATCTGGGTTGGTATCACCCACTTATCCGATATTCTACAAAACTGCTGTACTTGGTATTGTTGTGTTCCGGCTTGAAGTGTGAGTGAGCCAGTGTTACAGGCACAAGGGACGTAACATCTTAGTTCCCAAGGTTGGTGGCGCAATGGCGATGTAAGTGGTCACCAACGCCATTGTAAAAAATGTTACCCATTTTTTACAATGGCGTTGGTGACCACTTACCAGCAGGTGGCCCATATGCTATTCCGCCTATCTATACTATAAAAAATGTACTCACATTGATCAATAACAGTAAAAACAGTAAAAAATATTCAAACCATTTAGATTCCCAATCCGGTATAGACAATTAGGCTGTATAAAAAAACAGTTATTCGCATTATATATCTCTTAACTATTTTGTTGATCTTAAAGTGATTTAGCAACGGTACAATTGCTAGCTTTAGTTGTTATAAAAAAGTCGAAAATGTAATATTATACGGTTGAATAATGAAAGGTAATTCACCTCGGTTATTTGAAGTCCTAATTAAAAAAGTCGGACTTTATTGAAAAAAATGTGTTTCCTTCAAGATAATTTAATCATAATTATATAAATCAGTACCTTATAAAAACAGATTCGGTGAAACTTGGGAAAAAAGTATATTTTTTATAAATCAAATCTATTTTAAAATGTGTTTTTTCCCCTCACGAGATAATATTGTCACAAAAAAAAATTAACGATATAATAACAACAAACGATATAATGACAAGCTATCTATATATACGCATATTTATCGACATTCAGCTATATTGCAATACCACGGCAATCGTTAAGCCTGAGCTGCTCGTACATTTGATAATACTGCACCAATATTACCAAATACCGATGTCTACGAGATGTCACAGGCATTTTTGGATCGTTTCAAGCTTTATCCCTCGAACACAATTTCCTTTAAAGCATGTTGTTGGATTAGTTTAGGAAAATAGCACTGTAACTGACTTGTTATCTGATATAGAACTAGAAATTCGTTTGTTTTAAAATTACGATCCAACATCCGTAAACGATTGAGATTTTTTTAAGGATCTCTTGTGTATATTTCTTTCCTGTTTCTGTACATAGTGAAATATAGCAAAACATCAATACCGTGTTCCGTTTGAACTGTAAGCGAGTATCTGCAATTACAGACGCAACTGGAATTATCTATCTTCGATCTCATTGTTAGTAGCGCGCTGACAAAAGTAATGGTTTACATTTGTACACTTAAATGAAACATTTCATTTAATAAAATAAACATTTTATATATTCATTCAAATAAATGCATAACTTACGATAGGAATCGAAATGGTGACCATTGACATTGGAAGTGCATGTTGGCTGTTTTGTTATGCCACTGTCAACCAAGGCCTACAACTATGTCACAATGTCGTTAATTATATCTCATTACAACATAAAAACGTTCAAGTAATAACAGGTATAACAACATCTCATCTACATAGTAAACTACGACGAGATATTAAATAATTTAATACAATTTCATTGTCTTTTTGACATGATTCTCATACAATTATTCATTAATAATATATAACTTTGAGCATTGTTTACAAAATACAATTGATGAAAATACTATGGATTTTAAATTATACATACATACTGGTAAACGGTCACCACCGCCCATAGACATTGGCACTGTAATATTTACCATCCCATCCAGCGCCAATGTGTCACCAAGATTTGGAACTTTGATATTATCTTCCTTGTGCCTGTTCATTTACTCTCTAAATTTTTCTAACAGCAATACAACATTATTAGGTATCGCTGTTTGATGGTAGAATAAGTGGTACCTATCCAGGCGAGCTTGCACAAAGTAATCGAACTGTTTATATACAAATCATAATGGTATTTCTAAACATTCAATTTTTGAAATCAAATTGTTCGATTCGTCTTAATCAAGCGCAAGAAATTGAATTGCGTACAATGCGTCTAAATGAGATGTAACATGTATGTGTGAATGTATGAAATTTAAATATTGACAATTGATCTGACATTTAAGTTCCTGATTTAGCTTGGATTTAATCACTTCAGCCAAACCTCGTTCTGACACATTCCATGCGCACAAATATATGCAATACTAGTTACCGTTTGCGGTTTCGCCCGCGTATGTCGAGAGGAGGGAGGTGTTGGGTACTCTGTGACCTTTTCTGTACCCCTCACAACGTTTATTTTGACATTTATATTACTAAGGATTATGACAATTATTTATTTATTTATATGCTTTTAATCTTAGAAGTATGGTAAGGGCGATGTTAGTTGGTACTAAAATGTCATATACATAAGTTTGCAGATTAATCGTAGGTACCAGCTAGTAGGTATTTATATAAGGCTCGCGTATTTTGATGCCAAATTATTTAACACTACGCTCTCATAAATATAGCCTGCATTACAATTAGGCAATCGTTTAAAGTTTTAAACGGTAAAAAAATCTAGGTACGTATGTTCGGATGCATTAATAAAAATATTACTAAAATAATAATTTTATGATTTTTTTTTATAATTAGTGATTCTAATAAAATGTCTTAAATAGTTGTTAAACGTTAATATGTATTTAAGTGATGTTTCAGTACTCAGCCGTTAGTTATTCTATTGCTAAATATAATAACTTTGTAATTTGTAGTTGTTTTAAGGACGAGTGAGCCGGTGTATTAAATGAAACGAGGGCCACAATATCATTTGCCACGAACCATATGGTTCTAAGGAGTAAGAAGTAACTTTTATACATTTTATGTTATCCTAGTATATAATTGACTTGGTTTAGTTATTAGGGTTATACTAGTAACCATCTCATGGCTCATAATCCCTAGCATTAATAACATTCCTAAATTAAATTTAAAAAAAGTCTTATTATATTATCATATATTCAAATGGGCAAAGTAAAAGAAAAATTCTACACTTGTTTCAAACTGTTTTTTCGAAACGTGTAAACTCATATATGTTTTCATCGAAGTTTATAATAATAAGGACCGACCAATGGGAATACTAATTAACGGTTTATATAATAAGTAAGCATATTTAGAATTCTAATAAAAAATCTGAACAGAACGTATTATCGTTTGTAAATGGACACAGTTTTTTAAGTAACGTTTTTCATAAATATAATAAGATTCCATTTATACGAATGGCCGACCGTTTGTTGACAATCGAATTCATATCCACATCCAATATCACACAACAAAGAAAAGATAACAATGATACTGTAATGGTATAGTTAAGCAACTGATATTATAAAAGGTCTCGGGTTCAAACTTAGACAGGTGCTTGATTTTTGAGTAACTTAATTTAAGTAACTATGCAATTGGACTTGTATAGCGGTGCTTATTATTATCATGGTCATGTAAAGACCAGATGATTTGTTCCCCTAACCGATTTCGGCCACGGCGGCTCTTGTCAAAAGCAATTAACCAACTGTGCAGGATATATTATAGTGCAAAACACAGGTGCATTGGAAAGAGTTCAGGCGCAAGTTTATTTGGAGACACAGGAGTGCTCATACTTCCGGACTCCGGGCTATTGGGAATTTTTCGACAGTAAAATCTAATAGATCATTATTGGTTCAAATCTAGGATTTCGGGATCTGCAGCCTTATTTAGCCTCAAGACTAACGAGGCAGTCAGCCTCACATGAATGTAATGAAGGTTCAGGTAATTTATTACAATAATCTATGAGGATATAATAAGACGAGTCATATTCGATGAGTCACTTGTTAATCCTGACGGTCAGTGACCTTCGATTTCGATGGGTTTATTTAGTACTCCTTGTTGTTGCCAATATAATTGCCTACTAGAGATTTTAAATTTTATATATCTATTTCTATAAATACATCGTTTTGATTACTACATTCAAAAATGTATATATATATATATATATATATATATATATATATATATATATATATGAATCAATATATAGTATATATATATTTATAAGCTTTGGCTCTTCAACGCAACCCATATGTTGCGGAAAATCTTTAGGGATTACTCCAAAGAACTCTTGAGAATCGTAGTGAGCTCGGAATTCGTTGACAAGAGCTCTGTTAGGAATGATACGTTATATCCATTGAAAATAAGTTCATTAAATTTGCCATATTACTAGTACCTGAAACGAGGATTTTATACAAGATTATGTAAGTAGTTTAAGTTATAGCAAATGCTGACTGAAATGATATTATAAAAATAGAATATGAAAACATATTTATTTTTTGTAAAAGTGTCATTCCTGTTAATGTTGCCCACTGCTGGGCTAATGCTTTTACTCAGTTTGAGAAATACATTAGGGACTTATTCACGCTACTTCAAAACGAGTTAGTGGATACACATGTGACAGATTTTAATTCAAAACCTGCAGGTTTCCTCACGATGTTTTCCTAATTAACCGAGCACGAGATGAACTATAAACACAAAATAAGCACATGATTTTTCTACCAATCCGCATTGGAGCAGCGTGGTGGAATAAGCTCCAAAGCCTTCTCCTCAAAAAGGGAGAAGAGGCCTTAGCCCAGCAGTGGGACATTTACAAGCTGTTACTTTAAGCACATGATAATTATTGCCTGGGCTTAAACCAAGAATCTTCGGTTAAGGTTAAGGTGTATCACTAGGACTTCTTGTTCCTGGCTTTGGAAGTGGGCAGCGCTCATTCCACTATGCCTCAGTAAAATAGAGAGTGTATCAGTGTGTGCACACCTGAGCATTATAATACCTCTAGTGCAGCCACATGTCTAGTCGCCGTTGAGAATGGCCACCGTAACTAAAATCAGTTAGGACGACATCATATAAAAATTAATTTTTCTTTTTGTATCGTCTCCAAACAATCATCCAACTGAGTTAAAACTTTGCACAGTTGCGGATGACACTTGCGTAAAAGTTTCTGGCGTTATGTGTGCTTCGTAAGAGTTTTTTTCAATTATTCGATAGCGTTTATGTTAGCTGCGATTTGTATGAAATGACAAAAGCACCATCTAGTGACAATAATTGGAATTCCATACATCTATCACTATTATCATGTAAAAAATCTCGCACTAGGTACACTGATCAGGTACGCTTTTCATGAGGCATATCAGACACTGGGTCGTATTTTACATTCATTTTTGTTATTCAATGCTCAAATATGTTTTCAACATTGTTAATATTTATTTAACTGGTTACATATCTAAATTTTGCATTTGTACTTTAGTAATTACTGTACAAATTACAACCGCATGAAATGATGATAGGAATGCTAGTAATATTACCCGCTCGCAGCACAATAGGTTTTATAATTGAGTCCGCTTAACTTTAATATTTTATTTACAAATTTTTGCCAGAAAATCAAATGTTTTATACAGTTGTACAATATTATAATACCATAAATGTAAGTATATACTTATATTATAAATGCAAAGTAACCAACGATTTTGATAAAATTTCGTATAAATCAAGTTTGAACCTTAAGGCAAAACGCAGACAAAGCCGCGGGCGAAAACAATTTGTATATACCTATTTTAATACACGACGGTCGGTTGAATTCTTGCTCAATGTATAGAAGTCACTGAATTATCCCAGTAGATGAAACTTCAATCTTTAACCGAACATAGCGGATTCAAAGAGTGTCTTGTCTTTAAATGTGAAGTAAGCTACCGTAAAGAAATCACGATGCGTATGAAAGATCATAGTGTGTATCCCTTAACCAGCACTGAACCAGTTTGGTGGTATACACATTGGGTGTAACATTCTCCTGAAGGAAAGTGGGCAAAGGCTTCCCTTTTTCAGGCCGAAAGTGTATATATTCTTTATACTTACATGTATTTTACTTCGTGGTAGAGCTTTGTGCTAGCCCGTCTCCGTAGCCCGTCCGCTCTGGGGTCTGCGGTCTTACAAACGAGCCATTGAAACAATGAGACATATAAATATATTTTAATTTAAATTATTAATTAAATTTTGGAATAATATACTATTCAAATTGCTAATGACCTCTAGATATGCAGATATTTGTAGGTGATTGTATCCTCTTTAAATGACCTTTTTGTGGAAGGCAACATTTGATTTTAATAATATAATAAGCATTTTTAATAGCAGTTTATCATATCCGTAACGTGAAATATTTGAATAATTACAAGACATTATTCAAATCAATCATATGCTAAATAATTTGACAGCAGTTTCGTCCTCGTATATGTAGGATTTTTTCTTAAGTAAAGTTTGAGTTTTTCCTGGTTACATTTTCAAAGATTTTTTTTATCGAGAAACTTAATCCGAACGAATAATGATAGAGACGATTTTGTTTTAAAAAATGTTGTATTAAATCATTTAGAGAGTTTTATTTTTATTATAGAAAAAAAGATGTTTTTTCATACAGTCAAATTAATTTTCTCACAATAAAAAAATATTTTAGAGTACACAAGTTCAATTGAATTTAAGCGAACTTTTATAAATTACAAATTTATCTTAAACCAAATAAATAATTGAAAAATAATATCATTATTTTCAAGATTATTTTGCACAAAAGAAACAAACTGCTTAATCGACTGTCGTATAAGGATGTTATTGATGAATTAAACTATGTTGGAAAATCCGAAGAACTCGTTTGTTCTTTCCTTTGTTTAATAAACGTAGTCTGGCCTTGTCTTTCTTGTTTTTTTTAAATTACTTATATGACTAATTATGAATCCAATCACGGATCTGGGCAAGAACTACTGAATTTTAATATGATTCATTATGGAGAAAGCATGAAGAGGAAGCCTGAATGTGTCGGATGAATTTCTAAGATACATACATACATCCACAGCTTTGAGGAACACGTTTCAAAGTATCTCCTCAATAAGAAAAGAAGCATTTGTTTAGCAGTGAGACATTTGCGGACCGTCGCTATTAACCAGTATAATCTTATATTATTTGTAGCGATCATTTTCTGTTTATTTGTCTGGATAGTTACCACCCGTCATATATTCTACGGCCAATCAACAATAATTAGCTTTGTTTTACGGTTTCAAGGTTGAATTAACCAGTGTAACTACAGGCACAAAGAACATCTTAGTTCCCAAGGTCGGTGGCGCATTGGCGATGGAAGAAACGCTTAATATTTCTTGCAGCGCCAATGTCAGCGGAGCAAGAAATGTCCAAATAATTGGTCGAATTACTCTTACATAATGCAATAAAAAACCATCTATCCTTAGAGGTTGAGCAATGAAAGAATTTGATAAGTGGATAGGTGTTTGATTTATATTTTAAATTCTCACGTAAGATTTGAGTTTGAGCTCAGACTGACTGATTCCAGAAGGCATCTCAAATATTATGCCAGTAATATAATACTTTAAGCAGAAATGAGGAGGCAGCGCCATATCCATTTCCGAGTACTTACTTTGTCTTACTACGGTCCATTACAAATATAAAATATTGTATTCAGTTACACACATCAGTCAACAATTGTTTTAATTATTCGTCGGTCGTAGGTCGACGATTATCTTTTTTTTTTTACTTTGTATTACTTTTATAAAACTGGAAAGCGTCGTTTTTTCGAGCGTCACTATTACTAAGCCGATTTCGGTGAAAATTTTAGTGGTTAAAATTAGACATTAAAACTGGGATATATGTATATATCCTATTATTATATTACTACGAAAATAGAAATTTATATATAACAAAAAATCATACTTTTTACAACTCATACTACCCAATATAAGTTGAACTAATTTTTCAAGATAATTCATGTTGAAGGGGATTATTTTTAATGCAATGTATTTATGTATGTTTATGATGTTAAATTTGGTTCCTGTGTTTTTAACACAGCGGACGAATATAGGCTGACGATGAGGAATCCATTCAAAAATCTAAACACACGTTACATAAATAAGGTCACAAACACTTAAGAACTATTAACTTTGCGAGATATATCAATGTGGTATATAGAAAATTATGCAAATGCAAATTTATATATGTAGCAAGAAAATAGAATGAATACTAACTCATCGGTTTTTATCATAAAAATAACCTTCTATGGTATAATAAAACGAATTTAAACATGTTTTCATTTAGATCACAGAATGTCACCTATAAAATAGTTGAGCTTCATTAAAATCCATTAAGTGATTTCAGCAAGAATACGAATATATTAAAAATCGGCCAAGTGCGAGTCGAATTCGTGCACTAAGAATTTAGTAGGTCGGGCTTGGAATATCTTTTTACTTTATTTCTTGTATTGTTTTTTTTAAAGAATATTACCGTTTTTACGAATCTACTAAAAATCCTAATCACCCCTCCAATTAAGTGTACAGCTTGTGTTAGAAGTGGGGACGAAAATGGCCTAAGGTCGGGATTAAGAAGCCGTAAGCCATTACAGTATTGTTGCTTAAAGTTATAATGTCCAAAAATATTTTTATTACTTGATTATAAAATAAAAGTATGTGCAAATTAGAGCTTTCTTTAATAAGTAATTTTAGTTATGCGTTACAAGTGTATGAATTGTGTGAATATACTGGCTAGCTCTTACGTTTCTAAGGCCTGTGACAGACTGACATACTTCGTAGACTTCTTAACAGGGTTCCATCCTTTTAATATAGAACCCTAAGAATTGAGTTTTATTATCTAAAATTATCCATTTAAAAAAGCCATTACTTAAATTATTTTATCGAAATATATTGCTATTTTTTACTGTTCTATATTTTGTGAAGGTTTATATAGAAAAAAAACTGGTACACTCTATTTTATTATTATTTTATTATTTCGTTATTGACATGTTTTATTATTACAAAAATAAAAAAATAATAATAAAGTAGGTTACGCTTGGAATTTCATTATCAACTTTTAAAATGACATCCGCAAATGGCCCACTATTGGGTAAACGCCTCTCATTAAGTTTCCTCACGATGTTTTCCTACACCGCACCAGATGAAATGTCAACAATAATAATAATTAAGCAAATGAAAATAAACTTTGTTTGCCCGGATTTGAAGCGGATCATCACATGAGGAGAACTCGTTCTATCTATATTTGAATTTAAATTTATTTATTTAATAAAAATATAGTTCAACTTTATAACATTTAAAAAAAAACATTAGTTGTTTTTAAACAATTCTCGAATTGTCAATTAAAGAGTTTTTATGTTCATGTAGATATAAAATGACATTGCTTACGAGTTATTAAGAAAGCGAAAACTTGATAAATTGCCATGTGTTTACAAATCTATTTATTCGATGTAAAATATATTTACTGATAAATAAAGAAAAAACCCACTGGTTTGAAAAATAAAATAACCTGAATTAACCTTAATTGTTCATAATTTTCATCAGAAAGAAATAGCTAGGATACGACAGTCATCCATGAATTCACTAATTTTATAATATGCACACAAACATTTTGTTATGTTTTAATTATTTATTTTATGAACATAGATTAAAATTTAGAATATTGCTTATATTTAGAATATTGCCAGTGAATACAAAATAGTTCCTTGGATATATTTTACATAAGTTATCACCGTATCATATTCAACGTGACAGTTTGACACATTTAAAAATGTATTTAAGACTATAAATAAATATAATATAGAATAAGACTATAATTAAGACTATATATAGTCTATTATATACACTATTGAAATAAAGAAATAAATCTAATAGTAAATAATATTCTCTTAATGTATCATACTAAAAACGGTGTGTTTTGTGTAGTTCTGGTAAACATGAGTTTTGCGTGTGATATTTTTGCATTTTAGAAAACCGGTATTATTATAAACCGGTTGTAACCGGAATGTAGAAATATGTTTGCACAAATAGAGAACCGTATGTATTATAAAATTCCTCCTATCAATTATTTTCTAAAGCTGTCTTTTATGGTTTTTCCTAATATGCAATTAAAATAACTTTGCGTAACAAAGATAATGTATTTTTATTAGGATTCACATATCTGTGTGTGTCAACAAATCATTAATTCGTTTGTTAAAAAACACGCTCATTATTTTATTATTTCACTCCACATCTATGCTGATTATTATGGATTTGATATTATAGTGCACTAGTGTGTGTGCACAAATATTTGCACATCTAATATATTCCGATGAAGCCGACCAGAGTTCAGGCGGAAAAACAACGGACTTATGTGCTTCTGGAAGCACAATAGTGTAAACATAGCTGGCTACTAAGCTATGACCAACGGGTTAGCACATGATTTATATATCATTTCATAACTTGTGCTCATTATAACAGAGCTTCAATAGCAATATCTGTATTTTTCTTAATAAATAATTAAAATAATGTCTGTGTTGTTGTTTTCCGGTTTGTAATATGAGTGAGCCAATGGGTAGATCCAGGTACAAGGACCTAAAAATGAGTACCCAACCTTGGTGGCGCATTGGCGATATAAGTAGGGGTTCATATTTCTTACAAAATTAACATCTATGGACAGTGGTGACCACTTATCAATAAGTGATCTATTCGCCCTCCTACCTAACACAAAAAAAACCACTGCAATTGTCTTCTCCATGTCGTGAAATAATGTGCCCCGTGTATACATAAAAAAGCTACAAAACAAATAATTGAATTGGACTTTAATATTGGAATAAAGTCTCTTATCGCACATTACGCTCTAGACATTTGAAAATGAGAGCCTAAAATAAGTGTAAGACTTTTTTAGTATGTGTTTTTGTGTGCTTACAACATCTTTATATGTACTGTATATATTAATGCGATGTAAACGAGCGACGTGCGCGTCAGCTGTAGTTATATGTGTTTGTGTGTTTGCATTACTTTCAAAACTTGGAAAATATATATTTTAATTACGATTTCATTGCTGTTCCTTTTTTTTATCTAGTACCTATCATTGTGCCTGTTATATAATATATAAGAAAAGAAACTTCGTTCCAACCGGATGTCCAATGACTCATCTTGTTTTTTTATATTATACCTCGACGTTTGGTTCGGTAGGTTTAGTAACAAAAGAAAAAATGTATTATAATAATTAAGACGACATTTTTTAATAATCATATATAGCTGAAATAAGCTACTAAACCAAAATACATACATTAAACTTATACCAGAAAATTAAGCTTTTCGGAAAAGGTTTTAATATATAATATTATTAAATAAGTAGTCGAACATCACAATTTCACGCGCTTTGACATTAGACTATTGACTTGACAAGTGTGGATTTCATGCTGTGTAAATGTATTCCGCAAAGCGAGTAGTCTTCTTGAATCGTATAATTAAGAAATTGCTATTTATCTCTCCATTGTTTGTACAAATGGAAGATTTAACACCTGTTTTTAAGTTTCATATATCAAATGGTATTATGTTATACAGACACATTTATAAACAAATTCTTTTCTAATGCATTATGAAACGTGTTCATTGTAACCGCGGTAACATTTCAAGTTTTATTTACCCGGAGGTACCGGCAGCGAACCATAAACGACCGCGGTGGTCTGTATGTCCGTTGTTTATAGAAACCATTATAATAGTGATAAAACATTTTTTGTTTTCAATCATGACAAAAAAATGGGTTTTTTTTTAATGCGATGAAAGTAAATTTACGAATCTGCGTGCTGAGAGGTAAAAATTTAAAATAAATTTGTTTCAGTCTTGCATTGAGAACAATTCAGAGGTTGTTGACTCGTAGCCACGCTTAAGCTAATTTTATAGTTTTTGTCTCGCAATTTAATATTTATGTTAATGTTGATAATGGGTAGAAGACTCTCATAGTGGTTTTAGCTTTATGGATATAATTCTCCTTTCATCACTCATTCCATCATAATGAGAAGTAATCTTTGGATAAGTTTATATTTGTAGTGATAATAAAAACTAAATTTTATATTATAAATATATAATAAAAAAATTAGCATCAGCCAATGATAATCCTGACTTAGGACTCCCAAAGTGCGCCAAAGCCCGGATCTCCGTCTCCCACACCCACTCAGTTCCACCTTTTTGACATCCTCGGTCTACCTGGAGAGCTTTTTACGCTACATATGCCAAACTAAATTTTATTAAATCAATAAAAAATTGAGACTGATGTATTTAAATATAATTGAATTATTCTATATAACCACAACTGATAAACCTTTAATCGTTCCAAATAGGGAATTAAGGAAGCACAGTGTTTATTTTAATTTTTCATTCACTCACACATTACACGAAAATACTTTTAAAATTGCATTACCTTACAAAATTATAACACATACAATATATATAGTAGGTTTTGTTTTTAATGATATCAGATTTGATATATACATACATAATTAAGTTTTTCCTCTGTAAGATAATACCTGTAGTTGTAAAAAGACAAAAAATAACTACGTTTAAATCGCTTCATACATATTATTTTGTAGTAATGGCAATATAATAAGGCTTATAAAGTATAGGTTTGGATTTGAACGTAATTATTTTAGTCATTCGTCTTAACATTACTTTAAGCTTATATCATCCAGTAAGTTCGCGTCGCGTAGACGCAGTTAAAGTCATATGTGAGAGCTAAGTACTCTTGCCGACTTCATTTTAGACTGAATGGAAGCAGCTTAATAATTCCATAGCTGCCTAAACAAGTCCTAGCTCTTTGATGTTTTGAATGGTTTTCTCGTATTTTCTTTTACTTATGTAGCAGATGCAGATTTAAATAGTTTAGATAGAAAGCGTAATATCCTGAATAATTTAATATCATCAACGTAAAACCTGACACTATAATAAATATATAGATATATGAAATTTGAATGGGAGTTACGTCTCGCAATTAGGGCACTAAGAAGAGACTGCGAAATTTTGATTTTAAAGAGAAATCGTCATCTTTAACATCATTTAGTCGATCTCTTTAAAGTGTCATCATTTTGAACACAGCAATACACATAAATAATTTATATCAACATTTTTATATAAACATAATTTATATAAACAGCTAAACGTATCAAAATTAAAGAAACCACTGTTCTAATCATGGCCACGTAGGATGTGACAGTGTTCCC
Source organism: Nymphalis urticae (assembly GCA_905147175.2). Classification (NCBI taxonomy): domain Eukaryota; kingdom Metazoa; phylum Arthropoda; class Insecta; order Lepidoptera; family Nymphalidae; genus Nymphalis; species Nymphalis urticae. The sequence continues at coordinate 4,340,994 of LR990002.1, forward strand.
TCGTTGAATCTCATTATCTAGTCGAAAAAATTAAGCAGGGCTCTCCTGTAAAGTCAACAAGACGGGGTGTGTAAAAATGATTTCGTACCCCTTGGAGTATTCCAAGATGTTTCAACTGTAAACGCCATAAATATGTAAGTAACGGCTAAAATAGCTATAATTTGAAATTTTAAACTAATATTCGCGGCGCTTGTTCACCATTTTCTCTTCGGTTCCGGCGATTTGATTATTCAGTAACTAATTATGATGAATGTACGCATTACAAGATGTTATTAGCTGATGATGTTATTATCAATAATTAATCATCTATCACAGTAACTAGTATTAACTTGTCATATTTGTCATGTGACGTCATGGTTAACATCGTGACGGCATAGAAAGTGAAAATATAAGTAATCATGTTTGATGTTGATTCCATCCTTCTAATATATTTTGGCTATGGTGACCAATTTTATTGGCGCTGCCAATAACCCAACTGCGCTGAAATGTGTGTTCATGTGTGTGCTGATATACCGATACTTTCAGAGACGAGGCATTCCAAAAGACATCGTGGTTTCTCTCTGATCAGCCTAACCATTCGAATATTAAAACATGATGTATCCAATCTCCTTGATTGCCCTATATAGAAAGATCTGCCCTATTTAATAAACTCAAATTCCACCACGCTGCTCAAAATAGCATTGAACATTAGCCCCAAAGGTAAACTTCAAAGAAATGAAACCAGCAGTGGGAATTTATAAAAATATTAAATAATAATTAAAAAAGGTACCTAACTTATTCTCTATTCATAAATTATTTGGGTGAATTTAAATTAGACAGCTTATTATCGTAATTACATTTTATCTAAATCAATTAAGTGTGAGCCTGAGAAGTGTCGATAGTAGTATTTTCCGGTTATAAATTTTCAAAACTTTTACTTTTAAGGCCTTTGTCATAAATTTTATAGGTAGCAAAGAATTTGAGATTGGATTTTTTTAGAAACGGAACGTAAAACCGAATATAATTTAGGTTTATATGTCTCTTTCATTAACAATTAATTAAAAACTGATTGTGTTTTAAGCTTAAATAATTTCTTTACCTACTTATATATTAATATAAAAATAAACCATAATTGATTTAAATTAAAATAATCGAATTGATATGAAATATGTGGAATTTATATGAATTTTTATTATTTATATAATTGTAATTTTACTGGTGGTAGAGCTTTGTGCAAGCTCGTCTGGGTAGGTACCACCCACTCATAAGATATTCTGCCGCAAAACAGCAGTACTTGGTATTGTTGTGTTCCGGTTTGAAGGGTGAGTGAGCCAGTGTAATTACAGGCACAAGGGACATAAGATCGTAGTTCCCAAGGTTGGTGGCGCATTGGCGATTTAAGCGATGGACAGATTTTCTTACAATGCCAATGTCTAAGGGCGTTGGTGTCCACTTACCATCAGGTGGCCCATATAATCGTCCACCTTCCTTTTCTATTAAAAAAAAATATAAATAACTGACTACTGTCTGTCTATATAAACATGTTATACTCCTAGTAAATAATATATAAAAATAAAAAGTCAAGTAACGGAACAAACGGATTAAGTAAGTTCTCATATTCGTTAGATTTCTTTTGTCTCAATATTTATTTATACCGGTTTTTGATAGTACCGGCTTTAATAACATTAATACTAAAATTGTGTGCTCTTAAAAACTAAAAATATCGTGACAAAATATACCGTACAACCAAACTGCATATTAGCACCACTGAATTTTCATATGCTTAATTTGGGATAATAATTCATCTCGTACTTGACGGTGAAGGAAAACATCGTGAAGAAACCTGCATGTGTCTAATTTCACTGAAATGTGTATTCCACCAACCCGCACTGGAGCAGCGTGGTGGAAACCTTGTCCTCAAAAAGAGAGAGGAGGTCTTTAGCCTAGCAGTGGGACATTCACAGGCTGTTACGGTATTTTTTTTTCATATCATAATTAATTGAAACATTATAAATAAATTGTAAAATCTAGTAATCTTCGCTAATGACAGAGTTTTAAATTTCAAATTAATTATACAGTATCGAAATTAATTTAGCAACGGACTTTCGAAATATACGTTTATTTGTTCTTCCAAAGAAACATCTACCAATTATTTTATTTATTTCAATAAATATAAAGGAACATTTCAAATTTAAATAACAAATGCCACTCTGACAATATATCTTATATACAACGCCTACACATTTAATGCGCCCGCTCCACACCTGTGAATTAACATTGAAATTAAGATGTTTGAAATTTTTTAAAACCTGATTACGAAAAGTACTATATTTTATATAGAAGGTTAACAATGCTCTTTATATTCCGACACAGTATAACCGATATTCATATTCTAACTAAGTATTATGGACATAAAATCATGTAATATAATATACTCGTAAGATATAGTATCTAGATATAGCGAAATACGAGTACCGCTGACTGGCTGACGCATCAGGTGAGCTACGAAACTGTAGGTCCAATTAACTTGAAATTTAGCATAGTAGCTCACTAAGAACAGATTTTACGCAAATCATATCCATTTTTTTTTACTATCTGTAATTTGGAGCTCAACTAGCTATTTAACTAAATTATAAATTTAAAGGAAAATTAATTTTACCCGTACGAAGTCAGACCGGTAGCTAATAGTAAATAAAGTCAAATTAAAATTTATTCAACAATGATCTTACATTGTTTTTAAATCGGCATTTTACAAGATTCATGTAACGACAAGCGACTACAAGTATAGATTTCAAACCAAATAAAAGGTACAATACAATACTTACTTTATTTTGCACCAAGTCAAGGAAAATAAAAACGAACAAGGAATACAGGAAAAAAACCACGAAGGACGGTCTTATTGCTATAGCAGTTACCTCTTCCGCCCTAGCTTTGGGTCGAGGACATCACTTAATTAAAATAGAGCGGCTAGGCTTATGATGGGGATGAAAATTAATAAACCAATCAATGAATAAACCTTTCAATTATAAATATATACATATATCTTTTCTAAAAAAAGAGGGAAGGCTTTCGCCCAGCCGTTACTATACTGTTACTATAATAATACGTATATACACGTAATTAAGATAAACTACACCCACACTGAAATGTTTGACCTCAATCCTGATTACAACTCGCGACTCTATTATCATAATTTTTGCTCTACCATCTTAGTTTTAAGCTAATGCAGAAACTTCCTGCGCTTTAGAATTACTTGTAATATTCTAGTAGTTGAAAATAATAGCTTTACACGGCATTAATAATAAGCCTTGACATTAATACGGAACCAATTATATTGGTGACCGAAAAAAACGCTCTCAAATGTTACGTGACCTGCGGCTACGGTGTTAACTATTACCACACAAGGAATATATACATACATCTATAAATGATATTGCGTCTTATCACGTTACAACAGAATTTATTTTAGACCAACATACTGTAATGGCTTACGGCTATTATCGACTAGTGACTTCGGAAGGTCGTATCAAAATATTTTCAACATCTTCATTTTTTCCAAATAAAACTAATTCGAGACATTTCTTGATTGTGTAATGTTTAGTTATGTTCAGAAATTATTACGACATTGAGTTCTCAGTAATAGTATTTTCAATGTAGAATTGAATAAGTTTCGAACAATTTCATTACCCAAGTAACTCCGGAAGTGAATTAGATGTTTTCTAGTCTCTACGGGCTCTGAGTAATGTTTATACTCGTACCTTCTTGAGGAAACGAAGAAAAATTTTATTACATTGCATTCTTATAAGCTAGCCCCACTGACCCGCGAGGTAGTCAAAGTGATCGAATATAATATACATATTGATTGGAGAAAATAATATTGAAATAACAATAAAGGTAAGCTAGTTAATAACATATGGTTCATATGTTCGTTTTTTATAATCCGGTAATTATGTAATTTGAACGACTTTACAAAATACTTTACAGAATTACAAAATGTTTCTTTACATATGTATAAAATACATTTATTTATCGTCATATTACATATTGGCAATATATTGACAAAATTTTACGTTCCATATTTAGTTGTCTTTACAATAAACGTTATTCATCATAGTCATCAATATCAGCCCTAATCAGTCCACTGCTATAGCAGAGGCCTCTGGCTTCTCCCATGTCACACCACTGATCTCGATCTGCAGCTTTCCTCCTCTAACCCCTCCTCGCTGCCTTACGATATCATCCTAATTAGCGTATGTACTACGTTTCCCAACACGCGATCTGCACTCACGTATAGTGGAGCAGCCACTGGCCAGCAGCTTGCTATTTATCTGAATTATATAGGTATCCTTGATTCTTTGACGAATAACTTTGTTCAGGATATGATCCCTAAACAAATTCTAGCACAGCTCTCTCCATAACTCCCTAAGTATCCTTGAATTGTTGGACAAACTGCACAGTGAATGGCCACGTCTCGGCTCCGTATGTCTTTACAGCCTGGACACAATGATTATAAATTATGGGCGAGAGATGACTTCACGAAGTTTTAAAATTCCTGACTTTTTAAATTATTTATTTATTGTAGGCATAAATTGTTATCGTGTTACTTTAGTAACAATTATATTACTATTTTACTATATATTAATATATCTATGCTAAATTACAATCCGACTTTCAAAGATATAGATAGGAATATTGCTAAAGAGATTGTTATGTGTAACCATTTGATTATTAATTAATTATTGCCACAGTTTACTTCATATCTGGATTGCATTTTCAATCTAAAATCTAGACATTTTGGAGTAAATTAATTATTGATTTCTTTCAGCAAGTTCCACCTTCTATCTATAATAGATAACATAAAATAGATTTTCATTACATTACATATATTACATTAACTTAGCTTTGTTGTGACAAACATTAGAATAACATTTATTTATACAATAGATACAAAAGCCTGTTATATTTGCGTTTCGGAATCTCAACATATATAGTGGAGGACATTTGGCTGTCAGTTTGCCAAATAAAAATATATTTATCAAAAGTTTTTTTTTTTCAAGGTGAACGACTGCAAAACCGTTGTATCTAAATAAGCGTGTTGTAAAATATCTGTTATAAAATTAGCTATAAAATATTTATTTTATGAGAATAAGTTAAATCAAGTAAAGCAAATTTCTTAAATTCTGAGTTATGTCCTCATAAAATTATATTATCTATAGAATAAATATCATAGAGAGAATATTATTTTTGTATCCGACCACCGATTATTGTCAATCTTGCTTAAATATGCAAGTTTATATATTATAGACAAATGTGTATTAAAGTTCCGGTTTATCATAGAATCGAATATGAATAACATTTTTATTTTTATGATTCAACTAGTAATATTAAAGAATAACAATTATAATCATTTATTGTTTGCATAGAAGTATGCAAGTAACAATGTTCCAGAATAACGAAAGAGTCCAGTTAGTTTATTTATAAGCCTTCAGATTTCGAGCTCTCGGTTTCAAATCATTGAATTTGTTTAGTGAAAAAATATTATGAGTTTTTTTGTAAGGACCTCATTGACAGTCCGGAGCTAGGGAGTTGGCTTTACATTCGACTGCCTTGGAAACGCACGAAAAGCCTTTGCCGTGCCGTGCGTATTATGGAACTGATATAATAGTGGGCGTGTGAGTATTTGGGCACACGCTAATAGTGCTTTATATATCCCCAGCGCAGTTGGCTAGAGTGGCTATTGATTTTTGATACGAAATTCGTTAAGAATGCCATAAGTATTATAATACAATAGGCATTTAACAAGATACATATCAGCTCTAGATATCGTGTTTCAAACGTCATTACATATTTAGAAAGAACTGGTTGAAGTTTTAATCAGCACTTTTTATTATGAAACAATATTATGATTATTGAGCACATAACTATACTAAATAAGCTCTGACTGTACCGGAACTGAGAGCTATCATGATGTGGCAATTCCGATCAAATCATATTGCTTCGTCGTGTATCCAGGAAAATAACCTATCATCTTTAGGTAGTGATTTTGATTTGTATATTCGTAATATAAAGCTACACACATTTTAAGCACCTATAATGAATACTTATCAATATTCTATAATTCAGAATAGGATAATGTTATACCCGGTGGTAGGACTTTGTGCAGCCCCGTCTGGGTGGGTACCGTACACTCATTAGATATTTTATCGCTAAACATCAATACTTAGTATTGTTGCATTCCGGTTTGAAGGGTGAGCCAGGTTGGTGGCTCATTGACGACATGAGGAATGGTTATTATTTCTTACATTGCCAATGTATGTGTGGTGACCACGTACCATCGGGTGGTCCATTTGCTCGTCCGACTGCCTATAACATTCAAAAAAATTGTTGATATTACATAATCAATGGAAGGTAAAAAAATGAGATTACAGCCACAAAATGTCCCACTGCTGGACTTCTCTGATTGAAAGGAAAGATTTGCAATACATTCCACCACGCTATTCCAATGCTGGTTGATATTGCATTTAAGAAGGGTCAATGGTTCTTGGTCTGGTTTAAACCGACAATCTTCGGTTATAATTCACGTCTTCTAAATATGATCAAAAGTATTATAAATCAAGATCGTAGCTCACAATATTTTGCCATGCGATATACATATGTATACAATTTATCTGTCATCGAGATCTTTCGTTCGAGCATAAGAGCCTCTGTTGATCAATAATAAGAAATTTCATTTTATCTGATCAAAAAGTACAAATTTGAACAATGTATTGCAAACAATGGAAGTCGTGACTCTTATTTCAGAGATGTATAATCAAGTTTGCAATCTTCAAAATTGGGATCTCACAATTATTTTCGTTAACTATTTTATAATATATTAAAATTACATGCTTTTAAATAATTTCTGTTATTTATATTTAAATTAAGAGTAAAGTTTTTGTTTGCAGTGATTTTCGACCACTGGGCGAACACAAGTTTATTTAAAAAGACAAAAGAGCAAATAGACAAGATTAAGAATTATTAACTATTCTATAAAGTTTATGCAAATATATCAATACAAATATCTAATGTATATCAATACAAAGTAATAATTATATATTGCAAATAACTGGTTATGATATTTTAAAATACAAGTATCAGTGTTTCTATATATTTTTGTTTATTTTAATTTTATTCTAGAAAATATTATGATATACATACTGACCATGAATACTGGAATTGTATTTAATTCGTATTGGTTGTGTGTGTTTATTATTTAATAAATATATAACCTTAATTAAGAATATACAAATTAATAATAACACTAAACGATATGTCATGTAAGTATTTACTACGAAACGTACATATGTATATACACATCTTGTTACGAACGGTAGTTGGACGTGACGATAAAGTTTATCTGCCCTCTGAGAACTTTCATTATTGTTGTTAAAATAATAATATATTATATACAACCTGAACAAATGTTACGATGTCCTTGTTCAATTTTATTACAACCGATCCGGATTTTCCGAATGATATACGTATTGGTAAACATAATAGGTTATATATTAAATAATGGTTAAAAATTAATAATACTTATAAGAAATTCATTACAACCTTTTAAAAAGAGCTAAATGTTCCCTGTGACTCCATGAAGCAACAAATTTAATTGTTCCCGAAAACACCTAACCGTCTGTCGTTGTCCATCTCTTGATCCCAGGCTACTATGCAAAAGTTAATTACAATTATTCCAGTGTTTTTATAATGTGTCGTATCATGTATCTCTTGTCTGTTCGTTTATTACCATGACATACAAACAGACCAGAGTTATTATTTCGGTATGATAAAATCCGTAAGCTAAAATAAATAAATGTATATTACATATAGTGTTATATTTTTTCCGTAATTTGTACAGCTTTTTTTAATAAGCTACTACCCTAACCTAATAAAATATATTATAAACGAATACAGACAGAACTTACCAGGTCCCTGTTACATGTACCAGCATAAGCTGAACCCTATTTAATATCATTGATCATATTGACTTGAACTCAACTTACATTGGAAGAATTATAAGTAATTCGTAGATATTTAAAGTATGTATTAAAAGCTTAATAATAACATGCGATACATACATGCGAAAATTACATGTGCTAAGGCTCCACCCGCATTAGCGTGGAATGGGGTGGAATAATCTCCAAACCTTCTCATCGAAGGAAGAGTCGGCTTTATCCCAGTAGTAGGACATTGACTGCCAATTTCTTACTCTTTAAGAAATTTACAATATCAAATTTATTGTTTCAGATTACTAGAGTTTGATCAGTGATAATGTAATCTGCAAGAAAACAAAAGAAAATGGTTTAAAAAAAAATGGATCATCGCCTGGGCCAATGAGAGAGATGCGCAGGAGTATGGATGGACCGTAGGATGCGCGTCATTCCGGCGCTTATTTGCTTCATGTTCACCTTATCACCTGTCTTAACATTTATACCTGGAGTTGATGGTAAGTTTAAATAGACATTTGTTTGCCGGATTTCATGCACCTTTAGTTGACAGTAAAGTAGGTCAAAAGCCTACCTAATATATGGCCTATATCAATAATAGTAACAAGAAACATAACATTAACTATATCATCCAGCGACTAACCCAGTAACATGACTTTTGTGATATACGTTGCATGGATAACTTATTTTTAGTTTGCTTGTCTGATTTTTTACTCAAATAATATTTAATATAAAATTAAAAATTTAACTTAACTTTATTATAAGTACCTAGTCATATTTTAATACAGGCGTCGTCGCCTCGGAGGATGGCAATTTCAAATCAATCGGAGCTGTGAATGTTTATAAGACAATTTTGTCAAGTACGAAATGATACGTGTGTATACGTGTATATTCAAACGCCTGAATAACAAGATCTTCATAATTTATAGCTAAGAATCATCCCGATCACATCAGGTTTGAAACAGAAAAAGTCTCACCTAAGTTGGTTGTTTGGTTGGTCATTCGTTTGGAAACTACGATGCCACAGATAGACACACATATACACATTAACTACAAATCACTTTTTACATCAGGGTTTAAAAATAAAAAAATCACGAATTAAATTAATTATGACACGTAACATACCTAGTTTTATACGCATACAATATCTTTTCTAAATATCCGTTTATTTTCCTCCGGATCCTATTATACCTAAGTCCATCTGATTGCCATTGTGATATTAAGAGTAGTTGAGATGCGAAAGCTGCTCTATGAAAATAAAGTTCTTTCAACTAACATGTATAAAACTGAGAAAACGTGAAATGGTACAACTAATGCCATCTTTGAATACACAACTGAACTATTATGAGCTTTTGGATTCATACAGTGTAACACTGTACACTATGTAAGCTTTTCTTGTTTTCTCGTTGAAATAACAGATGGCGTTACTTTCAGGTCCAGTCATAGCTCAAGAAGCTTTAGAGGGAGGTAAAACTACGTTGTTCTGTGATTCTGCAACAGATTCCCCAAATGACGAGCTGATGCTTTTAGTTTGGTACAAGGAAAATGCGCCTATTTATAGGTAGGTATATAAAAATTTTTGTGAACTCACCAGTTTGGAATTATTTCTTCTAAAGTATATCTAAGTATTCATTAAGCTAAATTTGTGATACAATAAAAATCTAAAACTGCTCAATTAATATAAAAGTTACAAAATGCTTAACGAGTGATTAGTTTAACAATGTTGTGTGTTTTTTTTCCAATGTTAAATCAATAATGATAGAAAGAGATAAATTATTGTGTAACAAAACAACCGCTAAGCAAATTTTATAAGACCGATATTCGTTATCTCTATTGCATGCATTTTATTTATTTAAAAATACTTTACATTGAATGCGATAAGGAGAGACGTGAAACATAAATGATACAAGGAAGTTGTGTTCAGAGATTTTTGTATGAGGGTAAAACACATTCTTGATACACAATAAATATACTTCAGGTTTAATTGTAAAAATTAATGATCTTTGATTTAATTTAATTATTCATATGTCCTTAATATGAATAATTTATTGTTGATTTATTATTGACGCATGAGGATAAAACATATGTTACGCAGTTTATAGGCCATAATTATTTTCACGATTTTAGCCTCAAATTAGGATTAAAATACTTCGAAGTATATAAATAACATTTGAACCATAAATTCGATCTATTGTTAAAAGAGCTCCCTTAACTTCTATTATATGTATTATATATTAAATGCTTAACTTATATATGGAATCAAATGTCAATTCTTTCCTAGAGGGAGCCCTAATTATTATTATAACACGACATATAGACCATGATTAAAAGCCTAAAACTCTATTGCATAGGCGTAGTCACGTAGTGCATGCCCGTTAGGATTGGCAAAACAACAGAAGAGCTTAAACAATGATTGAGCTAGTGTAACAGGTACAAGGGACATAACATCTTAGTAGTATTCGTGGTAGTTCCATTGAAGAGTGCGAGAAGTAGTATTGGTAAACTTATAACAGTGGTTTTGAGATTATTCCATCGCTTTGCTCCAAAATGGCAGTTTCACCCTACACGTGTATCAGATGAATTGCAAACTCATCAATGGTAAATGTTTTGCTTAATCTTATTTAAGCCCACACTCCACGTAAGCTTCACCTGCTAGTCACTGGGCTGTATATACGAGATGTCTATTTAGTGTAATTTAATCCATATTTTTTTTAGTTACGATGCTCGTATAGCCAGTGAATGGTCTAGCTCATCATTCAATAACAGTAACAGATTGAAAGCAGACCTGCGAAATGAACCTACAGCACTCACCGTAACAAAGTTAAGAGGTGACGATCAGGCACTTTACCATTGCCGAGTGGATTTCCTTTTAGCACCAACCAGGAATATTGGTGTCAATTTAACGGTCATTGGTAAGAAATTAATATTTTAAGTTTGGATTTTAATAATTTCCGAAATTTGAATGATTAATCGAATGTGTAAAAACTTAACATTAAATCCTATGTGTATAAAAACTTACACAAAAACACCGTTACTTTTCTTCGTGTATAAATTACTTTGTAAAATATTAATAATAAGTAAATACTAGTATTTATTACCCTAGATAAATAGGAAAAATAATAAAAAAATATTTTGAAATAAACTTGTTTACGTTTTTATATATCAATGTAAAGCGCTTCAAAATTTCCTGAAATTCTTTTTATATTTTAAATTTATTGAATTTCAAATAATTATTAAGTAGCAATATTTTGTTTCAGTTCTCCCTAGTCAACCATTCTTTTTGGATGAACTCGGGAACAAAGTGGAAAGCAAAATTGGACCGTACCACGAAGGTGATACGTTAGTCCTGAGCTGCCTTGTTATTGGAGGTAAGCTCGAAACATTTACTGAGAAAATATTCAAACTAAACAGGCTATATAAATATATCAAGGTGCGGCGTTTTTTCACGCCACAACAACTGTGCCTGCTGTACAAAACACAGGTACGGTCCTGCGTTGAATATTGCTCGCACCTTTGGGATGGCTCCGCTAAGTACCTACTTGAGGCCTTGGATCGGTTGCAGCGACGTGCGGTCCGCATTATTGGCGACGTAAAGGTCACTAACACCCTCGAGCCTTTACAATTGCGTCGAGAGATAGCAGCGCTGAGCGCTTTCAATCGACTGTATCACGGCGAGTGTTCCGAGGAATTATTCTCCCTAATTCCTGCTTCCCCCTTCCTTCACAAGTCTACGCGTGCTGGCTCTCGATGTCACCGACGCACGTCGCACGTTTGTCGCACTTCCAAAAAATGGAATTCCTTACCAGCACACGTGTTCCCCTCCTTTTACGACCCGGGTTCCTTCAAACAAGGCGTGAAGAGGCATCTTGCGGGCCGGCAAGGCGAGGGCGGCTAGTGCAGAATCTTCTTCACGTCTGTACTGGCCGTCGTCGCGTTTGGACTCTACTACCACTTAACATCAGGTGGAGTAGAGTCATTTGCCCTCCCGGCAAATATAAAAAAAGGCTCATGATCATTGTTAATGTTGCCGAATAAAAAAATATTTTATATCTTATATATTAATCATTAAGATTTATAATTTATATAAAATAATCGACAACTACGATATAGTTTTATATTGAAGTAAAATATTTGTAAAACTTTTATAATATGTTTTATATTTTCATGAGTTTAAAATAAATAAAGTTTATTTTGTTTTTGATTTTTAGTTAAAAATTTATATAAAAATTTCAAATAAATAAATCGATTTAGTTTCTTTTATATGCTATTGTTTTCATATTAGGTCGTCCACCTCCAAGAATAATTTGGTATTCCGGCAAAGATCTGGTTGATGCATCAGACGGAGCTAGCGATATACCGGGAGTAAGGGAGAACGAATTATACCTTCCTCTTACTCGTCACAACGCCGAGTCCCTCTCATGTAAAGCCAGTAACACAGACCTGATTCCTCCACTGAGAGCTTCACTGCAAGTTGAATTGTTTTGTAAGTATTTAGAAAATAAAACGAAAGCAAAACTATATTTTTGGTATAGTACTCGACTGTGTCATCACGTAGATCTAGCCTTATACCACTTGCCCACGGTACGGCTTGAATTTCCCCTTATACTTGATTATTTTCATTCTTATTTATCCTCAATTACGTCACTGCACGGATATTATCCGTGCAGTGACGGAGAAAGAATACATTTCACTGCCCCTTTCCCATGGGTGTCGTAAGAGGCGACTAAGGGATCATCTGGTGGTAGGATGATAAACATCCGCCTGGCTTGTTACCACCGTACGCATGGTGAAAATCTCGTGAAGTGGCTTGCAGCCGCGTTTCGAGGTCAGCCAGCGTACAGCCAGTGCCCGAGCGAGCATTGCCGCGATGGGTGTTGGTCCAGTGGAGACGGCTGCTGAACCAATGCCGGGGGAAACACGCCTCCACACTTTGCCCATCCCTATCGTGGCAATACGTCGCTCGCTTCACGTCTCTTTACGAGGCGTGAAGAGGCATCTTGCGGGCCGGCAAGGCGAGGGCGGCTAGTGCAGAATCTTCTTCCCGACTGTACTGGCCGTCCTCGCGTTTGGACTCTACTACCACTTAACATCAGGTGGAGTAGAGTCATTTGCCCACCCGGCAAATATAAAAAAAAAAAAAAAAAAATTATAACATAATTTCAAAAGTAAATAAATAATATAAATAAATTTAGTAATAAATAGGATTTTGGCAGAATGCCAAAAATAAACTTAGCATCTATACAGTAGCGGATATTTCCAAGTACAGGCTAATAAATGGTTTTTAGATGAAATTGCACAAAAATAGTTTATAATGTACAATGAAAGACAATGAGAAAAATCAGTAAGATGTCTTCAAAACTTCTTTTTGCAAGCAAAGCCATTTAACAGGTTTTGATGTTGGTGCTGTCTCAGTTGCTAGAAACGTAACGTATTATGGTCACTAATTTTTCTGCCACTGAAGGCACTCGACTTTTCAGCCTGATGTTGTTAACTCTATCTAATGATATGGCTGGTATTTAGTCTACGAATAATGACGAACCTTAGATTATTGATAAGAAATCCATACTGAATCAATTTACCTTAATTTGTAAAAAGAAAACAAATTACGAAATTGTGGTTTAGTATTTATATGCGTTTATTATTTTCAGTACCAGCACATAACGTTACTATAAACTGGGTGCGCGGGTTAGTAGAAGACTCTCTAAGAGCAGGTAGACCAGCAATCGTGCAATGCATAGCTCATGGCTCCTACCCTCCACCCGAGATCACGTGGTGGCTGGATCACCGACATCTCACACAACATAGCAATCAAGTAAATAGCTTTTGATCCTTAATAGTCACTACAATTAGTGCTAGTACACTAATGACTAAATTTAATAAAAAGTGTTTTTAATATTTTCATCACCATTTTTACCTACATTTATTAATAGAGGGAATTTGTTCGTTTGCAATTAGAGTTGGGATAATGTAACCCGAAAAGCCGAGTCGTTTTTGGAGTTTACGCCTGCAGTAAACGAAAATGGTGCAACACTGGCTTGCGTCGCAACCAACACTGTGATGGAACCAGGCCGGGATTCAAAAGCAGATGTCATCATTTTAAATGTTACCTGTAAGTTTTACATTTAAGTCTTTGGGCTCTAGATAACATAGTAACAATCCATAAGATTCCACTAGGCATGGGCCTCCTCGTCTTTCTCGTCTCGATAATATAAGTATCAAATTATGTTTGATTTTGGTAAACACATGGTAATGTAACGAATTTATTTATAGATAGTCCAATAGTAGAATTATCAAAACTAGGAGATGGAAGACTGAATGAAGTGGTCGAGCTGGACAGCTTGCATTTGGAGTGTGAAGTTAAAGCAAACCCACCTGTTTTGAGCTTTACTTGGTATTTTAATGTAAGCATGGTATTTATATTATTACTTGACCATTAATTTCTAAATAATTAAGATTCACATTTAAAAAATATATGAAATGTAATACTTTTTTAAGAGGTATGATCAATTCATAGATTTATTTCGTTTATATCGCTAAATAATTATAGTGATAAACTTAGGCTTCCACTATAAAGTTAAAATAAAAATAAAAAATTGTTTTATTAAATTAAATATCAATATCCTGAATTTGGTAAAGTGAAGTAATTTAAGTCGTGAACAATAATAATTATTTCGAAATTGCTTGTAAGCTTGTAAGCTGCTTTTTCGCTCAATGATGGGTAATGTGCTTTGAAAATTCAATTTTCAAATGAAAGCTACATTCGCACGATTTTTTTCTACACAAACATAACATAAGGCAAAAAATAAATAAATTAATCAAAAGAGCACTAGTTATATTTATTCAGTTATATGAGGATGCGAGTTTATTTTTTTCATTAATTATATTTTTTCGTCATATTTTCATTTTCAGGACATAGAAATACGACCTAATAGATGGTGGGGTAGTCAGGTTACATCTCAAACGCTATTAGTAGAAGAAGCTACAAGGAGACACGCTGGTCGATACTCCTGTGCAGCTCGGAATAATATTGGAGAAACGAGAGCGGAATCTATCAATATCACTGTATTTTGTAAGCAATCATTAACGAGTGAATCCAAACTTTCTTATCAGTCATTAAATTAAAAAAGTATTTATTTGCGTCTATATTTACATGTTGAAATATTGAAATACTCATAATATGAATATTAACTAAAAACTTTCATTCCAGATCCACCAGAATGTCAGGAGCATGGTGTAACACTAGTTAAAGAAACATTGAAATGCAATGTTAAAGCACTCCCCCCACCTGACACTTTCTTCTGGCACATCCAACCAGTAGACGAGGATTTTCAACATTTAACAACTGGCTCAGCAATTCTACCACTTACACAAATCACAGGATCTTTATCGAGGACATTAGATGCCACCTGTGAAGCTGGTAATGGCATTGCTTCTCAAGAAAAGCCATGTAAAAAGACATTCAGCTTTGAACAGTTGCGACCTCCGCAGCCACAGCAGTGTGATTTAGCCTTTGAATATGAAGAATTCCAAATGAGATGTATTCCAGGTATACATCTGATTCTAATGTATAGAAGTCATAACATATACATATAAATTAATTTAATATACCCTAATATATTTATTGGTGAATAAAAATGGTAATTTTAATAATATTTATTCAAACTTTTATATAAATGGTTTTAAAATTATTCATTTACGTATTCAACGAATAACTGGATCGTGTCATCGTATTTAGTTATTCGTGGCCATATAAATATTGGTTACCATAATCGTATGTAAGTGTATTCAGTTTTTTGTAAAAAATATATTTTTCAGTGGAAAATGCAACATACTACGAAGTATCTGTTTGGCGAATGTCAACATCCAATGCTTCTTTGGTTCTCGATAGAAGAGGATCAATGGGTTATGGTATGAGCCAGGCTCTCGCACAAGGCGAGGGCGTCCCCTGGCTTGTAAGAGGTCCATTGGGAAATTTAAACTTGGGAGACGAAGCGGGAGCTTCCGCTTGTAATAGATACGGATGTTCCACGGCCTTACTATTACGACCAACGGAGAATTTATTACATGCTGCCGCTAATCCTTGGTGGAAATGTAAGTAGTAATTTATATTTTTTATTTAGGTAGGTAGGTAGTTTGACATGATATCTGAATGGTAATTGCTATCCAATACTATTGTTATTTATATATATAACCAAATCCAATAATCCATCTGGCGAAACATATATCTGCACAAGGTGTGAAAGAACTTGGCATTTTCGTATTGGACTATATTGGCACCAAATATAGTGTATCTGTTAATTCACAGATTCGACTTAAATCGTCATTACAGATCATCAATCATATCATCATGCCAATGATGTGATGATATACTTATTAGTACTGGTTTAATCGTTCGATAACCACAATATTTTTGACTGTCGCGTGCTAAATGATTATTAATTGTCGAGTTATTACTAGTATAATTTTGTAATAACCCATCATTAACTAAGATATAAGTAACGTGTCAACTTACAAATCTACTTTTACGATTCCAGTTCTCCTCGAAAAAGATGTCGGTATATCTGTGGGTGCGGTGGTACTGGTAGCAGTATTCGTGCTGTCCACCGTGCTCGCCGTACGTCTGGCTCGACGGGCGCGCTCCAAGCCCACGCCCGTCATACAAGTACTGCAACTGGATGATGTCGCCCGTGATTACCTGGAAACAATTGGAGGTAGGTAAGGATCATGAACACTGCTCACGATCTACGCATGCTTTCATCTTTCTCTATTTCTATTTATTATTAGACAACTGAACTTTCAACCGCTTTTTACTGCTGGTACCTTATGCAATCCCATCTAGGTACCACCCACTCACACAGTCAACATTTAGTAATTGTGTATCGGTTTAGAGTGTGAGTGAGTCAGTGTAACTACAGGCACAAACAGGACATAATATCTTTATTCCCAAGGTTAGCGGCGCATTGGCAATTTAAAGTATACTAATAATACTTACTGTGTCAATGTTAATGGACAGTGGTGACCAGTTATCATCCATGTACCATCAACTAGCGTATATGGTCGCCTTCATACTTTACAAAAATAGTATTTTTATTTCTTGACAATACCAGTGCCTTTGTCATGTAGAATATAACGGTGTAGAATTGGTGTGCCAAGAAGTAAACACAGTCGTATTTATATTTTCACAGATCATAAAGTCCACGCTTCACGCAGTCTTCGCTCTTGCAGTAGCGGCTACTCTGATGGTTCAGCTGAATCAGCACCAACGGTTGACAGAAGACGTAAACCAAGGTTATGGGACTGGGAACCACCACCAGACGTGACTCTTACGATACATAGAGAAAGTGCAGTGTAATTCATGTATTCTTTCAAGTGATATAGTTACAATGTTCCAAAAGATGAAAAGTTTAAGGGGCAGTGACGTAAGACATTTATCATGAAAGTATTTTAAATTACCAATATACCGAACTTTGGAAATCATGGAACAGTTAATGCTTTTTTTACGTAAAATATAATTACTGATTTATTTTTATCGATTACTATAATGTCGACAGTTGTTATTCCGTTTTTGGATTGAAATTTTGATTGATTAAATATGAAAATATGTGAAAATCCTAATATAATAAAACAAATATTTACTAACTGTAGAGATATTCTGTAAGCACAAACTCGCAGCTCACATAAAATGACAGAAGGTGATATGTGACATTGAATATAGTATTTATATAAATTAAAATGGCGTATCACCGTAAGTCGGATCTTAATATTTCGCGAAAGACATGCGTGCGTGCATGCGTTTGTGCAAGTGCGTTCTTACAGAATAGCACTGATTCGCGAGGTCGCAAATGTGCGCTTAATAAATGCATTTATTTTAAATCAACCTACTACGAATAAACATTTTAAATAGTTTGTATATAATTAATAATTACCTTGTCTTATATATTTCCTTGTAATTTCAATTAATATCAACAATTTTCAAGGCCTTAGTGACTAACGCAAAACAGCAGAGCAAACTTTATGACCTAGGCAAGTATCATAAAGTGCGACAATCAAGAAATAATTAAATTATTTGATAGTATTTGCAAATTCAATATTATTTGTGGTTAAAAAAAATATTAAACAAACAAAAAAGAAAAATATGTATATTATGTAAATACTAGCTATACTCCGCGGCTTCACCCGCGTAAAACTTAAAGCAATCACTAATTGCAGACTTATGATATTTTAGTATATACAACATTTTTAGTTTTATTTTCGTGGGACATTAGTATTTATTTGCTTTCGCTGCACCCGGATCTATATAGGGCAACATACAATTGGCCACGATAAAAACAGCATTCCCTCAAATCTATTGACATACAATAATTAAAGCACAGAGAAAGGTTTACTGGTGGTAGAGCTTTGTGCAAGCTCGTCTGGGTAGGTTCCACCCACTCATCAGACATTTTGCCGCAAAACAGCAGTACTTGGTATTGTTGTGTTCCGGTTTGAAGGGTGAGTGAGCCAGTGTAATTACAGGCACAAGGGACATAAGATCGTAGTTCCCGAAGTTGATGGCGCATTGGCAATTTAAGCGATGGGCAACATTTCTTACAATGCCAATGTCTAAGGGCGTTGGTGTCCACTTACCATCAGGTGGCCCATATGCTCGTCCACCTTCCTATTCTATAAAAAAAAAAGAAAAGAAAGACATTCAAGTATTACCGACTAAGTATAAATTAACCGTTGAAATATGTCAAAACTATAAAAAGTACTAAAAACTGTCTAATCTTATCTCGACATCTTTCAGAATAAGTTTATAAAAACGACTTCGCGTATAATGCATTATTTAAGAATAAATTTGATTGCCATACAAAAGGTTATTTTTTTATAACTTTTCAAGAGGAACAATTCCGACATACATGATTGATGTTGTGTATCATTACACACGCTCCATAACCAAGATTAGAGTTATATGCTTTCAGTGAGACCTTCTCACTGTTTATGACCTCCTGGTACATGAATCCGGTCATCTGATGCCTGAATTTGGTCATTCCTGTTGACCATTCCCCTCTATTCCCTAATTGTTATAACCTGATAGATATCCGCCACAAAACGAAAGGACGAAGACCCAACGACTTTACTTTTTCCAGGTATGGGAACTTAAACACTGCTGTACAGCAGTATGTGTATGATAAAAATATATTTAATTCAAGTACTTTGATCATCATATTAATAATAGTAATGTTCCCCAGACAGATTTTGGCCACGCGGCCAATCTCAAGAGAGATTAGCCAACTACGCAGGAGATATTATAGTGCACAAGTGTGTGCGAAAACACAGGATCACTCTCTATTCCCTAACTCTCATAATCTGATGGGACGGCAATCCGACATGACCGAAAACGGTTCAGGCTTAGGACCAACGGCTTTACGTGCTTTCCGAGGCACGGGAGTGTACACAGTTCCAACTTCCAGACTCCGGGCTGCTACTGAGAATTTTTCTGACAGAAAAAACCAATAACTTTTTATTGGCCCAAACTGGGAAATGAACCCAAGACCTCCGGGTCTGTGGCCTTACATCAAACCACTAGATCAATGAGGCATCATATTACAATATTATGTTAAATGTAAAACTAACATAGTTCCAAAACGTACATAACATCGTGAACAGCCGGCAAGAGACTCGGAAAATTTTCTACTAATTAAATTATACAGTCATGTTAATTACAAACAATTAAATTTACAGTTACTTCGTTTTCTTATAAATCAGTATGACCATATATATCTGAGGTGTGGTTATACAGTATGTATGTTTTTTATTACCCATGAGATAGTCAGACTCCGACTCTGTTAACTCTAATCTTGTTGTAACTAATAGATCGTTTAATTTTGTAACGATAAATTAATAACCATTTTTTCTTCTGTGCTTGCCACACCGCATCAGGAGCGTTTTTATAGCAGTCATAACACAAATTTCGCAATGTAAATTTTTAATATAAATTTGGTAATAATAAATTAATAACCATTTTTATGTTTAAAAATAAAAAAAATGTTCTTTAATTAATTATTTAATTCATAATGCTGGGTATAATGACAAATAACTGTGTCCTTGAATTTAATCTTTTTACTAAATCGTTTAAAAAATAAATACGAGACAGAAAATTACTCATTTTCGCCTAAACGTATCTTAACCAATCGCGATAGGCATTTTGTTGATGTCTGAGAACCAAGGTTCTAGTTTCCTCGTCCAAATGAAATTTATCAAGAAAAGGCATAAATAACATGATATGTTGACGGTATGTACTAAGATACAATTTAATTAACCAATGACGCGGTTTGTTATGAACAAACAATAATAATACATTATTGCAATTTTTATTAAGTCGGGGCAGAACACGTCAGATCTCCTTCTCTATATATTTTATAGAAAAACAATGAATACCTTTAGTACTTATTTAAGCTCCGAGTGGAGTTAAATACTTTTTTATTAACTAGCATAATTTATGTACCTTTTCAAAGTTTGTAAGATGTGGTTGAGGCAAATTGTACTTTACATTTCAGTTTTATATGGGTGTAATGCTCATAAAATGAGTAAGTTTTTATATATTTTTTAAATAGTATTATATAAATGCTTAAACTAACAAATTTAGTATATAGGAAAACCTGTAAAGTCGATCTTAACCTACTTCTAATTGTCGTATGGATGTAAATCTTTAAATATATAAATGATGACAATATATTAATTTGGTATAAATAAGCTTATCGGTAATGGAGCCGGGAAGAGAATTGTTTAAAAGAATTAATAACTATTAAATAGATTTTAGTGTAGCTCTCGAATTTACAGTCTATTGTATCATGAAAAGTAAAGTAAAGTTCATTCTTGCGAAACGCCCGTTTTGAGCACTGACCCAAATCCCCATTCCCAATTTACTCAGTTATGGACAGTATTAGGTTTTCACTTAAGCGTGCCTACATTAGAATCAAGTTTTGAAGTCGGTTATAATTTTTTAAATAATATTATTGAAAATATTTTCAAATTTTAATTCTGAATTTTTATGTACCATTTTTGCTCGAGCGGCCGCTCATGTAGATTTCCAATTCTTCTTTTTTAAAATAGTTCCAAACCAAATAACAAGGCTACATTCCTAAATATTCTATACATATTATACGATAACCTTCTTCCTTTGAACATTAAAAATAACACACAAAGTCAAAGCGGTTTCATTATTATAATCTTGACTCCGCCAGCGTGTTACGAAGGAAGATCAGTGTCAAGTGTTAGGTAGCCTATATGTTATGTTAGGGTATAAGATATATCGATTCTAAAATTTATTCAAATATGTCCAGCTGCTTTTGCGTGATAAGTAACAAGCATCCAAACATACAAATATTCATACCTATTTATAATATTAATTGGATTGATCGAATTAAGTTAATAAATTCTCAGATCAATGCAGCGACTGCAAATTGTATCGTGAGTGTCCTGGAGCTTATACATTTCGCAGCAACTGTTTTTTTTATCAGCTTACCGCCGTCCACTGCTGGACGAAAGCCTCCCCCATAGAACGCCATCCATCCCGATCTTGGGCAGCCCGCATCCATCCCGTACCTGCCACCTTTTTCAATATATGTTGGTTGATCATAATTTTGGTTTTTTCTAAGTTCATCCCCAGACCCACCTGTCTTGAAGAATCGCTTAGGCTGTTTAGCATCTCTTCCAAATCTTGCAGAGTTTCCGCCATGATGACGATGTCGTCAGCAAACCGCAAGTGTGTAATGTGTTGGCCATTTATATTAATGCCGCGTCCGTTCCAATCGAGCGTCTTGAAGACGTCCTCCAATGCATTGGAAAAAGTTTCGGGGAGATTACATCCCACTGTCTTACCCCGCGATGCAATTGGATTGGTCTTGTGCTCTGATCTTGTACTTGGACGGTCATGGTTGCGGCTTCGCACAAACAATTTAACACCTGGACATACCGAAAGTCAATTAGGCATCTCTGCATCGATTCCAGAACAGCCCAGGTCTCGATGGTATCGAAGGCTTTTTCGTAGTCCACAAATGCTAGGCATAGAGGCTGACTATATTCCTTGGTCTTCTGTATCATTTGCCTAAGTGTGTGTATGTGGTCTACGGTACTGAAGCCTTTTCGAAACCCAGCTTGTTCAACGGGTTGGAAGTCATCGAATTTTTAGGTGAGACGATTCGTGATTACCCTCGAGAACAACTTATATACGTGACTTAAAAGTGAAATGGGGTGGTAGTTTTTCAGAAGAGCTTTATCACCCTTCTTAAAAAACAGCACCACCATACCTCTGCTCCATGCCTTTGGTGTAATACCATTGTGGAGGACGGAATTAGAGATCTTTACCAGCTCTCTCAGAACTGGTGTTCCTCCCGCTTTAAGTAATTCTGAGGTAATTCCGTCCTCCCCTGGAGCCTTGTTGTTTTCAAGTTGTTCGAGAGCAATCCTAATCTCGCCCAAGCCAGGTGGGACAGGTGTTAGGTGTCAGGCGGAGGTACTTGTGATGAGTATAGATTGCCATAGAACTTTTCGACTTCAGCTAGAATCTCTAGTTTTGAGGTGACGGTTGTGCCTTGTGTTGTTCTGAGTTTTGTCAGGTGACAACAGGAGGTATGCGACTTTGCAAGAACCTTTGAGCCCCTATTGAGTGCTATAGCATCTTCAATATTCCGGGTATTCGCTCGTCTTGTGTCACGCCTTATTAGTTTTTTAACCTTCCTGTTAAGTGCCTGACACTCAGATGGCGTCATATTCTGCTGTTCACGTCTTCTCGTCATCTCGTCCAGAGTCTCGCCTCGTTTCGACTTCCGTCCATTGCTCCTTTGTCGAAAGTGATTTTGACCCACCTCGCGAATGACACGCACCAGACTGTTGGTGGCGTCGTCAATGTCCTGCTCGGTTTCCAACATGGCAAATCGGTTCTGTAGTTCCAGCTGGAAGCTTTCGCAACCAGCTTCGACCTGGGGCAAGGTTGGTCTAAGAGTCGACTTCATTAGCCGCGATCGTTCGATTTTAGTGTTAATATTCAGGGTGCCTCTTACTAGGCGGTGATCACTACCAGTGTTGACCCTGTTGATCACGGAGATATCCCTGAATATTTAGCGCTTATTGGAAAGAATGAAGTTGATCTCATTCATTGTTACGCTATCGGGGCTTCGCCAGGTCCACTTCCTTTGGGGCTTTTTCTGGAAAAAGTATATTAGGGGATTTAAGGGGAGTCGACAACGACCTTAGGCTCCCTACCGTCAACCTCACCTGCCCCTGGTGCATCCTGCTGATCAACGAACGAGGCTTTGTAACCAAAATAAATACTTATTGCAATATGTACTAAACCTTTGCAACAGGATATAGAATCGAAGAAAGTATACCCCATAAGGAGAATCAACGTAAGACGTCAAAGAACGACATTGCATTGCTTCGTCTTAAGGAACCAATTGATTTTGGACACAGTAAGTATATTTAATTATATAAATATATATTTCAATTATAAATAAACAATAATAGATTCATAAAAAAACTAAAGTAGAACTGCTTTCATGTCTCCCTTTTTTTCGCTGGAAAAATGCATTAACGCGTCTTTCCCCACATGGTAGGGGGGGGGGGGTATGTGAAACTTCCCGGTGCTGAAGCCACCGGAATGCCTACTAAAAAAACAGTGGTACCCACTCGGTCTCTACGGAAAGCGTCACGAGATCACTTACGCATTTTACCGTGACAGTTGGCCCGCTAATAGGCCCGTTTCTAGTTTGACAATCAATAAGCAAGTGTAATGGTTCAAATAGTTATAAAAAGGGGTCCTAAATAATTTATGCTAAATAATTCCAACTCTACTTCCAATTTACTCTATTCCAATTCCAAATCTACAAATCAGGGCTTGTTGGGCTAGAGACCTGATTCGCCCCACCTTCTTTTGTCCCATGATATATTTTTTTTTTGAATTTTTTTAGAGAATGTCGCACCGATTTGCCTGCCAGTGTTAAGCGAGGTTCGTAATATAACTCTTGTTGGTAAAGTTGGAACTATTGCGGGCTGGGGTACAACTGAAGACGGCACTAAATCCTTCCAGCTTTGAAAGGTCGTCATACCAATTCTAACAACCTCAGCTTGCTATGAACAGTAAAGCGTTACTATATTTTTCTTTTACGTAATTTATATTCACGACCATTGTTAACTTTTTTTTAAATTAAACGTATTTATTCTTTTTCATTTTACCTGCATTACTTAAAACATACAAAAAGAGAGAAGTTGGTTTTCTGCGCTCCGCGGTTTCAAACGAAGGAAATGCTAGCTATCTTTTGGCAATAATGGCCTTATTATTTCAAATGTAAATGTGCAATTATTTTGTATTTTTGCAAATAAAGTTCAGTTCAGTGGAATGTTTTCATGAGATAATAAATTATCATATAAATATGAGGGTTAACAAAAAATCTCTTATATGTTTGAGACATTTTGTTAAATATGTATATGAATTAAATAATATATATTACCAAAATTTAGACGAACTCTTTGCAATAATATAGTTTTTCGATTATATATGATAAAATGCTTATCAATTATTATTGTTTTTTTAGAAATACAGAATCTACACCTAACCAAATCTGCGCAGGCAAGTTAGGTAAAGATTCTTGTAATGGTGACTCTGGTGGACCACTCATGATGGAAAATGAAGTCAATGGCAAATTCAAAATGATCCAGTTCGGCATTGTATCATACGGCCCAAAGATATGTGGCTCAACAACTCCTGGGGTATATACTAATGTCGCCAGCTATATGGACTGGATAATAAGTAACATTAAGCCCTAAATAAGAAAAATGTTAAAAGTATTTTGTCTGATTATAATTTTATTTATTCATGTATTTCATGTTAATAATGTTAATGATATCAACAATTATTTATTTCATTGATATTTATGATAAAACTATACAACACAACAACACAACTATACAACTTAAGATAATATTGTAAGCTTATTAATAAATGAAACAGGCTGACTGCGCGCAATAAAGCTTACAACGAGAAGACTGTAAATTGATTTGTAAAAAATAACAATTTACTTTCTAATACTTTTCTATGTCTATGAATCTATCAGAACGATGATAACGTTATAACACCTAATCTATTAAAATTTGAGAAGCAAAGGAGATTATCATTTATATTTGCGGGTAAATTTATATGATTAAATTTATTTGAAGAAATATAAAAATTCTAAGATTTTTTGGGATTATCAATCGAAATCGTACTCTAATTGGTACCTGAATTTTACCTCTCATTGCAACGAAAAACGTTTCTAAGAATATACCGCGACTCTATGAACAATAAAGTATATTTTTTATATAACATTTTTAGTGACTTAATACATTGAGTTAGAAAAGTACAGTTGACTATAACCCCGCAACTGGCGCGTGTTCCAAAATGGGATGATTGTCTTATAGACATAAGACAACACACACACACACACGTTACACAGCAAAAATAACAACAACAACATAATATTATATTACTCGCATCTATTTCAATGTGAAAGAATAGGCTAGCAAGGAAGCCAATAATATAGGCTTAGAAGGAAGCATTTATAAAATATAATGGTGTATCTGTCAGTAGCGCGTGTGATCGTTTGTCCAGCGACTCACTTGGTCTCTTGGTCTCTTGCTCTCAGGACAGCGCCAGCGCCGGACGAGCGCACTGACTGATTTAATAAAAAATCAACATATTGGACGACAATGGCGGCCATTAAAATGACAATCCATTTGAATCCGCGACATATATATATTAGTAGGTAATCATACAAAATTAACGATAAATCTTCGAAATAATGTATCTGTCCCTCTGCAGCGAGGTACCCCATGCAGAGGGCCGCCAGACGCGGGGTAAAGGCGCGCGCGGGTAACATCGTTGATATGTATCTTAAGAAAACTAATTGATGTGAAAATGTTTATTGACAGGTTAAGGTTTTATTAAATAGTTTTAATTTTATACGTATCAGTGGATGAGGTTTACTAAAACAATAACAATGATAATAAGGAGCAATGAACTGTATTTTCCGGAGTGTTGTCAGTGGAGATCAACACATACAATGAACTACTTTATGCTCGCAAGCTTAATAAGCCATGATATTAAAAAAACGGTAAGATTCTTTCGCCGGTTCGTCTCAGGGCTGGCTGTTTATTTTTCGAATCGGTGGTCGTTTGTAGTTTGCATAATAATGCATACAACAATGTTAATATTTCAGTCCTACTCCATAAATTTAAAGATAGTCCTTTCCTTTTAAAGATTACTCCAAATGTATTTTGGAGTAATGGTATTAAAATTTGTAATTATCTTTGGAATTTGATAAATGACCGTTGGTTTAATGTTCTAGATAATAACCTAAAATAATTACATATATGTTCCGATCGAGTCACTTTGACAAATACATAAATATTGTACAAATTAATTAACAAATAATTTAAGCTTAACAAAATAAAACTGTATTGTTTAACAAAATAAGCGACATAGTCACACGTGATAGTTACTAAGCTCTATAATATATATTTTTTTAAATTAGGACGAGCAGCTCGTGTCGTATATACATACACATGTATAAACATTTTTATATCTGTTTTTTTTTTTTTAGTCGGTAAGACAACCAGGGGCTACTTTTGAAATGAAATTCTTTATAGTATTATATATTTATTTACCAATTAAATTACTGCCTTTGTTTATTTATTTACCTTTCCTCGGATGGGTTTGAATAGGAGATAGTTGGGCGCTGTGGTAATCTCTCCCAGAGCATTGTTAGTACTAAAACCAGCACTTTATATGTATTTATGTACTCTTATAGTCACATACTGAAGCGGGCGAAGCCACGGGCACATATATAATAAGTATACATGAAATATAAATAATATTGTGGTATTTTTATCTCAAAGATAATAATGAATTGTGGAAATACCTTTTACAAAACTAATTAATATATCAATAATATTTATATTAAATTGTATAAATATGATACTGTGGGTCATATGTATCGTACATATACATATGACCCACAGTGTCACAATTGTATTACTCAGGCAAACATCACACCGTCACTTGGCAATTGGATACCAAGCGGTACTAACGTGAACAACGCGAATATATGATATATATAAATACAACAAAATCTATTTATAACAAATTAAAATGATTCAAACAAAATTACTAATTTTCTTGTTAGTGCTTCACATCTGCGAACATTCATTTGCAAGTAAGTATATCATTCTCCAGTCTTACATTTTTTTTTTTATAATTAAACAATTTAAAACAACTGCTAATAATTTTTAAATGGATTAGATATATAGGAGTCTTATAGGTTGCTTATTGTAGTGATACAAAAATAAAGAAAAATAATAATATTCAAATAATATCTGCCATTTAAATGACAAGGTGACGTCATACTTTAAGTTTATCTGCTATTCAAATCAATTTTAATTCAAACATGAAGGATATTCATTACTTTCAGTTTTAAAAGCTCATACCTAAAAAATAGGTTACGTACTACATTCAGTCAGACAAAGATATTTTTTTTACCTGTGGAGAGAATTATATATCTCTCTAGAATTAAAATAAGGATATATGTTTCTATCTAACAAAATGTAACGATACAAATACTATTAGGGATATCTACGTCACATGGTGCACGTGAATTTTGTTTTTGTTTTAGTTTTCATATATTGGTTCCGCAAGTCTGTTTACTAAAATTATTTCTATTATTAACCATATCCGTACAAAATTGAGTATATTATAAATGTATAGAGTAACTAATTTGATCTTTACCATATAGATCATTTTGTCGATTAGATTTTGATAAAATAGACCATCGCAGTGAGTCAAATTGATTGAGTAAAAGTGTAGGTTAAACAGATGGTTGAATCCTATTAAACGCAAGCAAATACGAACAAACTAAATATCAATATTTTATTGCCTTAATGTCCTTGGGGTAAGGTCTTGAGCAACCCCAACTGGATAAGTACCACCCACTTATAGGAAGCAGCGATAAATATTATTGTTTTTGGCTTGTGAGGGTGAGTAAACCAGTGTAAGTTCAGGCATATGGGACATAACATCTTAGTTTCCAAGGTTGGTGGCGCAGAGTGTATTAGAGAATAAGGATGTTTATATCATTGTCAATGGGAGGTGGTGACCACCTACCATAAAGTGGCTAATGTCTATCCATATAATTAAAAAAAGTTCGTTCCGTTACCTCAGACTCACAAGTTATGCTATATATAATTTATTTTATTTCTAATTTTAATATTAACATTGTTTGCCTTGGAAAAATAAAAATAATAGTAATTTTTTTATATGTTAAAATATACTACAGAAAAATGCGACAGTTGTATGTTGCTGCGTCAGTGTCCCGAAGCACTGAACTTAGTTTCCGATACGAATCCTGCAGTGAAACAAAAGCTTAAAGAAGCATTGTGCGGGATTACAACCGTGGACGGCGTACGACACCCTAAGGTAAGTACTAGTTGATACAACAGATTTAGTCCAAAAACTGACTGGTTTGTAAACATAGAGTAGTATTCATTGTATCGAGCCGAGCAGTGAATCGTTTTAAGGAGCACTGAGAGTTAAACTTCGAGTTCAAATTAGAGTACAATTTCGATTGAAAACTCCTTAATATTTCACATTTCTTCAAATTATTTTGATCCTACATATATATATATATATATACATTGATCGCCAATATTAACAATAATTTGCTTTGCTTGACTAATTTTGTTTTTTTTAACAGATTTGCTGTACCAACTTTATCAAAGTATCTGATAGGTTCGCAGACACAGAAACAGATATCGAAACACACGGGAACATCGCACTATTACCAGAAAACTGCGGTAGTATCAATGGAGACCGAATCGTCGGAGGTTCTTATGCCAACCTCTATGAGTTTCCATGGATGGCACTCATCTCTTATATTACTGGAGAACAAAATGGTTACTTATATATTATATTTTATATGATTCTAATTGCCGACACTGACTGCGATAGCCACAAACACAGATAGCCTTAATTTTTTTTGACAAAATCGCAGTAATTTAAAAATACAACTATCAACTTCTCTCTCTCTCTCTTCCTACGACGTCTATCGAGGAGGAGAGGCGATTGCTTCCTATCATTTGGTCTAATAATAATTTAAACAAACCTGTTTCTGATGGCTTTAATTCCTATATTATAGGTAAAATAAAAACTCGGTTCAAATGTGGAGGGACTGCTATAAACTCTAGATACATTTGGACTGCTGCTCACTGTGTTAATAATAAGAGACTAGCTGGAATCCGCATTGGTGAATTTAATAAAAATACACCAGAGGATTGTCAAGGAGAATATCCCCACTTCGTCTGCGAGAAACATATTCAGGTATTCAATATATTTAAGAACGTACGTTATTATGATTTGTTTTTAATTTTTCATATGTTTTTAGGATATTCGTATAAATAAAACAATTGTTCACGAGGACTTTAAAGTACTGCCAAATGTACAAAATGATATCGCACTCATTCGTCTCAAGCAACCGATTGACTTTTCATTTAGTAAGTTAAATATGAATATTGTTTTACAAGTTAATAAAATAGTTCATAGCCTGCGTGGCTATGAAGTTTTAGTTTAACATTTTACGTTATAATTAAATTTATTTGAGTTAGTAAATAACGTGATGCGCATGCAATAGATAGAATTGTTTGATTCTTGATTAGTTCACCTAGGTCATTAAGTTTTACTACACTTCAAATAGTAGTATGAAATGTTGTGTGAGTTTTCTTTATAATGACAACTACTCCACATATAAAACTATTTGTTTCGTACGCCACACGCAGTTGCACGAAATGTAATATAACATCGCTTGCGAAAATATTATATTGTCAGTTTCTTATCTTTCAATTTATTTAGCAGTTCGATAAAAATTGGAAATTTTGTATACGATTTCGTTTTTTTTATCGAAATGGCAAAACAAAAATACACTTTGTTCAAGTTATAAAAAAAATGTATTTGAGATGTTTTAAAATACAATTACAACTACAATTTTTTAGTTTTTGCAAGTTTTTAATATTATAATATTATTTCGTAATAGTAGCAACGTCATTTTACCTTAAATTATCCTAACAAAATGTAGTCTAAAATGTAAAGAAATATTTTTAAAGAAAACGCCAAGCCGATTTGTCTGCCCATATTTAACAAACTTCGAAACATAAGCCTCGATGGAAAACAAGCTACTGTTGCTGGATGGGGAATTACGGAATTCTTAAGGGCGTCTCCCGTTCTTCGGAAAGTTGAGATACCAATAAAGAGTGACAATGAATGCCGACACTACTATGATAGGTATTAGTACTAGTAGAAACTATTTTGAAGATTTCAAACAATACACTTATAACAACTTCACTTTCTTCTTTTTAAAAATTTCAGAAACCCTGATTCTGGTTCAAATAATATTATAGATAAGAAATTATGTGCTGGTGAGATAGGAAAGGACTCATGCAGGGGGGACTCTGGAGGCCCACTTATGTTAGAAGAGCTATACGGTGACATTTATCGGATGATTCAATTCGGCGTTGTGTCTCATGGACTACAACAATGTGGTTCTTCTACCCCCGGAGTATATACTGATGTTAGGCAATATGTCAAATGGATATTGGATAACATCGAACCCTAAAGTTATAACTACAAAATCTTGTAACTATTATAAGATGAAACATAAAACTAAAACAAATTGTATTCATATTTCGAAAACAGCATTTATATTTATAATAAATCATATTTTATAATAAACGTGCTTCAAGAAAAAACATTGTAATCAATTTTCCTAATTCATTAATAAAAACTTGGAACCAAAATGTGAGATTCCCTTTCCTGTCGTCCATATTTATTATTTATGAAATAAATGAATATACATTTTATTTATTTATACACGGCAACAGAAATATATACAAAACATTTTTTTAACTGAATCATATTTTTGATTACTTGATTTTTTGATTAAGCCCACGTTTTTCTCACGTTTATTTAAATATTTCAAAAAGCTTTTAAAACCACTGTTTCGAATTGAAAAGTGTATGAAGCAATATTAGATGAATATTGATGAATTCTAAGATGCTTAAAATTACTTTCAACAAAAAAATTTAAATTTCATAATAAATGAACAATTTTAAAAAGAAATTAATTAAAGATATAAATGTTTAACACCGTTTAAACTTCAATATAATATTCGAAAAACGTGGTATCACATTATAATATCACGTAATAATACATCATCTATATCTATACATATATTAAATATGTAACTGATCGCTGTCTGTACATGGAAGATATATGAGTAAAACTGTCACAGGGGCCTTTATCAACACATTTTTGTCTGTTTATCTGTTTGTCTGAGTGTTTGTACACGCTAATCTTAGAAACGACTTAACGAATTTGAGTGCGGTTTTTCACTAATTTTGTCGTAAATGGCTCTCCACTCGAGGTTGTGCAGGAATACATCTACCTGGGCCAAACTATACAACTTGGCCGGCACAATTTTGAGAAGGAGGTCAAAAGAAGAATACGTTTGGGCTGGGCAGCATTCGGGAGGTTGCGTCATATTTTTGAATCGTCGATCCCACAGTCACTTAAGACCAGGGTATATAATCAGTGCGTCCTGCCTGTTATGACTTACGGCGCCGAAACGTGGACACTCACTGTAGGACTGGTCCACAAGTTCAAGGTCGCTCAGCGAGCTATGGAACGTGCGATGCTTGGGGTTTCTCTGACAGATAGAATCCGAAATGAGGACATTCGCCAGAGAACTAAAGTCACCGACATCGCGCGTAGAATTAGCACGCTGAAGTGGAAGTGGGCTGGTCATGTCTCCAGACGCATCGATGGCCGATGGAGCCGACACATGTTGGAGTGGAGACCACGCTTAGGCAAACGTAGTGTGGGACGCCCTGCGGCAAGATGGACCGACGATTTGAAAAAGGTGGCAGGTACGGGATGGATGCGGGCTGCCCAAAATCGGGATGGTTGGCGTTCTATGGGGGAGGCTTTCGTCCAGCAGTGGACGGCGGTAAGCTGATATATATATTTCACTAATGTATTGTGGCTAAATTCGCTTAAAATGAAGTGTTTGTTTTTTTCAATCGGTTCATAAATATTAAAGTGACGTGAGCCTTTAAATTGTAGATTTAAAGGCTCACGTCACTTTAATATTAGATATATGTCTATCTTTTAAGGTTGACTATAACCTTCTTCTTGAGAGTTGGAATTATTTAGCATAAATTATTTAGGACCCCTTTTTATAACTATTTGAACCATTACACTTGCTTATTGATTGTCAAACTAGAAACGGGCCTATTAGCGGGCCAACTGTCACGGTAAAATGCGTAAGTGATCTCGTGACGCTTTCCGTAGAGACCGAGTGGGTACCACTGGTTTTTTAGTAGGCATTCCGGTGGCTTCAGCACCGGGAAGTTTCACATACCCCCCCCCCCCCAACATGTGGGGAAAGACGCGTTAATGCGTTTTTGAAATATATATTTATATAATTACGCGTTAATTGAAATATATATTTATATAATTAAATATACTTACTGTGTCCAAAATCAATTGGTTCCTTAAGACGAAGCAATGCAATGTCGTTCTTTGACGTCTTACGTTGATACTCCTTATGGGGTATACTTTCTTCGATTTCTATATCCTGTTGCAAAGGTTCAGTATATATTGTATTAAGTATTTATTTTGGTTTCAAATTTTGTAACCAGTTTTTACTATTTATTCTAACCTGAAGATGAGCCTCGCAGAAGTAATTAGGATATTCTCCTTGGCAATCTTCTTTCGAACTGAGATCTAGTTCGCCGATACGAACTTTATAAAGCTTTTTCTTGACAACGCAGTGGGCAGCTGTCAGAATGTATCGGGAGTTAATAATAGTCCCCCCACATTTAAAATAGAGTAGTTGTTAACTACAATTATAAAAAAAAACAAATGAAAATGAGGATATTATATTTTTAAAAATTTTTGGCATGTACTTTTTCATATATTTAAGAAAGATAGCTAGCAATTATTCAATAAAAATATTTTAGTCTAGAGTTTGGTGGTGAGAAGTTATTACGAGTACTACAGTCTACAAATTTTTGCTTCAGAAAATTTAATAAATGTGTTTGAAAGAAGTCGAACTACTAAATACAAGGAGTTTACATATAAACCTGATTTTAAGCGTGTTTTGTGAGAAATGAGGGCCATCCACGGGAATTCGTAAAGATTTGCAACGGTTCCCCCGATGATACGTTCCCCGTCAATTTTACCACATTCTTCTGGTAAGAGTGGAAGATTCGCGTGTTTTTCTATTGAGTCTTTTTGACTCATAGACTCTGGAACTCCAGATCGATCATCAGTCAACGTGTAATCAAAGCAGCATATCTGTTTTAATTATAACATAAATATTCTTACATAGATATACCCACTGGATTTTTATTTTTTATAATTCAATACAATAAAATTAACAGTAAAAGTAAATTCTGGAGCTAATCCAAGTCGAACCATTTGTTTAAATCGGAAAATAATACGTATATTACTATTGCAATATTATTATTATATAAAAAAGTGCTTTTTGTACGAATAAATAGGATGATTAATAATATTTTAAGGAAAAGTGTCGTCCATTAAAGCCTCGTAATCTAAGGAAATGTTCTGTTCACAGTCTATCAATCACAGAATATGTGTTTTCGGTTGGTTCTCAGCAAAAATAATGTCAATGTATGATTGTGAGACAGACTTACCTTAGGTATCCTGTTTCCATTTACAATTTCGACACCGCAAATCGACGACTTTAATTTTGTAGACTTTCGTTCATCATCTTTAGCAATCGCTGCAAACTGTATAGCTTCAGGACACGCGCGATACAATTTGCAGTCGCTACATCGTTCTGAGAATGGATTGTCTTAATTAATTCCATTAATATTAATTAGACCGCAACTACTTAGTTGTTATATTGTATGTACAAAGCAAATAATGTTTTTAATATATGTGTTAAATGTTTTAAATCGGGGTAAATAAACGATGTTTGATGTGACGAATCAATAGCAATCCGCGAAAACTATTCAACTCTAATGCATACAATAAATTATAATGCGAAAATATATAAAGCTAGTCATTAATAGTATAATACGGTATTATGGGTTCTTTAAATCTTCGTGTTACTTTAATTATTCTGTTGAATTAAGATAGTAAGGAAGCATGTTCATGTTGGTATATTAGGATTAATACGATATATACCCTTGGATATTCTGGCGGATATGGATGCAAGGGTCTATCACAAGACCCGCATCCTCCGTCAGAACAGTGGAACCGCGCCCCCTCCGAGTACGCTCGAGGCGTTGAAGCGGCGGGAACACTGGAGGGCTCTTGCGACGTGGCGCGACCGTCTTTGCGAAGAACGGTTCGCGCGCAAACGTGTCGTTGGTGCGATCCTGCCAGCCTTCGAAGCCTGGATGAGACGAAAGCGACGAGTCACCTTCCGACTTACGCAGGTAATGACCGGTCACGGTTGTTTTGGAGAATACCTGTGTAAGATCGGACGCGAATCGTCGGCGATGTGCCACCACTGCGGTGCGGACCGGGACACCGCTCAGCATACGCTGGAGGTATGCCCCGCGTGGAATGCGGAGAGGGAGATTCTGGTCCGCGAAATCGGACAAGACCTCTCCCTGCGAGCAGTCGTGTCGGCGATGCTCCGCAGGGAATCGGCGTGGAGGGCCGTAGCCTCCTTCTGTGAGACCGTCATGGTCCAGAAGGAGACGGCGGAGCGGGAACGGGAAAGGGCCGATCCTGCTCAGAGGAGACGACGTCGGCGTCGTCTCGGCCCTCCCACAGCCCCGACGCCCGGGGCTTAAAAGATAGGGCGTGACCCTGGGGCCGAGGATGCGTGAGGTGGGGGCCTCGCGTGTCTTATTTCAGACGGCCCTGAGGAGGACGGCAGCCGGGGTGGCCTCGCGCTGCCGTACGCACTAGCGAGGAGTGCGGGGGGGGCGAGATAACCTTCGCCCTCTGAGGAGAGCTCCGCCAAGCATCGGGCGGTGCACAGTACGGGAGAGGCCGCGGATGCGTTATATCAACACGATCCCGTAGCCTCTCCGATCCGTGCCGAGGACGGCCATCGCAGTGGTTTTAGTGGGTAAGAATCCCACATAACCGAGTTCCCCCCAATGAGAGCTGGGTACCTTTCTGAAGGTTTCCACTGCGTAAAAAAAAAAAAAAAAAAAAAAAAAGAGACCTGATTCGCCCCACCTTCTTTTGTCCCCTGATATGTTTTATTTTGAATTTTTTTAGAGAATGTCGCACCGATTTACCTGCCAGTGTTTAGCGAGGTTCGTAATATAACTCTTGTTGGTAAAGTTAGAACTATTGCGGGCTGGGGTACAACTGAAGACGGCACTAAATCCTTCCAGCTTCGAAAGGTCGACATACCAATTCCAACAACCTCAGCTTGCTATGAACAATAAGGCGTTACTATATTTTTCTTTTACATAATTTATATTCACGACCATTGTTAACTTTTTTTTTAAATTAAACGTATTTATTCTTTTTCATTTTACCTGCATAAAATTAAAACATACAAAAAGAGAGAAGTTGGTTTTCTGCGCTCCGCGGTTTCAGACGAATGAAATGCTAGCTATCTTTTGGCAGTATAATGGCCTTATTATTTCAAATGTAAATGTGCAATTATTTTGATTTTTTGCAAATAAAGTTCAGTTCAGTGGAATGTTGTCATAAGATAATAAATTGTCATATAAATATGAGGGTTAACAAAATATCTCTTATATGTTTGAGACATTTTGTTAAATATGTATATGAATTAAATAATATATATTACCATAATTTAGACGAACCCTTTGCAATAATATAGTTTTTCGATTATATATGATAAAATGCTTATCAATTATTATTGTTTTTTTAGAAATACAGAATCTACACCTAACCAATTCTGCGCAGGTGAGTTAGGTAAAGATTCTTGTAATGGTGACTCTGGTGGACCACGTATGATAGAAAATGAAGTCAATGGCAAATTCAAAATGATCCAGTACGGCATTGTATCATACGGCCCAAAGATATGTGGCTCAACAACTCCTGGGGTATATACTAATGTCGCCAGCTATATGGACTGGATAATAAGTAACATTAAGCCCTAAATAAGAAAAATGTTTAAAGTATTTTGTCTGATTATAATTTTATTTATTCATGTATTTCATATTAATAATGTTAATGATATGAACAATTATTTATTTCATTGATATTTATGATAAAACTATACAACACTTAAGATAATATTGTAAGCTTATTAATAAATGAAACAGGCTGACTGCGCGCAATAAAGCTTACAACGAGAAGACTGTAAATTGATTTGTAAAAAATAACAATTTACTTTCTAATACTTTTCTATGTCTATGAATCTATCAGAACGATGATAACGTTATAACACCTAATCTATTAAAATTTGAGAAGCAAAGGAGATTATCATTTATATTTGCGGGTAAATTTATATGATTAAATTTATTTGAAGAAATATAAAAATTCTAAGATTTTTTGGGATTATCAATCGAAATCGTACTCTAATTGGTACCTGAATTTTACCTCTCATTGCAACGAAAAACGTTTCTAAGAATATAACGCGACTCTATGAACAATAAAGTATATTTTTATATAACATTTTTAGTGACTTAATACATTGAATTAGAAAAGTACAGTTGACTATAACCCCGCAACTGGCGCGGGTTCCAAAATGGGATGATTGTCTTATAGACATAAGACAACACACACACACACGTTACATAGCAAAAATAACAATAACAATATAATATTATATTACTCGCATATATTTCAATGTGAAAGAATAGGCTAGCAAGGAAGCCAATAATATAGGCTTAGAAGGAAGGATTTATAAAATATAATGGTGTATCTGTCAGTAGCGCGTTTGATCGTTTGTCTAGCGACCCACTTGGTCTCTTGGTCTCTTGCTCTCAGTGGATGAGGTTTACTAAAACAATAACAATGATAATAAGGAGCAATGAACTGTATTTTCCGGAGTGTTGTCAGTGGAGATCAACATATACAATGAACTACTTTATGCTCGCAAGCTTAATAAGCCATGATATTAAAAAAAAAGTGAGATTCTTTCTTCTCAGGACTGGCTGTTTATTTTTCGAATCGGTGGTCGTTTGTAGTTTGCATAATAATGCATACAACAATGTTAATATTTCAGTCCTTCTCCATAAATTTAAAGATCCTCCATACATTTTTAATACCATTAGTATTAAAATTTGTAACTATCTTTGGAATTTGATAAGTGACCGTTGGTTTAATGTTTAGTTTATACTTTATTGTACATCACAAAGAGAAAAAGAATACAAAAACATGGACACATACATAATAAAAGTAGCATACAAATTTGGCGAACTTATCGCTACATAGCGATCTCTTCCAGGCAACCAACGGATTAAGAGATAACTAGGATATGAGGTAGGTGGTGCTCTAATAATAAATAAGATAATATTAATATATGATTAAACAAACTAATAAATAAATGTAAATATAAAATACATATAATATATATCAATTATTAATTAAATTATCAATACATATATAATTACAAGTATACAATATAAATACATACTATAAACAATAAGAACGAATAAAAACGATAAGTCCTCAAACATAACAGAAAAAAATTAATAATAACAAAAATATAATAATTAATTAATGGTGATAAGGCATTTAAGACAAAAAGTGATCTTTCACAAGTTTTTAAAAATATTTATGGATTTAGCCTCCCCAATAATTAAAGGAAGGTCGTTCCAGCTTAATAGCCTGAACTGTAAAAGAATTATTATAAAAAGATGAGTTATGTTCAGGCACCCTTAAAATCCATCTCTTCTCAGAACGAAGAACTTCTCCAGGATTCCCTAAAAATAAAAACTTCTCCTTCAAGTAAGGGTGAGTAACAGGGTGAAACAACACACAGTACAGTATAGGCAAGATGTGCATGTTCCGGCGAAGTCGAATGGGTAACCAATTAAGACGAGAACGAAATTGTGAAATGTGGTCATATTTGCGTAATCCAAATATAAACCGAATAAATGTATTTTGTAGTCTCTCAAGCTTATTTAACTGGTCTTCGGTTAAGTCAACAAAGCTTGCGTCAGCATAATCAAGGATAGGAAGGAGTAGTCTGTGCGAGCATAATTTTGGTAGGAATTGGAAGAAAATGTCGAAGACGACGCAAAGACCTCAGTGCAACAAACACCTCCCAACAACCACCATTTCATTTACATGGCGAGTCCAGCTAAGAGTATTGTCAAGGAAGACTCCCAAGTTTTTAACACAATCGCAATAAGGGATGACAATATTGTCAAACAATATTGATGCCAATAATTATGGCTTAGACTTGCTAGGGTTAACATTAAGACCAAACGATTTACTCCATTCAAGAATGATATTGAGGTCGTTATTCATTCTTGCGATAGCCAACGGAAGATTCTCCAAAGTCGACTGGGTATAAATCTGGACATCGTCTGCATACATGTGGTAGAGAGAAGATAGGTTATGAGTAATTGAATTAATGAAAATAGAGAAGAGTAACGGTGGCAACACGCCGCCCTGCGGTACGCCAGCAGAAATATCGCACCATGATGAGTAAGTGTCATTAGTGCGAATTCGTTGCCGACGACCACGAAGATAGCTGTGAAAAAATTCAATGACTGCAGGGGATACGTTAAGAGAACGCAGCTGACTAAGTAAGACATCAAAATCAACACTATTAAAAGCATTGCTGAAATCCAACAAAGTCATAGTAGTGAGTTGCTTATTGTCCATACCCCATCGAATGTCATCAGTAACTTTTATAAGGGCAGTAACCGTACTATGTCCAGGGCGAAAGCCAGATTGGCAAGGATTGAGCAAGTTGTTCTTGTTTAGGAAGAGATTTAACTAAAAGTGAATTAGTTTTTCAAGAACTTTTGAGAGGAAAGGTAAAATAGAGATAGGACGAAAATCAGAAAAGGAAATAGGATTGGCTTTCTTTGGAAGAGGTATAAAATTAGCGCTCTTCTAAGCTTCAGGAAATATACAGCATGAGACACATTCATTTAGAATGTATGTGATCACGGGAGCGATAATATCAAGAAGAAGAATGATCATAGTACGACCTACATTATCGCTGCCGATGGCATTGGATGAGACGGACAGTATGTTCTTCTTAACATCACACACAGTAAACTGACTTAATACGAACGGAAGATAAAGAGGAGTTGAAGTCGTAGAAAGTGAGTGAAGAGTACGCGATTTAGCTGAACTATCAAATGAGTTCGAAGGCGTCGAAAAATACTAATTTAAGAGTTCTGTATTAATATTAAGAACAGATGAGTTCTGAGAACATTTACCAACTCCAACAGTCTCAAGAAATTTCCAAACTCTGTGAGAGTCGCCGTTCTCGACTGAAGTATAATTATGGCGTCGTTGTGCATCCCTACATAATGTATTGCAGCGATCCCTAGCTTTATGATACTTCCTTCGATTTTCTTCTGAGTTGTTTAATTTATATCTTGTTTTAGCAACGTTTTTCCTGTGTATACTATTTTTGATGTCTTTAGTTAGCCAGGGAGCAGGAAGAATGTTCTAGATAATTACCTTAAATAATAATATTGTTCCGATCGAGTCACTTTGACAAATAAAACTGTACTGTTTAATTTCATAAGTTCTATACTTATTTTTTTAAAGTAGGACGAGCAGCTCGCGTCGTATATACATACATATGTATAAACATTTTTATATATGTTTTTTTAATTTAGTCGGTAAGACAACCTCGGGCTACTTTTGAAATGAAGTTCTTTATAGTATTATATATTTATTTACCAATTCAATTACTGCCTTTGTTTATTTATTTACCTTTCCTCGGATGGGTTTGAATAGGAGATAGTTGGGCGCTGTGGTAATCTCACCCAGAGCATTGTTAGTACTAAAACCAGCGCTTTATGTGTATTTATGTACTCTTATAGTCACATATTGAATTCCAAGCAGGAGAAGCCACGCGCACATATATAATAAGTATACATGAAATATAAATAATATTGTGGTATTTTTATCTCAAATGATAATAATGAATTGTGGAAATACCTTTTACAAAACTAATTAATTCATCAATAATATTTATATTAAATTATATATATATGATACTGTTGGTCATATGTATCGTACATATACATATGACCCACAGCATCATAGATTGTATTACTCAGGAAAACATCACACCGTCACTTGGCAATTGGATACCAAGCGGTACTAACGTGAACAACGCGAATATATGATAAATACAACAAAATCTATTTATAACAATTAAAATGATTCAAACAAAATTACTAATTTTCTTGTTAGTGCTTCACATCTGCGAACGTTCATTTGCAAGTAAGTATATCATTCTCACCAGTCTTACAATATTTTTTTTATAATTAAACGAGTTAAAAAACTGCTAATAATTTTTCAATGGATTTGATAGGAGTCTTATAGGTTGTTTATTGTAGTGATACAAAAATATAGAAAAATAATGATATTCAAATAATATCTGCCATTTAAATGACAAGGTGACCTCATACTATAAGTTTATCTGCTATTCAAATCAGTTTTAATTCAAACATGAAGGTCATTCATTACTTTACTAATATATGGTATTTCATTTTTTAAACTCAGTTTTAAAAGCCTATACCTAGAAAATAGGTTACGTACTACATTCAGTCAGACAAAGATATATTTTTTTGACTTGTGGAGAGAATTATATATCTCTCTAGAATTAATATAAGGATATATATGTTTCTATCTAACAAAATGTAACGATACAAATACTATTAGGGATATCTACGTCACATGGTGCACGTGAATTTTGTTTTTGTTTTAGTTTTCATATATTGGTTCCGCAAGTCTGTTTACTAAAATTATTTCTATTATTAACCATATCCGTACAAAATTGAGTATATTATAAATGTATAGAGTAACTAATTTGATCTTTACCATATAGATCATTTTGTCGATTAGATTTTGATAAAATAGACCATCGCAAGGAGTCAAATTGATTGAGTAAAAGTGTAGGTTAAACCGATGGTAGAATCCTATTAAACGCAAGAAAATACGAACAAACTAAATATCAATATTTTATTGCCTTAATGTCCTTGGGGTAAGGTCTTGAGCAACCCCAACTGGATAAGTACCACCCACTTATAAGAAGCAGCGATAAATATTATTGTTTTTGGCTTGTGAGGGTGAGTAAACCAGTGTAAGTTCAGGCATATGGGACATAACATCTTAGTTTCCAAGGTTGGTGGCGCAGAGTGTATTAGAGAATAAGGATGTTTATATCATTGCCAATGGGAGGTGGTGACCACCTACCATAAAGTGGCTAATGTCTATCCATATAATTAAAAAAAGTTCGTTCCGTTACCTCAGACTCACAAGTTATGCTATATATAATTTATTTTATTTCTAATTTTAATATTAACATTGTTTGCCTTGGAAAAATAAAAATAATTGTAATTTTTTTATGGTTTAAAATATACTATAGAAAAATGCGACAGTTGTATGTTGCTGCGTCAGTGTCCCGAAGCGCTGAACTTAGTTTCCGATACGAATCCCGCAGTCAAACAAAAGCTTAAAGATGCATTGTGCGGGATTACAACCGTGGACGGCGTACGACACCCTAAGGTAAGTGCTAGTTGATACAACAGATTTAGTCCAAAAACTGACTGGTTTGTAAACATAGAGTAGTATTCATTGTATCGAGCCGAGCAGTGAATCGTTTTACGGAGCACTGAGAGTTAAACTTCGAGTTCAAATTAGAGTACAATTTCGATTGAAAACTCCTTAATATTTCACATTTCTTCAAATTATTTTGATCCTACATATATATATATACCTGCCAATATTAACAATAATTCGCTTTGCTTGACTAATTTTGTTTTTTTTAACAGATTTGCTGTACCAACTTTATCAAAGTATCTGATAGGTTCGCAGACACAGAAACAGATATCGAAACACACGGGAACATCGCACT
Source organism: Nymphalis urticae (assembly GCA_905147175.2). Classification (NCBI taxonomy): domain Eukaryota; kingdom Metazoa; phylum Arthropoda; class Insecta; order Lepidoptera; family Nymphalidae; genus Nymphalis; species Nymphalis urticae. The sequence continues at coordinate 4,383,040 of LR990002.1, forward strand.
ATTACCAGAAAACTGCGGTAGTATCAATGGAGACCGAATCGTCGGAGGTTCTTATGCCAACCTCTATGAGTTTCCATGGATGGCACTCATCTCTTATATTACTGGAGAACAAAATGGTTACTTATATATTATATTTTATATGATTCTAATTGCCGACACTGACTGCGATAGCCACAAACACAGATAGCCTTAATTTTTTTTGACAAAATCGCAGTAATTTAAAAATACAACTATCAACTTCTCTCTCTCTCTCTTCCTACGACGTCTATCGAGGAGGAGAGACGATTGCTTCCTATCATTTGGACTAATAATAATTTAAACAAACCTGTTTCTGATGGCTTTAATTCCTATATTATAGGTAAAATAAAAACTCAGTTCCAATGTGGAGGGACTGCTATAAACTCTAGATACATTTTGACTGCTGCTCACTGTGTTAATAATAAGAGACTAGCTGGAATCCGCATTGGTGAATTTAATATAAATACACCAGAGGATTGTCAAGGAGAATATCCCCACTTCGTCTGCGAGAAACATATTCAGGTATTCATTATATTTAAGAACGTACGTTATTATGTTTTGTTTTTAATTTTTCATATGTTTTTAGGATATTCGTATAAATAAAACAATTGTTCACGAGGACTTTAAAGTACTGCCAAATGTACAAAATGATATCGCACTCATTCGTCTCAAGCAACCGATTGACTTTTCATTTAGTAAGTTAAATATGAATATTGTTTTACAAGTTAATAAAATAGTTCATAGCCTGCGTGGCTATGAAGTTTTAGTTTAACATTTTACGTTATTAATTAAATTTATTTGAGTTAGTAAATAACGTGATGCGCATGCAATAGATAGAATTGTTTGATTCTTGATTAGTTCACCTAGGTCATTAAGTTATACTACACTTCAAATAGTAGTATGAAATGTTGTGTGAGTTTTCTTTATAATGACAACTACTCCACATAAACTATTTGTTTCGTACGCCACACGCAGTTGCACGAAATGTAATCTAACATCGCTTGCGAAAATATTATATTGTCAGTTTCTTACCTTTCAATTTATTTAGTAGTTCGATAAAAATTGGAAATTTTGTATACAATTTCGTTTTTTTATCGAACTGGCAAAATAAAAATTAATACACTTTGTTCAAGTTATAAAAAAAATGTATTTGAGATGTTTTAAAATACAATTACAACTACAATTTTTTAGTTTTTGCAAGTTTTTAATATTATCATATTATTTCGTAATAGTAGCAACGTCATTTTACCTTAAATTATCCTAACAAAATGTAGTCTAAAATGTAAAGAAATATTTTTAAAGAAAACGCCAAGCCGATTTGTCTGCCCATATTTAACAAACTTCGAAACATAAGCCTCGATGGAAAACAAGCTACTGTTGCTGGATGGGGAATTACGGAATTCTTAAGGGAGTCTCCCGTTCTTCGGAAAGTTGAGATACCAATAAAGAGTGACAATGAATGCCGACACTACTATGATAGGTACTAGTACTAGTAGAAACTATTTTGAAGATTTCAAACAATACACTTATAACAACTTCACTTTCTTCTTTTTAAAAATTTCAGAAACCCTGATTCTGGTTCAAATAATATTATAGATAAGAAATTATGTGCTGGTGAGATAGGAAAGGACTCATGCAGGGGGGACTCTGGAGGCCCACTTATGTTAGAAGAGCTATACGGTGACATTTATCGGATGATTCAATTCGGCGTTGTGTCTCATGGACTACAACAATGTGGTTCTTCTACCCCCGGAGTATATACTGATGTTAGGCAATATGTCAAATGGATATTGGATAACATCGAAATCTAAAGTTATAACTACAAAATCCTATAACTATTATAAGATGAAACATGAAACTAAAACAAATTGTATTCATATTTCGAAAACAGCATTTATATTTATAATAAATCATATTTTATAATAAACGTGCTTCAAGAAAAAACATTGTAATCAATTTTCCTAATTCATTAATAAAAACTTGCAACCAAAATGTGAGATTCCCTTTCCTGTCGTCCATATTTATTATTTATGAAATAAATGAATATACATTTTATTTATTTATACACGGCAACAGAAATATATACAAAACATTTTTTTAACTGAATCATATTTTTGATTACTTGATTTTTTGATTAAGCCCACGTTTTTCTCACGTTTATTTAAATATTTCAAAAAGCTTTTAAAACCACTGTTTCGAATTGAAAAGTGTATGAAGCAATATTAGATGAATATTGATGAATTCTAAGATGCTTAAAATTACTTTCAACAAAAAAATTTAAATTTCATAATAAATAAACAATTTTAAAAAGAAATTAATTAAAGATATAAATGTTTAACACCGTTTAAACTTCAATATAATATTCGAAAAACTTGGTATCACATTATAATATAACGTAATAATACATCATCTATATCTATACATATATTAAATATGTAACTGATCGCTGTCTGTACATGGAAGATATATGAGTAAAACTGTCACCGGGGCTTTTATCAACGCATTTTTGTCTGTTTGTCTGTGTGTTTGTACACGCTAATCTTAGAAACGACTTAACGAATTTGAGTGCGGTTTTTAACTAATGTATTGTGGCTAACTTCGCTTAAAATGAAGTGTTTGTTTTTTTCAATCGGTTCATAAATATTAAAGTGACGTGAGCCTTTAAATTGTAAGTAAATTTAAAGGCTCACGTCACTTTAATATTAGATATATGTCTACCTTTTAAGGTTGACTATAACCTTTTGTATGGTAATAGTATGATTGTAAGACAGACTTACCTTAGGTATCCTGTTTCCATTTACAATTTCGACACCGCAAATCGACGACTTTAATTTTGTAGACTTTCGTTCATCATCTTTAGCAATCGCTGCAAACTGTATAGCTTCAGGACACGCGCGATACAATTTGCAGTCGCTACATCGTTCTGAGAATGGATTGTCTTAATTAATTCAATTAATATTAATTAGACCGCAACTACTTAGTTGTTATATTGTATGTACAAAGCAAATAATGTTTTTAATATATGTGTTAAATGTTTTAAATCGGGGTAAATAAACGATGTTTGATGTGACGAATCAATAGCAATCCGCGAAAACTATTCAACTCTAATGCATACAATAAATTATAATGCGAATATATATAAAGCTAGTCATTAATAGTATAATTCTTTTTTTTTAATAAGTACTTGTTATCAACTAACCGACTATCTGCTTCAATTTTTACCCACAGAATCGGAATTGCGATTTAAAGGAGAGATGCTGCTAGCATTCTACTACATCATCTATATCTATACATATATTAAATATGTAACTGATCGCTGTCTGTACATGGAAGATATATGAGTAAAACTGTCACCGGGGCCTTTATCAACGCATTTTTGTCTGTTTGTCTGTGTGTTTGTACACGCTAATCTTAGAAACGACTTAACGAATTTGAGTGCGGTTTTTCACTAATGTATTGTGGCTAACTTCGCTTAAAATGAAGTGTTTGTTTTTTTTTCAATCGGTTCATAAATAATAAAGTGACGTGAGCCTTTAAATTGTAAGTAAATTGTAAGTAAGTAAAGTAGATAGCAAGAATGCTAGCAGCATCTCCCCTTTAAATCGCAATTCCGATTCTGTGGGTAAAAATTGAACCACATAGTCGGTTAGTTGATAACAAGTACTTATTAAAAAAAAAGATTGACGTTTTAGTTTTAAAAGGACACCATTTCCTGTGAAGTTTTCGTTTGCAGTCACAATAAAGCTCAGGGAAAGACATTCAAGTATGTCGGAATAGATTTAAGGGAACGATGTTTTTCTCATATATAATTCCAATTGTATATTACCCTAACTAGATCCCGGTGCAAAAACCTAATAAATACTAAAAACCCACGGAAATAAAACTAAAAATGTTGTATAATAATGTAGATCGAGTATGTAAACAAATCCAAGAAGTCGACTTTAACCTACTTTTAATTATTTTCGTATCGATTTAAAACTTGAAGCCTCGGAGTGAATAATAGACAACATTAATGGTTACTACTGAACCAATGGCTTTTCGGTTTATTTGGCTTAATTTTTTAGCGTACATTTCGCTGACAGAAGCGTGTTTTTTTATTAATTTAGCGGTAATTGTATTATATGTTTTTCTAGATCCTTTGCTTAGACTAAACACTGCATGCATCATAGTTAAGTGTATCAAAATTAATTTATCATATCAAAATTAAGAATATAACACACAACAATACGCACAGTTTTATCGATATACTAATAAAATGCAAAATTCCTAGTAACCTAAATAAATCCCCATTATAAATCTATTTCTTACTTCGATCGACTATTTATTGTAGTAGGTATGATCGATCGAAGACTTTATTAATACTCAAGTAAACCTATATTACTTATAATAAGCGTATTAATCCTAATATACCAATATGAACATGCTTACTTACTATCTTAATTCAACAGAATAATTAAAGTAAATCAAAGATTAAAAAAACCCATAATACTATATTATACTATTAATGACTAGCTTTATATATATTCGCATTATAATTTATTGTATGCATTAGAGTTGAATAGTTTTCGCGGATTGCTATTGATTCGTCACATCAAACATCGTTTATTTACCCCGATTTAAAACATTTAACACATATATTAAAAACATTATTTGCTTTGTACATACAATATAACAACTAAGTAGTTGCGGTCTAATTAATATTAATTGAATTAATTAAGACAATCCATTCTCAGAACGATGTAGCGACTGCAAATTGTATCGCGCGTGTCCTGAAGCTATACAGTTTGCAGCGATTGCTAAAGATGATGAACGAAAGTCTACAAAATTAAAGTCGTCGATTTGCGGTGTCGAAATTGTAAATGGAAACAGGATACCTAAGGTAAGTCTGTCTCACAATCATACATTGACATTATTTTTGCTGAGAACCAACCGAAAACACATAATCTGTGATTGATAGACTGTGAACAGAACATTTCCTTGGATTACGAGGCTTTAATGGACGACACTTTTCCTTAAAATATTATTAATCATCCTATTTATTCGTACAAAAAGCACTTTTTTATATAATAATAATATTGCAATAGTAATATACGTATTATTTTTCGATTTAAACAAATGGTTTGACTTGGATTAGCTCCAGAATTTACTTTTACTGTTAATTTTATTGTATTGAATTATAAAAAATAAAAATCCAGTGGGTATATCTATGTAAGAATATTTATGTTCTAATTAAAACAGATATGCTGCTCTGATTACACGTTGACTGATGATCGATCTGGAGTTCCAGAGTCTATGAGTCAAAAAGACTCAATAGAAAAACACGCGAATCTTCCACTCTTACCAGAAGAATGTGGTAAAATTGACGGGGAACGTATCATCGGGGGAACCGTTGCAAATCTTTACGAATTCCCGTGGATGGCCCTCATTTCTCACAAAACACGCTTAAGATCAGGTTTATATGTAAACTCCTTGTATTTAGTAGTTCGACTTCTTTCAAACACATTTATTAAATTTTCTGAAGCAAAAATTTGTAGACTGTAGTACTCGTAATAACTTCTCACCACCAAACTCTAGACTAAAATATTTTTATTGAATAATTGCTAGCTATCTTTCTTAAATATATGAAAAAGTACATGCAAAATTTTTAAAAATATAATATCCTCATTTTAATTTGTTTTTTTTATAATTGTAGTTAACAACGACCTCTATTTTAAATGTGGGGGGACTATTATTAACTCCCGATACATTCTGACAGCTGCCCACTGCGTTGTCAAGAAAAAGCTCTATAAAGTTCGTATCGGCGAACTAGATCTCAGTTCGAAAGAAGATTGCCAAGGAGAATATCCTAATTACTTCTGCGAGGCTCATCTTCAGGTTAGAATAAATAGTAAAATATATAACTGGTTACAAAATTTGTAACCAAAATAAATACTTAATACAATATGTACTAAACCTTTGCAACAGGATATAGAAATCGAAGAAAGTATACCCCATAAGGAGTACGCGTCTTTCCCCACATGTTGGGGGGGGTATGTGAAACTCCCTGGTGCTGAAGCCACCGGAATGTCTTCTAAAAAACCAGTGGTACCCACTCCGTCTCTTCGGAAAGCGTCACGAGATCACTTACGCATTTTACCGTGACAGTTTGGCCCGCTAATAGGCCCGTTTCTAGTTTGACAATCAATAAGCAAGTGTAATGGTTCAAATACTTATAAAAAGGGGTCCTAAATAATTTATGCTAAATAATTCCAACTCTACTTCCAATTTACTCTATTCCAATTCCAAATCTACAAATCAGGGCTTGTTGGGCTAGAGACCTGATTCGCCCCACCTTCTTTTATCTCCTGATATATTTTATTTTGAATTTTTTTAGAGAATGTCGCACCGATTTGCCTGCCAGTGTTAAGCGAGGTTCGTAATATAACTCTTGTTGGTAAAGTTGGAACTATTGCGGGCTGGGGTACAACTGAAGACGGCACTAAATCCTTCCAGCTTCGAAAGGTCGACATACCAATTCCAACAACCTCAGCTTGCTATGAACAATAAGGCGTTACTATATTTTTCTTTTACATAATTTATATTCACGACTATTGTTAACTTTTTTTAAATTAAACGTATTTATTCTTTTTCATTTTACCTGCATAGACTTAAAACATACAAAAAGAGAGAAGTTGGTTTTCTGCGCTCCGCGGTTTCAGACGAATGAAATGCTAGCTATCTTTTGGCAGTATTTCAAATGTATATGTGCAATTATTTTGATTTTTGCAAATAAAGTTCAGTTCAGTGGAATGTTGTCATAAGATAATAAATTGTCATATAAATATGAGGGTTAACAAAAAATCTCTTATATGTTTGAGACATTTTGTTAAATATGTATATGAATTAAATAATATATATTACCAAAATTTAGACAAACCCTTTGAAATAATATAGTTTTTCGATTATATATGATAAAATGCTTATCAATTATTATTGTTTTTTTAGAAATACAGAATCTACACCTAACCAATTCTGCGCAGGCGAGTTAGGTAAAGATTCTTGTAATGGTGACTCTGGTGGACCACTCATGATGGAAAATGAAGTCAATGGCAAATTCAAAATGATCCAGTACGGCATTGTATCATACGGCCCAAAGATATGTGGCTCAACTAATGTTAATGATATGAACAATTATTTATTTCATTGATATTTATGATAAAACTATACAACACTTAAGATAATATTGTAAGCTTATTAATAAATGAAACAGGCTGACTGCGCGCAATAAAGCTTACAACGAGAAGACTGTAAATTGATTTGTTAAAAATAACAATTTACTTTCTAATAGTTTTCCATGTCTATGAATCTATCAGAACGATGATAACGTTATAACACCTAATCTATTAAAATCTATTAAAATTTGAGAAGCAAAGGACATTATCATTTATATTTGCGGGTAAATTTATATGATTAAATTTATTTGAAGAAATATAAAAATTCTAAGATTTTTTGGGATTATCAATCGAAATTGTACTCTAATTGGTACCTGAATTTTACCTCTCATTGCAACGAAAACTGTTTCTAAGAATATAACGCGACTCTATGAACAATAAAGTATATTTTTTATATAACATTTTTAGTGACTTAATACATTGAATTAGAAAAGTACAGTTGACTATAACCCCGCAACTGGCGCGTGTTCCAAAATGGGATGATTGTCTTATAGACATAAGACAACACACACACACACGTTACACAGCAAAAAAAACAACAACAACATAATATTATATTACTCGCATCTATTTCAATGTGAAAGAATAGGCTAGCAAGGAAGCCAATAATATAGGCTTAGAAGGAAGCATTTATAAAATATAATGGTGTATCTGTCAGTAGCGCGTGTGATCGTTTGTCCAGCGACTCACTTGGTCTCTTGTTCTCTTGCTCTCAGGACAGCGCCAGCGCCGGACGAGCGCACTGAAGGCGCATTTTCATTGGTCGATAAGTCGGTAGTTATCCCGATTGCGGGGAGTACCCGCATGCGAGCTAACAACCAATGAAATCCACTGGTCGATAACTCGGTCGATTAAACGTGTGCGGGTGATATAATGAAATATAAAAATAATAAATCATTAAATATTTAGAAGTCACCCGCACCCCGTATGCGGGCTCTGACGACCAGTGAAAACGATAAACTCTTTGCGGGCCCTATGGCATGCGTTACAGAAATCTCCCGCACCCCGAATGCGGGCCTTATCGACCAATGAAAATGCGCCCTGACTGATTTAATAAAAAATCAACATATTGGACGACAATGGCGGCCATTAAAATGACAATCCATTTGAATCCGCGACATATATATATTAGTAGGTAATCATACAAAATTAACGAGAAATCTTCAAAATAATGTATCTGCCCCTCTGCAGCGAGGTACCCCATGCAGAGGGCCGCCAGACGCGGGGTAAAGGCGCGCGCGGGTAACATCGTTGATATGTATCTTAAGAAAACTAATTGATGAGAAAATGTTTATTGACAGGTTAAGGTTTTATTAAATAGTTTTAATTTTATACGTATCAGTGGATGAGGTTTACTAAAACAATAACAATGATAATAAGGAGCAATGAACTGTATTTTCCGGAGTGTTGTCAGTGGAGATATGTACTTTATGCTCGCAAGCATAATAAGCCATGATATAAAAAAAACGGTGAGATTCTTTCGCCGGTTCGTCTCAGGGCTGGCTGTTTATTTTTCGAATCGGTGGTCGTTTGTAGTTTGCATAATAATGCATACAACAATGTTAATATTTCAGTCCTACTCCATAAATTTAAAGATAGTCCTTTCCTTTTAAAGATTACTCCAAATGTATTTTGGAGTAATGGTATTAAAATTTGTAACTATCTTTGGAATTTGATAAATGACCGTTGGTTTAATGTTCTAGATAATAACCTAAAATAATTACATATATGTTCCGATCGAGTCACTTTGACAAATACATAAATATTGTACAAATTAATTAACAAATAATTTAAGCTTAACAAAATAAAACTGTATTGTTTAACAAAATAAGCGACATAGTCACACGTGATAGTTACTAAGCTCTATAATATATATTTTTTTAAATTAGGACGAGCAGCTCGTGTCGTATATACATACACATGTATAAACATTTTTATATCTGTTTTTTTTTTTTTAGTCGGTAAGACAACCAGGGGCTACTTTTGAAATGAAATTCTTTATAGTATTATATATTTATTTACCAATTAAATTACTGCCTTTGTTTATTTATTTACCTTTCCTCGGATGGGTTTGAATAGGAGATAGTTGGGCGCTGTGGTAATCTCTCCCAGAGCATTGTTAGTACTAAAACCAGCACTTTATATGTATTTATGTACTCTTATAGTCACATACTGAAGCGGGCGAAGCCACGGGCACATATATAATAAGTATACATGAAATATAAATAATATTGTGGTATTTTTATCTCAAAGATAATAATGAATTGTGGAAATACCTTTTACAAAACTAATTAATATATCAATAATATTTATATTAAATTATATATATATGATACTGTGGGTCATATGTATCGTACATATACATATGACCCACAGTGTCATAATTGTATTACTCAGGCAAACATCACACCGTCACTTGGCAATTGGATACCAAGCGGTACTAACGTGAACAACGCGAATATATGATAAATACAACAAAATCTATTTATAACAAATTAAAATGATTCAAACAAAATTACTAATTTTCTTGTTAGTGCTTCACATCTGCGAACATTCATTTGCAAGTAAGTATATCATTCTGCAGTCTTACATTTTTTTTTATAATTAAACAATTTAAAACAACTGCTAATAATTTTTAAATGGATTAGATATATAGGAGTCTTATAGGTTGCTTATTGTAGTGATACAAAAATAAAGAAAAATAATAATATTCAAATAATATCTGCCATTTAAATGACAAGGTGACGTCATACTTTAAGTTTATCTGCTATTCAAATCAATTTTAATTCAAACATGAAGGTCATCCATTACTTTACTAATATATGGTATTTCATTTTTTAAACTCAGTTTTAAAAGCTCATACCTAGAAAATAGGTTACGTACTACATTCAGTCAGACAAAGATATATTTTTTGGACTTGTGGAGAGAATTATATATCTCTCTATAATTAATATAAGGATATATATGTTTCTATCTAACAAAATGTAACGATACAAATACTATTAGGGATATCTACGTGACATGGTGCACGTGAATTTTGTTTTTGTTTGAGATATATTGGTTCCGCAAGTCTGATTACTAAAATTATTTCTATTTTTACCATATCCGTACAAAATTGAGTCATCTATATTATAAATGTATAGAGTAACTAATTTGATCTTTACCATATAGATCATTTTGTCGATTAGATTTTGATAAAATAGACCATCGCAAGGAGTCAAATTGATTGAGTAAAAGTGTAGGTTAAACAGATGGTAGAATGTTATTAGACGTAAGCAAATACGAACAAACTAAATATCAATATTTTATTGCCTTAATGTCCTGGGGGTAAGGCCTTGAGCTACCCCAACTGGATAAGTACCACCCATTTATAAGAAGCAGCGATAGATATTGTTGTTTTTGGCTTGTGAGGGTGAGTAAACCAGTGTAAGTTCAGGCATATGGGACATAACATCTTAGTTTCCAAGGTTGGTGGCGCAGAGTGTATTAGAGAATAAGGATATTTATATAATTGCCAATGGGAGGTGGTGACCACCTACCATAAAGTGGCTAATGTCTATCTATATAATTAAAAAAAAGTTCGTTCCGGTACCTCAGACTCACAAGTTATGCTATATATAATTTATTTTATTTCTAATTTTAATATTAACATTGTTTGCCTTGGAAAAATAAAAATAATAGTAATATTTTTATATGTTAAAATATACTACAGAAAAATGAGACAGTTGTATATTGCTGCGTCAGTGTCCCGAAGCGCTGAACTTAGTTTCCGATACGAATCCCGCAGTCAAACAAAAGCTTAAAGATGCATTGTGCGGGATTACAACCATGGACGGCGTACGACACCCTAAGGTAAACGCTAGTTGATACAACAGATTTAGTCCAAAAACTGACTGGTTTGTAAACGTAGAGTAGTATTCATTGTGTCGAGCCAAGCAGTGAATCGTTTTACGGAGCACTGAGTGTTAAACTTCACGTTCAAATTAGAATACAATTTCGATTGAAAACTCCTTAATATTAATAATTTTACTTTGCTTGACTAATTTAGTTTTTAACAGATTTGCTGTACCAACTTTATCAAAGTATCTGTTAGGTTCGCAGACACAGAAACAGATATCGAAACACACGGGAACATCGCACTATTACCAGAAAACTGCGGTAGTATCAATGGAGACCGAATCGTCGGAGGTTCTTATGCCAACCTCTATGAGTTTCCATGGATGGCACTCATCTCTTATATTACTGGAGAACAAAATGGTTACTTATATATTATATTTTATATGATTCTAATTGCCGACACTGACTGCGAACACAGATAGCCTTAAATTTTTTTAACAAAATCGCAGTAATTTTAAAATACTACTATCAACTTCTCTCTCTCTCTCTCTTCCTACGACGTCTATCGAGGAGGAGAGACGATTGCTTCCTATCATTTGGTCTAATAATAATTTAAACAAACCTGTTTCTGATGGCTTTAATTCCTATATTATAGGTAAAATAAAAACTCGGTTCAAATGTGGAGGGACTGCTATAAACTCTAGATACATTTTGACTGCTGCTCACTGTGTTAATAATAAGAGACTAGCTGGAATCCGCATTGGTGAATTTAATAAAAATACACCAGAGGATTGTCAAGGAGAATATCCCCACTTCGTCTGCGAGAAACATATTCAGGTATTCAATATATTTAAGAACGTACGTTATTATGATTTGTTTTTAATTTTTCATATGTTTTTAGGATATTCGTATAAATAAAACAATTGTTCACGAGGACTTTAAAGTACTGCCAAACGCACAAAATGATATCGCACTCATTACATATAACATCGCTTGCGAAAATATTATATTGTCAGTTTCTTATCTTTCAATTTATTTAGCAGTTCGATAAAAATTGGAAATTTTGTATACGATTTCGTTTTTTTTATCGAAATGGCAAAACAAAAATACACTTTGTTCAAGTTATAAAAAAAAAAGTTTTTGAGACGTTTTAAAATACAATTACAAATACAATTTTTTAGTTTTTGCAAGTTTTTAATATTATAATATGATTTCGTAATAGTAACAACGTTATTTTACCTTAAATTATTCTAACAAAATGTAGTCTAAAATTTAAAGAAATATTTTTAAAGAAAACGCCAAGCCGATTTGTCTGCCCATATTTAACAAACTTCGAAACATAAGCCTCGATGGAAAACAAGCTACTGTTGCTGGATGGGGAATTACGGAATTCTTAAGGGAGTCTCCCGTTCTTCGGAAAGTTGAGATACCAATAAAGAGTGACAATGAATGCCGACACTACTATGATAGGTACTAGTACTAGTAGAAACTATTTTGAAGATTTCAAACAATACACTTATAACAACTTCACTTTCTTCTTTTTAAAAATTTCAGAAACCCTGATTCTGGTTCAAATAATATTATAGATAAGAAATTATGTGCTGGTGAGATAGGAAAGGACTCATGCAGGGGGGACTCTGGAGGCCCACTTATGTTAGAAGAGCTATACGGTGACATTTATCGGATGATTCAATTCGGCGTTGTGTCTCATGGACTACAACAATGTGGTTCTTCTACCCCCGGAGTATATACTGATGTTAGGCAATATGTCAAATGGATATTGGATAACATCGAACCCTAAAGTTATAACTACAAAATCTTGTAACTATTATAAGATGAAACATGAATCTAAAACAAATTGTATTCATATTTCGAAAACAGCATTTATATTTATAATAAATCATATTTTATAATAAACGTGCTTCAAGAAAAAACATTGTAATCAATTTTCCTAATTCATTAATAAAAACTTGCAACCAAAATGTGAGATTCCCTTTCCTGTCGTCCATATTTATTATTTATGAAATAAATGAATATACATTTTATTTATTTATACACGGCAACAGAAATATATACAAAACATTTTTTTAACTGAATCATATTTTTGATTACTTGATTTTTTGATTAAGCCCACGTTTTTCTCACGTTTATTTAAATATTTCAAAAAGCTTTTAAAACCACTGTTTCGAATTGAAAAGTGTATGAAGCAATATTAGATGAATATTGATGAATTCTAAGATGCTTAAAATTACTTTCAACAAAAAAATTTAAATTTCATAATAAATGAACAATTTTAAAAAGAAATTAATTAAAGATATAAATGTTTAACACCGTTTAAACTTCAATATAATATTCGAAAAACTTGGTATCACATTATAATATCACGTAATAATACATCATCTATATCTATACATATATTAAATATGTAACTGATCGCTGTCTGTACATGGAAGATATATGAGTAAAACTGTCACCGGGGCCTTTATCAACGCATTTTTGTCTGTTTGTCTGTGTGTTTGTACACGCTAATCTTAGAAACGACTTAACGAATTTGAGTGCGGTTTTTCACTAATGTATTGTGGCTAACTTCGCTTAAAATGAAGTGTTTGTTTTTTTTTCAATCGGTTCATAAATAATAAAGTGACGTGAGCCTTTAAATTGTAAGTAAATTGTAAGTAAGTAAAGTAGATAGCAAGAATGCTAGCAGCATCTCCCCTTTAAATCGCAATTCCGATTCTGTGGGTAAAAATTGAACCACATAGTCGGTTAGTTGATAACAAGTACTTATTAAAAAAAAAGATTGACGTTTTAGTTTTAAAAGGACACCATTTCCTGTGAAGTTATCGTTTGCAGTCACAATAAATAAAGCTCAGGGAAAGACATTCAAGTATGACGGAATAGATTTAAGGGAACGATGTTTTTCTCATATATAATTCCAATTGTATATTACCCTATCTAGATCCCGGTGCGGCAAAAACCTAATAAATACTAATAACCCACGGAAATAAAACTAAAAATGTTGTATAATAATGTAGATCGAGTATGTAAACAAATCCAAGAAGTCGACTTTAACCTACTTTTAATTATTTTCGTATCGATTTAAAACTTGAAGCCTCGGAGTGAATAATAGACACCATTAATGGTTCCTACTGAACCAATAGCTTTTCGGTTTATTTGGCTTAATTTTTTAGCGTACATTTCGCTGACAGAAGCGTGTTTTTTTATTAATTTAGCGGTAATTGTATTATATGTTTTTCTAGATCCTTTGCTTAGACTAAACACTGCATGCATCATAGTTAAGCGTATCAAAATTAATTTATCATATCAAAATTAAGAATATAACACACAACAATACGCACAGTTTTATCGATATACTAATAAAATGCAAAATTCCTAGTAACCTAAATAAATCCCCATTATAAATCTATTTCTTACTTCGATCGACTATTTATTGTAGTAGGTATGATCGATCGAAGACTTTATTAATACTCAAGTAAACCTATATTACTTATAATAAGCGTATTAATCCTAATATACCAACATGAACATGCTTCCTTACTATCTTAATTCAACAGAATAATTAAAGTAAATCAAAGATTAAAAAAACCCATAATATTATATTATACTATTAATGACTAGCTTTATATATATTCGCATTATAATTTATTGTATGCATTAGAGTTGAATAGTTTTCGCGGATTGCTATTGATTCGTCACATCAAACATCGTTTATTTACCCCGATTTAAAACATTTAACACATATATTAAAAACATTATTTGCTTTGTACATACAATATAACAACTAAGTAGTTGCGGTCTAATTAATATTAATTGAATTAATTAAGACAATCCATTCTCAGAACGATGTAGCGACTGCAAATTGTATCGCGCGTGTCCTGAAGCTATACAGTTTGCAGCGATTGCTAAAGATGATGAACGAAAGTCTACAAAATTAAAGTCGTCGATTTGCGGTGTCGAAATTGTAAATGGAAACAGGATACCTAAGGTAAGTCTGTCTCACAATCATACATTGACATTATTTTTGCTGAGAACCAACCGAAAACACATAATCTGTGATTGATAGACTGTGAACAGAACATTTCCTTGGATTACGAGGCTTTAATGGACGACACTTTTCCTTAAAATATTATTAATCATCCTATTTATTCGTACAAAAAGCACTTTTTTATATAATAATAATATTGCAATAGTAATATACGTATTATTTTCCTATTTAAACAAATGGTTCGACTTGGATTAGCTCCAGAATTTACTTTTACTGTTAATTTTATTGTATTGAATTATAAAAAATAAAAATCCAGTGGGTATATCTATGTAAGAATATTTATGTTCTAATTAAAACAGATATGCTGCTCTGATTACACGTTGACTGATGATCGATCTGGAGTTCCAGAGTCTATGAGTCAAAAAGACTCAATAGAAAAACACGCGAATCTTCCACTCTTACCAGAAGAATGTGGTAAAATTGACGGGGAACGTATCATCGGGGGAACCGTTGCAAATCTTTACGAATTCCCATGGATGGCCCTCATTGCGCACAAAACACGCTTAAGATCAGGTTTATATGTAAACTCCTTGTATTTAGTAGTTCGACTTCTTTCAAACACATTTATTAAATTTTCTGAAGCAAAAATTTGTAGACTGTAGTACTCGTAATAACTTCTCACCACCAAACTCTAGACTAAAATATTTTTATTGAATAATTGCTAGCTATCTTTCTTAAATATATGAAAAAGTACATGCCAAAGATTTTTAAAAATATAATATCCTCATTTTAATTTGTTTTTTTTATAATTGTAGTTAACAACGACCTCTATTTTAAATGTGGGGGGACTATTATTAACTCCCGATACATTCTGACAGCTGCCCACTGCGTTGTCAAGAAAAAGCTCTATAAAGTTCGTATCGGCGAACTAGATCTCAGTTCGAAAGAAGATTGCCAAGGAGAATATCCTAATTACTTCTGCGAGGCTCATCTTCAGGTTAGAATAAATAGTAAAATATATAACTGGTTACAAAATTTGTAACCAAAATAAATACTTAATACAATATATACTAAACCTTTGCAACAGGATATAGAAATCGAAGAAAGTATACCCCATAAGGAGTATCAACGTAAGACGTCAAAGAACGACATTGCATTGCTTCGTCTTAAGGAACCAATTGAATTTGGACACAGTAAGTATATTTAATTATATAAATATATATTTCAATTATAAATAAACAATAATAGATTCATAAAAGGCTTAAGTTCTTTGTTTGCTTTATTCAATCTGCTTATGCGATTTCAATATTTAAAAAAACTAAAGTAGAACTGCTTTCATGTCCCCCTTTTTTCGCTGGAAAAACGCATTAACGCGTCTTTCCCCACATGTTGGGGGGTATGTGAAACTCCCTGATCACCTGAGATCACTTACGCATTTTACCGTGACAGTTGGCCCGCTAATAGGCCCGTTTCTAGTTTGACAATCAATTAGCAAGTGTAATGGTTCAAATAGTTATAAAAAGGGGTCCTAAATAATTTATGCTAAATAATTCCAACTCTACTTCCAATTTACTCTATTCCAATTCCAAATCTACAAATCAGGGCTTGTTGGGCTAGAGACCTGATTCGCCCCACCTTCTTTTATCTCCTGATATATTTTTGAATTTTTTTAGAGAATGTCGCACCGATTTGCCTGCCAGTGTTAAGCGAGGTTCGTAATATAACTCTTGTTGGTAAAGTTGGAACTATTGCGGGCTGGGGTACAACTGAAGACGGCACTAAATCCTTCCAGCTTCGAAAGGTCGACATACCAATTCCAACAACCTCAGCTTGCTATGAACAATAAGGCGTTACTATATTTTTCTTTTACATAATTTATATTCACGACCATTGTTAACTTTTTTTTAAATTAAACGTATTTATTCTTTTTCATTTTACCTGCATAGACTTAAAACATACAAAAAGAGAGAAGTTGGTTTTCTGCGCTCCGCGGTTTCAGACGAATGAAATGCTAGCTATCTTTTGGCAGTATAATTTAGTAGTATAAGGCCTTATTATTTCAAATGTAAATGTGCAATTATTTTGATTTTTTGCAAATAAAGTTCAGTTCAGTGGAATGTTGTCATAAGATAATAAATTGTCATATAAATATGAGGGTTAACAAAATATCTCTTATATGTTTGAGACATTTTGTTAAATATGTATATGAATTAAATAATATATATTACCAAAATTTAGACGAACCCTTTGCAATAATATAGTTTTTCGATTATATATAATTATTATTGTTTTTTTAGAAATACAGAATCTACACCTAACCAATTCTGCGCAGGTGAGTTAGGTAAAGATTCTTGTAATGGTGACTCTGGTGGACCACTCATGATGGAAAATGAAGTCAATGGCAAATTCAAAATGATCCAGTACGGCATTGTATCATACGGCCCAAAGATATGTGGCTCAACTAATGTTAATGATATGAACAATTATTTATTTCATTGATATTTATGATAAAACTATACAACACTTAAGATAATATTGTAAGCTTATTAATAAATGAAACAGGCTGACTGCGCGCAATAAAGCTTACAACGAGAAGACTGTAAATTGATTTGTAAAAAATAACAATTTACTTTCTAATACTTTTCTATGTCTATGAATCTATCAGAACGATGATAACGTTATAACACCTAATCTATTAAAATCTATTAAAATTTGAGAAGCAAAGGAGATTATCATTTATATTTGCGGGTAAATTTATATGATTAAATTTTTTTGAAGAAATATAAAAATTCTAAGATTTTTTGGGATTATCAATCGAAATAGCACTCTAATTGGTGCTGAATTTTACCTCTCATTGCAACGAAAAATGTTTCTAAGAATATAACGCGACTCTATGAACAATAAAGTATATTTTTTATATAACATTTTTAGTGACTTAATACATTGAATTAGAAAAGTACAGTTGACTATAACCCCGCAACTGGCGCGGGTTCCTAAATGGGATGATTGTCTTATAGATATAAGACAACACACACACACACACACGTTACACAGCAAAAATAACAACAACAACATAATATTATATTACTCGCATCTATTTCAATGTGAAAGAATAGGCTAGCAAGGAAGCCAATAATATAGGCTTAGAAGGAAGCATTTATAAAATATAATGGTGTATCTGTCAGTAGCGCGTTTGATCGTTTGTCCAGCGACTCACTTGGTCTCTTGGTCTCTTGCTCTCAGGACAGCGCCAGCGCCGGACGAGCGCACTGACTGATTTAATAAAAAATCAACATATTGGACGACAATGGCGGCCATTAAAATGACAATTCATTTGAATCCGCGACATATATATATTAGTAGGTAATCATACAAAATTAACGAGAAATCTTCGAAATAATGTATCTGTCCCTCTGCAGCGAGGTACCCCATGCAGAGGGCCGCCAGACGCGGGGTAAAGGCGCGCGCGGGTAACATCGTTGATATGTATCTTAAGAAAACTAATTGATGAGAAAATGTTTATTGACAGGTTAAGGTTTTATTAAATAGTTTTAATTTTTATACGTATCAGTGGATGAGGTTTACTAAAACAATAACAATGATAATAAGGAGCAATGAACTGTATTTTCCGGAGTGTTGTCAGTGGAGATCAACACATACAATGAACTACTTTATGCTCGCAAGCATAATAAGCCATGATATAAAAAAAACGGTGAGATTCTTTCGCCGGTTCTTCTCAGGGCTGGCTGTTTATTTTTCGAATCGGTGGTCGTTTGTAGTTTGCATAATAATGCATACAACAATGTTAATATTTCAGTCCTACTCCATAAATTTAAAGATAGTCCTTTCCTTTTAAAGATTACTCCAAATGTATTTTGGAGTAATGGTATTAAAATTTGTAACTATCTTTGGAATTTGATAAATGACCGTTGGTTTAATGTTCTAGATAATAACCTAAAATAATTACATATATGTTCCGATCGAGTCACTTTGACAAATACATAAATATTGTACAAATTAATTAACAAATAATTTAAGCTTAACAAAATAAAACTGTATTGTTTAACAAAATAAGCGACATAGTCACACGTGATAGTTACTAAGCTCTATAATATATATTTTTTTAAATTAGGACGAGCAGCTCGTGTCGTATATACATACACATGTATAAACATTTTTATATCTGTTTTTTTTTTTATTTAGTCGGTAAGACAACCAGGGGCTACTTTTGAAATGTAGTTCTTTATAGTATTATATATTTATTTACCAATTAAATTACTGCCTTAGTTTATTTATTTACCTTTCCTCGGATGGGTTTGAATAGGAGATAGTTGGGCGCTGTGGTAATCTCACCCAGAGCATTGTTAGTACTAAAACCAGCGCTTTATATGTATTTATGTACTCTTATAGTCACATATTGAATTCCAAGCTGCAAAGCCACGCGCACATATATAATAAGTATACATGAAATATAAATAATATTTTGGTATTTTTATCTCAAATGATAATAATGAATTGTGGAAATACCTTTTACAAAACTAATTAATTCAGCAATAATATTTATATTAAATTATACATATATGATACTGTGGGTCATATGTATCGTATATATACATATGACCAACAGCATCATAATTGTATTACTCAGGCAAACATCACACCGTCACTTGGCAATTGGATACCAAGCGGTACTAACGTGAACAACATGAATATATGATATATATAAATACAACAAAATCTATTTATAACAAATTAAAATGATTCAAACAAAATTACTAATTTTCTTGTTAGTGCTTCACATCTGCGAACGTTCATTTGCAAGTAAGTATATCATTCTCACCAGTCTTACAATGTTTTTTTTTTTTTTATAATTAAACGAGTTAAAAAACTGTTAATAATTTTTCAATGGATTAGATAGGAGTCTTATAGGTTTTTTATTGTAGTGATACAAAAATATAGACAAATAATGATATTCAAATAATATCTGCCATTTAAATGACAAGGTGACCACATACTATAAGTTTATCTGCTATTAAAATCAGTTTTAATTCAAACATGAAGGTCATTCATTACTTTACTAATATATGGTATTTCATTTTTTAAACTCAGTTTTAAAAGCTCATACCTAGAAAATAGGTTACGTACTACATTCAGTCAGACAAAGATATATTTTTTTGACTTGTGGAGAGAATTATATATCTCTCTAAAATTAAAATAAGGATATATATGTTTCTATCTAACAAAATATAACGATACAAATACTATTACAATATTTGGATATCTACGTCACATGGTGCACATGAATTTTGTTTTTGTTTTAGATATATTGGTTCCGCAAGTCTGATTACTAAAATTATTTCTATTATTAACCATATCCGTACACAATTGAGTATATTATAAATGTATAGAGTAACTAATTTGATCTTTACCATATAGATCATTTTGTCGATTAGATTTTGATAAAATAGACCATCTCAATGAGTCAAATTGATTGAGTAAAAGTGTAGGTTAAGCAGATGGTAGAATCTTATTAAACGTAAGCAAACACGAACAAACTAAATATCAATATTTTATTGCCTTAATGTCCTTCCTTAATGATAAGTACCACCCATTTATAAGAAGCAGCGATAAATATTGTTGTTTTTGGCTTGTGAGGGTGAGTAAACCAGTGTAAGTTCAGGCATATGGGATATGTCGCCTCTTACGACACCCTTTCCCATGGGTGTCGTAAGAGGCGACTAAGGGATATCATCTGGTGGTAGGATGATAAACATCCGCCTGGCTTGTTACCACCGTACGCATGGTGAAAATCTCGTGAAGTGGCTTGCAGCCGCGTTTCGAGGTCAGCCAGCGTACAGCCAGTGCCCGAGCGAGCATTGCCGCGATGGGTGTTGGTCCAGTGGAGACGGCTGCTGAACCAATGCCGGGGGAAACACGCCTCCACACTTTGCCCATCCCTATCGTGGCAATACGTCGCTCGCTTCACGTCTCTTTACGAGGCGTGAAGAGGCATCTTGCGGGCCGGCAAGGCGAGGGCGGCTAGTGCAGAATCTTCTTCCCGACTGTACTGGCCGTCCTCGCGTTTGGACTCTACTACCACTTAACATCAGGTGGAGTAGAGTCATTTGCCCACCCGGGAAATATAAAAAAAAAAAAAAAAAAAAACATAACATCTTAGTTCCCAAGGTTGGTGGCACAGAGTGTATTAAAGAATAAGAATATTTATATCATTGCCAATGGGCGGTGGTGACCACCTACCATAAAGTGGCTAATGTCTATCTATATAATTAAAAAAAAGTTCGTTATATTGTATATAATTTCCTTATATTTCTAATTTTAATATTAACATTGTTTGCCTTGGAAAAATAAAAATAATTGCAATTTTTTTATATGTTAAAATATACTATAGAAAAATGCGACAGTTGTATGTTGCTGCGTCAGTGTCCCGAAGCGCTGAACTTAGTTTCCGATACGAATCCAGCAGTCAAACAAAAGCTTAAAGATGCATTGTGCGGGATTACAACCGTGGACGGCGTACGACACCCTAAGGTAAGTGCTAGTTGATACAACAGATTTAGTCCAAAAACTGACTGGTTTGTAAACGTAGAGTAGTATTCATTGTATCGAGCCGAGCAGTGAATCGTTTTACGGAGCACTGAGAGTTAAACTTCGAGTTCAAATTAGAGTACGATTTCGATTGAAAACTCCTTAGTATTTCACATTTCTTCAAATTATTTTGATCCTACATATATATATATATATATATATATATATATATATATACCCGCCAATATTAATAATAATTAGCTTTGCTTGACTAATTTTGTTTTTAACAGATTTGCTGTACCAACTTTATCAAAGTATCTGATAGGTTCGCAGACACAGAAACAGATATCGAAACACACGGGAACATCGCACTATTACCAGAAAACTGCGGTAGTATCAATGGAGACCGAGACCGAATCGTCGGAGGTTCTTATGCCAACCTCTATGAGTTTCCATGGATGGCACTCATCTCTTATATTACTGGAGAACAAAATGGTTACTTATATATTATATTTTATATGATTCTAATTGCCGACACTGACTGCGAACACAGATAGCCTTAATTTTTTTCAACAAAATCGCAGTAATTTTAAAATACTACTATCAACTTCTCTCTCTCTCTCTTCCTACGACGTCTATCATTTGGTCTAATAATAATTTAAACAAACCTGTTTCTGATGGCTTTAATTCCTATATTATAGGTAAAATAAAAACTCGGTTCAAATGTGGAGGGACTGCTATAAACTCTAGATACATTTTGACTGCTGCTCACTGTGTTAATAATAAGAGACTAGCTGGAATCCGCATTGGTGAATTTAATAAAAATACACCAGAGGATTGTCAAGGAGAATATCCCCACTTCGTCTGCGAGAAACATATTCAGGTATTCAATATATTTAAGAACGTACGTTATTATGATTTGTTTTTAATTTTTCATATGTTTTTAGGATATTCGTATAAATAAAACAATTGTTCACGAGGACTTTAAAGTACTGCCAAACGCACAAAATGATATCGCACTCATTCGTCTCAAGCAACCGATTGACTTTTCATTTAGTAAGTTTAATATGAATATTGTTTTACAAGTTAATAAAATAGTTCATAGCCTGCGTGGCTATGTAGTTTTAGTTTAACATTTTACGTTATAATTAAGTAGTATTATGAAATGTTGTGTGAGTTTTCTTTATAATGACAACTACTCCACATATAAAACTATTTGTTTCATACGCCACACGCAGTTGCACGAAATGTAATCTAACATCGCTTGCGAAAATATTATATTGTCAGTTTCTTATCTTTCAATTTATTTAGCAGTTCGATAAAAATTGGAAATTTTGTATACGATTTCGTTTTTTTTATCGAAATGGCAAAACAAAAATACACTTTGTTCAAGTTATAAAAAAAAATGTATTTGAGACGTTTTAAAATACAATTACAAATACAATTTTTTAGTTTTTGCAAGTTTTTAATATTATAATATGATTTCGTAATAGTAACAACGTTATTTTACCTTAAATTATTCTAACAAAATGTAGTCTAAAATTTAAAGAAATATTTTTAAAGAAAACGCCAAGCCGATTTGTCTGCCCATATTTAACAAACTTCGAAACATAAGCCTCGATGGAAAAGAAGCTACTGTTGCTGGATGGGGAATCACGAAATTCTTAAGGGCGTCTCCTGTTCTTCGGAAAGTTGAGATACCAATAAAGAGTGACAATGAATGCCGACACTACTATGATAGGTACTAGTACTAGTAGAAACTATTTTGAAGATTTCAAACAATACACTCATAACAACTTCACTTTCTTCTTTTTAAAAATTTCAGAAACCCTGATTCTGGTTCAAATAATATTATAGATAAGAAATTATGTGCTGGTGAGATAGGAAAGGACTCATGCAAGGGGGACTCTGGAGGCCCACTTATGTTAGAAGAGCTATACGGTGACATTTATCGGATGATTCAATTCGGCGTTGTGTCTTATGGACCACAACAATGTGGTTCTTCTACCCCCGGAGTATATACTGATGTTAGGCAATATGTCAAATGGATATTGGATAACATCGAACCCTAAAGTTATAACTACAAAATCTTGTAACTATTATAAGATGAAACATGAAACTAAAACAAATTGTATTCATATTACGAAAAGAGCATTTATATTTATAATAAACCATTATAATAATAAATCATATTTTATAATAAACGTGCTTCAAGAAAAAACATTGTAATCAATTTTCCCGATTCATTAATAAAAACTTGCAACCAAAATGTGAGATTCCCTTTCCTGTCGTCCATATTTATTATTTATGAAATAAATGAATACATTTTATTTATTTATACACGGCATCAGAAATATATACAAAACATTTTTTTAACTGAATCATATTTTTTGATTACTTGATTTTTTGATTAAGCCCACGTTTTTCTCACGTTTATTTAAATATCTCAAAAAGCTTTTAAAACCACTGTTTCGAATTGAAAAGTGTATGAAGCAATATTAGATGAATATTGATGAATTCTAAGATGCTTAAAATTACTTTCAACAAAAAAATTTAAATTTCATAATAAATGAACAATTTTAAAAAGAAATTAATTAAAGATATAAATGTTTAACACCGTTTAAACTTCAATATAATATTCGAAAAACTTGGTATCACATTATAATATCACGTAATAATACATCATCTATATCTATACATATATTAAATATGTAACTGATCGCTGTCTGTACATGGAAGATATATGAGTAAAACTGTCACCGGGGCCTTTATCGACGCATTTTTGTCTGTTTGTCTGTGTGTTTGTACACGCTAATCTTAGAAACGGCTTAACGAATTTGAGTGCGGTTTTTCACTAATGTATTGTGGCTAGCTTCGCTTAAAATGAAGTGTTTGTTTTTTTTTCAATCGGTTCATAAATATTAAAGTGACGTGAGCCTTTAAATTGTAAGTAAGTAAAGTAGATAGCAAGAATGCTAGCAGCATCTCCCCTTTAAATCGCAATTCCGATTCTGTGGGTAAAATTTGAACCACATAGTCGGTTAGTTGATAACAAGTACTTATTAAAAAAAAAGATTGACGTTTTAGTTTTAAAAGGACACCATTTCCTGTGAAGTTATCGTTTGCAGTCACAATAAATAAAGCTCAGGGAAAGACATTCAAGTATGTCGGAATAGATTTAAGGGAACGATGTTTTTCTCATATATAATTCCAATTGTATATTACCCTATCTAGATCCCGGTGCGGCAAAAACCTAATAAATACTAATAACCCACGGAAATAAAACTAAAAATGTTGTATAATAATGTAGATCGAGTATGTAAACAAATCCAAGAAGTCGACTTTAACCTACTTTTAATTATTTTCGTATCGATTTAAAACTTGAAGCCTCGGAGTGAATAATAGACACCATTAATGGTTGCTACTGAACCAATAGCTTTTCGGTTTATTTGGCTTAATTTTTTAGCGTACATTTCGCTGACAGAAGCGTGTTTTTTTATTAATTTAGCGGTAATTGTATTATATGTTTTTCTAGATCCTTTGCTTAGACTAAACACTGCATGCATCATAGTTAAGCGTATCAAAATTAATTTATCATATCAAAATTAAGAATATAACACACAACAATACGCACAGTTTTATCGATATACTAATAAAATGCAAAATTCCTAGTAACCTAAATAAATCCCCATTATAAATCTATTTCTTACTTCGATCGACTATTTATTGTAGTAGGTATGATCGATCGAAGACTTTATTAATACTCAAGTAAACCTATATTACTTATAATAAGCGTATTAATCCTAATATACCAACATGAACATGCTTCCTTACTATCTTAATTCAACAGAATAATTAAAGTAACACAAAGATTTAAAGAACCCATAATACTATATTATACTATTAATGACTAGCTTTATATATATTCGCATTATAATTTATTGTATGCATTAGAGTTGAATAGTTTTCGCGGATTGCTATTGATTCGTCACATCAAACATCGTTTATTTACCCCGATTTAAAACATTTAACACATATATTAAAAACATTATTTGCTTTGTACATACAATATAACAACTAAGTAGTTGCGGTCTAATTAATATTAATTGAATTAATTAAGACAATCCATTCTCAGAACGATGTAGCGACTGCAAATTGTATCGCGCGTGTCCTGAAGCTATACAGTTTGCAGCGATTGCTAAAGATGATGAACGAAAGTCTACAAAATTAAAGTCGTCGATTTGCGGTGTCGAAATTGTAAATGGAAACAGGATACCTAAGGTAAGTCTGTCTCACAATCATACATTGACATTATTTTTGCTGAGAACCAACCGAAAACACATAATCTGTGATTGATAGACTGTGAACAGAACATTTCCTTGGATTACGAGGCTTTAATGGACGACACTTTTCCTTAAAATATTATTAATCATCCTATTTATTCGTACAAAAAGCACTTTTTTATATAATAATAATATTGCAATAGTAATATACGTATTTTTTTCCTATTTAAACAAATGGTTCGACTTGGATTAGCTCCAGAATTTACTTTTACTGTTAATTTTATTGTATTGAATTATAAAAAATAAAAATCCAGTGGGTATATCTATGTAAGAATATTTATGTTCTAATTAAAACAGATATGCTGCTCTGATTACACGTTGACTGATGATCGATCTGGAGTTCCAGAGTCTATGAGTCAAAAAGACTCAATTGAAAAACACACGAATCTTCCACTCTTACCAGAAGAATGTGGTAAAATTGACGGGGAACGTATCATCGGGGGAACCGTTGCAAATCTTTACGAATTCCCGTGGATTTCTCACAAAACACGCTTTAGATCAGGTTTATATGTAAACTCCTTGTATTTAGTAGTTCGACTTCTTTCAAACACATTTATTAAATTTTCTGAAGCAAAAATTTGTAGACTGTAGTACTCGTAATAACTTCTCACCACCTAACTCTAGACTAAAATATTTTTATTGAATAATTGCTAGCTATCTTTCTTAAATATATGAAAAAGTAGATGCCAAAGATTTTTAAAAATATAATATCCTCATTTTCATTTGTTTTTTTTATAATTGTAGTTAACAACGACCTCTATTTTAAATGTGGGGGGACTATTATTAACTCCCGATACATTCTGACAGCTGCCCACTGCGTTGTCAAGAAAAAGCTTTATAAAGTTCGTATCGGCGAACTAGATCTTAGTTCGAAAGAAGATTGCCAAGGAGAATATCCTAATTACTTCTGCGAGGCTCATCTTCAGGTTAGAATAAATAGTAAAATATATAACTGGTTACAAAATTTGTAACCAAAATAAATACTTAATACAATATGTACTAAACCTTTGCAACAGGATATAGAAATCGAAGAAAGTATACCCCATAAGGAGTATCAACGTAAGACGTCAAAGAACGACATTGCATTGCTTCGTCTTAGGGAACCAATTGATTTTGGACACAGTAAGTATATTTAATTATATAAATATATATTTCAATTATAAATAAACAATAATAGATTCATAAAAGGCTTAAGTTCTTTGTTTGCTTTATTCAATCTGCTTATGCGATTTCAATATTTAAAAAAACTAAAGTAGAACTGCTTTCGTGTCTTCCTTTTTTCGCTGGAAAAACGCATTAACGCGTCTTTCCCCACATGTTGGGGGGTATGTGAAACTCCCTGATCACCTGAGATCACTTACGCATTTTACCGTGACAGTTGGCCCGCTAATAGGCCCGTTTCTAGTTTGACAATCAATTAGCAAGTGTAATGGTTCAAATAGTTATAAAAAGGGGTCCTAAATAATTTATGCTAAATAATTCCAACTCTACTTCCAATTTACTCTATTCCAATTCCAAATCTACAAATCAGGGCTTGTTGGGCTAGAGACCTGATTCGCCCCACCTTCTTTTATCTCCTGATATATTTTTGAATTTTTTTAGAGAATGTCGCACCGATTTGCCTGCCAGTGTTAAGCGAGGTTCGTAATATAACTCTTGTTGGTAAAGTTGGAACTATTGCGGGCTGGGGTACAACTGAAGACGGCACTAAATCCTTCCAGCTTCGAAAGGTCGACATACCAATTCCAACAACCTCAGCTTGCTATGAACAATAAGGCGTTACTATATTTTTCTTTTACATAATTTATATTCACGACCATTGTTAACTTTTTTTTAAATTAAACGTATTTATTCTTTTTCATTTTACCTGCATAGACTTAAAACATACAAAAAGAGAGAAGTTGGTTTTCTGCGCTCCGCGGTTTCAGACGAATGAAATGCTAGCTATCTTTTGGCAGTATAATTTAGTAGTATAAGGCCTTATTATTTCAAATGTAAATGTGCAATTATTTTGATTTTTTGCAAATAAAGTTCAGTTCAGTGGAATGTTGTCATAAGATAATAAATTGTCATATAAATATGAGGGTTAACAAAATATCTCTTATATGTTTGAGACATTTTGTTAAATATGTATATGAATTAAATAATATATATTACCAAAATTTAGACGAACCCTTTGCAATAATATAGTTTTTCGATTATATATAATTATTATTGTTTTTTTAGAAATACAGAATCTACACCTAACCAATTCTGCGCAGGTGAGTTAGGTAAAGATTCTTGTAATGGTGACTCTGGTGGACCACTCATGATGGAAAATGAAGTCAATGGCAAATTCAAAATGATCCAGTACGGCATTGTATCATACGGCCCAAAGATATGTGGCTCAACTAATGTTAATGATATGAACAATTATTTATTTCATTGATATTTATGATAAAACTATACAACACTTAAGATAATATTGTAAGCTTATTAATAAATGAAACAGGCTGACTGCGCGCAATAAAGCTTACAACGAGAAGACTGTAAATTGATTTGTAAAAAATAACAATTTACTTTCTAATACTTTTCTATGTCTATGAATCTATCAGAACGATGATAACGTTATAACACCTAATCTATTAAAATCTATTAAAATTTGAGAAGCAAAGGAGATTATCATTTATATTTGCGGGTAAATTTATATGATTAAATTTTTTTGAAGAAATATAAAAATTCTAAGATTTTTTGGGATTATCAATCGAAATAGCACTCTAATTGGTGCTGAATTTTACCTCTCATTGCAACGAAAAATGTTTCTAAGAATATAACGCGACTCTATGAACAATAAAGTATATTTTTTATATAACATTTTTAGTGACTTAATACATTGAATTAGAAAAGTACAGTTGACTATAACCCCGCAACTGGCGCGGGTTCCTAAATGGGATGATTGTCTTATAGATATAAGACAACACACACACACACACACGTTACACAGCAAAAATAACAACAACAACATAATATTATATTACTCGCATCTATTTCAATGTGAAAGAATAGGCTAGCAAGGAAGCCAATAATATAGGCTTAGAAGGAAGCATTTATAAAATATAATGGTGTATCTGTCAGTAGCGCGTTTGATCGTTTGTCCAGCGACTCACTTGGTCTCTTGGTCTCTTGCTCTCAGGACAGCGCCAGCGCCGGACGAGCGCACTGACTGATTTAATAAAAAATCAACATATTGGACGACAATGGCGGCCATTAAAATGACAATTCATTTGAATCCGCGACATATATATATTAGTAGGTAATCATACAAAATTAACGAGAAATCTTCGAAATAATGTATCTGTCCCTCTGCAGCGAGGTACCCCATGCAGAGGGCCGCCAGACGCGGGGTAAAGGCGCGCGCGGGTAACATCGTTGATATGTATCTTAAGAAAACTAATTGATGAGAAAATGTTTATTGACAGGTTAAGGTTTTATTAAATAGTTTTAATTTTTATACGTATCAGTGGATGAGGTTTACTAAAACAATAACAATGATAATAAGGAGCAATGAACTGTATTTTCCGGAGTGTTGTCAGTGGAGATCAACACATACAATGAACTACTTTATGCTCGCAAGCATAATAAGCCATGATATAAAAAAAACGGTGAGATTCTTTCGCCGGTTCTTCTCAGGGCTGGCTGTTTATTTTTCGAATCGGTGGTCGTTTGTAGTTTGCATAATAATGCATACAACAATGTTAATATTTCAGTCCTACTCCATAAATTTAAAGATAGTCCTTTCCTTTTAAAGATTACTCCAAATGTATTTTGGAGTAATGGTATTAAAATTTGTAACTATCTTTGGAATTTGATAAATGACCGTTGGTTTAATGTTCTAGATAATAACCTAAAATAATTACATATATGTTCCGATCGAGTCACTTTGACAAATACATAAATATTGTACAAATTAATTAACAAATAATTTAAGCTTAACAAAATAAAACTGTATTGTTTAACAAAATAAGCGACATAGTCACACGTGATAGTTACTAAGCTCTATAATATATATTTTTTTAAATTAGGACGAGCAGCTCGTGTCGTATATACATACACATGTATAAACATTTTTATATCTGTTTTTTTTTTTATTTAGTCGGTAAGACAACCAGGGGCTACTTTTGAAATGTAGTTCTTTATAGTATTATATATTTATTTACCAATTAAATTACTGCCTTTGTTTATTTATTTACCTTTCCTCGGATGGGTTTGAATAGGAGATAGTTGGGCGCTGTGGTAATCTCTCCCAGAGCATTGTTAGTACTAAAACCAGCACTTTATATGTATTTATGTACTCTTATAGTCACATACTGAAGCGGGCGAAGCCACGGGCACGTATATAATAAGTATACATGAAATATAAATAATATTGTGGTATTTTTATCTCAAAGATAATAATGAATTGTGGAAATACCTTTTACAAACTAATTTATCAATAATATTTATATTAAATTGTATATATATGATACTGTGGGCCATATGTATCGTACATATACATATGACCCACAGTATCATAATTTTATTACTCAGGCAAACATCACACCGTCACTTGGCAATTGGATACCAAGCGGTACTAACGTGAACAACGCGAATATATGATATATATAAATACAACAAAATCTATTTATAACAAATTAAAATGATTCAAACAAAATTACTAATTTTCTTGTTAGTGCTTCACATCTGCGAACATTCATTTGCAAGTAAGTATATCATTCTCCAGTCTTACATTTTTTTTTATAATTAAACAATTTAAAACAACTGATAATAATTTTTGAATGGATTAGATATATAGATAGGAGTCTTATAGGTTGTTTATTGTAGTGATACAAAAATAAAGAAAAATAATAATATTCAAATAATATCTGCCATTTAAATGACAAGGTGACGTCATACTATAAGTTTATCTGCTATTCAAATCAATTTTAATTCAAACATGAAGGTCATTCATTACTTTACTAATATATGGTATTTCATTTTTTAAACTCAGTTTTAAAAGCTCATACCTAGAAAATAGGTTACGTACTACATTCAGTCAGACAAAGATATATTTTTTTGACTTGTGGAGAGAATTATATATCTCTCTAGAATTAATATAAGGATATATATGTTTCTATCTAACAAAATGTAACGATACAAATACTATTAGGGATATCTACGTCACATGGTGCACGTGAATTTTGTTTTTGTTTGAGATATATTGGTTCCGCAAGTCTGATTACTAAAATTATTTCTATTATTAACCATATCCGTACAAAATTGAGTCATCTATATTATAAATGTATAGAGTAACTAATTTGATCTTTACCATATAGATCATTTTGTCGATTAGATTTTGATAAAATAGACCATCGCAATGAGTCCAATTGATTGAGTAAAAGTGTAGGTTAAACCGATGGTAGAATCCTATTAAACGCAAGAAAATACGAACAAACTAAATATCAATATTTTATTGCCTTAATGTCCTGGGGATAAGGCCTTGTGCAACCCCAACTGGATAAGTACCACCGACTTATAAGAAGCAGCGATAAATATTATTGTTTTTGGCTTGTGAGGGTGAGTAAACCAGTGTAAGTTCAGGCATATGGGACATAATATCTTAGTTCCCAAGGTTGGTGCCGCAGAGTGTATTAGGGAATAAGGATATTTATATCATTGCCAATGGGAGGTGGTGACCACCTACCATAAAGTGGCTAATGTCTATCCATATAATTAAAAAAAGTTCGTTCCGTTACCTCAGACTCACATGTTATGCTATATATAATTTATTTTAATTCTAATTTTAATATTAACATTGTTTGCCTTGGAAAAATAAAAATAATTGTAATTTTTTTATATGTTAAAATATACTATAGAAAAATGCGACAGTTGTATGTTGCTGCGTCAGTGTCCCGAAGCGCCGAACTTAGTTTCCGATACGAATCCCGCAGTCAAACAAAAGCTTAAAGATGCATTGTGCGGGATTACAACCATGGACGGCGCACGACACCCTAAGGTAAGTGCTAGTTGATACAACAGATTTAGTCCAAAAACTGACAGGTTTGTAAACATAGAGTAGTATTCATCGTATCGAGCCGAGCAGTGAATCGTTTTACGGAGCACTGAGAGTTAAACTTCACGTTCAAATTAGAATACAATTTCGATTGAAAACTCCTTAATATTAATAATTTTACTTTGCTTGACTAATTTTGTTTTTAACAGATTTGCTGTACCAACTTTATCAAAGTATCTGATAGGTTCGCAGACACAGAAACAGATATCGAAACACACGGGAACATCGCACTATTACCAGAAAACTGCGGTAGTATCAATGGAGACCGAGACCGAATCGTCGGAGGTTCTTATGCCAACCTCTATGAGTTTCCATGGATGGCACTCATCTCTTATATTACTGGAGAACAAAATGGTTACTTATATATTATATTTTATATGATTCTAATTGCCGACACTGACCGATAGCCACAAACACAGATAGCCTTAAATTTTTTTGACAAAATCGCAGTAATTTAAAAATACAACTATCAACTTCTCTCTCTCTCTCTTCCTACGACGTCTATCGAGGAGGAGAGACGATTGCTTCCTATCATTTGGTCTAATAATAATTTAAACAAACCTGTTTCTGATGGCTTTAATTCCTATATTATAGGTAAAATAAAAACTCGGTTCCAATGTGGAGGGACTGCTATAAACTCTAGATACATTTTGACTGCTGCTCACTGTGTTAATAATAAGGGCGCATTTTCATTGGTCGATAAGGCCCGCATTCGGGGTGCGGGAGATTTCTGTAACGCATGCCATAGGGCCCGCAAAGAGTTTATCGTTTTCACTGGTCGTCAGAGCCCGCATACGGGGTGCGGGTGATTTCTAAATATTTAATGATTTATTATTTTTATATTTCATTATATCACCTGCACACGTTTAATCGACCGAGTTATCGACCAGTGGATTTCATTGGTTGTTAGCTCGCATGCGGGTACTCCCCGCAATCGGGCTAACTACCGACTTATCGACCAATGAAAATGCGCCCTAAGAGATTAGCTGGAATCCGCATTGGTGAATTTAATATAAATACACCAGAGGATTGTCAAGGAGAATATCCCTACTTCGTCTGCGAGAAACATATTCAGGTATTCAATATATTTAAGAACGTATGTTATTATGATTTGTTTTTAATTTTTCATATGTTTTTAGGATATTCGTATAAATAAAACAATTGTTCACGAGGACTTTAAAGTACTGCCAAATGTACAAAATGATATCGCACTCATTCGTCTCAAGCAACCGATTGACTTTTCATTTAGTAAGTTTAATATGAATATTGTTTTACAAGTTAATAAAATAGTTCATAGCCTGCGTGGCTATGAAGTTTTAGTTTAACATTTTACGTTATTAATTAAATTTATTTGAGTTAGTAAATAACGTGATGCGCATGCAATAGATAGAATTGTTTGATTCTTGATTAGTTCACCTAAGTCATTAAGTTATACTACACTTCAAATAGTAGTATGAAATGTTGTGTGAGTTTTCTTTATAATGACAACTACTCCACATAAACTATTTGTTTCGTACGCCACACGCAGTTGCACGAAATGTAATCTAACATCGCTTGCAAAAATATTATATTGTCAGTTTCTTACATTTCAATTTATTTAGTAGTTCGATAAAAATTGGAAATTTTGTATACAATTTCGTTTTTTTATCGAACTGGCAAAATAAAAATTAATACACTTTGTTCAAGTTATAAAAAAAATGTATTTGAGATGTTTTAAAATACAATTACAACTACAATTTTTTAGTTTTTGTAAGTTTTTAATGTTATAATATTATTTCATAATAGTAACAACGTCATTTTAACTTAAATTATCCTAACAAAATATAGTCTAAAATTTAAAGAAATATTTTTAAAGAAAACGCCAAGCCGATTTGTCTACCCATATTTAACAAACTTCGAAACATAAGCCTCGATGGAACACAAGCTACTGTTGCTGGATGGGGAATTACGGAATTCTTAAGGGCGTCTCCCGTTCTTCGGAAAGTTGAGATACCAATAAAGAGTGACAATGAATGCCGACACTACTATGATAGGTATTAGTACTAGTAGAAACTATTTTGAAGATTTCAATCAATACACTTACAACAACTTCACTTTCTTCTTTTTAAAAATTTCAGAAACCCTGATTCTGGTTCAAATAATATTATAGATAAGAAATTATGTGCTGGTGAGATAGGAAAGGACTCATGCAGGGGGGACTCTGGAGGCCCACTTATGTTAGAAGAGCTATACGGTGACATTTATCGGATGATTCAATTCGGCGTTGTGTCTCATGGACTTCAACAATGTGGTTCTTCTACCCCCGGAGTATATACTGATGTTAGGCAATATGTCAAATGGATATTGGATAACATCGAACCCTAAAGTTATAACTACAAAATCTTGTAACTATTATAAGATGAAACATAAAACTAAAACAAATTGTATTCATATTTCGAAAACAGCATTTATATTTATAATAAATCATATTTTATAATAAACGTGCTTCAAGAAAAAACATTGTAATCAATTTTCCTAATTCATTAATAAAAACTTGGAACCAAAATGTGAGATTCCCTTTCCTGTCGTCCATATTTATTATTTATGAAATAAATGAATATACATTTTATTTATTTATACACGGCAACAGAAATATATACAAAACATTTTTTTAACTGAATCATATTTTTTGATTACTTGATTTTTTGATTAAGCCCACGTTTTTCTCACGTTTATTTAAATATCTCAAAGACCTTTTAAAACCACTGTTTCGAATTGAAAAGTGTATGAAGCAATATTAGATGAATATTGATGAATTCTAAGATGCTTAAAATTACTTTCAACAAAAAAAATTAAATTTCATAATAAATGAACAATTTTAAAAAGAAATTAATTAAAGATATAAATGTTTAACACCGTTTAAACTTCAATATAATATTCGAAAAACGTGGTATCACATTATAATATAACGTAATAATACATCATCTATATCTATACATATATTAAATATGTAACTGATCGCTGTCTGTACATGGAAGATATATGAGTAAAACTGTCACCGGGGCCTTTATCAACGCATTTTTGTCTGTTTATCTGTTTGTCTGTGTGTTTGTACACGCTAATCTTAGAAACGACTTAACGAATTTGAGTGCGGTTTTTAACTAATGTATTGTGGCTAACTTCGCTTAAAATTAAGTGTTTGTTTTTTTCAATCGGTTCATAAATATTAAAGTGACGTGAGCCTTTAAATTTACTATTTAAAGGCTCACGTCACTTTAATATTAGATATATGTCTATCTTTTAAGGTTGACTATAACCTTTTGTATGGTAATAGTATGATTGTGAGACAGACTTACCTTAGGTATCCTGTTTCCATTTACAATTTCGACACCGCAAATCGACGACTTTAATTTTGTAGACTTTCGTTCATCATCTTTAGCAATCGCTGCAAACTGTATAGCTTCAGGACACGCGCGATACAATTTGCAGTCGCTACATCGTTCTGAGAATGGATTGTCTTAATTAATTCAATTAATATTAATTAGACCAATTAGTTGTTATATTGTATGTACAAAGCAAATAATGTTTTTAATATATGTGTTAAATGTTTTAAATTGGGGTAAATAAACGATGTTTGATGTGACGAATCAATAGCAATCCGCGAAAACTATTCAACTCTAATGCATACAATAAATTATAATGCGAATATATATAAAGCTAGTCATTAATAGTATAATATAGTATTATGGGTTTTTTTAATCTTTGATTTACTTTAATTATTCTGTTGAATTAAGATAGTAAGGAAGCATGTTCATGTTGGTATATTAGGATTAATACGCTTATTATAAGTAATATAGGTTTACTTGAGTATTAATAAAGTCTTCGATCGATCATACCTACTACAATAAATTGTCGATCGAAGTAAGAAATAGATTTATAATGGGGATTTATTTAGGTTACTAGGAATTTTGCATTTTATTAGTATATCGATAAAACTGTGCGTATTGTTGTGTGTTATATTCTTAATTTTGATATGATAAATTAATTTTGATACACTTAACTATGATGCATGCAGTGTTTAGTCTAAGCAAAGGATCTAGAAAAACATATAATACAATTACCGCTAAATTAATAAAAAAACACGCTTCTGTCAGCGAAATGTACGCTAAAAAATTAAGCCAAATAAACCGAAAAGCTATTGGTTCAGTAGTAACCATTAATGGTGTCTATTATTCACTCCGAGGCTTCAAGTTTTAAATTTGGGGGTCAAAGTTGCTCACGTCCGTAGGTCTCACCAAAAACAGGTTTCATCCCTCATTACCCTACACGTGGCCCCTGGGTGGTGCTAATTGAGCAACATATTCTAGGTGGGAGGCACCCTGCGAACAAAGCCGCACCGCCATAGCGATTTGTCAAGTGACTTGATTCACATTGTCGCACAGCACTTCGTGTTCCGGTGCGAAGTTTGCAGCAGCTTACCATGGGGGATTGGGTCTGTATAGTTGTGCTCTGCATTTGGTGACAGGTTCTGACCGTAGTCACAGTGACGCCGGGCGGCTCAATCTGGAGGGCAGCGGGATCCGAAGCACGGTGCACCGCTGGCCGACCGCAGTTAGTAGGGGGCCCAATTAGTAGGTTCGCCATCTACGAAAGGTTGGTTTCCACCGTGCTGGTTGGCGACCAGAGAGAGATCCTGGTGGCGATTCCCAGGGGGTTCGGGCGTCCCCGCGGTCTCCAGTTGAGTCTACCATCTCCGTCTCTGCGGTAAAAGTCACGATGTCCAAAATGCGGCACCTCGTACAACTTCCATTTCCCCATACCTATTCACGCCCACAATCAATGAGTTATAAAAAACAGCAAGAAGAATGTTTCACAGCGGCTGCACCACCTCTCATTTTCAGTGCATCTCTCTAATATACGAGGTTTGCACTCCAATCTCTTTGCGGTCCACCACCACCTTGAGACCGCCATGCCGCACTTGCTCTTTCTTACGGAGACACAAATCACCAGTCCAGCGGATGTAGCGTACTTACAGTATCCCGGATATTCTCTCGAGCACAACTTCAAACCTCGTGCTGGGGTCTGTATGTACGCTCGTAATGACGTCTGCTGCCGGCGTCTCCGAAACTTGGAGGTACCCGATTTTTCGGTAATGTGGTGCGTATCGGATACAGGATTGGAGCAGATTGTATACGCCTGCATCTATAGGTCGCACAAAGGTGACCAGGAGACAACTCGGATGTTTGAGTACCTCAGCGTGACGGCTGATGCCGTCCAACGTCGTTACCCGACTGCTCAAATGGTATTTCTGTGGGATTTCAACGCTCACCACCAAGATTGGCTGATCCCATACCAGAACACCGACCACGCCGGGAGAGAGGCGCTCAAATTCGCAATATCCCTAAACCTCTCTCAGCTGGTACATGAAGCAACTCGGGTACCGGACGTGGACGGTCATACACCTAACTGTCTGGACCTTCTGCTGACTACCGACCCTGACCGGTTTTCAGTGTCAGTTGCAGCTCCCTTTTGCACTTCTGATCATTGTGTGATCAGGTCGGTCTTCAACTTCCACCCTCTGGACTCCGGTCCCACTGGAACCAGACGGGTGTGGTGATACAAGTCGGCAGACTGGGACGAGATGCGACACTTTTTTGCATCTTACCCTTGGCGGCAGATATGCTTCTCTTCCACTGATCCGTCGAGCTGCGAACAAGCCATATCTGAAGTGATATGTCAGGCTATGGAGTTCTTTATTCCATATGCTGACGTATCACTGGATGGCAAGATCCCTAGGTAGTACAACGCTGAGTGCGCCGCAGCTGAGGCCCGTAAAAACTCAGCGTTTGTAGCGTGGGCAGCAGCCCGCACCACCAAAGCTCCGGACATTGCGACTAAGAAGAGAGCCTTTAACTCTGCTGCCAAGTCCTACAAGAAGGTTCTCAAGAAGGCTCGTTTCAACCGAACTAGACGTCTTGGAGCCAAATTAGCTTCCTACCCCCCTGGTAGTAAAGCATTCTGTTCTCTATCCAAGTCGGTTGCGACGAACTTCTGTCGTCCATCGCTGCCTCCACTGCTGAAGCCTGACGGATCCTTGGCCTTTACGGCAACAGAAAAGGCTAACTTATTAGCGGCCCTGTTTGCCGAAAATTCGCGTCTCGATGCAGGAAGTGCCTCACCGCCAAATATACCACCTTGCGACTCAATGATGCCAGAGATACGAATTCGCCAAAGAGAGGTCCTAAAAATTCTGCGCACCTTGAACGTGAATAAGGCCAGTGGCCCTGATGGGATTCCAGCAATAGTCCTGAGGAATTGTGCACCTGAGTTGTCCCCTGTTTTAACACGCTTGTACCGCCTCTCTCTTAAATCCGCTCAAGTCCCTAAAACCTGGAAGATTGCCAACGTACAACCAGTACCTAAGAAGAATAGCCGTACCGACCCGGCCAACTACCGACCCATAGCAATCACCTCCATACTTTGCAAAGGTTTGGAGCGTGTATTGAATAACAAACTCCAGGCGTACCTCGAAGAAAACGATCTCCTATCGGACCAGCAGTACGGCTTTCGTCGGAATCGATCAACAGGAGATCTCTTAGTGTACGCTACTCACATCTGGGGCGAGGCCATGGACAAGTATGGTGAAGCGTTAGCCGTTTCACTTGACGTGTGCAAGGCTTTCGACCGGGTCTGGCATGCGGGCCTTCTTAGCAAGCTTCCTAGCTACGGGATACCTGTTGACCTTTGCAACTGGATATCAGATATCCTGAGTGGACGATCGTTTCGAGTTGTCCTAGATGGCTTCTCGTCTGATCTAATGGCGATTAATGCCGGTGTTCCTCAGGGTTCAATTCTCTCCGCCACACTCTTCCTGCTGCATATAAACGATCTGCTGAAACCCGGTATCTTTGGGTACGCAGACGACAGCACTGTCACGGAGAGATACATATCCTGTCCCCGAGCTAGTGCAACAAAAACTCGAGAGCACAGGAAGGCCTTGGTAGAACGCATCAATTTGAGATTGGAAGAGGTTTCAAATTGGGGCGATGATAACAAAGTCAAATTTAATCCTACCAAGACTCAAGCGTGTTTGTTTACTGCCAAGAGGAGTCCATTCCACCTGACTCCGACTTTCCGGAATGTATCTGTACCTATCACCGACAGTATTGAGCTTCTAGGAGTTACATTATCATCCAAACTCAACTTTGGACAATACATTGAATCCAAAGCTAAAACTGCTGGTAAAAAACTTAGCATCCTCAATAAGGTCAAACAGTACTTCACACCAGAACAGCTTCTGATTCTATATCAAGCCCAAGTCAGATCGTGCATGGAGTACTGCAGCCATTTATGGGACGGCTCTGCTAAGTACCAGCTTGATACTTTGGATTCAGTGGATCGTCGTGCTAGAAGACTCATTGGCGACCAGACACTGGTTACAAAACTCCAGACCTTAGAACATCGTCGTAAGGTTGCCTGTCTGTCGGTATTCTACAAGATGTATTTCGGCGAGTGTGCTCAGGAACTATTTGATTTGGTTCCCTCGTCACCTTTTTACCAAAGAACTGCGAGGCATCGAAAGGATCTGCACCCGTACGTGGTTGACATTGACGTATATAAGACACGTACGAAACGATTTGCTTCCTCGTTTCTGTTACGCACCGCCAAGGTCTGGAATACCCTCCCGACCTCCGTTTTCCCCACCACCTACAATATGGGTACCTTCAAGTCTCGAGTGAATAGGCACCTTCTAGGCAAGCGCGCTCCATCTTAGACTGTATCTCACTTTCCATCAGG
Organism: Nymphalis urticae; assembly: GCA_905147175.2. NCBI lineage: Eukaryota > Metazoa > Arthropoda > Insecta > Lepidoptera > Nymphalidae > Nymphalis > Nymphalis urticae. Next base: position 4,422,865 of record LR990002.1, read on the forward strand.
TGTGATACAGTCAAGCGCTAGCCTATACATTAAAAAAAAAATGCATCATAGTTAAGTGTATCAAAATTAATTTATCATATCAAAATTAAGAATATAACACACAACAATACGCACAGTTTTATCGATATACTAATAAAATGCAAAATTCCTAGTAACGTAAATAAATCCCCATTATAAATCTATTTCTTACTTCGATCGACTATTTATTGTAGTAGGTATGATCGATCGAAGACTTTACTAATACTCAAGTAAACCTATATTACTTATAATAAGCGTATTAATCTTAATATACCAACATGAACATGCTTCCTTACTATCTTAATTCAACAGAATAATTAAAGTAAATCAAAGATTAAAAAAACCCATAATACTATATTATACTATTAATGACTAGCTTTATATATATTCGCATTATAATTTATTGTATGCATTAGAGTTGAATAGTTTTCGCGGATTGCTATTGATTCGTCACATCAAACATCGTTTATTTACCCCAATTTAAAACATTTAACACATATATTAAAAACATTATTTGCTTTGTACATACAATATAACAACTAATTGGTCTAATTAATATTAATTGAATTAATTAAGACAATCCATTCTCAGAACGATGTAGCGACTGCAAATTGTATCGCGCGTGTCCTGAAGCTATACAGTTTGCAGCGATTGCTAAAGATGATGAACGAAAGTCTACAAAATTAAAGTCGTCGATTTGCGGTGTCGAAATTGTAAATGGAAACAGGATACCTAAGGTAAGTCTGTCTCACAATCATAAATTGACATTATTTTTTGTACAAAAAGCACTTTTTTATATAATAATAATATTGCAATAGTAATATACGTATTATTTTCCGATTTAAACAAATGGTTCGACTTGGATTAGCTCCAGAATTTACTTTTACTGTTAATTTTATTGTATTGAATTATAAAAAATAAAAATCCAGTGGGTATATCTATGTAAGAATATTTATGTTCTAATTAAAACAGATATGCTGCTCTGATTACACGTTGACTGATGATCGATCTGGAGTTCCAGAGTCTATGAGTCAAAAAGACTCAATAGAAAAACACGCGAATCTTCCACTCTTACCAGAAGAATGTGGTAAAATTGACGGGGAACGTATCATCGGGGGAACCGTTGCAAATCTTTACGAATTCCCGTGAATGGCCCTCATTTCTCACAAAACACGCTTAAGATCAGGTTTATATGTAAACTCCTTGTATTTAGTAGTTCGACTTCTTTCAAACACATTTATTAAATTTTCTGAAGCAAAAATTTGTAGACTGTAGTACTCGTAATAACCTCTCACCACCAAACTCTAGACTAAAATATTTTTATTGAATAATTGCTAGCTATCTTTCTTAAATATATGAAAAAGTACATGCCAAAAATTTTTAAAAATATAATATCCTCATTTTCATTTGTTTTTTTTATAATTGTAGTTAACAACTACTCTATTTTAAATGTGGGGGGACTATTATTAACTCCCGATACATTCTGACAGCTGGCTACTGCGTTGTCAAAAAAAAGCTTTATAAAGTTCGTATCGGCGAACTAGATCTCAGTTCGAAAGAAGATTGCCAAGGAGAATATCCTAATTACTTCTGCGAGGCTCATCTTCAGGTTAGAATAAATAGTAAAATATATAACTGGTTACAAAATTTGTAACCAAAATAAATACTTAATACAATATATACTAAACCTTTGCAACAGGATATAGAAATCGAAGAAAGTATACCCCATAAGGAGTATCAACATAAAACGTCAAAGAACGACATTGCATTGCTTCGTTGTAAGGAACCAATTGATTTTGGACACAGTAAGTATATTTAATTATATAAATATATATTGCAATTATAAATAAACAATAATAGATTCATAAAAGGCTTAAGTTCTTTGTTTGCTTTATTCAATCTGCTTATGCGATTTCAATATTTAAAAAAACTAAAGTAGAACTGCTTTCATGTCCCCCTTTTTTCGCTGGAAAAACGCATTAACGCGTCTTTCCCCACATGTTGGGGGGGGGTATGTGAAACTCCCCGGTGCTGAAGCCACCGGAATGCCTACTAAAAAACCAGTGGTACCCACTCGGTCTCTTCGGAAAGCGTCACGAGATCACTTACGCATTTTACCGTGACAGTTGGTCCGCTAATAGGCCCGTTTCTAGTTTGACAATCAATAAGCAAGTGTAATGGTTCAAATAGTTATAAAAAGGGGTCCTAAATAATTTATGCTAAATAATTCCAACTCTACTTCCAATTTACTACAAATCAGGGCTTGTTGGGCTAGAGACCTGATTCGCCCCACCTTCTTTTGTCCCCTGATATATTTTATTTTGAATTTTTTTAGAGAATGTCGCACCGATTTGCCTGCCAGTGTTAAGCGAGGTTCGTAATATAACTCTTGTTAGTAAAGTTAGAACTATTGCGGGCTGGGGTACAACTGAAGACGGCACTAAATCCTTCCAGCTTCGAAAGGTCGACATACCAATTCCAACAACCTCAGCTTGCTATGAACAATAAGGCGTTACTATATTTTTCTTTTATATAATTTATATTCACGACCATTGTTAACTTTTTTTTTAAATTAAACGTATTTATTCTTTTTCATTTTACCTGCATAGACTTAAAACATACAAAAAGAGAGAAGTTGGTTTTCTGCGCTCCGCGGTTTCAGACGAATGAAATGCTAGCTATCTTTTGGCAGTATAATGGCCTTATTATTTCAAATGTAAAGTGCAATTATTTTGATTTTTTGCAAATAAAGTTCAGTTCAGTGGAATGTTGTCATAAGATAATAAATTGTCATATAAATATGAGGGTTAACAAAATATCTCTTATATGTTTGAGACATTTTGTTAAATATGTATATGAATTAAATAATATATATTACCAAAATTTAGACGAACTCTTTGCAATAATATAGTTTTTCGATTATATATGATAAAATGCTTATCAATTATTATTGTTTTTTTTAGAAATACAGAATCTACACCTAACCAATTCTGCGCAGGTGAGTTAGGTAAAGATTCTTGTAATGGTGACTCCGGTGGACCACGTATGATAGAAAATGAATTCAATGGCAAATTCAAAATGATCCAGTACGGCATTGTATCATACGGCCCAAAGATATGTGGCTCAACAACTCCTGGGGTATATACTAATGTCGCCAGCTATATGGACTGGATAATAAGTAACATTAAGCCCTAAATAAGAAAAATGTTTAAAGTATTTTGTCTGATTATAATTTTATTTATTCATGTATTTCATGTTAATAATGTTAATGATATGAACAATTATTTATTTCATTGATATTTATAATAAAACTATACAACACTTAAGATAATATTGTAAGCTTATTAATAAATGAAACAGGCTGACTGCGCGCAATAAAGCTTACAACGAGAAGACTGTAAATTGATTTGTAAAAAATAACAATTTACTTTCTAATACTTTTCTATGTCTATGAATCTATCAGAACGATGATAACGTTATAACACCTAATCTATTAAAATCTATTAAAATTTGAGAAGCAAAGGAGATTATCATTTATATTTGCGGGTAAATTTATATGATTAAATTTTTTTGAAGAAATATAAAAATTCTAAGATTTTTTGGGATTATCAATCGAAATTGTACTCTAATTGGTACCTGAATTTTACCTCTCATTGCAACGAAAAATGTTTCTAAGAATATAACGCGACTCTATGAACAATAAAGTATATTTTTTATATAACATTTTTAGTGACTTAATACATTGAATTAGAAAAGTACAGTTGACTATAACCCCGCAACTGGCGCGTGTTCCAAAATGGGATGATTGTCTTATAGACATAAGACAACACACACACACACACGTTACACAGCAAAAATAACAATAACAATATTATATTATATATTACTCGCATATATTTCAATGTGAAAGAATAGGCTAGGCAAGGAAGCCAATAATATAGGCTTAGAAGGAAGGATTTATAAAATATAATGGTGTATCTGTCAGTAGCGCGTGTGATCGTTTGTCTAGCGACCCACTTGGTCTCTTGGTCTCTTGCTCTCAGTGGATGAGGTTTACTAAAACAATAACAATGATAATAAGGAGCAATGAACTGTATTTTCCGGAGTGTTGTCAGTGGAGATCAACATATACAATGAACTACTTTATGCTCGCAAGCTTAATAAGCCATGATATTAAAAAAAAAGTGAGATTCTTTCTTCTCAGGACTGGCTGTTTATTTTTCGAATCGGTGGTCGTTTCTAGTTTGCATAATAATGCATACAACAATGTTAATATTTCAGTCCTTCTCCATAAATTTAAAGATACTCCATACATTTTTAATACCATTAATATTAAAATTTGTAACTATCTTTGGAATTTGATAAGTGACCGTTGGTTTAATGTTTAGTTTATACTTTATTGTACATCACAAAGAGAAAAAGAATACAAAAACATGGATACATACATAATAAAAGTAGCATACAAATTTGGCGAACTTATCGCTACATAGCGATCTCTTCCAGGCAACCAACGGATTAAGAGATAACTAGGATATGAGGTAGGTGGTGCTCTAATAACAAGATAATATTAATATATGATTAAACAAACTAATAAATAAATGTAAATATAAAATACATATAATATATATCAATTAATAAATTATATTATCAATACATATATAATTACAAGTATACAATATAAATACATACTATAAACAATAAGAACGAATAAAAACGATAAGTCCTCAAACATAACAGAAAAAAATTAATAATAATAAAAATAAAATAATTAATTAATGGTGATAAGGCATTTGAGACAAAAAGTGATCTTTCACAAGTTTTTAAAAATATTTATGGATTTAGCCTCCCGAATATTTAAAGGAAGGTCGTTCCAGCTTAATAGCCTGAACTGTAAAAGAATTATTATAAAAAGATGAGTTATGTTCAGGCACCCTTAAAATCCATCTCTTCTCAGAACGAAGAACTTCTCCAGGATTCCCTAAAAATAAAAACTTCTCCTTCAAGTAAGGGTGAGTAACAGGGTGAAACAACACACAGTACAGTATAGACAAGATGTGCATGTTCCGGCGAAGTCGAATGGGTAACCAATTAAGACGAGAACGAAATTGTGAAACGTGGTCATATTTGCGTAATCCAAATATAAACCGAATAAATGTATTTTGTAGTCTCTCAAGCTTATTTAACTGGTCTTCGGTTAAGTCAACAAAGCTTGCGTCAGCATAATCAAGGATAGGAAGGAGTAGTCTGTGCGAGCATAATTTTGGTAGGAATTGGAAGCGACGACGACGCAAAGACCTCAGCGCAACAAACACCTCCCAACAACCACCATTTCATTTACATGGCGAGTCCAGCTAAGAGTATTGTCAAGGAAGACTCCCAAGTTTTTAACACAATCGCAATAAGGGATGACAATATTGTCAAACAATATTGATGGCAAGGAAGACCAGTCGACTTTTGATAATTGTTTCCGGCTGCCAATAATTATGGCTTGAGATTTGCTAGGGTTAACATTAAGACCAAACGATTTACTCCATTCAAGGATAATATTGAGGTCGTTATTCATTCTTGCGATAGCCAACGGAAGATTCTCCAAAGTCGACTGGGTATAAATCTGGACATCGTCTGCATACATGTGGTAGAGAGAAGATAGGTTATGAGTAATTGAATTAATGAAAATAGAGAAGAGTAACGGTGGCAACACGCCGCCCTGCGGTACGCCAGCAGAAATATCGCACCATGATGAGTAAGTGTCATTAGTGCGAATTCGTTGCCGACGACCACGAAGATAGCTGTGAAAAAATTCAATGACTGCAGGGGATATGTTAAGAGAACGCAGCTGACTAAGTAAGACATCAAAATCAACACTATTAAAAGCATTGCTGAAATCCAACAAAGTCATAATAGTGAGTTGCTTATTGTCCATACCCCATCGAATGTCATCAGTAACTTTTATAAGGGCAGTAACCGTACTATGTCCAGGGCGAAAGCCAGATTGGCAAGGATTGAGCAAGTTGTTCTTATTTAGGAAGAGATTTAACTAAAAGTGAATTAGTTTATCAAGAACTTTTGAGAGGAAAGGTAAAATAGAGATAGGACGAAAATCTGAAAAGGAAATAGGATTGGCTTTCTTTGGAAGAGGTATAAAATTAGCGCTCTTCTAAGCTTCAGGAAATATACAGCATGAGACACATTCATTTAGAATGTATGTGATCACGGGAGCGATAATATCAAGAAGAAGAATGATCATAGTACGACCTACATTATCGCTGCCGATGGCATTGGATGAGACGGACAGTATGTTCTTCTTAACATCACACACAGTAAACTGACTTAATACGAACGGAAGATAAAGAGGAGTTGAAGTCGTAGAAAGTGAGTGAAGAGTACGCGATTTAGCTGAACTATCAAATGAGTTCGAAGGCGTCGAAAAATACTAATTTAAGAGTTCTGTATTAATATTAAGAACAGATGAGTTCTGAGAACATTTACCAACTCCAACAGTCTCAAGAAATTTCCAAACTCTGTGAGAGTCGCCGTTCTCGACTGAAGTATGATTATGGCGTCGTTGTGCATCCCTACATAATGTATTGCAGCGATCCCTAGCTTTATGATACTTCCTTCGATTTTCTTCTGAGTTGTTTAATTTATATCTTGTTTTAGCAACGTTTTTCCTGTGTATACTATTTTTGATGTCTTTAGTTAGCCAGGGAGCAGGAAGAATGTTCTAGATAATTACCTTAAATAATAATATTGTTCCGATCGAGTCACTTTGACAAATAAAACTGTACTGTTTAATTTCATAAGTTCTATACTTATTTTTTTTAAAGTAGGACGAGCAGCTCGCGTCGTATATACATACATATGTATAAACATTTTTATATCTGTTTTTTTAATTAAGTCGGTAAGACAACCTCGGGCTATTTTTGAAATGAAGTTCTTTATAGTATTATATATTTATTTACCAATTAAATTACTGCCTTTGTTTATTTATTTACCTTTCCTCGGATGGGTTTGAATAGGAGATAATTGGGCGCTGTGGTAATCTCACCCAGAGCATTGTTAGTACTAAAACCAGCGCCTTATATGTATTTATGTACTCTTATAGTCACATATTGAATTCCAAGCAGGCGAAGCCACGCGCACATATATAATAAGTATACATGAAATATAAATAATATTGTGGTATTTTTATCTCAAATGATAATAATGAATTGTGGAAATACCTTTTACAAAACTAATTAATTCATCAATAATATTTATATTAAATTATATATATATGATACTGTTGGTCATATGTATCGTACATATACATATGACCCACAGCATCATAATTGTATTACTCAGGAAAACATCACACCGTCACTTGGCAATTGGATACCAAGCGGTACTAACGTGAACAACGCGAATATATGATAAATACAACAAAATCTATTTATAACAAATTAAAATGATTCAAACAAAATTACTAATTTTCTTGTTAGTGCTTCACATCTGCGAACGTTCATTTGCAAGTAAGTATATCATTCTCACCAGTCTTACAATATTTTTTTTATAATTAAACGAGTTAAAAAACTGCTAATAATTTTTCAATGGATTTGATAGGAGTCTTATAGGTTGTTTATTGTAGTGATACAAAAATATAGAAAAATAATGATATTCAAATAATATCTGCCATTTAAATGACAAGGTGACCTCATACTATAAGTTTATCTGCTATTCAAATCAGTTTTAATTCAAACATGAAGGTCATTCATTACTTTACTAATATATGGTATTTCATTTTTTAAACTCAGTTTTAAAAGCTCATACCTAGAAAATAGGTTACGTACTACATTCAGTCAGACAAAGATATATTTTTTTGACTTGTGGAGAGAATTATATATCTCTCTAGAATTAAAATAAGGATATATATGTTTCTATCTAACAAAATGTAACGATACAAATACTATTAGGGATATCTACGTCACATGGTGCACGTGAATTTTGTTTTTGTTTTAGTTTTCATATATTGGTTCCGCAAGTCTGATTACTAAAATTATTTCTATTATTAACCATATCCGTACAAAATTGAGTATATTATAAATGTATAGAGTAACTAATTTGATCTTTACCATATAGATCATTTTGTCGATTAGATTTTGATAAAATAGACCATCGCAAGGAGTCAAATTGATTGAGTAAAAGTGTAGGTTAAACATGATAGATAGATGGTTGAATCCTATTAAACGCAAGCAAATACGAACAAACTAAATATCAATATTTTATTGCCTTAATGTCCTTGGGGTAAGGTCTTGAGCAACCCCAACTGGATAAGTACCACCCACTTATAAGAAGCAGCGATAAATATTATTGTTTTTGGCTTGTGAGGGTGAGTAAACCAGTGTAAGTTCAGGCATATGGGACATAACATCTTAGTTTCCAAGGTTGGTGGCGCAGAGTGTATTAGAGAATAAGGATGTTTATATCATTGCCAATGGGAGGTGGTGACCACCTACATATAATTAAAAAAAGTTCGTTTCAGTTACCTCAGACTCACAAGTTATGCTATATATAATTTATTTTATTTCTAATTTTAATATTAACATTGTTTGCCTTGGAAAAATAAAAATAATTGTAATTTTTTTATATGTTAAAATATACTATAGAAAAATGCGACAGTTGTATGTTGCTGCGTCAGTGTCCCGAAGCGCTGAACTTAGTTTCCGATACGAATCCCGCAGTCAAACAAAAGCTTAAAGATGCATTGTGCGGGATTACAACCGTGGACGGCGTACGACACCCTAAGGTAAGTGCTAGTTGATACAACAGATTTAGTCCAAAAACTGACTGGTTTGTAAACATAGAGTAGTATTCATTGTATAGAGCCGAGCAGTGAATCGTTTTACGGAGCACTGAGAGTTAAACTTCGAGTTCAAATTAGAGTACAATTTCGATTAAAAACTCCTTAATATTTCACATTTCTTCAAATTATTTTGATCCTACATATATATATATATATATATACCCGCCAATATTAATAATAATTAGCTTTACTTGACTAATTTTGTTTTTAACAGATTTGCTGTACCAACTTTATCACAGTATCTGATAGGTTCGCAGACACAGAAACACATATCGAAACACACGGGAACATCGCACTATTACCAGAAAACTGCGGTAGTATCAATGGAGACCGAATCGTCGGAGGTTCTTATGCCAACCTCTATGAGTTTCCATGGATGGCACTCATCTCTTATATTACTGGAGAACAAAATGGTTACTTATATATTATATTTTATATGATTTTAATTGCCGACACTGACTGCGAACATAGATAGCCTTAAATTTTTTTGACAAAATGGCAGTAATTTTAAAATACTACTATCAACTTCTCTCTCTCTCTCTTCCTACGACGTCTATCGAGGAGGAGAGACGATTGCTTCCTATCATTTGGTCTAATAATAATTTAAACAAACCTGTTTCTGATGGCTTTAATTCCTATATTATAGGTAAAATAAAAACTCAGTTCCAATGTGGAGGGACTGCTATAAACTCTAGATACATTTTGACTGCTGCTCACTGTGTTAATAATAAGAGACTAGCTGGAATCCGCATTGGTGAATTTAATATAAATACACCAGAGGATTGTCAAGGAGAATATCCCCACTTCGTCTGCGAGAAACATATTCAGGTATTCAATATATTTAAGAACGTACGTTATTATGATTTGTTTTTAATTTTTCATATGTTTTTAGGATATTCGTATAAATAAAACAATTGTTCACGAGGACTTTAAAGTACTGCCAAATGTACAAAATGATATCGCACTCATTCGTCTCAAGCAACCGATTGACTTTTCATTTAGTAAGTTTAATATGAATATTGTTTTACAAGTTAATAAAATAGTTCATAGCCTGCGTGGCTATGAAGTTTTAGTTTAACATTTTACGTTATTAATTAAATTTATTTGAGTTAGTAAATAACGTGATGCGCATGCAATAGATAGAATTGTTTGATTCTTGATTAGTTCACCTAGGTCATTAAGTTTTACTACACTTCAAATAGTAGTATGAAATGTTGTGTGAGTTTTCTTTATAATGACAACTACTCCACATAAACTATTTGTTTCGTACGCCACACGCAGTTGCACGAAATGTAATCTAACATCGCTTGCGAAAATATTATATTGTCAGTTTCTTACCTTTCAATTTATTTAGTAGTTCGATAAAAATTGGAAATTTTGTATACAATTTCGTTTTTTTATCGAACTGGCAAAATAAAAATTAATACACTTTGTTCAAGTTATAAAAAAATGTATTTGAGATGTTTTAAAATACAATTACAACTACAATTTTTTAGTTTTTGCAAGTTTTTAATATTATAATATTATTTCGTAATAGTAGCAACGTCATTTTACCTTAAATTATCCTAACAAAATGTAGTCTAAAATGTAAAGAAATATTTTTAAAGAAAACGCCAAGCCGATTTGTCTGCCCATATTTAACAAACTTCGAAACATAAGCCTCGATGGAAAACAAGCTACTGTTGCTGGATGGGGAATTACGGAATTCTTAAGGGCGTCTCCTGTTCTTCGGAAAGTTGAGATACCAATAAAGAGTGACAATGAATGCCGACACTACTATGATAGGTACTAGTACTAGTAGAAACTATTTTGAAGATTTCAAACAATACACTTATAACAACTTCACTTTCTTCTTTTTAAAAATTTCAGAAACCCTGATTCTGGTTCAAATAACATTAAAGATAAGAAATTATGTGCTGGTGAGATAGGAAAGGACTCATGCAGGGGGGACTCTGGAGGCCCACTTATGTTAGAAGAGCTACACGATGACATTTTTCGGATGATTCAATTCGGCGTTGTGTCTCATGGACCACAACAATGTGGTTCTTCTACCCCCGGAGTATATACTGATGTTAGGCAATATGTCAAATGGATATTGGATAACATCCAACCCTAAAGTTATAACTACAAAATCTTGCAACTATTATAAGATGAAACATGAAACTAAAACAAATTGTATTCATATTTCGAAAACAGCATTTATATTTATAACAAACCATTATAATAATAAATCATATTTTATAATAAACGTGCTTCAAGAAAAAACATTGTAATCAATTTTCCCGATTCATTAATAAAAACTTGCAACCGAAATGTGAGATTCCCTTTCCTGTCGTCCATATTTATTATTTATGAAATAAATGAATATACATTTTATTTATTTATACACGTATAAATTTTTTGATTACACTGGTATGTAAGCCCACGTTTTTCTCACGTTTATTTAAATATCTCAAAAAGCTTTTAAAACCACTGTTTCGAATTGAAAAGTGTATGAAGCAATATTAGATGAATATTGATGAATTCTAAGACGTTTAAAATTACTTTCAACAAAAAAAATTAAATTTCATAATAAATGAACAATTTTAAAAAGAAATTAATTAAAGATATAAATGTTTAACACCGTTTAAACTTCAATATAATATTCGAAAAACTTGGTATCACATTATAATATCACGTAATAATACATCATCTATATCTATACATATATTAAATATGTAACTGATCGCTGTCTGTACATGGAAGATATATGAGTAAAACTGTCACAGGGGCCTTTATCGACGCATTTTTGTCTGTTTATCTGTTTGTCTGTGTGTTTGTACACGCTAATCTTAGAAACGACTTAACGAATTTGAGTGCGGTTTTTCACTAATGTATTGTGGCTAACTTCGCTTAAAATTAAGTGTTTGTTTTTTTCAATCGGTTCATAAATAATAAAGTTAAGTCAATTTAAAGGCTTACGTCAAACATTAATTCGATACAATTGCTATAAAATAACTGTTCTTCCAATGTAACTTGAACTCAGACCAATGATCTGCTATATGTCGGTTAACTCGCCACTGCGTAGATATATGTCTATCTTTTAAGGTTGACTATAACCTTTTGTATGGTAATCAAATTTGTTCTTAAGTGCATTATTTGCAGTCATTTTATAAAATATTAATTTTTATGAAAAATATCCAGATAAGACCATAGACAGTTTTTAGTAGTTATTATAGTTTTGACATAAAATACTATAAAAAATATATAATTCTAAGCTAAAGTTTAGGTAGGTATTTCGTTTCATTGTCGCATTTATATTTTTTTAATGGTTTTATTAAATTTGTACTCAATCGGTTAGTTTGACAAGTGAAGTGGAATGATAGCAAGAATGCTAGCAGCATCTCCCCTTTAAATCGCAAATCCGATTCTGTGGGAAAAAATTGAACCACATAGTCGGTTAGTTGATAACAAGTACTTATTAAAAAAAAGATTGACGTTTTAGTGTTAAAAAGGACACCATTTCCTGTGAAGTTATCGTTTGCAGTCACAATAAATAAAGCTGAGGGAAAGGCATTCAAGTATGTCGGAATAGATTTAAGGGAACGATGTTTTTCTCATATATAATTCCAATTGTATATTGCCCTATCTAGATCCGGGTGCGGCAAAAAACCAAATAAATACTAATAACCCACAAAAATAAAACTAAAAATGTATACACTGAAATATCCTGGCAGGTCTGCTCTTAGTGATTTTTTTAAGTGAAACCGCGGGCACAGCTAGTTATATATTAAGTGTGGGTCAAATCTGGCGACTGAATTTCAATCCAGTTTCTCTCAATTGATTGACTGAGGTTTTAAATAAACGTCCGATACCGATGACAAAACTTTATAGTTTCAGCCCGTGGAATAAATTAATGCTCTTTTATAAATGTCAAGTATTGAATTCCTTTTTTAACTCAGATTTCCCTTCGAGGACTTCTGCTTGGGTTTTCGTTTATGTGTAATTCAACAAGGAAAAGAATGACATACGTTACATTGGTATGCGCATAATATAGACCCAATGACTAACTCAATTTTATTAAGGATAAATAATATTAATTATTATAATGTATATTCAATTAATTATTATTATTTATTATTATTATAAGTCTAGTAAATACCTCATATCTTGCTTCACGACATCTTTTTAATAACAGACAAGTTTACCTTAGTTTTAGTACGTAAGTGATCTCCGACTGGAGTGAACATAATTGCACTTATTGAAACATTATAAGATGTGGTTAGCGAAAATTGTATTTATCGTATCAGTTTTATACGGATGTAATGGTTATATGAGTGAGTAGTTACTTTTTTTTAATTAACTGATTTTTTTTATACTTTATATATTAAATTTATTTCTATATAACTAACATAGATCGAATATGTAAACAAATCCAAGAAGTCGACTTTAACCTACTTTTAATTATTTTCGTATCGATTTAAAACTTGAAGCCTCGGAGTGAATAATAGACAACATTAATGGTTACTACTGAACCAATGGCTTTTCGGTTTATTTGGCTTAATTTTTTAGCGTACATTTCGCTGACAGAAGCGTGTTTTTTTATTAATTTAGCGGTAATTGTATTATATGTTTTTCTAGATCCTTTGCTTAGACTAAACACTGCATGCATCATAGTTAAGTGTATCAAAATTAATTTATCATATCAAAATTAAGAATATAACACACAACAATACGCACAGTTTTATCGATATACTAATAAAATGCAAAATTCCTAGTAACGTAAATAAATCCCCATTATAAATCTATTTCTTACTTCGATCGACTATTTATTGTAGTAGGTATGATCGATCGAAGACTTTATTAATACTCAAGTAAACCTATATTACTTATAATAAGCGTATTAATCCTAATATACCAACATGAACATGCTTCCTTACTATCTTAATTCAACAGAATAATTAAAGTAAATCAAAGATTAAAAAAACCCATAATACTATATTATACTATTAATGACTAGCTTTATATATATTCGCATTATAATTTATTGTATGCATTAGAGTTGAATAGTTTTCGCGGATTGCTATTGTTTCATTACATCAAACATCGTTTATTTACCCCGATTTAAAACATTTAACACATATATTAAAAACATTATTTGCTTTGTACATACAATATAACAACTAAGTAGTTGCGGTCTAATTAATATTAATTGAATTAATTAAGACAATCCATTCTCAGAACGATGTAGCGACTGCAAATTGTATCGCGCGTGTCCTGAAGCTATACAGTTTGCAGCGATTGCTAAAGATGATGAACGAAAGTCTACAAAATTAAAGTCGTCGATTTGCGGTGTCGAAATTGTAAATGGAAACAGGATACCTAAGGTAAGTCTGTCTCACAATCATACATTGACATTATTTTTGCTGAGAACCAACCGAAAACACATAATCTGTGATTGATAGACTGTGAACAGAACATTTCCTTGGATTACGAGGCTTTAATGGACGACACTTTTCCTTAAAATATTATTAATCATCCTATTTATTCGTACAAAAAGCACTTTTTATATAATAGTATAATATTTTTATATAGTAGTATTATTTTCCGATTTAAACAAATGGTTCGACTTGGATTAGCTCCAGAATTTACTTTTACTGTTAATTTTATTGTATTGAATTATAAAAAATAAAAATCCAGTATATGTAAGAATAATTATGTTCATATCTATGTAAGAATATTTATGTTCTAATTAAAACAGATATGCTGCTCTGATTACACGTTGACTGATGATCGATCTGGAGTTCCAGAGTCTATGAGTCAAAAAGACTCAATAGAAAAACACGCGAATCTTCCACTCTTACCAGAAGAATGTGGTAAAATTGACGGGGAACGTATCATCGGGGGAACCGTTGCAAATCTTTACGAATTCCCATGGATGGCCCTCATTGCGCACAAAACACGCTTAAGATCAGGTTTATATGTAAACTTCTTGTATTTAGTAGTTCGACTTCTTTTAAACACATTTATTAAATATTATAAAGCAAACATCTGCATTAATAACCCAACCACTAAACTCTGACAATAATACTACTTTTGGTGTTTTTGTTTGAAGAAGAAGATTTCAATTTGATTTAAAATAATAAAACTATCATATAATACTATGTTTGCTAACTAATTTCAAAATTTGTCTTAAATATATTTCTAAAATACACTTATACTTATAATTATATTTTTTTGTTTTTTTAATAATTTTAGTTAACAACGACCTCTATTTTAAATGTGGGGGAACTATTATTAATTCCCGATACATTCTGACGGCTGCCCACTGCGTTGTCAAGAAAAAGCTCTATAAAGTTCGTATCGGTGAACTAGATCTCAGTTCGAAAGAAGATTGCCAAGGAGAATATCCTAATTACACCTGCGAGGCTCACCTTCAGGTTAGAGTTGCTTAAACAATCAATAATAAATTAGATAATAGAACTGGTTACAAAACTTATAACCAAAATAAGCACTTAATATAATATGTACTAAATGTTTTTCTTACAACAGGATATAGAAATCGAAGAAAGTATACCCCATAAGGAGTATCAACGTATGCCGTCGAAGAACGACATTGCATTGCTTCGTCTTAAGGAACCAATTGATTTTGGACACAGTGAGTGGATCTAAATTAAATAATCTGCTTATATAAGATTCCAATATAAAAAATAAAAGCTTTTTTATTGTTTTCTGGTGTGTCTTTTAAATTGATGTTGTTTTTCTTTAGAAAATGTTGCACCGATTTGTCTGCCTATGTTAAGCCAGCTTCGGAATGTAAGTCTCGTGGGTAAAGTAGGGACTATTGCGGGCTGGGGTACAACTGAAGACGGCACTAAATCCTTCCCGCTTCGAAAGGTCGACATACCAATACTACCAACCTCGGCTTGCTATGAACAGTAAGGCGCTACGATCTTTTTTCTTTTAAGTGGACCAAAGTCAGCTTTAATCGAATTCTTAGATTTAACATATTCATTCTATTTCACTTCATCTGCATAGATTTAATACATATCTCAACAAAAACCAAATTTAATGAAAATAATGACATATTATATGTATGATTGTAAATAATGGGTAAAATAATAGCGTATTATTACTTAATATTATTATATAAAATGTACATGTTTTATATGTCCCTGCCTTTATTTGCAAAAACCCGAAGATGTTCATAAAAACTTAATCGTATTCCAATTACATAATTATACATTGTATGAAACCGGTCCCAGGCTGGTATAATTTGATTTAGTGATATGTCGGACAAAAAGTGACGACAAACAAATCTTATTGGAACGCTAAAGATGTTTAATAAAAACATGATATATTTTTAGAAATCCAGAAACAACACCTAACCAGTTCTGCGCCGGTGAGTTAGGTAAAGATTCGTGTAATGGAGACTCCGGTGGACCTTTCATGATGGAAAATCAAGTCAATGGCAAATTCAAAATGATCCAGTATGGCATCGTATCATACGGCCCAAAGATATGTGGCTCAGCAGCTCCTGGGGTATATACTAATGTCGTCAACTATATGGACTGGATATTAAGTAACATGAGGCCCTAAATAAGAAAAATGTTAAAAGTATTATAATTCTAAGTTTCTGATTTTAATTTCAATTATTCATACATGTATTTCAATTATTCATACATTTTACATTAAAACATAAAAAGTATGCATTTTATATATAAATATGTATGTACTATGTGTATATTGATACTTACAAGGAAACTGTATAAACGTATAAGATAGTATTACAACTAATTAAAATAGACTGAATGCGCAATTAATTTGGTCACAGATAAAATATTGTAATCTATGTGTTTTAAAAAATAACACCTTGCAATTTACTTCCTAATACTTTGAATAGTGGAATCAACCTTGTTTACTTCTTCATATCTCAATATACACTATTTACATACATACAAAGGTTAACCGATAAGTTCTACACAGTTATAAATGTAAAAATAAAAGTGATAAAAACATAGCGATTACTACAAATACTTTAGTCATCATAATTATTGTATATAATTCCGTATGATCTTAAATATAATTAACGGTTACATACTTAATATAATATAATAAACGCATGATACACAAATGTCTCTTATTATATAGTGTAAGTACTAGACCTCAACACGCAATCCGCAATGCTCGTAAATAGAATTCAAAGTCTATCAGTTTCCCGCTATAAAGATAATCTCTCAATGTTCTTGTTGCCAGATTAAAAATATAGATTATTATTGATTAATATAAAAAATCCTCCAGTAATATTTAATATTAATTCGTATCACATCTAATATTATATATTACAATCTGACTCAGTCTTACAATAGTTAAATACATATTAATTATTGATTGGAATTTAAAATCCCACCTACCATACGAGATCTAACCAGCGTTATTTATTATAAAGGTGCTTATTATATTTAATAATACTGATATACACTATCCTAGTACCATGGATTCATCGTTAAACAAGTCAGCCTCCTATTCGGAAATAGACTTAATTAGTAGAGAGGATAAAACACCACCGAACTATGTTGCGTATCGGAACAAACGGGCTAGAGAAACCGAATTCAACATAGACCTAGATAGTTTTAAGCTCGAGATAAAAAGTATGATAACATCTTTATTTGCTACACAAACGAAGGAAATCCAAAAAATTATTGCTACTCAAAAAGAAATACAACAAACAAATATAAATATCGAAAACTCGATCGCCTATTTAACCGACCAGAATGAGGAATTTAAAAAGAAAATTGAATTATTAGAAGGTAAAATTAAGGACGATCAACTGTATATAAGCACGCTGGAGGATCGGATTGAAGATCTTCAAAGAGGGATGCGTAAATGTAACTTCGAAATAAAAAACGTTCCATCACAATCCAACGAAACCAAAGAAGACCTTACTGAAATGGTTTTATGTTTGGCCAGAAATGTAGGCTATAATATTGAGAAAACCGATATTAAGGACATCTATAGAGTACGGGTAAAAAAAAAAAAAACAAAAAATAGCTCCATCGTTGTTGAGACTTCCTCCACCACTTTAAAAACTGGCATTTTGAAAACGTGTAAAGCCTACAATATTAAACATAAATCTAAATTGTGTGCCAAACACTTAGGGATAAGAACAGCCGAAGACACTCCGATTTACATATCGGAACAACTTACTCCAAGAGGGGCCCGTCTGTACTTTCTGGCTCGGGACATCGCTAAATCGAAAACCTATCGGTTCTGTTGGACTGCTTACGGTAAAGTTTATCTACGGAAAGATGAAAATTCACCTATTATTAACATAAATAGTGAGACACAAGCGCATCAATTATTACAAAAATGACTATATGTAGCCGGCTTTATATACCAATTGTGTTTCAATTTAAATTACTTTAAAAATATTATATGTAAAATTATGTTTTGGTTATTATTAGAATTAGCTGTTAATGTAGTTATTAGTATTAAGAACATTTATACTACACAGCATGGAACTCATTTACCTTTTTTTGTCATCATACAATCAACAGCACACTTACACATTTACAAAGTACACATATCTAAATCTTATATACACAAATACACATTCACACATACACACCACCTAATAACCATATATTTTCTGACTACAAAAGTATATGTTAAAACCATTCACAACAGAAGTACGCGTATTCTTTTTAACTTTATTAAAACAATATTGTATACAAAAATATCTATATATTATACTACTATATATATAACTTACATACTCTACATACTTGGCTTACTAAATTTATCACATTGTTATGGATAGGTCTCTTACTACTCAGAATGAAATAGACGATCTCGAAGTTAGTAGAGCAATGCAATGTGATATTGAAGACCTTAAGCAGTATATACCCGTTAAAGAAAACGACTTAACTATCATATCACAAAACATTAGAAGTGTTTATAGTAATATATGCGATTTGAATGTTGCCTTAAATGTATTAAACTTTGCCCCTGACATAATTATAGTAACCGAATGTAGAATTAATCCTAGTAAAACAATTCCAAACCTTTCTAATTATAATATGCACGCCACGACTCATCACCTCAATCAGAATGATGGGGTTGTGGTATACTTAAATAAAAATATTGTTTGCACAAAAGCAAAAGAAATTAAATTATGTCATGCTTCATGTATTCAAATAAGTATTGGAACTACTGTTATTCTGGGCATATATCGTTCGCCATCAAACATAAACGCTGAACAGTTCATCAATTCATTAAATTCCCATCTGGAAACTTTAAAATCTTTAAAAATATTATATTAACTGGGGACATTAATATAAATATTGTCGCTAAAGAAACAGAGCAAAGTCAGGAACGTAATAATAGATTAAACTATGTGAACATGTTATCGATGCACAGTTTGATGCCGGGTCACTCATTCCCAACAAGGGAAAACAATTGTCTTGATCACTTCATGTTAAAATTAGACAAAAACAAAAATTCTGCCCAAATCGCAGTCCTGAACACTACCATCACAGACCATAATATGATATTTCTTTGTTTGGCTTCACTTACATCTAAACATAAAGCACATATGAACATAAAAACTATTGTAGATTTCGATGGGGCTCTTGTTAGTTTAGCGGAGAAAAATCTGTCAGAATTACTATTTTGTGATAACCCAATAACTGTAATCGAAAAGCTTATTCATAATATTGCTGAGTCCTTGAAAGATAACACCAAAACTATACGTGTACCTAAAAATAAAAGAGTTATAAATCCGTGGATAACTCCCGGTATATTGAAATGTATCCGAAACAGAAATAGAATGCAAAAAAGGCTAAGATCAGACCCATCTAACGAAATTTTAAAAATCTCATACAAAAGGTACCGTAATTTCTGCAATAAACTTATCAAACAATTAAAACGAAAATACGACAGAGATCAGTTGGAAAAATCATCTAAAAACTCTAAAAAAATTTGGTATAACATTAAATCTATAACTAACTTGAACTGCTCAAAATCAGATAATACAGAATTACTAAACATAAGATCTTCTCCCACTGAATCAATTAATTATATCAATGACTACTTTGCTAGCGTAGGTGAAAAACTGGCCACTGATATTGTCCAAACAAGTGGTTCATTTTTTTCTCATACAAGTCAGTTAAACTCCTTTGTACTTCTTGATACAGACTGTAAAGAAGTACATGATGTACTTATGTCTCTTAAAACAGATAGTGCCCCTGGATGGGATAATATTCCAACTAAATTTTTAAAAATAGCTAAATTAGTAGTTGTTCCAATAATCTGTCATCTAACGAACCTTTGCTTTAGAAAAGGAATCTTTCCGTCCCTGCTTAAACGATCTATCATAACTCCCGTTCACAAGGGTGGTGACAGAGATGACGTTAGTAACTATCGTCCAATTTCCGTTTTGCCGTCAATATCAAAGTTAATAGAAAAAATTATAAATGTGAGATTATTAAACTATTTAAATAAATTTAAGCTTTTGTCAGACTCTCAATATGGTTTTCGTCAGGGCAAATCCACGGAGGACGCTGTTGAAGCTCTAACCTCGCACATTGTTAAGAGTCTTGACAGTGGTAAAAGGTCTCTGGCTGTATTCCTTGATTTAAAAAAAGCCTTTGATACGGTCTCTGTCCCCATTCTTGTGAAAAAGTTAGAAAATTTGGGAATCAGAGATACCTCGCTGGCTCTTTTTAGGGACTACTTGAGGGACCGAACTCAAGAAGTGAAAATTGGACAGTTTGTTAGTCGTGCCTCAAAAATAACTTATGGCGTACCGCAAGGTAGTGTCTTAGGACCTACCTTGTTTCTAATTTACATTAATGATCTCTGTAATTTAAAAATAAACAATGCTAAAATATTTTCCTATGCAGACGATACCGCAATTGTTTTTACAGATACTAGTTGGACTAAAGTTAAAAATACAACAGAAAGAGGTCTCTTCACTGTCTCCTGTTGGCTGAAGTCAAATTTACTGTCTCTAAACACAACCAAAACAAACTACATGCCTTTTTCCATCTATAATCGAACCCAGCCAGATAGTAACTATAATATTACAGTTCATGTTTCCAATAGCATTAAATGTGAGGATTGTAATAACTGCTCCATGATCAAACGAGTGAACTCTTTCAAGTACCTTGGTGTGTTAATAGATCAAAGACTATCATGGGATGCACAGCTAGAAGCTATAGGATGTAGATTGCGTAAACTAATTTGGATATTTAAGATGTTACGCCACAAAGCCTCTTGGGCCTTATTACATAAAATATATAAAGCTTTGGCGCAGTCAATATTGGAATACTGTATTCCTGTATGGGGAGGAGCTGCTAAATCTAAGTTCATTGAAGTTGAGAGAGCACAAAGGCTTTTGCTAAAAGTTATCCACTTCAAGCCATATCGCTTCTCAACGGACACGCTATATTCAATGAGCCAGATACTGACTGTCAGACAAATGTATATCCAACGTATCATTCTTAAAGCTCATAAATCATTAAAATTCATTAAATCCAGTTCATTAAACAGAAGATTAAAACATAAAATTGCTGAAACGTATGGTGCTAAGACTACTTTTGCTAGCAACCAATATATAACACGTTCTGCCTACCTTTATAATAAAATTAATAAAATTCTAAACATATATCCCGAACAATATTTTAACGTCAAACAGAAATTATTTGAATGGTTAAAAACAATAACATACGATGACACCGAATTAATTCTGTTTCATAAAACATAATCTAATCTACTGTAATCTACACATACACCCACCTACACATACACACACACACACACACACACACACACACACACACACACACACACACACACACACACACACACACACACATACACAAACACACAAGTAAAATTCATTTTGATATAATGTTAGTTTACCTACTGATTGTGAGTTTTAGTATATAGTAAGATATTGTTTATTCTTTTTAAGAACATGGACAGAATTGTATGTTATGGAAGAGCGGGTCCTTCTGTCACGAGTATTATATTATACTCACTAGAGGGTCCCAACCTTTATTTGCTATGTACAACTTGATAAGAAAGAATAAACTATTTTCATTTTCATTTTCAAAATATAAAGCAATTAAATCATGAAAAAAAAAAAAAAAAAAAAAAAAAAAAATATAATTTCACCTTTTAATCAGTCTTATAAGCTATTTATTTATTACAGCTATCATAGATTTTGTTTTACAAATTGGCGTTGCAATGAACGAAAATCGTAGTTGATATATTACCAAATTTAATTGAAATAAATAATTGTTTCTTTGTATACTGAATAATAATTATAAACTCACCCTGTTTTAGCTGTCCACCGTAACAAAGCATAACATATTCACAAAACATACTCGTTTACACAAACTTTTTCATATTTAAATACCTCAACGCGATAAATTGTTTACACCAAGCCGCCATTTTGTTAATCTATTAATTATTTTTCTATATTTGTTGTTTCATGCGTTCGAAATATAAATACTTCAAAATATTTACATATTCAATGATTGAATGTGAATTACGTGCCAGTATTTTGAATACATAAAATTTATAAAAATATTAAATTATATTATATTATAATAAAATTATATTATTCCCTTGATAACTAATTTTAACTTTAATAACTAAATTAAGAATACAGAATGATTGCATCCTATATATGCATCCCTCCTATGTACTATACTTCACTTGTTTAATAATTCATGATAAAATGATAAAAGGATACATACCTACTTCGTTTACTTTTAAGCTTTTCAGCCTGTCTGTTTTTTATAACCATAAATCAAAATCATTTTTCTAAGAACTGGCCAGAGGTTAAGTATAAATTAAAGGTCAGCAGCCTCTATTGAGTTTTCGAGACTGTTAATCATTTAAGGTTTACTTGCATGTCTCATTACTTAAATAAAACAAGGAAACATTAACTGGGAACATTAATAAAGTCTTTGTGAAGTTATTATTACTTTTAATTTATAATAAAAGGTAGACGAACAAATACATCAAACTGCCAAAAGACACTGGCATTTAAAAAAAAAAAATTAACTATGTCGACTATGTCTGTTCAATGCACCAGCAATTAATTATGTTAACTACCATTTTATGTCTCTTGTGCCTGTAATTATATTCATTCACCCTTCTAACCGAAACACAACAGTACACAGTATTGCCCTTAGTGGTAGAACTTATAAGTGTGTGTATATCCAGCCAGCAAGCTTTCCACAAGAAAAAATATATGGTTTTAATGAATTACTCAAAGAATATATAATGTTTGTACATACAATTGTATTATAGCGAGTGGATACATAAATAAAATTGGATTTAAATTTAATTACTGTGCAAAAACCCATCTCACAAAAAAACCTGTCTGTTGTTCAAGGAATTCACTAGGAAGTTGGTGATTTATATTAAACATCCATTCAGAACTGGTTTAAATGCAATAAGCTTGAATAAATAATGAAGACTCGAGATGTACTTTACCATTAAATACAATAATAATATAAATATTTAAATTGTCTCGTTGGTCTTGTGGCTTACTTATAAGGCTTCAGGTCCCGAGGTTCTATATTGGGGGCACTGGCCTGATCTGTCTCCGCTTATGCATGATTGCCGTCCCATCGAATTACGATTTATAATAACAATTACACCACTATTTTTTGCACTATAATATCTCCTGAGCAGTTGGATAGCCTTCCTTGAGATTAGCCGCCGTGACAGAAATCGATCAGGAAGGCATCGTTTTCATACATATTTTATTAGATTGTGTTACTTGAAATTGAGATATTATAATAACAATTAAATAAAAACTAAAATTATGTACCATACAAATGTCCTCGTAATACGTATTTTCCGTTTATAAGGAAACAACAACAAATCAAGTTGATAAACGTACAACTTGATGGTAGGGCTTTTTAATTTTAATAGGTACATCATAATATAATTTAATAGGTAACATTCTACTGCATTATATTTTCATATAATAGTAGTACCAGCTTAAAGTCCAGTTAGCCAGGGTACTAGCAGAAGAGACATACCATTGTTGGTGGGGTAACATTAGCGGTAATTCTAATAGTGGGACAGTGATGTGGATAAATAATATCTGAATTTAAAAAAAAAAATAATACGGATTAAAGACAAAGTACCAATTTATCTAATAAGTCAGGGAATTTCGTTTTCTGTCGCTGGTGACTACTGCAAAAAATCAGATTAATTTGATCATTTGAATAAGACTTGCTAGTTTGTGTTCTGAAATACCTTCATAAAAATGCTTATGATTCTAAATAAATATTGTACTTATCATATCATCGTCATAGAGAATAATTAAATACATAAATTATTTATTATTATTTTATTATTAATATTTATTATATTATAATTATTATAACCAGTAAGGTAGGGCGTTGTGTGTTACCGCAAAACAGCAGTACTTGGTATTGTTGTATTCCTGTTTGAAGGGAGAGTGAGCCAGAGTAAATACAGGCACAAGGGACATAACACCTTAGTTCCCGAGATTAGGGGCATTGGTGATGTAAGCAATGGTTAACATTTCTTACAGTGCCAATGTCTACAGGCGTTGGTGACCACTTACCATTAGGTGGCACATACGCACGTCCGTCTACCTATACTATAAAAAAAAAGTTGTAAATTGTAAATATCTTCATCAATTTGTACTACGTTATCAATGCGTCATACGGTTTTATTCATTATATCAAAAGCTGTCTCGTATTTTGGACAGGTTTATTATTAAAAACTATACATATAACATACTTAAGTAGATTTTTTATTAAAGATTGCTAATAAATTGCCAAAATTCTCAACGTATTCTACCTAAGTAATATAATCATATTTTCCGTATAAAACTTGCAATAGGTTTTTCACTTAGGACGTATATTCATGCTATACAAAAGTATATATTTACATATATGTGTAGTTTTATACTTCGTTTAAAAATTTGATCTCGTCCAGTGGCCACATCATTCTTATAAAAACAGGTTAAGCTTAGTGTGCAAGCGAACTTCGTCTTGTGCGAACAAATTTATTTCGAATTAAGAATCACTCGTTTTATTTATTCTTGTATTTATTTTTATTTTAAAAATGTTACTACCGAAACTTTTAATTTGTGTATCGTTTATATACGGCTGTGATTCATATGCAAGTAAGTCTGGTTTTAATTAAGTTTTTCGTTTAGAAATGTATTGAATTAATACCAAAACCTTTTTCTACAACATACAAACTCATGTAATAATAATAATATATTGTTATTGTAAGTAAGTTGCCTTGGCTTGAAATGTTAGCTCTTAAACGCAATGCTAACAGCAATAATATATATTTTACTATATACAATAGTGACTCGACAAGGAAAAACGAAACGGATACATGTATATTGGATGACATTTGATATTTATTACTAATTTATATGATACAATAGTGTTAATTAGTTAGTTGAGTGGCTTAAAAGACCCAAGTCAGGCTAATAACAAGTTATTGGGTTTTTTACCGGAAAACTCTCAGGAACAGCCTGTACAGTTATATACACTGGGTAGTTTGCTAGTCTTGTCTTTTGAAAATGGCCATTAACGATACAGCTATAAATATAAAAAAATTAAAATATTATTGAAATGCGAGAACTAGTCTAAACAAAGAAAAACGTTTTGGTTTTCCCGAGTAAGTTACATTTCGAAACATATTCTGACGTAAATTAGTCCCGGGTTTTTTTTGTCACAAACATATTTATTTTGTTAAAATCTAAATGAAAATATTTTATATTATAACTGTTTTACGTTCAAGGTTTTGATTATAAATATAATCAAGATTTTTTAACTGCCAATTAAACCAACCAAGTCAACTTAAAGATTTTACAACGATTAGGTCTTATATGAGGCGGTATCGTAACCCACTAATTATTCTTTGCCAGGTAAAACCTATTGAATGGCTACATTAAGTTTCAAATATTGTTACCAAACAGAAACGAATTGAAAGGTAAAATGTATACGTTATTAGAATAAAACCGCAATACAGGTATTCTGTACAGGCAGGCACGCGGGACATAACATCTTAATATAACCCAAAGTTGGATGGAAGATGGTGGAGCTTTGGCAATGTAAAGGATGGTTAATATTTCTTAGATTGCCAATGTCTATGCATCAGGTGGCCATTTGCTCGTCCACCTATCTTTTAATGTAAAACAATTGAATTGAAATTAGTTCTTAACATGTACCTATACTAAATGTTCAGCGATCCATCAAGTCATACATTGTTTGATATAATTACCAGATTGTAACGTTTGATAACTCGTGGCCACGTTACTTGAAATTAAAAAAATACTTTAGACATAACTTTGTGTGCTTGGCACCAAACAGTTAACATGTGACAATAGGTAGTTATTGTAATTGACTGTCAGTACATAAGTTTAAAATGACCACTACGCCTAAAGGACTTCTACAAAACTACATCTTGGTATCCAATGGTACGCATGATGCGTAAATTAACAGAAATAAAAAATAAAAAAATCTAATAAATAAACAATTTATTTACAGGACGATGCAGTGGTGAGTGTACGTTATTTCGCTCCTGTCCCGAAGCCATTCGTTTTGCCGCAAATAGCGACGCAAATAACGAGAAATTAAAATCATCGATTTGCGGCACCGAAGTGATCGAAGGAAAACGATTGCCGAAGGTGAGTCCGCTACGTTCACTGTCTGAGTGTCCTGATATGTGTACACAAATAATATATATTCATTCACTCTCATATTCCGATTGGATGCTATTCCAACATGATCGTAGAGAGATCAAAGAGCTTCACGCGCTTTCCAGGATAGAGGCTTAAGGCAAAAAGAATTACAAGAAATCGCTTAATTGAGAAACCATAAACTAAACATATATACGATGCGGCAACCTGGGATTTGCAGCCGTAAAAACTAGCCAGATTAACGCGAGGTAGTTACTACACACTACACATACTAAGCATGTAGATACATATCTGGTTAAGTATCTCTGCGTGTATCATGTGAAGATCTAATGAATCTAAGTGGCGTTGTATAGCGTAAATACATATTAGTTTCCTAGGTGTTTTATGTTATTTTTACGGTTTTTTTTTTATAAAATAGGCATGCGAACGGGCAAATCGGCCACCTGATGGATCTTGATCCCCATTGCCCATAGACATTGACGCTGTTAGAAAAGAAAACTGCTTCTTACACTGCCAATGTGCTACCAATCATGATAACGAAGATGTCCTTTGTGCCTGTAGTTACAGTGATGAGTGGATATACCAGAACCCAGACCCTGTGGAGGTACCCAGACGAGCGTGCTCAAAGTCCTTCCACTGAGTAAAATCCCTTCTGAGTATTTTCTATTTAATTAAGGGTTATTTTAGCAGCAAATCTTTATGGCAAATGAAGGGCTACCGGCACAAGGTACAACCTTAGCCTACTCTTTAGATTTCAACTAATATTATAAATCAGTATCAGTTATAATCAGTAAATAACTCAGCTTCTGTTTATTATATTAACACAACTTAACCACTGAAGCGATCGCAATAAAATCTGACATCCAGATAACCTTGGTCAAGTTGTAGTTACATAAAGAAAATAAATAAGACGTGGATTAATTGTTGGGAAATAGTTACTATGCTCTAAGAGTTACATCAATATATGTTTTTTTATGTATAACAATTAACAAACAAACAATTACGATATAAAACTTAATATCAAAGACATTTCAGAAATCTTACCTTACCTTTTTGAATAATATGTTATAATTTATACGCAAACAAATAAAATAAAAAGTAATTAAAAATATGGAGCTTAGAAAAAAAATTCGTCACTACAAAATATTTATTTTCAACTTGTATTTCAATGTTGTATTCTTATCATCATTTCATTATATATTAACAGGTTTGCTGCTCCGAATTTAGAGTGACTGATGATCGATCAGGATTCTTCGGCGATGGCTCCGAAAGCACCGGCGAAGACTCTTTTGAATCACATGCCAACATAAAACTTCTTCCAACAAAATGTGGTCAAATTGACGGTGACCGTATCTTCGGTGGAGTGATCGCTAATCTGTGGGAGTTTCCATGGATGGTACTAATATCACACCGAACACGTGCTGCACCAGGTAGCTATTAGTTCATTTTGATTACAAAAAATAATGTTGTCTTATCTTGTTTTAAGCAACTGAACAGGTTTTTTGTTGTGATTACCGTACCGTTCCGAAACGTAAGGATCACTAAACACAATCACGAGTAAGATACATCATGCAGGTACGTGTGTACGTGTGCAGCGTGAAGGTTGATAACTGCTGTCAACCTTTTAGTAGTTAATTCATGTATAATGTCCTCCAGACCGAATTCGGCCACGGCGGGCAATCTCAAGAGAGATTAGCCAACTTCCCAGGAGATATTATAGTGCACAAGTGTGTGCGTAAACACAGGTGCACTCTCTATTCCCTAACTCTCATAATCGGATGGGACGGTAATCCGACACGACCGGAAAGAGTTCAGTCTGTCCAATTAAATCAATTTTAATGGGTTTTTTTTAATGAAAAAATTCAAAACGGTCTCTAAATAATGATTTAACCTGAACCGCTTTTTATGGGCAGTTAGGCAGTTAGTTGTACTTGCCCCAAAGCAACCTATTATTTGTCTCACTTAGCCTGTCAGTCTCAAGGATGACTAAGCCAGTGTTAATACGCATTGACTATAGTTAACATGTCTATAATAATGATAACATATATCATAGAACTGCTGGCCTCCTCTCCTTTTAAGGAGACTGTTTCGACGGAAGATTTTCATTCCATACATAGGGATTTCATTACAATATTTCCTTCGCCGCAAAGCACGAGTTGAATTATAAACACAAATTAACAATCAATTCACGTTACGAACATATTCTTCTATTTTCTTACTATAAATAAATTAAACATTACATCCATTATAACATTTGGATATTGTAAATTACAAACATAATTTTACTCAAGTATTTTTTTTACTGTGGCTGATTTAGTTACCGGGAATATTTAGTTTACATTTATATAAAACTAGTTTCCGTCGCCATGTAAGGGCGGGGGGATGAGTTAGCTGATAGGTGTCTTATATCTTTTTCTGTATCTTTGACAACGTGTATGAAAAATATCACAATAATCGATTGAATAATTAAGACAAGAAATCGAACCAAATAAACAAACTCACTTTTATAATACTCACTTATATAATATTAGTTAGAATAAAATGAAAAAATCATCATCTAAGTTAATTCAATTCAATTATTTCTATCAATCAGCAACATCTTTTATGATCATTATTTTCGGCTTAGTACCGACTACATGATAGTAAATGAAAAAAGAAAATAGATAAATGGGTCAGCTGACTGTAAGTTGTCAAAACGTAGCATAGACTGCTACGTTTCAAAATATTAACGATTTTTTCCACTATCAATGCGCCTAAGGTGTTATGTCCACCATTCCTGTAATACCCTGGCTGACTAAAATTACTCAGCAATAACAAGTGCTGTAGTTAAATGTAATAACAGATGAGTGGTTGGTACTGAGATGGGCTAGCCCAAAACCCTACCATCACAATTATAAGTCCGTTTTAGACAAGTAACATTAAATACATTTCTTTTAATAACATTTTAGGTAAAGACAACCTTGAATTCAAGTGCGGTGGAAGTATAATTAACTCTCGATATGTTATGACCGCTGCCCATTGCGTTGTAAATAAGAAGTTAGCTGGTGTTCGTGTTGGCGAGTTTGACATCAACTCCAAAGAAGACTGTCAGGGAGAATATCCGAAAATATATTGTGAAAGACACATTCAGGTACTTACTTTTTTCATATAAAATAATTGCACGTATGGTGCACGTAATAGAAGTGAAACCTTAAAATATATAGCTCTTTTTCTTTCTTTCTACGTCGTACGTATCTTTCTTCCCTCTCATGTAACTTACTATCCTTAAAATAGTCGAAATTATCGAATCACCTTCTTAGAAGCACTTGCAATATATCTCAGTAATTTCAAAATACTTTGTTTTTTACGTGCACAGGCTTTATCTTTTGCTGATTCTCTCACGTTGCACCAATCAGGTGGAAACATTCCGGTTCTCAAATTGTTTTCCTGCACCGCCAAATAAGAGATGAAATTTAAACACAAATATAGCACATGAAATACTACTTGGTTTTCGGCTATCTGGCATTAAAATAATGTACATTTACAGGATATATCTATCGAAGAAAGTATTCCCCACCAAGGTTACCAACGTTCGCCGGTGGATAACGACATCGCTCTACTTCGTCTGAAGAAACCAATAGATTTTTCACATAGTAAGAAATCTTTTACGAATTAATATAAAATCATGGCCACCACTAACAAGCTGTGCAGTAGCGTGATGGGATAATCGAAAAGACTTCGCAACAGGAGTTAGCCCTTTTTTTTAACGCTGGAAAAACGCCTTACGCGTTTGCCCCACGGGAACAGTGGAGGGGTATGTGGGGCTCGCCGGTGTCCAAGGCGCCGAGTGCACCCCGAACATCGGAATACCCACTAAAAAACCAGCGGTACCCTTTCCGTCATAACGAGGAGCGCCACGGGATCGCTTTCGCATGCTACCGTGGCGCAACAGGAGTTAGCCCTATGCCATGCCTTGGAACGCTTACAAGTTGATGCTGTTATTTACAAATTTTTTACTTATTTTCTACAGAGAATGTCGCACCAATATGCCTGCCAGTGAGCAGAGAACTTCGTAAAGTCGTTCTCGGAGGTAAATCAGCAACGGTCGCAGGCTGGGGCACAACTGACACCGGCTATCAGTCTTCTGTCCTCCGGAAGGTCACAATACCAATTCTAACGGCCGCTGCTTGCCGCGACATGTACAACAAGTAAGCTAAATATTATTATTTTTCCATTCCATTCCATTCTATCGTTTATCCAATACTAAGAACGTTTTATTCTTTATAATCAAACTATATACAGAATTTATTTATATTTATTAAAACAAATATTTTTATAGAAACTCGGCCAGTAGCGATACGACACTTAAAAAGATTTGTGCTGGTGAATTAAAGAAGGACTCGTGCAGTGGTGATTCTGGTGGACCTCTTATGTTGGAAAATGAAATTGACGGCAAATTCAGAATGATTCAGTATGGCGTCGTGTCTTACGGTCCAAAGCAATGCGGCTCTTTATTCCCAGGAGTATATACTGACGTCACCAGCTACATCGAATGGATATTGGATACCATTAAACCTTAATTTATAATTACTAACAATTATTAACGACTAATTAAACGGGTTTACATACTTTTCCACGTGTCGTAAGATTATTTAATTATACATTATTTAGTAAGTTTAAACCTGTAAATAAAGAAAAAAAAAACTTTGTTTACAGATTAATAGCATTAAAATATTGATAGAATTGATAGAAATTTGAAACTATATATAGACATTTTTATAAAATACAAAATTAAAATTAAAATAACAACGTACACATTACAAATCTAAAGCAAAAACACGCCGCTTAAAGCTAAAAGATTGTCTTGTGGCATTGTACCCAAGACGCTGGCACTATTTCCTCTCTGAACCACTAGCCGCTTTTTATTGTTGTTTGTAATTAGAAATAAATCGTACAAACAACAAATTTTACACTTACTGCTATATTTAGAAACATTTATAACTTTTGGAACTAATGAAGACAAATGTAATACATTATAATATAAAAAATTAATAGTATTTATGCTACACACAAATAGGTACATTTATTTGGAAAAACGCAATATGTATCTTTATGGTATTTTTACGATTACTGATATCGAAGTCACAAGCGAAAACATAAAAGTCGATATCAAATTTTGTCATTGTATTATTTTATGATAATAAACGTTAAGCGTCTGTATCTGTTATTTTTTTAATAAATCAATCGTTGGAATTTCCCAATTTACAATTATATCTCTTAAGTTCAAATGTTAGTCAATTAATTGATTAATAGTTATTGTTTTATATTATGCGATATGCAATATTTTTTTAAACGATAAACCAGCGACTCATGTTTGTCGCTGTATCGTTTTTTTTCTGTTGTAGTATGCATGTCAACTAAAACAAGACAATGAGTAAAGGTGATTTATAAACACAAAAATATGAATTTAATTAGAATTTGATACTTCCTTATTTATATATTTTTATTACTATTTATTTAGATATATTTTTTATATATATAAATATCAGTCAACGAGGTTCTAATTATTTATTTTCATTATATTCCATTTTTTACTTTTTAATTAATTAATTAGATTAAGAACTTTCAGGTAAAGCTTAACACCTTTTTTCGTTTAAAACTAGTTATAGGGGCACACAGTAGCTGATCCAATGAAATAAATTTAAAAAATTAAAAAGCAATAGAATCTTTAAAATAATTTATTAATCAAGTAATAATTAATAGTAAAAGTCAGGAATATCACCTCTATTTCCTTCCTTTAAAGACAGTTTCGGGGGTTTTCTTACCAAAGTTTCTGAATCATCCTTATTGTTATAAAATTCTGGTTTCTCGGGTAGAAATAATATGGGTTTATCCAATGTAGCTAAATTGCTTAAGGAAAGCTTACTTTTGATGTAAGCTACACTGTCATTGCTAATGTTATCGCTATTCATGATTATACGCTGTTGTACGACGTTATCTTTTATATCCTTCTGTTTCTGAGAAGATTGAATTTTTGATTTAATATCTGATACCGTAAAATTATTCGTTACATTTTCAAATCCCTTTAAAGGAATAGAAGTATTTATTTTAGCTATTGAAGAATATAATTCTGACCATGGTATATATTTTTTTAATAAGTCTGGTATAAAATCTTTTTTAATTTTGACTTGTTCAGTAGTAGTGTAAGTATTGATATTGTTGTTTGAATGTACTGGTTCTGGACTCTTCAATGTATAGTTTATGAATTGTATTTCATTTTTATTTCTTTCTTCAATATCTATAATAACTTCTGTTGTACTCATCACTTCTTCGTGTTGGTCATAATCTGTCTCAGGTACAGACGTCGTCTCGTTTTCATGCATTTTTATATCCTTTAAATCTTTATTACCTACATCTTTTAATTGCGATGAATGGTCAACTAGTTTTCTTTTACTATTTTCGCCATTATAAGCCGGAATTATGTTTTCAGTCTCAACAGAGACATTCGAAACAATTATTGATTGTTCTTGATTAATTGTATGAATTCTACTTTGATTATACATATCTGTTTCTGTAATATCCTTTTTCGTTTCAATGCCGTCAATTGGCGAATTATCTTTATGATTAAATATGCCTTTATTTTTGGTAATCAATGGTACTAATTTATTCGTGGTTCCAATCGTGTCTTTATATGGAACATAATGTTTGACAAATCGATTATTATTCAATATAATTCTTCCATTCTCAACACAACACAAATCAGTTGAAGGTATATTGAACAAAATCGGATAATAAGGTCTTGTTATAAATTTTCTCGTTAAAGGGTAAATTTGTATCAAAGGTTTGGTGGACAACTTGTCGTTGTAACCGAGTTCTGCTAAAACTATTTCATTAAAGTTGTTATTACTGGGTATTCTTAACATCTTCTCTTTGAGATTTGCTGTTGGTGAATCGGGTTTGTTAGCGTTTGAGCCAAAAATACTTATTACAACATTTCTTGCCGACATCCTGTCTCTCGTCGGTCTACGTACATCAAAAGTGGTACCAATCCAAACATGGTTCATTAATGTTATAAACTGAAAAAATCGAAAAATTTCAACTAAATAGATACCAATTTATACTTAATGTTAGTTTTATGATTAATATCGCCATTTAAATTGTAAAATCATGACTTATGATTGGTTAAAACTGATGTAAGTACTGCGACAAGTAACTAAGCAACGGGTTTAAAGACCATATTATAAATTGATAAAAGTAAATAAATAAATTCTAGAACAACACTTACCAGTATAAAATAGATCAGCATTTTTAACAAATTTGTCCACTGGGTACTTTGTTCACAGGACAACCGACATCATCACTGAACAATTGTTTTTTGAATACTATTCAAACAACAAACGTCGCACTTAAATATGTATTAGACATTTAAAAAAAAATTAAATGTATAATATTATGGATCATTAATCCTTAACGAACTATAATAAATATGATTCCAATGAAGTAATTACTTAACTAATTAAGTGATTAGTAAATGAAGTATTTTTTTTATATTTTGAAATAAAACAAAGATTTCCCATCTACATTTATTAATGAAAAAAATAATGACAATTAATTAATTCTTGTTCGTTACATAAATGCCATTATGCTGTAAAAAGTATATTTTATAATAAATAAAATTAAGGCCTTAAAACTAATGGAAGACTTCTGACTAACCTAGTTGTATAAAAAAAGATATATTTTTTGAGCTCTTTCTATGATGACTAGGCTACATTGGGATCTTTTCAATATACCTTAATTGAATACTTTATTCATTTATATTTTATTTTGAATAAGTTTAATTCGATTTTTTTAAATATTTCCATCACCACTTATCCTGATACTAATTTAAATGTTATTCTTAAAGTAAAAAAGGTATGTGAGTTTACATATAAATATAAACAATAATATGCATTATAATGAAATCTTTACAAAATGAATGAATACTGGTAACAACAGAAAGGCTAGGAAATGGATTTGTAAATCTTAAGTAAGAATTCAAGCGCACCAAGGTACCTCAGCGTCGAAGACATGGCGTGGTGGGTGCAATGAAGAATGTGAGGGATGGTGAGGCTGTGGAGATCCATGGAGCAGCTCACACATAAAACTAATGTATGTGATAGCTAAACGCAAAGTTTCGATACGGGAGAGCCGTTTCTCATATGCAAATGTTGGCACCTGTAGAATTAAAAATAGATTTTTAGAAGCAGAAAGAAAATACGGAAATGCTTCGTATACTTTAGTTCCTGTAATAATACTTTATAATAATAAGACATGGGTTAGAATGAAAGCTATAGCTTAGACGTACGCTTAAGGTTTAGATAAAAATAAAGTATTATATTCTTAAACAATCTTTCTTATAAGGACTGAAAACATTTTAATTGCAAGATATATTTACTATAATAACGAACTATAATTATATATAAAAATTACCTTACGACGTAGTTTATCAAAGGCTTCGTTCAAATTGAACATGCGACGACGTTCGCGAATGTTTGCAGCGCGACGCTGAGCGACGGACGCTACGCGTCGTCTCGGCTTTTTGCCGCCGGGGGTCGAACGAGATGAGCCTCGTCCACATCCTGCCGCCGACCATACTAACAACACACAGATCTTTTCAAACCTTCTTAATGAATTTAATGTCTACAGTTTGTGTCTCAATATTAACCTACATTAATTTTTATATTTAGTTTTGTTTTCTTATAAAGTTACAAATTGAAAGTTGGGCAATTATAATTTTTACTACTACTTAAATATTAAAGTACTTTAATAAAATCTATCTAACAGTTTTAAAATGTTTTATTGTTTGGTTTGTAACAATACATTATAATTATAACAATCAATTTACTAGTATTTATGGGTAAAACTGTCTGGAACTGTATTGTGTCTTGTACATTGTCCCTGAAATTGTTAATATCGAAAAAAAAACACTTGTTCGCAATAAAGTTATTCAAACTTATTGCAAATTAAAGTTATGCAATCATTTTTTGCTAAATATATTGGCTTTAGCTTAACATTAAGATAATTTAATGAGTGTGTTGTTAACTTACCCAGATCAGCGGGTGGAAAAGCCAGGATGTCGGGGTAAGGTACAGGCGCTGGTGGCGCGTCCCAAAGTGGTCCGTATGGAGACACCTCACTGCCCTAAATATTTAAAGAGAAATCTTCTATCACGGTGTCTTAATAAAAAACTATTCTAGATTTTGGATTAGAGAAAGAATAAACTGAAGTCTTACACTATACAGAATCATACCTACTATTTCAATATGCGCTATGCTTTGCTTTGACAGTAATTTAAAATATCAATACAATCCTGAAACTAGAAACGACATCAGCAAGTCTGATATCAGCAATACTTTACCGATTCTTTCATTCAAATTGTCGAAATATATTATATTTTGGCAATATTATTTTACAAAATTAACATACCGAATTTAATTTATTTATGAAACCTCGCATAAAAACTTAGAAACATATTAACAAAACATAAATATACTTATTAGAAATTTATAATGAATGAGAAAAATATTAGATTTTTATTTATTTTAAATATCAGAAATACTTTTACCGTTTTTTACAGACTTAGTCTAGATACTGTAACTGATTGAACTAAATAATAACAAATATATTATAGATTAATCAATCATTATAATATCAACAGTAGGTAGTAAGTAAACAATAAGTAAAATTGTTATTGCTAACAGCTGAAGAATGATGAGAACTGAGGTTATTCTAAGTAAATTATATCTTTGAAAATATTTGTAAAATCAAAAGGCTCAATCTTAAAATTAAACGTACAGACGAGCTGCTCCAAACGTGCGGCGTCTCGCTACCGTATGACATCAGCGGGAAATGAATCTTGAGTCCTGGGATTCACACTCCTAAACGAAACTCACACACCACAAGATAAGCTTAACATAGGGAGAGATATTCGAAAATTTTGACTTCTACGATCCAGTCAAGACCAAGATTGAAATAGTACTAAATCAAAATATAACAATTTCAAACCATCCCCAAATATGGACGTGGAATTATTAAAATTTCTTATCGTACAAATTTCAATTTTAGTGTTTTGGCTTAAGGTGTATTATCACTTGATATGTATCTAAAATACCCCAAACCATCGCAACGTCAGTTTTCTCGATTCTGATTGGTGTGAGAAGGGGTAGTTTTAGGGTGGTACTCTCTTATTGGTCACAATAGGTTCAGGGGGCGTATAGTACTATCGACTTTGTGGTTGTCAAGCTATCCCAAATAAAATATGACTTTCTAAAATAAAAATACGTATTTAGTGTTTTTAAAGATTTCTATAAAGTGTAAAAGTGTCGATACTGATTCAATTATTTTGTCAATTATTTTAAACTGAAAGTTTCACTTGATAATGGTCTTATTTTAGTTGTAGTTATAGTAGGTCGGTGGTCCTTCTAACGAAATTTGTTGAATACAAACCTATATGTATAGTATGGCTAATAAGCAAATGGTCCACCTGATGATAAGTGGCCACCTTCATCCATAGACACTGGCACCGTAAGCCGTTAGCCACTGCTTACACTACCACTGCATAGCCCACTATGGGATCTTAAATCTGCTTGTATTTACAATAGCTCTTTTAACCTTCCAACCGAAACACTGCAATACAATTTACTGGTTGTAGGGCTTTGTGCAAGGTCATCTCGGTAGGTACCACCCACTCATCAGATATTCTACCTTAAAACAGCAGTACTTGATATTGTTGAGTTCCAGTTTGAAGGTTGAGTGAACCAGTGTAATTACAGGCACAAGGGACATAACATCTTAGTTCCCAAGGTTGGTGGCGCATTGCTAATGTAAGCGATGCGAATTAACCAAAACAGGCCAAAATATCATCCAATACGTAGATTTTTTTTGTTGGATTGAAATATCTTAAATAAAATGAAATCAACCCTGACCTGAGAAGAATCGGTGTATGAAACTCAGGGTTTTTTATTTTAGTGAGTTTATACGGGGAGGAGGCAATTGCAATTTGGTACCAACAATAAGGCCAAGAGTCAACAGGATCTATCGTCTCCTCATTGATAGCTACATCGGCTTATACATTTATCACATTTAGAGTGCTAAATATTACTTTTTTTTAACATAAATATTAACATAATATTATTTTTTCAGGGGTAGTAGTGCTGAGATTGATCTAAAGTAATGGGGTTTGTAGAACTACCAGATTTAAATATTCGAATGATTTTATATGCTTATTTATATTACGACTATGTTTTATTAAATAGTGTAGCAAGATAATGTTTCCAATAATATAATTTAGTTTAAATAAATTGTTATATAAAATTAAAAGATATTATATATATATTAAACCTCATAAAAATAGTGTTTGTTATTGTTCGTATGTATGTCTGATTAGCTACTACAGATTATATCGAGAATAACTAAAAACTAAGATTATCTTATTCAAAAAGGACATAGTATGTTGATTAAATCCAATCAAATGTTTATTAACGAACACTAACTCCACCTTTTTAATCTTTTATCGGAAAGTTTTATCAATATATTTTTATTGTGAGATTTTAAATAATTAATTGATATAACTAAAAGCAACGAATATAGGTGCAACAGTTGTTAGTTTTTATAGATTCCTTATTTAAGAAACGAGTGAAAACTGTAGCAGGGGCATAAAATATTATAAATGAAAATTAAATGAAAATATTATACACATTTGAAAAATAAATTTGAAAAGCTAGTTTTTAACTCGTTGACAGTCTAGGCGCTAAATTCGCGTGGATTGGGGTTTGCTCATTGGCCACCGGAGGTGTCGTAAATATAATCGTAGTTAAACTTATAAGGATGACATTTTATACACCATTTGTAAATTGGTTCAGTGCTTTATATGTTATAGAAATAAAAAATATAAAAAAATAGCGGAAACTAAAAAAAAAACAGAAAACTAAGTATATTAATGTATCACGACCGGCGCAGTTAGGAAGAAGGGCCTTCCAACAAATTTTGAAACACGGCCCATCAAGGGCAAGCTACCTATTACATAGACACATATATACATACATATTTACGTGCATCATTCTAACCATTATCGAACGCATTTGTTTTAAACACATACATTTTCAAAAATCGAATCAAAGAAGCATTTTTCTTTATTCCTAGTAATTCTGAATTTTAGATTTCACACCCTATTGAAAAATGAATTATATATATTGTTCATCTATTTAAACAACTAATATGTTTGCACACTGTTGATAAGTCAAAAAGATGTGTACTCCAAAATTATCAATAAATACGGAGTCATCATTTAAGCGGTTTTGTTGGAATTAAGTTATACAAACCTTTAATATAGGAAAAATGAAACTTCATCGCTGCACCTGCAAACCATAAAATTATTCAGTAAGGACAAATTAATCTTTTATTGATTGCACCATCACATTACCATGATACGCGTGACCAGGGGCAGATGGCGGACACAATACGAATTGTCCAAATTATATTAAAGATATTTGTCACATTTGACGCTAAATACGAACGTATGAAGTAAATACGATGGATCACGGAGCAGGAAGGGTGGGTCAAAAGGCAGGAATAATATAAGTGTCGTATTTTACTGCAAAAACGTGGAAATCGGCTTACTTAAACAAAAGTTTGTTGTGCAAAAAGAATAAAAAATTCAATAAAATTCAATGAATTACTTCATGGGATACACTATCATGCAAATGGTTTTCCAGACATCCAGACAGCAAATTTCCTACGATATAGTATTACAATGTATATTTTTATTGACACTTCTCACATACTGTCATATGTCTTAAAATTATAATAAAAATAAACGAATACATGTTATTATATGCGAGTAATAAGTTGTTTTGTATTTTGCATTATTATCGCACTGACTTCGATAAATTATAACAAATAAAATATAACAGCAAATAAATTATTTGATAACATAAATGTAAATAATAGCAGTGTACTTGTTTTTTGTTATTTCCGTGAATATATTAAAACCGCAAAATATATTTTCATTTCCTTATTTAGTTCTATTACATTTAATATAAAATAGAAAATTATAAATATATAATACTTAATATCTGAGTAACCTTTAATTCCCAATAACAATGTGCTCGCTATTTAGGAAGACGAAATGTTATGTTTTTATCATATTCATAAATCGGTAAACATGTTTAGCTAAATAACGATCCAAAGTATTGGACAGACATATTTCAGTTTGCCTCTAAAATACGGCTAATGGCTAAATATTTTTTTTAAATAATATAAAAATTCTATACTATGTAATTTTGCGTAGCAGCCACAAAGATTATTAAAATTGAAATAACATCATTGTAACTACCGGTAACAAGAAACTTAAAGATGCATGCATATACATATGTTGCACCCAAATTTCGAATCGTTTGCTAAAATTATGCAGACGATTTTATCGCTTATTTAACCGTGACAGATGTGTTATTAGCTTGAAGTGTATTTATTGAAAGTCATTATAACTATTGTATGATTTACGAAAAAACTTATAATTATACGTAAGTATACTTGAATTCCTTAGTTCGTCATCTTTGTAAAAACAAAAATAAAGCCGAAGGGTTGTCGACTGTGTCAAATTATGAGATTTAGCAAAACATGTCATATGAATTACACGCTTCAATTACAAATAGGGTTTGATATTAAAATATGAGAGAGGGTAGGCGTCGCACGTGCGCCCTCAACTATAGGGGACGCGCAAAATATGTTTTGATATGATAACTAACTGTAAAAATTGGCATTGTTCTCTAATTGGTTTTAGAAGTCATCCAAGAACAATGTTGAATGAAAAGTGATATAAGATACTATGAAATGATCTTGATTCCTTGACATTTTAGTCAATAGTTTCACTAATTTAATAAACTTGTGTAATATCTTTGCATTTTTCCTTGAACTTTTGGATTTTAGATATAATATCGCAATAAGGTTACTAAGAACACGTGATTAACAAATTAGTTACACTGTTTTAATGAGATACTAATCGGTCCTAAATTTATATATAAATGTAGGACCGATTAGTATTTGTAATATTTTTATTACATATATATATATAATACATATACATATTACATATTATTATATATATATATATATATATATATATATATATATATATATATATATATATATATATAAATATATTTTGACAATGAATTATTATAATGTCCTAAAAATTGTATAATGAAAGTAGAGGAAGTTATTAATACTGATTAATGAGAAATTAACTCTTTCTGACTTTCTGTTTCGCTTTTACGGCTAAACTACTGAACTGATTTTGATAAAATAGTTAAGGATAAATTAAAGCACTTTTGCTTCGCATTCCAAAGTCAAACACTAGGCTTCTGCTGCTTCCTAACCATTTAAATAATTTATATCTATATTTCCCTTATTAGAAAATTATAATACCTAAAGTATAAAATTGCACGATGACAGATTTTGAAGGACATTTGTCACAAATTGGATTCCTGGCTCAGCTAATTATATTATAGGATCCACTTAAACATCGAAAAATGCCGTAAGTTTTGGCATTATTTAATATAAAATAAGGAATAAAACCTGTAATACAAAAGGTTTCTACGGAAAGGAATACGTGTTCAGTATATCTATGTACCTATATAGATATCTGAGTTCCATGTAAAATTAACGAATTTAGTTCAAAAAATAACAGGGGAATAATTTCCTCGACACACGATACATTTATATTAAATTTCAATTTTTCCGCATAAACGCCGATAAAGCGATAATACGATTTTAATTGTACGGAACCGTATCTAAAGCGAGTGATGCGCTTTTGTATCAAACCCTAGTTGTGCAAACTGCTGTAGGGAGATTTATTAGACTACTTTATGATATACCAAAGAGGCCACTGGCGTAAGTTTTTTTAATTTAATGAACAATAATTTTCAATCATATCAATCTTATGGTTTTCCAAAAATTTATGTTTCATCTTTTATACATTCACCAATACTTCATTTTAAAATTATTATAACATTACCATTTAACTGTGGTATTTTGTTGTCCTATATTCTCATAAGTATTTTTTCTCCTGTATCTAGGTCATGATGTTTTTTATAGAATATACGGTGGTGCTAATGGGCTACCGTAAGTGGTCATCACCGCCTAAAGACATTATTATTGTAAAAATTAACCATCTCTTGCATCGCCCATGCACCAACAACCTTGGGAACTAAGTTGTAATATCTACGTGTTTGTAGTTACACTGGCTAACTCACCCTTTAAACCAGAACACAACAATCATATCATTTTATCAACGAATCAACTCCCTGTTGTAGCTGGGTAACTGGGTACCTACGCTTTTAATTTATGTCAAGTAATTGGCAAATGTATCTAGGGTTTTGTTTATTATAGATTTAAAGTCTTTTTTTTTAACGCTGAAAAAACGCATTACGCGTTTCCCCTACGGGAACAGTGGGGGTTTACGTGGGGCTCGCCGTTGTCCAAGGCGCTGAGTGCGCCTCGAACATCGGAATATCCACTAAAAAACCAGCGGTACCTTTTCCGTCTTAACGAGGAGCTACACGAGATCGCTTGCGTATGCTACCGTGAAAGATTTTAAGTCCAAGCAAAGTTGAAGTGACAGTACAAAGTTGAAAATTTTATGTTTTATAAAATTTCTAAAAACGAACATGAAATTGACGCTAATCACGTCAATAATCTAAACTCAAGCGGGTGAAACTGCGTAATAATATTACTAAAATCTCCGAAACGCGATGCATTTTCTGGTATAAGTTTTATGTTTAATAGTTTTTAAAAAAAACCTCTCCTCTTTTATTTATTTATTATAATATCATCACCAACAAGAAGTACACACTAATAAAAATAATTAAGTCTTTAAACATGACGTTATATAAATCAATGCATAAATTTTTGAATTCGATTAAAAGCAAACAAAAGTAAGAGGTACATTTATAAAGAAAAAGAAGTAAAAACAAAAATGTATACATTATTATTGAGAAAAAAAAAGATAATTTTTTACGAAACTGATTCAATTTGTCATTAAAAATATCAATTATAAGAGCTTCGTTTGGCACTTTATTATTGTTAATCATATTGAGCATTTTGTAGATATTAAGTATTATAATCGATGATTAGCCTGTTAATTGGAGAGTAGCGCCCCTGGCGGGAGTGAGTAAGTTTTTCAACGAAGGAAGTCTACACAGATGGTGGATATCAGCACGAATCATAATTTTAGAAAAGAAGTAACTATAGACGATTTTCCTTTCAGACGCGTCTAAGATCGTAAAGAGAAACTTAAAATGTGAGAGACGAAGATAGACCCTTCGTAACTTGTCAGTTTTTTAGCTAAATTTTAACTATAAGATAAATGCCATAAAAACCTTTATTATACACTTTCAAGCCTATTCTTGTAAATATCGTAGTGAGGATATCATACAATGCTACCGTATTCTAAAATACTGCGCACTAAAGCAGTGTATAAAGTAATTGTAGTCTGAGGCTTTTTAAAATCCCTACAATTATGCAAAACAAAACCCAAAACCTTGAAAGTAAGGCTGTCTAAAATGATACCTAAATTATGTACTTACATTGTCTACAAGCAAATGTCCGTTGATAGTGTACGATCTAACGAGAGTGGTTTTTTTCCTACTGAACCGTATAACGTCCTGTATTAGTTTATATTATTATTATTAGCACTGTGCATGGACAGAGTACTACAAATCCCATAGATTTGCTACTTAACCCTGTAGGTTTTTGTTCGTCGCTCTATCGGGTAACTCATTTTTTGGTAGTTAGTAAACTCAGCGACGGATTGTCTGTAAGGTGACTTTTTATGATGTAGCATGTGCATATATTTTAAGTAATAAATCGGTTTGTTTATATAAAACTTAAACATCTTAATCTTAAAAAATAATCATTTAAACGATATTATATTTATGATATACTAATATTATAATCTTGTCTGGATTTCGAGAAAAAAAAAGTAAAAAAATAAACAATATTTAAATACCTACATAAACTTAACTTACCTGAGTCGGCTTTATGCAAAAGCACATACTGATGAGTTACCCTTTCGTCAAAAATAAAACTATTGAATCGTTAAATTCCATTTGGAAGGCTGCGTGACCATATGTA
This sequence comes from Nymphalis urticae, assembly GCA_905147175.2. Classification (NCBI taxonomy): domain Eukaryota; kingdom Metazoa; phylum Arthropoda; class Insecta; order Lepidoptera; family Nymphalidae; genus Nymphalis; species Nymphalis urticae. Next base: position 4,466,571 of record LR990002.1, read on the forward strand.
ACTACAAGCTCAACAGATATAATTACTTAGACCCCATGGTTAGGGGGCGTTGACGGTGGAAGAATGTCTAACTCCTCAGCCTTCATGTAAATGCATATCCCTCACGGCCGAATCATGTGCCACTGCGAGGTGAACATGTACATGAAAATTGAATGGTATGTCTGGGTCCAAGCCCGTAATCTTCTAATCACTGCTATCTGTGCTTGATATAGCACTGTGCAAGCCCGTCTTTTTTTTTTATATTTCCCGGGTGGGCAAATGACTCTACTCCACCTGATGTTAAGTGGTAGTAGAGTCCAAACGCGACGACGGCCAGTACAGACGGGAAGAAGATTCTGCACTAGCCGCCCTCGCCTTGCCGGCCCGCAAGATGCCTCTTCACGCCTCGTTTGAAGGAACCCGGGTCGTAAGAGGAGGGGAACACGTGAGCTGGTAAAGAATTCCATTTTTTTGGTAGTGCGACAAAGAAAGGAGTTGCCAAATTTCTTTGTGCGCGATGGAATTGATGTCACAGTTAGTCGGTGACATCGAGAGCCAGCACGCGTAGACTTGTGAAGGAAGGGGGAAGCAGGAATTAGAGAGAATAATTCCTCGGAACACTCGCCGTGATACAGTCGATAGAAAGCGCTCAGCGCTGCTATCTCTCGACGCAATTGTAAAGGCTCGAGGGTGTTGGTGACCTTTACGTCGCCAATAATGCGGACCGCACGTCGCTGCAGCCGATTCAAGGCCTCAAGTAGGTACTTAGCGGAGCCATCCCAAAGGTGCGAGCAATATTCAACGCAAGACCGTACCTGTGTTTTGTACAGCAGGCACAGTTGTTGTGGCGTGAAAAAACGCCGCACCTTGTTCAGAACTCCGAGTTTCCGTGAAGCTGTTTTTTATCACAACCTCGATGTAATCCCTTGGACTAAGGTCGCAGCGAACGTCCATCCCCAGGGGAAGGAATGGAGGGAAGAGGGAAAAATGGTGACTTTTTTGCTGTAAGAGCGCATACCTGTGTTTTCTTGGCATTAAACTCAACAAGATTATCTGAGCCCCATTTAGCGATAAGCTCTAACGTCCTATTGAGTTCAATGACAAGATCCTCCCGCCTCTCTCTAATTTCCGCTCGCCCAGCCACTGCGCGTCCGTGGTATCCACCATGCACCGTACTATCGTCTGCATAGCAATGAATGTTCCCGAGAGAGAGCATATCATTGATATGCAAAAGAAACAGAGTGGGAGATAGCACAGATCCCTGGGGGACCCCAGCATTCACTACATATAATTGTGAAGCGCAACCATCAACTAAGACACGAAGGCTGCGCTTGTGTAGGAAGCTGGCAATCCAGGTGCAAAGCTGAGCAGGCAGACCATATGCCGGCAGCTTGGAGAGAAGACTTCTGTGCCAGACCCTGTCGAAAGCCTTGGAGATATCGAGGCTGACAGGCAACGATTCCCCATGCTTGTCGATAGCTTCACCCCAGAGGTGTGTTACGTACGCTAGAAGATCACCTGTAGACCGTTTTGGTCGAAATCCGTACTGACGATCATTAATTAAACAGTGATCTTCTAGGTAATCTGGCTAGGTACCACCTACTAATCACATATTCTACTGCCAAACAGCAATACTTAGTATTGTGTTCCAGTTTGACAGTTGAGTGAGCCAATGTAACTGTACAAGGGACATTACATCTTAGTTCTCAAGGTTAGTGGCGCATTGACTATATAAGGTTAATATTTCTTAAAGTGCCAATGTCTCTGGACGATGGTAACCATTTAAAATTAGGTTACCTATTTGCCCAGTCTATATCTTTGTTAAGATACTTGAAATGTGACTTATTTACCAGTTTTACAAACAGGAACAATTCTACTTTATTTCCAACATTATAAAATTGGTTACTAAAGATGTATATTTATAAACAATAAACAGTATAAAACAGTCGCGATCTGTTTGTCTTAATCTCCGCTTACTTCTTCTAAACCACGCAACAGATTTTAATGCGGTTTTCGGTTATAGAAAGAGCGATAAACGAGGAAAGTAATAAACTTATTACTTGCAAATATTTTTTACAAAATAGCTGAACTATGACAGTGTTTTATTCAAAAAACTATTTACGTACGCTTTCATGACTAAAGCTGGCTAAACCAACGTTCGAAAATGAAACGAATCACTCCATTATAATTATGATACTTTATTATTTATTTTTATTATTATGCATAGAACACGTTGCCGAAACTTTGGATTTCTTGGTCTTTTGTCATGAGCCCTCTTTCAGCTTTCCGTTCTCGTTGGCTTTTGTGATTCGCTCCATCACTTCGTGGTTATATGTTGAATGTAACATCAATCCGAGTACACCGGCTCTGCAATACATATCAAACATATAAACCGAGAAATATAATTAAATATATATATATATATATATATATATATATGTATATAATGTGGTTAAGACGTGAGCCACGTTAATATTTGTTTACGAAATATTTGGTTAATAATGTAAAGAAACATTTCTGTATGGAAACAGACATTAACTGCTTGACAAGTGTATGATGACTATTGAACAATGTTTAATATCATATTAGAATCAACTATATAAAAGAAATATGAATCATACAATAATAATGATCCATTATTAAAATAATTTTGACGTAGGTAATATATACGCAATATAATTGTATTTCTTATTAAAAATCCTGTTGTACCTAGAAGCCATAGCCAGTCTTATATTTCTTTCTTGCTCGACCAACTCGTCCAGCCTGAGCCACTGGCGGACTCTCTCCATGTCAATTTCAGCTCGACGCAGCTTCTCCCACTGGTAGTGCTTGAGACAGGACTTCTTTGGAGCCCGACAGAACTCCCCCGTCGGCTCGAACACGTTGCGCACCAATGGGCATCCACAAACATCCGTATCACTCACTTTTGGATCTTTAAAATGTTCTGGGCACATTACCTGTAATCATAAACAAAAACAAAATAAAGTAACAGCCTGTCAGCTCAGGAAACGCAAAGATAAATTCACGATATCCAGTTCTATATTTGTCTATGCTATGGTATGGATAACAATGGCATAGTTTTTTAAACATAAGATCCCAAGTTGGACTCCAATAGTAAACATTTTCATGCATTTATCTACTTTTAGACAGACTTACAAAACAGTTTAATTCCTTCTGGTTAGTAAGCATGGGCCATTTATATTTAAATTCAAGAAAGAGAGACGTGACCAGAGACAATTACAGACCGCAAATCTAAATGTTTTACATCACTTACCCGCAGCCTCTTACAGTAGGTGCCGTTGATGGGGTTGTAGTAGTCGCAGAACATGCTCTGCCCGTCGATTCGCGTGCGATGTCTGCTGCCGAAGGACGCCTGCGCCTCGTACTTGATAAAGCACTTCTCCATGTGCTTCACAGCTGTACGAGAGTGTATTTCATGCCCGCAGGTGATGCAGTACATTGACGTTTCATCGTCTGCTTCCTAGCAAAACAACATTACTGTAAATGCAGTCAAAAATACACAAATTCTTAGTAATGGAATTAAACTTGGACTAGAATTTATTTATGACCAGGATATTCCAACTAGAAAACGTAACAAAATGAAAAAAAAATATATTGAGCAGCAGGTGGTCGGTGCGAGCGCTACCTTCTCGTCCACGTGCTCGATGGCGGCGTGGCGCGCGCGCGCCAGCAGCGCGTCCAGCTCGGCGTGCTGCTTGTCGAGCGCGCGGAGCGCCGCCTGCGCGCGCGCCAGCCCGCCGCGCACCACCTCCAGCGACTTGCGGTTCTGCTGCTCCGCCACGCACGACGACAGCGACCACTCCTGGATGCGCTGCGGCAGCACCTGCGGGCACGCGACCTCGTTACGGCCTGCTTCACGTCACCTCCAGTGACCTTTCCGACAACCTCAATCTATCAAAAAACCCTCCAAAAGAGATGATACATTTATACCTCAAGGTTTTATACATTGATTAACACATACAATAGATTTCATTTAGCATCATAAGTCCCTCTAAGGTAATCAATGTTAAATAACGAGTTTACATATTAAATAAATACATTACATAATTATATAATGAAAATACTACAATAGGATATTCCAATGAACTCCCCCTGGAGTAACTTTGACATTGAATTGACGTGATGTAATTGGTCGAGATCTTGTGTAATCTTGTGTAATCTTGTGTATCTTATATATCTATTTAATATTCGTAAAAATAGTCTATGAGAGAGAAATTGATATCAGAAGAAAAATCCTATTGACATAGGTTATAAACTTTTTAACTTTATAAAACTAAATAAAACAATATCATATATTAAAGGCCATTTCACTAACATGTATTATTTCTCACCTGATATATCCGAGTAGTGGCCAATCTCATGCCACACTGTGTGGAACAATACTTCGATCCATACTGAGCAGCAAACGAGCACTGTGGTCCATAGCATTGCCTCGGTTCAGCAGTTTGCAAGTGAGATATGGATTCCTCTGGTTCGTATACTTCCCGCTCATGATGCTTCTTCTTAATTCTATTACCACTGCTATTTGAAAGAAAATATTATGATGTAATATTATGGAACACGACTGCCCAAAAAGAGGTTATAATGTTTTCAAGGTTTATGTATGTATATGAGTGCCTTTATTCTACCATTAGTTTTAAATGTCTGAACAGATTTGGATGTTTAGGATATCGCTAAAATCCTTAGATCATCCCAAACATGGCTATAATATTTGTTTAAAAAAAAAACTAATGTGGGTTCGTTTTTTGGCAGGGCAGTTGTGTATCAACTCAACGTATCTATAAATTCTTTATTTAAATATTATTATGATATGATGTCTTCCTGACCGATTTTGGTCAAGGCGGCCTATCTCAAGAGAGATAGCCAACTGCACAGGACATATTATAATACTGAAATGTGTGCACAAACACAGATAGACTCTCTATTCTGTGAGTCTCACAATCCGATGAGATAGCAATCCGACATGACCAAAAATAGTTCAGGTGCAGGATCAATGGCTATGATATGTATATTGGCACATTTAATGACCATTATAATTTCTGAAGCACAGTTCTTTTAAAACAGTCTCTATGACATGATATGTAAAGGCTTTTTGGCCTTACCTTGACACTCTTGAAGTCTTCTTACTTTTGACGCACAATCTTTGACGACATTTTATCTTCAGCTTGTTGTTTCCACCATATTTATACTTGTCTTCACATGCATCACAACTAAAAGAGTAATGCACAGTGAGTAGTAATATTTTGTTTATTTTTTATTTACTCAAATAACTGTATTAGATTTAGTTAATAATTAAAATTGGAATTGTCTCTTATATCTTGGATATTGAACAAGTCTGCCCATGGTTATTTCCATTTGTCAGATGTTACATTCTTTTCTGTACCCCTGATAATGTGTATGCAAAGTGTCATGATGATCAGTGTAGTAAATAAGATGAGAATGCTTAGCAAATAAACAAACAGTCTCAGTAACAGCCTGTTAATGTCCCACTGCTAGGCTAAGGCCTCCTCTCCCTTTTGAGGAGAAGGTTTGTAGCTTAATCCACCACGCTGCTCCAATGCGGTTGGTAGAATATACATGTGGCAGAATTTCAGTGAAATTAGACACATGCATGTTTTCTCACAATGTTTTCCTTCACTGTCAAGCACAAGATGAATTATAGTCACAAATTAAGCACATGAAAATTCAGTGGTGCTTGCCCGGGCTTAAACCCACGATCATCAGTTAAGATTCAAGCGTTTTAAGCACTAGGCCAACTCAGTCTCACACAGTCCCACAGTTATAATATTACCTAAGATTTAAATTATTTTCACATAGAATTAAAGTTCAAACTCACTGTCCACAGTCATTTGTCTGCAAGCACCCTGAACAATCTCCGCAACCATCTTTGACGGGTCTCTTTGAAGACTTGTTCTCTGAATGATCTTTCTCTTTGCGTTTTTTCTTTCTATCATCTCTACCTGAAATTAAGTATTACCAATTATTATTTAGTTATTAAAATGCTTATACTTGACTTTGTTTTATGAGCTACCGATGGGCTTTAACTTTACAAAATCCCTAAATGTTCGTATAAAATAATTAATTTAACTTAATATAATTTTAAAAAAGTTCTCAATAATGCAGAGTACATGCTTAGGTTAGCTATAACTATATAATAGCTTGTTGCCAAATTTTATTAGAAAAAAACTTAATATTAAATATAACATTTCGGTAGAAATTGAATTAATTCTATATCTGATAATATATATCAAAAGGATTTTTCGTTCTTTATATACAAGTCACACCTGAATCGCCATCATTTTCTCTCTTTTGAGGTCTAAATCTCGTTTTAAGAGTGGGATCCTCCTCACGACAACGATCACAGAAGTAATTCTTAATATATTTGGCCTCTCTTTCTGATATATTTATACAATCTCCATGATACCACTCCTCACAGGAATCACAAGCTCTGAAACAATATATATCATTTTAAATGAACAGAACACACATATATCTTAACACAAGATTTGATTATGAGCATCGGTATTATTATAGCGATATAAATTTGATATAATATAGTATAGTTCTAATTGTGAGTAGTTGTTGGTGTCTTCACAATTACTGAAACAGTTCTTACCGTTCATGAAATATTTAGTAAAGCCAAGTTCTATTTAAGCCTACTAGAACACAAATAACATAATTTCAATAATCGAAATAACTTTAAGATATCTTTGAAAAGAAATTAAGTCCCGAAACAAAAACTTACATCATAAAACGAGAACTATCTGACGAGCGGCATATGCAGTAAGCCTGACCAGCTTGGTTCAATAAAGATGTAATCTTTGACTGCCTTTCTGGGAGATCAAATTGTTTGGCAATATCTGCTTTCTAGAAAATAGTAATGTTTGTTAAGTTGTTTTAAGGGTTATAGCAAATAAATCGTAATTCATAACAGAATACTTACACTCTGCTTGTACTTTTTATCTCCCATTGTAATTATTAAAAATACAGTTTTATATTCACTTGCTCCTTTTACGTTTTAATACTACAAATGACAATACATGAATACAATGCAAAAGACATATAAGCATGAAGGAAATCAAGAAATAAGTAAATTAGAAATGAAGTGACATTATGGTTTTTGACAAAATCGTAAGTAGTTAGTAGACTAAGTACACAAGCTCGTGGCCACAGATACACAATTCACATACAAAATTATTAACTCTTGTCAGTTGTTTTTAACCAAAAACTTTAGAAGATTGATTGTTCAATAATTTAGAACCATACAATTTGTGGTTTTCGATTTCAATATAAAAAAAAAACAATACATTTATAATAATTTTAATGTTATGATATAATTATCTCAAAAAGTTTTTTCGTTTTTTGGGTTGGTATTAACTTATAATCGGGTATATTTAAATATTAAGTATGAAAAAAAAGAAACCGTACTCTTCTACACATATTCTTCCGCCAAGTAATAAATAATTATAAAGTATTTTACGGACGGGCGGACGAGCAGGACGAGCCGATTAGCGTGGTTGGTACTTGCCTTTCACGCCGAAGGTGGGCTCGATTACCACCCAGGACAGACATTTGTGTGCATGAACATGTCTGTTTGTCCTGAGTCTGGGTGTAATTATCTAGTATAACTATATATTTACAAAAGAAAAGTAGTATATCTGTTGTCTGGTTTCCATAGCACAAGCTCTGGTTAGTTTGGGATCAGATGGCCGTGTGTGAATAATGTCCCAGGATATTATTATTGTTGAGTTTCAGTTTAAAGATACACAAATAACATCTCAGTTTCCAAGATTGATGACACATTAAATATATATAAGGAATAAAAAAGACTGTACAGTACAAAATGTTTGCCTTTTTCCATATGGAAAAAAATATTTGTTTTTCTTTTTATATTATTTGAGTTGACATTACATTGGCAGAATATTGACATTTTGCGTAGATACACGCCAGAAAAGAACAAAAAAAAAAGACACACGCTGTGGACATTGACGGCTATATCGGTTACCATAACAACAAGTTTTGTTTGTTTCATAATATAAGTTTTAATTTAGGTTATAAACTAAATTGTACCTGTTTTCTTCGAAATTATATTAACAATGGAAAACGGAGATACACCGCAAATTATAACTCATATAGAGCATAATCTTAATCATTGTTTATTTGATTGTAAATGGATTCCATGTTCTGCTAAGTTCGTTGTAATCGGCTCATTGCCAAAAGGAAGTGGTACATTAGAAATTTTTGAAATAAGCTCCGGTGAGTTAAGAAAAGTAAAGGAAATCGAAAGACCTAATTCTTTCAAGTGTGGTACGTTTGGCGCCAGCAGTGACATTGAGAGAAAACTCGCGACTGGTGATTTTAAAGGCACCTTAGAAATATGGTTTGTATCGACTAAACATTACATTAAATAACAACAATCAATATTGTATTTAAAATTTTGCGATATATTTATTATTTAAATTATTTATAATTTTGTTTATCAGGGATTTAGAAAAAAGTGGTCAAGTATACATAACAAAGGAACACACAGATATTATCAATTCCATTGATGGTATGGGAGGAAACACTCTAAACTGCGGAGCTCCAGAGATAGTCACAGGAAGCAGAGATGGTTAATAGCTTATAATGTTTATATCTATTTACCATATTAGTTTATTGATCTTCGTAATAGGTTGTTTGTTTAATTTAATGTCTATATTTACTTCTGCTAAAATTAAACTTGCCTTAAGATTATCATGTTATATATTCTGATTCATATAAAAGTATTCAATTATACAAGTTGTGAAATTGAGAACAAACAGCAAGCCTAGCTTCATTAAATAAATACAGTAACAAGTTTACAGATTAATGTTGTAAACATTATATTACAAATTATATTGAAATTATTTTAAGGCACTGTAAAAGTTTGGGACCCAAGACAGAGAGGTAAACCCGTAGCGAATATGCAACCAGTCCAAGGTGAGACAAGACGCGATTGTTGGACTGTTGCATTCGGTAATTCTTTTAATGACTCTGAGAGAATAGTCATCGCTGGCTATGATAATGGGGATCTCAAGATGTTTGATCTTAGAACTATGTCTCTAAGATGGGAATGTAATTTGAAAAATGGGGTATGTTTCCTTTTATTTGTTGTGATATTTGTTTTTTAAATTTTATCAATTTTTTTTGTTGCCATATTAAAATACATACATTTGTAATTTGGTTTTTAGGTATGTTACACTGAATTTGATCGCAAAGACATACCAATGAATAAACTTGTTGCGACAACATTAGAAGGAAAGTTCCACATATTTGATTTGAGAACTCAGAACCCTTCAAAAGGATTCGCTCAGGTATTTTGATTACTTTTACTTAAATAAAAATGTTGACTTTTATATCACTATGAAAGCTATAGATTCACAAATGAAATAATATATTAAACATTATATTTAAGACAGGTGACAAGCTTTGTACAGGCTGGCTGAAAGGGTACCACCCACTCACCATATATTTTACCAATATAATTTCAAGCGCAATAGACATAACATCTTAGATTCCATGGTTAGTGATGCATTGAAGGCGTGAGTTGGTTTGACTAGTCAAACTTAGCATCAAAAAGCCTATTCCAATTGAAATAAAAAAAATAAATCAAAATCTTTAATTCAAAAGCTAAAATAGCGGCACAATTGATAAGGCTAGGAATTGAGGTATAGAATCATATATTAATAATTTTATGTAATGGCATATTTGCAGGTGTTAGATAATTCATCAAAAAGTGGTACAATTTGGGTGGCTCGTCATGTTCCTCAGAACCGCGATTTATTTCTAACGTGTGCAGGAAATGGACAAGTTTCTCTATGGAAATAGTAAGTAGCATGCTCTTTAAATCTATCCGACTATAATATAATGGTATACAAAGTACAATATCTCAATACAGTGTTGGGTTTAAACATGTGTCTATATACCTAGTAGTTTTGGAATTAAACTATACATAATACCAACAACTCATTGGTTATAAGGATGACCTTGTCAAGTTGTATTATTAAAATTAGGGAGTGAATTAAACACGTCCGAACAGATTTAGATGCTCAGTTTAATTGAATTTAAAATACATATTTCTTACTGTCTAAACTCTAAATGTTTCAAAAAATTCCCACGAATTTACTTACTCGGCTATGCCACCCGGTAGACCACCCACTGTGAATACTCTGTGTGGTGCTGGTTGCATAACTACCTTGTTTTCTGCGGGAAACGTTGAACACACACAATTATTTGATTCATAACGAAAATAGTACAAATATTCATTATCAGAACAAAGAACCATATGACGTGAATTTATATGATAAAAATTACAATATCAATTAAAATTCCAGTGAATACCCGAAACAGCGATACCACGTCGACTCGCAAGGCGTCGCTGTGGGAGTCCCGGGCAAGCTGAGAAGGTTACAGCGGATGGTGATCAGCTCGCAGCCGATCAACTCGCTGGAGTGGAACAGAGACCACCTGGGCCTGGCGGTGGCCACTGCTTATGACCAATATGTTAGAGTTCTTGTTACAACCAAACTCAATTTACAGTGACATTAATTTGACATTTCATAGATTTCGAATTAACTTGAAAGTGATATTTGTTTATGGCAATTCTAGTTTGAACTAGCCAGTCATAATAATTTAAAAGAACATGGCGGTTTAAATAGTCTGTTTTTTTTTGTTAGCGGTTTTAAGCATGGATTTACAAAATTGCACTCAGTTTTGCTGAATTACGTTGTTAACTAAAGTGATTGATAATTTATACCTTATTCCATGAGAGCACTCTTTGCTTAGGGTTTATATTCGAGTGCAGGAATTCAGTTTTGTTTATGATCATTATCGTGTTAGTTGGAATAACTATATTTATTTGAAAAATAAAAGACCAAGTCAATTTTCTAACTCAAAAGAGCATTTTTATTAACCTAGCACTTATTATAAATAAAATTAAGGCTAGCATTCAGTTCTTATTTAGACAAACGTTAGAACAATCGATTCGTAGTGCCCCAAGACTAGATTCGTATAATTTTATATAACGAAAATAGTTTGGACGCACAAGAGGATTATCTAAACGTCGCTACACTCCGAGCACGACCTGCGCGGTTGTAACGTGAGAGTTTACACGAAGAAAACGATACACCACAGGCGAGGTACACCCGGCACTTTTGCGTTACAACCTCGCAGTGCGTACTTTAACATGTCATTCTAATAAAAATAATGCTAATTATACCGAAACACGTCTGCAGTGCAACGCAATATACAACACATACCAAAGCATAAATATTATTAGAAGCTACAGGGCATTCGCCACTAACGTCAGCGTACGATAACTTGTCTTGTCCGACCGCTGCTTATATTGTCACAAGTCAAAAGGAATATTCATACAAACGTTCTAAAATAAAATACGATATTACTTTTGTTACGAAAATCACATTTACAAATATCGTTATAAATATTATAAGCCATTTCATAAATCAATAGGTCCATAGAACATGTAACAGACGATCATATTTTTTTTTAAATATTATTTTTATAAATAATTAATTCAATTTCATTTCAAACTCGTTTATTTCTAAATTAATGTTTATTTCTGCATACAGTTAATAATATGAACTCTTACAATAACAGACATATACATATCTTGCGATGTCGACTCGAAGGCATGTTGTGTAATCACTAACTAGTGGATTCAAATTGTACAAAAACTAAATTTCTCGAATTTCGTAAGCTAATTTCACTACGTCTATAAAACTTACATTATTTTTACAATCCTACCGATGTCGTCATCGGTGAATACGAATAGATCGCGACACGCGAGCTCGTGCATACGTTTGTTAACTTAATTTTTCGAAACTACTGTGAGATCAGAGTGAACGGAATTCGCTAATAAAATCACTTATCATTTCGTAACAACTAAGTACTCCTTTTTCTTATAAAAAAGGCATCAGTTGAGGGGATAGCTCGGTATTGCTAAATCTGAAATGAAATGTGTGCAAATGATATTGTGAATACAACTTAATATAGCGATGTATTCGACTTTATACGAAGCCAACAACTAGAAACATATCATACTCGGGTCGGCGTAACGGCTACGACTAACAGGCTCGCTTACGACTACGAAGCACGCCACACGCTACTGAACCCCGACATAAATTAATTAAACTGACATATATTTACATTTCATTTATCTTAGTCAATTATTATTTTATTCGAAATCATAGTTAAATATAAATTACTGCACTATTATAAAAAAAGAAATCAACTAAAGTGTATGCCAATGAATATAACTTATATAGAAAGAATATGCTGTCCGTTAATAAGACTTATTAACGCTTCGATCGAATCAAACGTAAAATTAATTCAGCAATTTACAAAGCATTTAATGTTTTCTTGTCACTTTATTTCCTCTGTTATTGTAATTTACATGAAATTTAAAAAAAAAAAACAATAGACAAACACTTTATTCTTATAATAAATACGCAGACGCTAATTAATACATTCTCGTATTTTATTTTAATTAAAAAATAATATTTGCATCATTTAATATGAAGAACGTAACGTTTTCTGTTCTCAACGATTACGTTTTGTTTCCCAATTTTCTTAAAATTAAGTTTTCATCGACTCTGACGTAACATTTTATACCAAAAATAGCTATATAATACAACATAGCTTGTTATTGCGTACAGAAGTAATTTAACCGGTTAAAACTTGTTTAAAGAAATTTATATAGTTAATGTTATAGCGAGTAGAATTATATTTTAATAATTAATGGCCTTACTTACAAACGTTGCTTAGCGGTTGTTTAGCTGAACACCGGTTCCTCTCTTTCTGTCATTATTCATTTGAAATTCGAAAGAAGAAGATAGCATTTAACTAATCACTCGCTAGGCAACGCAATGCAAAGTAATAAGGCAGTTAAACTATAACAAACTTCGCTTTAAAGGCAATAATGTAGTAATTTTCAATAATGCGTTTTATATATTAAATCAAAATAAAAAAGTAAATTCAATACAAAATGCTCAAATTACTTCGATACACGTTTGTGTCACATTTTATCGCAAAGAAAATTCAGTTTACTCACAAACCAATTCAAAGTGTCATCTTGAAGCGAAAAATAAATGTTTGTTCGTAAGTTAAGCTCACAAACAAAGGATATTACGTTTACATAACTACGGCCTACGTGTCGACGTTAAGTGTCAATTATATCACGTTGTAGATACACCCTGCTTCCTCACGACTCAGGCCCGTCTGCGAACCTGAAACAGTTCATTACCTTATAAGCAATACTCTTAAAAAAGCATTTATTCCAATCAAACATAACTTATATAAGAATTACGTGAATGAACGTCATAACCGTTGTTAAGCGTAAACATTGATATTTCTCTTTCTATCATCATCGATTTGACATTTGAAAGAAGAAGATACAGTATTGTTTAACTGATCACCGCTTTTCAATGGTGGTACGGCTTTGTGCAAGCTCGTCTGGGTAAGAACCAACCACTCATCAGATATTCTACTGAATAACACAAGTACTTGGTATTGTTGTGTTCCGGTTTGAAGGGTGAGTGAGCCAGTGTAATTACACGCACAAGGGACATAAAATCTTAGGTCCCAAGGTTGGTGGCGCATTGGCTATGTAGGCGATCGTTAACATTTTTACAGTGCCAATGTCTAACAGCGTTTGGTGACCAATAACCATCAGATGGCTCATATGCTCGTCCGCCTTCCTATTCTATAAACAACATTCCATCCTTAATAACTTAATGACAGAGAGAGCGAATTCAGTGCTGACCCAAACAGCTGGTAAGCAACGTATATGAGTAAGGCCGTAAATTTCTAAATTGAGAATCTCAATAAATTTTATAATTAAATTTAATAAATTTATTTATTTTCTCCCACAGACAATAATGTTTACATTTTTTTTATAATATATTTAAATACTGTTATATGTGGGAGACAGGAGCCCAAACTAGGTTTCCCTGTGCTAAGGTCAATAGCTGAATGGTATGTGATTGTACGCTAGCTCATCTAACTATTGTCGTGTCTCCACTCCTAGCCGAAACTAGAAAACATTTAATGGAGAAGGAATAAAGGAATTCCACAATATGTTACTGTACATAGGTGCTGCCTGTTTCGTTGGTCTAGTGGCTGCTGATCCGGAGATCCTGGGATCAAATACCGGTCAGGTATAAGGCAAATATTTGATTCTTCTCTCAACCATTTATCAGTACCAGCTTTTATTTAGGAAGTTGGTTTATATTGCTAGAATATGAAGCCGTTGGTCGTGCGTTTGAACTTTCCGGTCTTTCTTAACACGGATTTGTAAAATATAAAAAATAATGACACATCTGACAACGAATAATTTATATGTGAAATTGTTTATGCTATCAAAGTAGTTTTCGCGCCCAAAATTAGAAATAGACAAACCTACGGATGAGAGAGATCAATAAATTTTCCGTAACAAATAACATATTTTTCATTTGGATGTTCGGACATTGATTCCGATAATCTAACGCGGCCGCTAGCTGCGCACTGCGTGTGTACGTACCTGTGCGCGGGAGCGGCGAGATTCAGTCGAGGTTGTCCTGGAAGATGAGCCGCACGTAGCCCGGCGTGCCCTGCAGCGGCGCCGCGCAGAACGGGCAGATCGCGTGGAAGCCGTTCGTGCCGTGCGGGATGTCCACGCTGGCCCAGTACCTGCGGACACGCACCGAGCTGCTGTAGCCTCGCTCCCACACCACCCACACGTCTGACATCTCGAGTTATGTACATGAGACAATGTCTTTTATTTCCTTTTAAAATATACAACAAATACTACATAAATAAATAGATTTTCAACACGACATAAATTAAAAAATTAAAATGTATATGAATATTTACTGTTTATAAAAAAAAATCACTTAACAAACTATGTTTTCTATACGACAACCACAGATAATACGAGTATAAAAAATACTATCTCTGCTAGATAACATTTTACTATCTTATTATTATTATATAACATTCTTTACTTGAATGACCGACTCGGTACTAACTTAACAGTTCGTTCTGAGGCCATATGTCCGCAGGGGTTGAAGGCGTAAGTGGGTGGTCCCGAGTCGACGTAGAAAGCGGGCTCGATGCCCATACACACGCGGACCACCGACCCCGCGGTGAGGCACATCGGACAGCGACGGACGCCCGTCTCGCTACCCTCTGCGCCCCACGAGTGTTCTCCTAGAAAGCGAGACAGAGAAAAATTAAGATCAATTGAGTGTTACCTATTTGTCGTCTATCAAAAGGTCGCCTGAAAGAGATAGCTGCTTTAGGTCGTTGCAAATTTGAACATTCCGACAACTTATTATGTATTTATGCTACTTATATATATTTTTATTAATTGAAGTACAATAAATACATACAAATTGCTCGTTATAACAGGTAGCGTGACTTCTACGTTAGTTAGTTAGTAAGTAAGTATAATGTAAATGCAAAAATAATGAGAGACAAAATCGTTTACAAATAATAATAGATCATCTGACTAACCTTGCACATGTCCACAGTTGAGATAAACGTAAGGCTGGTTTAGGTCCTGGTGCGCGGAAGACAACTTCCGCGGTATAACGAGTGTGTTGAGTCCCACGGGACACTGCGGTCTTCCTGCGTTTAATTCGTCTACTAATGCTTCTAAGTCACGTTTCGTCTAAAGAAAGATGTTTAGAAGGGTTAGTCATCCTGAACGTGGATAAACTAGCAAAAAAAAATACATCGTAATGTTCGTCGTACCGGTGAATTTTTTAATCCTTCAGCACTTCTCCAAAGAAGTGTTGCTCCGCATAAGTCAATCATTGTTCCGTCTCTTAGAACATTAGTCTCCGCTTGACAAGGCAATCCCTAGAATAGTAATGTAATCATAAATATACAAAGCTGGACAAACCAAATTGTATTGTTAAACTTTGATTGAGTAGAAACCTTTTGTTGTGCCGATCGGCTCTCTCGTAAAGAAAACACAGCTCCTCCGACGGAGGTCTCGCGCCAGGGACCACAAGTCGCGCTTCCGCCGCAGAAGTCACCTCGTGGATGCATGATGAGGACACCATTTGTCGTAAGGCCGTCGATTTCGTGATTCTCTGTCCATTTTGTCGCTTTCTCCTAGAAATGTAAAGTTCGCAATCAAGCTCTCCGATGAGAAACTTTAAACATATAGCGTTCCTACTCTTTTGAAGCTTTTCAAAATTATATTGTAATCTTATATTATGGACATAAGTAACTTAAAAAGTTACGTTATTTATTTTCATTTATAATGTTAATTGAGATTATTTATAAACTAATTGGTTTGTGTTATATAGTTTTAAATCTAATAGTATTGAAATTATAAAGACACCAGTAAACCGCAGACAATGTACTTACACCTAAGAATATATTCCTCGAGGAGTCGAAGCCCGCCGCGTATATACGGCAGTTGTTGACGTCGTTGCGGTCGGCGATAATCCTGCAGGCGAACCGCGATATCGTACTCTGGAGTACCTTCGTGTCGCCACTTTTGTCGCCCGCTACCGTGTCCATAACCACGAAGTCGATTGGTGGCTCCGACGATCTACCAATCTAAAGAGAACAATTGACATCATTTTAATAATATTATATTTATATAAATAAAAAAAATGAAGTTAGCCTACGATATTAAAACTGAATAACCATTAGTTAGATCATAGTAATATGTACAAAGCTAATACTAATATAAGATTAGCTAAGAATGGCTGAGCACATACAAGCAGTCAGCACACATCGGTCGCCGCTGATGATCATTGTTTTTTGTTCGTTTTTATATTTTTTAATAAATTATAATATACATGTGTCAATTTTATTACAAGCGTTTATTATTATTATTATAAATAGGTAATCGAAATAATCTACATATATATTTTTTTTTAAAGTTAAGCAAGTGGGCTTTTACAAGAATTTTTAAATCGTCATTTCACAAGATCATTTAAATTTAGAACTACCCCCGGTTTGGAATGTACTTATATTGTACCAAGACTCAAGAAGACCATTTTTCATTAAGTAACATAATCTACAACATAGTAATTTGACAACAGTAAATTCCAGTTATCCTTTTTTAATCCGACTAATACGAAAGAGATAGCAATATTTTCAATCAGCTTAACCTAGTCTGTATAACTACAGCAGTAGCAATTTATTATACTTCTTTGTAATTATCTCAGGAAACTCTTTCAATTTCATCTTTCAACAATCTCATTTATATGTACATATGTATGACCGGATGGAAAGGTTATTATTACGTCATATCAGTTATGCTCTGATTACGTCGAAAGGTTGAAACAATTATTAATATTCTTCTATATTCAAGGTAAATCTTCAAGGCTAATGTTTTCAGCATTCTTTATTTAAAAATCGAGCTATATATTTTTTTTTGTAGTTCACTTGAAGTAGTAAAGAGAGTATACCGTAACAGCCTGTGAATGTCCCACTGCTGGGCTAAAGGCCTCCTCTCCCTTTTTGAGGAGAAGGTTTGGAGCTTATTCCACCACGCTGTGCGGGTTGGTGGAATACACATGTGGCAGAATTTCAGTTAAATTAGACACATGCAGGTTTCCTCACGATGTTTTCCTTCACCGTAAAGCACGAGATGAATTATTATCCCAAATTAAGCACATGAAAATTCAGTGGTGCTTGCCCGGGTTTGAACCCACGATCATCGGTTAAGATGAAGCCGAGATGGCCCAGTAGTAAGAAAGAGAGTATAAGAATATTAATTTCTACGTTAAAACTGTTGAGTTTGATTTTATACCAAAAATGTAGTATTAGTCCGTAATTCGTTTAAAGTAGGAGGAAACTCAAAGCGGACTTTCTATTTACTTTATTAGATCTTCGACAAACTTTGCTCGAAGTATAACCTATATATAGTCCTCCTCATCGATTTCGATGACGGCGACCCTAGAAATTACTTGTTATTTCTAGCATGAGCCCTGATGTGGCTCGCTAAACCAAATTTGGTTTTAAAAACCCTACGACACGTGTTACAAAACAGTTGGCCCGCAGAGTTGTATGTATATGTGTAGGATGGCTTAGGTCTCTCTTTTCTTAACTGGCGCTTTTCTTCTAGTGCGTGAAGGCGGTTTTCCTCAAACGTCTTGATCTTTTTGTAGATGTTAGAACGCCAAGATGACCTTTGGGAAGCGAGCTCCTCCCAACATTCTATATCAATGTCACAAGCTTTTAGGTGTCTTTTAAACACGTCCTTGTATCGCAAATACTGGCCACCATGCTTCCGTTTGCCTTTAGCTAACTCCGAATAAAAGACAGCTTTAGGCAAACGACGATCGTCCATGCGTAGGACATGCCCACACCATCTGAGTTGACGTTGCATCAGAAGAGCTTCGATGCCGTATATTCCAGAGCGACGTAGGACCTCTGAGTTAGGGACGTGATCCTGCCACTTGATGCGTAAAATTGAACGTAGACACCTTAAGTGATATGTGTCAAGTTTTTTGATGTCTGATTTGTAGGTGCACCATGTCTCTGAGCCATATAAAAGAACGGGGATAATTAGTGCCTTGTAGACACTGATCTTTGTCTCTAATTTAAGGTCATGGGATTTCCACACACGATCAGTGAGTCTTCCGAAATTGGCGGCAGCGTAGGCAATGCGTGATGGGATTTCCGAAGCCAATGTGTTGTCAGATCGAATGTTGCTCCCAAGATATTTAAAGTGAGTGACTTCCTCCAGTGGTTTCCCATCCATATTTAGTGCCGTTGGATCCGCTTGGAAATGTCTTGGCGGTTGTTTGATAACTTGTGTCTTGGTAGGACTTATAACCAGGCCAAACCGTTGACAAGATTGGTGGAGTACGTCAACATAGTTTTGGAGATGTTCCATGCTGTCGGACATGAGGCATACGTCATCAGCGTAAAGTATCTCCAATATGGAGATCTTTTGGATCTTAGTCTTCGCCCGAAATCTTGAAATGTCAAACACGCCCTTTTCTGTCCTGACATTAAGTTGAATTTGGTTTCTGCACCTCTTCAGCGCGTCTCTCATTACCACAGCAAAGTATATGGCGAAAAGTGTGGGTGCCATGACACATCCTTGCTTTACTCCGCTAGTTATTATGAAATCCTCAGACAGTTCGTTTTCGTGCTGAACCTGGGCTTTCATGCCAACATGAAATTGGCGAACCAGATTCACGAATTTCTTCGGATACCCCAATTTTTGGAGAACAAGCCAAAGAGCCTCGCGTGGAACCCTATCAAATGCCTTCTCTAAATCAACAAAGCACATGAAAAGGGGCCGTCGGTGTTCGAGACTTTTCTCCTGAAGTTGCTTTACAATTGAGATGGCGTCAACTGTTCCTCTACGGGGACGAAAGCCACATTGGCTTTCGGGAAGATGCTGTTCAGCCAACTCACTGAGACGGGAATTTATAATGTGAGCAAGGATTTTACCGGCACTGGAGAGGAGCGATATACCTCGGTAAGAGCTACAATCGGAAACATCTCCCTTCCCTTTGTATAGCTTACAAATTATCGCATCCTTCCATTGTTGTGGAACCTCTTCAGTTTCCCACACGTTAAGGATAAGATGGTAAAGCCTGTTAGCAATGTGTTTACCACTATACTTATAGACCTCAGCTGGTAGTTGGTCCATTCCTGGGCTTTTGAAATTTTTAAGACGCTTTACTGCTTTCACAAACTCTTCAAATGTCGGTGGATTGTCTAGGTATTCACTGACTGGAAAATCCTCAAGTGAGCTGACATAGGACAGGTTAGCACTGAGTGTGGTAGGATTCAGAACATCATTAAAATGTTCAGCCCATCGTTTCAAAATAGAGTTTTTATCCGTAACTCGATGCTGCCTATCCTTCGAATATATCGGAGCTGTTTTTCTGAGTCGCGGACCATAAATCGCGTGTAAGGCTTCGAAGAACTTTCCGGTGAGGTTCATATCGGCGTAATGCTGAAGTTCAGCAGCTTTTTCCTTCCACCATTTGTCCTTAAGTTCACGAACTCTCAATCTTAGTTTGTGTTGTGATTCCTTTTTGTTATGTGCATTCGCCAATTTTGAGTTCAGTATATGTCTGTGCTCTTCTACAAGTAGTTTGATGTCATCATCAAATGCGTCGAACCAGTCCTGGTTTCTCTTTACTGGTTTACCGATGGTGTTTAGGAGACAGCCATGAAGGTTTTTTGCAAAATATCTCCACTCATCCTCTATTGAGCAAAACTCAGTTTGAGGAGCACATGCAGCAAATTCTGAGTCTACCTCATTGCCTAACTCTGTTGAGTTTATGAGTTTCGAGAAGGCTAGTTTTGATGGTACTTTGTGGGGTGTCCGTCGTGGAGCTTTAAGCACTAAGCGAATTTTCGATCTAATGAGTCTATGGTCAGTGCAGTCCAGCGCCCCACGCATTACTCTTGTTATGAGAACATCCCGTAGGTCTTTACGGCGGACAATGACATAGTCCAGAAGATGCCAGTGCTTGGATCTAGGGTGCATCCACGAGGTCTTAAATTTTTCAGAAAGGCGAAAGGCGAAAGGCGAAAAAACCTAACCTAAGAAGAGAACGAAAGTACAGATTAAAAAAAAATAACGGCCAAGTACGAGTTGAACTTCTAAATTTGGGATTTCATTCTATACTATTTATAAAACGTCGTTGAAATTGGTAGGAGAGTGCAAAACAAATAATAATTAAATTCTAAAAAAAAAATATGTAAAAAACAACGCATTCGATTTTTGAAAACACAGCAATTTTAGCCGAAATATGAATTTGATAGAACGTTGGGAAAAGACAGTTAACAGATTCCTTTCAATACTCGAAGCCGTACCTCGTAGCCTCGACAGCACCTTCGAGACATGGTCGTAACGCACCAACTGCCTTAGAGGTCATATTATCATTCATTGTTCTTGCGTAATTGTTTAGCTCCCACTTATCCGATTTTGTTAATAGCAAATTTTAAATTTTGCAATACGACAGACAATATTTTAAATACCAGATTAGAATTAGATACATCATTTTTTGGTGTACACAGACCTTATTATAATAATAAATTTAAAAAAATCCTTTTAAAATCTTTAATTTTGTTTAATAAAAAGGATATAAGTGTATATAAAAATGTAAACAACTTTTCTATTGAAGTACATTTCCACTAACACTAACAAAGATTGGAAAGTTAAAGGGTATCGGATTTGAAGAATTATCTTTCCGATCATGTTTACAAAAATTAAATATGTATTTATATAACATAGTTTCGCTAAATAATGCATCGAAATAAAATTAGATGAAGCTTACATAATATTATATTTTCAACCGCGGTAGTTCTAAAATAGATCAACAAAGCGAATTCCTTGATTGGTAGCCAAACCAAAATGGACGTCACCATTTTACTAATGTAAAATAATATAATTCTAAAAATATTCGATTCATATAAATTAATTAATTTAAAACGTGAAAATATTTAACATACAAATTATAGCATATATTTAAAGGTATTTTTCTTAGAAACCAAACAAATCTGAAGAAAATCTTTGCTTACTCTTAACGCAGGAAGCTGACAAATGATGTGTAAAGAAAGATTAATTTAGATCATATCCGCGTGCACCGCACCGGATCAACTCAAATATGTTATTAACTTTCATCAAATCTTCATTTTTCAAAGTCCATATAGAAGTGACATATCGTCAGTAAAGAGACGAGTAAAGAAAACCAGTGATCATAAACAATAAACAATGAGATAAAAGGGTATAAATTGGTACAGCAGTTACGCCCATTAACAATATATTGTTAAAAAGTAACAAAGTTGAACCATTTTAGAATCAAATCAAAAGCACCGCGCGTGTGTGAAACATGCATGGAAGCTCTTTGTTTATTTTACAATGATAATATTTCACAAAACTAGCGATAATTAAATTTAAAAAAAAATAGCCATTTTACAGCTGATGTAATATATGTCTGCCCTTTCTTAGGGTCTGGAATAAATTGATTCTATAAGAATGCAGATTAGCGTGATCCAGGCCGCATTGCTGTTGTTGGGTAACGGCGTCACGAGGCGCCGCGACGCTTGCGTCACGATCGTCGCCCTATTACTGTCGCATATATTATAAGAAGCTAACACAGGCGAGCCCTACTTGTATACGTTTGGTATCAATTAAAGGCAGAATGCATACGTTCACCCAAAAATAGCTTGCAATGTGAAATCGATTAACATCTTTCATTTTCATTATCTGCTTGGACAATTAAATTATACATTATTTTTATTTTTAGCTAATGTATAGCTACCCGTAGCGGCGCGGTAGAATTAAGGGATAATATTTGGAGGATTTTTGGGCTTACGAACATTTGCAAGCGTATCCAGAATAGAATAACTCACCAAAGTTCCATCAAAATCGGATGTATGGTTTAGAAAGGCACACAGGACAAACATAAACACATTCATTTTTATTTATTATGATTATAAATAATCGTTTTTCTTGTTTAGAAACTGATTTTTCGATTATTCGCAATAAAAAATCTAAATCGAAAAGTAATAAAAGTCATTACAAAAACAGTGTAGTAACAAAAAAACATGAAATAGCGGAAATTATTCATATAGTTACAAGTTACGTTACAAGGGCAAACTAAAATAAATCGCAATTGGCAGAATGTATCGAATACATATGGATTTAGAATCGTAAATACAAATGTAGGGTTACATTCTCGCTTCGACAAAAAACCAAACAAAGGCTGAAAATGCGAAAGAATGGTGAATTATGAATGAATTAATAGATAATGTAAGACTGACTGATCTTGCGATTCCTTTTCATCAACTTCAAAGAAAGGAGGTTTTATACCTATATGTTTTTATTTTTTCTTCGACATTTATTATATAGTTTTAAAATTAAATCAATTTTAATATTAAGAAAAATATGTTTATTAGACGTTAAAACGCTTTCATCAGATCTTATATATTTTTAGAAAACTTTTAAGAATAAGACATTAGACATTGGCATTCTTAGTATTCTTATAATACAAGAAATGTGTATAATAATTTAAGAATACAATAAGTGGAATATTAATTAAGATGTAGTAGTAAGGTTGGTAATTGCGGATAAATGATTACGGTTGTTTTCTAAAGTAGTAATAAACTACACATATATACATAAACTTCAGACGGCTTTGAGGTACATGAATATACTGTAATAAAAATATCCTATTGAGTAATTTTTTCATTACTCTGTATTTTTTTTGTAATTCTTTTTGTAGTTATAATGAGCCTCACAGGAGAGCTAGTTTTAATATTTCCCAAATACACGTAATTCATATCATGCCCTTTAATTTATCTATAAACGAGAAAACACATTTTAATAATAATAAGATTGCAGTTTTTACTTATAACACTTACGAAATGAATTAAATTAGAATTACTAGTTTATGAAATAATAACAAAACTGACGGTAATCATAAAGGGGAACTGAAAGTATAAATTGGTTTAGTTTCGTGTCTGTACAATATTACTAATTTAATTTGGAGGATACTGACAACAATATGTTGGGCGAATATTTATAAATTATAATTCCAACTGTTCGTATATATATTAAGATTGGAATGATTTTAATGGAATTTGTAACAACGAATCTTTATGAGCTTTACATATGAACTTTTCAGTTTTCATTCATATGAAACAATAGGTTAACAAACAATATTATAAAAAAAAAAAACAAAAAAAAAAACTAATAATCCACCCGACCGAAGTTAGACCTCTAGCTTCTAGGTACGAACGTATCGGCGAGAGTGTGGTCTCCCATATACAACTTCGCATGTCGACGCTTAGCGTGACTTCATCGGGATTACCGATCGACCCGTTCAAACCACATATCATACCGTTCAATATTTTATACTAAACATTCTCAGCAAACTACAAACATATTAAAATTAACGATGTGTTGTACTAATAATACGACTATTATAATAACAATAAGTACAATAGTATACTTATTGTTATTATACTATACAATTATATTAGACTTCTTACAAAATAATATATATTTATTATACACCAGTAACCTGTCCCAGCTTCGCTCGACTCGATCGATTACAGGACAAACGCATACAGATAATATCTTGTTTGACGCAGAACTCAACAAATTTTAAACACAATAGGATCTGTGGTTTAGGAACGCAGAGGACAAACATCCATTTTATTAGATAGATGTAGGCATATTGTACCATTGTGACCTAACTAATTATAAGTTGCAAGTTTTGTTTACGGAATTGGGCACAAAACAAAAGCTAACCTTACTCTGCCTTTTTATCACTCTTATAATTACTAAATTTTTATATATTTTTTTTCACCTATACACACGTGAAATATAATTAATGTCAATACGACATCTGTGAAATAAACGAATTTAATATATCGTTGAATTCTTTTCACTTTATAAGCGCTTGCTTGCTATATATAGCTTTAATGTTGATCGCAACATTGAATGCATATCACCTTTAACTTTACTTTCTAAAATATATAATATTAAAAAAATAACAGAAATTTAAGTGACAGGTATTTATACAAATATTTTTTAAATAATTATATTATAAACCTTGAAATATACACCAAGTTATTGTACAGTTGTTCTCACGCGAAAAACATATTTTGTGACTGCACAACGAACTTTTTTCGGGTAATTTATGTAACTACTTTAAACGGCTAAACGTTTCGGTACTCGGGTTATGTTTAGTTTTAATTTATTATAGAAAGGTAAACGAACAAATGGACTAGACCACCCGAATAAATGGTCACCTTCGTCCATAGTTATTCGTTCATTATTGGCCACAGATTGAAATATAAACCACTTCTTCATCGTCAATGCACTACCAACTAAATAAAGTTATGTTTTTGTGCCTGTAATTATACTGGCTCACTCACCATTCAAACCGGAACAGAGCCAAACAAAAACTTAACGGCTTGCAGGGTAACTGGTAAGTGGGTGGTCCCCAATCACATATACATACAAGAAGCTTTACTACCGACATAGCCACTACCGACTTTGAAAGCCAGTGTGTACAATGAAACCGAGACCAGTAGGCCTTACTTTGATTATATAACTAACCTTAGTTTATATTGATTATTTAAAAAGGTTTATTTAACGTCGCAGAATATGTACAACTAAGTAAATTGATTCTGTTATTGTGTTTATATTTGAAACGACTGTCAAAATTCTGTGCCATTATAGTCAGTAGTTATGTCAATAGTGAAATTAAAATATCACAGTATTTAAGATAACCCGGCGACTATAATTATAAATCGGAATTATTTTTTAATGTATTAAGATGCGCAAATTTTTATATTAAAAAATTAAACCATTCTGAAGAACTATCATTAATTTTAATTACAAAACAATAATTGTATTTTTTTTTATTTAGCGTTTATATTTATGATTGTATAAAATTAATTCAAATAAACTTTTTCTAATTGCAAAACCAATCCATTTGGACGGTCTACATACCAAACAATGACACTTTCTACGATGATACAAAAACAATATTGTTTTTGCGTATTTCATAGAAAATAATCGCTTTCATACTAACTTAAAACGTTCTAGAATAAAGCTAAATTTGTACTTTAATTCGTATGGATAATTAAATTTAATAATCGTAGACAATCTCAATGTTGTCTACAATTGCGTAATAGTAATTATTCACAGTAGTAATTTTATTTTATTTATTAGGTTTACTTACAATCACTTACACTGATACATTTAAAGAAACAATTAATACAAACTTATTAACTAAGTGTAGATATTAATTAAAAGTAAACACAACATGCGAATGAAAAATGAAAACCAGACCATAAATACAAAAACAAAAGAAAAAAGGAAGAAACAGAATATAAAAATACAAATAATAAACAATTCTATAAAAATATCCAATAAGTGTTACTCATAATTATCACTCAAAAACCTGTCTACGTACTTCCTAAAGTTTCGAATTGAATCCGCGTGAATGTCGACAAAAGAGCACACCTGGTTTAGGAGTTTACACAGCCTTGGAATTGGTGAAGTTGCACCAAAAACAGTTCTACGCAAGTTTAAAGAGGAACGGCAGTACTATTCTGTAACAACTCACTTTATTTCTCTCCGACTTGCGCTGATACAATATTTTTATTCGTGTATCCTTTAAATTTTATAATAATTATAGACAATATCACAATCGTTTGCTGCGACGAGTTTCGAGTTCGTTATAGAATAGCTCTATAGATTGAATTAAATGGAAATATTTAAATTAAAAAGAACTAATGTCTGCCCGTGGCTCCACCCGATGATTGGGGTGGGGAATTATAAGTATAGAAATTAGCCTATATCCTTCTCGAGGCTCAGACTTGCTTCTTACCAAATTTGAAATTTCATCAAAATCGGTTCAGCGCTTTAGCCGTGAAAGCGACAAGACAGAGTTACTTTCGCATTTATAACATTAGTATAGAAGTATAGATTATATTACGTAATAACTTTAAACGCCGCAGTATTAAAAACAATTAACGAGAACCACACTATAGATTATAGAATAATAATAATAATAATGTCCTCCAGACCGATTTCGGCCACGGCGGCCAATCTCAAGAGAGATTAGCCAACTACGCAGGAGATATTATAGTGCACAAGTGTGTGCGCAAACACAGCTGCGCTCTCTATTCCCTAACTCTCATAATCCGATGGGACGGCAATCCGACACAACCGGAAAGAGTTCAGGCGCAGGACCAACGGCTTTACGTGCTTTCCGAGGCACGAGAGTAAACACACTTCCAACTTCCAGACTCCGGGCTGCTACTGAGAATTTTCTGACAGAAAAGATCAATAACATTTTATTGGCCCGACCTAGGAATTGAACCCAGGACCTGCGGGTCTGCGGCCTTACATCAAGCCACTAGACCAACGAGGCAGACAGATTATAGAATATTAATATATTAGTATTATATTTCACGGATTGCAAATACAGGTAAACTTAACACACCACATTAATTTCCTTGAAGGAAAAAACGAAAGGTTTTTTTTTTTTATACTAACAAAAAAAATGGCTAAGTTCCTCATCAAATTATATTCCTAAAACTTATTTCTCTCAAAAACATAAGTCAACTTTGATGGACATTACTTTTATCAGAGATCAGATTCCAGTCTTTGTTAGAGCAATATCGTGTTGCACGAACATAATCCGTCAGTATAATGTCTAGGTATGTTAAAATATATTTCATTACCTTTCATTATTTTATTTTATATATATTACTATGTATTAGTACAGTAGTAGTAGTAGTGTATAGTGATTATGTTTTATTTTCTTTCTCACTTTCGCTCTCTTTCCTTCTTTTCCTTTTTTTAATTTGTTATTTTTTTCATTATTTCAGAAGATTATTTCAGAAGACTTTGTCTCTTTTAATATGTCTTTGATATAGTCAATGTATGTCAATGTAATATTATTATACAATTTGTATCCAAATATCCACCTGATGTTTAATATTTCGGCAACAATAAGTCAAAATAAGTATACTTCCTACTCTCTTTTAAATTAAAACAATTAATTATTATTCCAAACCAACACACAGCGCGGCAAACAAAAATGGATAAAAAAGTCTAGCTTTCCTAAAAAAATCCATTGATGAAATTTTAATGAACATAAAATCGGATTAGTTTTATAATCTTAATCATTAAAGTAAGTCGGTTTCAGTGTGCTGCCGTCCATTCACCCAGTGTACGTTACGTTAAGTAACAGTTATTACCAGTTTAATAAAACTCAGGTACCGAGTTAACCGAACTTCCGCTACGTATGAATTCAAATTCACGAAAACTGTCTGAACACAACGGTAACAATTCCTTTTGTTTATCGACCAGTCTCGGTGGACCCGCTGCGCTTCTAAGTTTCTTTTGTGTAGAACATTTTGAGTATAATACCGAAATGTTAAAAGTTCAGTATAAATTTGTTTTAGTTTGAGAAGGGTTGTTGCATTTTTATTGTTACACGTAAATGTAAACACGGAGACATCGTTTGCTTGTGAATATTAATTTTATTTTTGAACATGTATTTGTTAAGGTAATCCGCTCAATTGGAGAAGTTGTTAGAACACGTGAATCTTAACCGAAAATAACAGGTTCAAGCCCAAGAAATGTGCTTAATTTATGTTTAAAATTAATCTCGTGTTAGGCGATAATGGTAAACGAAACGAAACCTTGTATCTTGATATAATTATGTCCCTTGTGTACCCATCAACCTATATTATTATATTATTGTTAGGATCTTATACCACCAGCAGCTTGGTGGTATAAGATCCAAACAATTTCGCCAAGAGAAAAGGACGTCTTTGCTCAGAAGTGGGACATTTAGAGGCTGTTACTTGACGTTAGATTGGAAAATTACACAGAAGGAGCAAATTGGCTTGCCAATGTTACATTGTTATTCCCTTTCCAAATGTTTTGTGCCTAAGAACCACAGACTACTCACTTTTTTCTTTAAAAGAACCTCTTGAGTAAGGTGTGGAAATGACAATATCCAAAGGAGTAAGGCTCGATCCATACAATGTGAAATACGTTTTATGCACAGCATGTACATATGCAGATATTTAGGTTTAGATGATAATTTTTTTTTAATGTCTTTCATCTTATTTGCAGAGAAAACATTACATGTTTAAAAACATACAATTTAATTGTACGTATGAAGAGATGGAATAAGAAATTCAAAGTCAATAAACCCATTAGAGAATGTTATAATTTGAGAATAGATTTCAGCCTTGGCATCGGAGGCCCAAATTGTCCAATCAAAACCCGTGGGCGGGAAGTAGGCGACGAACAAATTGAACAAGAAAAATCTCATCTCAAATCTGTTTTTACCGAGTAACGATGATCGAGAAATCTCAAAGTACTGAAGTATCTACTAAAGATATTAAATGATTAAGATAAGTTATATATGTTCTCTGTAATGAATACGATTTTACGTTAAAGTCCAAGATAAGTTATTCTTTGTAATAAATACGATTTTACATTAAAGTCAAGAAGTCGAGTATAATCGTAATTCTATTTGTATATAAAATATTGTCACCTAGTCAATATGTCTCAACCAATTTCGTCTGAGGTACAGATTTTAATAAAGGAACCCATATATAGGAATGTAAAGGGACTGTGTCTACAAGACGAGATCGTGACAATACGTTTTCCGAGCCGAAAACCGTTTCACTTCAAATAAAATATCCGAGGGAAATTGAACTGATGTAACCAACGGGGAAGACATTTACAATGCTTTAATATTAAAAAACATCAAATTGTAACGTTTCGTAAAAGCCATCACAATGATAAATAAGGAAAGATCATTGTTTTCCTTATTTTTTTAACAATACAATGTGGCTGAGGTATGTATGATAGAAATTAATTGTCGCAAGTTGTATATACAATAATACATATTTATACATTTGCTATCATTTTGAACTGCATACTCGAAAATATGATAGGGATGTTTTAGTTCAGTCTAATTAGTTTAGAGATTGTGTGGTACAAACAAAGAAAGAAAAGAACCAACACTACTTAGTTAGTAGTTAGTTTTTTGCTAGTGTACTCCACACTAGCAAAAAACTAACACAAACTGAGTTAGCTACGCTCAGTTGGAGGGAAAAATAGGATTACCTTAACATTCATGCCTTGAAAACATACTATATTAGTAATTCCGTAACTTGTTTTGTACCATATATTTAATGTTTCAACGCATAACAAACCTAATAAAGAAACAAAAATATATTATATATTTAAACATCTTTAAACATTTTTAAACAATATTCTTTTTTATAGTATTAGTATTCATTATAGGGTGGGTAATCGGAAATAAATATTCATTACTCTTTATTTGTTAATGTATTAAATCGCATATACGAACCCGTGTAGAGTTCTACCTCGTAATCCATCCCACGCTGTTGCAAAATAGAACATCCTATGTGCCCATATTAAACAAAATATTTCGCAAGCCGCAAGTGCGATACTTAAGTCTTGTTAATACAGCATAGGACGAGTTTGTGATTGCGACATGTTCAATTTTTTTTAAACCGATGTAGAAAAAATAGTTATACCTTCCAGTGTGATATCTCGTGCTGAGGTTGGACGACATAATTATGAAAGATTACACCAATCATATTTACAGATATTCATCGACCACACCTACTAACTTTCATTTCTTAAATTAACTCGTTAGAAATACTTGGGTCATTACATTAAGTCCGTCTCTTGTTTCTTTTTTTATCATTTTATGTAATAGTTAAATATTACACAACTTTCTCAAGAATAAGAAAACTGCTTGTTTCAATCTAAGACTTATTTGCATGGCCACTGCGATGCTTTATCTTTGTCTATCTTTGCATTATCTTTACACTATAACGATGTTTAGGTTTACCAAGCAGAAATATATGTACATAAAATCTAACCATATAAAGGTTTCATAAAATATTTTGCTTGAAAGCGGTATATCAAAAAAAAAAAAAAAAACAAAACAATTGTACAAAATTAAAAAAAAAAGACGAACTAAAAATTGAAATCAAGCGAAGCGTAGAATTATGGCTCAATAATTTAACGCGCATTCTTTTAGTTTGTTGATTCCGTTCTGCGAAATATCACGAGCTTTTAACCCCTAATGAGTCGGGGATAAAATGAGATGGGACGAAATGGCTCGGTTGAGAATAGAAAGGTTGCTTTCGAATAATTTATACGGCACGTGGCTATATGGGTACCTGTATGATGGATGTGTGCCTCTCGTTGAACTTAATGATTAACGCTAGAGAAATAGGGACGGACAAAATTAATGAGTACCATCATACACTAAGTTTAATCAATAATAATCCATATTAATAAATGAGGAGAGGTTCTTTTGGTGTGACGCCTAACTGAAACTATATATATATGTATATAGTGTTACATACTATCCGTATAGTAAGTTTTATATGTACCACATACCATAACAACAAAATAAACATTCATCTCTGATGTGTATAATATGAATAAAAAAAACAATTGAAAATGTATTAACAAATTGTTTATTATCGAATTCAAACTTATATTATCATAGGCATGTTTTCTCGTCATAAATGATCAATATTTTGCCGTTAATTTGTATAAACAGAGACATTACTATCTACATTGTACGAGAACACAATGAACGGCAATAGTAATGCGATTGTCTCAAGAACGTTCCACAGACGGCAACATTTAACGACATTAATGTGGCGTCTACTGATAGATACAAGGGTCATACGTGAGATCTGACGCGTGCACTCTAGATGCGCTTTAAATAGAATTCCACTTTATTCAAGTGATAAATGGCAATTCAAAACTTCTCGTGATCGCTTAATAAATGTTCGAGGAAATGGAATACTTCTTACTTAGTATACAATGATTATTAGATCATTTAATATAATTTTCTTTTGTAGTTTTTTTTATTTCTAATGACAGGAGGAGTATAGATAAATTGTAATCGGCTATACGTATTATGTGTTTTCTAAAAATTATATAATCTTTTCACAATTATACTGTATTATTATTAAATTAATTAAATACTTAGATAATTATTGTTAATAGTTAAATGAACCATTATAAAAAAGAAAATATCGAATTTATGAACATTATGAAAATAATAGTCTTCCTCCTTGTATATAAAACAATTTTATTATATTTAATTATGAACATATAGTAGTTAATGTAGGAAAGAGAAGGGAGGCTATTAATTACACAAACCGACACAAATTATCGCATTATATCTGAATTTCTATTTGTTATCGGATTTCCCTAAATGTTACGTCCTCATGATGGCTTTACGGTGACGAATCGGATCTGAGACACTTCATAGAACAAAAACTTAAAACATTGATTGAATACAATTCAAAATCAACAATGTAATATAACATTTTGTAGAGGACTTGGAAGGGGATGTTTGTTACTATAGTTAAATCTCTATACATTTGTAGTTCTCTATACAATATGTACCTTTTGTAAATATAACAAATTGGCACTTCATTTTTGTAAGATTAATACAACATAGTATAACAACATACGATCGGACATATGTTTAAATCTAGGTACGCATTAGAAAGTCCACGTGCTTAATTTGTATGTATACACCACCATAGGAGAACTCGGCAAAGGGCATTTAAAGTTAAAAAAAAATACAATCTCGACATAGTTTAGAAAAGGTAAAGTAAAGTAACAGGATATGAGTGTCTCACTGCTGGGCTAAGGCCGTCCCTCCCCCTGAGGAAAAGGTTTCAAGCTTATTCCACCACGCTGCACATGCAGTAGAATTTCATTGAAATTAGACACACGCAGGTTTCCTCGCGTTGTTTTCTTTCACCTAGCACGAGATGAATTATACACACAAATTAAGCACATAAAAACTCAGTGGTGCTTTCTTGGGTTTGAAACCGCAGTTATCGGTTTAGATTCACGTTTAGATTAACCACTGGTCCGTCTCGACTCATTTTTAAGAGCATTTACGATCTATTATTTAATGTTATAAATTAATGTAATAAGAAGACATATACAAGGACAATGTGACTAAATTGTTAATCCTCGAGTTTTAGGCTTATATATAAATATGAGTATTACCATCAATAGAGCTTCTGTGATGAATAGCCGATTGTTGAACATTGAATGGACATGTAGTCGCACATCGCCTTGGCGTTCTATCCCAATTCTCGTGGCCATTGTCCGTCTAACAAAAGACAAAGATGGAGGCAGATAGGGTACATCGCTTCGAAACTTCTCCTTACTACCAAATCGCCTTTCTATTCAAAGAACCTTTGAGAAGCGTTAATAAAATCTGTTTTTTTTTTTAATGTTTATTTTTGTATGAAACTTTTATCATCCAATGAACATTGTGCAAAACATGTAAATGAAAATAGAAAAAAACAAATTTCGTGCAAAAAATTAACGATATTTATTAACTTGAATATGTATAAATTAGATTGTTATTTTGAGTAGTAATAAATCAATTGAGTGACTGTGACTGTTATGGCCTTCAAACATATAGATATAGATATCAATTAGTGTAACGACATTAATTAAGTCAATCATCAAAAACAAAAGAATAACAAAGAATAAAATATTTACGTATCTATATTATGCCTTGTACCTTTTTCTCCTCTGCCAACCGATAATCTTTTCTTTTGTTTGGTGTCCATTGACGAGCTTTTATAAATAAAAGGAATTAAAAAAAAAAATGTTCGAAACATTCAATTCCTCAAATGTGTTCTTCAAATTTTTAATAATGAATACGGTCGAATTTTGTATTATAAAACGAATTCGCTTATTCTTAATAAAGAACATTTAGCGGCACAATCACATCATAAAATTAATATTTATATTATTGTAGTAACAAGGTGACATTCTCGAATTACCTTTGATGTCCTCAAAATTTTATGAAAACAACTTTGGACACGCTGGTATTATAAATACTAATTTATTCAATATTCGATTTTCAAACATGACGACATTTTTTGGCGGTTGAAAAATCATAAAACATATCCTTATTACAATTAATCGTATAATAAGACTGAACATTAGAAATAACAGACACAGGATGCGAATATATTGATGTATGAAGAATGAAAACTGTCCAATTTGAGAAATATTCGAGGCACGAAATTGTCTCGTCAACGAATTCAACGGTGTGTATCAAATTATTTAATAGTTCTTAAAAACCTTAGGGAACATACAACTTGTTACATATCTATTCAACATAACTATAATAATATCCTGGGACATTATTCACACACGGCCATCTGATCTCAAACTTAGCGGAGCTAGTACTATGGAAACCAGACAACTGGTATACTACATATACTACTTTTCTTTGGTAAATACATACTTATATAGATAATTATAACTTACACATTAATTAAATTTTTCATTGTTCATTAGAATTTGAACGTATTCAAGTTCATTATAATTCAAATGATCAATGAAGCGAATGTTAAGTAGATTATTGTCATTTCTATTCTTATATTCTTGTCGATATATATTTTTTTTCAATTTGTTTGGTTAGATAACGCTATGAAAAAATTAAAGGACGGTCTAAAAATTAAAAAAATATGTGGTTTTTATATTATTGGTTCTAAAGTTAAATTAAGTATTGCAATTTCTATTCATAAATTCTCTTCTTAATAAGCGCCGTTCTGAGAAACATCGTTTTGCGCTAATAGCGGTGGATCGTTTTGCTTCAAATTTATACGGAGCCTCAACTTGCATACATTCAATACAATAAATGAAGATAAGGTAATAAGTAAACACAAAACAAATAACTAA
This sequence comes from Nymphalis urticae, assembly GCA_905147175.2. Lineage (NCBI taxonomy): Eukaryota > Metazoa > Arthropoda > Insecta > Lepidoptera > Nymphalidae > Nymphalis > Nymphalis urticae. Next base: position 4,500,859 of record LR990002.1, read on the forward strand.
TCTACTAGTATTCTACCTTTACTCAACTCTTAGAGGTGAATTATATGGGATCACCCTGGAGATAAAAATCGATCGAAAAAAAAATTTATGAATATCACTTTGCAAGCAACGAAGCTATCGCACATAAAAAATAAAACGCAGAATTCATATACTTAATTTTGAACTTATATAAAAATAGGAATAAAAAAAGGAGACAAGCTTTTAACCTGGTAAGAAATAAATATAACTAAAAACAAAGCTTCGTTCGTCTATTGATTAATACCATGCCTGTATGACGTCGCACAAGGTCAATCGATCACGTATATTTTTGTTGGCTTGCGACATTACTTATCGTGATTATAAACGTTACTTATCGGTAACCGCCTTAAAAACAGAGCATAACATATACGCAATGATCGGTAAGAGGATATGAATTCATCACTATGAATTTGCCTCGCAGTCAGACGCATAAATAAATTGCTATTCCATCGCTAATTGGACGCTATACACGAGGGGGTGCAAGTTCATATACATTTAAATGCATTTTATATACATATTTAATTTAGATTTTCATATAAGTATATGTACAACCCGTTGTACATTACATATCTGCTATTCTAAATGCCTAACATAAATACTATATAACGTTGTGTTCCTGTTTAAAGAATAAGTGGAACCGTACATATAATTTATCATCGCATTAAGAATACATATAGGGAATGTTTTAATGTTTACTTGGACTGTTGGACTTGGACAGGTGGGACTGTTTGCTCTATATTATTTTTTTACCTCATACTTACTCCTCCTCCCTAGCACGTGGGGAAAGCCGCAACAGAAAACTAGTATACTATAAATAAATAAAACGTCCTTTTATGTAAGAAATGTGAGACATTTTAAGTCTACACTTGCTACAATTTAAAGAAAATCGTAGATACCATCTTGATTTAAAACAATACATACATAACTTTTATTTTCGATTTAATTTTTCACATAATTATAGTTAGCAAATAGCTCCATTTATGATAAGACAATGATTATTCTTTGCATACAATTAACGCAAGGTCAAAAGAGGCTACTGCCAATAATGACGTCGATTGAAACTAATCACAATTCCTTTATCACAAAGAGCTGAGTGAAGAGGCATTGAGTAGCAAATTGAGTTAAGTCACAAAGAGGTCAAATGCATCGGGTAACGGTCCAGTAATAATAGCCTCCGCGCTAAGAATACGTTATAGCTAATTTCCTTCTTAAAACGTGCAGCTCGGAGTCTTCGTTTGTTTTTTTAATTTTCTTTTTAATAACTATTGTTTTAATCGTAGGTCATTATTTGTATTAAATATTTTTAAAAGTAAAATTAAGTTACATTTTTTCGTGTTTTATTTTTAACTTAATACATAATTTTAATTGTAACGACATGGTTTGTATCACGCCGAGCCAAGTATGTGATTTATTTTGGTTTTACGTCGCATTATATCATTTTACACAATGTTGAAAACTGCTACTTATAGACTTAGTGCCAACAGCGCAATGGCCGTCGTAGCGTAGCGTTGCAAGTCGCAGGTTCGATCCTTACCCTTTGGGCTATTGTCTGCAACACTCCTAGCATTTTTAGTACATCCTTAAAACGGGTGTTGATACTATCTTTTTTTAGACTGCTATTTCATTTCAAATTTATGTTTGGTGTATTACGTTGTAGTATTTGTACCTTGGATTAATGAAATTAAATGTTTTTCTATTTTTATATGATCTCTTATAGTCAAGCTTTTTTTTTGGTTTGAAGCCTTTAGATAAACCACTTCCAATAATTACATTGCTTTACATTTAAACGTCGTTAACAAATAACTTGAGACAATAAACATGTAAACTTGTTTATTTTGAAAAAATAAATGAAGTTGGTACTTTTAACAAATAAAAACCATTTAACAATTAACTTTTATAAACAAACTAACGATTGTTTACATCGTTTGATTTGTATATTTTTATTGACCAAGTTGATGGCTGAATTTGTCTAGACATGGAATAACACTCAAATAAAATATCACCCTTTCAACCCTCGGGGTCCGATGAACCGTCTCGCCACTGCCCCCACCCCTATTTTATCTCGTTGCGGGATTATCGCACGCAACACAGATACCTACGTCTGAAAACTTCGGTAACAAAAAAAAAAGATATACAAAACTCAACACAACTTTTTGTTTTTGTTTTTAATGCATACAGCTTTGTTTATAATACAGCTTTGTTTATAATTTGTAATATAAATAAAATATGAATAGTAAGTAAGTGTATGAAAAATTGTCACTTACTCATTTCTCCCCATCTTAGTCCATAGTTATTGTAGTAATTGGGTCAGATTCATTATTATAACTACTATAAAGGAAACATTAATTAAGATCCTCTATATCATCGTCCGAAGAAACCCTTTGTTCTGAAAAGCGGAACACAAGTCCCCACAAAAGCAATAACAAAAGTGTAAAAATGAAATAATATGTAGTTTTTACAATTATCATTTTGTTAAGAAAATGTATATCGTGCGAACTTTGATACGTAATAACTGTTATGATTCGTTCTTCCGTGGGAGAGTGCATGACAACCACATACCACACACCACCAACCGAGCAGGTTATATCAAGGACATTTGAAACGTGACGCCGTTGATCACACCCACAATACTTTCACGGTTACATTAGATATAATTCGATACATTTTTTTTTGTTAATCGTTTTGATTATGCGGTTTTCGTTTGTCTCACGTTCCATTTTTAAAATTATTATTTTTAAATTATAACAAACTGTTACGTTTTCACGTTCTCATCATCTCAATATTTTTTTCTAAACAAATAATATTTAAATGGACTCCAAAGCAATTTCTGTTATTACTTTTTAATGATTTGTACATCGGTTATATATTATTATTATTACTATATAAAAATGGTTGATATTATAAAAAAAAATATAATTTGTCTGGTGAATCAGAGTAACTACGGAGTTTCTTGTTGGTACTTCTCAGTGTAATAAACATACCGAAACTGTGATAGCTTAACATTCAATTTAATCCTTTTAATTCAATTCAATAGTGCATCGAATATCCATTTCATTTATATAAAATATGTTACGTAAATATATTTATTTATAAAATATGTTACGTAAAAACAATTACGTATAATATAATGGATCAGACTTCGATGACATGTTATGATCGATTTTTAAATTAGAACTAACAAATTGACTTATCAACCATATGATTACATGTACATATGATTACATTTTAAATAATAAATGAGGAACATTTTTTTGTAATGCCTAACTAAAAAATCTAAACTAATATACGTAAAATAGCAGAAAGTATAGCTCTAGACAGTTTTATTATATAATATAATTTCATAAGTAGCTGCGCTTCGCAGTTTCACCCGCATAAATTCACACTTGATGTGACAAATAAATTGACGAATTTAATGTTCAAAATGTTTCCATGTTAGTGAAATATATTCGCACAGCCTGTTTTCAAACCTCGTAACCCCATTAAGTGTTGTTTGACAGCTGTCAGCGAACGTCAAATAAACCGCACAATGACCCCGTTTCAAAAACATATAATCATATTATCAGTCGCAACGGAACCAATAAGTCAGTTGTCGCGACATTGACACAATATAAGCTTTCACATTGAATTGAAGTTTGAAAATATCGGAAATTACTTTCACCAGTAAAAACGGCTAGCTGGACGTTCGCCAGGACCATACTCGGCTATATTAAATCGAGAAAGACCTTTAGGAGGCATCGGAGCGTCGACGCTACGTAACATGATCGATATTAAACTTCAATATTATTTTTAAAACTCATTGCTTTAACTGTGAATTCATATCTTACGAATAGTAGTATAAAGGAGTTTCAGAACGTGAATTAAAGTCGAGACAAGAACTACTGAGATTTTATGTGGCAAATTTGTGTTTATAATTCTTCTGTAGGCGCAAGAAAAGTGAAGAGTGGTGAAGAAAAATATCACAAGGATGTGTCGTATTAAATATGTATCCCTGTATCCTCTTTGTTTCCACCAATAAAAGCTGCAATCCTCCTTAGTGAGGATAATGACTTTACTTATTCCTCGGTAGAATCTCCATATTTAATTATAGTCATAAAATGTTGATTCAATATTGCTTGCAAGACTGATTAATACAGTTTATTTTATTTTAATTACAATGAAAGTATCAAAGCATAAAGACTATAAGCTCGGTTACCATAACGCTGGATATATATCGGAAACAAATCAAATGCTATATAATTTTTATAGACAATAAAACTTACCAAACCATAAAAAATAGACTGGGGGCATGTGATTGGCATTTTTATTGTTTTATGTACCGTTTCTACTCCATACTAATACTTTTTATTGACGTTATCTTGTATGATTTATTTGAATGAGCTTATGATCATGTAAATCGTGTTATGATTTAGAAAGAACAAGCAAAATTTGTATTATATAATCTACTTCCTCTGTTTGTCGTAAAATATCTTAAATAATGTTAATTTTAAAATATAAAAAAGAAGTGAAAGTCCAAACTATAATCTAATTAAAAAGTGACACTCGTTTTGTCATCGTAGTATTATATATGAGTATATATATTTATAACTAAAAAAACGTATCAATTATAAAGTTATATATACATATAGAAAAACTAATAAAAACTTATTGATGAATGGTCTCTTTTGCCAAAATTCGAAAATATTTTTTATATTATATATGCATATATGAAGAGTTGATATACATATATTACAATTTGCAGTTCGCGAGTGTTATGGAGTTAGTTTATCGATTGTCGGCTTGTTGCGCGGCGGTCGGCACGGCGACGTCCTTGGCCAGGCCGTCTCGCGTCTCTCCCCTTTGACGTCACGCTCCCACCCCAGCTGACATGCGGAACGGATCGGTCGTGACGTCATATCTCACCTCTACCATGAAGATGCACAACTCGTTTCCGAGATAGTTTGACGTTTATTACGTTGTCTCATAAGTATTAACAAAGGATTTTTATTCTATTATATATTGATTATGGATGTCTATTTCATATAGTTTACCAGATGGTTGACATTTGTGTATTTAGTGTTCAGCGTCATTTAACGCAAAATATTTCAAATTGAATATGTCGTTCCTGCATGTCCGAACCGACTCTCACTTTATCATATAAAGATATAAAGGTCATTAGGACATTATTAAAAAAAAAATCCTTAACCGTGCAAATACGAAGGCGAGATGGACCCATTCATCACAACCAGATGGGCGCCATTCGACAACAACAAAAAGATTATCGCAATGCTGATGAAATATTTACATAGTTGTAAAACCGGATTCTTTCAAACTTGGCACGTATCTACAAGAAAGCTATAAATATAATACAACGAACTCATCTCACTACGTAGTGGGAAACGTGTAATCGGTCAAATTTTTATCAGCTTTAAGAATCACAGATACCGTTGTGATAACGCGAGTATTTTTTTATATAAATATTTCCGATTTAGATTTTATCATTGTATGGAATGCGGGAGGATTAATGCTATACAAAGTACAAGAGTCTGAGGTTTCAAATCATGGTCATAAGAGAGAGATTAAAAAGGAAGAGAAGAAGACCAATAAAGCGGCGACTGGAACCGAAGTGGGAGTATCGAAGAATATGACTAAGGAGAAAGAGATGAAGAAGGCAGAAAGAAACATGCTACGCCGGATTTAAAGTAATGGAATAAGAGCAAGCGAAAGAACAAATGCGTTTTATTTTTTTGTTCTATGATTGAATGAAAATTGTTTAAGTGTAATGTAATCATTACGTCGTAATGAAACAACGAAATATCAATTTACTTATTTCCATTGCGGTTTGTGAACGTGTTTGCGACAACAATGAAATGGCGTCGAATGAACAGGATGTGGAGCGGTGCGACGACCGCGGCGGCAACGAACTCTATCCCATAGGAATTGTTGGCCATCCAACGGGCGCTAATAAACAGAGGAAATTTAATGCACCGCGTAATATACTGCTGCTAATATTTATAGCTGGACAATTAATTTTATATCTATGTATTTATTTATAAAGAAACGAATATTTTCTTCAATTATAACAATTGTATTCTTATCAGCCGGCCAGCGTGTTTACTCAATGAGATGCTTCGATAGGTTCGTTGTCGTCTGACGCGTCAGTGCAGGGGACCAACGCATTGTTCTCGCTCCAGGGGGCACTAACCCATGTGCGCCGATTAGATATGGCCGCCGGGATACGAGTAAACACCACGTTTCGAAAACGTAAACAGAACTGTTTACGAAACAGTATGAAATAAAATCCCGTCTGACGATCGCAGTTAAAATTAACTTTTTATCAAAACGTATACGATTTTACAACATATGTATTAAAAAAGTAATTTTAATTCGAGTTTTCTAAGTTTCGTAAAAGAGATATACATTTTCTATTATTATAGGCGATGTGTACGCCGTGTCGTAAATGAAGTGTGCGGTCTCCCTCCAGTTAGTGCAGGAGAACTATTGTTTGTCATAAAGCCCATTGTCTGAGCGCGTCGTAGAGCAAACACGGGGCGTATGTTCGTTGATAAGCGGTCGAAATGCAAGGGGATACACGACTTAAGAACCTCTCCTAGTGTTTCGAAATATGTGTAATGTCACTCTCTATCTTTACCGGATGGCAGCTTGCTCGAATAACATTGCAGGATTTCCACACCAGTTTATCAGTACTTTCACCTTTAATGCATACACAAATTGCTATCCGGAATATGTGATGAACATTTTAGATTATGTAACTAAATTTATTTTACTATTAAGCTTATTTTTTATTATTTTTTATTAACCCTTACCTGGAACATGTCTGTGTCTGGGTCCTCTGTATATTCAACGATAACCGCTTGGCTGCGGCTAAGTGTGTACGAGATAGAATGCTGGCTGGCATCGAGTATAGCTTTGCTGCTATGAGGGGTCTTCACTACGTAATGCTTGGAACGTCGTACGCCGTTCGCCTGTGGGCGCCGGTACAGCACAAACTTGCTACGACGTCTTCCACGTTCCCCCGCCGGCAGGAAGCCATTGTATCTGAAATTAATTATACCTTATAACAAACGACGTTCATTAAACTTTCTACTCGTATTATACATAACATTTTTATGTAATTTTAATTGATTGCTTAGAAATCATAAATAACTTAATGTTCGGTTTAAAACAAGAAATGTTGTAAACTTTAAATATTTTATTTATAGGAAGAGATAATTATTTATTCAGTTCAGGCATAGGTGCCATGTCGGTTTTTTTATATTATAGGTAGGCAGACGAGCATATGGGCTACCTTATGGTCGGAGCGGTCACCAACGGCCATAGACATTGGCATTGTAAGAAACGTTAACCATCTCTTACGTTGCCAATGCGCCACCAGCCTTGGGAACCAAAATGTTATGTCCCTTGTGTCTGTAATTACACTGGCTCAATCACCCTTCAAACCGAAACACAACAATAGCACGTACTGCTGTTTTGCTATAGAATATCTGATGAGTACACGTAGCCCTACCTCCAGCAAAATAGATAGTTTATTAGATTAAGTTTTATATTGTAATTGTTCGTTCGTTAATTGTGGTATAAAAATAAATAAACAGTTTTTATTTTTTAATTACTTCCGTCTAAGAATTTCACCTTACAATAAATGTCACACCAGTGAAATAATTATGATATTATTGAAATAGATTTATAAAAGTTTTTAACACTGAGCGGCTTTATTTTTTTTTTAGTTAAACACCGATTTCTCTCTTTCTACCATTGTTGCATTGACATTCGAAAGAAGAAGACACAGCATTGTTTAAAAAATCATCCGCTAAACGACGTGTATATGGAAGGTCTTTAATTGATGTATTAGCACTTTAGAGATGAACCATTAATATTTAGTACAAAATAGGGTGAGTATAATTCGATCCCATCAGCATTCGACGGAGTCGTGCATACAAAACGGGGAGCTTTTATCGTTCGCCGAAACCGTACGTTATTTAATTAACGACTGAATCATGGAAACTAATGCATTAAGCGGCGACACAGGGCAAAGTAGCACTCCCGTGTATTTAATTAAAAACTTTAAACAACAATATACTTTATTTTAGGTTTTTAAAAGCAATTTAAATTAACAGGTTCATACTAAATTTAAAACTAACCACCGTTTCGAAATGTAGATCCACCGTATACCAAATAAATTATTGAGTTATGTTAATTAAACCCAATTACATTTATACATATAATCAACAACATGTATATTATGATTTTATATTTCCTGCCATTTCCTTTCTATAAATCGTCTATCATTAAATCTCTACACACAACTTACACAACGATGTTTCTATATAATAAAAAACAATATAAAATGTTTTTTTTTTATCATATAATAACAGATGCAAACAAAAGAGGTTGCAAGTAAAGAATAATGAAAATATGAGAACGGCGGATCGGTATCCAAGTAACGGACCCCAAATATTTGTAACATTGGTAAAATGTAACTTTAATCATTACAATATTAAAAGTTAAAAAAAACAGAGACAAAGAAATAAATAAATTTAATATTCAAAAAATAAACACTACACAAATACTGAAAAACAAACCTATATATATATATATATATATTTTTATAAATGTTAAATGGTGAGATATAGTGGGTAAACTAAAATCCACTTCATTTATTAATATGTACTTAATATATACATTATACAATATATTATATATCTTTTATTTATATGTATTTATAGTTGTTTTCTGTTTATAAATTGCCGGATACATTTTTATTACGTAATAAACTCTATCCAAAGATTGTCTAGAAGAGATTGCAGGTTTAGCAATAAGATTGCTTCGATACAAATTGTTTATTTTTTATCTGTATTCTTTGTTCTTTATTTTGATGTACAGTAAAGTATTATTATAGTGTAAAACTAATAATATCCGAATCGCGTCTTTACCGGATGCACGGTGCTCTCGAGAATCGAGACGCCGTTCATTGACGAGTGATGTCATGCAGTTTCTGTTAACTTGTAATAACAACGTGGGACATATAACGGCAGCCGCTCCGCTGTTTTTATAATTCGCCTTAAAGCGAAACATTACTTACAACGCAAGAAATAGTACAATGTCGATTTATTCACGACGCATGAGAAGCCGAGCAAGTGCAGCCTTTGTGTTATTGTGTAACTTGTCGTAACTTCGTTGACATAACGCGTTTAGTTTAGCTTCATGCATACGTTATCGAAGAGAAAAACTTAATAGACCGCTTAATGTGGGAAAAATCTCATGACGATAACCGTTTTAGTCGTAACTCGTATTCAAAGACTAGCAAATCACATAAGATCTACAACAATCATTAAAAACATATTAAAATCTTAATTAGCTATAAAGTGATGTTGTTTTTATGTATTACGTTATATAATAATATCAGCTTACCGCCGTCCACTGCTGGACGAAAGCCTCCCCCATAGAACGCCAACCATCCCGATTTTGGGCAGCCCGCATCCATCCCGTACCTACCACCTTTTTCAAATCGTCGGTCCATCTTGCCGCAGGGCGTCCTACACTACGTTTGCCTAAACGTGGTCTCCACTCCAACATGTGTCGGCTCCATCGGCCATCGATGCGTCTGGAGACATGACCAGCCCACTTCCACTTCAGCGTGCTAATTCTACGCGCGATGTCGGTGACTTTAGTTCTCTGGCGAATGTCCTCATTTCGGATTCTATCTGCCAGAGAAACCCCAAGTATCGCACGTTCCATAGCTCGCTGAGCGACCTTGAACTTGTGGACCAGTCCTACAGTGAGTGTCCACGTTTCGGCGCCGTAAGTCATAACAGGCAGGACGCACTCATTATATACCCTGGTCTTAAGTGACTGTGGGATCGACGATTCAAAAATATGACGCAACCTCCCGAATGCTGCCCAGCCCAAACGTATTCTTCTTTTGACCTCCTTCTCAAAATTGTGCCGGCCAAGTTGTATAGTTTGGCCCAGGTAGATGTATTCCTGCACAACCTCGAGTGGAGAGCCATTTACGACAACCGGTCTCGGGGATATATGTTGGTTGATCATAATTTTGGTTTTTTCTAAGTTCATCCGCAGACCCACCTGTCTTGAAGAATCGCTTAGGCTGTTTAGCATCTCTTCCAAATCTTGCAGAGTTTCCGCCATGATAACAATGTCGTCAGCAAATCGCAGATGTGTAATGTGTAGGCCATTTATATTAATGCCGCGTCCGTTCCAATCGAGCGTCTTGAAGACGTCCTCCAATGCATTGGTAAAAAGTTTCGGGGAGATTACATCCCCCTGTCTTACCCCGCGATGCAATTGGATTGGTCTTGTGCTCTGATCTTGTACTTGGACGGTCATGGTTGCGGCTTCGTACAAACACTTTAACACCTGGACATACCGAAAGTCTATTAGGCATCTCTGCATCGATTCCAGAACAGCCCAGGTCTCGATGGTATCGAAGGCTTTTTCGTAGTCCACAAACGCTAGGCATAGAGGCTGATTATATTCCTCGGTCTTCTGTATCATTTGCCTAAGTGTGAGTATGTGGTCTACGGTACTGAAGCCCTTTTGAAACCCAGCCTGTTCAACGGGTTGGAAGTCATCGAATTTTTGGGCGAGACGATTCGTGATTACCCTCGAGCACAACTTATATACGTGACTTAAAAGTGAAATGGGGCGGTAGTTTTTCAGAAGAGCTTTATCACCCTTCTTAAAAAACAGCACCACCACACCTCTGCTCCATGCCTTTGGTGTAATACCATTTTGGAGGACGGAATTAAAGATCTTTACCAGCTCTCTCAGAACTGGTGTTCCTCCCGCTTTAAGTAATTCTGAGGTAATTCCGTCCTCCCCTGGAGCCTTGTTGTTTCCAAGTTGTTCGAGAGCAATCCTAATCTCGCCCAAGTCGATGTCGGGAAGCTCGTCAGATAGATGGCGTGTCAGTGTGGCTCGTGGGTCATCCGCGCTGTGGGACTCAGGTGGAGGCACTTGTGATGAGTATAGATTGCTATAGAACTTTTCGACTTCAGCTAGAATCTCTGGTTTTGAGGTGACGGTTGTGCCTTGTGTTGTTCTGAGTTTTGTCAGGTGACAACAGGAGGTATGCGACTTTGCAAGAACCTTTAAACCCCTATTGAGTGCTATAGCATCTTCAATATTTCGGGTATGCGCTCGTCTTGTGTCACGCCTTATTAGTTTTTTAACCTTCCTGTTAAGTGCCTGACACTCAGATGGCGTCATATTTTGTTGTTCACGTCTTCTCGTCATCTCGTCCAGAGTCTCGCCTGAGAGCTTCGACTTACGTCCATTGCTCCTTTGTCGAAAGTGATTTTGACCCACCTCGCGAATGACACGTACCAGACTGTTGGTGGCGTCGTCAATGTCCTGCTCGGTTTTCAACATGGCGAATCGGTTTTGTAGTTCCAGCTGGAAGCTTTCGCAACCAGCTTCGACCTGGGGCAAGGTTGGTCTAAGAGTCGACTTCATTAGCCGCGATCGTTCGATTTTAGTGTTAATATTCAGGGTGCCTCTTACCAGGCGGTGATCACTTCCAGTGTTGACCCTGTTGATCACGGAGACATCCCTGTATATTTGGCGCTTATTGGATAGAATGAAGTCGATCTCATTCATTGTTACGCTATCGGGGCTTCGCCAGGTCCGCTTCCTTTGGGGCTTTTTCTGGAAAAATGAGTTCATCAGAAATAATCCCTGAGCCTCTGGGAAGTTTACCAGCATTTGTCCCCGATGGTTTCTGTTCCCATAGCCGAATTTTCCTACCCTCGATTCACCATCTTCTTGTACTCCCACTTTGGCATTGAAGTCACCCATAACAATTGTGTAGAAGGTACTGGTACGAGACATAGCTTTCACTATGTCTTCGTACATGGCTTCGACCTCTTCGTCAGTGTATGTGGACGTTGGGGCATACACTTGTATAACCTTCAAGGCATACCTTTCGGTTATCTTTAAGACAAGGTATGCTACCCTCGCCGACACACTGCCAACCTCCATAACATTGCTTCTGAGTGACTTGTGGATCAAAAAGCCGACGCCACCTTGGGATGGTTGGTGTCCTTCTCGGAAGTAGAGTAAGTGACCAGTATCTAGTGTTATCGTGTCCTCGCCCTGTCTTCGGATTTCCGATAGACCCACTATATGCCAGTTAATACGACTTAACTCTACTTCCAATTCTGTGAGATGTTCGTCCAGCCGCAGAGAGCGTCCATTGTACGTGGCCAGAAATAGTCGCCGTTTGTGGTACCCTGCCGTAGCCCGGGGATTCTTAGCACCCCCCGTCACACCGTTACCATGACCGGTACCGTGGCCAGGGATAGTGTGACTACCGGGAATTGGGGGCCGTGCATTTCTGTTGTCGCTCATTTGGGGGATTTGTTGCCTTAGTCACCACGCTTGGCAGGCGGGTTGGTGACCGCAGTAGTTGGAAATCTTTCGCTGATAGCGCTGCTGCCCGCTATTAGGATTTACATTTTCGGATTCCAGCATTTGTGTGGTTATACCGCCACGATATCGGTCGCCAGAGCCTCGTTCGTTGATCAGCAGGATGCACCACGGGCAGGTGAGGTTGACGGTAGGGAGCCTAAGGTCGTTGTCGACTCCCCTTACATCATCATCATTACGTTATATAATACAACGTAAAGTATTTTTTTTATAGAATAGGAAGGCGGACGAGCATATGGGCCACCTGATGATAAGTGGTCACCAAAGGCCCTTAGACATTGGCACTGTAAGAAATGTTAACCATCGCTTACATCGCCAATGCGCCACCAACCTTAGGACCTAAGATTTTATGTCCCTTGTGCCTATAATTACACTGGCTCACTCACCCTTCAAACCGGAACACAACTTACTTGAGGTAGAATATCTGATGAGTGGGTGGTACCTACCCAGACGAGCTTGCACAAAACACTACCACCAGTAAACATTTTTGCATTGCGTTTTTTAATTTCATACAATAGGTAAATTACTGTGACGTTTGTTTGGTTAAATCCATACTTAATAAATGCTTATAAAAACCAGTTTTGATTTAACATGAGTCATACATAAATAAAATCTATAGAACTATATACGTGTTCCAGCGTGTCGGTCTAACAGACCATTCAACCATTACGCTAACGTCACCTGGTTCTTTGATATGCCTTCGACATACTCATCCATTCAAACATGTATGTACAAGTCAAGAACCATTACCATGAAGTCATTAAAACTCAACCACCTACTGACTTCGGTCTCACTTGGTGTATACGCCTTTACCGGCTTAAAATAGAACTTTCCAGTGTAATTGAATTAGTGGCAAGGATTACATGGCCCGACAAGCCTCACGAGTGGCTTACGATACCTATTACAATTTATCGATCTTACGTGTTTAGAGTTGAAGACAGTCAATTGCAATTTATTAAGGTTTTTTTTTATAAACAAAGCAAGCAGACGCGCACATAAATTTCTATTTTTACTAATAAATGAGATGTTTTTTTTTTTTTTGTAATGCCTAAATGAACAAAACGACTAAAGCAATATACGTAAAACTTATACGAGAAGATGCGACGTATAATTGCGTTTCGGTGGTTTTAGTATACATATTTATTATTATACAAGTAGACGCGCTTCGCAATTTCACCTACTAGTTGAGACTATTGACCTGACAAGCGTAAATATTTTGTTTTTATATATCTTAATATTGTTATGACTCTCCAACAAAATACACTAAATACACAACCTTAAAACTATTCAATGTGAGCGTTACAAGTTGTGTGCTCCGTCAATTATAGATCAACGGATGCACAGATTAAAAACAGATACTAATATTTTAAGAATAATTTTATTTATTGAGACACTTAATTTGGATAAGCTATAACGACGAATATCAAGATCTTTTTTATTCCTAGATAGTGTTTTATTGTCCACAGGGCCTTAGAACAACAGCGTTATGTTTGATTTAAACGTACAAATAATAATTCATAATCAATGTACTGTCAAACATATTTTTAGAAACATCGAGTGAAATTAACATTTTAAAGTGGAGCACAGTATAAAGTATAGCCATTTAGGGGTGGATTAAGTAATGTGTGTGTTAGTGTACATAAGTAGACGGACGGGCAAATAGGCCACCTTGTGGTACGCGGTCACCAACCCCCATTGGAGCCGTAAGAAATATTAACCATTCCTTACACCACCAATGCGTCACCAACCTTGGAAAACTAAGATGTTATATCCAATTTGTATAGGTAAGTATACCTTTAACGACACAAAATACCAATATCAGGAAAACGTAAAACGTTTGTATGGATACAAACCATTTGCTCAGAACATTTAGAGACATATGTACATAATTCAAAAATATATATGCCGGAGGAAGTGACGGAATAAAGTTGATTGCTGGTTGCATAACGCGAGTTACAGATAGTTTATAATTTAAATTATTTATATTTTTAAATTTTAAATTTATTTTATTTGATTTGTTATAATTTTTAGTTTAAAATCTTACATATTTATTCTATATTGTCTTACGTCATGGCCTATCAGGATAGAGGTTAGGCTCCCTAGCTCTTTTTTTGGTGGCAATTCTAAATAGACGCGGGGTCGGTGTGGATTATTTGGGCGATGGAATAATTGATTTAAGTGGTGTAAGTGTAAGATTGGAGTCGCGAATCCGTTGCTCGATTATATTAATTATTTAATTTATTAGTAAAGTAACTTTAGGTCGGTAAGAACTGTGAAGTGATAATTGTAAAATCAAAAAAAATAAATGAAACAGTGTACACTTTGTATTGCGCTCGCAAATAATCTAAATTGACGCCCAGTAAACTTCTGAGTACGAGTTTACGGAACGAGAAGAATAGTTCTTCTCCGATACATAAATAAAAATACTAACTTACTTGTACAAATAAAATTAAGTATCAATTATTCAAATGACACGATTTAATTTACTGCTAAATTTTCGTTCGATCATTGCCAACTTAGAAACCGTAGATTAGATCGATATTCGTACTTATAAAAAACATCTTATATAAGATTACCGTAATGCACAATAAATCTTTCACTTGTTTTATTTCGTCAATTATTGGATAAATTTGCGTTCGTGAGCAGCGCCGGTCTACTTTAATCACAAAAACCAAAGGACTCGTCAATTTAGTCCATTACGGAGAATCAATTTCACGCTTTTACCACAATATTTCCGTCACGGTCGTATTGCTTTCAAGTAATTTTGTTCGGATGGGCTGCGGTTTATCGGAACTTTACGCTAAATAACTACCTTCCTCCATTAATTCAGCGGCTAAAAATATACAAACCTGATTGATGTATTATCTAATTACATAAACAGGTCAACAAACAAACAGTCCGTAAATGTCCCGCCTTTGAGCAAAGGCTCGTTTCCTCTTTCCTCGTTTCCTCTTAAGAAGAAAGTTTGGAGCTTATTCTACCATGCCGCCCTAGCCTAGCCTGGCGCTGCTGGGTTGGTGGATAAATGTTGCGCCAATTTACATGCCGGTCTCGTCACGATGTTTTCCGTCACTACACGAGATGAATTGTAAATACAAATTAATGTTGTAGATATTACCTGCTATATTTAATCAAGATCCACGCATTCTATCCAATAGTTCATATCGGTTCTAAAATGTACATTTTATCATCAAATAATTGCAATATATTTTTTTAAATCATTAGAATCCTCTACGCGAAGAGGCTTGAATACAATAAAAGATATAAAAACCTCGTACCTACAAAAATCCCGAGAAGGCCAACGGTATTAAGTCTACGGTACCATAGCGAAATTCTTGTCAAGAGAATACAAATTACAGACTAGTACGTTGTTATCTATTAAAGAGTCAAGGAGGAAAAGTTAACTATCTTATAATCATCCATATAAGTAGCATTGTTATGAAATGTCATTGACTCCTTCGTTTATCTTCCGTAACGAGTATAACTTCCTTAATTTGTACTGTACCTATTATTTAGTATATGTAGTTAACGACCCTTCGCGAGAGTGCAAAGTTATTAATGAATCACTTGCTCTTAATTGAACGTATATTTTATAGGAAATAGTTGGTATCATATTACTCATCTAGGAAACAACCATTTTGATGTTACTGCCCCTTAAGAAGTACTTAATTTTTATTGATTTTACATATTGATTGCCAGTCGAAACTTAATGATAAAATACCCTTTATACTGATCACGGTTGAAAATATAATATGTTACATAAAATGAGTAATATAAATCGAGGACGTTTAAAATTTATAATTTCATTTATTACGAAGAAATGCTTTTTCTATCTTAATTGACACTTCAATTTTAAAAACATTCTTCTTTTAAAAAAAAATATCATTCTTAGCAACCATTATGCAATATCTATATAATAACAACTAATTCGACAACTTTATTAGTAAAGCTAAGCTAAAAATTATTCACATTGGCACACGCTTCCCGACAATTCAGCATTAAATAACCGATAGAATTTTACGAGAATATCTCTCTGCTATATCACGAGATGGAAACTTTAATCAACGTTCAAATCTTAGAGGGAAATACGTTTTAGTCACGCACGTGAATTATATAAGAGAACAAAGACCGGAGGAACAGGAAGCGTTCCATAATCAATTACGGTACCGTCACTATTAAGGTGATAAAAATTTATTCAATTAAATCGTTAGCGAATCCCAAGGTGGAGCAGAAATGGTACCTACGGCATTTTTATCGACCTAACGATCGATCAGGGTGGATGGATGCATACAGATCACGATGAAATACGAAGTTAGCCCTTACAGAATAGTAGTGCCGCCTGGCTTTGAGGAACACGTGAATAAAATCCGAAACTCCGATAAAGCATGAAAAGTGGCGAGAAATGAGAAGACCAAAATATTTTTTTATGTAGAATTTATTTATTAAAGGATTATTTTTTATTATGTTGTCTTGTAGTCTCAACAAACGTGTTGTCCGTCTTCCTATCGGTTTAAAGTTTGGTAATTTTGGAAATGGGTATGCAAAATATAACCTAATGGAAATATTTAAATAACCGAATAAATACTACTCGCGAACAACATATATGTTATAGAGCGCGATCTAACAACGAGCGATATCTATTCGTTCACAAACACCACACTGCACTCTATTGAATATAAATACACAAAATAAGTCACACATCATAGGAACACGAAATAAATTATCTCTTATTCTCTAATAATCTCAGATAAATTTTATTATATAATATTTCAGCTCTAAATACTGTGAACAATTATCCTCAATCAATAAAAAAAAAAACAATTTAACCACCTAGATGTTATCAATCATTCAAATTTTAACGAGTCTACCATAACATCTGGACCGTAAAATTACCCTGAAATTAAACACATAAAGCAAATCTTAGGGTTAATTTCTTCGATATTCCTTTCACTCACCTCAAAATATAATTACCTTTCATTGAGATAATTATATTTGAAACGTCAGTGACGGAAAGAACCGGCACTTGGCAAAACATGATTTTTATTTTCTATTTAAGCGTAAAAAGGAAATTTTCCTTTTCTACAGAAATAACGAGTTTGGACCAAGTGAGTGTAGATTTGTTGTTTGGACGTATCGCACTGCAAAAAACTATTGATAACATCATAGAATCAGTCTAATACATTTTCTGTAGTAGCATTATATATGATTATTCTTAAACATTTTGCAAATGAGAAATGAACAATTCTAAAATAATGGATAATACCAAAATGTACCTGTTACGTACGTATAATAAATAACGTAACGAAAATATACCTGTTATATTGAGACACAATTGTAGCGGGAAATAAAAGCCCAAGTATTGAATTCGGAGGATAAAATGAAATATAACATTAACAAAATTAAAAAAAACACGTTACATTTAATAATAATAGCACATATATGTTCAATCGTTCTGTGAAAGAAACTTCAAATAATTCACCTTTTAAAAAATATTATGCAACATCCTGTTGGTATTATATTCAAGTCTAGAGGGCAGTCAAGCATACAAAATGTTGGTACAAGTACATTAACCACTAACCACACACAAAAGCCCCACCGCTGAGCCTAAGCTTCCGTTCGTGTTATGAAAGATGATTCGATACTTAATTAGCCACTCTATTATAATGTACACGAATATAAATATGTATGATTTTTTTCCCGATGAGGTACGATTTCGAGATAATCTTCAACAAATTAACTTTTTAATTTATTTAGTTTGGTATTACATAAATTCATACATGGAGGTGTTAAGTCCAATTTAAAATCGCGATAAACGATATTAATTTAAATACGAGGGTATACGTATATATGTATTATATAAATTTAAAATCCGGTTTTAAGCATTATATAGTTACACAATTAAGACCTATCGTATCCTAATCATTGAGCCATTTTGGTAGGTAATACATACGATTGCATAACACAACCATTAGTATAAATGACGACAAAGATTATTAGCACTTGAAGATCATTCAAGGAGTTCGAATTAAATGCAATTCACGATACGGGAAGTCCGCAAAAGATTAAGCAATTCAAATAAATGATTACAATTTGCATTCTTCAACAACTAGCTCTTTGAACGACACCCTTCCAAGGAAACTTTAGATAAGATATTGGGCAATGACTTCGAATGGTATTGTAAGCTCTTATAGAACGCAAAAACAATTTATTCAACACTCTAGGATACTATGTTAAATAATTAATTAATGATTTGTAATAAATAAAATTTACATTTCAGGAATCGATTTTATTTTAATGAAAATATACCTCATCATATATGTGTAGACTAAGTATGTAACTTACCTATTTACACGCATCGAACACGAATCGACATGGTGCTATATTATTCGTATAAAATCGAAAACCACGATTCATTCAGCATTATATGAATTTGTTTAAAGCTCTTATAAATCTTGAGAAGTATCGTAAATATACATAATGAAGTCATTAACAATATTGGGAAGATAGACTTAGTACTAACATGAAAACACACGATTTCATAATCAGTGTATCTAGTGCGAATTTTTCTACTTATTCGCGGTGACGTCAATGCTATCAAATAAAAAAACACGCTAGGGACACTGTTATAATATTTGTTGCATTTTCTAACTACAGAAGCTGTCTTCTTTTAATAATGAAAGTAACTGCTATACTTATACATATGTAGCGGGTATTTAGTTAAACATCGCTTTCTCTCTTTTTGTCATCATTGATTTTACATCCGAAAGAAGAGAACAGTATTGTTAGCCAATCACCCCTTAAACAAAATTTATACGTAAAGCTGCTAAAATATTACTATTATAATCCGTTTTCGTTTCCGTTATTTATGCTTCAGGAAGACGCCTGCTGGCGACGTGACACAGACGCGTCCATATTACGTCGAATCATAATGCGAACCGCAGACATCCCGAAACATCGACTATACAGAGATACAGAAGTTAGTATTGTGAACCATACATTATACGTTATTTACTTTTTCTTGAAATAATAATTAACAAATATTTCGGTAGCTGCCTTAGCAGAGCTCATTGTACACTTATGTCAAAATAAAAACGAGGTTAAAACGGACGGACGGACGTACAGTGAACCGTAAACAATTCTCGGATCTTGTCCTTCCTTAACTGTTCCCTCGCCTTATAAGTATCGAACGTGACGTTAAACACAAACATCGTACGCTGATGGATGAATACTAACACGAACTTCTGCGCATGCGCACACAACCTTGTTCCCGACCGCTGACATGAGATTGAAGACGCTTAGATCGATATCAACGGAAAATTCAAAACATTAAATGATTTGCATGCAATCTACGCATGAAATAAATATCTGTATGTTATACCACAAAGTTATTATTAATTTATATTATTGAACTATGCATACACATATCGAATCATAGATCTCTCCAGAATATCGAGTTTTTAGAACAATATAACGTATTCCTGAATAAAAATCTATTAAATTAGTGAGGGTTATGGTCCGGTAATTTATATATTTATCAATAAGTAGGTTGGTTTGGTTAATAAATACCCGATAGCATGGCAAGAGATGTACTCACCCGAGTATAACTAGTTCGCCATATTTGACGAGAGGTTTCGGCTTTTGTTCGGAGCCGCTCTCACCGGGTTCCTCCAGTATTGGTGAGTCCGCACTGTCCGCAGCACTGCAACAAAGATTAAATTTATCTTACGAATACCAGTTATGTATTAAACACGTGTCATATCATAATCGATCCTAAAATATCCTAATCATACAATATTGATGGAAAAGGAAACGACTTTATCGATAGAGTATATAACTGGTACATATAAGAAAAAAAAACATCTTTCTACCATAATATGGTGCGTTCAAGTAATGCAGTTACTATATCTGTATGTTTATTTACATGTAAAGATTTAACGCCATAAACTATTTGTAAAAATCAAGCATCTTTAGATTCTTAGAATTGTTAATTGGAGAATGAAATCACATGTCTGTTACGGCATATATCCAGACCAAAATCGGACACTGCATTTTTAGTACAAAAGTTTTTTTAGTTTTCGGTGCATCTATAACGTGTAATTTAAATTATAACTTGATAATATCTAGCCACTAAGCATTGTAAAATAATTTCGAACTTGTCTTGCCGAATCTTAATACTTGAATATTATTTTTAATTATGTCACATTGTGAGTTGAGCATTTTTTATCAGTGACTCAAAAAAAAACCATTACAAACGGTTTTAACGGAAAAAACATTTTCATAGCCGGTTAAAGTTGTATCAATATGTTACAATTGTCATTTTTCTTTCTATTGCATTTAATCCTTTTTGATGTTAATAGAAGCATTATATAAAAACAACAACTTGACAAAATGTAACCAAAAAGTTATTTACAGGAAATAATAAGAAATACACTTAACTACTAACACGTTCAATAAATATGAATATAGTCAAAGAAAACAATGTATTCATAATAGATAAGGAACTAATTTATATGTAAAGAAATCTAACAAGGACAGCTATTTAGAATCATTAAAAGTAAAAAGAGATACTAATAACTCGAAGCAGTTCTCGATGCGTACTAAATAGTGTCGGGATAATTGTTACCGCCCACCATCTTCACGATGCCGACTTCCGCTACAAAGAAATCTTGATCGGGCTAACTATGATCTTTATTAAAACTGGTTTGGGACAGCTGTGGGTCAAGTATCAAGATTAGTGAGGTATATTACGACCGGCGCGGGAAACCGGTCGCGGACGATGCACCGTAACTTATGCAAAGCTAACTTCTTGACATTAACGTTTTTATTGTTGTTAAGACTATTTTAAATCATTGTTAATGACATATTTAAAAAAAATAAAAAAAAATACGACGTATAACTTGAGTAAATAGCTGACAAAAACATTACATTTTTTTTCAGTTACACATAATTTTTATTAGTACAATTTTTTAAATTACTCATAATGCAATTAAATGAAGTTAAAAAGAAAAATAATTTTTAATTTTAAGCTTAGTACGTGTACGCCTTTGTTGGTACTTGTTGGCAACATAAGTTTTCAACAATCACGCAAACAGAAAATACATTTTATTTCACTCGAAACACAATATCATTTTATTTACGGATAGACATTTTGTCGTATATCCTACTCATACAAATAAATTTACAAGACACATAGAGGAGGCCACATAAATCACTCGCAACAAATGTAAGTAACTGCGACCTATCATAGCCGTGATCACACAGATTATTAATCTTGACATTTAACCTTAGTATCTTGACCCGTTGATAAAAATAATAATTTGTAATAATAAAGTTCTACTTACAATTAATTAAGAACTAATTATTATCTGTTACCGGTTTCGCTACGGTAGGTATTCGTTAAACTATGCACGTATATATTTTGTTATGTAATACTGTATTGAGGAAAAATAGTATCCTATGTCCTATTTCAAGTTCATTAGAAAACATTCGTTGTTCGTTAAGATTACATACAAACATAAAAACACAAACTATCGTATATAATAATTAAGTAATGAGTTATATTTTGAATATACTAACGAATAAACCTTACATAACATTAAAAAAATAATTTCAAATATAATTAAGATTCGTGTTAAATAACAATAATATTTTATTGTTATTATTTCAAAATTTAAATTATAATTTAGTACATTATTGGTACTTGTTAAACTTATATTTTGAAAATGCGCCGACTTACTGGAACGGCTTTTGCAATGTTAAGAGTGATTTTATTGCATCTTGTTTGTTCACCTTCCCCGCAAATTGTATAGCAACAACACACATATATTTATGTACGTGCGCAAGAAAACATAAAACGTAGTATTCGCAAATGCAATTTGTACTCGAGTCATAAGTGACTTACTCGTTGTTTGAGTGGTTTATCGATCGTATACACGATAAGCTATCGGTCTGTCTATGACTGCACTCGGTCCACAATGCAGAACTGGGTCACTCGAGCTCTAAATACATACGTTCACTTATCTACTTATCGTTTAAGTAAAGAGTGACATAAATAACTTAGCCGATATTACTTTAGCCGGTTTCAGCTCGTTTTATTATTCGAAAAGAACAAAAGAATGTCAGGGCACGGAAATTCGATTAAAAACGAGCTCGGCGTCGGATAAAAAGATTAATTCAAGCGACCGTGAATCTTGGCAGAGGGTCAAGCCACTCGTCACTTCTCCCCTTTTTTCTCGTAAATTTATGAGATCTTGCCCTTCGTTACTACATTAAAGATAGTTGTTAAAATATTATTGAGATTCGAAATAGACTAATAGATACTTTATTAATTTCGTTTAAATTTATTACTATAATATATATGTATTAATTCGCGCAGTGGTTAATGCAATTGGAATTTGTGCTTATGATCACGGGTTCAGCTCTTCTCATAATTCTTTATCACAGTCTTTATTTTGTCCGACTTGTTCGTAACACTGGACTCATTATATCATCTTGTATGTAATAAAACATGGAAAACACAACACCTTAAAATTAATATACGTATAGCATATAAATTTACACAGCATATCGGTTTATATACAGAAAAATAATTTTACTTGTTTTTATGTAAAACAATTACGCAAGTTCTGATTAAGATATTCCGTGACGCTCGTAATTATCTGCATTTACATGTCTAGGATTGATCGCTGCACTCCTTAATTTTGTCTCGCTTTTGTCTGCTTCGGTTAAATTTACATTATTTAAAACAACTATCACGGAATCCAGTAGAAGATATGGATAGCTTTGCGTTCCGGATTTATTAACCGTTCATACGAATTTATAACACAAGTCGAAACTAGTAAGAACGTGTAATCTTACAATCAATCAATTTTAATAGCTATAGATAAATATTTACCTACACACTTCGTTCAATACAATGTATTGATATAATTATTGCGTTATGAATTGTCATTTATCGCTTCGAGAATACATTTTACATTTAAGATATGAGAGCTATCGATGAATGAACTTAGCCACATGATCTTAGACTCCGTGATTTCCAGAATTATTACAACATTATTCCAAGAATGCTCAAGTGTGATTCAGCACGTCGTAAGGTCGATTTTCGTAGTATAGTAATCGAACTGAGCGTATGCGTACGGTATCCGGTTTGTCGTGAAGCCTACTGACTCTTTTGTAGGAACAACGGAAGTTTACGTATCATCACACCTACACTACGGAATTCCTTTGACTCATCAACCGTTGACATTGTTTTATGATCGACGGTTGATAAAGTTTAACAAAAAAAAACACAATCGCTTTTTACTTTAGAAATCGCGGATTCGATTTCCGCTTGTGATTATTTAGCTCTGTCTATCATAGTGTAGATATTGTTTGTTTTCTACACCTTATTTTAAATGATTCTCAGTCTTACTAGTCATTAAACTACACTATATATATATATATATATATATTATAATTACAGATCTTAAGTATGTTATGAAAAACGACTACTAAACTAAAAATGTTGATGTATTAAATAAAGTACCGCGATACCTAATACTAAAACCAGTCTTAACTAGTTTTTCTAATCCACTCACGTAAATCATACGAAACGCACCGAATTCAATGAAACATTAGTATGACGTAAAGATAAATATATTGTGAAACAGTAACAGTATATATAAAATGCAGGACGGAACAATGAGAGATTACATAACACTAAACCCCCTTGTTCTTGTACTTTCTCCGCTCACACAGTCACGATCTTGGGCGATTGGCCCGGGCTCACTTTCTATCTAAATTGCTAGTTCTATCCGTTTAGGGTGACCATTTATTAGGATAGCTGACTTTAAAACGACAAACTTATAAATAATTTTTGTTAGGAATATGGTTTAAGGTAAATTACATAATTTAGGTAAGCAAACCGTCAACCATTATTTATAAAAGATTTTAATTAAAGCGCATATAATTAGTAACCAAATGATAATGAATACGACGAAGACGGCAAGTGTATAGTCATTGGCATCTGATTTGTAAAGACGCTATCGGTCAAAATATTTAGATAAGTATAATATATCAAAGCCGAGATGGCCCAGTAAATATAACACGTTGATTTTAATAGATCACGAATTAGAATCCGATAATGCACTATTGGGTTCTTGAGCGTTTAATTTTTTTTATATAATACGTAGACGACCGAAAAAAAAAACATCGAGAAACGTCATACGTACATTCAGTTAGCACAGTGTATACACAGTGGAGATGCGCGATGGAATAAATTCCAAGGAGAGGGTTCTTAACTGGACAGGAGCCCTTGCTCCGTAGTGGGATATTGACGAGCTGCTACTATATAATACAGTACAAAGAAAATATAAAATTAACACTGGCTTTTAAATAGCTTCATTTATAAATTTATTATTATATATATGTATATTTAAAACTACCCCAATACTTATACATTAAGGTAACAACAATATTAACTAATATTTATCCTGTTGAATTCAATGTTATTAATCTTCAATTGCTAGATTAGTGCTTCCTTCTATTTTTTGGTAAACAAGAGCTGACAGATGAAACTAGCCATTTATTATTTGATTACAAAAGGTTAACGACATCTTGGTACAATTAATTATTATAATAACGCTAATATTCTCTACAAATACAAAAAATATATATATACAACTGTCAATACTGTTGTTGATATAAATTGTTACCATGCTAAATAAAACATATTGAATGGTTTTATTTACCGAGAAGCAAGGGTTTCATTCAACAAAGCTATTCTAATTTCTCGATTAAATACGGACTTTCATTTCTGCTCCATTTAGAAACTGCTAAATCGATCAAATCCGTAGCGGCTGCTAAGATTGATTGTGTGCCGAGTTATTTTCTTATTTAATTAAAAATGTACAAACAGTATATAAATAAATATCAATGACATTCGAATTTGGTAAAAAAAACTATTTAAAACTTAAATCTTAATAAAAACTACGTTCATTTTAATAAAAAAAATGCTTCATTCATATATGATAATTAAAAAAGTTTTTAGGGGAATATTAATTTTTAAATGGGTTTTAAAATTGTATACAAACATAAATTTTAATTCTTCGAAGGCAACGGTCACATCAACTGGAGCCGACAACGTTCATTCCGACAGTACTTTTTTTATTCGAGTGCCGGAAGTTAACACTGAATCAAAGCGAATACGGATATTAAGCGATTAACGGCCTTAAAACATACTGAAAAACATTAATTAACTTTTGTGAATTACTTTATACCTTTATAACCATAATTATGAAGTATTATTCAAATTAGATTAATAGGCTAAAGTATTAACGGAGAACGATTGAGATTAAGATAATAATCATGAAAACTAAATTTAAGATTAATCTAAGTTTGAATATCGTTTTAGACGCTTTTATTACAGATAGATAAGTACAAGTTGTCGCGTACTTTTGTGTGTATCTGTTAAGTTTTGGCAGCGTTTGCGTGAAAATCGCGCGAACAATATTGTCTCCATGACTACATTGATATAATATGCCATATAAGTCACATAATATGCAACATATAATACTGCATAGTCTGTTCTTACAATCGTTAGGAAAAAACAAACAAAAATCTCATTTCATTGCAAATTACTATATACTGTAATTTTATATAAATAGCTTTTATATAACTAGCTAATCGTCCCGGCTTCGCACGAGTAGATATAAGAAAAATATATTTTGGATAGAATTTACGTAAAATCCGTTCTTAGTGTGCGCCTACGTCGAGGGAGGAGTAACTGCAATGAATTTAAACTCAATCAGATGGAAAGTATAGTTTTTTTTTTAATTTATATAGAATAGGTAGGCGGACGAGCGTATGGGCACCTGATGCTAAGTGGTCACCAACGCACATAGACAATAGCATTGTAAGAAATATTAACTGTCACTTACATCACCAATGGGTGGGTCCCTTGTGCCTGTAATTACACTGGCTCACTCACCCTTCAAAACGGAACACAATAATACCAAGTGCAGCTGTTTTGCGGTAAAATATCTGATGTATGGGTGGTATCTACCCAGACGAGCTTGCATAAAGCCCTACCAATAGTAAAATATCTCGTGATGAGTAGTATTTCCTTTATATATATAAGTACCATACATACACACGTTGTTCTCTATATCAACTAATATAATACAGTATAACATACTAAGAATATTCATTCATTGTCATAGCTTTGTTGGATTACCAATATATAAATAATTAATAGAATCTCACAGAAGTGCTATTCTGTAAGCACTCATTCGTATATCACACGTGAAAGGTTAAAGCCCGGCTTACGTTGATTACTTGCGATCTTTTAAAGTTTATAATTATTAGTCAATCTCGCATATTACTCTCTGACATTTCACGATCGTGCTATACGTTGAGTTTCGAGCTCGTTACAGAATAGCTCGACGGCTACACTGTTATATTTATGTATCTACAATCTAGTAGTCTACATGTGCAATGACTAATAGCACAGCGCAATAAACAAGAATTGTTATTTCGTATGAATTTAATATAACGCATCCTCTACACGCGAACGTTGTTGCACACTTTGAAACCTTGTCCTTAATACATGGCATACATAGAGAATTATTGAATATATTTTTTTATTATTATTACATAAATACTTAAATAAATAACCTTGTATAGTTTTATCTAATTATGTATATATAATTAAAGAAGTAAAAGAGAATATTTTTTAAACCATTTTATAGAGATAGTTATTACGGGTTTATTTTCATGTACAATATACTTTGGTTATATATAAATATTATATAGTATTTAAAACGTTTAAACGTAGTCACGATAATAACAGTTCGTTAACAAAACGGTTATCGGTATGTAGTGCATTATGACTTCATTTGAGACAAAAAAAAAATACGTGTGACTAAACATATAAATAAAAAATGTGACATTGCGAACAATACATATTATGCTTTAGCGATTGTATGTAGTAAAAACATTACGTACATATTCAATATGTCCAAAGATATAAGTTCTGTTTAAACAAACTGCACTTACAAAGTTAATTAAATAAATAATATTTTTTCCCTTTAACACTCATAACTTTTATTTATGATACTATAACCCAAATTTGACGTTTCTCGGAAAACTGAAAGAGGTCAACCAATGCGGGGTTCAATGAACCAGAACACGCCGTCACTCGTAATTCGGTGCGTGTACGATGCATCGCAGGGTTGACCTCCTGATTAATCGACCAAGTAAAGAGTCGCAAGCGCTTTTATAAAATTCATGGAATCAACTCGACGATACACTCAGTCGGGTAATACACGAGGCACGTGCCCGAACACTTCGAGGGGTTCAACATATTGAATAATTTATTCGAATTCCTTTATGTGAGAGCGTTCGAGACAATTGTGATTGTCGAAAAGTGGCGTTTGTATCAAAGAATATTGACCTTATTTTATTTAGTACAAACGTCGCTTTTCCATTTACAAAAAAATAACAATAAATAATATATAATGCTCAAAATGTTCTACTTTAATGCTTTTATTATATTACCGTCGCGACTTCTGATTAATAATGCCAAATTTTAACCAATTAAATTTAATTAATAATTAATTGTGTAAGGTACTCTTAATAATTTATTACCAATATTATTATCGATGTTATTATCTTAATTGTCTCATACACTGTGTGCTTATTATACGAAACTTTGTATGGCACTGTTCCCGCTTGACTAAGGGGATAATGGTCGTACGGTCGACGGAACATCTGCTGCGCAGGTGGTGTCACGGGAAAGGCAGGTGCAGAATAACATCAAAGGGAAGTGACGTCGAACTACCTATCGCTAAGCAACATTTTTACTTCAACTTAAACTAAAGTGTTTTTAGTTAATTTTCCTTTCGGGTTCTTTTGAATAAACTGCACATTCTGATACAAATTGCATTATTTAATGTATCAACAAAATATGACTATAGAATTTTATTACATAACATTTTAGCGAGAAAGTATTTTTTACACAGAATTAGGTTAATATAAACGTTTCCGTGAGCCACGTTTTAAAAAGCCAACCGTAAATAAGGTTTTTTCGGTCTAATATTGAATCACCTTTCATTATCTCGACGAGACAGGCCCGGGGGTTTTACGATTGGTCATAAAGCAGGAACATCTAAAAAAAGTCTATGCATGTCGTAACATTAAATCTCTTGTAGTGTTAATCTGTTTAGTTTAACAGAAATAGTTATTTTAAAAAGTTTTTATATACAAATACCGATACAGACCACGTATATGTAGTCTTTACGTTCGCAATTTATTTCAATAGTTCTTTGTGTTCAAAAATGCAAAGCGTGGACACTGAAGGAATATTTTTTTCTTCTTTTAATATCTTTAACAGCTAAATCTATAACACTATGGATTAAAAGTATTTTACGAGAATATTGAATAGCCATGAAGTGCAATACATGTATATACTTTTATGAATAAGTTTACGACCAATTTTCACGAATCAGTTGTTAAATACCTATAAACTAAAACTTAAGGTATAACGTATTAACTTAAACTAGTACCATTGCCACAATGACGTAACTAGAAATCATAGAGGGACTATATTGTTGGTATAACAAGTATATAAATGTTTTCGCTTATCACCAATGGTTTGTGGATATATATTATATTTATTTTATGAGCAATCGAAATTCCCATTATATTAATGGGAATTCTTATCAGAAATTCAGGGAACGACACTTTGTTTTATTTTTACGTAATTATATATATGTATTAAATACATTAGTACTTAACAATATTAGGCGGTAGCCACGCTATATTAGTAATTGTTAACTCGAATTTATCCCACAGCTGGGGAAACGTAAATCAAAACGCTACTTCATTCCGTGTACAAATACGCATGTATCAAGATTATTGTTAATAAACGATTACTCAAATAATGAATTATTAATAATAAATTAACATATTCGTTTACCGTCAATATGTACAATCCACTATATATATTGTTATACGTCTACATATGGAAGAAATCATAAAATTAAAACATGGAAAACAGCTTTGATATCCGTTTTTATGTTGATTCAAACAGAGTTTTACATATATTCAGTTTTTGTTTACGAAACTTCGCGAACCGGCTTTGTCGCTAGACGCTCCGCAAACCCCACGTTTATGAAAGTTAAATGAGAGAGGGCTAGAGGGTTCCTCAAACGTCATCGCCCTTTGTTCATGGTAAAGGTTAAATTATATATAGAACTTCAGTAACCCAGAAATGGAATGCTCCTCAGGGTAAGTACTCTGTAAACAATGTTGTTTCTTACAATCTTTAATGTAAACAACACATTAACAATATTAGTTTGAGTCATTCTCACTGAAAAATAAACATTTATTTCGCATAATGTTAAAATATATGATTTTGCAAGGTTGTACTTTAGATACAAACTTTTATCATTAAGAGGCCACATATTAAATGAAAAATATTTTTAAAAAAAACCAGTTGCATTTGCAGAATGTCTATTGCTATTTTGAGTTATTTGGTTTGGACCAACTAAGTTTGAACTGAAGGTTAGAAAATATTACCATAAATATAATTTTGGTCTGCAATTTGTGCATGTCAGAACAAAATCTAGGAAATGAAAAATATATTTTACATATGATAATTTCCTTTTGAGTAGTTTATTACTCTCCGTCTTTTCCCCATTCACAAAAGAAAAAAACCGCCTTTGCAATCTTTATGTACTACCTGTTCTTTTATACTGTTTGTAAATTGTGTGCAATAACAACTTAATAAATAAAATATTAATTCAATGACACACATTTACTTGTTTACAGGTAATTCTTTAGATACCCTATATGTAGTATTATTTATCTTTATATAAACATATACTCACATTTTTTCATCTAATCATTTGGCTTTAGATATATCAAATACATTGTGTTTTACTGAATTTTGAAATCAGTTTAATAATAAATGTTTTACAATTTCGTATACATTTTTTACTTTCAAATGTGTATTAATATTGCTTGAATAATAATTTGGCTTGTTGCTTAACTTAATCAATAATAAATTTGTTGAATATAATAACCAATTTTTAAATACATTGGTAAACTTACATTCAAATGAAAATTTGATTTAGTCAAGTCAGAAAATAGTGAATAGGTTTTTTAAGAAATACTTTGTCAGTACTTACATTTTATAAATTTATAACTAAATACCTTACCAATCAACCATATTAACGTTTAGATTTTTTCTATATACCCTTTCACAAAATTAATATACTTTATTTATAACGATAAATTTTGGATATAGGATATTAGTATAGTCAATAGAATAAATATGATACAACTCGAATAATTGTTACTTTTGTTTACAACCTAAGTAGGTAGTTAAATGATTTCTAAACAGAACATTAATCAGATGTTTCAATGGACAACAACTTTTTTTTTATTATTAAACAATAAAGAAGTTTATTATAGAAATGAGGTTATCATCGAATCGATAAAATCGACACAATGTAAACAAAATCATATCTGTCCAAACATTTGACATTTATTGTTAAATAAACGCGTCTATTTTGATTAGGGTATTGAAAATAATCATTTAACTTTGATTCTTATAATCGTAGAATGTAAACAAACAAAACTAAAAATGTATATAGCTTTGCACTTAGCAAGCTCACTGTATTCAAATGTGACGCCAAAATTGTTTTTTATTTTTTTTTAAAACCTTAGACTTACTAGTAAGCAAAGTATTAGTTTCAATATACAAGTATTGAAAATTGCTATCAAACAAAGTGTACGTGCAAACATTGTTTTTTTATGGAAAGACCACGTTGTAACGACTTACCGTTTTACGACCATGATAGAATCCGTCTGCTCGTTTGTGGACCCTATGATTCGAATTATGTTTTACAAACGACACTAACAATATCGGAAACACCATGTATTATATAAAAACACCATCAATTCGATTTAATCAATTCACACATCGCTAAAAAGCGATAAATACACTACTCTTCATTATTCCACCGAGCCTGTAAAACACGCACTTCACTTTTAAGGACATGAATTATTGTAATAATCGTTGCGTAATTGTTTTTAACACTTTTTCTTATAGTAAAAATGGGGAAATAATTGTTATTAAACAAGTTTAACAGTATTTAAGTATGTTGGAAATCTTATACCCGTAAACACAAACTAAAATGCAATTGTGTTGTAGAACAGAATGAAGCTAACTTCACGTAATACATTTTCACTGCTGTTAAGTTTGTAATTTCAGGATAACCAACATTACAAACCTAAATTGCTATATTTACGCACTGTAGAAACTTATTTCCACTGCAACTTTTCAGTAGCGATTTTTTTACTCTGTAATTTTAGTATAATTTTTTTGTAATTTAATAGGGAATAACACCCATTTTTAAAAAGCATTCACTTAGATTTTATAGTGCAAATAAACAATTCGTATATAACCATTATCGCGTAATTTGACCAACCATAAATGTACGTTGGTTACAACGGTTAAAAGTATGAAGACAAAAATATACACTAAGCAGTTGACAGTTCCGACTTTTTAACTTAGCGGCTACTATTTCATGGTTTTTAAAACAGATTTTTAAATTTATTTTGTGAGTACACTGGACTCTGGTACAAATTCACAAATAATAAGTTGTATTGGTATATTTTTAATATGCTATAAATTATCACATAATCTATACTATTATAAATGCGAAAGTAATTCTGTTTATCTGTCTGTCTGTTACGTTTTGACGACAACGCTACTGAACCGAATTTTGATGTTTTTTGTAAGAAGCAAGTTTGAATCCCAAGGAAGGGGTTGGTGTTGTGTAATTTGTAGCACTTACACACTACACACAAGCGGAACGACAAGAATGGAAACAAAATTATGTTTTAATCAATAGACATATATTTACTTAAAAATTAAAACTACAAAAAAAGAAGAGTAATATAATATCTAATTAAGTACAGCGCTAGTATTGGTTATAGTAAAATGAATATTCTGGTTCCTTGGACTTTAACCGTTGGCAATAAATTTATAATATTTCCTTTCATTTTCAGCTTCCAAAAATCCCCAGAAAAATTGAGAGGCTGGCAAGTAGACTCACTTGGTTATTTTAGTAAAATAAACAAAACAGCTTTAATTTTTATTTGGCCCTTATGATAAAAAAAAACACATAAAATAAAAGAATGGATATTGTATGACAAAAATAAAAGTAGACCTATTTTTAATCAATTTTTTTCATAATGTTAACATTTCCAGAGATTATCACAATTATTAGAGCTTATAATATATGTAATTGTTTATTGCTATCATATTCAGATGCAAATTGCAACCTACTTCAATGCTTTATTTGTTCTATAATTAACAAAATTTTGCAAATAGAAAAAAATAATTATAATTTCATTATTACGGAGCCACATGCAACTCATAATGAAATAGGTAGAGTAATAATCATAGTAAATTGCACCCAAAAAACAAAACAATAACTTATTTGAACTTAAATAATACATATTTATTTAAAACAAAAAATACACATATTATTATACAATTTCATTTTGGCACAAATTGTATGTGACACTTTGTTGTTAAGCATGTTTTGTCTTTAATTTTTAACAGGCTGTCGTTTTACTTGCAATGTTGGTTTATCATGCAAGCTGAGTTAGAACCTCTTATCCTACGGACTTGATTTTTTTTTGGTTTAGTTCTGATGATAATTCACTTTATGATAATCATGGCCTGATTCTGCACCCAGTATCGACTTCAGGCGAAAGTATCAAGGGCCAACAAAAATAGACAATACATTTTGTATGTAAGACCTTGTTTTTAAAAAATGTTTTTTGACTATAATTTATTATGTTACCAGTTGTGTTGCCAATATTAAAATACAGCCGTCTTATTAAGGTACGTATATAATTTTTAAATTACACTGTAACAATACAAATAGAGTAATACTTATATTTCATATAATTTTTAATAGTCTTATAAAATCGCGTAGTTGAGATCTAAAGTAGTTTACATAAAATGTTAACACTCTTTGTTAGAATGAAAAATATAACAGAAGTAAATTATAAGATGTATTTATAAAAATAAATGTTGCAACTAACATAAATATTGTTAAAAAAATAATAATATGAATCGTACAAATTGTTTTATAAATTACCCACAAAATCGTTTCTGTTTCTTTTCACCTCGTGGTATTTACTACACGACCACCTGTACTTAACGACCAAAATCGAATTACACATTCTAAGCTACATCCATTTAAAATTACTACAACTAGTTTCGTTCCAAACTTAACGAAAATTTTCTTTATCCACACTAAATTTATGTCAGAAAAAAAACGGCTACAAAACCAAGACGGTACTGAAGAAACCTTTGGTAGCGTTTAAAAAAAACTAAAAAGGTTTTATAAGGATACAAACCTTTTACATTAATATTTTATTTTTAAGTTAAATATGATAACATATTAAGATAATTAGTTAACTCCACATTCAACTATTCTTACCTTCTTCATAAATAACATATCATTAACAGTCTATTATTTATATAATAATTTGGGATACGTGGTATTTTCTAATTGCGCTACAAACTTAGCGGTGGGAGTACAAACACAAGGAAGGAATTAACAGGAATAACCAGATTATACAAACAATCATTGACTGATCATAACAGTTCAATAACCTTAAAAATATTTAAATATGGAAGCATCCATAAATATTATGAATTTCGAGAAAGTTTTCTATGATAACATTGTTAAGCGAAAAAGCTTACAATAGTGTATTCGATTCCAATGGCAGAAGTAAATTTATTTAAACAACTTCAACTTAAAATTGACATGTCACCGTTGATGGAAATCTAAATAATCTGTGGTATTACTTGTGTTAGTAATACCACAGATTATTTACAAACATACATTACATACAAACGCTTGAAATATATAAATTTAAGGTTTGTTTATTGCCTCTTACTGCTATTGGAATGAATATGTATTAAACACTCGCTACCCCCAGGGATATGCGGATACATGAGACGCTGATCGATAAACACAAATGTTCTCAGATCCACAATTTCTCGTAATGTAATTCGTATTTAATTATGGATTTGGATGACCTATTTATATTAATTTTAATCTCCCTTGTTTGTTGTTACTTATCGTAATATTCATCGACGCGAGCGTCACTAGCGTTAAATAGTCCTACATAAGCTACATAGACCAACATATATATATATATATGTTCTACTCTACTTTAAGAGCAGCGAATTCTTAACTTTTATTTTACTACTCCTTTCTTCATATTCGTTATAACCATAATTTCCGCTACATACTACCTTTAAAAATATTCTTCCTTATTAAAATTTTACAAAAATATAAAAAACAACCATATATTACGTAAGTTATGTATTGCTCTGTAATATCAATTCAATTTAAAGGCAATCAATGTTTGAAGGCGTTAATTTTTTTGACATATTGAGATTCTCTGTATAACTATAAAGCGATCTCTTCGTAGAGAAGGCACAAAATTGTACAAAGCACTGTTCTATTCACTACCGATACACTCTTATACTAATTGTATTAAAAATGCTGTGATATATTTTCCTAAGAAACTTGTCTTATTTTTTAACAATTGTTAAATTGAAGTGGCAGTGGGCGGGGCACATCGCTCGCAGAACTGACGGCCGCTGGGATAGATAGGTTCTTGAGTGGCGACCACGAATCGGAACACGCAGTATGGGCAGCCCCCCTATAATGTGGACCGACGATATTGCTAGGGTCGAGGGCAGCCGTTGGATGGGGTAACCCAAGACCGGCTATCGTGGAAATCCTTGAGAGAGGCCTCTGTCCAACAGTGGACATTTGATGAAGATCATGAAGATTTTTTTTTAAATTAATCCAGAACAGGGGCAGCCCTTACGTTACGCTTATACAAATATTATATTCAAGGGTTACTAATAATAAATATTAACATAAACAAATACGTCGCTAGTATTCGTCGTAGTCATAGTAATCGTCGTCGTCTCCATTTTTCAGCATCGCGGCGAGAGACATCTGTTCGCTGACATCCGGTGCGATTTCTTCAGCCTCCAAGTCTTCGTCGTAGTCGTCTGCTGCATCTGTCGAAATTAGTATTCATGTTATAAGTACAATACATTTACACGTAGCTTTTATCTTTAGTTGTAAAATCGTTTCTTCTAACGTAAGCATCCGCTAAGGGTTGGTAAACTATAAGGAGGGAAATGGGAGGGATAACTTTGTTTGAATTTTACCCGTACGAGGTTGGGGTTTAACGATCGGAATTGTACGTGTGTTGTCGCTCGGCTCACGTGGGCAACTGGCAGTGGGAACCGATGGCTCCATCGACCGTTCATTATATTTATTTTCGTATATAATTCCCCATTTACACATATCATCACTATCATACACTTGCCTTTTTGCATGTGAACTGAACTGCTTTTATGTCCGGACAGTTCACCTGACGCCAATCGTTTTCTCTTACTTTTAAAGTGAATAATGTAAATCAGATAGTGTTAAAACTCACCTTGTGCCTGCGCGGGGGTGTCAGGCGCGGGCGTGGCGGGGGCGGACGAGCCGCGCGCGGGGGTGGCGGGCGCGGGGGTGGCGGGCGCCGTGGTGACCGTGGCGGCGGGCTTCTTCTTACGTTTGCGCGGCACGGGCGAGGCCGGGACCGCTGTCTCCACTACCGTCTCCATCACCGTCGGTGTTACTGGCCTGATGAGATGTTTCAATTACGTAAAAAAATACTAAATTCACTTGTACTTGTATTTGAGAAATTTTATGAAAAGTAACAAATATTGCATTATAAGAAATATAAAACTCACTCCAGTCGCGTCTGTTGGCTCTGCGGGGCTGGTTCAGCTGCTGTGGTCGGACTCGCAGCTGTACCTGGCTGGTCCAGCGTCTTCAGAATGTCGTAGTTGATTTTGGAGCTCATTTTCTTTTCGGCCAACATCTTGCCGATCGCTTCGCCGGCGGTGGCGGCGTTACAGGCAACC
The DNA here is from genome assembly GCA_905147175.2 of Nymphalis urticae. Classification (NCBI taxonomy): domain Eukaryota; kingdom Metazoa; phylum Arthropoda; class Insecta; order Lepidoptera; family Nymphalidae; genus Nymphalis; species Nymphalis urticae. The sequence continues at coordinate 4,537,331 of LR990002.1, forward strand.
TTTTTCTTGTAGGAGCCTCTGACTTTGCGCTTTTTATCCTTGCCTTCTTCCTTCTCTCTAGCGCGAATTTCTTCTTTAACTTTACATTAAACAAGAAACATATAATGAAGTTAGGAATATTTATTTGTATGGTTTACATTAAAAACTGTTTCGTTATTTGTAACTAACTTATAAGGCCAACTTACGACGAGTTCAAATTAAAACTATTTCGTTATTGGACTTTTCCATCAAGAAGCAAAGCAAAGTAAAAAACTAAATAGAGAGGGCACTTGTATTGGGGTCGTCACGTGGTACATATACAGATATAAACAGTTATGTCCCTTGTGCTTGTAGTAAACTGGCCGGTACCTACCCAGACGGTCTTGCACGAAGCCAAACACAAATTTGATTAGAAATAAAAAGAAAAATTTATAAAATGCCATCTATATATATATACTGGTGGTAGGGCTTTGTGCAAGCTCGTCTGGGTAGGTACCACTTATATACTTAGATATTCTACCGCAAAACAGCAGTACTTGGTATTGTTGTGTTCCGGTTTGAAGAGTTTGTTGTTTGTGAGTGAGCCAGTGTAATTACAGGCACAAGGGACATAAAATCTTAGGTCCCAAGGTTGGTGACGCATTGGCGATGTAAGCGTTGGTTAACATTTCTTTCAGTGTCAATGTCTAAGGGCGTTGGTGACCACTTACCATCAGGTGGCCCACATGCTCGTCCGCCTTACTATTCTATAAAAAAAAACCATATAAAATATAATTAAAATTATACTTTGTTAAATTCCTTACTTTTCTGTTCCTTTAAATAATCAGCATTGATATTGTGCCATAAGAGAGTCTTATGTCGGGCCTCCTCATCAGTCATGATGAGTGAGTTTACGTATTCTTCGTCTTGGTTGCTGAGGTGCAAATCTTCTGCGTTATGCAGGTCCTTGTTGAGTTGCTGCTTTCCTTCTGGTTTGACGAACGTTTCCGACTTGTCTTCGGGCTGACCCAAACCGATGACGACTAATTCTGGACCTAATAAAACAAAACCATGTGTAAAATATTTGTCAATTGTTTATTTTTAAATAATAAATTTATATTCTACGTAGCAATAAATTAATATATTGTTATGCCGAATAATTTGTGTTTTACTTACCGAGCCCTTTCTCCAAGTGAAGTTCATTCTTCGTATTAGAATCATCGTTGGGCTGCACGTCCTTAGTTATTTCACCGATGAGCGACAAAGTATCTTCAGTCGCGAATCGAGACGCTTCTGCGTCTTCCGTTGAACCTTCGTCTGAAATATTATCAAGATATAATACACAGCAAAAAAAAATATGATTACCGTATTTTTATTATTTCAAGAATTAATTAGGAAAAAAGTATAATTCACCATTTAAATTATATATTTTAATATTTATTTTCATAATATTCGACATTCATTTATACGTATTTCACTTTAAAGTCGGATAGGGATGTTATGGGGACACTAATGGTTTGGAGGTATCTCGGTCTTTTATTTAGTCTTTATGTATTTACGCTAAACTAATTTCTGGCCGTAATCAAGACGATTAAAAACTCCTTTGCAAATTTAAAAAAAAAACCCACCTCGACATTTAAATATACTTGGTGTCGATAATGTCGAACTACCCTGGTCTTATTCGGAGCGTCCACTTCATAGTTTCCATAGGGCTCTCAACTACTTAACCAGTCCATGAACGTATAGCGCTTCTAGCGTTACTTTCATACGTATATACACAAGCAACTGGGTCAATAATACACAAACAAATATACATACTACTACGCTAATAAATAAAAGCAAAGACATTTTTTATCTTTAAATATCTTTCATAATAAACGATTTCATAGTATTTATTTATTTTGAACATTACACCTACATATCATAAACAATATATACGATAGTTACTACCGTAACCGTACCGTAACAACCTGTGAATGTCCTATGGCCTCCTCTCCTCTTTTTGAGGAGAAGGTTTGGAGCTTATTCCACCACGCTGCTCCAATGCGGGTTGGTGGAATACACATGTGGTAGAATTTCAATGAAATTAGACACATGCATGTTTTCCTTCACCGTAAAGCACGAGATGAATTATAATCACAAATTAAGCACATGAAAATTCAGTGGTGCTTGCCCGGGTTTGAACCCACGATCATCGGTTAATATTCACGCGTTCTTACCACTGGGCCATCTCGGATAGTTACCACAATAGTATAATAGTGTGTCGTAGCTACTAAAAACTAGTAATAGAGTTATTTTTGTAGATTATATGTATGAAACAATATAATATAATATGACTTTAAAAGATCAACTATTTTTACACAAATATCTCAAGCCCGCTCTGAATTCGCGACGCGATAGGCCTCGAGAGCCGTGATGCAATTTTTTGCAGCTTCGCGTTGGTTCCTGGTTTCCCTGTGTTCTCGTCCTGTATCAGTTTTTAGTCCCGCGACAAAGGGAGTAGGAGTTTCGAGTGTAGAGAGCTATATATTATCGCGCAGAGAACACATCGCTGCTAAAGTTCGCGGCCGTAATTAACGGATGAGTGTAGAACTAGTCTTTAGACTTTAACGTCAATCAAATTATAAAATAGACGCTTACAATAGTACATGATTACTGACTAAATCGTACAAAAACAATAAATAATTAATCGAAATCCACGTTATTTTCAGTTCTAATAGCCTGAATTCATGACTGATGAATTTAAATTTTTATTGTTCGTATGATAATTAAATACAAACAAAAAAAAAAAAACAAAAGTAGCCTTATTCTGTAATTCGGTAATTCATGTTCACTTCCGTTTCTGATCATCTCATGTTTTTGTATTTATATTTGTGTATATTTGTGTTACAGAGTATGTACTGTGTCTTGGAGTGCAGTTTCAAAATGTAAATTTACCCATAGACAATATCGAGTTAATCGGAGATTGAACGAGAGCTGCTCTCTTTCTTTTTGTAGTGTCCTTGTCTAATTGAGCCTCTATATCCCTTTGCAGCTCGGTTAACTCTTTTTCGCCATCTTCTTCTTCCATTAACTGTAATATAATAGTTTCTTAATATAAACCGTATCACGAAATAATTATATACATACAATTTTACCGTGTGTTTGTGTATATGTGTTCGGTGAAATCATTTACTTTTATATTTTCTTAATAAGTCGAGTGTCAAAGTCACTTAAGACTAGACTTGTATTTATATCGTATCAAAAATACTTTTTTTTATTTGTACCTCGCAAGAAGGTCATCTACAAAAATAGCCCAAGGATGAGCGTTAAGCTTTTGAGGCTTTTCATTGCAAAATAATTAATTTGTATTCTTGTCAAATCCAGCTTAATTAGAAGCTGATTAGTCAAACAATGCTGCCTTCTATTTTCGAATTTCGAATCGCGGTATGGTAAATGTTTCGTTTGATCAATGATCGCAGAAAAAGAGAAATGAAAGTTTAACTAAGCAGCCGCGAAACAATACTTATAAGTTTTATTTTAAGGCCGATAGTTTTAAGAATGCGTAATACCTTCTGTAAACGATCCTTATCCTTTTTTCTTGCGGCTTTGAAAGCTGGTGGATCCTGTTCCTCCTCCAAGTCCACAGTCATAAACTCGTCCAGGGTGAGTGCACTGGACGGTGTCTCGCCGAATTCGATGAGACGCTTACGCAGTGTGGACTCGTGTATCTTGACAATTCTTACTACATCCGCTGTCGTTCTGGAGAAATCATGCAGACGCGCTGCTATTAGGAGCGCTGAAAGGGAAATACGAACCCATCAAAATAAATACACATTTATTTTTTCCAATTGATAAATTAAAACACAAGGCTAAATCACAATATATTTCACTTAAATATACTCTAAATAACACTTTTAAACTGTCACGTTAAAGGATTAAATTGACTATAAATTCAATATTAGTTACTAGCAATTCTTAATGGAGATTCTATCGAAAAGAACCGACGTATATATCGCTAGCAATTGTTTATGTAAGTTGACGTACCTGCACCACAAACCCCGGAAGGTCTCCGACCAGAATGTATGGAGTCTCTCTTCATTCGCTGCACCAGGCGTAGTGCAGTCATGCTGACCTCGTGTTTTTTGTCTTCAAATTTCAATTGAGATGCAAAACGAAGAATATAAAGGCAAGGATCTAAAATGAGATTTAAAATAAAATATGTAAAACCTCTTTTAATGAATTAATATGTAACACAGATCGTCTTATATATCTTAGCTTTTAAAATTCTCTGTTTATCTCGTATCTTTAGATTATTTTTCTATTCTAATCTAAAAATTCTCAAGCAAGACTTTAATTACATAGAATCAACAGAAATTCATAATCCATATTACAATCACATTTAATTTAAGGCTATATTATTTATGCCTACGAAAAAAGTCGGAGAAATCAAATATTTATTTTAGTTAAGTAGATGAGCACCGTTGTTTATTATAATTACTGAATATGTATTTTGTATCATACAATTACTTAACTTTCTAAACATTACCCTCTTTTCTCAATTTCCGGCTCCGTTGCATTCGATTTAAAAGAGAAATTTTCGACCTTAACTGGTTTTCGTTAACGTATTTATATATAAAAATTATTATAATAATACTATTGATGAATAAGTGTATTATTTATTTTCAATGCATTTGATTCAATATAATTACAGATAATGATCGCAATCAAGGTCGCAAACAATGATTATTTGATTTCATTTATAGAACAGGAAAAATGCTACAATTTTCTCTACTCAAGTATAACATTGATATTATTTATTACAACAATGTAATCTAATAAATTATATTAAGCTAACCCGTAATAATTATCAATCATACTTATATATGTTATTAATATTATATATTATATATATATATTATTAATCGAAGTCTTAAAGCGATTGTTATATCATATATTATTATACAATAAAAATCAAATAACACTTTGCCAAATTTAAAAAAAAATCATTCAGTAATGAAATAGTTAAAAATAGGTTATGTTTTTTAAAATACATTTACATTAGTCGAGATGGCCCTTAATTTAAGATAGAAGAAAGATTCACATTCTAAAATTTCATCTATGTTTAATTCGACGAATTAAAACAATGGTAAATGTTTCGTTTGACGTTTCATTACGTTTCGTAGGTATAAGGCGCAGTAGGGTAGCGTTGTGAATAAAATAAATAAGTTCCAAACAGATTTCTTAACAGAAACATTTATTGCCTACTTTAGTTAATAGCATATACGACATTGAAATAAATAATAGGCACTTGTATGTATAGATTTTGTAATACGGTAGTTGTGGTGATGGTGTGTATGTCGCTGCAATAGAAAAATGAGTTACTTAATCATATGTATAGCAAGATGAGCAAATTCGAATGACGAAAAATCCAATTAAAATCGATCAAATTTCAAAGAGTATCAATATAATATATAATAGCTTAACAAATTATGCATTATTGTTGTTACAATACCGTGATATGGATAATTAGGATTAGGTACAACTCCACTACAATTATATGCATTATCATCTTAAACATTCTAGATGTCGGATTTAATAACTAGGTGCTATATTTAAATATAAACTAAGGGAAACTTGCATATGCGGATAATTATATTATCTTCTATATAGTTCTTAAGTTAAACGAAAACCTCAAGTTCGAGCCTCTATTTAATGTATAATATAGGAATTTAAGGAATAGTCGTGCTAACTGACCGTCCGGATTTTGGTACGGATGAAATGAGAATTCCTATTATTTACTTATTTTTGTTAGAAAGAAAACCATCAGGGACAAACATGTACAAAAAAAGATAAAAATCAGTTCAATCAGCATTTTTACCGGCAATTGCATGACCAATTTTTGAAATTATATATTCTTAATAATTGACTTGTTTATTTCGCAAACATATTTATAGGTCTTAGTGGGCCCATCAGTAACAGCTTGTGAATGTCCCACTGCTGGGCTAGGCCTCCTCTACTTTTTTGAGAAGAAAGTTTGGAGCTTATTCCACCACGCTACTCCAATGCGGGTTGGTGGAATATACATGTGGCAGAATTTCAGTGAAATTTGACAAGTGCAGGTTTCCTTACGATGTTTTCCTTTACTGCGACGCACGAGATGAATTATAAACAAATTAAGCACATAAAAAATCAGTGGTGGTTACAGTGGTTCTAACCACTGGGCCATCTCGGCTCTTCACCAGGCCCATAACCTGATGAAATAAATGCAAGTAAACTTCTTATTATATTATATATATTGACAGATACTTTGACATATCTGTCTTATCTAACACTATCTTCATAATTACTAAGCATGCGCATAACGATCACGTGTGATGAGTACAAGGAGTTTCGTGTCCATATCTATTTCTCAACAATTTCTTCTAAGTAATTTCCTTAATAACTTGATAATTTGTTTTGAAATGTGCTGAAGTATTATGTATTTATTTATTTATAATCTAGCTTGAAAATTGACATTTGAGTTCCATACAAACTTTCATGCCTCTATTTTAAGGGATGGGGATAAATATAAAGATTTCTTACGTTGTATAATATATATAGTATACTATAGCCTTAGCAAGTTCTAAATCTGTAAGTAAGAATAAAATTATATTTTATGTTGTTATAAATAAATTTCCGGACTGACTATTGAACTTGGTACCCAACAACCAAGGCATAAATCATAATATTGAACTTGACTCTCATTTCACATTTATGCTTTTGATGGGAAAATATTATTTCAAGAGAGATTAGCCAACTGCGCAGAACGTTATAGTGCACTCTCTATTCCCTAACCGATGGGACGGCAATCCGACACGACCGATAAGAGATCAAGCGCAGGACCACTTTACATGCTTCCCGAGGCACAGAAATGTACACACTTCTATACTTGGGGCTGCTACTGAGATTCTTATTATTGACACGACCTGGGGTTTGGAATTAGGACCTCGTGACCTGTGGGCATCAGGCCAGTAGACCAGCGGTAGTCATAACGGTAGTCATAATATATTATTATTATTATTATTATAAGGCAATCTGTCTGTGGCAGTGCATACATTATAATTGGTAGATTTAAATTCGATTTAGATATTTCCTAAATATCTAAATGTCGTATTAATTAAAACGCTAAGTAAAATTAATGCATGTTATATCCTGAACTTCAAGTTTAATATTATATATAACATATGAAACAAAAATCATATATATATTATTAAATATAATCATATAACATTACGTATTCTATTATTTTATGAAATGGCTTTGCAAATCTATAGTCTAAGCTTATAAACAAAATTGATGGCTGACTGACTGAGAAGTAACGCACAGCCTAAACTATGACTTAAAATTTACTATACACATAAAATTTTGGCGGTTGGATATTTTGGAATCATCGAGAGGAGCGTGCCCTCATTCTTATCTCCATCCAATCATCAAGTCAAGCCAAATGACTATGGTCATAAATAAAAACACAAATAAATATATAATAATATAATTTTAATTCAATTTCCGGCAACAACGTTAGATTGATGTAGTACTATAATTTATAAGATTAGTTTATTTTTTCGTCAAATAAATTAAAAGCATTGTACATGAAATGTTGTATTCCACTTTTTTTTACGCTGTTGCACATCAGAGTCAAGGAGGATGCTTTCCATATGTTATTCCATAAATTGTATTGTATAAGTTATGTATATTACAGTACTTACTATTTAAATATTTTAAATCCTGCAGTCTTCGCACACTAACGGCAATCGTTACTACTTTCTTTTTTATAATTTATAAGCTTAATAACATTATGTATACAGCTAATAGATTTGCTACAAAAAAAAAAACTACGTTGAAAACTTGACTAAGCAAAGACGTCTGTTAATGAGGAAAGAAACCGCAACGCGAAACTAATTACCACATACCGGTAAATATCACGCTTCAAAATATATACACCAAATTACCTGATAACAAATGTGAAAATATAAAAATTTACCGTCAGAATTAAGAAGACGTTACCTTATTTGTCTTGAAAAACATAAAAGTCTTTATTTAAATATAATAGAAGTCATGGTAATACGCCTTTGTTTTTATTACATATATTCTCATACGTGACTGCCTCGTTGGTCTAGTGGCTTGATGTAAGGCCGCAGACCCGGAGGTCCTGGGTTCAATTCCCAGGTCGGGCCAATAAAATGTTATTGGGTTTTTCTGTAAGAAAATTCTCAGTAGCAGCCCGGAGTTTGGAAGTTGGAAGTGTGTTCACTCCCGTGCCTCGAAAAGCACGTAAAGCCGTTGGTCCTGCGCCTGAACTCTTTCCGGTCGTGTCGGATTGCCGTCCCATCGGATTATGAGAGTATGGGAATAGAGAGTGCACCTGTGTTTGCGCACACACTTGTGCACTATAATATCTCCTGCGTAGTTGGCTAATCTTGAGATTGGCCGCCGTGGCCGAAATCGGTCTGGAGGACATTATTATTATTATTTATTCTCATAATTTTGATCTTCTTCTTATACATCACTGACCATTGGCAGCGGAAATAACGGTGGCACAAAAATCCTATATTGCAAGTACTTATTTCGATCAATTCTTATTTCAATCTCAATTACTACTGCGCATAATTTTTGATGTGACGTCTAAATCGTAACTATTATGTTAATCTAAAAGATTAAACAAAAAAAAACAATCATATATGTCAATTAATTTCTTCATCTGGTCTTATTAACCCGGATTTTTTTTAAAACATTTTTTGGCAGACCTTACCTGATGGTAAGTGGTCAGCATCGTCCGTGTGGCGGTGAAATATTAACCATTCCTTATGTCACGAATGCGCCACCAACCTTGGCAATTAAGGAGTTATGTCCCTTATGCCTGTTGTTACACTGGCCCTCTCACGTTTCCAACCGGAACACAACAACAATACTAAGCATTGTTTGCCGGTAGAATATGTGATGAGAGAGTGGTGATATTCTGCCTATGTATTGATCACCATGGTGTAGAGCACCAGTTACCTTGTATTTTAAATCTTTAAATTGTGTTATTATATCAGTTACTACTAAAACTAGTATAAAGTAGTATTAGTTCGTGAAAAATAAAAATTAAAACTTTTATTAGAATATAAATTACTACTCAGATCCCACTGCACGACCCCTACCAACAGTACTGGATAACATTTCATGAGTAATTTCGGACGTTGAAAGTGTCTATACTTGTAAGATTCACGACGAGAAATTTAAAGATACAGCTAATAGAAGAACTAAAAATAACTAACTTAACAATAATTGAATAAAAATTCAAAAATATTTGAATGTTTTTAATTTGTTTCGCACAAAACAAACCGACGAAAATGTTGTGCCTAGGCAAAATGTTATTTGAACTTTTTTAACCGGAAAATAGAATTATTTCACAAGCACCCATTCACCGCACCTTCGACTTAAGAATAATGAAGTATGTCATATTTGAACAGCGTTATAACCCACGTTTAGTTATTATCAAACAATCGATTTTTCTGCATTGACTATTCAATATTTACTTTTCCATGTTTTTTATAATACAGCAAGTATTATATAAGCATAAATACTGAGCGAGATTTATTTCGAAATTACTCCCATTAATATCCTATGTAATGTGCCCAGTTTTCTGATACTTCGTATAATAATTTTTTCGCCCAAAAATTATCAGCAATATAGAAACACTTTCATAACCATACAATAAACAATTACAATAAAAAACCTGATATATTAATTACTTTATGTAAACTATAACTATAACCTAAAGGTAGAACAGTAATCGACGTTACGCAAACGACGTTGTGAGAAAAAATGAATACACTTGGTGGAAGAATACATAAGAATTATTATCAGTGTGGCGAATCGGTTACACAAGAACCTTTCACAAATATTTTATGAGTTTTTTTTACTATCAATATTTATTTACATATTATCAAGGCGATACTACACATGTAGAAAATGTTGGATATAATAAGAAAATTATATTAAGGGCACAAGGGACATAACCTCTTAGTTCCCAAGGTTGGGGGTTAATTTAATATTTCTTATAGTGGCAATCTATTAGGCAATGATGACCACTTACCATTGAGTGACCCATCTACCAAACTAATATAAATAGAAAATAAATGTCATGACCGTTTAAATGGAATTTATAACTAGTTAAATCGCTCTAAAAATATCGCAGAGTGGATTTATTCACAACCTTTTTAGTATTTACCTTAAAAAAACCACCGAAATATAATCTGGTATAAAAATATAACATGAAATCTATCCATATATATAAATGTAACATTTCCTTTGATTTAATAGTGAAACTTATACTCTGAACATAGATGCTACACTTCTTTAAACCAAAGAATTTAAAGAAATCTTGCTGAGATTTCTGCTCTCATTAATAAGAAGTATCATTTGTTTTCACATTAGTCGCTATATTGGCAAGAGATCTAATAAATTGTTTTTAGTTCCCTTAAACCATTTAGCACTATTTCATTTACGGCTAAATACCTGACCAGATTAAATATTCTGCCTATTTTATGATCATCATGGTGTAGAGCACAGTCATGAAAGAAATTTTTATCTTACGTCTTGTAAGTTAAATCTTCAAATTACGTTATTATATCAGGTACAATTGGTACATATATATTAAAAACTTGTATAAAATAATATTACTATTTACACGTGGTCTCCTTTACATTGTCTAACTTAGCATTTATACATATAGTCCTTCAGACCGATTTCGGCCACGGCGGCCAATCTCCAGAGAGATTAGCCAACTGCGCAGGACATATTATAGTGCACAAGTGTGTGCGTAAAACAGTCCGACACGACCGGAAATAGTTCAAGACCAAAGATTTTATGTGCTTGCCGAGGCAAGGGAGTGTACAAACTTTCAACTTCCAGACTGCTACTGAGAGTCTTCGACAGGAAATTTCAATAACTTTTTATTGGCCCGACCTGGGATTTGAACCCAGGACCTCCGGGTCCTAGACCAACGAGGCAGTCATTTATACATACTTGTGTACAGGTCATATTAAAATATAATTTTGTTTTATGCTTTATTTTTTTTGTTGTATCAGCCATTCGTATTATAAATGTCTTTCACTTATCCGTAAAAAATCGTTTTAATCTATACGACCACTGTATTTTCTGTTATTTACTTTGACATATGTTCTTATTTCCTCACACTATGTACAAAAAGGTATAACTTCTATGGTTGCGTTTTTAGACATCCTTTAAAAAAAACTTGTGTTACTTACATAAGTATTATTTCGGCTCGTGGGTTCGTGTTTTTTTCGAGTTATTGCCGGAATATTCAATATAAATGACCTGCCCGCCTCTGATTTAGCAATGACACCAAGGTCAAAACGCTACACGAATTATTACAAGCCAATTCATATTCATGATTGATGCAATATTTATCGGTATATATATTTAAGCACGTCACATTATCGTATGATAGTATTTTACGTACATTATATACATTAGTAATGTAAGCTGTATTACTAATCTAGTCCGACAACTACATTGTAATCAAATTCGTTTAATAAAACACTAACACACACATGTAAACACAAACATATAAACACTTGCTGCATATATACATACAAAAACCTAGCATGCAAACGATTACTTATATAATACTGCATTACTATAATACCTATACCCTATTCCAAAGAGTAGGAGTAAAAGAAAACAAACCGTAGGTTTGTTGCGATTTTCTAATTGCTCTGCTGTATTACGCACCATAAGCAGTTCTTTTTTTTTTATAGAATAGGAAGGTGGACGAGCATATGGGCCACCTGATGGTAAGTGGTCACCAACGCCCTTAGACATTGGCATTGTAAGAAATGTTACCCATCCCTTAAATCGCCAATGCGCCACCAACCTTGGGAACTACGAACTTATGTCCCTTCTACCTGTAATTACACTGGCTCACTCACCCTTCAAACCGGAACACAACAATACCAAGTACTGCTGTTTTGCGGCAGAATGTCTGATGAGTGGGTGGTACCTACCCAGACGAGCTTGCACAAAGCTCTACCACCAGTAGAGTAGTTCTTGATTAATTTACCTTTATTTATATTACAACACTATTCCACTTCACTAGTTATAACCACATTCATTTAACTTTCGAAGTTCAGATTACAACGACACATTAAAAACGCAATTTTTTTGCGTATTTATAGTAAATATGACAGATTATTTAAGACCGCACCAATTGATATCGGTGTCAAAGTTGTTTATTTTAGTATTTTTTTTTCAGCCTTTTGCCGTCCACTGCTGGACGAAAGCCTCCCCCATAGAACGCCAACCATCCCGATCTTGGGCAGTCCGCATCCATCCCGTACCTGCCACCTTTTTTAAATCGTCGGTCCATCTTGTCACAGGGCGCTCTACACTACGTTTGCCTAAGCGTGGTCTCCACTCTAACACGTGTCGGCTCCATCGGCCATCAATGCGTCTGGAGACATGACCAGCCCTCTTCCACTTCAGCGAGCTAATTCTCCGCGCGATGTCGGTGACTTTAGTTCTCTGGCGAATGTCTTTAGTATTTAGTAGTAGTATATTTAGTATTACCTTTGAAGTATAACAGTTTATTGACTTAATTAGACCTAAAAAAAAAAAAAAAAAACGAGATGGCCGAGAGTGTTAGAACGAGCGAATCTAAACAGATTTTTCTTGTGTTTATAACTAAAATTAATCTCGCGCAGTAAGTAAAGATTACGAGGAAGCCTGCATGTCTCGGATGAAAGCCTGCCACATGTGTAATCACAAAGCCACTTTGAAGCAGTGTGTTGGTATAAGACCAAAAAATTCTCTTAAAAAAGATTATTTACTTAGAATGTATATGTGAATCTTACGTATTTAGTGAGTCAAATCATTAGGGCCGAATTTAAAGGTCTGGCGGCCTCGGGGCAACAAAGGAGTGAAGGCTATTCCTTATTTTCGAAATAAACAATATTTTTCAGTCTGATGTCTTAATAATCTATTACTGAAAAAAATAAATGCTTCTAGCAAATACCTAGGAGATACAGTAGGAAATACAAAAACTATACTTGTATATTGCTATATCCATGTACATAATATTAAAAAATTAATCGTCAGAATTGAGTTTTTTTTAAGGAAACTACTGTGGTGGTCTCTCCCTTATGGAGGCTTGGGGCTGAACCCCAGGATGACCTCCCCTAAACCCGATCCTGTAAATGATATAAGTGCTAAAATGATATGTCCATGTTAAAATCCACACAAATATTATATAAATAAGATTAAAGCATAAAAAAGTTCGTTTTAAAAGAGTAAAATCATCAAACGAACCCATATTCTTATCAGTAATAATTTTTGCGCATACACATAGTTGGAATTGCAAATCAACGGGGAAATGCCGCTAGCATTCTTGCCACCATTCCACGCGATCATGTTTAGTATAGTATTTTTTTCTTATTTTTATCTGTATTTGATACGTTTAATTAGGTATTTTGTTATATGTTTCACTACATATCATAACACTGGCTGGGGCATAGTTTCTAATTTGACTATCAATAAATAAGTTTAATGCTTCAATGTTAAATAAAGTATTTTGATTTTGATTTTTGACTAATTGCATCTTGGGCCGCGTGAAAGTCGGTTTTATTACAAAATATTTTAAAAAATTAATTTTCGTGTTTAGTTACTTTTTTATCGCTCGTTTTTTGATAAATTTTAACTACTTTATTAAATGTATAAACTACGTCCACTACCGCGTTTTTCTGCCATCTGAACGCAATAAATTCAAAATTCGGACGGAGTGATTCATGAGGAAGGTTTCGGTGTATAATTCATTAAGGTTGTATGTAAATCTGCTGAAATATGATGATGCAATCATCTTCAATAATTTGAAGTTGTCGGATAAAATCATTCCGACTGGGTGCAGATTACTGTGGTGCGTGTGTAGTGTAAACAGATCTATGTACTACTATCAATTATATGTAGACCAGTGTTAGACCCTTATTCTACCCGTTTGAAGCCGGAACAGGAGTTGTGAAACAATGATGTACATTTAACTGAGTATTAAAAGAGCGCGTTCAACTCAGTACATGTGGCAGAAATGAATCTTTGTGTTAGTAAAGAGCTGAATTAAAACTTAACTATTATAGCTAAGAAAGATATTTTACTACCAAAACGCTGGTTTTTGTTACTAATTTTGAATAAAGGCTTCCCACGCTCGAGCTTTTACGGGTCGCACTGTCATAGCTCGCAATCGCGCATCGTGGGAAGCGTGCCACCGAAGCTGGCAAGGACTCGCCTGTCGCCCGTCGGGGCAGGTCTTGCAATCACAAGCCAATGTATTTGTTATAATGCCTCCACACTTTGCAACCGTACAGTAACAGCGTCAAATGCATTCCACGTAATTATGTCAGTGATGAGCGTAATGACCCTGACGTCCTTGAGACCGTAGGAAAGAGGAAGAGATGGCGACATATTAAAAATATTAATGGCAAATAAATAATCAGTTCTAGTCTCGCTCCAATCCGCCTCTGCATATTCATTCCTCTTTACCGGCGATATTGACGCAGTACGCATACCAACTCGAGCGTGCCGTATATTGTCGCTATGACGACATGTTCGTATAAATTAACGACACAAACAATAGATTGATATATTAATACAATCCTTAGTCTTTTTGATATTGCATTACTATTTTATGAGTTCTAAAGCAATTAACGAAAATATCTAAACTTATTTAGAATGGCCAACTTCCATCATTTCATATCAACCCCATTTTATACTTATATAGTGCAATAAAATCAAAAATTCACAAATACTAGTCCAACAACTACAGTGTAATTAATTCGTGACCTTGTATATTTGTTAATGTTTTTAATTATTGAATCAAAATAAAAAAGGTAATTTGAATTATTGAAATTTACAAATCCATAGCAATAAAGATCTGATCAATATTGTGATAGTGCCAAAGAGATAATTATTACAAAAGCTACGTTACGGCACGTTAAGAAAGTGACATCATGCACTTTCTCGCTCCACTTCGACGGAGACAGGTGCCCTAACCGACCTTGCGTAAGAATCGTTCTTACTCAGCTACAGACTCGCTCGCAAGACCGGAGCGCCGTGAACGCACTCACGATCAGTCGAGAGTGTAAGCGCGCGCGCATTGTACAAAAATTTCGTTGTATCGAACAAATTACTAGTCAATTATTTCTCTAGTCTTACTAATATGTGTGTAGTGCTGTGAAAGTTCGTAATGGTCACGTATTTTAGTGGAAATGGAATGAAATGAAGGGGAGAACCAAGCGGATACCAAAGATATTACCAGTTGTCGTGGGAAAAATATTTTTACGTTGGATTTTTACCAAAGCTGATCTGCTGTTCTTCATATATCGGTTCGTTTATATAGAAACATTTTTTGAAAAATATAGTAATAATATCAGTATTAGTGTGAAAGTGCATGTCAAATTGATGTTTCATGCAATTAATAATATTTCGCTGCAACTAGTGCAAAAGATTGTATGTCCAATTTAAATCTGCAATCGAACTGTTACTGTAACTTTTTTATATATAAACTTAACCCTTAAAAAGTCACAAACAACAGTTACTAAGGAAATAATAGAGGAAAAATATACATACGTTTTACTGATACAACTAAGCAAAATAAATAAGTTCAATGATCTCATGTAACATACGACCTTTTGCACAAACAGTAGGGATTGGAGTTAGACGTACGAGTCATTGTTTCCAAACTATATAATTCTTTATAATTTATTATTTCTCTATAATATAACAAATTATTTGAGAAACTTTAAATAATTACATAACATTATCAAAGGAGAAACTAAATTTCTAATCTCGTGTATGAGCTTTGAGTCTCGGGGTATAACATTTTGCTAAATCATTTAGTTTATTTTTATTTATATAAAAAAAGTAAAAGAACAACTTTGGCGTGTCGTCCCGTTAATGCAAATGAAATATTTTGGTAAATGCTACCTACACTCTTTACATTAGCCCACACACACGCCACTCGTATTTTTTTAATTTTAATACGTAGGCATACTGCCAATTGGGCCACCTGATGGTATATCTTTTAAATCGCCAATGCGCCACCAAACTTTGTAACTAAGATGTTATGTCCTTTGTGCCTGTAATTACACTGGCTCACTCACCCTTCAAAGCGGAACACAACAATACCAAGTTATGCTGTTTTGCGGTAGAATATCTGATAAGTGGTAGGTACCTACGCAGACGAGCTTACACAAAGCCCCAAACACATACATTGTAGTAGTATATATATTATTTAATGAGACACAAGATTCAATTAAAAAGTAAGACTTCGGGCTTTTTCTGAATGCAGATCCTACCGAGTACGACCACCACCAAACTTCAATTATTAACAACATTCAAATATTAACCATATAAAATATCTGTGTAACATTGATGAGAATCAACGAATAAATAATGAATGTCTCTATTATAAATACTACTGTGCTACTCAATCTCAGGAACTATAAGTCCGTTCTAAAGGAATGCCGATATTTAGTTAAGTGAGGAAGGTTTAATCCTTCATAACTTGGTAAGACCTTAAAGAGTGGAGCAGAAACTTTAAAACGTAAAATTATTCGGCAAACTCTTGTTATTTCTTTAATGAAATGTCACATATTTGTCATAATTGAACCTTGCGCCTGAAGTATTACGGATCGCTTCGTACTTACCATCCTAGTTTCTATCCGATTAAGAAAGTGAGGGAATAGGGCTATTATGTTTGTGGATATACTTGGGCACTATAATGTGTGACCTGTGCATTAGGTCAGGGAGAGACCAACACTTTTTTTCGAAGCAGGCATGAATGATGCAAATTTATATATAACAGCTTATTTTATATACCATCCATATGTATTCTTATTGGTTGATGAGATTTTAGGTGCGTCGTATACTTGACAAATTTAAAATAATTTAATTGTCATCAAGTTGAAGTTTTAGAAAAAAATCGTGAGAAAACCTGCATGTGTCTAATTTCACTGAAATTCTGCCACATGTGTATTCCACCAACCCGCATTGGAGCAGCGTGGTGGAATAAGCTCCAAACCTTCTCCTCAAAAAGAGAGAGGCCTTTAGCCCAGCAATGGGACATTCACAGGCTGTTACCGAAGTTAAAGTTCTATGTGAAATTGAATCTTAATAATATAGTATGATTATGTTTTAAAAACTTTAAAAATGCCGTTTGACCAAAAATATAATATGATAATATGAATAGATTCAAAAAACAAGTTATATTATAATCAAGTAATTATGAATGTATCCCACAAGCATTCAAATATATTATTTAAAAAACATTAATAATTATACCTACACTTAGGAATTATCATGATATCTCTTATTGAGATAAGTTCGCCTTTGTACACTTTTTACTTAACGTAGTGTTTTTCAGTTAGTAACCCGATTTGAGCCATCTGCAAATACTGCTTAACAGTAAAGCATAATTGTTTTTAAAAAAATGTTAGTTTGGATCAATTCAAATCATTTTTTTTAAACCTATAAATACTTTTTTAACGTGACGTAGTTCCTTGGAACGCTACCTTGGAAAGCTACGCTTGATAGTTTTTGATTTTCCCGTAACTAATCTAGCACGTTGTTGTGCCTGTTAGTATATAATAATTCTTATGGCGATTGGTTGAAAAAAGGGCAGAATAGAAGTTGATGTGTTGCCGCGGCAAATTAAAACATTATTTGACTTCTCCCTGTGCAAACATACATATTCTTATACCAATTTTCATGACGAACGGTCATGCGGTACACAGTCTATTAATTTCAAACAAATCCATTTTTTTATAAGATAATATAATAAATATGATTTTAGGTAAATGTGTGTGTGTGTAAGTTTTTTTACTTTACTACACAATACTTGTACTTTCATCTCTACAATAGAGTATTCTTCTTTTTTTTCTGTAATTTCAAATATGATAAACTTTAAAATTGTATACACATTTGTTTTTTTTTATTAGTTAGTAACATTAAAATAACGTCAGCTCGTGATCACGACATGACATGTCGGCCAAAATAATGACCAAATGGTGTGATCATATGACAGAATTAAAAACGTTTTAAATTTAACATTAAAATAAACAATAGTAACTACCTACTTTACCTAAACCGTTTTACATTGTTTGGGAGAATGTACTTGGTGGCTTGCGTACAAAGCTGCAGATCTCGGGGCCTGGGCTTAGGTCCCAGGTTTGGCGAATATAAGATACTGGCTTTCTCTGTCGAGTTATTCTTAGAAGAAGCCCAGAGTTAGTTACTCAAAAGAAGTAAGACACTCCCGTGCCTAGAATAGCACGTAAACCCGTTACCCCCTCCGGCCTGATTAAATTTGCTACGACAAACTTTAACTTGTACAATAAGTGCACGTTGTGGTTAGTGTGTCGGCGTCTGTTCGTGTGTCTTCGTAATTTTACATTAAAACTTGTATCTGTGCCGTATCTCACACGTTAATTTGATCACGCAATGTAATTTAATGTGAATGAAAATCAACCTTGAAGGTGACCTGAAAAATTTATGAAAATTCTGTCAAGGTAGCAAAAACAAATACTAAAAACTCTAATGAGGCTAATAAAATTCGAGGCTACATTATATTACTTTAATAATGTGCGTTAATATATGGCTTATTAGTTTTATATACCCTGAAAAACAGTTATTAAGTAACGGAACATCAACTACTTAACGTACGAAATAATAAGTATATAAATAATTTGACAAATTGTAAATAGAATTTTCATCTGTGTGAAATTTCCGTAGTACATTATAGTTTGCTTAAAGGAGTAGCTAACATTTAGTCAAAATGTGTGGCAATTCCAATGTAGACTTGTTAAATTCCTTCAGAAATTGAATTTATGAAATGACATTCAGCAAAAATAACCATTTTTTTAACGCTGGAAAAACTCATTACGCGTTTCCCCCACGGGAACAGTAGAGGGTTATGTGAGGCTTGTTGTGATGTTGGGGAATACCCACTAAAAAATCAGCGATACGCTTTCCGTCTGAACGAGGAACGCCACGGGATCGCTTTCGTATGCTACCGTGACGCAGCAGATATAACCATTACCTAACCCACCAATTTATATTATTTATTAGAATGTGTCGACATAAATGAAGAAATTGTCAACTATGAGTAGTAGACATAACTAAATAATATGAAGTGACTTACTGTCAACGATGACAAATGTATCCAATAATTGGCAATTATCCATTGACATTCAAATAATAAATAATCATATTGAAATAACGAAAATTGTTATTCATTAATTGGTGCTTTAAAATACACAATTTTAAATCTAACGTTAAAAGTTAATTTTCAAGTATGCAACAAAAAATATGTCATTCTAAATGCAATGCAAAATTGTATAGGTAATATTATTTATAAATCATATCTATAATTTATTAAGCGGATTTAAGTTTTTTATCTTATTAAAGTCTTGATTTTATCGAAAACAATTATATATATATATATATATATATATAATGCATGTTAACGCTTGCGACTCACATAGTTAAGTTTGTGAGCCAGTGGAATATCAAAGTTATACACAATTAATATTTCTCACAGTATCAAAGTACGCGACCAGAGTTGAGCACTAAAAGGTGGTCCATTTGCAAGTCTGTCTATGAATTCAAAAAAAAAAGAAAAAAAAACATCATTTAAAATAAATAAAACACAATGATTTAATGTAACGTTTTTTTTTTCAGTGTATTTTGGTATGCATTTAATACCCGGTCATCGATGAATAGCAGCGTAGACTTCTTCGAGAGCCTTATCGACGAAGATGGACGTTTTGCGGAACTAAACTGTCAAGAGCCTTCCCAGCGTGGTCAAAGGCGCCGAAATAACACAGTACAACGAGCGAGATCCTTGATACAAGGTATATTTCATTAGCAATATTTTTTTAAATGGGCAATTGATTGCTGGGCAATTGATTCAATTAATTGATCCTTCTATTATTCCTTCAAATAACAACATCTTATTCTAATGTAATTACAAAATTAGTGAAATTATAAATAGAGAAATCTAAATCTAAACGCGAAATCTAACGCGAAGATTTTATTTTAAAATGAATACCTATATTTATTTTAAAACAAAACAAGTCAACAAATGCAATAGAAACCATAATATCGATACACTAATATGACCATTGAAGACTCTAAAATATGAATGATAGCAAGATATACTACGCATAATCTATGTTGGCCTGACTTAGTTAAACAGTGAAGTTAGTTACTATACCTGTCTGTGCAGAACGGTTCGTATTTCAGGAACAAAAGTTTGTGCAGTGCGGCCGTTACTAGGCTAGAGAAGCGGATAAGCATGTGATGTTACAATTACGCAAATAGTCGACTGTCATTATTCCAGAATATGAATCGGTATATTTTATATCTATTAGTTATTGATTAATGCATTAATTGTCAACTAAAGTTCAGATTGTTTATGTAACAAATTCCAACTATTAGGTTCTAATTAGATATCTACTTAGATGCTTTGTTTAATATAAAATTTGCAAATTGCAAATGTATAAACAATAACTTGTGAATGAAAACACTACCACTTCCCATTAATAATAAGAAAACCCCAATAACTTTACTAGGTGGTAAGGCTTTGTACAAGCTCGTCTGTGGTCTAGGTAGGTACCACCCACTCATAAGATATTCTACCGCTAAACAGCGATACTTAGTATCGTTGCATTCCGGTTTGAAGGGTGAGTGAGCCAGTGTAACCACAGGTACAAGTGACATAACATCTTAGTTCCCAAGGTTGGTGGCGCATTGGCTATATATCGCCAATGTCTATCAGCGGTGGTGACCACTTATGATTTGATGGTCCGTTTGCCCGTACGCCGACACATAACACAAAAAATAAATTATTGACCCGACCTGGCATTTGAGCCACCAAGGCAATCAGTTATGTTGCAGCACTGCGAATGAAGTTGCGCAATCCTTTGTTTATGTTATTTACAAACAATTAAGAAAGACTCACTCGAACATTATAAAATAAGTCGCCAAACTACAAACATTTCGGCTTTATGTAAAATAAAAAAGAATTAAAATTGTTTAAAATATAAATTTAAATATATTCATAAAATCTCTATATTATAATTTTTATTATTATATTTAAATTAACTTAAAATGCATGTTTCGTGCATAATTTAGAAATAGAATCATTAAATTAATTAAAATGCTATTTTCTTTTTTATTCATAACTAAATTTGATAGCTGACTTTCTTTGCGTGGTCAATTTTTTATAACTTATAAGTACTAATTGATAATAATTCATGTAACATTCGCATACGTTCGCACTACAACCAAAGTTATATGCCATGGGGTGAATGGTATGAAAACCCATACAAAATAAACAAATAATCAATTTTTATCTAATTCTGACTACTGGCCCGTATGCATTACAATACCTCTATAGTAGTTTTTTGTAAACAATTATTATCATACGAAACGAAACCTTGACGCAAGTACCAACACTAACTACCAAAATATCAACTTTATCGGATAAACGCCGCATATACGCTTATACGATCAAAATAATCATTATTTAAACAAGAATTGCCATCAAAAAAGTCCTCAGTAATAATTATTGTCCTGTTGTCCTGTCAGAAAAGTATTTTTTTAAAATTTGATATAGCCACACCGACTTGTAACAACGTTATGTGAATATTTACATAATTGTAAACGTATAATATGCGTTTACATCTTTTTAGCACTTTTCCTATTTCTATTAATCACAATTATTTATTACAATTATTTTTATCCAGTCTTTCTTGCTTAATCTACTTATGACTCGGGCAAAATGTAGTCAGATTAATGATTAAAGATTACAATGTGTAATGATAATGTATGATAAACGATCACAGTATAATCAAAAAAGTAAAGTGAGTGATTGAGTCAAGTAATGATGATTACAAATTTTAATTGTAATCGTTAATCATTAATCTGATTATATTTTGCTCAAGTCTGTGTCTGCGTATGCATTGATCACTAATTCCAAACTGAACAGACTTATTTAAAAATTGTAATAATTTATTGTGATTAATGGAAATAACAAATAAGAACTAGTAATAGATTTGCGTTAAATTCAGCAGATTTTTTGAAATAAATATAGTAAATATCTATCTATTTAATATCAAAATATTACAAATAAGCTTTTAATATTACACTGCTCTTAATATAGATGATCTGACGTCATTTTTATGCCTAAAATAAGTCGCCGAATTGAATTGTTGATACTTATTGTTTTACTCTTATAAAAAATTTAAATCGCAATGCCTCAATAACATAATTTAGTCATTTATTAAAACGATCATTGTAATTCATATTCGGTATAAATTAATTAAACTGACGATAGATTTAAAAACATAATCATATTAAAAACTTGTTAATACAACTCCATAGCAAAGGACATATTACAATTTTGAACGCAGTGACATTTACAAATGTCCCCGGCCCCCGCCAGTCGCGTCTGTCTCGTTTCGCTTGTTTAATACCAAAGAGCATATAAACTTCCTACGGAAGATTTGTTACAAGATGGCTGCGCAACGTAAAGAAATAAGATAGATGTGATGATTTTGTAATAAATATAAAAAAAATCGGGTGGGATAGTGCAAAATGTCCAATTTGTGTTCAAGAATAGTTTTAAAACCTGCGAAAAGGTTAACTGAAGGCAGAGATAGCATGTCAGTCGCTCAAACGAATACTTGGATGAATGGTGAGCTACGGAATTTGTAAATATTGATTTATTCCGAGGTCCGTTTATATTAACTCGTATATTTATCAAGAATATATTGTTAGAACAGGTTATTTAGTGTTGACTTTAGTGGTTTACTTGAAGGTATTTTCAAAATTCCTTTCGTATTAAAATATTTATTTATATATGTATTTTTTTTTATTTCAGCCGAAAACATCAACAATGGAGGTGGTTTATCCCTATCACCCCCTCATACAATATCCCAACGTGAGACGGGAACGCAAGTTTCTCAGTGCTACAGCGGACCGCCTTCTCCTTGTGGATCGACAAGTTCAACGCCGTCACCTACTATATCACCAGCACCTCCCCCTGGGACTGCAACCCTCGACCCCAACTGGCAAGCTACCAAACCCACGGTCAGAGAGAGAAATGCGGCAATGTTTAATAATCAATTAATGGCTGACATCACGTTTATTGTTGGAGGACCAGGTAAAAATTATACATTTGAAGAAAGAAATTAATGCTTAGAAGTTAATGCTTGTGCATTTAATATTAACTACATTTTTATTTCTATTGTAGGTCACACACAAGTTATACCTGCACATAAATATGTTCTGGCAACTGGTAGCTCAGTATTTTACGCTATGTTCTATGGTGGTCTAGCAGAATGCAAACAGGAAATAGAAGTACCTGATGTTGAACCCTCAGCATTCCTAACATTACTAAAGTAATTATTTTAAAATGTAATATATATTACTAATTTAATTACCAATTACATAATAAAAACATTATTCTTTCAGGTATTTATATTGTGATGAAATTCAATTAGAAGCTGATACAGTGCTGTCAACACTATATGTTGCAAAAAAGTACATTGTTCCACATCTTGCGAGAGCCTGTGTTAATTATTTGGAAACTAGTCTAACAGCAAAAAATGCCTGTTTGCTGTTAAGCCAATCTCGTTTATTTGAAGAACCCGAACTTATGCAAAGGTGCTGGGAAGTTATCGATGCACAGGTATGTGAGTCGACAGAAAACCTAGCTACTATCCGTCTAGAACCATCATCTTCTTACAGTAGCTTACTCATGGACCTCTCAGAATCATCAAGTCGAAATTTTTCAAGTCCAGAAATGAGAGAGATATCAAATGAAAATTTAAACAATTTAATTAAATAATTGTGTCAACTAAAGAAATACTATAATACTCAATTTTTGGTTGTGATATAGGGTTAAGATGAAGTGTTTCTTTATTGAGAATTCTTACTATGTCTAATACATTCCAGTGTGTATAATGTACTTCTAGTCAACAAATCATTCAAATTTAAGATGTACTAGATTAGCTACTGAAATTATTTGGAGTGTCTAGATTGACTGCAATACATTTTGTATAGATGATGTTTATTTTGCATGTTAGTTTGAAGCATATGATATTTGATTATATTCATATGATATTTATAAATATCAGTGTTATGATGTAAATAAAATATTCAACAAATTGTATTGCAGTTTCATTTCAATCCTAAATTTAATTTTTATCTTTTAATTTTAGGCTGAGATGGCTCTTACATCTGAAGGTTTTGTCGACATTGATGTATCTACTTTAGAATCAGTATTGGCAAGAGAGACACTTAATTGCAAGGAAATAAATTTGTTTGAAGCTGCTTTAGCATGGGCTCATGGTGAATGTGTCAGAAGAGAAATAGATGTGACACCAGCAAACAAAAGAGCTATGCTTGGAAGTGCCATTTATTTGATCAGATTCCCAACCATGACATTGGAAGAATTTGCAAACAGTGCAGCACAGTTGGGCATTCTAACACCTCAAGAGACTATTGACATTTTTTTACATTTTACTGCCTCAAGTAAACCATTATTGTCTTATCCTGTAAAGGCTAGAGCTGGACTTAAAGCTCAGGTAAATAAAACTTTTAATTATATAATTTACAAAAAAAATTATAAGCTAAATGAAATTATTAGTAATAGCTTTTTTTTATTACAGATTTGTCACAGATTCCAGTCTTGTGCATACAGAAGTAATCAATGGCGATATAGAGGCCGCTGTGACTCAATCCAGTTTTGTGTTGACAAGAGAATATTTGTTGTTGGATTTGGGCTTTATGGCTCGTCAAATGGTGCTGCTGACTACAATGTCAAGATTGAATTAAAACGGTTAGGAAGAGTATTAGCTGAAAATAATACCAAATTCTTCTCTGATGGCTCAAGTAACACTTTCCATGTATACTTTGAAAATCCAATTCAAATTGAGCCAGAATGCTTTTACACTGCTTCGGCAATACTAGATGGGAGTGAATTGAGTTACTTTGGACAAGAAGGTTTGAGTGAAGTTTATATGGGAACTGTTACATTCCAATTTCACTGTTCATCTGAGAGTACAAATGGGACAGGAGTACAAGGTGGTCAGATTCCAGAACTTATTTACTATGGTCCAACTGTAAACACAACAACGGCCAATACAAACACCAATGAGGACTGACAGTTGAGTAGACTGGCACCTTATAACTGTTACTCAGTATGATGACGGTGACACTTCACAAGATGCTAAAGACGTTATAATATTTTAAAAGATAAATTAAGTCATTCCCATGTTAAATTATTTTGTTAAATAAAAATCTTGTGTATATTGTTGAAAATTAATAGCAGTTAAGTACCTATGAATGTGATATGGGTGTTGTAAAGCTCTCTAGAAATTTGTAGATGTAGAAAATTAGTAATATTTGCACCAGTTCATTGCAATAAATTAAAAAAGCTTGAACATTTGTTTTATTTAACACTTTTAGTAAATAATAATGATATTTACAAAAACATTAATGATGTTCATGTTCAGTAGTTGTATAATTTAAGTTGATAATTTTAAATCTATAGAGATATACTACAACAACCATTTTGTATTTTGAAAAGTTTTGTTTCTTAATTTAGAGTTCCTAGATTTTGTGTAAAAATTGTTTACAATGCCAAAATTCTGACAAAGGAACAATTTCAATATATTCCAATAATTTACTTATTTAATTAATTAGATATAAGTGGAACCTTAATTGGCACATGTGCACTTTTTAATATTATTATATTTATAATTTTTAATATACAAGAATAAATGTAGTGTATGTTGTCCATATAATAATAGTTTACAGCAACAAATATTTTAATGAGGATTATAAATTTTTATCATTCAAAATATAAATGACTCACATTCCAGTTATTTTCTTCCATGCATATTGTAATCTGCCTTATGTCAAGGTAAACAATTTTTAAATTAACAAACTAATTCAGACTTACCATTTGGTGGAATGTTGATGCAGAGTGCTCGAGATAATTTGAAGTAGGTGCGTCCAAGCTGATAGCAGCACAGCTGAAGAGCATCACTGACATCTATTAAGAGATCTATGCCAATTCATTAAGGTTGTTATAAAAAAGGTAAGGTAAAACATTTTTACACAATTTCATAAACAATTTGCTATACATTTTAATCTTGCTAGAATGAAATTTATAAAAGTAATAAATGAAATATTTTAATAGTTTTTAAATCTTATTAAGCTACTGTAATATTATTATTAAATGAAAAAAAGGACTATATATCTCAGTTATTCTATATCTCAAAATCCAAACTGAAATTTAATATTTTTCTTTTTGTATGAAATAATGAAAATGATGAATGTATTAGATAACATCAAAACAAATACATTAAAAAGGATACGAGCTGTTCCTTCTGTTCTACATGTCATGTAGACACATGCTGCCTGTGTAAGGGATGATTGACGTCCAATTGTGAGATGTCTTGAAAGGGCCATTTTGAAAAAATTACAGGATATATCAATGCATTGCTGGTTAAGACGTAATTGTTGGCACAATGCAGTAATACCATCTCTAGCTTTTCTCAATGTTACTTCCCTAGATTCCTGTCCAATACCAGCATTAAAAGCTGTAAAATTAAAAGATTTTAGATATAAGTACATCATGGCAAAGTCACATAAATGACTATAACTATTAAAAAACATGGTATAATAATTCCAACTGTGAATGGAAATATATATTTTTAATTAATATTTAAATTGCTATTGCAGTTTAGAAATTAACATACCTCTTCCAAAACCTGAAGCTCCTCCTTTTGTTTCTGCGGATACGAACTGACCAATAGCTGATGCACCGCCGTGTGCATTCTCTTGGAATTCTACTTCTGCAACGATTATATTATCTTCTAACACAGAACCACAGTTAGTACATACTGCGTCACCTCGTGCTGGGTCTACTTCTATTTCTGAAGAGCCACAGTGTTTGCATTTTTTTCCTGACATCGTTATCCCTACCAAAATAAAAATTAAGCAGTATATAAACAAGATGAAAATATATAATGTACATTAGGCTTTTACTGAAAATCATACATACAATGTTGGAGATAAACGAAGATATTTATTTACAAAGAACAGGTCTAAAATAAGTGCTTTAAAATAATTAAAACCATGTGTTGCTTTATATTTTTGTATCATCAGATCGAATTCACGATCAGTCGATTAGTTGTTGACATATGTCATTTAAATGTCATTCTTCATGGTGCTTAGTGCTACTATCAAGTTTTTTTGACATTATTGACATTTCACTATATGTTATGAGGATTCAAATTTGAAGCTACAGAATATTGATTAAATTTCCTGTATCTTGTTACCATCTCTAATAATGTCCTCCAGACCGATTTCGGCCACGGCGGCCAATCTCAAGAGAGATTAGCCAACTACGCATGAGATATTGTAGTGCACAAGTGTGTGCGCAAATACAGGTACACTCTCTATTCCTTAACTCTCATAATTCGACGGGACGGCAATCCGACACGACCGGAAAGAGTTCAGGCGCAGGGCCAACGGCTTTACGTGCTTTCCGAGGCACGGGAGGTGCCGTTGTACACACTTCCAGACACTGGGCTGCTACTGAGAATTTTCTGACAGAAAAACCCAATAACGTTTTATTGGCCTGACTTGTAAATTGAACCCAGGACCGAGTCCGAGTCCTTACATCAAGCCACTAGACCAACGAGGCAGTCAAACCAGTTACCATCTCTACATAGGTATAGACTAAAAGTAAAAAGGACTATCTTTGTATACAGAAAGTTTCCGTGAAGTCGATAACATTTATGATGTCGTTATTTATTGGTGTAATGAAAATACTGAATTATAAACATTATTTTACAGGTGGTAGGGCTTCATGCAAGCTCGTCTGGGTAGGTACCACCCACTCATCAGATATTCTACCGCATAACAGCAGTATTTGGTATTTTTGTGTTCCATGTCAAAGGGTGAATGAGCCAGTGTAATTACAGGCACAAGGGACATAACATCTTAGTTTCCGAGGTTGGTAGCGCATTGGCGATGTAAGCGATGGTTTACATTTCTTACAATGCCAATGTCTATGGGCGTTGGTGACCACTTACCATCAGGTGGCTCATTTGCTTGTCCGCCTACCTATATTATAAAAAAAGACCTTTAGTTATTAGAGCAATACTCAATTCGCATAATTTTCAATTAAACATCAAACAAAGATAAATAATTATTATAATAACAATGATACTTTATATTTTACCTGAATAGAATTATTTATTCTATTCACAATAAATTCCGCAGAATTAGATTCTGAATTGAAATATTGCTTGGAAGCAATATTTTTGTACGAATTCAAAATGTACGAGTATAACAACTCATAAAGTTTTTTTTGTGTAGGGTTTAAATTATGAGTAGTGATGGACAGTGAATTAGGGTTAAAAAAGATACGTTGCATTGACATTATTTTAATCTCAGAATATTCGCATTGCCACATTTTATCATCAATTCTTATAAATAAAGCTTTATTTACTATTTCCATTTGGCATATTAAAAATCTTCAGTAATTACCAATTTGAGATTTTATGGATTGTTTACTAGCGCCATTGTATCATTCAAAACCAATGCTACAAAGATCAATATTTATCAAATAATTCGTATGCTATAACACCTACACACAAGGGCAGATTTCTTTAAAGGCCGAGTAGACCCGGGCCTAAGGCGGAAAAATTTAGGGGGTAGCAAAACTTAGTGTAAATTTTTTAGAAATCGCGTCTTCTGTGAAACCTCACATCAACGTTTAAAAACCAAATATATGTGTCAATAGCATATCGCAAAAAAAACATTACCTTTATGAAGTTGAGGACGGCATCCTTCCATTGGCCTAGGGCAACCAAGGTATGAAATTCATCCCTACCTCCACATTATTCTTATTATCTTATTATAAGTATTTTAAAACATTGCACAGTTGTACGGCCTACTGTCGCCATGTCGCTGTCACTCTAAACTACTGCACTGGAACAAGATTTAAGCACTATTTAATCAGATTAATGATTACTAACCTTACTTTTTTATTACTTTCGTTATAATCGTTATCGTTATTCATTAATCTGATTACATTTTGCCCGAGTCTAACGGGAACCATGTTAACTAATAATTTATATCTAAATATATTTTATATTATTCAATTAAATAAACGAAAAATATAAATAATACTATAATGTAGCATTTTGTAGCAGAATTCATTTTTGATTAAAAGCACAAAGTACTGTACTTATTGTGGGCTGTGGGAGAGTTTTGGACAAAGACTGTGTAAAAGCTTGCTATCATAGCGTTTGGTTTCTGCAAGCTAATTGTAAAATGGAGAAATCATTTTAATATTAAAAAAACAATGAAAATAAGTTAAAGAAATATGTTAATTTTATATTAAACTAATCTATAATGAGCTGTTGATTCTATTGTATTTTTTAGGTATCTACTTGTACTTTATTTTAAGACGGCGTTTTTAATAAAAAAAAAAATACAATAAAAAACGTTGCCCGCTTTACAGAAAATGTGACGTCACAAAAGAAAACGTTTTCATTGGTTGAATATCACGCCATGATATTAAAATAGACGATGATATCACCCTTCAAATTGTTAAGGCTGAAGTAGGATGGAATAACAGAAAAGTATATTTGTCGACGGCAAAAGTAGGCGGTTAAGACATTTCGTAATAACTAACTTAGAAATTCTCAGGAGAAGGGCATCCCCAAAGAGTAGACGACGTCATCGTGCAAACTGCAATGATGAGTCATCATTGTTGTGTTCTCGTTTGTGTATAATTTCTTTGACGCGCTTTATATTTTGATATTGCTGTCATCATTAAACTGTCACATAACATTGATTGTGAGAGGTTGATAGCTAGAAACTACGCTGTGATAATAATCTACGCGTTCTCCGAACACTTACGTAAACAGTGCTAGTGTTATTTTTTTTAAAGTTTTCTAAAAGAACTCATGACGATGAAGTTAGAAGTTAGTGATAGCCATTCCAACCACTCTGATTTTTCTTGTGATAGCCAGTCATCGCAAGGATCTTCTACAAATGATTTCATATCTTCAGTACCTACGTCAAGATCCCTATTAACAGTAAGTCCCTATTCTAATATATACATCTGAATACTTTCTCGTTTCTTTCTATTATAAAACTTTTAAGCAGTACTTGAGTTTTAGTATAGTAAAAAAAGCATTTGAATCTCTATTTTCTACATTTTTTTCTAATTAGTATTTAAAAAATGGGAAAATCTATTTATTATAAATTTACTACTATTGTAGTTTTCATTTATTTTCTAACAATTAGTTATCAACTTCTATATAAGAATGAGATAATCTTTATTATCATTTTGAGTTGTCGTTGTTGATAAAGGTATCAAGCCTGATTATTCTGGAATAACATGTGTTAGTCATTTCACAAAAATAATTCTTCCATCATTTCTTATCATTCTATTACAATCGACAGATTTTATTTTAATACTAGTCTTAAGTATAATATGTTTATTTCTATGATCCAATTTAATTTACTTTATAATGTGAATATGGTAAAATTTTCAATTAATAGTAATGTGATATCTAATTAACATTTTTATCAATATCATAAACTTATTATTCATTAATAAAGCACAACGTAAAAATCAAGGAAAATTGTTCTTTTATTTTAGTATAAATGTATTCATAAAATGCCTATATTCCTTTTGGAATTTCAATATCTAAATTTATGAGAACAGAACTGTACATATGAAAGATCAACTATCAAGTTGTTTAACATTAAAATATATCCGAGTTTATGATAAAATGTTCTTATTATGCAGGTAACATAACATTATTATGTTATCATATTATGGGTGTTGTAACACTGATGTTTTTGTTCAAGGAAACACGTGTATATATATTATGTATGCAAATACTGTGATATTGATATCAGCTTTATATAATAACCAATGTTGTTTTGATATTACAAAGGAAACAATATAGTTTCCCTTGTAATAGCGAGCTTTATAAAATATTATTTTATCCTTAATAAACTCCATGAATAATATATATAATTAAATTTTAATAATTAAATGTTCACAACTTGACAAAAAAAGTCATCAGAAGTAATTTTCACAAAACTCTTTCGTATAAATAATGTAATCTTTTCATTATATTGAAATATTCTCGGAAAATATACCTTTGTAGAAATGTGCAAGTCATAGATTGGAATATGGATATTATTGGATTGTACTTAAGTGCAAATGATGTAATTATCAAAATATATAATAAAAAGGAAAAAAAAAGATGTTTAAAAAAGATCTACTACTACTAGGTACTTTGTTTTGATTTTATATATATTATTGAAGAATAGATCAAACTAAAAATTGTTATGGATGATTTTATTTATGCGATAATACCTGTTATTCTTAATGTTTTAATCCTTATATCAATTAATTAAAAAAAAAAAATCTTTCTTTCAGCAAAACTTTCTCAATCTATTTTTTTTTTTAATTTTTTATAAATAATCTCTGTTGCTCAGGCATACTTCTTTATATGTGATATTAGTGTCCAAGGTTTTAGAATGAATGTCCAGTTTTTTTTAATTCTGACTGATTGTGTCATAAGTACATGGCACCATATTTATCTAAGATAACATGTTGACCATATGTTTCTATACCTATTGCATTTCTTTGTATAAGTTTCTTACAAGGGCTAAATAATACAAAAAAATAATGTATTTATATTAAATTATAAAAATGACCATTAAGTTTTATATACTTAATATCGTTATTTTTATATGTCAAAACAAAATATAATATGAATATTAAAGTGACAAGTGATAGCAGGAAAACGCTAACAAGTACTAGAGGAAGGCGACGACCGACCGCAACTGACGTCACAGTTTCGTGGAAAACAGCTTGCCCACGCGCACAACACTTGTGCCTAGTGTATTATTATATTCCTCGCATCAATCTCATGCCTACCTTTGCAAATGCTAGCAAATGCTATATTTTCATGCACTTTAATACTGTGCTCCTAAATATTAGATTTTAGAATATCCGTGTAAGATACTTTTTTCCGTTCCGAAAGTTGCAATTATATTCGATCCATAAGAAATATTACGTTTGTATAAATCGCACTCTATAAATCAATATTGTTAAGGAAAAAATTACAAGACTTACATTATTTTTCAGCGACCTTGCTGTTGTCCAACACGACTTTCAAGGTTAGGAAAGTTTAAAAAAATGGCGGCAATAAGCGAGTAGCGACTGTCGTCGTTATTTTGTACAGAATGTTACAGACATTGTTACTAGCGTATTATTAAAATTATTGTATTAATTATGTTACAGTTGCCATTTGATATTTACCTTGACCTTTATATTTTATATAGAAACGATGTCATTCTTGAATTTAATTGGAACTCTTATATAAACATGTCTGTAGCTAATATCAAGTTTTGAGAATAGGTACAATAATAGTTTAGTAGTGCTTGACCTAAATATTGGACGGACAACGATATCAAATTTGAATAACATTTAAAACACTACGCACTGTAAAGAAAATCGAATCGGAATAAGCATAGTTTATTAAAATACATTTTGTTATGTTTTGATTCAATTATATTCGTTAGAATTTCTGTGAATAAAATAGGGCGATTTTTTTTTCATACGGTAACAGCTTGTAAATATCCCACTGCTGGGCTAAGGCCTCTACTCCCTTTTTTGAGGAGAAGGTTTTGGAGCTTATTCCACCACGCTGCTCCAATGCGGATTGGTGGAATACACATGTGGCAGAATTTCAGTGAAATTAGACACATGCAGGTTTCCTCACGATGTTTTCCTTCACCGAAAAGCACGAGATGAATTATAATCACAAATTAAGCACATGAAAACTTCAATGGTGCTTGCCCGGGTTTGAACCCACGATCATCGATTAAGATTCACGCGTTCTTACCACTGGGCCATTTCGGCTTTCTTCTTCTTTTCTTCATGTAGTTCATCTTTTTTTCATGTAGTTTTTTAAATGAAATGACATGTTGTAAAAAAAGTTTAATTAAAAAATGTTGGGCGTACGGTAAGCTGCCTATAATGGAACTAACACACTAGATTTGAATAGTGATAATTTAAATCTCACAGTAAAAAGTCCACATGGTACCTAGCATTACATCATTTTGTAATTGTCGCTATAATATTATTTTGTGGAATTCTTTATTTCCTAGTTGACAACATAAAACGAGCAAATTTTATTTTTATATGCTCTAGACTTCCTTATTTGATTAAATTATGTTCATTAGATTATAATGAATATTCTAGTTTTACAACATTAATGAAACAGTTTTACATAACTATGTTATAATTAAAATACACTTTATTGCAATCCTTGCAGGCTTCCTTTCGTTATACTATTTGATAATTAAATATTTTTAAGTATAAATCTCGACCAATATAAATAAAAATAAATATTTGTCCTCTCTGCGTTTCTATACGATTAATCCGATTGAGATGAAACTTTGGTATGTTGTCCTGCGTACGCCCAAATAGGTTCTGAGCACAACCAAGTACCAAAAAACACAAGTTTTTTTTTGTTATCAAGAGATATCACTAAATTTTAAATTTCGATCTAAAATCCATATCCCGGATGATATATATATAATATTCCTGTATTGCAAATCTAGCCGAAATTAGAAAAAAAAAATAGTGGTCTATGCGCATTTTGGTCAGTCCTTATCGAACCTATTTAGGTACTTGTTACTGGACGTTCTTGAAAGTATATGAATTCATTTTATTACAACTCAGCTTCTTAATAAAATTAATTTAGTTTAAATTAGATTTTTTGTCTAATAATTCATTTCCACTTGCTTGAAACTGTTCAGTATATCACCGACAATTACACTACACTATAATACATACATTTGTATTGACATTTAAAGGTATTAAAGTAAAGGTAATATAAAATACAGTAACTTTTATCAACATCGTGTACTAACAAAACAAAAGATGGCAATTTTTCTTCTGTGGAAACGCCGCTTACGAAAATGTAAACATTGTAACCGTGGTTACCGTTAGTGAGACCACGTTTATTACTGTCTATGATCATATCGCTTATTCGAAGAAATGGGGTGAACTTGATCGCGTGACCGTCGAATTGCCCTTGAACTCTTTGTTTGTATTTACACAATACGATGCTTGGGTATGTTTGATTTTTGTAGTCATGTGAACGTTCAAGGGAATTATCATTATGCCCTTTTGTTAGAGCACAAGGATACTCTAAAGCTTACCATACACACCAGCAACTCTAACAATATAATATAAAAATATATTAAATTATATTATTTTATTTAATCAGTATCGTGCAAAGCAAGCTCCGTTGAAAATATTTAAGAACGCTGAACGCTAAAAGCCAGTTGTGCAAAATATATTATAGCGCTCAATTGTGGGCACACAATTGCCTTCTATATTCCTTCACTCTCATAATCCGATCAGGACGGCCATCCAATACGTTCAATATTAGTAATAAATAAGAAGAGGCGGGAGTTATAAGAGGCGGCAGAGCCTCTACAAACTTCCAAATTTCGAGCTGCTACTTAGAATTAATGACCAGATAATTGTTTTTTTTTGGCCCGGATTTGGATTGAACCCAAGATCTCGCGATCTACAGCTTTAGTAGATATCACAAGACCAACGAGGTAGTTAATTGATCAAATTGTCTATCTGATTCAAACAGTTTCCTAAGTTTATTGATGTTTATAATGCTTCATGTATCAAAACCTTCTATACATCTTTTTAATAATTCGTAGTTCATGACATTACCACGTTCAATCAAATAGTCTCCATCTTCATAAGAAAGACAAAGTCAGTCTGGCAAAATACTGAGTAAGTCATCAAAGGTACCTTTACCAGTCTCTAATACCATTCTTCAAGAAAGAATGGTTTCCGTTTATGGTGATTTTATGTAACGAAAATATATAATTATTATTTATTCATTATTCACCTGTTCCAATTATTCTTGTATACCGGCCGTTAAGTTTTCAGAATTTGATAACTGATATAAAGAAGGAAATTGAAGTTTTACAAAATTCTTATCAGTTTTAACGTTGATATAGTTTCCTTAATTCTTGGTATTATGAACGGTGTTATTCGCATGACATACATACTTATATGATGATTGTATAACCTGTCGATTGACCGTCAGACAGATTGGTTCCAACTTTTACTATATCTATATCATAGTACCACTTCTTGGATATGCGTTAAAGTTAGTTACACCGTTTTAAACCCAATTTAATGTACTATTTTTTTTATTGAAATAAAAAAGAAACCGGATTACGGTGAATATTTTATGCCAACTGATATAAATAAATAAATTTATTTTCTTTTACAAAAAATAATTAGTTAATTATAACCTTTTTTTCTTTTGGTGTTTTAAACACTCCTAATGGTAATAGCATGGATATGCTAAAACCATTAAAATAAAAAAAATCCTGGTAATTAATTAAATTCTATTATATTATAATTAGGATTAAGAGTCAAGTCATGTCAAAACATTTATGTTAGCTAAGAAAATAAATGTATCGTGGATGAATATTGGCGCAATTGAGGCGTTTACTGTTTACGACTATTGACTATGATTCAACTTTTTATTCATTGATTGAACTCTGCTATTTATTCGGCACATCTAAAGTACGGTCGAACTATATTTTAAAAGTGTAATAATTATCTTTGGTTTAATCTTGGAGAGGGATCATTTTTTTAAATAAAAACATCAACATTTTCATTATGGTCGTTTAACTTTGTTCGTTTCTTTATTTATTAATTTGATTGTAACAATTTGTATGAATTGCTGTCTTTTGAATATCTTTTGACCTGAGCAATAATCTATTTTAAATATAAATTATTTTGAATGATAATATTTACACCAAGTCATGAAAAAAGTATTTACTGAATCATTGAGAGTTACTACTATTAAAGAGGCAAAAAGTATTTGGCTCGGTAAGCGAATTGTTGGAATACTTGTAAGTCTTGTGACATAGGACATTTCGGTAGCGAAATGTTGTTTGCGCGTGCGCGGTGCGGTCGCCACTGATCATACAAAACCAGCCGCGATCGCGCGAACTGACTCAGTGTGATATTAAACATTCTAGCTACGCGAACGTATTTGATAGGAACATACAGACGCATGAGTCATACTGTTATCAAGTAGTGAATTCGCACGCCGCGCCTGAAATTAAACACTTTCGTTAGTTTTTGACCCTTTGAGGGTAGGTGTTTTGGACGATTGTTTTGAAAGCAGTCTTCATGTCTCGGCTGGTACCGTACAACCTCCCCAGCAGCGAGCAAGACGATAGTCTTATGTTCGCCACCATGTTCGACTACCAGATAGAGGATTACAATAAGCCAAAGGTTAGTGATTTGTATTTATTGTCGTCACGTCAGTATTGTGTTTGAACTTTGGCGTTGACACATATACGTCAATCGACTTACGGACAACTTTCCAAAAGTTGCTTTGAAGTTTGAACTAAACTCAAGTTATCATTGTTCAAGGCATTTAGTTCAAGCAAATATTATATACATTTTTTAATATAATTTAAATAGTACTTATATGATTCAAAAATGCCTTGATTTGTTTTTTTAAATCTGATGTAATATTTGATGTGGTTGAATATGTAATATTTGATTTGTAAAAACTTTGAATATCATACTTTACTCTTATTTACAATGTTATGCTAATAACTCATTACACATGTTTTCATTAAATATTGTCATTTTAAAATATTACGTCATATTAAAATGTATACATACGTATTATAATTTTGGTGATTCCGTTTTAATCAAGTTACGTTATAATTCGGTTATTTTGATAATCTATATTTGTAATGATATTTTATCTATATTAATGTATATAATCATTTTGATTTATTAATTTTATTAATAATGAGATAGTTCCCCTTATTTCTGATAGATGGCGTTATGGCCAACAAAATTATATTTGTTATAATATGATTTTATATAAAAAATATCGTTACGTGTATAGTATTCGGTTTTAGGTAGTATTAAATACAAATAATATTTTTTTAAGGAAAAAAGAAAATGACGATCTAAGTATATTATTTTATTCAAAGGACCTGTCCTTATTTTATTTTAAATATTTCTTAAACCGTCTATTTACATTAAAGGCTGTATCATTTGGCCATGTTCAATACTGTTCTTAATTATTGTCCAAAACGTAACGTAACAGTTCGTACCAGTGTATGACGTCATCCGATGACGTCACGATCCCCACATTACTATCGGCCACCGATTGAGAGATTCTAAGTAACGCGACCGCGATCGCGCTACTTAAATAATTTATAGCTATCCGTCTATAATAATTCTTAAAACAGGTTTTTTTCTTAATTTCGCTTTTTGCTTTTGGGGGTTTTCACGAATTCGTTTTCGATGTTTTGTTTTATTACTACTTTTCCTTAAAGGATATG
This sequence comes from Nymphalis urticae, assembly GCA_905147175.2. NCBI lineage: Eukaryota > Metazoa > Arthropoda > Insecta > Lepidoptera > Nymphalidae > Nymphalis > Nymphalis urticae. The sequence continues at coordinate 4,574,843 of LR990002.1, forward strand.
TGTTATACGTTTCTCAATAGTAGGTAATGTGAGTTTAATCACGTAGCATTAACAATTAATTTTTAAGCGTATTTTTCCTCTTTGTTGATTCGACTGTTTTTAATATATGTTATTACTTTTTTTTGTAATACAATTAGTTATTTTTTTATTATTATAGTTTCGTTATTGGTACTTATTGTTTTATTGTACTGTTTGTAGATAGACCTTTGCTTCGACTTCACATTTAAATAGAAATATAGTAAAGAGTTTTTAGTCTTATTTCTGTTTTTAAAGAATTAGTATGTAAATAACCTAATGTATCAGGAAGCGTTACAAACCGCAGACTTGTTTACTTTCCAAACACGTTTTGTAGGTACCAATGCCGTATGAATGAAATCCTTGGGTTTTCCCAATGTGGTGCAGCGTAGAATTTAACGCAACTAAGCTTTGATTCAAATAGTTCTGAGTTTTACTTTGTTTCATTTAAATTTATATAGCCTTTGTTTTATGAATTCATGTTGGCTATCGACTGTTCTAGAAACAACTGATCTTTTAAGATCTGATAAACGAGTCTATCAATTGCGCAAGATTACAACCGGACTTGTCGGCAGCCTGGCAGCGCCGCGGCGCGCCGGTAGCGATGGTAACCTTTGCGAGGCGAAAACTTCAAGTCCGGCTGACTTGACCTACATCGCTCTTGTGAAATTTCTCCTGCACTGTATTGCTTCCAAGAACGCACGTCCGCCTGGGAATCCCAACACGCTATGCTCAGCCGTAACTAGTTTCGGTTTACCTGCACTTAATATTCCTGAAGACAGATCACTTTAATTAATTTAATACGTAGAAAAGAATAGTGCTTTTCTAATTCTTCTTACCTTTTAACAATTTATAGTTTTTAATTAATTAGAGGCCTGATTAGGATATCATTGGACTAACTAGTTGAATCGAGCAGATGGGTTCGCTTGTCCGACACCTATTAAACGGCTGCAGCCAATAAAGGCCGGATGTGGACAATTTGTTCTAATTGTAGTCGACTTAGAATCGACCATAGGGAAATACTATAACAAGGAATGGTTTGCGAAATACTTGAATATTATTAGTAGAATTTTTTATATATTTTTGTAGAAATATTCTGAGTATTTCCTAATTTTTAACGTTCGAAAAAATTGTAAAACATTTCAACCTTGTAATGACATATGTATGAGACAACAGTGCCAACTAGAGATTACCATAATTATAATGTAAGTAAATAATCTTTATTGTACGTGAGCTCTTAGAACTCTGTGAGTCATCGTTAATGTCGCCAAGTCGGAAGTAGTCTATGAGAATTTATAACATTTTTTTAGCTTGCACAATTATTAATACGTTCAAGATTAATATATATAACAACCAAATAAATAAGACATATTTAAGGTAAGAAAAGTAAATACGCTTTAGAGAAGTTATACAAAGACTATTCTTAGTTGAGGTTCGGTTCGACTTTAAGGAATTTCAAAGTTCTCGATACTCTTCATCGAGACTCGAAGCCTTAAATAAATGTCTATTGTCACTATCATCGCTACGTTATCAGACAAATATGTGTCTTTATCAATAAGTCGATAAGCTTTTTTTTGTTCTGTCGAAAGGGTCATATAATCCATTAGTAAAAAGTGGAATTAAGGTTAAAAAAGTTGGAAAAGTCATGTCAACCCTGAATAACATCGATAATCTAGGAATCCGTTGTCATATTATCCGAAACAGAGAAGCGGATATACGAACGATCACTTAGTAAACATTTTGTTTTACCTCGGTATACTTAGTCAATAATACTGCGTTTCCCATCTTTCAATTTTAGCCGATTAAATTCTAGATCGGAAGTTGAACAGACTTTAAATTAAACATTGATTAAACAACAGTTTGTTACATCTCTCGAGATGTAAAAAACTGTTGTTTGTAACAGAATCAACAGAAACAAAACTCGTTTTGTTGATACGATTTTTTTTTTAAATTGATTCGACTCGTCCGAACCTGTCATAAACAAATGACAATTAAATTAATTACATCGGGCAACTGGTTGATATTATATTCAATTTTGTATTCATATTTGTCAAATATATTATACTTTAATTGCATGACAATATTTTTCAAAATATTTTTTGACACTTTCTAGTATATTTCAAATAAATTCCTTCAGTTTAAAAATTACGTCAGGTAGTAGTGCTTAGGAATGTATGTATATTATTCTTAAGAAATAAGTAATCTATATACAAAAGAAAATACAGAATTCCTGTTGTGGTAAAAAAAATCTTTACAAAAAAATGTTGGAAAGTGGTAGCTGTCGATCATAAAGTTATAGTAGCCATTTAAGTAGTTGTGCAAGACAACAGTAAAGGTCGGGATTGACTTCTTTATTACCTCCGTCGAAGATAACTTGACCAGTGTTATCCATTCTGGTCCATTACTTAAAGTGTTGTCCATTGTCTCTCACAGATTTCTCTACTTTCTTTAGAAGTTACAGTCCCATTGGCCTTACAAATCTTAAGTGATTATGTAGACCGGTAAAAGCTTTGTTTTTTTTTACCTTTACTCACAATTTCACTTAACTGTTTTACAAATAATAAGTACCTACTTGATTATGTATTTTTAGCCGACTTTAAAGGGGAGATCATCAATTCGACATTATTTTGGGCATGTTTTACTAAAGCTATAATGATTAGGTTGTAATGATTATTTTTTCCTTGTGTGGGTCTATATTTTATTTGAAAAATAATCCACTGTCTAATCCAGAAAAGTTCTGTATATATAGTTCGTTTAATGATTTAAATTTAAAGTAACTATTCTAGCTCTAGGGTCAGGGACCTAGAACAGTCTTCACTTGTTTCTGTAAACGTCTCTATGTCCTTTGACCAACGTGCTAATTTTAAAGCCTCAAATATATTTAATTAAAAAACCAATAACACATATTTCGATATAGGCAAGGCATATGTATTTACATATGAACACCAACTCTAAAAGTAACTGATTAGGTGTTTTAAATAGTTTAACATAATTTAAAGTGTTTTTTTTTATTTACTTTGAAATAATTGTCTAGTAAATTTAATAAACTTTTGAACTTATAAACGTAAGTTATGTACAATCATAACTCAGTTCTCACACTGTGTCAAGCTTTGTTACCTGCCAACAGAGGCACGGGTACTATGTCACCGCGCCTGCGCACCCACCCTGTCACTATAACACCACCCACGTCGTCGTCTGACACGGCTTTACATTTAAATTGATATTTTTATTCGGAAGCGAAAACCACTCACCTAAAACAAACATTTTTAACGTGATCAATTGAAGCTTTGCGAAAGTAATTTAAAAATTAATGAATGGGAACAATGAGTAAAGTGTTTACAGATTTTTTTATACCTACCTTTTGACATTAGAGTTTTATAGAATTCTATAAAAAATACATAGTATGGTTAAAAGGTTTTTAATGACTGACATATGGTCAGTGTTGTTTATAAGGAATAGTTTTACCTTATTAAGTTAAAGAATTTTCTCACATTATGTACGGTGGTGTATCTAGTTTCTCATGTTATTATGAGCTTTGTTGTAAAAATATTATTCATATAACTAAATAAAATGCTTTAGACAAAATGACAGAGTACTCCTGGAATTTATTACGTTTACAAAAAGAAAATATTTAAACCATTTTAAATTTTAGTAGGTCAATTTGTCTTTGATTGATGCTCCTGGGTTGTGCATTTTAGTCACGGTCGCTTCCCATCGGTCAAACAAACGGAATTACAATTTTAAAAAGACAATACAATCCTCAAACATTCTTACGATGTATTATATATGAGAATACCTTAAGCACCCTTAAGTGTTGTAAACATTTATCTATGTCAGTTAACCGTAAGTGTCTCTTTCGGTAAACTTATTGTTATTTTCGTTTATTGAATTAAAAAAAAAAAACAATAGTTTTGAACAATACCGCAAACTTGTCAGTTCTCATGGTCCGTTGGAACTCTGTATAAAACTGTCAAATATGTCTTAAGGTTTTCGTGTTGTCCTACGGTATTGTAGCGGACGAACTGGGTGCCGAGTGAGTCATAAAACTGGCATGCATGGCATTTGTCGGACATATAAAACATGCCGCGAACAATTTCATTACTAAACATTCGGACAACCTGTTTTTTTTTTTAATTGCGCATTTTTTTATAAACAAAGGGTTTTCTGTAGCATTTGCTACTGCGAACTTGATTTTCTTTGTTACACAGAGCAATATCAGTTACGTCACAATAATAAGCATGGAACTGATATTTACAACAGCTGCCTAAGTCCTTGTTCCGATTATGGTCATGAATCGTGCTTACAGCTCTGCAGATTACTGACATTTTCCACGTTTCCGCCTTGACTGCCTTATTATAGGATGTCATACTTACTGTGAGCGCACGTGCGTTTAATTATTACTAAGACTTGTGTCTTTTAATGCTGTTTGGTTTTTATATAATTCTGCAAAGACCCCATAAATTCCGTTGGATTGAGCCTTACTTGGAACCAACAAGTAAATTAAAATTCTTTACATATTTTCCACACTCAGAAGTTCGTAATAACTAATTAAAATACAGTATTAATAGGTTAAATGACATCTACAAAACCTGGTCTAATACAAAGTATATTCAATAATAAATGCAGGTTATCGATATCTTTTTTACGTCGTCAGCCGTAGTATCGACAACTGCGTAGATTTAATAAACAAAAGTATTCTGCGTCGTATATTTAATACTTTAGTTATGTTATAATCACGTACAAAATAGATAACAATTATACCTCTTGTTATTATCCCTGTGACCCTTTAATGTATATTTAATTGAAATTGATTTAATATTTTAATCAGCCGTGGGATCTATTTTACTATCTATCCCAAATCGGAATCCAATGGGATTTGTATTGAATAATGTTCACTCCCGCCCACAACAAAAATTGTGATAGACGGCACAATAAGCGCACTTCCAATACCGACGCCATTATTTAATGAACCCTCGTCAGATGAAAAGGTCAAATTATTTGAAAAGATTAATCTCGTAATTTATGTGGGCCTAATGCGTCTCGCCAGATTTCTCGGCTGACGGACCAAGTTATATGACACTGGTCTCGTGTATCACAAAAGAAACCTTAATATAAATTTTTTGTCCAACTCCTAAATATATTTCTTGCATTATATTTTAAATATTGTGATGCGTCCTGATTGGGGCATTGTTGGTAGCGCTGTAATGTTTACTTAAATCAATTCTTCCATTAAATATTTTCAAAGGCATGTTAAACAAATTGTCCGGTTCGCATAATTTGCGCAGATGTGCCAGTTTGAGAGTAATGCACTCGTAAAGGTTTACGACTGTGGCTGCGTTTTCATCGTCAATGTTATTTAAATCATTTTTTTAAGATTCTTCCTTAGCCGTCCCGAATGAGTTTACATCGCGGATTTTATTGACATACGATAATTCAACTTTACGACATACCGTTGAATCCATGCGAATATCGTAAGTTCAGCGCAGTTTATATGAATATATTTTTTGTTCACTATTTAGAAGTATTCGACGCGAATCGGTCAGTATCAAGGTCGATGTAATCCGAATGTGTTTGTAAAAAATCAAATATAATAAAAACTTTAAGATCTCAAACATTATGACTTTTGGATGTACATAATTATTGCTATTATGATTTCAGGTACAAATTGTCGGTTATAAAATAAAAATTATAGTCTAATCTAAATAAACCAAAATGTGAGTTTCAACTATTTTATGTCAACATTTATAAAAATAACTGACATTATGTGCCCATAGTTATTAATTTATCGAGTTTATTGATTAAGGTTTTTTTTTTAAATGTTCCCTTTGACATCCTTTTTTAAGAAGTAGTTGACAATTATTGTTTGTGTGAGGTGGGGGAAATGATAACATTACCATCATCATCATCATTTCATCCATCAATATTTTAATTGATGAAATGGCTTTAATATTTTAAAAGAATTCTTAAAGAATTCTGCAACTCTTTGGTAGGTTACACATTGGAGTTATAAGATACCATATTATTTTCTTTTAAGTGTATTAAATATCACGTGTTGTCCAAGGTTTCCTCTTATTCAATATTGCTTGGTTAATATAATCGGGTTGTTTGATGTAAACATTGAGTTTCAACATTTTGTACTACATAGGTGGCCAATAGTTGCGGCTACCCGTGCTCAACATGTCTGCACTAATTTAATTATTCCGTTTATGTAGTGAACGGATCGCATTGCATATTGAATTTCTGTTCGCCCGTCGCACTTCAGCCCAATTAGGAGGACACTAAAAAGGTTCTACGTTTGTTTGCGGCTCATTGTTCTCATCGGTATCTGGGCTGCCGCCGTGGTTTCGCAAGCGTCGCGTGTTTCCTCGTCTTTTTAAGGAGTCGAAAGTTGTCGATTTTGCTGCAAGGCGCGGCGATACGATGCAGTTGTGAAATTATGCGTAGGTGCAGTGCATATTGCGCGGGGGCCTGTCTGGTCGGCGGTGGCGGTTGTCGGCGTTGGGAGCCGAGGGGCGGCCGGTGGTGTTTACGATGCACCGGCGACGGCGCCGAGTGGGGCGTAGGCGTCGCCGGGGGGCGTCGCGCCAGGCTTATCAGACGGTGGCGGGGCCGGCGCGCGAGCCTCACTCCACGCTCTACCGCTGACCGCGCGTCTCGTGTCGTGCACGCTCACTGCCACTGGTTTTAGATAACAAAAACCTTTGTCCAGTCGTAGCATAATATTTACACTTTGCGTTCTCTGTGTCGCGTACCAAGGGGTTTTCCGACGCCGACCGACATCTGTCAGTCGATTGTTTCCGCTGCGCGCACGCGTATCGGTCTGTCTTATCAAGTTACAACAAGTTTATGAAGAAATTGGTACAAAAGATAGTTTTGTGTGAAGTGTCTCTTTTGGATTGCATTTGCCGTTAAGGGACTTTGGTAAGTGAATACCCTTGTCGCTATATTTGTAACTACTTGTTAAGCAGTGTCATTAAACTTGCTTGTTTTGAATTGAATATTAGTTTTAGCCATATTTTCCTTATTACAACGTGTTGCATCATGTATAGTTTGCTTTTGGCTTTATATTGTTATTGTCGGTTGACATGTATTTAGGTTTACAAAAAACTATAAAAATATAAGATAATTAATCAGAATGCATCTAAAACTTGAAGTCTTGTTGACAAAATGTGAGTGGGGCGCTGCGGGCGGCGGGCGCGCATGTGACGCCGCGACGCTGCGCGCGCGCCCCGTGTCATCGTTCGCGGTCAGTTGAACGAACCCTCAGCCGACGTCAACCTTGCCATAATCGCGATTATTTGCATCGCCATTGTATCCACTGAGGCCTCTAAGCCTCCAGTTGTCTGTCTAACAAGACAAATGATCACTAGAATTGATCAATATTTGTCAATCATCACAGTATTTCAGGTGGCAGGTGCTAATGATTTCGAAATTAAATTGTATTTGAAGAAAACAGTGATACTGTTAGAGAAGTTGTAACTGTTGCTAACATATTTTTGTTTTATCGTTTCCTTTAACTAATAAATCACTTTTTCTCGTAAGGGCAACATACTATTTTTCTTCTTAATTTGTTAATCTGTTGCAATATAATCTAAAATAATAATAAAAAATGTTTTAAATAATAAATACAATAGTTTTTTAAACAACAAACTACATTTAAGATTTTTTGAAAAAATAATTATCCTCAACTAAAGATTTTTTTTTCACCGGAGGAGAGCTTCCTGTATGTCCGCCGGGTACCACCGACTTATTCCATTTATTCTACTGCGAAACAATAACACTTTGACCCAAGAGCCAATATAATAACATGCAGAAAGGACATAGGATCCTGGACCCCTTGCTTGAAATAATAAGTTTATACTTCTTGAAGTGAATTCATCCATGGACAGACCATTATTGGTCAGTTTAAATAGAAGAACAACATTAGAAGAGTTCCCATTTTTTAGTATTAAATAGGTACTCAATTTCATTTAAGATACGTGGTTTTGAAGAAGTTATAATAATTATTTTTGATACCTTTGGTCAGACGTATTTTATAGTTTTTACCTTAATAATGAATATTTAATTTGTGAAAATTTTATTCATATTGCAAAATCTCTGACACTAATTTAATTTGTGTCTCATGACTTGGAAATATATTAAAGCATTATCATTATATTAAAAATATATATTATAAAACAACAATTTTTATCAATAAAATGATATTAAAATATATTTATCATGTTTAAAATATAAATATATTATATGCAATTAATTTCAGGTGATTAAAAAGTAGAAGTGGTAAATGTTAGAGGTCAATGTTAGAGATTACAGAAAATAATTGTATAATGATGTTTACAATAATTAAGAATTTAATGAAATTATACAAAGTAAATAAGAATGTTTAAAATAAGATCTTTGCCAAAAAATGTTATAATATTTAAAAAAAATACTACCGTTGTCACCAATACTGACATTACGTAGTAAATTCCCGCTCGCCTGAGATATCGATTGATAATCACAGTGATTAGATTATACAGGTCGGGCCTGTTTTATAAACAATAGACTTCGAGTATGCTCTATGTACAGAATGATAACAACAAGGACTTTAAAATTCCGGGTTGTACCTGCAATCGTAACATTGCTGTAAATTATCTATCTTACTAGTGTTATCTATTTGTCGGCTATAGATTTAAATCAATACGTCTGTAAAACATGTTCCCGATTTCGTAGAGTTTGTAACTTTCGAGCGTAAATCTCCAGACGCTATCTATCATCGTTTGTCAGTTTAATAGTATTTAGAATAATACTGGCCGTTACTTACGACCTTGTTCGCGTGGAATTAGTATTTATTTGTTTATCTATATGCTTTTCGAGGAAAACTTCAGTTGAATAACATATAATTGTGACTGATAAAATATAACAATTGATTCAAAAAAATTTTTTTAATAATTATTAAAATGAATAAATGTACATTGAAAAGTAATAAATTATTTAATTTCAAAATACAATTACAATCTTCTATTTTAACCTCTGAAGTCTTAAGGATTTTTGATTCTATCAATCTTTAAACTTAAGTTTTACCAAAATCGGTTTACCTATGAGCACATGAGAAAAAGTTAATCCAAAATATAAATATATGTATATTGATTTATTATTATTATATTTATATTTCTAAGCAATATTGATTGTGGAAGTTTTTATGTCCTTGCAGTATGTCTTTATTTAGTGGTATTTTGAATATAAATTTTGTATACGGGCGCATTGTTCGCGTAAAAAGTTTCAAGTTTGTATTGTTAATGTCTCGCCTTGACGATGCTATAAAGGGTTTCTTTTAATTTTTATAGGACGTCACATAAAAAGCGCGATGGAGATTAATAAGGTTTTATGTTTCGACACAATAAAACATGTTTTGTGTACGATGTAGTCTACGGCAGTTTATATTTTACTATCTGTGCCGTTCCGTTTCACTCGCGGTACATTTGGATTATATGTGCCGGTTCAATACAATATTCTTCCTTCCTTTCTAAATAAATGATGTGTCTGAAGCACGAAAAAATATTTGAATCGAATTTCAGCTATACAAGCTTTATCATATAAATTAGTATAATTGTTTATTTAAGTCAAGGATCTCAAGGTATATTCATGAAGTTGTTTCTATAATCCTTGTAATTCTGGGCCACTTGCCAAATTTACGCTTATTAGACTTGTGTCTTTCGACGAGTTATTATAATACGCAATCACTAATGTCACAGAATCTAAGAAACATTCTCATACTGGCCGATTTTTCGTTTCAAGTAATATCATTCTGCGTGAAAATATAACTGTTTTCCGTTGTACGAGTATATGCATTACAATTAATTAATACCTACCGTAGAATCTACATTTCGAAACGGTGGTAGCTTTCGTTTTATTATTATTCATAATTTTATAAAATATGGATTCAAAAGTAGGTACGATTTTAATTTCTTTGAATATAATTAATATATATATTTTCTTTTTAATTTTGATATAATAAGTAAAGTTCTATAATTCCGTAATATTTAACGTGTTGTATATTATATTTAATTAAATTGCCACCGACGAATAAGATAATTATTAGCAAAATAAATTTTCTTCCATAACAAAAGTTCAGTTGGTTTTTAGTTATTACATGTAAAATCGTTTAAAAACTATAAAATAATGATAAAACAATTTACAATACATACTGTATAAACGCATATATATAACTCGTTAAGTTTCCTTTATCAACCATAATGATATATTTTGTAGATAATATAATAATTTATACTTTTTATTTAATAAAAGATTATTATGAGTAATTTAAATAGGTTATATTAATAATATACTGTTGATATATGATGTAAATATTATAAACCAATAAAACACGAAATGTAGTAAACAAACCGAGTAGTTTTTGAGCTGTTTTTTTCAGTGATCAAAATTCTTTAAGATCAGATTTTAAATTTTCAGCGTACAATATATAATTTACTTTATAATATTTAGTAGGCAATTGTGAAATATTTAGCGATAAATGAAAGTGTTTGTGGATGATTTCGTGGAAGGGCGATAAGTTAGTGTGTGCAGACGTTTCGGACTTCGCTATCAGCGATGATAAGAATACTTGTGTCCTGTCCTGCTTTACGCTAGAATTATCCTCGCTTTGCTTGGTAAGTTTTTACTTACAAATATTATATCGAACGACATAATTTTTTGTTAGTATTCACGAGAATATTTTCAAGGTACTTTTAACTAAGTAAAGAAACAAAAAAAATTGCATAGTTTAAGTTTTATACAATGTCTATTATTATTCTTTTAATATGTAAGGATTGCAAATATTCTTATCCTTACCTATTTATACCCTTGCCTTTTGATTAATTTGAATATTATTTAAAAAAAAGGTAATAATAAAACTTATTTAACAAGCAAGATGAGCAATGAAACGTGTATATTTCCATACTGTACTTTATTTGTATATAGATGTAATTTCATTTCAGTAAAAGAATAACTAATATGTTTAACAAATTCCTTCGAGGCTTCTAGAAATTGTATTGTAATTTATTTTTTCTTTACTCCATATCTGTTAAAAAAGATTTTTGTAGGATTATAATCTTGCAAATGTTAATTTAATAACACAAGTAACAGTAATTAATATGTATTAATTCATACATTTATCATAATGAGACGTAGAATAGAAAACATTTTTAAGAATACTGTATTAATATTAATTATAATATGTAAAATCCTCAAATTGTGTAGTGTAGTGTTGTAGAGCTAAAAGATTATCATTTTTTATTTACTTTATGAGCACTATATATGATAACCTGTGTTTTATTATTGAGCATTAATACCCTATTTAAAATCTTGAATACGGACTGTGTAAAAAATTCAATCAAATATATGGCATTGGCAATTTCGCAGCTGTTTTTTGCGTTAAAGGAAAACTTGTATCCTTGATTGCAACCTAATTTTATATGATGACGTCAACGCTTTGGGTGTGAAGATATCTCGTATGGTACTCGGCGGTGCCAGGGTCGCGTTGACGGTCTTTCCGCTCCTCTGATAACAAGAAACACTTTCCTCTGCGCCCGCGCCTCTTCCCCACCTTTGCTTACAAACTATATATGTACTTGTTTATGTGTATACATACATAATACTTTGGACTCGTTGACATAAAAACCTTTATATAGTAATTTTTTAAAACAATACTCATAGGTGAAAAAAAAAAATTATCACAATATGGCATCGACCTCTGTCGTAGTGATTTCGCGTTAAAAATATTGCTGGCAATAAAACATCTTTAAGCCCGTAAAGGAAGGTTGTGGCGTTCTTCAAAAGAAATTAGCATAAGTACCGCCAAACACAGCGGCCACTGAGACAATGGCTTTGTCTGTCTAAGCGTCTGCTCGTCGCCTGTAGGTAACTGTTCTGTATTCTGTTTATACATAAGTCTCTCTCTATATATATATTGTTACATTTTGTGTCGCGGCGTAATTTTAAATAGTGAACACCAAAAGCATGGTCAAATGTGATTATTGTAATTCTAAAAACGCACGGTATGTCGTTAAACTCTCTGAATGGCGTAAACGCTAAGAACGATCTTAGCATTGTTAGCTTGTCGGTTAATGTCTTACCTACCGGCGAAAATTGTTGTCTGCGCTTTTTTGTTAACACTTAATTTCCTCATAGCAGCTACCTACGTATTTTGTTAGCATCAAATCGTTTACTTTCGTCACTGGACATTTTGCCAAAATATTATTCTTGATATTATGTTTTTATAAAAAAATAAATTGACTAGGAAATATATCGCCACAATTATATTTGTGAAATGATGTCAGATTATTTATATCAGAAAGTGTTCAATATATCAATTGGTAGGAATCGCTCCCACTCGCTGCGTATGTGGGCGACGCAATTAAAAAATTAAATAAAACAAGTAACATGTGCGTGGGCAAAAGTCGTTGTACCTAAGCCGCTTTATACCGCTACGCTCGATTCAACTGAAATCTTTATTTACCACCCGGAACAGTTAAAACAGTAGAGGGGCCATGAGCACACTCGTGTTTTCCGCACATGTTAAAATTTATATTATTTTTGTACTAAATTAACCTTTAGTGTTCATATTATAAAATGTTCCAGTTTCGCTCACGTGAGAGGGATGCTCGACATGTTTCGGGAAAACTCCGGTTCTGTCAGCGTAATTTTGGCTACGAATCGTTGTTCGTGATTTAAAATCGATACCATATCTATTATAGCTACATTTATGTTTTTCCCCTTGTGACAGTGCCAACGATTTTATATAATTGGCAAGAGCTAGTGATGGTTAATATAATAGCTTTTATTAAATCTTTTAAATAATATTCTAGTTAACGGAAAATCGGAAAAAAGCAGTGTACTTTCAATTCATCCAATGCTTATGTTTTTAAAACTGAATTAAATAAACATACTTTTATACGCATTAAATACCTACATAGTATTCGTTGCCATATAAGACATTGAAAAAAAAACTTGAATATTTTCTCAACAAAGAAACACGAGACGTGTCACTTTAGGTTAATAATCGTTTTAAAATTGCGACACAACTTTGACTCGATCAATTCGAGATAATGCACATAATATGTTGGTCGCGTGTAATCGAGCCATGTGAGGAAGCATTATTATTATCAGCGCTACAATATAATTTGCATAGCCATTTAACGCGTTAGGACTATATCCTTTGTTCTGCCGCGAGCATGCAGCTGTTACTTTGGTTATCGTCGTGAAACAATAAATACCGATTAAAAATACTCTCCAGAAACAGATAACCTGTTTTGACCCATATTAAACGTAATCGACGGAAGATTAATTATTGAATATTATATCATGCATATTTATTTAAAAAAAATATTTATCGTATTGTTCTCGACGGCGTTGCTATAGATTTACTAAAAATAAGGAATTGACTCATTCCCTTGTTTAGCTATCAAGAAAACCGCAGAATAACAGACTCGGTACACTTGATAGCCATTTAAGTTCGCGCTGAATATGTAACGAGTTCAAAGGCAAAAACATGTTTTGTTACTCGCTCCGAATATAAAAAAGCGTAGGATTGTTTTTTTTTTTTTAGTAAAGTCTGCGGCTTGGCAATCGGCGTCGCGCGGAATGCCCGTCATTTCCGGACGATATCCGGTCCTCCGGCTGGCGCCGCTCATCACCGATTATGCATAATACGATAAATAATATCTGAATGCATATATGACATATCAGTAAAATCGATGAAAATATAATTTGCCTAAACATAGAACGACTTATTTCAACAAGTTCTCCATTTCCTTTATTTTCCGGTTTAACTCGTTGCCATTTGACTTCCTCGTTCTTAGCCTTCAATTTACCTAATGTGACAAAGTACCAAGTCGGATAATTTTTTTAACAATAATGCAAATCGAGATCGTATCGTTATTAGTGTTTATATTCAGATTTCTTCGTGAAATTTTATGTCGCGTGCTGATTCATAGTTCGCATGAATCATCGAACGTAATCGACTTTTTGAATCGAGCCGACAAATGAAATACGCAAGTCGTAGTGACCCGCGATAGAGAGCGAGTGACGGTGACTCATGCGGGTTTTCCGAGAAATACAGAATGGAGCAGTTTTCATGAAAACGAAGGTCGATTCGACTACACAGAACCGTTCACCGATCCACTCGATTTAGTCGACTGCTTTTTCTAATCCCATACTTGTTTTATATTTTATTAATAAAATTTGCAACCTTTCCAGATTGCTAAGCGAGGTTTTGAACCCTTTAAACGTATAGAGAATACGCGAAGGGTGCAGATTTATAAACTGTCCCGTTTTTGTTAAATATTCTGTTTACGTGAACTATACATTGCGTATTGATTTCAATCTTTACTTAATAAGGCTAACTTGAAACAGCAATGGTCGCGCTGCACGCGTTATCTTCATGATATAAAGGTGAAGAGAAGGGCTGTTGGCACGGTGCCAGGCGTCGATTTATTTTATTATTCGTTCAGTGGCGGTCAATGTCGCGACAGTCGACGGCGCCGTACAATGCTTGCATGTGTTGTTAGTTTAATACTTACCCTGTACATTTTAATGTTAGATTAGTACTTATACGGCGGCAGCGAACGTTAATGCATACAGATCTCATCTTCATTTATTTTTGTTATTTTATACTTGAAGACTTGTTCGATTCCTTTATAAATAGTTGTATTTATTTACGTTATATTAATCATATATAAATATATAAATACTTCTAATAAAATCGAAAGTATTTGTAAATTCACACGCATTTACATCCAATTACATATTTACAAAATGTTTTGATAGCTTAAAGTATGCCAATGTTATATCAGTAGAATTTATGATTCGCCAGCGGACACGTGTTTATGTTTTGCCAATTATGGTGCTGCCAATGCCATACTAGTTATAAACATTTTCTATATACACGAGATAACAATCCGTACATATACATCAACCGTTTAGTTTCATCCTGTTTGTCGTAAATACCACATATCATTGAAAAGATAATGCTTCAAGGCACTCGAGTGTACTTGGTACAAGTAAAATGTATAATGATTAAAATACAAGCTTAGGAATATTTGAAAGCATTAATGTTAGGAGCAATCAGTCGGATTTGAAATAAATAACTGTTTTGGCTTTGACTAAGATAATTGAGGAAGTTCGTTAATTGAGTAAGCTATGTAACTTCACTCACTCTAAGGAGCGGAGCAGTGACCAGAACAGACGACCATAAGGAAAATTGTTAACAAGTAGGTACTCATAACATCGTCTAAATCGTGTAATCCAAATTCAAAGCGAGTGAAACGGCGGGACACAGTTAGTGAGTAAATAAAATGCAATATAAAACAAATCTTTGTGTAGAATCAGTTCAAGGAATTTCCTAAGCCGACAACTCGAGCAACGCTATTAGTCCGAGCAATTAGCGTTCCGTTAATGAGCTTCCAAACAACCGTCGAGATAGGAAATCTCTCAGTGTAGAGCACGACTGCACGCAGCGATGGTCTCCTTGAATTGATGTCCTAATAAGTTGAAGTGCTTATGGTTTTTAGGCTGGTATTTTAAATTCTTAAGATGTATGATAACCAATATTACCAAGAGGTAAATTTCGGTTTTGCGTATAATTTCTTATAACTTATAGTTTTAAAATGAAAATCAGAGATAGCTTGTCAGCATTAATAATTCGAAGAAAAAATCGATGAACTTGGCGCTTTTCAAGAGCACGCTAACACATTAAAATAGATTTAAAAATATTTGTTTTTGAAACGACATACTTAATATTAAAGTTTAACGTTTGTGTAAAAAATATAGTTAAAAGAAATTATAAAGAAATAATGAACATGGTGCATTTCTGATTATGCGATGTCGAAAATATCTATAGTGCGCTGATATATGACTGGTAAAATATATGCAATTTCATTATTATTGAGCGTCTAGTGTATCGTTTTGAAAACGAGTTATTTTAAACATTTCCATTTAAGTGAAAATTTACATTGTTAATTGCCTCAACATTGTTCCTGGCTATTGTTTCTCATTTTCCGTGTTGCTTGATGAGTTCGAGACAAAAATCGGTTAAATTCATTTAACGTGAAGCAACGTAACGGTGATCTTTAATTGTTAACAGTATAGTATTGTTAGTTTACTATTTTAAGACGTGAGTGTTTTTGTACCCAAATCTACAATCAGACATGATTTTTTAAATTGTCTGTATTTAGTTATAATAATAGTATGAATATTTGTTAATTATTCTTGCGACTGATGATTTCGTCATGCTACGTGCATCATTTTTCGGTATAGGATTTATAAAATCCAGACACCCTCTTTCGCAATTCACATTAAAATCACAATATACTTACGTTTTATTTGAAGCTGAAAAAGTATATAATATTGCTTTCATTTCTTTTGAAATACAATAGCCATTGCAAAATGGAAATATTTATTGCAACAAAAAATAAAGTTATTTTATTGAGAGAATAGCTTCGCGTAACTGAATTGAGCACAGAGTAAACAATAGATAAAGGAATCTGACTAATCGCCTTGTGCGGGCGTGGTCCACCTGCCAGTTGCCAGTCACATCATACGGCCACCACGTGCTCGCGTAGTACGCATCGACAACGTGCTTAGGCCTAAACGAGCGTGGACATATCGATGACCGGAGAGTGCGAGGACCTCTATCGTTTGTCATCACGTATTGCCGTTACAGATTTATTACTTGATAATATTTACGACCAAAATGTTTATTTTGTAAAAAGTTATGTCACCTGATTATCATAGATTAACGCGTTTAGATTTATCGATGACCAAGAATTACGAGCTCGGGGTGATTAATAAATTCGTTCGTAAATTTCTACTAGATATGATTTCATGCTTATATTACAAAATAATAATATATATCGTTTAAATAATAACTAATGTGCATAACGTATTCCAATGATATTTAGTTAGTGTCGATTATATTATGCCAAACGATCGCAACTATCGACTTTTTCCCGGAAAGCCCGAGTTGCGATACCGCGGCTAAATAAAACTGTGACATGTTTTGATTTCAATTAACTGTATTCGTAAACAAAATCAGTGTCTATATTTCATAGGAGGAAATTGTAGCTATTTGTCCTGGCCATGTTATAATAACGTGTTAATGCGTTGAAAATTCTATAAATGTCTAAATATATTAATATAAATATTAAGTAGTATCACTTCCGTTATTTATTGAAGAAGAAACCAAAGATCCAAGATCCTCATCATTATTGAGTGGACACTTAACATCTTCGATACAATGTTAGCGAAATCAGAATATGTAATAATAATATTATGTTCACGTACACGTGTTGATATAACATTTTTCATCGATTTGTTTTTTTTATAAAATGATACACAATTTCCTCTCGAGGTGTTTGACCGCATCTCGTATTGCAACTTTGCAATGCTTATTTTGCTAAAACGCTCTCATCGTCCATAGTGAAGGTTGAAGGGTAACCGTTGCTATAATTAGAACGATAAAAATAGCCGCTAAGAAATCAACTGAATCTTGCAACAATTTATTTGGTGGCCTTTACTTAAATAAAATTAGCTAAACGGGTTGGGGATCTTGAGACTTTATTAATGCAAGTGTATATTAAGAAATACATTGATATTTCTTTGTCGTTTTTAAAATAATCCATTTCAAAGAAGTCGTGATAACTTTACCGATTATTTGTTTTAAATATATATATTTTTTTAGAATAGGAATGCAGACGAGCATATGGGCCACCTGATGGTAAGTGGTCACCAACGCCCTTAGACATTGGCACTGTAAGAAATGTTAACCATCGCTTACATCGGCAATGCGCCACCAACCTTGGGATTTAAGATTTTATGTCCCTTGTGCCTGTAATTATACTGGCTCATTCACCCTTCAAACCGGAACACAACAATACCAAGTACTGCTATTTTGCGGTAGAATATCTGATGAGTGGGTGGTACCTACCCAGATGAGCTTGCACAAAGCCCTACCACCAGTGGAAGTATGAGTTTTACATTAAATATATAAGATGAAAATACGAAACACTTGTATATTTCGGTTATTGATTGATGAAAAAATCATTATGTATAATTGTTCGAATATCAGTTTCTCAGCAAGTAATGATAAATGACACATTTAATTTATACTTGATTTTGATACATCTGTACGCATCTGGTAACTCCGACTCAAAACCCTACAAAACATTTTATATTACATATGAATATATTACGTAGTATTAACAGATAACTCGCTTGGTAATGGACGTGGGCGAACACACGTGCGGATAACGGGCTTGCAATATCGTCGATACGCCTATACATAAATAAGTACTTTATTATATATACATAATTAAAACTGTTTTATCAGGATATACTTTACACGATATATATATATCTATAAAAACAAAATCGTATAATTGATTGTTTCGTTAGAAACATCTTCCAATGATTTGTATTTTTTTTATATATATTTTTTATGTAAACAATCATATTATAACAAAGCATTAGTCATTATTTACCTATTACGTACACTTGCCTCCATTAAAATACCAGCTCTTCGAACCTTTTAGTTCCTCATGCATAGGTGTTATTAAAATAATAAATTAATTTCATACTATTATAGGCCATGTGGAAGCATCGCCTACCTCACTATTCTGCTACGTCACAACTAGATATAGTGGTGATCTCATGACCGCGCGATAACAACATTGCTTCTTCATGAACCCAACTACTTTATCTGTCTCACGAATTTTTCATGTATTGCGAATATTCCGCTCTATATGCGTTACTTTAGAAACGCCATTGATCAATAATATTTTAAATAAAAAAATAAAAACAAAAAATCATGCGTTTGTCAGTATTATATAATGGGGGTCGTTAAAAAAAAGATCCCAATTTGTTTTACTAACAGGTATTGTAAATTTCCAGCTCTGTGGTACCTACCAATCACTGTATTGTTTGTCATATGATTGCGAAGTTTCAAATTAATAGCTTTGAGTTTACTTCCTAGATTTGTTAACTTATTGAATCGTTATACATAAGTACTAAATCTCACATAATCATAGAGTATATTATATTGTATTATCACAGCATAGTCAATACTGCTTGTTCATAATAATTATTAATCGTTTACGCACTAAAATGGAATCTAATCAACTATTAAAACCCACTTTGAGGTCCTCAAAACATAAATCGATTAAGAAATATTTTTTAAATATGTTAACCATTTTAAAAACAATGTAATTTGGAACATGTCCAATTTACTGATAATATTCGTTCAAGATAATGCACAGGAATGCAAGATTATTTTAGGTGAGTGATAGGTAAGCACCGTGACCAATTAGTGTTCGGTCTGTGTGTTCGAGCATTTGAGACGAATTTCATTTAGGCAATTGCGGTAATTGAGCGGAGTGTGCTCCTTCCGGAGCGCTCGACCGCTTTGTCCTGCCAGCTCACGAGATTGCCACAATTATTATCTACTACTTCACGTTTAGCAATCTTTAGAGTTTATGCATTTAAGGTCGTTTATGCTTACACTTTGTAATATTACGTGTTTATATATGTTGAATTGTTAGTATGATTTTTACTATACTCGTATTTCTTTTAGACCTCAAATTAATATACTCTTAAAGTTCGTAGAGCAGTATATTCCGATATTTTCTGTTACAAACCATAAAATGAAGACTTGATTATTTCGTAACTTAGCCAGTTATTTATTTTGCCTTGGCATTGAAAAGTATGGTGCTTCGAATGGAATAGCAGATTGTTGCCATTGATCGAAAATATCATTTAGTTATTTTGTATAAACAATTGATTGATAATCGAAACAATCTTGTGTTACCCCGATAAACTCTATTGTTAATATCAGATACATTTGTTATAATAAACTCTTCGTCTATATATTGTAATTCAGTAGATGTATAATTTGTCAAAGTTTGTTTTAAACGGGTAGACATAAAATAAATTATAATAATAGTTGGCACCGTATAAGGTTCTATTCGCCGAAACGTCTCGCCTACGGGCGCGTAGCGCGTCCTTGATGCAAGGTCCTGCCAGCTTGCCAAGCCTCCCGCCCACGAACCTTTATCTCTAGCAAAGGTAGAGTAAGAAATTTTATGGGAGATGTGAGTTATTAAAGATATTTATTCTTTAAATAAAGTTTTCTTCGTAAGTAAAACAAATTGACGAGTGTAAATAGTTCTCTTCATATGGCGCTTTGTTTTCGGGTTGTAAGCGCCTATTACCTCCGATAACTAACCGCCGGCGCGATGCGAAATGATGCGAAATATTTCCGGAGTTAGAGGAGTGTTCTATAAATACGTGATTTCGACGTCGCTCGTGGGCGAACATTTCGGGCGAGTGAGGGCGGGCGCGGAGCGGCAGTAGCGCGCGATCTGCCGCGGCCGGCCGCCGTACGCCGTACGCGCGCACAACGAACGAACGACCCGCACTCCCGCGCACACGATTACCAAAGCGAATTGTCGCAGTTGACGATACCGAGCCGCCCTTTAACACTAACTGAACCATTGGAATTTCTTTTCGCCCGACGACTACTCGAGTGCACTGATCAAATTAAATCCCAATTAATATTTATTTGCGAGGGCGGATAATAACGAATAAATCGACTAACTAACTCGAACCGCACGAAGGTGTCGCGTCGCAAAAAGCGCAACACAATAGAGTAAGCGTCTAATTATAAACGTGGTTGTGTTAGCACCGCCGAGATGCAGAACATTGATCCACTGGAGTTCGCCAACATGCTGGCCACTGAGTTGTGGTGCCAACAGGTACACCCCTATTTAATAACGGCGGCACGCACGTGTAAACCCAAGTACATTAATCAGTTCGCACCTTTATAACGAATAATATTTGATATTACGTATTCCAAAACAACACTGTGCCAAAAACCACGCTGTCTGGCATGTGAAGTGCGGCTTCGTTTTCGCGATTTAAAGTAGGATGAAGTGAATCAGACCTATAATGCCCGTGATATTATTGCTCGCACAAGTCTTAATTTATGAAGGACAAACGGCATTACATCGCAAAACGTATCTATATCTTTGCCACTATTACTGTTCTTTCAAAGTCAAACGATCGTCTACAAAGTATCAAATGAAATAATATTTACATATCACTATTTCTATGATTAGTTGTTAAATATAACCACCAGCACGTGTATGTACCTGTATTTTAACGTACCGTTTATTATTATACGTTATACAAAGTGCTCTATAGTAATTATTTTGAACTATTTGTTTATTTTCAGTCATTTAAAACTATCGAGGGTGAAAGATGTGTGCTTTATTTTTCAACACTCGATTTCAAGAATATATATCAAAGGATAAACATGACGTGTTATGATAACATCTCGTAAAAATATAAATAGAACACGTTAATTGTTATTATTTTCCGACTAAAATATTTTTTAAAGCATTTTTACAAGCTTTTACTCACTCACAAGCACGTAAAGGTCAAATCTTGTTGAATTATATGAGTTGAACTCAACCCATTGTACTGAAACTTAGTGAACTCTTTTGGTACTCTTAATAGTCAAAATCTCTCTCTCTCTCTATATATATATACTGACTGACTGATACCATAAAAAATTGCATACGAAGTCCTTTTACACAATAGTTTAGCACTAAGAAAGGATTTTTTTGAATATTCAACACCTATGGTGATAAAGAGGATGAAAGTTTGTTTAAAAATCCTTCATTTTAGTTATGGAAATTGGTATTTAACAATTCTGAATTCTGAGACGAGCGAAGCTGTGGATGAAGCGCTAGTTTTACAATACTATCGCATTAAGGTCGAATTAACGCTAAATTCTAAAAACTTCTTTAAAAAATATATGTTTACAATATGTATAGTACGTTTATATTAATTTATGTGACGTAATAAATACATAATATATTTAGATATTATAAAATATTTTTGTCTGTTGCATTGTTTTATTGTTATTGTTTTGTTTATGCTGCACAAATGTTTTGCTGATAAAAAGCGACCGGAATGTGGAAGCGACGTCGATTTTCAATATAATAAATAAATATTGCGTAACAGTTTCATATTGTAACTGAAGAAGTATAAACATAATAAAGATGATCATTATTACTATTTAGCAATCTTAATTATACGTTATTTCTTTCTCCTATTTTTCTTAAATAATCACAAGCAAAGAATCAATCAACTATGTATTTGTGAATGCAAATATGAATATAATTTTTTATAAACTATAAATAGTTAACATTGAAAATTATTTTTTTTTTGTTTTACATCATTCGCCTGCAGAAATAGCTTTATGTAACTAAGTATAATTTTTCTTTATTTTCAGTTGGCAAACCTTGAAGGCCTCCAGTCGGGGGTCCCAACCCGCACCACGGCGACCATAACGCCCACGCAGTTGCGCAACTTCGAGCAGACCTATATCGAGTTGAGCAACTGTCGTAGCGAGCAGAGCAACCACGCAGGTTTCGTCCCGCCTTCCGTCACGCAGACCAACAATTACGGTTAGTTATTACTGAATATATTTATTTTATTTTAATGAGAACACAGAATGGGTAAATGTGTCGTCTGATGGTAAGTGGTCATATCCGGCCATAGGCACTTAAGGTCTTCTTTCTCTTAATATTTCTCTCTTTCTGTCATCATTGATTTGATATTCGAAAGAAGAAGACACAGCATTGTTTGCCTAATCAGCCCCTAACTTAAGCAACGTTTATATATAAAGCCGTTTGTGCAAAACGTTCCTTAAACATCACCACGCCAAAAATCAAGAAGTTCAAGATGTTTTTGTCCTTTGTTCGTTTAATTAAATTGGCTCATTCGCATTTTGAGCCAGAAAACTGCATTTTAAGTTTTTCTGATAGGTTGTTGTGTAACCATAGTACCTGCCTTGACTGGCTCACATAACGTCCAATCGCTAATCAATATATTATAATACATACGTTAAAAATAAACCCCTATCTCTACTTTTTATCACCGAGGCATAATAAACTATGTAATCGTATATTATTCTTTATACTCATTACTAACCTTTAATCATTTTTATCAAGGCATTGTAGACTCAAACACTGATATTATTCTAAAGATATTTGGAGTAACAACAATAACAATAGAGTTTATTTGATCTGTCACAATTCTACTATTATAGTTGTGCGTATCGTTCTTTGTCACGCCAACTTTTATTATCGTGTGCTCCGTATCTACAATATTCCAGCTGTCCTAGCAATATCATCTGCGCTATTTATTAACTATTACTGCAGTACTCTTCTATTTACGTATTATATAATTGTTATTTCAATTTAACAATTTCATGTATTCATTTTATATTTTAGTTCGACCAAAAATTACACATATCGTACTTTCTTTAATCTACTTATACATATTAGTTTCTGCCTGAGTATCGCCTTAAGTATGTTTCTTTTAATTTGTAATTTAATGTAATGATTTAATATTACAGGCATCCTGAATCCGGTGGGTTACTGTGACTCGGGCCCGACGACTCTGCATGTGTCGCCGGGCCCACTCTCAGCTAGCGGTGACAGCAGCAGCAGTCCTGGCCTTCCGGCGCCGAAGAGACGTAACATGGGCGGACGAAGACCGACTAAAGCTCCGCAGGACATCTCACCAGAGGAGGAGGAACGGAGAAAAATACGCCGAGAAAGAAATAAAATGGCAGCTGCTCGTTGTCGCAAACGGAGACTTGACCACACCAATGAACTGCAGGAGGAAACAGACAGGCTCGAAGAGAAAAACCAAGCGTTCAAAGACGAAATCCGCAAGTTGAACGCCGATGTAGACCAGTTGCAGGCGATTTTGCGCAACCATTTACCGCTTTGCGGACTCGAAAAGAGGTCAACTAGTCCACCCGACGTGAAGCCGTTTCAAGACCCCTACGACTATCCAGAGATGCCAGAAGACGGGGTCAGAGTTAAAGTGGAAGTGATGGATCCCGTAGTAGACCCCGTCCTTGGGTTAGATAATGATATCTTCGCCTCGCCGACGCCGGACAAAAGGTAGGTCACGATGACGAGGCACTCATGAAATTAAAGTTGCATTCTAATACTAAAATGTTGTTTAATTGTGAATCATGCGGGGAATTGCAACTGACACATTTCATTCAAGTTTGATTCTTTAATGAATTTTCCAAGTCGAAATCTTTAAATTATTTAATTCCAAGGACTGACAAAAACTTGTATTTTATTCAGGGACGTTCTGAAGTAATACTAGGCTATAATTAAACGATATTAAATAAGGAGTTTTTATTGACAGATAAATATTGCTTGTTTTAGGATAATGCTGTCGGCGGCAAACCCGGCCGTGGTCACGAGTGCGAATTCGCTGGACACGCCGCCCGTACGTCCCTCGCGACCTAACTTCCTCCAGGTGCCGCTCACCGTCACTCCCGCGCAGGTAATCATTGTAACGACGCTGAAATAAAATGCAACGTATTAAGATGTTACACAATAGTATTGCGTAAGTATATGACGTTAATATAAATATTAACGATCTTCCAGATTCACAACAATAAAGCGATGGGCAACAACAACAAAATAGCCGGCATCGAGATCAGCACGCCGAGCAATGGCATCCCGTTCAACTTCGACAGTCTGATGGAAGGCGGCACGGGGCTGACCCCCGTGCACCCGCACCCGCACCCGCACCCGCACCCCTGCGCGCAGCAGCAGCGCGCCGCGCCCGACCTCGCCTCGCCCGACGCGCACAACAGCCTCGTCAGTCTCTGAGACCACCTCTCCGCCGCCTGCCCCCTCTTCGAGCCGCTCGACCTGCTCAGCGACCTCGAGCCGAGCCCCCTCGACTAGCAGTGCGGCGTCTCGACCGGGTCGCCCCTGCCGGCGGGACTACTGCTGCCAGGACAACGGCAAGAAGTATTCCGAGTTCTAAGCTCGATACAGAAAAGAAACACTTTAATTTCTTCGAAGCAGTATTAAACTGGATGTAATACACCCCGAGTAGCTGGCGGCAGTAATACCGGCGGGGGACGACTCCATCTCGCGTGCCTTGTCCGTCGGGCCCACGTCAGACGTGGCCGGCGCACAGAACCTAGTTCGTAACGTGTAAAGACTACGCTATTTATTCTTCTTAACTTTGTAACTTCTATCTCGTTTCTATCGTGCTATCTCCGTCTCCCTGGGTCCCCGCCGGCTATTTTCTCTATTTATTGAGGGGGCCCACGTAACACACTTGCTCACTATGTGCTTTGTATTTATATTATTGAATATTTAATGGTAGTCTAATGTTAGAGCGTATCGGCGCCGTCGTCAGCGTCGCCGGCCTACGAGAGTCAATTTATGAGCTGTTCTAGTATTCTAAAGGAGAATATTTTTATAACTAGATTGTATATCTGCGTAAATAATAATTGTGATGTAAAAATAAAACAGAGTTTTATTTAAAGCATTTCAGTGATTAATTTTCGAGTTGTGCTTAATATCTAGCGAGGCTAGACTAGTTGTACGTTATACTGTAGAAGATCTCCAACGCGACGCCCGCGGGCTCGTCCGGCACCAGTCGACCCGACCACGACCTCTTGTCATAATAACCGAGTGCCATTCGCTATGTCTATTCTCAAGAATACGAAATATTAGTTAACCATAGACTAACAGCAATATTACTTAATGAATAATTAATATATTGAATGTAAGTTAGCTCAATATCGATGTAATGTCATACCGTTCATTGGATTAGGTACTGGTAGTGTAAAATTATTAATAAGGATTATTTGTGATACGTCCAGTGATTTGCGCTCCGAGAGGAGACGGTCATTTTATATTGTGTATTTATACTCACGACCTCGTTTTAAGTCAATTTTCTTCACATTGGTGCATCGATGTCGGTTCTGATTGCATTTTTTGTGTAACTCTTTTTTAATTTATAATAAAATCGTTGTCATAATCATAATAGTCGTCACGTATTTGGTTCATACAGTATCGAGTGAGTCCGAGTTAGCCCCCGTGTCACGGGGCAGGGTCGTTCACATTTTTGTACCGACGGTGACCGCTGGGATGAAACAAGTTTAGTGTAAGGCAATAATTAGGCTAAGGGCACTTAACATTTAACTGTAATACGCATAACTTAGACCAAATTATTATTTTATGTGCTTTATCGTAGTTTTAATTAAAATCTAAGCCAAATATTGATTTTATGTCGTTAATTTAGGTTTAGGATAAACCGCCGTTTCCGAAAAAGTATTATTGGTTAGACGCCCAGGAATGCGGAGTATTTATTTTAAATAATTATTGTATATGAATCATCTTTTGAATTTTTATATGAGCGACTTTTATATTTATAGTAACATACAATAAAATGTCTTAAGCATAATATGAACATTTAGATAATGTAAGAGAGATGTAATTTTTTCTAGAAGATTTTTTCTTAAAGCAATTGTAGAATACTTTTGTATTTTTTCATAAAATTTAGCAAAGCAATATGTTTGATAAAATAATTATTGTTCTATTACAGGCAGATGTAGTAAATTATAAAATATATATAATATATATGTAAATCAGAATATATAAAGTTTACGTACACCACTGACTTATGTGTTTTATTTCATGCCTTTTCTATTTCAATTTCATTATCATATACGTGTGCTTTATGATAACACCGATACTTACCTATTGTTACTGATTAAGGCGTAGAAGTTTTTGTTACAATTTTATAAATACATATATTTTTTTTGTGTCGGTTTGTATCAAATTCGTTACTTAAACTGAACTAGATATGTTAAATGTATAGTATAAGAAAAAAATATATAATATAAAATTATAATAATAATTTGTTTACACTTAAACAAAGTTATTAGAGTTTAAACTTTGCTGTTTTTGTTTGCATTAGAGTGATGTGGGTGTGAGATTCTGAAATAGTAATATCCACGTACAATAACTGACCGTATCGGACGCGGAGTCATCATATAATCGAGTACAAAAAAAGAATTAAAGAGACATAATATCTCCTCCGTAGTTGGCTAATCCTTCTTGAGATTGGCCGCCTTGGCCAAAAATCGGTCTGGAGGACATTATTATTATTATTAAAGAGACATTGTAACGTAAACGGGATTCAGTTAAAAAGTGGGCTTATTTGATTTGTACCCTTTCTAATAAATTTGCTTATTTAAGGACATATTTATAAACTTGGTGTGTCCGCAGCTTCACCCGCGTAGATCTTAAATAAATCTGTAATCGTAAGAGCAGACATAAAATTTCAGTAGAAACTACATATTCAGTTTTGTTTTCGTGGGATAACAGTGTTTATTGGTTTTTGCGGCACCCGTATCAATTTTTTTACATTTATAAGTCGATTGAAATAAAACATACACTAAATTTAAAAATAAGTTTAGCACAAAACATTAGTGAAGACCGCACCCAAATCAGTTAAGCCGTTTCTAAGATTAGCGCACACAAACACATACAGACGAATAGACAAAAACTCTAACTATCGTTGTTTTGGGTTTTATTGCGTTGATAAAAGCCCCCAATAATAGTTTTACGTCAATTACTTCTGTGTATAGACAACAATCAGTTACATTTATTATATGAATAGATGTCGGTAGGTATTTGTTAATACAGCAAAACAAGAGTTATCTCACTATCAAAATATAATATTGAAGATTACTAATAAACGTAGTAAATGTCTATCGGATAATCTTATTTTTTTTATTTAAAAACTTTTTGCCCACCACATTGAGGAGTATGACAAAGGGCGGACTTAATGCCTAAAGGCATTCTCTAATCTCTCATGATTATCACACAAAAATTTGAACCTCCCTTTCAAATAATCAGGAGGAGTAGTACATATTTATAATTTAAGGTAAAACAGTAATACCTACCCGGTTGAATGTACGCGGATGCCTCATCATATTAAATACATGAATAAAAAGCACAGATCTATTTAAAGAATAATTATTACACAATACAGAGTAGAGACTTAGTGCGATGAAAAATTTATATTTTGTTATTTATTGAGCAAAGTCTACTTTATTCTTTGAAACATTTTGTAGCCGTTTTTTAATGTTATTCTTGATTAACAAATAAATATAAAAATATATTTCTAACGTGCTGATTGCGCTCCATCCCATACATAATCCAAAAACGCCACCAAGGTTTGCTAGAAAAAAAAACGTATTTTATTAAATATTGTATATATGATAACTATTTTATATATTATTATAACTATTTTTGCAAATATATATATATATATATTGTTTTTTATACAAAATAATGTACACAACGAAAAAAATAAGTAATTATATAAGGATATATATATATATATATATATATATATATATATATATATATATATATATATATATATATATATATATATATATATAAAAGGCAAACTTTAGGTAGAGAAATTGTAGCTGAATAAAGAGTTGAGGACTGAGGAGGTGTATGTACAATTTTTTTTTATTTTATAGAACAGGAAGGCGGACGAGCATATGGACCACCTGATGGTAAGTGGTCACCAAACGCCCTTAGACATTGGCACTAAGAAATGTTAACCATCGCTTACATCGCCAATGCGCCACCAACCTTGGGACCTAAGATTTTATGTCCCTTGTGCCTGTAATTACACTGGCTCACTCATCCTTCAAACCGGAACACAACAATACCAAGTACTGCTGTTTTGCGGTAGAATATCTGATGAGTGGGTGGTACCTACCCAGACGAGCTTGCACAAAGCTCTACCACCAGTAGAGCACATATATTAATGAATATAAAATTAACAATGTTCGCCAGCTTACTAGCCATAAGAACAAAAGTTAAAGGTTACAACTTAAAGGGTTCCGAGTTTATATATTAAAACAAACTAAATGTATTGCTTACTTACACGATAAAGTTATAAGTGACATGACAGTCTCCTGTTTCTGTTTCACATAAACAGGACTTGGAACGACAAATTGCAAAATGGAAGTAGTTTTATTGAACACGATATCTGAACTGAGGACAAAATAATTAAATTAATCGATAAAGTAAGAATGTGAAAATGTTGATGAATGTTCTCATTTTGTTACAATGAATTTTCAGAATACTCTTACGTATTCATATCCTTAATGATATTTTATTTAATAAGAAATAAAAATAATTTAAACTTCTTACTATGGGTTGAACATGATATGAGGCAATGCGTCGAGGTTTCCCAATATCATTTCCACACGATAACGATATGATACACAATCACGAGGGCAGTCACACTGTTCAGTACGGTACCACTTGTTCATTTGCACTGTGAACACATGTTTTATATATTATTTTTACAAAAAACAAGTTATATTGGAAGAGGACATCCTTCTAACAAAGTTTCGGCCCCGGCGGTTAATTTTAAGCACTAGATGCAGGAGATAGTGCAAAATTCATAGTGTATATGTACGACACTACCAGGTCAGAGGTCAGACACATCGGCCATCGGTTTTATGTACTTT
Source organism: Nymphalis urticae (assembly GCA_905147175.2). NCBI lineage: Eukaryota > Metazoa > Arthropoda > Insecta > Lepidoptera > Nymphalidae > Nymphalis > Nymphalis urticae. The sequence goes on from LR990002.1 coordinate 4,604,295, forward strand.
ACTTTGTTCTTACTCCGAGATACTGTTTTCTGAATTTCTTGACCGATAAACCCAACTGCTTTTTAACCCAATCCACGATTTAAAGCCTTCGGGATCGGTACCCTTGTAACTTGACTTTAGTGGCACTTATTATTGCATGAGCTATTCGTCTCTAAGTTATAAAGATAAACTCAGCTTAAGAAGAAGGAACTAATTCTACTATGCTGACTCAGTCCAGGTTCTTAGTAACAATTAATGAGACATTCGTCTCGTGTCATCTCTTTTGCCGAGCGCAACATGTAATTGATACGAATTAAATGTAATAATTGTCGGCTATCGTCATATATGTCATAATACCAACATATTCTGGATATCTCGGCTTAAGTGTTTTAAAATTATTTTATTATATAATGAGAATACCTAACATAATTAGGTCAAAGTATCTTACTCTTCGCTTTCACAATGCAATCGATGCTGGTGACATTACAAGCGCGACTTAAGTAGATGTTAGGTACATAGATCATCGTGCAGCGACAGAGGCGCTCCAGCTCGTTCACGTGACACAGCAGATCACAGTCAGAGTTGTGATACTTTCTGAAGTGTGGCAGCGTATACTCGTCTTCGAAGTAACATTTGCGACTGTAAATAAAATGTCCATATTACTTTCCAATTTGGAATAATTTTTACTTTTGGACGAAATAAATAAAAGGTCCTATTCTTTATCTAAAGCTATCAAAATAACGTTTTTAATCATATTATTCATTAAAAATACTATAGTACTGCATAAAGTATTGTAATCGAATCGAATCGAATTATTTAAGCACAGGATTTCATTAAAAAATCAGGAAATACTATAGGATTTAGTGGTGCTGTACCTAAATTGTATAAATTCTATTCTAGTTAACAAATCTGTTTTTAAAATACCTCCAGGCAGGCAGGGTTATGACGTCTTCTGAGCAGTACGTATATGTAGGATGGATTATGTAATACGACTCAGAATTGGGATGCACTAAGTTTGATTCATCGTCCGCAGGGAATTCAGTCCAGTCAGTAAACATAACCTAAGCAAAAACATTATGAATAATTTACTTTTAAAATATTCACTTCTTTAAAAGCATCCGTTACCAAAATTGACATTAAATTTATATAGTTCATTTATTGGCTTTTTGTTCACCCTCCTCTGAGTAATTTAGCTTGTGAATTGCTTCACCACCATCATAAGGCGCGCTTAAAATATTTTTCTCTCCTAATCTGCTCTCTTACATCCCCTATGAGTAAAGATGAGCGGATTCTGTTCTACTGTACTGGAACTTCGAAAAATGGATGGATAATTACTTGCTAAAATTTGTTTATTATAATAAAAAAGAGCAACCTTTAATTTGTAACAGACGAAGGGTTACCAATCAATTCTGAATTTGTCACCATACATACGTGATACAAAATACATACGTGATATTGTCTGATTAAATAGTTGTAATGGTATGGATGGTTTTTGGTACCCACCCTAATGGCACCTGCATTCAGAATAGTCCCAGCTAGAGCGTCATCAGGATTATAATCAGCGACAACAATCAATGATTCGCTCAATCCAGTCTTAGATGTCGTTTTTGGTTTGAAATTTAATATTCTTTCGTTTCTAAAAGTACGAACAAACTTACTAAATACATGACTTTCTTTATTATAAACTAAAAATAAATTTATTACAAAAGTTCTACTATGGGTTTTGGTTATCATATCATCCAAGCTGACCGTTTCGCTGGCATAATTTTTCATAACAAATGAAAATACTAAATATTATATTCATTAAAATAGCAAGAGAATATAACATTTATGTGTACGCTTTTTTAATGAAAGACGAGAAACTTGAATCGGATCTATATGATTAATTATTTAAAAAATATCATAGGGTAAAGCCATAATTTCACTCGTACGTCAAAACTGTACCCGTAGGTATAAATTACGATACTTATATAAATTACGATTTATTGGAAGAGAAACGAGTCATCATGACCAAAATATAAACAAAATATGAAAAAACAAACAAATACTGCCACTCAACATTTTTTAGTTTAAGTAAGTTAAAGAAATGTAATCCATATCCATTTACCTTTTATTTTTTTTATAATGGTATTTACTGTTGAAGGTGCAGCACATGCCATGTTTTGTCAATATTGGATTAAAGAGACCTTTGCAGTTCGGATATCGCTTTCCCTTGAAAAGGCAAAGTTTCAGAAAGTCATCACAGCTTTGTGGCAGCATACCCATCACTTCTAAGGACTGGAAAAGTACAAAAAATATGTAGTTTTTTAATATGCAACAACAATAATGATATGAGTATTAATTTTATTATTTCATTTACTTATCTGAAATTTTACCATAATAATGTCCTCCAGACCGATTTCGGCCACGGCGGCCAATCTCAAGAGAGATTAGCCTTATTAACTATGCAGGAGATATTATAGTGCACAAGTGTGTGCGCACACATAGGTGCACTTTCTATTTCTTAACTCTCATAATCCGATGGGACGACAATCCGACATGACCGTAAAGAGTTCAGGCGCAGGACCAGGCTTTACGTGTTTTCCGAGGCACGGGAGTGTACACACTTCCAACTTCCAGACTTCGGGCTGCTACTGAGAATTTTCTGACAGATAAACCCAATAACTTTTTATTGGCCCGACCTGGGAATTGAACCCAAGACCTCCGGGTCTGCGGCCTTGCATCAAGCCACTAGACCAACGAGGCAGTCATTTTACCATATTGTATACAACAAATAAACTAAGTTTACTATTGTTAAGAAATTATATTAGCGATTCAGTCAAAAGTCAAATTTTTTACTTTAACTTTAGTTAATATTATTTAATAAGTAAGTAAGTATATGAAATTGGTGTATTCAGTTAGAACATTAAATATATAGTATAAGATATTATAGTCGTGTTTGTATTATGTATATATGAATATATGTACCGTTATTCGCAATAAACAATAACTTAACAACTAGGTTGCATACAAAGGATTCTGCCCCTTTTTCTACTAATATTGTGATTGTAACTTACATTATAACGATTAAGAGTTATTAAATTCTGTAAGTTCGCGAGATCCTCAGGACTCAAGTCTCCGACTAATTCGTAGAAGCCCAATAATTGTGGTAGAATAATTTTCAAATTCAGAGCTCGTTTGCCTTCTCTGAAATAACAAGTCCCAAAAAGGAAAGATATAATTGATAACTATAATCTAAGTTAGTCAAAATCTGTATTTTGCTGACGCGTTTCTCTAGGTTTGAGAATAATAAATCACTTATTTTATATCTATAGCCTATTCCAACCACAAGAGAAGGAAAATCAAATAAATTGAACATTGAATTGACGCAATATCATTAATCGAGATGTTGACTTATATATGCACTACGGATTTGCGAAAAAATGTCGTTTCCAATGTCGGCGAAGTTATTGTCGAAACTTTGGAACTAAAATTAGAGTGGATATAATTAAGTGAAATAGTGAGTGTTCTATTTATTGTATCAAAAACTATGTGCAGTACATAATAAAGCAGAGCTATTAGCAAATCTCATGGAATATGTAAATTTAAGTTTACGTATCTTTCCTCCTCCTTCGATTGTAATAGGGTTATGTGCTAAAGTAAGCATCGTTTGTGATGAATATTTAAATGGTCAATGACACAATACTATTATTTATATTTATTTTGATTTTTTTATGTAGTATAGGTAGGCGGACGAGCAAATGGGCCGTCTGGTTGAAAATGGTCAACAACGCAGATAGACATTAGCATTGTAAGAAATGTTAACCATCGCTTACATCGCTACCAACCTTGGGAACTAAGGTGTGTTGTCCCTTGTGCCTGTAATTACAATGACTCACTCACCCTTCAAACCGGAACATAACAATATCAAGGACTGCTGTTTTGCGGTAGAATATCTCATAAGTGGGTGGTACCAGACGAGCCTGCACAGAGTCCTACCACCAGTATTACTTAATTAGGCATATTCCAAATATGTATATATCTTACTCGAAGGTCTATCTGTTGTACTATATAAGTCAGCATGTAAATTTCACATCATAAGGATAATGTAATTAATATGGCTAATTCACAGAATTGAACCATTAATTTTGTAATTATTACTAAATATTATGACAACACTTTTGCCGCTCAAGAGGTTTTCCAATAAACAAAGTTCTGGTAATATAATTGGCAATGAGTTAGCATTTAATCAATTACCTATTGATTAGGTATTTAAATTGAATGTAGAGTAAAAACATATTAGAAATTGTGATTTTACCTAGAAGCATATATATATTTTTAATTCATCCAGTTCATTCGTCTTATTACTTACACAAGAGTTTTGTTGAAGTGCCTCATTGCGCTAATCGTTATCTGATTCGGCGAGCATATAATAATGGCTGGATATGTTAGGTTTCGTACGGGCTCATACTGGTTTTCAATAGCAATGCGCGTGGGCATCTCCTCGAATCGGTCATGCAGCAGCCACGTAAGCAAACACGCCATGTAGAGAATTAGTGCCATCGTTAGCCCCCAAAACAATCTATTTACATTGAAATATATATTAGAATGTTGACAGATTCTTGGCATCACATCCAAGTCAGTCTTGTATATATTCTATAGGTACTACAGACGAATGAAACGGTTCTGTTTTGAGTGATAACTATCTGATACTCTAAAATTGATTTGAATTTAAAGAAGAAAATTTTACATTATCACCATGTATTATCATTATTAACTGCCGAGAGAATAAAAAATAGCCTTAAAATGTCTATGAAGAAATACATACTTTTACTACCATTATTATTAATTCCCCGTCTGTAGAATACATAGAAACACATTAACTATCAATATAATAATGGAATACGTGGATTATATACTAGAATAAATAAATAAATAATCACAGGTTCAAACCAGGGCACATAACACACATTTTTAACTTGTGTTGTTTTTGGCGGTGAAATTTGTGTTTCCTCACGATGTTTTATCTTCAAAAGAAATACATCATGAGATAACCCGGCTGTACCCAAGGCCGAACTTCCCTATAGGCCGAGTAAGTCCTAAAATTTTCTCGTCAGCGTTTAAAAACTTGAAAATGTGTCTATAACTCCATAGTACCTATAGCACCAGCAAAAATAATTATATTACAAGTATTCGGATTATTAAAAGTATCCTGGAGTCGGGGGGCGGATGTAGATATATCCTATAAACACTAGATGGGATTAATTCCTAACAGAAGAGGAAGCGTTTACCCAATGTTAGGAAATTTACGGGATACTATACTATTAGGAAATGTGCATAGTACGTTTAAGAGATAACACTTAATTAAACCAACCTTGACAATATGTCGGGATATATATAAAAATACTTCAGGCCCGAAATGCTACTTTCGAGACAAAATCTCCGGAATAAAGTTTTAAAATCTCCTTGCATGATTATTCTGTGTTTATGGCCACAGTCTGAAGTGAAAATCAAATTGTAATGACAGTCAATACACTGTGGAAAATATAATTATATCCAGCATTTATACGTGGTATTTAATGAATAAAAAACAGACACACTAATTAATGATAATAGCAGATAAAGTTACCTGCTTGCATGCTATGCGAATAAATAGTTCCAATTAAAATCTCATATGAGTTTTGATATTATAAACTCAATTTTCCTTATTACCTTATTGTGCTCAATAATAATTTATTCATAATACATGCCATTCCATAATATAATTATACGACGTCTTTTTTGGTATAATAACATTCCTTGATTTATTATGCTGATGTATAACAAAAATATAAAATTTTATCACCTTTATATTTGTAATAATATAACTTATTTGTATTTTAGTTTACAAATATGAATTGTTAGGTTATTGTTTAATTCAACAAAAGGTTTTTAATAATATATCTTAATAATATATAAAATAAATAGCTTTAACGGTACTCATTTGATTGATAAATTGTAGGTAGAATCGGCAAAACATATAGTTAATTTTAATATTCAACCTTGAAAACACCTGCCTGTCTGATTGTTCATGATAACCCAAGTTGTTGGCACGCTACAATAGAAAATTACTTAGAACATTAATTTTAATAATTTGTAATAATTAGATCGTTGTTGGTTATTTGAATTTATACTACAAATATATGATTTTATTAAATATTAATCAACGAAAAAAATAAAATATTTTTTTATTCGAGTACGCTCATATGAGCACTGTAGAATCATCATGTTACAAGACTCATTTAAATTTAAAGCTCCGCGGTTCGGAATGTCGATTCTATTTAGAAGATCCGGCAAGAATCATATATGGTATGGTTTTGCGATTATACATTGTTATGTAATTTGCGAATTAATTAGAAATATGCCGAAGTTGACTTCGCTGTAACTCGATAAGTAGTTTAATATTAACCTCATTTAAAAGTCTTCCTACAAAAGCTGCAGGAAATTATATGCTTTATAATAACTATTTTTAAAGGTAGATAGCGCTGAGAAGATATTTTTGCGTAAAATTGGTTTGTTGTACTATTTGTTGTACCATTGTTCATTTGAGATCGAGAATTCAGAATATTAATCAGGACACTAAATTATACTAATTTACCAAATTTCAACTCTCATTGCCCTATTTCTGAGTCTGGACTCACTTATAAGGGGTTAGAAGAGATTCGGTCACAATAAAAAAAAAACATGGTGTCTAAAACTTGAGCTAAAAATATAAATTAACCGAGTTCAAACGACAGCAGTCAGAACTCGTTTCTTTAGTTTTTTATAAAATATATTTCGTACCCTTTATAACTCATAAAAGTAAAAATAATATATTAGTACAAGTAAAAGGATTTCAAATATTAAACACTTAATAGGAAACTGTATAAAGTGATTTATTGAAAACGGTTTTTAATTTTAACTTCATTAACAGTTTATCGTTTAATTATAGATTTTTAACAATCGGAAAAATACATATTATATGAAAGTAATCATTGATACAAGTACATCTCTAATATTGAGTCATCTAAAGAATATAAATTAGATTTTTTTATTTAAATGGCAAGATTAAGCTTGAGTAAAAATAAAACATTTATATTTATTAATAATAAGATATTATAACAGTTTTAAAACAATATATCTGAGGCAAATATCGACATCGTATACATATAAAAGCTATTTTTTAGAAGTACAACTTGGTATATAAGCTATTTGTGCAATACGAATGTATTTTTACATTGCTTGTTAAAACACTAAATTCTTGGAAAAGTCACACATGTGATCATAAAATTGTCTATAATAGAGAAATGATTAATCCGTTAGAATTTAAAACATGGATTCATAACATTATATAACTATACATATAGATAAATTAGTGAGTTGAAAAATGCCCACGTTGTTGCACTAATATCATGCAAACATCACTTCGTAAGATTCACTCTTTGTTCTTTTCATTTCTAACTACCGAAACGCATTGCGTTAAAAACTGTGCGCATACATTGCGTAAGATACTCTACATAACCGTGACTATTCGTTTAAATTGGCAAATATATGCCGCTCTGATTAGAGCAAATAACTATATACATCTGTATTTTACTACTATTGTAAATAGTTGAATTCTCAAAATGAAAAATAGTTTATTGAATAATTATAACGAGATCCTTATAAGATACAACCAAATAATATTTTGTAATTCAATGAAATACATCTCAAAGTATTTTATCAGATTACTAATTTAAACTGTATGTCTTTTTTGATGACTAAAGTATAATCTGAGAAAAGCGTAACATTTATTATTAATTTAATCATTCAAATCTTATATAAAATGCAAGACACCAAGAAATAAAAAAAAAACAAAAGCTGCATGCTAATGTTTTTACTTTATCTATTTTAAATTCTTAATCATTAATTATCTATGTTGAGTATTAAAAGAGTTTTTATATCTTTAATATTAAAATTTACGAAAGACTTCTCGAGATCAAATTTATTCATCGTTCAAACATATCGTAAAAAGTTTCTCTTACTTAGTATTTTTTACAATATCAAAACATTGGTCGGTTATAAGCAAGCTATACATCATACATGTTTCATACAACATTCAAATATACTAATGTAGATGATGATAATTTTCTGAATTACCAAAGATAAAACTTTTTTTTGTAAATAAAATTTTGTAAATACTTTTATATATGAACAAATACGAGATAAAATGGTGTAAATAATTAAGTATATAAAAAACTTATTTCTTATATCTAAAAGTTAAATTATAATGTTTGAAAATATCAGTCGTAATATCTAATAAAATAGAAAGTCTGCAATATTTGCAGGTAATGTAAATAAGATGCAAGATTCTACAAAATTATTACGAGTAAATTGACATTATCGCCTTTAAATATATATAAACAAAGTACATATTTATTATTATAAGTATGTATTTATATTTTACACACAAAATCGAATGCACTACACGTTAGGATATTTATAAATAGTATAATCAATTGATATTAGAAGACATTTTTTCAACAGAAATGTTTTACAATACTTTTGTTCTAGTTTTAAAAAAATACTAATTTGAGTAATATTGAATAAAATATATTGAACGACTAAATTTCATACGATTTTTTAATATAAGTAGAATCAATAAAAATTGCTGTTTTATTTAAATAGTGGATGGGTATTTAGAAACGAGTGTTTTATTTGTGCTTATTTGACTTATGATTATTTTGTTTCGATATAGAATCAGTTATGTATTAAAAATGACCTTAAAGTTTGTCGTTACGTTCGAAAGTCGAACAATTCTATTAAAACTAGATACTATCGGTAAATGTATAATATATTAAATATCAATAAATACTCTTCCGCTAATTTATCCTATCTCACGAGTATTGTGCGCTCCAAGTCTTCATCATCGCTTATAAATACTACAAAATGATTCACAATTCGAATCTTCTAATAAATATTTTCAAACATTTATTAAGCTTTTACATCTTTTTAAGATATTCCTAGTACATTTTAATATCTTCCTTACTCATTTTGGTATTAAATACAAATATAGTAACATTCCCTTTAACCGCTATCGTAAATACTTTTCAATTTTATATATAGTACACGATAACATCAAAACTCGATCAGTCGAAAACGTGCGCGCCTCGAGAAGTCGAGAGCCCGTAAATACAAAGCACACCAAACTCTATAATTGAATAACTGTACCGATGGTACATGAAACTTCGACAGACAAAGCAACATCACAACACCTAACTCGAAAAGACCTCGGAGGTCGAGAGAAGGATCCAAAAGGCGCCAGCGGAGCACAAGCGTGTCGTTGGCGGGTCCGGCGGACGCGGGAGCGAGGCTCAGCGTGAAAGCACCGTGACGTCACATCGCGTCACGAGCGGCCGGGGAGCGGCCGGGGCCGGCGGGGCGGGTTCAGGCGGGCGCGGCGCGCGCGAGCTACGTGGGCGACCGTCAGGAGTCCAGCAGCACATGCCAGCGTTGCACCTGAAACGCAAGGGTGTCAATAGCAGTATTCACAATTGTAATTAAATCAAAACATTTTTCTATAAACATAATCATCGGCCTAATTTTTTTTTTCCAGAAATGATAATTCCGATACTAAAAACAAATATAGTTAAGAAGTTATTACAACTGAAATCAAGGAGTAGTTCGGGAACTAATTCCTTTGTACCTGCTGCCCTTGCCGCTCACATAGCTCCTGCCAGTGTCGTTCCTCCTCCCTTCCTGTGGAACTGTGCCCAAGCGAAAACCAGCCCACCATCTCGTTGCGCTTCACGCTGCGTCGCCACCACACGGACACCATCAGCGTCACCTCGCTCAGTTGGAATAGAGCCACCTTCGATAATAAAAACTATACTCAAAATAAAATTAATAAGTGCATTATAATTATAATGACACACTCAATACACAGTTAGTATTGAAATAGATTTCACCTTTAGGATTTTTTTAGTAAAAAGGGAAAGACTCATTTTTTTAATATAGGACTCAGGCAGTTAGTTAATTTTTCTTCTGATTCTATTGTTGTTCAACATATCGTAAACAGCGCTATAGCATAATAGCAACAATGGATATTTGTGAACCTCTATTTATTTTTGTGTTTTGGAGAATGCAGTATTAGGTACCTACATAAAAGTTATACAAGCCTGCGAGTTTATTGATAAGTTAACATAATGGATGAACTGCGGGATCTGTAGACTTAGGATGCCAGCAATTAAGTGGGCTGAACTAAAACAATCGCGTATAAATAGTGGCAGATGTACTAAAATAATGGAGTAGTTGTGAACCTGAAATATAAAGAGCTCCTTGTAAAGGGGATTGGACTGCGCGCGGCGTGTGGTGGATTTGCATCGACCCATCTCCATTCCCAGCGAACTGATGAGGCAGAGCTTAACGTATGTGTCTGGCGCCTTGTTCGGAGACAACTTGCGGAAGTGAGTGCCCTTTATGATCTAGTATATAAAAGGTACATTATATAAGTTCAGAAATTTATAATAAATTAAATTCTGTAAATAATTGCATACAACTCCACAAATAAAATTAATGTTTGTAAAATGTTATCCTATCTAAACTATAAATAATCTGTTCCAGATTTATTATATTCTTGTAAAATTAATGAATATGAAAACAGTGTAATCGCTTTCCGATGCGTAATCATGTAAATATGAGTGACCATATTCAAAAGTTTTATAACTGACCTCAACGGATAAATATCCAGTGGTAGCGTTATACTGCAGGCCTAGCAACAGTTCTGGCGCGGACCGCGTGCTGCAGCACGAAGAGGCGGAGTCGGAGCGCGCGAGGCTGCACGCCTCCCCGCCAGCGGCGCCCGGTGACATCACCGTCGTGATAGATGACGGGCTCGCCAACACTCCCGTCACCGACATATTAGGATCCAGCTTTGGTAACTGTAAAGTAAAAACTTGTACATGTCTAACTGCTGGGGTAAGGCCTTTTCTGTCTTTCGAGACACCTCATAATTATGAGGATTGTATTTTAATGTTTTAAATTGATTGACCAGTTACAACCAGCGGTGCCCTCATCGTTTCTTCGGGGGATGTCACAGGATCGATGAGGTATTAAGTAATGAGAATATATATTCATAAATTAAATATAGAATCTAATGACGTTTAACACCCACATGCAGGCTAGGTTGATGATGCTGTCGAGGTGCCAGTTGCAACCATAAACTGTTTTCCAGCTCCAAATTAAGCGAGGCGAAGCTGACGGTCGCCTCACCAAGCAATCGCTGTCTGCGCATGCGCTCACATCCATATATTCTTATACGAAGTCCGAGACCATGAACATCCTCTGTGAGCAATATAAAATAACATATAGTAAAGTGATTATATATTGCTTTAAGTAACATAAAACATTACTAACCCGGATTTATTTTATGTAAGACGAAACTTTCCATATATTGAGGGTTTTCTCCATTACGAATCTTTGATTTATATTTTTGTTTTTTAAGCGGCAGCAGTACGATTCGAACCTGAAAAAGGGAAAATCAAAAAATTTTTATGTAACGCTCTATGATAAAAAAATATAATATTTCGGAGGGTCTTGATATTGATCGATACGATAAATACTATCCATACCTGGCTTTGCAGCACCTGGCCTTGAGTTTTCTGTGGTAATGAGCGCGCCTGTAGCATGTGCACGGTCATACTCCTCACGGGCGCGTCGTAAAGCAAAGTCAATTCTACGGAACCACATTCTTGGGAACTGCCGCTTTCACCGCAGAGCAAGGACGTATCCTGGATCCAATTTAATTAATTTAACATATTTTTATAAAATTATGTATCCGAAGCTCATTGAAATGCAAATTGTTATTGACTATTTCTAAAATAAAAATAAAAACTAGCAGATCTTTTTAGAAAAAAATTACATTGTGAGCGATGACATCGCTTTCGATGCTGCTCTGCGCCTCTAAGGTATGGATATACTCGGCACGTTGTGGCACAATTTCATCGATTTTTGTCTCTCGAAGGCTCGTCTCTCGCATTGCAGTTTCTATAAGGTCAACTTCCACCTTCGCCTGATTTTGGTTTTCATTTTTCTCCTCGTATCGACATTCCACCCCATCTTTATCCTGAAATGAATGATGATAAACATACTTGCAGGAAAATGTTTAGTAAATAGTTACGTCGTAATAGGCTTATTATATTTATTTTGATGGTACGATAATAAATCTTTGATCCTTATCATTTAACGGTTACAATTCCCCGTTAACACCAAAACAAAGCTCAGTTCGTGTTAGGCTAGATCAAATTTTATACACACACACGCACACACACACACACTCACATACACACACACACACACACACACACACATACATACACACACAAACATACATACACAACGGACATAACATCCTAAGACTATTCTTGTCGTTGGATTCACGTTGTAAGTGAGTGGTTTACATTTATATGGGTGAAGACGATCAATTACCACCAGGTAGCCTACTTCTTTGTTTTTCTTTATAAAGTAAATAAAAAGTCTAATGTCTTGTTCTCATACAATACTAACGTCTATTATCCCTAAAGAAAACAACTAATAAAAAAAGACAACCAAGGTAACTCTCGAAACTATTCTGTAAAAGGAAATAATTTGGCAAAATAAAATTAACGAAATATTTTTAAAATTATAAACTAACACACATATAAATAATTACACTGTGTCGCCGTACCTGTTACGGTGTTACGTTAAGAATTTTTATTACAGAAACAATCTATCTTTCTTTAGATACGGAATGTTTTAAATTGGAAACCCTTGGTAGGTTTCACTTTATTGAATATTTAGATCATGTAATGAAAAACGATATTTGATATAACCGATTCAAATCAGCTGGAGAAAATTGATGGTTTCTTTGAAAACTAGAAGATCAAGTGAGCCATTAGGTAGAGTGCGCTCTACAGGTGCTGATTACGATAATAAAATGGAAATGGAGCCGAGTCCAATACATATACTGCATAAGATATACAGTGGTATTAAACCAATTTATATTAGTAGAGCTATTGAGTTTACGCATTATTTGTTGAAGGGTGTTATGAAGTGGTTCTTTGTTGTAATCACTCATAGAATGCACAGAGATCAAAGCAAAATGATCTAAAACGGTTCTACATATTTTCATTAAATACAGTTGCATGTTATACAATTATTTGAATTTCAAATAAGTTGTGTGATATTAATTATTTTGGGTTTTGTTACATGTAACATGATCGGAGACACACTAGGACTTTTTCATATACTTATTTACCTGTTGTATGCGCAAGCGCAGCTCTTCATCTGAGTCGGAGGCTTCGAACGTGAATATGCGTTCTGGGTAATGGTTCGGTTTCGACAAAGCATCTATAACAACACAGACGTACGCACAACGTCAATCAATATAATAACACTAGAAACTAATTAATATAATCTACAAATTAAAAATGTTATAAAACTGTGCTTAATGAATAACACACTATTCTATCGGCGACCATGTATCCTTTAATAAAGATACACCTTCATAAATTATGACGCATTCGCCGTCCTTGGAACTATGTCACTACTATAACATTGACCTAAGGTTCTATTGTCCCCAAGTTAAAAGCAAATGGTTCATAGGATGCATACGTGAATATTAAATGAAGCTTTAATTTAGGGATTGATCTAATGACTATTCTATGAACATACTAAAATTATTTGATGCTAGTTTAGCCTAAAGAAAATATTAAGATTTAGGTATTTAAGAAGGTGACAACAATTATAATTATTCTATAAAAACACAAATAAAATATACTCCTCACCAAATTGAGCATTGTCGATAGGAAGGCCTGGTGATGTTACGGCAGCGTTGACGGTAAGGATGTCATCGCAGCATTTGCGCCCGAAAACCGTAGAGTGGCACCACCGCCTTCCGAGAAACAGTAGCACCACCAATACGATAACGGCAAATGCAGCTACTGCGCTTATATATGCCGTTGCCTCAACTGTACAAAAAAAAAACATTAGCTGCCCTGAAAGCTCGACAATGCATTGTGTAGGAACATTGTTTACCATTAGTCGGAGTGATGACACCGATGTTGGCCACCATCCTGGCTCACTCGTCCATTGCTGGGCGGCATTAACACACCTATAGATTATCTGACGCTTTCTAAACAAATTCCAAGATATAACACTGAATTTTTACTAATTATAATAAGGAAAAAAATGGAACGCGTTGGCACGGTCGCTGTCAGTCTTGCACATGCGCCGTGAGCGAGGGGCACGGCAAGGCGTGTGGAATACTGCGCGGTGATAGGACGAAGGACCTACAGGTATCTGGATATCTCAACAGCTATAGCAAAGCGTCGTCAAGGTCGAGGGCAAGTGCCCTCGGTAGGACGTGAGGGTATACGATTAGACAAAGAATATAAAAAGTAGGTAATCGCCATCGATTACTGCTTTTCATAAATAGCCGTTGAATTTATTATTTCGGCTATATCACACCGTTGACCTCGATAATAATAAAAAAGAACGCAGTTTCATAATTCAAAATGTGTATTAAAATAATTTACATACATACATATTAAAAATACCTAAGCTTTCCAAAATGTAAAGTGTTTAAGCTTTGTAATATGAGTTAATCTGAACGCATGTCTTAGGTAATGCGGATCGCAGAGATAAATAAAGCTGTGAATTGCGTAACATCTACAAGCGTTGCAATCAGGACACATTGGAATATTGCCAAGCCGCTGGGAGCGATAGTTGTTTCATAAGGCATCGAGTTTACATGAATATATAATATATTATTTCTACATTTCAGCGACTTGATGACATCTTAGCCTAGTAATCTCATTTTAATACCATTTACAAAATAGGTATTTATTTGATAAGTTTATTTCATAGCAATTTTTGTATTTAAAAAAAAAACAACTTAAATAATTAGAAATTGATGTTAAAACACACATCACTATTTATAATAATACTCTATGTATAAATAAAGATTAGCTATATTTATTTATGATCTATATGTGGTTTGCCTCAAGAGTTACAATTTATTGGATTCTTTTAAAATAATAATATTCTTTATTTATAATATTAGAATTATAATAATGCGAATCAGAAATTAATTTAATCTCCTATATGTTGTAAATTTTCATTATAATTTTAATCTTGTTTTTTATCTTCTGTCTAAAATTTGTATTAATGTAATATCGGAAACTACTATTAGTTAAGTTATATTAATATTTCTTATTTAATTTGTTGTAATAATACCGTTTGTAAACATATACATAATAAAAATATTTTGTGTAAATATTTATGTATAATAATGATTTACGACGACGAACGAGGGAAAACATCGCTCAACGAAAGCGTTCTTGAAAAACAAATAACAATATAAACGGTATGCTCGCTTGCCGACTGCCGAATTATTTGAAGTATTAGGTACCACATTCAAGTCACGCATACGGTCGCGCCGCGACACGTGAGGCGTCGAGCCTCAGGCTGCTTTCAACATCACCCAATGGATTGTATTCATAAATTTTTTCTTCCCTTAGCGATGGTTAAATTATTATGGCACGAATACATTCCAATCTCAAATTTTGGAATTTTTTGATTTTCTCCTATTTAATTATTTTAGTGCTTTGTTAAGTTATGTACATAATTATTATTTTAAACGTTTCTTTTTAAAATTGAAATTGTAAATGAGAAAA
Organism: Nymphalis urticae; assembly: GCA_905147175.2. Lineage (NCBI taxonomy): Eukaryota > Metazoa > Arthropoda > Insecta > Lepidoptera > Nymphalidae > Nymphalis > Nymphalis urticae. Next base: position 4,619,963 of record LR990002.1, read on the forward strand.
TCTAATTTTCTCGTTTCGACATATTAATAAGAGCATTTGAATACTTAATTAATTTAAAAATATAATAATACTAGCTTCCGCCCGGATTTACGTCCTAGTTGAATGTTTTAGATAGCCAATGTGTATATCTATTCCAAATTTCATCACAAGCTTTCACGTTTATAATATTAGTAGTATAATAAAAAAATACATGATGACTTAGTTCAATAAGTGAAAAAAAAGCAATCAACATTGAATTCTTGTAAAATTCCAGTCTTACTGTATCGTGAATAGTTAAAAGTAAGCTCTTGTACTATTATCAATATGAAATGTAAGACATAACTACTGTGAAAATATATACCTACTGTGAAAGTGAGCTAGTTCACGAATATGCCAAAAGATTGCGCTGCACTTACCTACTTAATATTCAAATTAATAAAGAAAATGTTACGTGATATATATTTTTGTTTTTACACTTGGTATTCATATCGGTAATGAACTTTTTTAGGGCAAGTAGTGACAGTTACAAATAGGAGTTTTGAGAAAAATATCATAATGTTATTCGGTAGGCAAACGTCGATACTTTGTACAATACCGTTCTCGATTCTTAGGAATTGTGTACGCCATTTACAGTGTTATGTACCTAGTGTTACTTTAACGGTCGACTTTTGTTTATTACAATTAATATTTTGTTATTATTGATTGATTTTGGTATTACAATTATAGATTTAATTTTTGTACAAATGGAGAAAAAAAGTTTCTCATCCTGACTTGAAACTTAGCCCTTTAAACATTGATGTATAGAAAACCCTAGGTTTTTTATATATCAATGGCTTTTTATGACAAATAGAATTTTCACATCACACACAGTTGGTAAAAATCCATTAATGTTGCCATATGTGATCAATGTAAAGTCATATAAATGTCTGATGGAGTTTTAAGAGTAAAGCAAATACACAAATGTTTGTATATGGTTCATAAAAGGTACATGTGTACAAAAAAATGTTTTTATGTAAATCAGTACATTTAAAATTTGTTTACTAGTAAATATCGGCCTAATTTTCCCGAGCGATAGTTATCTAAATTAATAAGCTCGCATACTTAATGAGTAAAAGCGAATCAATCAAAATAAACATACTGGTCAATATAATAGTCTTGCGCTATGGACCATGGGTTGTCGGCCAATGCTTTAAAGTTGTAATCTGAATTTAAAGTTAAAATACATAATGAATGAGCTTATATTTCGGCATAGATTGTGAGTTATATACAAAGTTTAAACTATTCTACATTCCATCATAAGTCTAAGTGTTTTATTATACGTGCAGAAATTATTAAAAAAGTGTACTTGATAAATTCTTACTGGTAACATCCGGCAGGTTTTATGTTATGGGGCTGGTAAGGACTGTAAGTTAGGGCGCGGTATTGATTTAACTATTTTTAATCTTCAATCAACCCCTGCAACTCGGCGATAATCCTTGCCTATTTAGTAGACTGGTGATTTTGAGGATACGTTTTGCATTTATAAAATAACTGCAAATGTTTTTGCTTCATTCGTAAGTTTGGATCTATATTCAAGTATAGTATATCTATCTAGTCAAGTAGATCAATAAAAATACATTACATTCATAATTTTGTATAATGCTTTCGTCGGACCCTCAGTTTACAAAATCTTTTTCCTGAATTTCACCAACCCACATTGGAGCAGCGTGGTGGAATAAGCTCCAAACCTTTTCCTCAAGAAGGGAGAGGAGGCCTTAGCCCAGCAGTGGGACATTCACAGGCTGTTACTTCAGTCAAATAGAAGACAAAGAGTATTTTTTTCTTTACTATATATATTATATATGATATGTAGAGTTTCAAGTCCTTAAAAAAACTGTATATAGGATTTTAAATTATTGAATATCTTTGGGTGCTCGAATACTTTTGAGTAATTCATATTGTGTGTTTATTTAATAAAGTATCGAATATAAGTTATTTTAATATTTAATCTGTGATCATTCTGTGTGCGTGCCTTAATGGGATTCTTTATAATGTAAAGGTGGAGGTATAAGTTTGCTCATCAGCAAATCAGACCAAGGTTCAGCATAAATATAATTTAATAAATATTAGCTAATATCAATGAAACATCGCAATAATATTTTGAAAATGTTTTTTTTATTAACACTTACATTTTTACAGCGTTCCTAGCCAACAGAGTAATACTATAAAATAAAACGGTGTAAAGAACTGTCGAACGCAAAACAATGTTAGTTCTACAGTGTACGTTAAACGAATAGCTTACAAAGATCCAATCATTACAATAATATCAATCATAATCAACGACTATTGTCTGTGAAATGTACATCGTTCTCTTGAACAAGCACAGAAAGTCACTCTAAAGAAACAAACATCATTTTAAATCTATAAACATTTCATATAATTTAGATTTATAGTCGCTATAATGTAATATAATTATTACTTTTGTAACCATTATTATATGTTATATTATGTATTCGTTACGAAAATTGAAATAAATCGCTCGTCTCGGGGCTCCGCGCGCGGCCGGCGGAGCGCCGAGCGGCGACCAAAACAAGATGACTCTATCATAACTGTATAATTTTAAAAATTTCTAATTACGCATTTCTACGTTTTGTTTATTATCTTTTAATTAAGAAATAAAATCTTATATAATAAACATGAGCAGCCTATTTTAATAAATGTCACGAAAATCACTAAGTTTTCAGTTAATTTTAGAAAAAGAAAAGCATAGTGTCCGGCCCCGGCGCGCGGCGACCGGCGACGCCGTGCCAGTCCGTGTCGGTCGGTGTCGGTCCGCGTTGGTCCGTTTCGGCCGGAGAGGACCGGTGTCCCGACGACCGGGCCGGCGCCGGCTTCCGTCCGCGGCCCTCCAAGCTATCGCGACTGTGTATGCTTCGTTTATCTACTTTACGATTGAAAATATGGCTCAAAATTTCAACTACCTACCTAACAGTAAGCAGTAGTACACTATAACTCAGGCACTCCACATCGACCTCTCACACACCATGCACCAGTTCGAATCGTCAACTAAACAATATTCACTCGAAAAAATCAACTTAATCTAAATCACTTAAATAATAATTATAATCGTGGCTTCTTAAATGTACTTTTATAACAAATGCTTCTCGTCGGCCGCCGAGCGCGGGCGCGGCGGTTGAACGATGATCTACCGCTAGACGATATCTTGTTACTTATCGTATAGTGTGTGAAAAACAACATTATTAGTATTATACTTTATTCTATCTTATATGACCGAGGGCGAACGACTACTGCGACATGGTGTCCGCGTCGCGGCCGCTTGCGCGATGACGGAGGTGTCCGGCGAGCGCCGCGTGCTCGCTGCTCGCTGCTCGCGTGCTCGCGCGTGCTCCGCGCGCCAACAGAGATTCAACGTATTCCCAGAAAGATCCGTTACATATCGCATTTGGCGATTCGAGATTACTCAAATGACATTTCAAAACGATTTCGATACAAAAATAACGCGATTCACAAATTTAAAATTATAATATGTGTATAATATTTTTTAACATCACAAATTCAATTCATTCCTCACTGCATATATACATAGATAGTTCGTTAAGAAACGATAATGCGAGGCGTCCGCGGCCGAGGCGGAGCCCGACGCGGTGGACAGACACACTCGGCAGGTACTCGGGAGCCCTGCGGGCGGCGATGCGGTAACAAGCGGTGAGAAGCGTACACGACAGCGATTACACAAATACCGAAACGGCACCGCAACCTCTGTCAGTCTGATATAAGAACACAAATGAACTTTATGTACGCGGTAACTAACTGTTGCACGACGCGACGGTGTGGACAGTGGTCGGTGCAGCTTAGTAGTAAGTCTCTTGTTCGAGCCAGCCGCCCGGGTTGCGACGCAGGTAGAAGCGCCGGATCTCGTCGTAGATGAAGATCGACAACATGAATGGAATGGCGGGCAGCCACCAAACGAACCTGTCGACCATTTCAATATTAATATCGCGATCACAACTAAATATGGATAATAGATGCGATTCTTTAGCTAAATGTCTCCTAAACACTCACTTGAGAGGATACATCCGCAAGCCCTTGTCCATGCCGGGCGTGTAGGAGAGGAAGGCGGCGAGCGCAGTTTCGAAAATGAGTCCGAAGTTAAGCGCCCAGTTACGCATTCCTTGGTGCACGATCGAGTTACGGCGGGTCTTGCAAATGATCAAGTCTGCCCACTGCACCACCACGATGGACACGAAGAAAGCGGTGTGGCAGGTAAATTCGAGAGCCTTACGATCGCGGTAAGTCTGTAAACAATGTGTGAAGTATTCAAATAATCCACTCTAAACATAGAACATTTATGTTTTCCAAACTGCGAAGCTATGTACGTACCCATTCCTGTCCATAGGAGTCAGTCAAGTCGTTGATGGCCTTCGAGTCCCATTGCTTTCTGATACCGAAGAGTTTCAACGGAAGGAACCCGTTTTCAGCCATAATCACGAAGTACACGAAAAAGCCAGCGGCAGCTTGGATCATTCCGATTTGGCCATATGCCATGGAAATCAGCCTGTTAATATCCAAAATAAATGTTATAGCACTTGTTAGGAATTTTTGATAAAGAGAACAGCACCGGCTTTATGTTAAAAATGAAAATATATACATATTTAGATTCATTAAATTTTGGCAAATTTCAATAAAAATATATATATATAAGTCAAATCCGATATCAAAATGTTTTTTTTTAATTAATTAATTAAAAACTTAAAGCCAGCACTTTTTATTAAACGTGCGTTCTTTAAGCATTTTCTGTGAAACTCATAACGCAAATCAAAAAGATCTAACCATATTGTTTCATCTAAAACACACTTTTTTACTTCTTCGGGGGTACTTTATACAAATCAGTAATCATGCAGTATTTTAATCATTGTATGGATCTAGCACATTAATATATTTTGCAAATCTAAACAGGGCAAACTGCGAAATAATACAATCATATGAACTTTTTGATTAATTACGAATAGTAAATAATTTAAACTTTTATATATTTTTCTACATTCGCCATATTCAGGAAGCAAACATTGCGATGAGGTGAAAACTCCGGCAATTTTAATCAATTATTTTTATTCTATTTTGCTTTTATTGAATCGTTAATTTTATTATAAATTAGATAGTTTTAACTTCATCGCACTTATTAGTTGAATCATTTGTTAGTAAGTACTTACAATTTACGCCATACATGCATTAACATTGTTAGTTAGGAACCATCGATAAGCATTTAAGCAAACGAGAAATTTTTAAGCTTTTGTGATAAAAAAAAAATAGATAGCTCGATAGTATATCCAAGATTATGAGTGTTGTGTTGGTGACGTAAGCTCTATGGCAATGTGACCGACTTAGCGTCGTGCTTCTAATAAAACTGCAATATTTTATAAATAATATATACCCGCATAATAATTAAATAAATACATAATATTAAAAGGAAAATATGATAACTATTTAAGTACGCTCCATCTCGCCTAAGTCATTCCTTGAAAAAAAAAAAGTTCTATTAAAAATCATCTATTTCTTCTACTATTTCTAAACACAATCACACACAGTTAATTCACTAGTACGCCTGTATGATAACTAATTTCCACTAATTTTTTCACTAACGTGCAATTATCGACATTTCACTGCTCGTAAAAATGTCTTATAAATCTATCTTTAAAATATGGAAGAGTGAAGATTGTAAAGATATAAACACTATTGTCTAAAAAGTCTATGATTAAAAGATTTCTAGGAAAAAAAACTATCTTTATTCATTCTCAAGGATCTAAGAGGAAACAAAGAATATGTCGTGTATTTTACAGAGAGTAGAGTATCTTTAGTAAAGAGATATTTTTATACTGGGGCTCGGTTCGATTCTACACAGGTGGTTGCGTAGTGCTGGGTTGAGGGTGGGGGGCCTGTCTTCATAATCACTCTTCCACATCCATGTCAAATGGAACTGTTCAACCATTAGTAGCCACACCATTAAAATATTCCATTATTTTTAACATTAACCAATTCCGCAGACTAATACAGGGTACAATTTTGGTTATGATGACTGATGAAATGCTTGCTATTCGAATTAGGAGTCTAGAACTGCTAATACTTTTTCGTTGAATAATTTCATGAAATTATTTACTTTTTCACTTCGGTATGTAAACTACATTTAAGTGAAAAAATTAATAATTTCGATGTTGTTCACATGTTCATTTTTTTTTCATCTACATGCACTGTATGGGACATTCCGTTAATAAATTGTACCCTATATATAATTTTGATAGTGAGGCTATACATGGCGTTACACCCAAATGAGAATCTAGTAAGCGTTGCCACGACAGTGGTGGCGAGTGCGGGCCGACCTTCTGTTGACGAGGTTGTCACGGTAAGGGTCTCGGGGCTGCCGCTTCATGATATCGGACTCTGGCGCCTCGTACGCCAATGATATAGCGGGTACCTTCGTAAACACCAAGCAATCAGCACAAACCAACACAACGACCGCGCTCCTCTTACACGATATGGTCACCTACACACCCCAGTCGCCTCCAACTCTAACTCTAGCTCCGGTATACATATAAATAAATATAAAGTATCACTATATTTACTTAATATTACAATCATATTAGAAAATACTAGGAAATTGTTGTAAAATAGAAAGATATAGCGTGTTTGATGTAAAATAGCACGTCGGATGTTTATTAAAAACAGCACAGTATAGGATATCTGAAATACTACGCTAGTGATGGCAGGTACAAACCAGACCTAGAATAATTCATATGTAATACGAATACGTGTACAATGTGCTAATATATTATATACTTGTAAATGTATCCTAACACGATATATACGATAGATGCGGTGAAATGATTCGTATGCCGTTGTATCCTGAATGGTAACGATACTGATGTAAAAGTGTGTGTCACGATGTGCATGAAAGGTATGAGAAATAAAAATATAGATAAAGAAAATACAAGAAAAATAAACGTTATCCGTATTATAAAAACGTTAAGGTGTGTTTAAAATGCATGCACAGAAGACAGATGGCAGACACAAGGAAGTTATCGGACAACTTACCTTAAGAGCGATCACATACACCACAAATAGTAATAAATAATCAATAAAACCAGTAATTAGAAATGGAACAATGTGTTTTGGCTGGCGGGAACCAGCGGCGGGTTAAGATGTTGAAACACGTTATTCCACAACGACATTAAGCTACGTTAAAGGATAGAGGAAATCAGTTAATAAAGAAAAAGTATTAAAGACAACGCAAGGCAGAAAACTGGAGCGGTGCGATTGTCGCCTTCAATACCCACACTAACTCGTGTACCTACGGGACACCGTTCACACTGCAGGCAACAACCAAACCCCAAATATTGAAGACTAATTTACACGTGGTAGCAAGCAAATAGCAGATAGAATAATATCTTTGTACGAGCGATGTCACTCGCCGTATTTTTACCTCTCGTTAACGAGCTTATCAGTGAAAGGATTACGCGGCTGTCGCTTCATTATGTCAGATTCAGCCTCCTCGTAAGCCAGGGAAATGGCGGGCACCTACACAAACACTAGCTATGAGAGCGATCGGCAAGCGTGCGTCGCCACTCACGTGTCCACAACATCCAACATTTAACAAGACCTTTGCAAGCATACGCCCAACTTTACCAAATACCCACCGAGGTTACCCCAATTTTGTATAATTTTTATAAAACTAAATTTTATCTAATTATTTTGGACGTTTGCTTACAATATCTTGCGTTACTTAAAATTATCATAGAAAACAAAATGTTAAACACAATAAAAATAGACCATGATATGACGTTCGTTTTTAATACCACCAGGATGTAAAACAAAATCTAATCGAATGATCAGTGGATGAATTCGGAATTGCCCTTGGGTATCGTGTCCAAATGGCGAGTATTCTGTGATGACGATGGAAATGATTATGTTATGACTGTTGTAGGTTCGTGTTATGTCCGCTCATGTACAACATTAACTATCGTTTTTGAGCAATTGTATTTCCTAGTAGTAGTTGTGTTTACGATTGAGATTACGGTTGCTCACCCAATATATTTTTGTATACTAACATCAGACACATAAGTTAATTCCTGAGTCTATGGAGCTCTACAATTTATTGGTATAACTTATTATATTTTGATGACGAATAGTTTTCGAGCTAATATAACAGAATGCAAACATAGATCTAGGAGCTTGTTTGTTTCTTTTACATTCACTCGTCATCAAATTATAACGCCGTTGAAACATATCATAAAATCAATCAAGCATCAATCCATCATTAGTAGAACTCGACGTTCGCTAAAACTCCACAGATTAGAATAAAAACTAACACATTCTTCATATTAAATTGTTTGTAACCATAAAAACATTTTACTGATATAATACTGTCACAAAGTGTTAATTTTACGATTACATACAATTACTTTCATATTCACACTGCACTCGTCACGATACCGAGACAACAGCGGCGTTAGCTGAAAACCGGTTAGGGGTTATGAAGGCAGCACATTGTATTGTAACGAAAAAGAAACCTCTCGTTGACAAGTTTGTCGCAAAATGGATTTCTAGGCGGACGTTTCATAATGTCCGCCTCGGCTGCCTCGTACGCCAGCGCTATGGCGGGCACCTAGTATCAATATCCCATTAAATATAAGCTATATTATCCTCCGTGACTTATCAGCTGAAAGTTCTTTTTAGTAATCTGGCAAGGATTTATGCAGTTAAAAACAAAATTCAAGTCAAAAAATGTCTCGAATTAACTTTACCTTTATTGTTTATAGCGAATTTGGCTTTCTTATTGTTATCTTTTTATTGTTAGTGAATACAAATCGGAAAATTTGTAATAAATTATATATTTTTTATATCTATTTATGAGGTAATTATTTATAATTATGCGGCAATAGTGTGTACAATTTATATTCACTTGCAATGTAACCTCGTCAAAAATTGAACTGTATTGTTTAAAATTTAGAGTCCAACTTACCATGTCAGTTCCGAGATCGATGCAAAGGATGGTTACAGTACCGAGAGGTAGCGGAATATCGCAGAGGATGAAGGCAAGGAAGGGCGAGATTTCGGGAATATTCGATGTAAGAGTATACGCGATGGATTTCTTCAGGTTGTCGAAGATCAAACGCCCTTCCTCAACACCCGTGACGATGGATGCGAAGTTATCGTCGAGGAGGATCATGTCAGCGGCCTTTAGGGGAAAACATTCGATATTTATATTCACCCGAATTTAACGCTTTAAATGCTGCGGATAATACTAGTTCCTATAACCAATCTATTTTCTTTCAGAAGTGCTCACCTGCTTGGACACATCAGAGCCGGCGATGCCCATGGCGACGCCGATGTCGGCCTTCTTTAAGGCGGGCGAGTCGTTGACTCCGTCACCGGTGACGGCCACGATAGCTCCCAGTCGCTGGCAACCTTCCACGATGATCAGCTTCTGTTGCGGGGACGTACGCGCGAACACGATTTCGGTGTGGAACCTTATTTAAAAATATATGTATTTAAAATATGTGTTGTTTTTGTAAGTTTTTTCACGGCGAGGTTTAGGATAGCAAAATGTGTACTTTAGATATTTTTTGGAAAAATATATAAATGTATTGTGTCAATTATGTAATGTTTGCAATATTAAACGAGGAAAAATTATTTATTTACTTGAGAATTTCGTCGAGTTGATCGGAGTTGAGTTCCCTGAGTTCGGTTCCGTGAACGACGGCGGCTTTGGCCTCGCGGGGGTTGACTTCGGAAACGGGAATGTTGAGACGAGCAGCAATATCTTCTACGGTTTCGTTGCCTTCAGAAATAATTCCTACGGACTTGGCGATAGCCTTGGCAGTGATGGGGTGATCACCGGTTACCATGATAACCTACAATTGTATATTATTTACCAGATATGCAGAGATATATATACAATATCAACTTTAAATAAAAGAAAAAGTAAATTTTAAAATATCCTGAAAAATGGACACAAGCAAACCATTGCTTACCTTGATACCAGCAGATCGGCATTTAGCAACAGCGTCGGGTACAGCGGCACGGGGAGGATCAATCATGCTCATGAGGCCAACGAAGCGGAGGTTTTCCAAGGGGAAGTTGGGGTCATCAGTATTGAACTTGTAACCGATGGGATACTTGTCGGATGGCAATTGCAAGTCGCAAAAACCGAGCACACGTTCACCGAGACCGCCAAGTTCCAAGTAGGCATTATTGAAAGCTTCCTTCATTTCTTCGTCCAAAACCTATTTGATATAACAAAATTATTTCGTGACTCATTTTTAATTTCATTAATATTTTTTTCTAATTTAAATGAATATAATCTACCTTTTCCTTGCCACCAATGAAAATAGTGCTGCATCGTTCCAGAATTCTTTCAGGGGCGCCCTTCATGACGAGTAAATGGCGAGGATCGCTGGGGTCATCACTTTCGTGGATAGACACTTGGTACTTATTTGTGGAGTTGAATGGTATCTCGCATACTTTCTTATTCCTCTTTCTGATCGAAAGGACATCACCGAGAGCCAGTTCCATACATTTAAGTAAAGCAGCTTCAGACGCATCTCCAGCAACTTCTTTCTTCAAAATTGGTACACCGTCCTGTCCACCTTTGAACTCAGCTCGATTGCAGAGAGTAGCAATTTTGGCAAGCGCCTTGAATCCAGGGCTAGTGCGATCTATGAATGAAAATAGTTTAAAATACCCAGACCGTTTAATAAATTTAGAATGTTTTTTATTTAATTACCATCAAATCATCACCTACCATATTGTACTCCAGACTGGTCCTCAGTAGTATCAGCTTCAATGATCTGGTTGTCGAACCACATATGAGCTACAGTCATCCTGTTTTGGGTTAAAGTTCCAGTTTTGTCGGAGCAAATAGTTGAGGTCGATCCAAGAGTTTCGACGGCTTCCAAGTTCTTAACTAAGCAATTCTTGGAGGCCATACGTTTGGCAGTGAGAGTCAGACATACAGTTACGGTCGCCAGTAAACCTTCTGGTACGTTGGCTACAATGATACCTGTGAAGTGTTCACAATCATCAGTACATCGATCATGTTACAGGACGAAACGCTTTTATAAAACATTAGTTTGTAAATATTATTTACCAATAAGGAAAATGACAGCATCCAGCCAGTGATAGCCGAGGATGAAGGCGATTAAGAAGAACGTTACTCCGAGGAATACAGCGACGCCGGTGATCAAGTGGATGAAATGGTGGATTTCCTTAGCAATGGGGGTCTCGCCAGTGTCCAAGCCCGAAGCCAATCCCGCAATACGACCCATAACCTACAGTAGAAGTTTGTTGATTAAAACAAATTTTATATTTTATTCAAAGCTATATAATTAAAAAAAAAAAACAATTATATAAATATACACTCAATTTAATATAAAAAATATTTTCTTACCGTATTATCACCGCAGCAAATGACTACGCCCTTAGCAGTACCCTCAACAGCGTTGGTAGAGAAGAATGCCAAATTCTTGGTTTCCAGGGGGTTCTCGTTGGTGAATTCAGGTCCACGGGATTGGGGTTCAGATTCGCCAGTCAAACTCGAGTTGTCCACTTTAAAGCCACGTGCTTCAATAATACGAATGTCAGCAGGAATCCGGTCGCCGAATTTAACCTGGTCAATGAAAAACACTTTAATTAATAACATTTATTTTGCATAATATATAAAGTTAAGTTACTGTTGAGCATTAAAGAGTAAATATTTTTGCTGTCAATGATGAAATACCTCAACGATGTCACCAAGCACTAGATCCTCAGCACGAAGCGTTAACTTCTCTCCTTCGCGAATGACCGTGGCAAATTGAGGTACCATGTTCTTGAAAGATTCCATGATCTTGGACGACTTGCTTTCTTGGTAGTATGAAAAGATTCCAGTCACGATTACAACAGCAGCCAATACAATTCCAAGATACAAGTTATCATCCGAAGGTTCCTCAACGGTACTCGCCTAGAGAAATAAAAAAGTCAAAAAAATGTTTACATTATAACCAATTTTTCAATACAACTTTAAAACCACAGCATGAAAATACTTATCATAAAATACTGACCTGAATTCCGTAGGCAATAAAGCAAAGAATAGCACCAATCCACAGTAATAACGCAAATCCGCCGAAAAGATTTTTACAAAACTTTACCCATTCGGGTGTCTGTTTTGGAGGTGTAAGTGCGTTTGGACCGTCTCGTTCAAGGTTTTCTTTCGCTTTTGCGTGGCTGAGTCCCTGTTAAATTGCACTTATTTTAGTACCTTTCCTCGCAAATAATGAAGAAATTAAATAATACTAAGCCAATTCCAGTTTCATTTGAATCAATTTATTTTAAATCAACATTTAATATTCAACAACTTACATTTTCCGGGTGTGTTTGAAATCTTTGGTAAAGTTCTTCAGGCGTTACTTTGTGGTAATCGATATCTAACTCCTGTTTAAGGTCATCTAAATCTCCGGGTTTCCGCTTTTTCGCAGGAGGTTTCCGACGAGTCTTTAACACACATACAGAAAACCCATTAAATTATTATAATGATGTATCGGCCAGAATCATATCAAAATTACAGAGATCAAGAGACTTACGCGCTGCTTATAATCAAAGTCTTAATCATAGATGATTTTATGAGATACAGTTAAATAAAATGAAAAATAAAATTTATGAAATTAAACAAAAGCATGCTCAGCGAGTACGGTTGACAGTTGTCGAATACTGGACTTACAACTGTCAATCGTCACTCGCAAGATGTAGATGTAATGCAAATTATAAACCTTGTACTGTCCATCAGCAGTTCTATTATCATCCTTTATGGGTCCGATGGTGGCGACGCGGTACGAGTCGGTACGGCCATGCTGCAAACATAACTAAGGGCTAGACACATTCTACAAGGCGGCCCTAGGGCCATGCAATGGGAATAAGTGGTAGTGAAAATGAATACCAACACCCAAGAACATTATCATTTAAATATCAAAAAAGAAATTTATTTTGATTTAAAATTTCTTGGTTGTCGTAATATTCAAATATGACATGAGTAAAACAATGAATAATGACGGTAATTACACACACTTTGGTTAGCATTAAATGAAAACAATTTAAAAAAAATACAAATCGAGCAAATATTACAAAAAAGGAACCACATGAATTGATCAAAACAAGACTAAAACAGACCACTGAAAACTAAATACATTTTAAAGTAATTTCAATTACCATTGTATGCTACGCGTAATAATGCGGCGTATTGTAAAGGGAGCACACGGCAACAGTGAGCGTGTCCGCGAGGTGTAACCTTGACAAGCTGCTCTATAGTCCTGTTAGGGATCACCGGCTCAATGGCGCTCAATTGAACTGAACTAGTTGCGTGTGCGAATCTCACAGCGACAATATGGAAGCAGGGCACCGCGCACCTCTTTGCATCGCTGCCTCACTACACATGCGCACTCATTCACCATTGAACTAAATTCATCGTTATACCGCAACGCTCGTTGGAACCCGTTTCAAATATCAATGGTGTACAACTGCGCATTGGATGAATTATGACCCAGTTTTAGTATTGCCTGGAAAAGCACTTCGGCTTATGAGGGCAATAACGATATAGCTGTGTGCAAACTATCCATAATGTCACTGAGGCTAAATGCGTCCGCGATGCCGTAAACAAGCCGGCCGTCGCCGTCGATAATTGATGAACGTTTTCATAACGGACCTCATTAAGCCGCGCCCTGTATTTCCATGAAGGTTACAGTCAGAACAGGGATAATAGATTGCGAGATGCAATATTACTTTTACTATATGAAAGGCAGTAATTTAATCAATAAAATAATGATGGCACGATGTATTATCTCGATTGCCTATTACAGAATTCATATCAATAAATATTTTTTGGGCGTTGGTCAGATCTTCGAAATATTACTTAAAGATATTTTACAATTTACGGTATTTTTATAGTCGAGATAGATAGCTATTGGATGGATATATAAATATTATATATATATATTTGGAGCAAAACTCGTATAAAACTATTTTTTCAATTTATCTTTAGCAAGAATAAAAGACAAAGGAACTTTCGCTAACATAAGTATGGAAATGATGAAAAATTCATACGATGGAAATGGAAGTACGTTTGCACGTTAGAAGGAAGGCGTGCTCGATTCGTTACATAAGAGGCACGCAGTACGCATGCGCACTGCGACTCAACCCCCGCTACCCTCGACATAAATAGCTGAAAGACAAGGTTGCCACCCCCGGGCCCCAGCGACCGCATTCTATAATCTCTGTAAAGGTTAAACCGGAATATCTGATGGAAAATAGAATCCGGTTCCGTCGAGTACGAAACGATCTCACATTAAAAAAGATGGAGGAATCGTTGTGATATTCGAGAATGATAAAAAAACTAACATATCCTTAATTATGCTTGTTATTTTATTAAAACGTACTTAATGACAGCTAGCATGCTAACTTCTTAATTAATCATTTACTTGAAAGCCAGTACTGTTTTATATGTACGAGTATGACTCATTTTACATGATTCATTGAACTATCTTTGAAAAAACGTTGGAACCAATAATACCAAATGTCAGCGATCAGATGATCATTGTCATGGTCACGAAACTGCTTTATACCGAAAATTTGTGGTTACTATCGTAGTAGTTCCACAACATGTGAATGAGACAATTATTTTTAACTAAGTCGGCGTCGCGACGCTCGACGCGTGATTCCCGACATGCAATTATAATATGCTACTGTTGCCAAAACACTATTAGTAGCCAGTTTCACGTGTGTTTGTTGATGTGGTGTAACATGTGCGTCAGTGTCTCTTTACCATTTGGCATTCGGAACAAAAGAGCCAACCGCGCATTTGAATATTTGTTTCAGAACTTCTAAATAAAACTTAATTATCTCAATTCATAATCCAACCTATCTAAAGTTATTAGTATTATAAAAGTAACAACAGAGATTAAAAGTAGACTGTTAGATGTCTAGATTACAACTTTAACATTGAATTAAGCATTTTAATTACAAGTTATTGCACTTGATTGCCGCATATAGCCGCCGTGTGATTTGAGAATGTTTTCGTTACTATAACTATTATTTTAATCATTTTAATTACGTAAACTCTGATTTAATATACCTTAATAACTGCGATAACGAAGGTAAATGAAAACAATATTTGCGACATTAATTGTTTTGTAAAGACAAAAAGGTTAAATTGTTTAAATTAATCTTTACGCGTTGAAATAGATTATTGATATTTATTAAATATTTTTTAAAAGATGTGAGATTGTGTTAACCATTAGTTATGTGTATATATTTAATATATTTTCATTTGACTGGTGATATGAATACTAGCTACTGAATTTCTTGGAGATTCATCTGGATCAAATTTAAATTTCGAACCGGTAGTCATTATACATTTAATTTAATTCTTGTTAAGTGATGATTAAAAAGTCCTTTGAAGAGCCTACTTTAAAAAAATGTAATTTATATATAATTGAATACACACGGGATATGAACCCATTGACTCAAAAGTATCTGTAATAGTACCAGAATTTAATCTATGTTGTAATACTTAAATATTTTTTGAATTATGTAACAAACTAAATAATTTTATAAGTGATTTAATGTTAAAAGGGCTATATGAACTATTGCTCTAAGCCCTTTCTCAGTTTCTTTAAGCTGAACTGGTAATAGAAGTATTTAAGATTAATTGAATCGATTACAAATGAGTATTTCGTACAAACGTATGAAGTGAACTTGAAGGACTTTGTCTAGCAACCTAATTGCTCGGTGCGTGCTATCGTCATAAAGGATAAAGGAAATACTCCAATAGACCGACGGCACTCTATGCGATTTAAATGACATAATGACAAGGCAATTTTCTAATAAACCTTCGGTGCTCTTATATCTAGTTCTCGTGTTCGGACCACGACCGCCTCCCGCGACAACCCGTTAGCTACTTCCTTCGGGACACCTTGTAAGGAATAATTTTAATGGTAGGCAAAAGTCGAAGAATTTTTATTATAATTATATGATTTTTTTTAATATCTTGAACCGTTTAGAATTATAAGTGAGCAATGAAACGAATGATCCAGCAGCATCGCTTTGTGGTACATCTGTTATTAAAACGTGACACTATTCATGTATTAACGTATTCAAATGAAATAATTATTGTTAACGTTACTTTCATTCAATGCATATTATAGACATTAGCCGCTTCAATTCAAATTTCATAGCATATATAGAAATAAATCTTTAAATCCAGTAATTAAAAAGACTTTGTTCTAAATTTAAAATATTCTCAATAAAATAAATGAATACATCGTATGAAGTAATGACTGATGGTATATGAGGAGACCACAAAGCGAAGTGTCTCGCTTGCCGCACAGATCAATACGAGCTGTTACGCAACTGGACTGGCGCTATCTCTGGCGCTTAATTTTACTCTTTTGACATTCTTGCATACATATATATTTTTCTATTCATATAGAATTATACAGGTACGAAATTATAAAATACGATATTGAAATAAAAAGTTGGTATAAAATGATTTAAAAAAAAAACTAAGAGAAAAAATAACGCAAGCTACGAAAGTATGGACGACTGTCTGTTCAATTTATTCTAATTGGTGCAAAAGCTAAGACAACATTTGTTAATGTAATAAAAGAACAAAGGCAAAGACGTGCAAATGATACCCCTGGATAAATGGTAAGGGGTTATGGCTGAAAGCAAGCACTATACACAAGCAACGACGACGATGCTGACGACGATCGGTGTTCAGCAGATTCTCCGCACTCACTACCAGCTACATGCACTCACATCTTCACGAAAGCACTGCGCCATCGGGAAATATTTGCTATTTTAAACGGCCAGATAATCACTACTGCAAGCGCACTGCACTCACCTCGCCCATTTTAGCTAGTCTTTATGCAAAGGCGGATTTAAAAGAGCAGACCGCCTTGTGGTCTCTTCTGCGTTCCTCGATGGAATGAAGTAGATCGTCTAGTTCTGGAACAACGGAGACCGTTACGGCTTCCTCGTCTCAATGGAAAAACTAAAATGTGCGCTTCACGTAGTCTCGTCGCACGACACTGAGGCTATGTCATTATGGTACGAAACTAAAACCCGGTATGAGAGAAGTGTACGGGTGGAGGAGGCGCGTAGGGCACGTCTTTCGGCGGCCTGTTTCGGGCGGCGACTGACGATGGGGCTGGCGCGTATCGAGCCGACGGCGCACTGACGTCACACTGCGTCACGACGCCAGCGCCGCCGCTACCACCGGCGCGCGCACCCCGCTGTACGGCGCGCGGCGCCCTCTAGCGCCGCCGCACCGATCGCTCCACCCCGCGCGTAACCTTCCACAACCGACCCGATGACAACCGCCTCTTTCAGACTACATTTTCAGCCAATATATAATTTATTATATTGCTAAAGGAAATCTACTTTCAGTTATTGAGACATGTTCATATGTTCATTAAAATATTTCTTTGATATTTTAGAAACTAGCTCTATTGTATAATTGCCAATAATGTTGTAAATTTTGTATTTACACAGCGGCAGGTCAGTTAAAGCGGCGCGCCCAAGTTTAATACAATATTGAGTAGGTACCGAGATAAAAATACATTGTCAATCGATAACCACATAAGTAGTAAAATAGGTGATTCTAGTGTTTTTTATATTAACAAATCATAATGAAATATATTAATTTATTATATTCCATTTACTACGTAAAATAAAAATGATAAAATATATTTTTTATAACTTTCATCTACATATATATGTATTAACATATTTTAGATCTGGGGCATCTAGAGTTTCTGTAGACAGTAAAACTATTTTACGGCAAACACATTTGCGGTAGTTTTATTGCATTCGCATTTTCATAATGTCATAACGGCCGAATATAAATAAATTGTAGACGCAAAATCTTTATATCCAGAGGCCTTGACGGGGTTTAAATAGATACAGAAAAAATGTGCCTGTACATAAGTACTTTGAACTTATAAAAATACCACAGAAAAATGCAATACTAATAGTTCTAATAAGTATAACACGGAATAAAATAATAACAAAGAACTGTACTTAATGCCGAATACTATTTATATAGAATCGTAAAGAATCGATTGAGCGATGTTTAGATACGTATTCTGCGTACGTATTTCTAGGCGAGAAAATGTGTAGTTTCTTTTTAAAATTCAATTTCGCTCGTAATACTTCCTCTACGGATTCTCTACGATATAGGAAACAGTGAAGTAATTTATACACTTGCTAATGAAATTAGTTACTCTTAGATTCCTTGAATACGTTTTTTTTTAAATAAATTAATACAATTGTTGCTGGCTTACTTTCTTTAAATATCTGTTTTTTTTATTCGTAAATCGAAACGTTTCCGACTTTAAAAAATAAACAATTTTAAAATAGAGGTACTAGAATTGTTGTAATTTCTCAATATAATGATAAATATTAAAGGCGTATTATTATTTTATGCCAAAAGCGTCAAGTGAAAATAACGGAAATGTTATAAATTAGTTACTTTAGAATTAGCTTTTTTTAGACAAACATTCGGTCCAACGAAGAAAGCAAATGGCGATAACCTATGTATACTTATATAACATGCTTATATAAATATTATTCAAGTGTGTTATAAGGTAGATACAGTCACAAATACGGGAGTAGTTTTATCGTGAGGGGGCGCCACCTGTCAGATATTAATTTCCGGCACTTGACGTCGTTCCTCGCGCAATTACACGTCAGCAAATATAGACGTGCCAGCTCGTTGCTAGCCACCGGTCAGGTTCGCCCCACACCACTTATGCAGGTAGACATATTGAAATTATACATTTTACCGCTGGGTACTAGGAGTCCTGATAAGAATACCGTCTATATATTTAAACTTCAAAATAAAACTTTACATAAAACTGAAATAATAACTCGTTGAGAATAAAGATTATATTTTGTGTATATAATACGTTGCAAATAAACTCATCTGCAAACGACACAGACTTCATTTTACAAAAAAAAAAGAAAGAAAATTAGCGAAATGTTAAACGTAGTAAAGGTAGCCTAATTTATGTGACGTAAGAAGGTTTTAAAGACTTTCAAAATCGGCTTTGAGACAGGGTTTCGAGATATTACAGCGACCACTTGACCTTCTATTATGGCAGTCTGATCTGAGGATAAGAATGTCGCACGCAGCATGCACAAAGCTTAGGGGTATATGATGCATTTCAATGACTTTCATTATTAATATCAGTTTTAGATCAAGTCAAGAATAATGTTTATACATTAGTTAATGCACATATTATTATGTAGAAATTATACAAGAATACAACAAAGAAAGTTACAAATTAATAGTTATAATTGGACGAGGCGTTCTGTTTGTAATAAGGGTGTAAAGAGAGGCCGTGTATACATAAAAAACAATACGCATAGTTGCCTGCTCTTCCACTCCCAACGTCCACCGTGTCCTGCTTTTGTGGAAATTTTTCATTCGAGCTCTGCTCCGGAATGTTAAACAAAAGGATTTTTTTCCGTTCATTCGCTTTTCATGTTCAACGACTCCATTGTGTGAAATATATTACTTTATTTATTACGATATTAATATATAATACCTATATAATAAGTGTTTAAAAGTATTATCAAAATAATTTGCGTTCTATTTCATTCATTTGTTTTTTTTTTTTAATTTAATGGACGTGTAAAATTTATTACTTTATTTCATTCTATCGAGTGCTTCCCTTGTCTCTATGTAATACTACTTTGCACTTGCAAGTCACTATCAATTTGTACTTTTATAAATTATAGTCCGGCGCTCCCCACTCCGGACTAAAATATGCCAATCAATATTAGTGCAGCCCGTCAGCTTTTGGAATACTATAAACTACGCATGCACCGCCCGAGCTGGATTTTCCCAGGAATAGGTCAGTTATTGACTTCTTGATGTAGGTACATAAAACAGGGGCGGCAATGGGTGTACAGGTATATATTTAGGGTAAATATTACATGTACCTTTTGAGTTTTTTTTATATTAAACAGTATCTAATTTATTATATAAAATGTAATGTTATTATTAGTGTATATTTAAATAAAGATTTTTAAGGTTATTATTATTCTGTACGAAGAGGTCTGTTTAGTAAGATATATTTATACCTTTAAATTACAAATTACTGACTGTCAAAACGGTTATATTCTTTGAAAACTATGCTAATTATATTTGACACACGTCAAAAGTTGAGAGGACAAAGAGATTTCGAGCAACGATAATAGAACAAGGCGTCCGTAATGTATTATGTAAGGCATTAGTATCAGAGCCGGGGCAACGGGCCATTCCTTCGGCGTGGAGAATCGGCTGATATGAAAATTCGTCGTGGAGCGTTTGTAGGGGGGCCGGATCATGTGGTTTGAGGGTGGGGGCGGACGGAGGTTCTATTTGGGTCACCCCGGGCGTCATTCCCCACGATCAATAAGCGGGGCCGGCGCGCGCCGTTTACCCTCTCACTTGCGCCGCCTTGCCATCTACCTAACCCGTCTCTGTACTGCTTTGTCGACATTAATTATTATATTAATCATTCTTATTAACAATATTGAATACAATATCGATGTAAGGAACTATTGCCGTGTATTGAGAACATTATGTTTAGCGATTTTTCCGTATAACAGTGAATACGGAAAAACAAGACCCGCCCTAAGTTTGCCGGCAGCCATGAAGTCTGTTTCTAACCAAAGCCTTGTGAATGTTTATGTAACGTAACATTTATAAATATTTAAAGACCTTTGTAACCTAAAAATATTTTTATTCTTACGAGACCCTCCTCGGTAATCTCTGTAATAAAAATATAATGGTATTTCTTCATTTTGAAAAGAACAATACATTATTTACTTTTTTTAGTATCGCTTATATAAAATATGACAATAATAATTAGATTATCTTTATTCAGACGTCTTGTAATAGAAACAGCTAAGGAGGCACTATATCACCATGGACTTCAAATCTCAAGTGGCTTATATTTAAAGAGCGCCGAAAGCTTAACTGACACGTTTCGAGCCAGAAGATTCTAAAGTCGATAGTAAAACCATTTACACTTACATTATATATTACGTAATTCATTTTCTAAATAATTCGACAATAGACAATTAATATCTATAATTTGAAAAACAGCATGACAGTACTACGAGAGCAATTTTAATTTTAATGTAAAAAAATAAAACAGCATTTCATATATATCGAAATGTAAGCTGGACGAAAAAATGTTTTCTTAGATGAGCACCGCGTTATATTTCTATATATAGCACATTAAGCTTCCCAATGTACAGTCATGAAGTTGAGACTTACGAAATAGTGAATATGAAAATAGGATACACGACGGTATTCCGAAAATTTACATCTTAACCGAATCGAGCTTGGCAAACTTTTCGCATCAAGCTATGCCTAATGGTATTTTTCTATTTGAATTCGTATTATATAAATATATTCGGTACAATTTCAGGTGAAACTATTGTAATATGAAATGGTTTTCATAAAAAAACTCATATTGATTAAACGTAGATGCTGTAAGTGGAAAGCTAGATACCGCTTGATACTACATTGTGGAAAAAAACAGAAAATGCAAGATAGGTTGGTCTTCACGAGACTTTATCCAATGTAATATATTCGGATATTCCAAAGTAGTTCTATCAGTAAATTTAATATATATATAGTATGATACTAGTACAGTACGATATGATTTGCGATCGCCTTGTAATAATCACGTATCCATTCCCTACGCCATCACAGATCTTTACGATAAATATCCAAAATTAACAACAGTTCAGAAACGTGTTGTTAAAAGTAATGTCATGTTTCTTATTTATGTCACTAGATGGTGTTCATAAATTTTTTTAATTTCCTAATTCGAACTGAATAGATTTTTCGTAAACAGAATGTATGCTCATGTTAATGTAACGGAATTTGTTAAAGTAAGTGAATAGGAAAATATAGATCTTATTTCATTCATCGTCTGATCCCCCGATTACTTCGGGCGTAAGCATAAAATGATTGAAATAGACCATAAGTATCCATTGGTATTGTACATTATCTGTTCCGTCAGTTGATTTAGTCGTGACGTAATGATTTTATTGTTTTATGGCAACTGTAATTGTTTCTGTAATGACATTGGATATCGCAGATCGGGATGATGTTTGGTCTTCCATTTACGGATCGTATACAATGTTTTATATAATGTTATGAAATTATGTAATCATTTCATGTATAACTTTAGTTACGCCATAAATTTTGTCTTTGATTTATATTTATTCCAACAAAAAAGCAAATATTTCATGCGAGAAAAATAAAATAAATCAATTCACCAGTGTCAAATATTCAAATGTATTTTATTAGTAGACATATTTAGTTACGTCATATTTGTAATAAAAATAAATTATATTCATATAAACCCACGATACGTATCTACACATACAAACATATATATATATATATACACATATTTAAATTGTAAAGACCTTCTATGAACATAAAATAATTTAATTAATATTTTAATTAAACATTATTTAAAACAAATTACCGACCTTTTAAAGATATATTATGTGCCAGTTAATGTTTGCGTTATGTATAAACGGAAACCTAATCAGTTTTAATAATACCCAGCATGATTATATGTCCTAACAATAATCATGCTTAATATGACTAAGCACTAGTACATTTTATCTATCGCTGGAAATAACATCGCCGGCAAAAATTATCTCTTAAAAATACAAATTTTAATATCCAGTACAAAGTGTATCTAGAACATGTTTATAATTTATCATCTTCCAGCCGTTTGTTTAGTTTACGTTATACATATTCGTATTATAGGCCGATTTATAACATCTTATAACACTTGCTAATCTTCAACTTATAAACTCATGAAGAGAAAAAAATAATATTCTACTTGTATTTCTAAAATAATTGACCAGCTTAACTGTAACAAAATAGAAAGACAAATTATATATTGAGTAAATCCATAGACGGAAAGGCACTCAAGATAAACCTTCGTGGTTTTTGTAGTGCCATCATTTAATTGTTATTTGGTTGTTTATATTGTTAAATAAATAAATAAAAATGAAGAGATTCGTTAGCATGTTTTGAGGGTCAGTCTAAGTGAGATTTAATCCGGCCACGCTTACTTCCTATTTGGCTCTGAACTCCAGTTTCTAAAACGCTGATCAAAGTAAGAATACTAACTAATTTGACTTTAATGTAAATGTTCATATGTCGATTCATCCCATGACGTAATAGAATACCGACTACTGGCAATATTCAGATACTTTTTTTAAGCGAAATAATTGACTCTTAATCAGGCGTTTGATGTTCACGTAATAACATAAAAATCCTACTAGAAATCTAATTTAAACTCTGGGAAAAACAAAAGTAAAGAATCCCCCAAGCTTTGACTTCAGACCCATTACATAAGAGATTTATTTAAAAGGCGCTATCAATATACAAATCAGCATCTCACCCATCTGAAACACGCATGCATGACGATGCTCTGATGCATGTTTTCTCAAGATGTTTTCCTTCAACATCAGACACGAGATGAATTATTTAATTAAGTAACGCTTGCTCGGTTTTGAACCCACAGTCTACGGTTAAGATTTACATGTTCTATTTGCTGAGTCATCTCTGCTCAGCTTCACATATACAGAACGTAATAGTATACAACAATAGATATCTAACAACAAGGTTACTAAGCAATCCCATTTAGAGGGTTTTAGTAAATCAATCGGATACAATACATGGCTGTTGGTATTATATTCGAGACGAGTAGATGCCGCTCTGAACCGCTTCGAAGAGGAAACTAAGTGCAGACACAGCAATTGCCTACTGCGTCAGTATGTATAACAAAATTAGATTACAGAGACACATTTAAACTTTATTAAAACTATACAAATGGAGCATTACATTTTATTTTATTTTTATAACTGAAATTATACATATGGAATATTGCATATTTCTTTAAGATGATTACTAATTAGCTTCAACTCGCCAAGTAATTTACCATCTAATAATAGCTTAATGTCTTCCGTTGCAAATAACATTTAAACACGATGCCACAGATAAGCCGCAAGTGAGTTATTGGAACCAAATTCATGATAATATAAAACAATTATAAACATTTCAGAACAATCTGAAATTTAAATGTATCTTTATCAAACGAAAAATCAGCCAGTCAGTCAGTAACAGCCTGTTAATGTCTCACGGTTGGGCTAGGCCTCCTCTCCCTTTTGAGGAGAAAGATTGGAGCTTATTCCACCACGCTACTCCAATGCGGGTTGGTAGAATACACATGTGGCAGAATTTCAATGAAATTAGACACATGCAGGTTTCCTCACGATGTTTTCATTCACCGTCAAGCACGAGATGAATTATAATCACAATTTAGCGCATGAAAATTCAGTGGTGCTTGCCCGGGTTGGAACCCACGATCACCGGTTAAGATTCACGCGTTCTAACCACCATCTCATCTCTATCCATAGGCCATCTCGGCTTACATGAAACGAAAAATTAAAAGAGAAATCGTAATATAAATAGTTGAATTATTTGTAACACATAAATATCCGATTGCCAATTCGAATCAATATTCATCATTTACTTGTCTTCATGCCACAAATAAGTCGGCGGAGTATGTTCTCTACTCAGTCGGAAACCAAACGTCAGACCAGAGAGCTACTATTTAAATAAGCGATTAGTTTACGATACGAAGAAATAAAAAAAAAGTAAATTGTTCGATCATCTTCTATGTTTCAAAACTAATCGAATTAATTCAAATACCATAATCGTAATTTAGGTATCTACTTGTATATAATTCTTTCAGCGTATGAAACGGACTTACTAATGCATACAACATATTTACATCGCTCATTTGTTTCCATAGGTAGCTCGCAAGATATGTAAAAAAAATTATAACATTTTTAATTTTATTCTGTCAACTTTAATTACACTCGAGAGCTTGACTACTTTTAAAACTGATTCAAGTGAGGCAATTTTAAAAAATTCACTATATAATAAGCAATATGAAGTGGATAAAACTATTCTTCATTTATTTTAATCTCTAAAAAGAGTTTATGCTTAATTAACTTTAAAATAACTGAAATCGAATTATGAAATGTAAGTATCGTAATGTTTTAACATTTGTTTTTAAATATATATGTATTTTCAAATACGAAGCACTTATAATGGAAATACCACAATTATAGTTTTCCACCGTTACCTACGCTGAAGCCATCGAGGTCAGAGCGAATATAACTCGTAGCCATGTCGATTTCCGATATTAAATTCTTCCGATACAAAAAAATCGCAAGACAGACGACGTCGGTTTAACATTTATTTTATTTTAGGTTTATTTTATTTTATCCATCTTAACATGTTATTGATTATGTTATTTAAATTTAATTTAAAAAAAGAGACATTGCTTTGCTGCATTGGAATGTTAATTAAAGTGTACGTAAATTGAAAACTTATTTTTATGATAAACTTAAAATGGTTAATGACTATTATAATTTCACTTAAATATTAATATTACGGGTAGAATTTTTGTCCACTTAAACATCCGTGTTTCTCTCGAGCTATCCAATAAAATAATCGAAATCGGGTCGGCAAGACTCGGCGGAGGTATCATGGAACATACAAAAAAAATGCCAGACGAATAATCTCAAGTCAAAGAAAGAAGTGAATAAAAAGAGTAATTAATTTTATTAATTTTACTATATTTAATTGAAAATCTACGTTTCGAATCGGAAACTATAAGATTTCATGACTATTAAAATACATGACTATCATAATACTTATGATTATAATTATGATGTGATTGTACTTATGAGACCCTACGTGAAGAAACAAACTTTAATTCGATTAAATAAATAATTAATAAACTTCACATACCTAGTTATTCTTCTAACGACAAAACGATGAAATAATTGAAGCGATTTTTAAATTAACCGAGAAGACGTTAAAATAACAAAGAATCGGCACTTGCAAGACTCGGGCATTACATTTTCTATAACATTTCAGTCAATGAAATTATTATACAGTAAACTGAATATGAGTGAATATAAACAAATCTCGTCATGGCCGTTACTAAGCTGATTCTGTTGAATCACTAGCTTTCATATACCTACAGGCTGAAGGTGAAGACGAAGGAAGTTTATTAGAATATAGATGAGATTTATAGTTCACAGAAATATTCTTGCACACGTCTCTAGTTGTAAGAAATTACTAAAAGAAGTTACCGTTACAAAATCACATTTTTTTTCTAAATGACAATTATTTGTTTTAATGTGTAGCCTATTATTGGAAGCAATGCCGTATTGAAATTATTGAAACTAGCAAATGTGGTTACGTAATATTATGAAACCTATCAACCTTCGGCTACATGAAACTCCACACGTAAATAAACCCGCCAGGTGACATTTGAGAGCTGCGGTAATTTGCAATGCAGTATTCAAAGCACATTAGTTGAATCTCCTCTGACAAGTCCTTTGGGCGAGGTCTGTAACAACGGCTTTGTTATGTAACCTAGCCACAAATTCAGCTAACGAAGACCGAGGAAAAGTTAAATGAGACTTAATGGCGCTTGTGCTATATCAAGAGGAGACATTTTGTACTTTAGTGTTTTTTTTTTTAATTTCTAGGCAAAAAAAGAACAATGTTCGTTGGAGAACAGTGCGCAGTCGCAGAGTTCAAAACGAACTGGGGTAAAGTTGAACGCTCTTCTTGCAATTGATTAAAGTACCTTACGAAAGATAGATCGCACAGACTTATGTAATATGTATAATGTAAATGAATATCGCTGTTTATTGTATCATTAGATATGAGTTAAGATTAATACATTTATTCATTGTATGGTACACACACACACACACAGTTCATGGTACGTCAACTGATTAAAAGCATATCCATGCTTTCAGCACTGTTATTAAATTAAGTGCATTGTTAGTATAAAGACTATATGTTCTGCAATCGAAATGTTATCTAATTCGTATGTCGAAATAATAACATCGATTTGTAGTACTAGAGACATTTTATTACCCAATTCAATCCCCAAGTCTGCTGAATTCCATTTTATTCTTAAAATTTGGCATTTGAATCTACTACACTTTATTTAACTAGATCTCAAAGTATTTTTGGCATTGTGTCCATAAATTTGCCAAGTCGCTTCTTGGCTCATTGGTCAGATAAAATATTCTTTAGTAAATCTACTAGAAGAAAGTAATACTATACGGTTAGTCATTTCCAATGCCAAGTATCTTTTTTCTATACCTTTTTAACATAGTTCAATCAAATAAAATATATATTAAATTTAACATCGATATATGATGTTATCTTAGATCGTATAAGAAATAAAAGATAATAAGATATCTGGGACGGGGTCGTTTATCCGCTAAACAGTCCAGGGTATATTATATTATGTAAATCCAGCCGTGAATCGGCCAACGTTAAGTGCATGCGAGAATTGCCGCGGTCGACATAATTCAATTATGAGCCTGCCGGTTCGTCGCAAAGGTATTGTATGCAGGATAAACTTGGTCAGATAAAATATTAGACTCGTGGGAACGTTTGAATTAAGTACTCTCAAAAACGAATTAATTGAAAGAAATTGAACGTTTCCCTCTAATGCTGTTATACGATATACATAATTTTTTATTACGTTTGTCTCTTAAATTAAGCCTTAAAGTTAACCTTCGCTTTGAATTCTAGATTTGACTACATTAATTAAGCGTATAACATTTGTAGTTTGTGATGTCTATGAGTTTCAGTAACCTTTCAAAATAGTTGTAATCTTTCAAAACCGAAGAATGGCAGTATGAGCCGCTCAAGGCGGTTCGGACTAGACCATACACACTACGCATCCGTTAATGCCAATAAGTTCAATGACCATTTTACGACCTCCTACACAAAAGTAATAAATTTAAATTACAATTCGGAAAAAAAAATCATTGGACCAGAAAAGTACATTGTGAAATTTTGCAATCTATAATAGATCTAATAAAAAAAAGATTAAAATTCTAAATATCTGTTTATCTGTATGTTGTCTTTATATATTTTTTCTATGAATACGAAACATATTAATCGAAATTAATAATTGTTACAGAATGCGTGATACAAACAGTACTTTTTTACTTAGTATGGATAAAAAATAATTTATCGACGAATACTGTACTAATGGTACATCCATTCTTTTTATATTACCGAAAACATACAACTATTCCTTATATTGATTGAAACTATTACATATATATATGTATATATATTGGTTTTTTGTTGATTGATCAATTGAATTAAATTAATGTTTTACATTTATTTAATATAAGTACAAGTACAAATATTGAGTAGAATAAAAGCTAAAGTTGTCAGAATTCCACTTTAAAGTGAAAAAGCACGAAATACTCTTGAAATAGTCGAACAAGAGCTGCGCATTAATAGGCAGGGATTTATCATTGTACGTTATGAATGGGGGAATCAAACTTATAACGATTTTACGTAATGATGAAGTGTTTCGACGAGCCATTTGGCAGAGGCTTTTGGCGAGTTGGCTAAGTAGAAGCTGTTTTAACAAACTTACTACTACACTTCGCAACGGACCGACTTGTCTATTAGACTTTTCTGAAAACTTACGTTTAGAATAAATATTAATGATTCTGTCATGCTATTAAGTTATCGGGATTTAAGAACTTGTATGGATAGTGTACGTCGTAATGGGCTTACTAAAGATCCATTATACAACCAAAATTGCGCGTGGGTTTTGAGCATGAATGAAGTTTTGTGAACGCTGCTATTGTCAGATGTTACCTGTATATACTGGTTTAGCATAAAGTTCAGTATGGTACATAAGACGCTGACTCACGACTTTTGTAAATAATTTATTTTTATAATTAAAAGAAGCCTGTTACGCCTAGACGCCTATTAAGAAGTTGCTATAAAACGTTTAGGTTCTCCTTGATGTTTGGTAATAGTTTTAAAAATATTTCCCACAGCTGATAATGGTAATGAAATATCCTATTTAGCTGAATGTTTAGCTTATTAGCTTATTTCGCCATTACGTTGCACAGCTTTGCAATAGACATAGGAACATGTTGCATTATTTTATCAGACACATGTTAGTTTCCTCACACTGTTTTCTTTTACCATCGAGGACAATTTAAAATCAAATTAAACTCCAAAAAACCAGTGATGCCTGGGCAAAGCGATTTTCGATTAAGAACCAAGTGTTCTATCCACTGAGTCACATGGTTCGTTCTGAAGAGAGGCCTTATTAATATTCCCCGGTAAATTGATTTCGTAGAATAGTAATAGGATTTAAGTGGGTATATAATATAAATGCGATATCTAATGTAAAAGTGAAATTGCCTAATATATTGCTTTAAATAAGATGATAATATTATAATTCAAATGCCAACAATAATTTTCTTATCTTTATATACAAAAGAATAACAGACTAACTGACATATTAAAGGCACAGCTCAAACTACTGGGGCTGGCATCATGATAATTTATATCCAGGGTTTCTTACACAGTTGGTTATCACAAGAAAGGAATTTTGAAGAATTTAACCCTAGTTATAAAAGGCATGAAAGTTAGTATGATAATCCTTTATTTTTGGAGAAAAAGCTAACTGTAAGCTGCTTAAAATGTTTTTTTTTTATAGAATAGAAAAGCAGACGAGCATATGGGCCACCAGATGGTAAGTGGTCACCAACGCCCTTAGACATTGGCATTGTAAGAAATGTTAACCATCGCTTACATCGCCAATGCGCAACCAACCTTCTGAACTAAGATGTTATGTCCCTTGTGCTT
Source organism: Nymphalis urticae (assembly GCA_905147175.2). Taxonomy (NCBI): domain Eukaryota; kingdom Metazoa; phylum Arthropoda; class Insecta; order Lepidoptera; family Nymphalidae; genus Nymphalis; species Nymphalis urticae. The sequence continues at coordinate 4,649,787 of LR990002.1, forward strand.
GTAATTACACTGGCTCACTCACCCTTCAACCGGAACACAACAATACCAAGTACTGCTGTTTTGCGGTAGAATATCTGATGAGTGGGTGTTACCTACCCAGACGAGCTTGCACAAAGCTCTACCACCAGTAAAGTTTGACGTTCGACATAATATAGAGCTTAGACATATTGCTAAAATGTAGTTTTTTTAACTAGAACGTTTCCCTACAATCGCAATGATCATAAAACTTTTAAAATGCGCTAAACATTCTGTCAATGTCAGAATTAGGACGAGATTAGTAAAGTATAAATTACAATGACGTCGACACTGACATACGTGTGTATTTGACACCAGCGATTAATACAAAGACACCGTTAATTGCATTTACTATCTAAAACATAGTAATGCTTTTGTAAGATTTCTAATAAAGATAAGGTTTTATGCGAGTCTAATAGAAAACCGTCGTAGCGTTATTCTCCGAGTCATTTGCAATAACATGTATTTATAATTTTTTCGTCCTTGCTTAAGAAAGAATACCATTGTACTGCTCCTATACTCCTACTATATCGAATTTGACCTTAACTACATTTAAATCACCATATAAATACGTTGAATAACCAAAGCTCTTCAATAGATCCTATAGTTTATACATTTATCATGATAAATCAAACATTGTGACAATGTATTGAGTAAGATATGTCAAACTAAATTTAATACTGTGTATACACGCGATCTATTTTTTTTCAAATCAACCAAATTATAATTAAATAATTTTTAACTGCAGTTAAATCTGGATTTCATTTCGGCCTTTGGACTTGTTCATTGTGTTTATCTGGTATAAGTGAGATGTGAGTCAGAGGAAAGGAACAGTTAAGCCTCATCATCAGTCACCAAATTACCTAGTACTAACGCAGACTGTCAAAATGAATTAACCTTGATTTCAATTAATTCATACAACTAAACTCTAGTGTATGGAAACTCCGTATTGTCAAAGTGGTTTTCAAGGTATGGATGATGTCGACATGATAATAATAACACATAATCATTACGAGCGCTTCAGTTTTACGAGCTTCTTATCTTTATAATTAATATTTATTTGTAGTTGAAAAAGGTAATCACTTGCGTGGTTTACGAAATAATAATAAATAAAACAGACGAAATAGGTTTGTATGAAACAAAAAGTTTTGTTAGGGAATCCTCTAGAAATAATGTATATCTTAAAATATGTATGTATATTTAAGAAGAATATTAAGCATTTTCTATCAGACTCAAATATTTTTAATACTCAGATTGAATATATTTTCATATAGTGATATGCCAAAAGCCGTAGGCTAATGATGGCTGATATTTTACATTAGTAGTAACATATACGGTAAAAAAATGAACTCGTGTCAAAATATAGCAGTTGCTACGTTATGTCTACGAATCGTCGGTGTACAGAAATATTGTGACATATAAGTTTGTTAACGAACTAACGAGCATATACAGGAGCAACTGAGCTCGCATGTGTCAAAGGAGACTCAGATTGAATACATTATACTTGCGCAGTGCAGCTGAATCTAGACAAAACTAATTTCGCAAATTCAAAGTGCAATGAGTTGAAAGGAAACGGTGTTAATAACTACATCCTTATAAAGATTCTCTTGTGTGCTTTGATAATTCAAATGATCGAGAAATTAAAATAAAATAAAAACAAGACAAGCATTATAAAATTGATGAGATAATAATTAAAAAAAAAACATTCACTTCTGAAATACATTTTTTATTACATTTTAATTTGTATTCTATTAATAAACGATAAAATCTTCAAAAGTGGGCAAGGACCAAATGGAAAATAACTTGAAACTGTATTATAGAGTTAACATTAAATAACACTATAGCATTTTGAGGACCTGATATCTACTTGTCTTGAACAATTGATTTTATAGGATTTTTTAATTCTATAGCAATTTTCTTTGTTGTAACTTTGTGGGATAAAATAAAGTATATTATGTAATAATAATAATAAATAGTAAAGAGATATCGAGTCGTAATTAGAACAATACAATATTCTTTTCAAATTTTGGAATGATGTCACTTATTAAAAGGAAATACAATTACTTAATAAACAAATAAATAAATACGTGAAGAATACTTAATAAGAATTTTAGTATACAATTAATTCATTTAATTGAAATTACTTCTAACAGACTAATGTGACATTTAATTTAACTGTGCTACGTGTAAAATATTTACATAAATTTTTGTACGATCATCTAATTAAGCAACATAGGGACTCAGAGAATTTCACTCTCACCTAACCTAAATTAGATAACGCATTATGATATAATCATATAAAATTCGAGAGTACCATTCAATCTATCGCCCATCTGATGCTGTAATGACGGCACCGAGTGTCACTCAATATTCAATTAACTTGGAAACTTGGTGAAAAGGCACTCGATGTATAAAACTGGCTGATACGACCGGTTTCACCCGCGTCACTCCGTCCCAGAGGGTTCGATCGATGTTATATAGTAAATATATACTTTGTAGCTTTCCTTATTATATATCTGACGAAATGATTTTCATATTGAACTGGTAGATTTTTATCAAAATATTCAGCTTTAAATATTAATATAGATATTTAAAAAAAACACATACTATTACCTAAATATGTTCTTTCAATGTAATGCTCTAATTGAGCTTTACATTTTTTATATAATACACTTTGTAGGGCTTTGTACAGGAGGCTCGTCTCTGTGTACTTACAACCCACTCATCGATTATTCTAGTCCCAAAAATAATAGTAATAATTCTAGTGCACATCGTATTGTTATAGTAGGGTATAGTGAGTAGGCCCGTAAAACTACAGACTAGGAACATAATGTCTCGGATCTTATGGTTGGCAGCGCAGCGCAGTTTAGGGTGTGGTTGTGAATTCTTACAATGCCAGTTTCTATGAGGAAAGGTGGCCATACCATCCATACCGTCAGATACCTTTTGAGCTCTTTATCTTTCTTTTCGTTTTAATAAAATAAAATAAAAACTTATATTGCATTATCAATAGTTTTAACAAGAAAAAATTCCGTCTATATTATTTATTTTATAATGAAATATTTAAAAATTTTCAAGACAAACAGTACAAACGAGCAGAGGGTGTTACTAAAAGTAGGTTACAGTAAGTTACAACGATAGTCTGAAGGCGTTAGGGGCGCGTCGCGTCGTGTTACGTAACATCTAAGAGTCCTGTCCTAATCAATACGGCAGCACTTGAAGTAAAGCTAATGCACGGAAAAAAGCTCGCAGCGCTTGATACTCCACCTATCTTAGCATCGATCTCTGGTAACAATGGGGTGGTCTACATAAAGAAGCGATCGTGAACTTTTATATTCGCTTTAAAAAACATTCCTTTTTTTACATTTTTCAATTGGAACGTTTACTGGAAGATTGTATAATGCAGTGTCTTTTTTTTTTTTTTTAATTTCATTTCTACTACAGCTCTCGCTACACGAAGGCAAGACTATTCGCATTGTTATTATTTGACAACGAAGTAATATTTACTATTTCAATTCCAATATAATATCTAAGAATATCTTCGTATTTTAAGCTGCTCTGTTTCCAATTAGATGAATTACAATAGTTACAATATGTTAATGAAAAATATATAATATTTTTTTTGGTCAAGGTGCCATTTTAAAAGATAGCCAGTAGCCTTATTAGCTACCCACCGACAATGGCGTCAATAACTCAACAGTGACATAATATAACCAATAAACTAAACAATTTACAAGTCATTCAATTTTGTTTCAAGGGTTATTACCAACCTACCCTTCTGGTTAGCAACGCACGCACACATACCTGCAAATCCTTTAACCAATGACCTTTCGCATTTTAGAAGAGAATGGTTACAGAGGCACTTCGGAATTCCCTAGAATGTTACTTTGTATTGATTTTGATTATTCCCATATTTTATTATACCCAATTTGTATCAAGTTCAATGGAGTGATCGATACGCAGAATGGCGTGACGATTGGAAAAATAAAAATCGTACATCGGAATCTGAGACGCGCTTTAGAAGGGGCTTATGTCCAGCAGTGGAGGACCCGATACGACCTTATGATAATGATCCTATTATTTAATAAGATATTAGTTTTCAATAAAATACAAATACAAAAAATATATATTTTTAAGTAAATAATTGGGCTAGAAGGACAACCAATTTCAACTACATTTTGTATTGATTAACATATTTATTTTTTATTGTTCTCATAGAAGAATAAATTAAATTACTTTTTCACAACTTGTTTATTTGATATATATAATTTTGATTAAAAATATAATGAAACGTTTCATGCTTGATTTCTGCTTAAATTATTTTCCACGAGTTGTTTCCACTCAATAAACACGCGTGCTAAAGTATATTGAAGATAATTACATTTTTATAAACGATGTAATAAAGGCATTTCATTCGATGGTGCCGCGCCCAACTCGACACCAAATTAATCTGGATAGTAAACTGACCTTCCACGACTAATTAATTCCGCTTCTCTATTTAATAGGCTCCTTCCTGATTCCTATGTTTACATTTTATACATACTTTAAATTCAATTAAGGAAAATTATAAGAAGAAAAGCTTTGTCTAAATTATATGGCTAATAAATTTAACCATGTATATTATATTTTATTAATAAATAATATTATCCAAAAATAAAACAGTTCCTTTTACAATGGCCTAAATAAAATAAAAAATAATCGCTATTTGTCGGTGTACGACTTCATAAAATATAACTGCCTTCAAACTGGCGCCAGTGCATCTAGCCGGCGTGCAAGCGACGAGTTGCCCCGATCGATGGCGACCCCTTTACCGACCAATGCACCTAGCTGAATGCCCGGGAAAACCCACTTTGTTCTATATTATGTAACCATCGAATCGAAATCGAATCTCTGTTTCATTTAAAATAAATTACAACCACATACGTCTTTTGTTGACGGCATAAAATCGGCTGAGCTGAAATCAGTAATTTTCAAAATTATGGCCATTTTGTTAAAATCGTCGATAAACTTGTGATCAATGTAATATTATTAAGATTGCTATGTATATACATTAAAAGAATATATATTGACACGAAGTGAGTATACAGCAAAAAGAAACCTAAGACACGGAAAACAAAAAGTAGGACAGTCTTGAAAGATGAGACGGTTCTGTTAAGTAATGTTGACCTGCATCGATAGGGGGAATGATGAAGCTAGTATTTTCTTTTCAGTCCTATAATTTATTTTGTACAGCGGCGGCGCATTAAAAGTCACTTAGCAAAAAGCCATTAAAATACGTCCATTAAATGTAACTAGTATAAAAATTACATTGTTTTGTGTTAGTTAAAATAACATTAACACTAGTGGTCTATTTTCGTATAAATGTTATAACAACTGTAGAGCCCCACCCTTGTCTGTAACATGTACTTTATGAAGAGCAATAATAACGAAAATAAATGAAATTTCAAAACAATACGAGATAGAATCCAGATATTATTGTGTGAACATTTTAGTACTTATTTATAACAAAAGTCGGAAAGTTTGAAAGTTTATAATTCGAAACTTACGTTCGTGGTAAACGAAAAATGGGCAAATTGCAGACACGCGAGAATAATTTACTTTGTATGTGATAGTTTAATCCCTAACTTTGGGAACCTTAAATAACTTAAATTACTGGTGGTAGGGCTTTGTGCAAGCTCGTCTGGATAGGTACCAGCCACTTATCAGATATTCTACCGCAAAACAGCAGTACTTGGTATTGTTGTGTTCCGGTTTGAAAGGTGAGTGAGCCAAAGTAATTAGATAGATTAAACAGGCACAAGGGATATAAAATCTTAGGTCCCAAGGTTGGTGGCGCATTGGCGATGTAAGCGATGTTTAACATTTCTTACAGTGCCAATGTCTAACCACTTATCATCAGGTGGCCCATATGCTCGTCCGCCTTCCTATTCTATAAAAAAAAACCCTTTTTTTCCAAAACCTTTAGTTTTTGAAAAAAAGTTATAACAGACTCCAGAAAATTAAAAAAAAATCTTTAATGGTTGATAATAGGTGGTAATAGGTATGGTAACTAAATGGATCAATTTAAATCTGAACTTTTTCATTTATCTTAACATAATTTCATTAATTGACTATTTGATTTAAATATTTCTAAAAGTTGAGTTATATGCTGAAGAACATCGGCGTTGGTAGGCGATTTGATAACCTTAAATTCATTTCAGTTTTTTAATTATTTACGATTAAGCTAGTACTTTTTGCTCCGTAATTAAAATCTACTAAAAGTTAATTATTTTTCTCCTTTATAGATCCGGTATAAAATGAAGAAGAATGAAGTGAATTAAGGGCTTGTCATATAGCAGCACTTTCAAATTTCTCTCAACTTTATCTTATAAAATATGTAAGTTTAGTACGTTTAGTACGTTCAAAATTTCACGAGTCGGAGATGATACGACTAGAATGTGTAATTCAGCAACTCGCTGTAACCGGGGCTATCTCGGTAAGAATAGCGCACGCATTGTTATATAACCTCGCAGTTTGCCAGTAACTCTGGTACTCCAGCCGTATTACGTAATACACGTACAAGCCTGCGTCTGGCAAGCATAAACCTTTATCTATTGCTATCGGCCTTCGTGTCGTCTACAGTCTGCTTCGGCTCAAATAATAAATGAAATCGATTGTCTCATACCGGTAGCAGACCGACCGAATCGATTTTTTTGTTTCACCCTATTTTACGATTGCATTAGATTTCTTTAGCTTTTGAATTGTAGTGATATGTCAATACATGTCGGAAAAAACAATATCAAATTCAAGAATAAAAAGTTATTTGTAAATAAAATATTGTATTATGTACGAAACATAAGGAACTCTTAGTTCAGTTAATACTATTTTGAATTAACAATTTCTAAGGAAAGTTACATAACGATGGCATGGTACCAATACTTGACTTTTGTATTGTGAACAAAAAAATTTTTTTTTATTTCTGCGCGTCTTCTTAAAAAAATAGACAGTTCTTGTTAGGTTAATAGGGTTTCTTATTCACTGTCTCGAAAGTTATGAAATAATGTTTTTTAAGCACTCTGATCTAATTCTAGCGATTATAGGACATATTGACATATGTAGAACTAAATCATGAAATAAATGAAGCTACTATAAACAAGAGCTATATTCTAAACACATAAAATAAAAAAAATCACATCCGTAAATTATTTTTAAAATCTATATTTTTCGTTATTTAACAAGTTACGCATAATTTGTGTAATTAAACTTTAAATCTCTAGAAGAGCAAGACGCAATGCGGCTTTGTCGAGAAGGTTCTGAATAATATTCTCATTATGAAACCTTTCACAACTGCGACCCGTACGTAATATAATCAAATGTTGTATGTCAAGCTGTTCATATTATATTCATACAAAAATTTAGATTGCGTATTAAATTTGACCATTAAAGTCGACCGGATTCAGTCGCCAGCGGCTACCCACGATAGTTTTATAAGGACACGCTCTCATTCCCGACATCCTACGGCAAGTAGGACCACTTGCGTCAGCGGAGAGGACCTTAGCCCGCACTAGACGACATGTCAGACGATTACCATCTAATACATATGGTAGTATGTAAGACAGTACGCCGAAACAAACATCTTTGTTAGTTTTACATAAGAAACCTCACTCAGCGCACGCCTATAAAATTAAAAAAATATGAAAGAAAAATATTCTTATATTATCTGTACAATTCAATGGATTATATAACTCGTATTTGTATTAAGGTGTAAGAGTACGTTCTATACCTTTCAGGCAAAGGTACAGAACGAAATACGTAAGACGCTTCGAATTGAATTTAGTATCATGGGTGTGATATAAATGGGAATATTTAATGTTAAGAAAGTATTTTTATTGAGTAGGTACACTGCTTCGTTATTCAACCGACGATTGACGAATTTCATGTAGGTTATGTCATATATTGTCTCTTCTAAATTTTCTTAGGTGTGGTCGTTCTTGAATGCGTTAAAACGCGGGAGTCGGTATAAAACTTTAACGGCACACCATTTACTGCACACCATTCTTTATCGATCTTTATAGTGGCGAACCCTCTAAGTAGCTTAGCAAATGAATAAAATATTGTGTGACTTGATCGCATTAATACTTTACCAAACCAATGTATAAAGTCAACGGTTACGTTAACAATAAAATCAGTGATACACAATTTTTTTTTCTTAACTTTTTTATTCAATAACATGACATTTCGAATATGCTATATTGTTTAGATAGATTTTGATGGGAGTCGGGTTGAAAAACGATGCCATACAATTCACTTTACACATATTAACTAATATATTAGCTAAATATGAGACGAATATATTATTCAAGTTGTCCCATGCATCCCGTAATGTGTAAAGTGAATCATACAATGTCAGGATGGGTTGGTAAGGTCGAACTATTCATGTCTCTGTAATGGCCATACATTGAATCGAATTCAAGTGATGGTATCTACAAGTAATTTATTTAATATGCACATTCATTATACTTTGTACTTTTATATTAGCTACGTTACAATAATTTTACTCCGACATTAATGGAAATACTCCACAGATAATTTTGCTCTATGTTATATTCTATTGCATAATAGTAAAGAAAAAAGGAAGTCATTAATCTCGCAATAAATGTTAAACAATAAGTTTTTTTTATATTTTTTAAATCACTATTTATAATATATCAATATTAAATAAAAATTTAAAGGTAAGTTAATCGCGAATTTCGTCTTGTAATTATAAATCTAAAATAAAAAAGGCTGAAAGATAGAGATTGTAATGGAACGTTAGAATATTATTATGATCGCAATGTCCGCAATAAAATACAACCTACTCGCTCATGTGGGTATTTTTCCTATGCCGGCGAGGTAACCTTGGGCGAAGATGAGCGCGTCTTGGAGCGTGCTTGTGTCCTCTGGCACAAATGCGGATGCGCTCAATTGGCGCTGGTCCGTATCGAGCCGCTCTAAACACCGTGCAAGGTACATATACGCTTTTTGCGAAGCTGGTAAAGTTCACACATGTTATTTTATCATGCATCATATAAACCAACGACCAATAATATCAAAGGTCATGTGAAGATTACAAATGTAAAAATAAATAAAAGAAATATTCTTTTATTATTAATTAAGAACAGAAAATCAATGAGAGTTTTTATTACATATCAAATACCTACATATTTTTCTGAAAGGCTAGCCTTTCTCAAAGATTTTCAGATGTTATAGTGGGAGTGCAAACTAAGTTGCACAATATTAAATATATCATTGCCAACTTCCCAACACCGGTTTACTACTGAGAATGTATTGACAGAAAAACATTATAATCTTTTCATAGACCTCGCCCAGGTCACATCCGGAACTTTGGGATCTAAAATTGCATACGCTAGCAACAACCAACTATTTGATTACACAATCAATGTAAAACCTGACCAGGGTAATACCTTTATTGATATATGAGTTATCACTGTGTTATCTATTAAGTGAATTATAAAAAAGCTCATAGGTCAAATTGTTTACATGGTATTACATAAGTATTTTTTGAAGATTGCTTATACCTGTTTCAATATACCTAATATGTAAATGTTCTTATGACATTCATGTTATAACTTTTTGTAAATATTAACATGCAACAAATTAATTGTCTTTATAAAAAAAATTGCTTACTAAATTTTTTGTGACAATGTGTGCCTTATGTACCAAAAGTATTTTAATCAACATGAACAATAGTATTTATATGAATAAAAGTAGGATTTTATTTCCATAGGAAAAATTGTTAGTTGAGTTTCTGTTAGAATCCGACGAATCACCTTCGAGTGATAAAAATCAATACATCCCTTACCTACATACTGATTTACCTATAATTCCTAGTATATAATGTATTCATACCATTCATTTAATTAACAAGCCGCATTATCATGTAGTTTTCGCGTCCAAGTAACATTTAAAGTCAGTTTTAAGAAATAAAATAAATAAAATAATAATCTTCTACTTAGCAAAATGCTATAAAAACATATTATCTCCTTTTAAGAATTGAAGTTCTACACCCTTTATTCAAATTTTGAAATAAAAGCCGCTAAATATTGAAAAATCGAGTAGCATTTGGAAGGGCGTGGTCTTTAGTAGATTTACAGGGTCTATTGAAGTCGTTTAGGTATTTATAGAAAATAATACAATACCCTAATTTAATACGGACAATATCATTCAATAATATGTTAAATATAGGTCGTAAATCGAAAAGAAAATGTACTTACATCAAGAGATTCCTTTGACGCCATTTTCACACACAAACAGTTTGACGTTTAATTTGTTGTTGACGTTTCGTATCAAATGTTTTAGAAATCGATACGTTATATGTTCGGATACATTAATTTATTTTATGTGGTAAATAAAATTATTTATATCAAGCTTATCGTGAGAAACAACAAGCAAATCTAAATAGTTATCGTATTCACAGAAATAAAAATTTAGTCAAATTTTGAAAACATTTAAAAGATTGTCCAGTTGTCAAACGATAAGAAGTTTGCTATTACAAGTTTGACATTGTCTTAAAATGTAAGCAGAAAAGCCTCAGACAAGAATAATAAATAAAATTGAACAAAAAGTTTTATTGGGTTATTACATTTTAAGCGAAAAATAGAGAAAAAAAAGTATTTTATTTTAAATATAGTGTATTGGGGCAACATGTATATTCGAATAACAATTAAAAGTGGTTGATTATTATGATTAAATCTTATCAGCCGGAGTAATTGATAAAATTAATATTATACTGTAATCCACTTTTATAAAAATCTTGTTCGTCAAGTAGCGTAAGTTTGACAATCTAGCACTAATATGTGGCATATAATGAATGAGATTTATAATTTTTATTGACCAAGAGGAGCAGCTATCAATATGAGGATAAGAAGATTATCTGCCCTATTCTGGGCGACATGTATTATAGCATTTTTATTTATTTTGTATGTGGTAACAGATCTCAGTTTTAAATTGCCTAGTATAAAGCCTGCAATGGTGGATCTAGAAGATGTAAGTTTCCAATAAAATATCATTGTAGTCTTAGTAACAATAAAATGTGTATCTTAATGAAGGTTTCATTGTGAAAAGTATTTTTTTATTTATCAAATATTTTAGAACAAATGGTCTTCATTTGAATCAAAACTGCGTAACATTGAAAATGAACTAAACCAGCATCATGCAGTGGTCGGAGAGATTAAAAGTGCAATGGATCAGATTGTTGAGCAATCCCAGGATTTTCATCCACCACAAATAAGACCCAAACCTGTACATAAAGAAATTAAAATCAGAGAATTTAAGGTTGTTGGCGATGAGCCACCAAGGATGCATCGAAAAATAAACATGTCATACTGTCCTATTTTTCAAACATCATCTAAAACTGATATTCAGGTAAATTTTATGACATAATGTCTCTTTTATACTTTATATAGTGAAAGGTTTTCACTTACTACACTAATATATATTTTCTTTTTATTTAAATCGGTAGGCCCATAGACATACATAGATAGGATAAATAGTCTTCAAAAGGGTTATTTGTATTTCATTTTATTAAATTAATAATTATATGTATGTTCATATTATATTTCTTTTTATTAATTGGTTAACATCAATTTCTCTACTACCCTAGTTTGTCTGAAAGAGAGATTGCTGCCAAAGTTATGACATACGTATAAGCCTTTTGTAAAAATTTTTTTTTTTTTTATGGTGTTCATTGTTTATTTATATTGTAAAATATTTATAACAATCTCCTGTCAAAGCAGAAATTGTATACAATAGAATTAAATCTAATGTCTTCTTTATTTTGCAGATGCTTTCAATGTATGATAGAATAATGTTTGATGATGTTGACGGTGGAGTGTGGAAGCAAGGGTGGAACATAGAGTATAAAGATAATCAGTGGAGTAGTAAAAACAAGTTGAAGGTCTTCATAGTGCCACATTCTCACAATGATCCTGGTAATTTAACTAATAATTTTCACATTGTAAAATGTGTTCAATACATTCTTAACATTCATATATTGATTTATGAAAACACAGCAGATTTTTGTTATGATATAACATAGTATATAATTTTTATCAGTATTAAAATAGCAATAAAAAATACAGGATGGATCAAAACATTTGAAAACTACTACAAGACTCAAACAAAGGCTATATTCACAAACATGGTGGAAAAACTCAAAGAAAATGTTGGAAGGAAATTTATTTGGGCAGAAACCAGTTATCTTTCATTGTGGTGGACATCTGATGCCACAGATAAGGAAAAGACAGTATTTCAAAAGTAATACTTTTATTTTTAAATTTTGGTGCTGTTGTAGCTCTTTATAGTGCTTCAAAGGCTAAGTAGTATTTAATATATACATAAAAAAAAACTTTTTAATATAGGTCTTAATACCTTTTTACTATTTTTATTATGTGTTTATACTTTGCTAATTAATAATCAAGATAACAGTTATAATTTTATCTTAGATTAAGATAGGAAATAAAAATTAATAAAAATAATGAATCACACCTACTTTAAATAAATTGAACATATTTTTTCAGCTTACTGAAATCAGGACAAATTGAAATTGTGACTGGTGGATGGGTTATGAATGATGAAGCTAATGCCCACTGGGTATCCATTGCCCAACAACTCACAACAGGACATCAATGGCTAATTGATAATCTTGGTTACATACCCAAAAATGGTTGGGCAATCGACCCCTTTGGGCATTCTAGCAGTCAGCCATACTTATTGAAGTTGACTGGCCTAGAAAATTCTGTTATACAAAGAGTACATTACAGAGTAAAGAAAGAACTTGCTTTGAATAGACAATTGGAGTTTAAATGGAGACAGATGTGGGGTGAGCTTTATTTTTGAATGTTTAAAATCTTTGTAAATATTTGCTTATATTAGTGTGTTGATCAGTTTTTTAAAAATAATAATATTAAGTCCAGCTTAAGAGGCAGGTTTTCACATATTCTTTATATATGTTAATAAACTCTTACTAGTGCTAAATTGATAGACTCCAAGCTTGTCTTAGAAGAGATTATCATTCCCAGGTGAAATACAAAGAGAGTTCTTACAGAATAGTCCTGCAGATGTTGTTATAATATATATATATATATATATATATACTGTCTTTAAATTTTGGCTCACCTTAGTTAATCAGCCTGTTGCAAAATCCTACTTGGTCTATGTATATTATTCATCATCATCACATCTATATTTTTATGGGAGTAAAATTTATTACAGATGGAGCTGGAAAGACTGACATGTTCACCCACATGATGCCTTTCTATTCCTATGATGTACCTCATACTTGTGGGCCAGACCCTAAGGTTTATTTTTAGAAAAATAATTTGGTCTAAATTTTTATTTGTCATCCTTTACGTTTCAATGAACATTTTATTTTGCAGATCTGCTGTCAGTTCGATTTCAAAAGATTACCCGGCAATGGGGTCACTTGCCCCTGGGGATTACCACCCAGGAAAATTGTCCAGAAAAATATTGATGAAAGGTCTAGAAAAGTTTTTACTATTTAACTTTTTCCAATTTTACTAAAAACTTTACAACTGCAATGTATAAAGGCCAGTGTCCAACATTGAAATATATATGGTTTTTTTTTAATTAATAGTCATTTACCTTCCATAACGACAATGGCAAAGACTTCTTCCATGCACTTATACTTACCATCTACTTTCAATTTCAATCATATTTATTTGATTTATTAAACAAACGTTTATAGTTTTAGAAATATGTTTATGTTACAGATCTTTTATGATCTTGGATCAATGGCGTAAAAAGGCACAACTGTACCGTAGTAATGTAGTCCTCATACCATTAGGTGATGACTTCCGCTACGATAGAGCGAATGAATGGGACAATCAGTACCAGAACTATGAAATGATCATTGATTACATAAACAGCAACGACGCGTGGAATGCTGAGGTCAGTTGATTTTAAATATTAATTGTAAAATATTATAAATTTTAATAATTTTGAAAGTATTTAGTACTTTTTTCGCTAGTAAATCTTCGAAAAATAATGAATACAGCCAACGATTCACCATGCTTTTCGATAGCTTCACCCCCGGGGTGCGTTATGTACACTAGAAGATCACCATTTGGACCATTTGGTCGATACCCGTACTAATAAATATAAAAAAACAAGTGTAATGATTCTATGTTTAATAAAGATTTTGACTTTTAATGATATTTACGGGTATCGACTTTGTGCAAGCTCGTCTCATTGTACATTAATTTATGAGTAGTTCTATCAGTTATATAAATATTCCATTGCTAGTTAGTTACTGGAGTTTATTCCATTGCACTGCCTCAGTACGATATCAAAGCACTGAGTGGTAGTGACCACACCTAAAAATATATATAATTCTGTTTAAGGTAATCGTAAGCTAAGCTAGTAATTCTATCAGTACTTGTGTTAGGAGACCCTTTTTTCACGCAGTTGTAACCTTCAGAAAAGTACCAGGGCTCGTGACGCATCGGCGTCTTGTTATACCAGCGCACTTAAAAAGCAATATATTGCTGCTTCTAATACTAAAGGTAAACGTTATTGCTTAGGCGAAGTTGAAGAAAATCAGCAGGGTGAAAATGTCTGTCTTAGTCAACTTTTCCATTCTTCACATGAGAGACGACTCGCTGGCCCATGACGCGAAGGAAAAAAATTGATCTTCTGGGCTCCCATTTCGCATCTAACTAGACGATTTCCATTTTCTTTATTAGTTGTCTTCAAGAATTCTTTACTATTTAGGAAATTCACAAAATTTTATATAAATTTCTATTTTAAGTAAAAATGTCAGCGCTATACTAAACTTCACTCAACAGGTACAATTTGGCACGCTCCAAGACTACTTTAAGGCGGTTCACGAAGAGATCAAGTCGTCCGACTTCCCAGTGTTGTCGGGCGACTTCTTCACATACGCCGACCGGAACCAACACTACTGGAGCGGCTACTACACGTCACGACCATTCTACAAAAATATGGACCGAGTGCTGCTGGCCTACGTCAGGCGAGTTTCGAACTCCTCGAGTAGCGACTAAATCGAGTGCAAAACGTACAACGAGCCTGCGTCCCCAGGGCGGCGGAGACCATCACGTCGCAGGCGAGCTCGTCGCGCTCCGTGAGCCACATCACGGCGCTGCAGCTGCGCGACCGCGTGGAGCAGGCGCGCCGCGCGCTGGCGCTGTTCCAGCACCACGACGGCGTCACGGGCACGGCGCGCGACGACGTGCGCGACGACTACGCGCGCAAGTGAGTGCCTCGACACTGCGACCTGGTGACGGTCTCTTGAAGAGGGTCACATTAAAACTAAACCTAACGAATTTCTATTTTACTTTGCCGATTATTCCGTAAATGTGGTATTTTGCGTGATAATTTTTTGAATGTATTTTGACATATAATCGTGTATTTTATATTTTTGAAGGCACTTGTTAAATAAAACTTTGTTAATTTAAAATTTATCTTTACAGAATGCTAACAGCCATCAAATACAGCCAATCGGCGATCCAGCAAGCGGCATACTATCTTCTCAAGCAACCCGCGATCCAGGATCAGACGCAGGAAGACGTATACTTCGACGTGGATGACATCTGGCGGAAACATGACGAGATACCGTCCCGGATAACTATCGCTTTAGATCTGATGTCGCCCTCGAGGCGGCTGTTGTTTTATAACGCTTTGGCATTTAAAAGACATGAAATTGTGACCGTACTCGTGTCTTCGCCGCACGTTGAGGTGAGAACCATTCTTATAAAACTATATAATTTATTTATTTTTTTATTACTTCGTAACGGTCGTGTTATTTGTATACGGTTACTAAAATAAAAATATCAAATTAATATATAATTAAATATGTCCTTAATAGAATTTTATATTTAAAATCGTAAATGTATCAATGGGAGGTAAAATTGTATGTAATATCCTATCCAAACTAATTAGCTCATTTTATAACTCCACTAGGTCTTTGACCCCGATGGCAACCCAATAATGGCTCAAATATCCCCCGTGGTAGCCGGAGAGAAACGTCTCGGCTTCGCAGCGAACAAGTTTCAGTTGTCCTTCTCAGTGGTCGTGGACGCGCTGGCGATCACTGTATACACCGTGTCGCTGCGAGATCAAATGGCTATTAATAAGTATGTACATATATATTGTAAAAGTCCTAGGACATTATTCACACACGCCAATCAGATCAGATCAGATCTTCATTATCTCTTATCATCTCTTATTCATCTTTATCATTATCTTAATCAGATCTTATGTACAATCCGCGCACGATTAAAATGCAATCCGACCTTTTGCAACTGAGACACGCACGTTCCACCCGGTAGCATTATTTTAGTTTAATTTTATTAATCATATGTAATTATAATTAAATAAGAATGATAAATAGAAAGAGAACATTTTGAAAAGTCAATGTTACAAAATATATTCTGTTGTAGGAATGCATTTAAATAAATGCATGTATGTACATAAAACTTAGTAAAATCTTTATATACTTTGATATCTACGATGAATATCTCATTTTCTTGAGGATAATACTTGAAAAAATATTTTATTTTTAAATGTTTGTGGTTTAATAATGTAATATTTTATCTATAATCTAAATAACCGAAATAACCCATCATCTAATATTAAACTATATAATTTGAATACATTTTGTATGTATATGTAAAAATACTGCTTTTCCTTTTTTGTTTTTTGTTCTAACATTTGAAGGTACACGAACAGTTATACCTGTAACAACAACTGTGTAACAATGTATATTTTCCTTATAAATCAAAAGTAAAATAATTGACTTTTACCGAAAGGCATACAACAACACAAGGTTGAAGTGAATCAAGTAGAGTACGTCCGTGTGCAGGTACACGTCGTACTCGCGCGTGCGCGTGTACAACGCGGACTACTGGTCGGTGGAGCTGCCCAAGATGTTCGCGGTGGAGCAGCCGGCGGCGCGGCTGGCCGACGACGTGTCGCTGCGCGCCGGGAACGGCTCGCGCGTCGTCGCCACCGCCGGCGGGCTGCTCAAGGCCGTCGTCACGCCCGCCGGACACACCGTGCCCGTGCACATGGACTTCGTTCAGTGAGACGATTTTTCATTACTATCCATATTATCTAAAAATAATATTATTTTAATACTAAATGATCTTTATTTATATTTTAGAACACAAAATAAGTTTAAGATATCTATTTAATCATAGGACACGCGTTGTAATGCCTCCTAACTTTTTTGGTAATAACTCACGTATACGATTCACGCGCCATTAATTGGTGTACGTTTAAGGCGTTACATCAGAAACCATCACGCAGTGTCAAATACCACTGTTTCAACTTAATAGGGCTATACACCCATTTTTAAAAGTGTCTTAAGATTATATAGTGCAAATAAACCAATATTTTATTTAATCGATAAGTGACATAAAAATACACTTATTAACAATTGCAAATATATCGCAATTCGACACAATTATTCATTGTACATGTTTTTGTATTCAAAATACTTATTTCGTATTTATAATGATATTATTAAAATAATAATAATAATAATATCCTGGGACATTATTCACACACGGCTATCTGATCCCAAACTGAGCAGAGCTTGTACTATGGAAACCAGACAACTGATATACTACATATACTACTTTTCTTTTGTAAATACATGTAGATAATTACACCTAGACCCAGGACAAACAGACATGTGTCTGTCCACCAATCAGATGTCCAGAATCAGAATCGAACCCACAACCTTCGGCGTGAAAGCAAGCATCTACCAACCACGCCAACCGACTCGTCAACTTTTGATAAAACCGTTCGTGTAGCTATTGACCAGTTAATTGAAATTGACAGATACGACACTCAAAAAGGTCAAGATAACAACAGTGGAGCGTACCTGTTCATACCGGACGGGCCGGCGACGCCCTTCAAATCCGATCCGTTCCCGGAGATCGTGATCACGGAGGGGCCGTTCAAAGCTACGCTGTACTCGGGACTAGTGGGACCGAAAGCTGCAGAAATATTACTTGCGGTCAGTTATTTATGCACTTCGTCTTTATATATATATATATATATACATATATATAAAGACGTTACATATACACCCAGCTAGTGTTTTATTTTCATAGGTAGCCAAATGACTTAATAGACATTGGCATTGTTAAAAACATTAACCTTAAATTGTCAATCCTTGGGCAGTGGGCTTTATCTCTTGTGCCCGTAGTTACGGAAAATAAACTTTTTGTCTTAAGGTTGATAATATTTATCACTAAAAGTAGTACTAAAGCTAATCCACAACGATTGCCATCAGCAGTCGCAGGTAATATCACGTTTATGATGCTTCAAAATTATATACATACCATAAACAAACTAATTTTGTTCCATATTTAAGTTACAATATTTTTTTTTCTGTAAGTCAGCCTACAATTTAAAATAAAATATCGTCCATCCTCAGATATCAGTGTACAACAACCCGTCGCTGCCACACGGGGAGCTTGAGATCAGCAACACGCTGCTGATCGACCCGCAGGTGGACGATCTGGAGCTCGCGATGCGTTTCTCCACGCCCATCAAGAACGGAGACGTCTTTTACACGGATCTCAATGGAATGCAAGTGAGTAAAATTTAGCAGCCTTATAAAAAAATACTACCAAAACAATCATTCGCTTCTAAAACGAAAGTTACATTAAACGTCAGTCAACGGATTATATTATATAATTGGTCTATCATACGAATGGTATGACTATTTTCATAGGTGCTATGTTTCCTTAAATTTTAATTTACAGTCACTTATATCGTTTTACTTGATTTACGTATCGAATCGTTTATTTTGTTTATTTTAATAACACTGTAAGTCAGTGTTTCCCAACGTGGGGCCCACGCCTCACAGGGGGGGCAATTTAAAAATGGACTCGACACGACTTCAACCCTTTCGCTTTGGATTATTTAAATGCAATGCTAGATATCATTGACAAATTTAAAAAAAAAGGAAAATTCTTAAAAAAAGGATGTAAATAATTATTAGGTATAATTTCGTTTGACGTTACCAAAATATCAACTTGGTAATTAGAGTCTTCAAGTAAACTTCGTCGGGGATTCACCACAATTTCATAGTTATTTCTTCCTAAAACCCCCAAAAATATATATCTGAAGGAAACAAAACAATTTTTAAAGGTTAAAAATTATGTATAAGGGCATAAAAATTTTAGAAATTTTAAGGTGGGACCTGGCCTAAAAAAGATTGGGAAACACTGCTGTAAAGGCATATTATATCTACGATCCAATGAGTGACTGATTGTACATAATGACTATTTATAGACGAACGATTAATTAATTTAATTGCCAATTTGATAATTTTATTGTCTTATTTTTTATTTAATTTTGTTTATTATCTTAGTCAATTAATTTAAATGGATGAATTATTATTATAATATATTAGCGTAAGGAAACCTGCATGTGTCTAATTTCACTGAAATTCTGCCACATGTGTAATCCACCAAGCCGCAGCGTGGTGGAATAAGCTCCAAACCTTCTCCTCAAAAAAGGGAGAGGAGGCCTTTAGCCCAGCAGTGGGACATTCACAGGCTGTTACGGAATTATTATAATTTATTTTATAAATTACCTTAATTTAGTAATGTATTAAATGTAATTAATTAATATTAAAGCAACTGATTGTAATCGCATTATTTTTACGAGCCGTGTACACATGTTTTGAAGTGTAATTTTGCTTAAAATTGTATAAATTTGTAATTTTAATGTATGCCCTGATTATATTCTGATGTGTACTGATATAAATAAAAAAATCTGCTTTCGTGTGGTTTTGTTTATCAAAAAAATAATGTTTGTAACTGCAAACGGAAGATATACATAGATGTACTAATTGTAGATGATAAAGCGCCGGTACTTCGAGAAGATCCCGCTGCAGGCGAACTTCTACCCGCTGCCGGCGGCCGCCTTCCTGCAGGACGAGAGCACCAGGCTGTCGCTGCTCACCTCCACGCCGCTCGGGGTGGCCGCGCTGCGGCCCGGACAGATAGAGGTACGCCAGCCTGACGGCTGTTTTAGGAATTCGAATTGAATGGGTAGTGCCGCTGGCTACTCTTGAGTGAATTAAAAAAATGCTGGTAATACGGATACGGACCTGTAAAACGTTTAATCAATTAATTAAATCGATTTTTTTTTAAATTGTAAATTTAATTTTAATACCTATTTCCAATTATTTACATAAAAGGTACCTAACATATAATATATGCATACACAAACACCAGTAAATCATAGAAATTTGTAGTCACACCCTACACAGGCAAATTCGCGCTCTTACGAACGTGTAGTACATGAAGTACCCGTTCCCAGGTGATGCAGGACCGCCGCCTCAGCCGCGACGACAACCGCGGCCTCAACCAGGGCGTGCTGGACAACGTGCGCACCCGCCACACCTTCCGCCTGCTGCTCGAGCACGTCGGACACGTCTGCGCGGTCAGTCACGATGTCTTATTGGCCCTCTTCGGCCCCGACTATGTACGCAAGCAAATGTGCACTATCATTGCCCTCACTCTCTTTATCCGATAGGACGCCATATCCGACACGGTCTTGACGAGTTCAGACGCTAGGCCATAGGCCTGAACTCATTGCCTTTAGTTTATTTTCAAGGCATGCAATTGTAAACATTGCTAAATTACAGATACCGCCCACCGGGTCGGTTTTTAAAATTTCTCAACAAAAAAAAAACAATATTTTGTTATTAGTCCGTCCTGGACCCTCCCCGGACCTCGGGACCTGTGACCTTATTGGCTAACCACTAGACCAACGAGGCATTCCAAGTGTATACATATATTGAACTACTTGTTGGCTTTGATACTATTAACCATAGAGTACTTTTTGTTCGTGGAAGATCAATTTTATGAAATAATTATTTTAAACCTTGGCAATATTACGCGTCATAGATATAATTCATTATATTAGTATATACCCAATTTTAACTCAAAATAATTTCATAATGTATCTTAAGTTGACCTTGATAGTAATAAGTATGTAATGTTTCGCCTCTCCAGGCGAAATCTCCCGAGCACTCAAGCGAGTTTCTCACACTGGGAGCGCACGTGTCGCAGCAGATGTTGATGCAGCCGCTGATCACGATGCACTACACCGCCAACGAGAACTCGCCGCGACCGACGTATTCTCGCTCCCTCGTCAACGCTCCGGACGTCGTTTTGGCCGCTTTCCATTCTCATATAACGGCTAAAGTGAGTTAACAGTTTTTTTTTTTTAAATTATAATTCAAAACATATTAGTAAAGACAAATTAACAATGTTAACATTGAATTGACTTGTTTTGTGTATGATTTTTTTTTTGAAATGTGTGTTTTTTAATATATAAAATTATATTTACTTTGTAATCCAGAACAAAGATGGCGCTATACACCACGGAATGGGTATGACATTCCAGCGAGTACATTTGGACACTTGTTACGGCAACAAGGCGGTTGAGAAATGGTATCCTCTTAGCGAAGGACAGGTACATATTATATATCTTTAATAATTTTGAATTTAATCCTTCTTAAAAAAACTGGGATGCCTTTCCCAAACAGTGTGTTACGTTTTGTTTTTACTTTGATTTCAATTAATATTTAATAATTACTTTCAAATTTTCCAGATAACATTGACAGATATGGTTGACGTACAGCAAGACCAGATATTCGACAGCTCCTTGACTTTCGTCCACTTACGGAACCCGGTACCAGAAGGTTTTATCGCGTTGTGTCCGATGGAAATACGCTCAGTCTTCATCAATCAAACGTTAAAACGCATCTAAGACTATATTAGTATTAAACACACAATTCAATGAATAAAATGTACATTATTGTATCAAATTAAAAAAGACAACAACAAAATTGTGAAGGTTATCTTCTAAACTTTTTATTAAAAAACCGTAAATTCGCGTCCGTTGTTTAAAATATGTGCTTATATACACTTAGAAAATATTACTTATTGTTGATATTTTTTAGGAATGTGCTTAATAATATAATATAGCACCGAGTAGTGCTGTATATAGCGACTTAAATCAATTCACGAATATTACTACTAGGTCAATCAATGTTTACTGTAATGTGCCTGTACTTCTATAACCTGTTACGTCTTCTGTAATACACGTACTAATAACGCACAATAAATCAAATATTCTCTTCAATTATCCACTAAATAATATAGTAGTAATATAAATGGGTCACACTTTTTAAATTTTTGTATATAATACATATATATATTTATACATTAACTTTTTGTTATATCCTTTTAATATTTTATGAAATGCATATTATATTTGACAGCATAATAGTTCATAATAATTATTAATATAATAATATTCAGAACTAATTCGAATTTTACATCAGAATATATTTTATATGCTTAATTATTATTATCATATAATACTTACAAACGCTGTAGAGAAAGGGCAATGTTAATACATTTTACTTATATTACCTATTAAAACAATAAATTCCATCGCCTAATATTTTGTTGCTGTGTTTCGGTTAGAATGGTGAGCCAGTGTAATTACAGACACGAGGGATACAACATATTCTGTGATTGGCGGGATGACATAAACCTTGTCCTTGTAATGAATTGTGTATATTTGCTATAGCACCATTATCTATGAGTGAAGGTGACATTACCATTAGGTGGCACATTTTCTTACCATTCCAAAATATGTAGCAACAAAAAAACTGATAAAATTAAGTTACAGATTCATTTTTAGAAAAGATACGAATTATTTCGAACATTTGATCTCTTTTCTTTTTAGTAATTCCAATCTTATCGTTTTGTTACGAAATTTGATATTAAGATATTTGCTTATAGACCTAGACTTACTGGAGAAGTGCCAAAATGGAACTTATTCATTGATTCACAAGCCTGGTTAAGTAATAATTGATCGTCTTTGGAATGTTGTTGTAATGTTCCCTAGGTTTTTTTTCAATTCTTCTAAAAAAATGTATATATTATAGTTTCGACATTGATGTACTTGATAATTTGTAAATATAAACTAAATATTAAAATGTTTTATTTTAATCCTGGATCTTTAAACTAGAAACATGAAAAGAAAAAATTGATAACAAATAAGCAATACAAACTAGTTCAGAGGGCCCTCCCGTACTAGGCTTATACCCTCGTTACTGAGTACCCCTCTCTTAACACCAAGACAAACAAAAGCTACCAATAATTAATCGATCCTAAAATAGGTAAATAAAAGCCTTAAATACCTAATTTTAACTTTATACCTTTGTGTGTGTACGAGTTTGTACAATATCTGCTGTTGTTTTGCATGTTATAATAAATGGTTTAATAATTGTTCCGTTTTGTCATAATCTAATTTGAGTACACATGTCTACGGTGCGGTACCGGCCACCGTGTCACGGCGCCGCGTACGGAGCACCGCGCCGGCACACGTCAGCAACCATCGTTTCCAATACAATTTTTAGTTAAGTTATAGCGAAAGACGTATTATGCTCCTGTTGCTAAGACGACGAATGAAAAAAAAAATTAATCTAAAAAAATATTGGTCAAATCATACCTTTCTGCCGAGCGTCTCTTTATCTTCTTCTGCCTAGCGTTTTCCCGGCCTAGTAACGCCAGGGTACGCTGACCTGTATCTATGCCTCCACTTTGCCCGATCTAAAGCGTCCTCCTTAGTGAGATCGTGCTCTCTTATATCGTCCCTCACAACATCGAACCAGCGCTTCTTGGGCCTGCCGCGGGATTAGGGCGTTCCACAGCCTGGGCGAAATCCATATTGATATTCCGAGACAGTAGATTCTTGCCGGAGCCTTGAATCGATTACGCGTTGGAAGAGTTTCATGGTGTGGCACATAAACTTAATAGGAGAAACAGAGGCAGTTCTGGAGGAGAAACATTACCGTGTTGTGTGTTAAGCAATACGTTAAAATAGTCGCGCCACCTCTCGCCCAACTGCGTCGCAAAGTGCCATTTGAGTCCTTGACACAAAGACATTTTGTAATGTCTTGTCGCTTTCCCCCTCCGGATTTTTTGCCAAACCAAAGATAGTCTTTTGGCCCTCGTTTGTCTCAAGCGTGTCATACAGAGGTGACAACGTCTGGTAGCGGGCTCTGGCAACTGCTCGTTTGGTGGCACATTTAACTGCTTTCTACACGTCTCGGTCTTCAGGAGATTTGCTCTCTTGCCACTTTTTAAACTGTGTCTTTTTCTCTCGAACTGCCTCCTGTACTGAGCCGTTCTACCACCACGTATCCTTGTCGATGACGCAGCCTCCCTTCGAAGTGAAGTGTGGAGTGCGGGCAACTTTTATAGGTGATGAGGTGCTCGGGTTTCTTTTGGAAGAAAGTGTTGACGATGACAAGGTCTGATAATAAGCAGGTGCTGTGAATTGAATCCCCCTCTGAATTATCACGACGAAAGCCGTAGCCGCCATGTACACGTCCATATTCACGTGATTCCTCACCAACATGGCCGTTCAAATCTCCACCAATCACGATGCTCTCGGTGTTCGGAATGCAGCGGAGCATGTCTTCCAAGTCATTCCAGAAGGCTTCTTTCTCCGATTCAGAGCCGCCGAATTCAAGGTATAAGGGTCACGTACCCGTATGTTTATATCTCTTATACCGGACATGTACAAAGATACAAACACCCCTGCCACCTTTCTTTAACCAATGTTTAACTTTTTTATCTTTAGAAGCACGTAAGATTGTTGCCGGATTGAATCGTTATTGTGCTATCAGCGGTACCAGGGCTGTACGTAAATGTGCAGTTCGTTGCTAGTTGTTAACGAGACTTTGGAGTCGGGGCTTATTTATAAGAATGGCTTCGTACCCGTAAAATAAATAAATTATATATGTACACATGAGTCAAAGGTAATTATTATTTGAAAATTAAAAACAGAAGCATCAAAACGCCTACTTAGATTTTGTAAATGTGATTTGTAAATTAGTGTGATGTTAACGTTATATTTAATAATTTAAACGAAATAAATATGTCATTAAAAAGACTTAAGAAGTTGGTGTTCAAAAAACCGCTATGGTGTATCTACGAAACAAGAAGAAACTGATAAAGTAACCCAGCCCTATCGAACTTGAAAATTGGAATATCAAAAAATTCTTTAGATTGGATCATTCGCTACAAATGTCATATGTTTAACGTAATGAAAAAACGTTCGACATAACGTGAATAGTTTTATGGGATCAAAAAAAAGCAATACCTATGAGTTTTTGTTTCATAATACGTATGTATTTTAATTAATAGATGAAGGGGTCGAACTTTGGCTTGGCAGCGTATATTCACGCATTAATTACATACATAAAAACGGAGTAATAAATGAAAAATTCAAACAATAATAAAGAC
The DNA here is from genome assembly GCA_905147175.2 of Nymphalis urticae. NCBI lineage: Eukaryota > Metazoa > Arthropoda > Insecta > Lepidoptera > Nymphalidae > Nymphalis > Nymphalis urticae. Next base: position 4,675,178 of record LR990002.1, read on the forward strand.
AAACGAAACCATTCAAATACTTTATTCAAAGCTTCCATTACAAACATATTAACAATGCAAATATTTAACTGTCGTTAATTCTAAAATCCGGTAAATTATATAAATTCTAATGATTAAAGTAATTAATTATCACAGCTACTCTATCTGACTTGTTTTTTTTTTATTACTAATAGAATTAAAAAGGTAACAATCACATTTGTGTTCTGTGTAATCATGGACCATGCAATACAACATTTTCACATTTAATTTGCTCTTTAGCTGCGTAATTACAATAAAATAACAAATTATATATACATAAATGTCTTACTGTATTAAAAAAAAAACTTAGTTAAATATCATTCCGAATAAAAAAACACTTAACTATGTAATATATATTTTTTAAATGAATAAAAATACTTTTATAATACCTTTGTTAATGGCAAATAATACGGCAGTAACGGCAGTTTTCTTTACAATAATTTAGGAATAAAAAAAATAATTATAAAATTGACAAATCTTATCTATAGATTTGGTGTATACTTTTTAACATGTAGTTAAAACATTTTATTAAACAAGTTACAACGATTTAATCGTCACAAAAAACACACTTAAGTAATACATAGTTGATTTAAGTTTCATTAATATGCAAATTAAAACTGATGTTTCAATTATTTTGTTATTCTCAACATTTTTAAATCATTTTAAATAATAGATTATAATATAGTAATTATAATATAGTAATATTGTTTGTTAAAAAAAGTTGCCGGTTTGGAATGTAGATTAATTAAAACACCGACAATGAAAAAAGTCAAAGTATATAGGTATTGTTTTTACAAATCAAATAACACAGACATTAATAAACAGCAAACTATATACAAAATTAATACAGCTATGGTTTCTATAATTCACTGTAAGAATAAAACATTATTAATTCAATACCATATTGTACACCTTTACCAAGTACTACTACTAGCTTTCCAAAGTATACTTCATAAAGACCTCGATGACCACAATACAGGCTGTATCGTTAGGAAGACGAAACACCGACAATGTTTTCACGTGACATCAGATGTTGACAAAATAAGATATTATTATATTTATTATCTCCAAAATATTAAGTAGTACTGACCAAATATCAGTCACGGCGCACAAGCTCAATTACTAGCGAAATCTACACGCAGGCAATCTATTGTTACATAGATTTATGTGTTAAGATTGATACTGATTTCTTAAATTAAATTTTAACAAACTTAATAGCACGACCACGGTCAATGACAAGTTACAAAACACATAATAGTATTCGTTTTTGTAAATTTGATCATATATTTAATTGTTATACTAATAACAATAACATATTGTATATCTGTACGTATTTAAAATCAATTATTTGAATTTTGTACAATCGTATCGATAAAGTTAAAAAAATCAACTTTTAATTATAAAAGACTAGCACACACACACAAACATTTCCCCCGGAGAAATAATCTAATCTAAACTAAAACCTATATATAATATCTTTCTTATTAAGAAAGGCAAACATGAACATTGTTATAGTGTGTACACTTTTCAATCAGACGAGTTCTTATTGTTATACATTATCAATTTGAACTTATATGTCGAATGGACAATACTTATAAGTCATATTCTTAAATTATTTTTTTTAAATTCAATTATTTCAATTGTAAGCGACCCTGAACCAGATCAGGTTGGTGAGAAGTTTGCATTAAACATTTTTTGTTACATTATTGTTCAAGTCGGTTTTCTTCTACAATTTCGCCTTGACGTCGTCTTGATTAAGTATTACTGAATTATTTTTACCAAAATCAACATCACATTTCGGTAATACAGAAGATATCAAACGGCGACATTCCTCGAGTTTTAGTGGCACCGCCTCATATGTAACTTGCTCTTTGCTGAAATAAAAATACGTGTCTTAGTATTACATAATTAATTTTTTTACAAATTATTATGACATTATTTAATAATATATTTGATACATTTTCAATATTATCTTTGTGGTAGATAAACATTTTATTTTGAATGTATGACTTCATTTTACTTTTACGTTATACGATATAAACCAAAAAAATATTTTATTGAACTGAATAATTTAGACGAAAGCGATGTTAGAAATCGCTTTAACAATTAGACCATATTGGCGTGCTTCAGAATGACTGTACAAAGTGACATTTAGTACGTTTGTTTGCTTAAATATTTGGAATCTTTTGTATTATCAATGAAATTTTGTTGTTGTTGAAAATGGCTAGTCATTCCGATGTCAAGATGACTGGCCGTTGATGATGACTTTCGCATGAGGGCTCCGTATTGTGCAGTTGACTTTGCACAACCATTTAGTACCTATTTGGAACCTGAACATGCATTATCATTAGATCACTACCGCAAACATTATTTTTTCAATAACCTTTACCTGTACTATATTATTGATGATTATATATTTGCAATTTACCTCCTTTGTTTGGTAAGAGCTCCGTAAAGCGTCAATCCTTGCAAACAGTTGTTGGCCGCCTCGAGGCTCAGACAGTAGGGGTGGTACCGGCCATTCTCAACACGTTCCTGCACTAACTTCAACGCCTGTTTGTGCTCGCATCGTTTATACTAAAATGTTGTTTATATGATGGATATTAAAATCTTTATGAGAACAATGTTATTTAGATATTTTTCGAAGATAAATTAGTAAATCGCTTTGAATATGTAAATCTAATGTTTGTTTATATTGAATTCTACTGCCATTAGAATAGTAATAATAAGCATTTCGAATCGAAAAATAATAGTAGTTTTATTAACCTGCGCCATGACCTCCGCACAAGTGTGCAGCGAGCAGAGCGCGGGTGTGACTGCGGCACGCAGGAGCGCGTGCAGCGCGTGGGCGGTCCCGAGAGCGCACGTGGGTGACGTCACGGCGTTACGCACGCAGTATTGCAGCGCAGCATCGAACGTCTGCACAACAGACATTGATCTTAGCTTAAAGTATCTGATACTGATTGACGCTCACATGAAATGAAGTCAAAACATTGTTAATTTAATTTAAATAATATCACTTCATATATCATGTACACAAGAGTATTTTTTGATTGCTATAAAGCAATTTTTATAAAAAATATATAAAAAATTATCGAACAGACTTTTCACCCACGCTGTAGTCCAGTCAGTTTATTTTATTTCGTTTCCCACTTTAGTAGCGTGATAAAATAACAATTCCCTCTAGGCCGTTTCCAGTGGAAAGAAATATATTATCGTAAACAAAAAATGGTCATGAAAACGTATATGTAATTCCCCTGAGTATTTTTTTTATTTAATAAAGATAAATTTAAAATGAAAGTAATGAATATTATCCTAATGACGTAACAAATAAATACCCAAAAGAGCCTCTTAAGAATTCTGTTTGAGAATTTTAATTGGATTTACCTTTTTTTATTACTTGTGTACGATAAAGATTTTCCTTGTTTTTTTAGCCTTATTAAAAAAATATAAATAATGTACAGTCTTTGAAAAAGATAAATTAAATAAGCATGGATGTTTAATTTTTTCAGAATATTTAGTTAAAAGTTTTGAATTTTACGGTTGGTGTAACGCTAAAATGCTTTATTATTAACAGCTTGAACGTAACAAGTTATTATACGTAATATTTTGTTTATTTATTAACTCGTTGTATTAGTAATAATTGCTATAGAGGTATCCAGCGAGTCAGACTCACATAACCGTCTGGGTTAGTATAATGTTATGTAATAAACACGAATTCATAAATATTTTTATATACACAATATTTGATACCATACATTTCATGGTGAGTAATTTGTCTTTCAATTTATGAATAACTGAAACGTATTAAGATCAAAGAGTTGGTTCACCATATCTTTAATACGAACGAAGGCAGGGCACAGAACACATGTGTCGCCTGATGGCGAGTGTCACCAGCGTTCATACAAATACCATTTCTTAATCTGTGAATTGGCCTTCCAAACGAGAACTAATTTGATGAATGAAATTACCCGGATGAGCTTGCACAGCGCACTGATAGTAAAGTCATATATATTGTCATATATATATATATATATATATATATATATATATATATATAGTATATATCATGCTTACAGACAGTCAACATTACATTCTTCATCAAAAATGATTTAGATACGTACTTTGTAAGAATGTTTTAATATCATAGAAGTACAATAGCAGCCTTTGGATAGCGTATAATTTTCAATATTATATATAAATACAAAAGTATACTCACAATTTCTTCAGTGTTTTCCAAATGGAAGAATTCGTGTATAAGCAATTTCCTAAGTCTATAGTAGTCCGCAGATAGTTCTTCTACGAGAAAGAAAAATAAAAATTACAGTAATTAGCAAAATGAAAACCATAAAGGCTAAATCAAAAGTCGACACCGATCAGTAGTACTTTCTAACGTACGGACCATTCAACCTTAAATGCGCTTCGCTTTCAAATACAATAATTTCAGTAAAAGTGACTCAAATGCCCCACTGCTGGGCAAGCCATTACCTGATAAGCAGAATCTATGTCACTTATTTTACTATGCATATTAAGATAAGACTTTATCTTTTATCTTATTTATCTTCAAATTCCCTAACAATATTTTCCTTCACCGCTGAGAACGAAACGAATTATGAGGATATTTTTTTCTTAATAAATCAAATATATATGACTAAAACTAAATTAAAAACACTAAAAATGGATCTTCGTCGCTGCATGAATATACATGAATAATATTTAAAAAACAGAATCTTTTGCACTCATTTAGAGTATAACTCAAAAATAAAAATAAAAAACAAAGTGTGGGGTTAACTAAAAACAAAGTGAATCCCTACAAAGAATTATCTATAATATAATACGTACCTTTATTCGTGACCCCTCTCGTGATTATAATGCATATGACGGCGGGCGGCACCAGGTAATGTAAGACGGGGTTCACATACAACTGTAATTGTATTATCGGTATCGCGTTCACCATGGTTTCTGCCTTTAGGATGTGACCTAAAGTAAGTGTTCAATTTCATACAAAACATGTTCGCATTTCATTATTTAAACACAAATATTAAAAAAGGGACTCATGTTGATACTTGGGAACTAAGATGTTATGGTCCTTGTGCCTGTAATTACACTGGCTCACTCACCCTTCGAACCGGAACACAACAATACTAAGTACTGCTGTTTGGTGGTAAATATCTGAGGGTACCTATCCAGACGAATCGCCTTGATCTTGCAATTTGTTGAATAAATCCACCATTTACATATAAGTCTTTTATAGAGAGTTCGAACGTCTAGGGTATTTGATAGTAATTCAGTCAGATTAAGGTTATGTTACTAAAATGTGTGTTTTTAGTAAACTGCCGATTTGAGCGCGACTTAAGAAAGGATCAAACTTACAAAAAAAAATCGTCACTTTGGCAATATCAAACTAGTCAATATATGACGCGCTTGAGCATTTACACACAACTGTTTTTTTTTTTACATTTTTGAAAGCCTACTTACCTAGCCTTTTTAAAAGCTATAAAACCGCCAGCTATATTAAGACCAAACCCGTTAAAAAATATGTTATAAATATTTTTTATTAATCGAATAATGGTTTAAAGATATTTTAATGTCGACATTATAAATCCGTCGCGCACAACAAATCGCTCTACATAAATAAAGATAAATTATAAAAAATACTGTTTTAATTTGAATAATAGTTATGTATTTTCGGTTTAATTTAAATACACATTATTTTTATTATTATTTGCCAAAGCCAAGTACAGAAAAGTTCATACATACAATATATACAACATATTATGTTGGTATGCCAAATTTCATGATCGGTTGAGCAGTTAGACGAGACAGCGTTCAACTAAAAATCATTGTCGCATTTGTTAGGATTTTGTGCAATTTGTATTTTAATATAATTTGTTATTTACTTCGTATTAGCTATTTAAAATACTAGACATAAGGCCACCAAACGCATTCCGGAATAGATATTATTTGTTCTTAATATATAATTATATTTAGTCTGCCTGCCTCTTTGGTCTACTTGCTAGCTTATAAGGCCGCAGACTACCGGTCCTGGGTTCAAAGTCGAGCCGGACTATTAAAACAGTTGTTGGTTAGGGAAATTCTCGGTAGCAGCCCGGAGTCTTCCAGAAGCGGCAACACTGCCAGTGTAGCCACTTCCGTGCCTCAGAAAGCACGTAAAGCCGTTAGTCCCGCTATTTGTCTTTCCAGTCGCGTCAACTTTGCCGTCCCATCAGATTATGAGAGTCAAGTAATAAAAAGAGTAAACTTGTGTTTGAGCACACACTTATAAATAATAATAATAATTTCCGGCTATTGTATCCCTTGAGAACAGGTGTCGTTGCCGTAATCAGTCCATCATCATAATATACTAGTCTTTGGCAAAACATGGCCATTTTTTAGATAAGAAAAAATATATATTTGAAATCACTCGATAAATAGCATATTTGTAAAATCTGACCAAATGTTTGTTATCAAAACGATTAGATTATACATTATTTTATTTGATAATTGACTAGGATAATTAGCAATTAACTGTATTAACATTTTAAGGCCTCACTCAACTATTTTTTAAGAGTTTTATAAACGAATATTATGCATAGCAATGTTCCGGAGTGTAACAAATATTTTTATTTATTTACACAGATTATATTGTAATTGTTACATATGAACCTTATTGCTTATCTGTAAATTACATATTAAATTTAAATAATGTGTAAACAAACATACCTTTCATTTTCTTCTGCACATCGGAATTGATATTCATGAGAGCACTAGACACGAGCCTTAATCTATTTTTTCCATCCAATCTCATCAAATTCTTGTGCACCACCAAAATTCTTTCGACGCTACTTTTAACGTCGTTTTCAAACACTGTCGCGTCTAGGGCTCTCAGAACCCGGATCAACCACTCAATTTTCTCCAAGACTTGTTCGTAAGTCAACGCTTCGTTCTGCATCAAGCTTTCCATCAAAACAATGGATAGTAAATTAGATATCGTCACGACTGTGCACTTCTGCTGCATTGTCACCATGTGATTCGCGATGTCTTGAACACTCTTAAACTGATCTGGGGTTAGCTGTTGCAAGTCTAATGGTTTCAGCATTTCCGCGGAAAGTGACCGCTGTTGCCCGACATATTCTCTTACAGACACTGGATCGCCGAGGTTTATGTAAATATTGCCGTAGTGATCGTTTAACTTATGAAGAGACTTTAGAAGACCCTGCGACAATTTGAAAACGGTAAATATTTTATTATAAGCATACACACATAGTAGCCTATGTGACTGTGTGTATGTTTATTGAAATGGCTATTTATTAACATAAATACAAAAAAAACGAATTGATATAGCCACTGCACAGATAAAAACTTTGCTTTACCCCCAAATAAATTAAAAGGCCTCAAGTTATTATGATAATCGACAAGATACACATGATAATCTGCAAACAATGTTGTACGAAGCAAGCTTAACATCAAATATTGATACAAATCAAAATATGTGATGATACTACGAAATATCTAATCCGTCCGTTCTAAATACTCTCGTTAGTTTAATTTCGAAAAAAAAAAACATATTAAACATCCCAGTGACTACAAACCCCTGTGGTCTCCTTTGGTTTGGGCACACCCAGGTGTTCGTACGCGAACAGTCCTTGCTCCATGAGACGGTCGTAGCTTATATTCACAGGCACCACTGTGATGTCAGACACTTCTCTTGCGAAGTAAGGCAGGAGGGTCATTGACAGCATGCCTGTTTTTAACGAATAATTAACCCGCCTTTAGTGGGACGCACCTATATATCATACGAGACATTTGATTATAGCTTTGCAAGCGGTACTTCAGGATGATTTTTTGTGAACAATTACAATAGGCATACTTTTAAATACATGTTCGGTTAGGCTCAGTGTTTTCAGAAATGTTGGAGCATCAAAAAGTATCCATGTTCGTTTTAAGTCTTGTTATACTAAGGTATTATGTGATGAGTGTAAAGTGACTTTAGCGTAATAGCATTATTGACATGTATAATCAGCTGCCAGTACTACTCACCATATTTGGGGGGTAGACTCTTATTGCTCCTGCTCCTGGTTCCCTCGAGGAAGAACTCTACGGGCGCGCTGTACCTGGAGACCAGAGTGCGCACGTAGTGTCGTAGCGTGGCTGAGTACAACGGCGCACCCACTAAGGTGCGGCGGAGGTAGAACCCGCCAGTCTCACGCATTTTTTGACCGACCACGGCCATAGAATAGAAATCTATTCGAAAGACATTTATACATAAAACGCTGAATTTTATTTAATATAGAACAAGAAGATCTAAGAAAATGAGCATTGTTTTTGTATAATTCTAAGTGGTTCCATTTTTTTTTAATATAATACTAGGAATGCCCATTTTTAAGGAATTATTAATATTCCTATTTACACCTTCAATTAAACGTATAGCTGGTGTTAGGAGTGGGAGAACAACAAACGGGAAAAAGAACGGGGTCAAGATCGAACCTGCAACTTTCGCTAACATTTAACCATTGAGCTATCGACGCTACAACCTTTGTTCAGACACTGGCATTGTAAGAATTATAAATCATTTCTTAAACTAAGTAACTAAACGCCGCCAAAATCTAAGATGTTATATTATTTGTCCAAACAATCATCTCACATATAGTACACACATAACACTGTAATACAAGACATAAGTGGCTTGCACAAAGTCGTTCTACACTTAAATTTGCTTAGTTACATTATACCTAGCTGTTCTGACGTCATCAAATTTATTTTCCCGTAAATTCCGTATTATTTTTTTCTACGTCCTTTTCGACCTTCCACGCTACATCTATGTTCAATTTCAAATAAACAAGAGTTGTTTTCGCATTTTTAATTATTGTCTGAAGTTTGATATAAATATTTTTTACGTATGGAAGTTATAAACATTTAAATAATTACAATATAAGACATGATAAGCTCTAAGAAAGTATTCTTTATCCGTGCAGTGACGGAGAAAGAATACATTTCACTGCCCCTTTCCCATGGGTGTCGTAAGAGGCGACTAAGGGATATCATCTGGTGGTAGGATGATACACATCCGCCTGGCTTGTTACCACCGTACGCATGGTGAAAATCTCGTGAAGTGGCTTGCAGCCGCGTTTCGAGGTCAGCCAGCGTACAGCCAGTGCCCGAGCGAGCATTGCCGCGATGGGTGTTGGTCCAGTGGAGACGGCTGCTGAACCAATGCCGGGGGAAACACGCCTCCACACTTTGCCCATCCCTATCGTGGCAATACGTCGCTCGCTTCACGTCTCTTTACGAGGCGTGAAGAGGCATCTTGCGGGCCGGCAAGGCGAGGGCGGCTGGTGCAGAATCTTCTTCCCGACTGTACTGGCCGTCCTCGCGTTTGGACTCTACTACCACTTAACATCAGGTGGAGTAGAGTCATTTGCCGACCCGGTAAATATAAAAAAAAAAAAAAAAAAAAAAATCTTCAAAAAACAAAACACATTTTTATCACAATATAAAAATTCCTTCTAGTTTTCTCTTGGCTTTTAATTAAACTTAGTAAGTTTTTTATACGACCGCTACGCTTAAATTATTTTCAAGGATTATAAGGAAATATTTCCGTACCATTTAATTTTATTCAACGTGCAAGGCAAACATTCATTACAAAATAAACATAATTTATATATTTAAACAAAGTTCTTCTAACACAGAACACAGTAATTATTTGCTTGTATATCATTGTAAGCAAACAATTTCAATGTTATTTATACAAATAACATAACCATGGCTAATGCTTGTATGGCGGACATGACTTTCGATCACGTAAAATATCCGTTTGATATAATTTTCTTATGTTATTAACTGGCTAGCATAAAAAGCTGCAGAGCTTGATGTCCTGGGTTCAATACCGGTTGGGGAAAGAAAAAGTTATTTAAAAATTTTTTTTCAAGGAATTCTCAATAGCCGACTACGAGTCGGTACGAGCGCGAATCTACATTATACTCCTTAGTTCCTACGCCTCATCTCTTTCCGGTTGAATCGGATGGCCATCTCATCTCATACATTCGTGCATTACTCCTGCCCATATGGCTAGTCTTAGAAATTTACCGTGACGGGGTTCAATATTCACTATATATTTAAAAGTTATTAAGTAAGTATTATAGTATGGTTTAAAGAACTTCGAATTAAATTGAGAAAACATAAATCTGCTCTAGATGTCAAAATTTTAATTGTTTTGTTACGGATATATGTTGTCGCTTCCGACACCATATCCTTCGATGGATCATATATAATATAAATATTACTTGTTTAAGCATGGTTACAGATGCTGGTATGTGCATGATTATGTTTATTTCGCTTCACATGTTTATCACAAATCAAATAAAGTAATACAATACACAAGTTCATTCAAAATCAAGCAATGTTTATTTAGCAACTATTACTTACAGTGCTATAAAATAGGAATTTTAGTTAGTATAGTTTAATCCAAAATCTATGATAATACTGCTGAAGCTGAATGATTGTAATTTAGTTGAGTCTAAATAAAACCTTAAAATATTACAACTGTTATTAGCAGTAAATGTTTAACTTATTATTAACTGTGAAGTTCACCAATTTATATATTTATTACATCAATGAATAAAGAAATGCATTAAATACATACCCATTCCTGCAGCAACAGCAGGCAAATCAATATCATAATGGTAACAAAGGTATGTCATTAGACAGAAATCAGCATAGCTTCGGTGTGTCGGCAAGAACAGAACTGGATTATTCCCCATCAATGACTTTACCTTAAATATAAAATATATATCATTCCAACTCCCTGACTTCTCACTGCTATTGAGAAATTTTAGACACAAAAACCTAATAACTTTTTTTGGCTTGACCTGGGATTTGAATCTAGTACCTCTGGCTCTATGGCCTTATAACTAGCACTAGACCAACGAGGCAGTTAAATAGAATTAATTAGTTTATACCTTTAATACTGAAGATTCATTAACAAATACTCCTATTTTCATCATAAAACATATCTTGAGGAACATAATTCCAATCCAACGAATTACATGTAATTTTTTATCCGTTGCAATTTCTTCTAAGTAGTCCCATACCTCTGTTCTCAATTGTTCTTTTGGAATTCCATTTCTAATACTTTCCTGAGTAATAACCATGTCATTAAATAAAATGAATAAATTTAGTTATTAGCAACATTCATCAATGGAACTTAATTCTTAATTTTTACCTTTTCTATAAAAGCATCGATGTATACAGAATCAGCAACAATTTTTTTAAGTTCATGCGCCGAATAGTATTTATCAAGAGTTAAAGTTTTTTTGGGGTCCCATGGTCTTGTCATAAATTTAAATATTCCGAACTGAGTATTCCTCGGTTCTAATATATTAACAAAGTTCATAATTTCATTCATTTTGAAACTAATTCTGATACTTTATCACAAATCTAACGAGCTTTTGGCAAATATGTACTGAAACAGTGTAAATCCATTACATAAAAAATGCTTAATTATTATATTTACTACTGCAATTTACTAGGTAGTTTTTTATTTAATGGAATGTTAATAAATATAAGTTTTTTATTTATAAAATTATTTTATTTTCAAAGCTTTTGCCATGCACACTTTTCACAACCACTGACACTGGAATGTCATTTTTACTGATGGTGATTTGACAGATGTATGTGAGATGTCTAATGTCATTGCTTTGTTGATTGTCAGCGTTACAGATTTTTTAAATAAATATACTTACTATAAATGTACTTTTATTAAATAAGAGATAAAAAAACTGTAATAATAATCCTTTTGAAATAAATATGATTTCTCATTTCAGTGAGATTTAATATTTTCAAAATTTTCTTGAATTAGAAGACATAATATATTAATACATTTACAATAACTTAATTTCGTTAACACGTAGCGAAATGTAAATATAATATGTGAATACTGTTTGTTTGATTTTGCATGTATAATATCTTTGTTGAAGGTAATAATTATGTGAATTCTTTTCAAGACTCGTAACATGGAGGTAGTGGAGTCTTTTGGGGAACTCTTCCGTAAAGAAGTTGCAACTTGGGACAGTACGGCATCAGCGCAAGTGAAGGGAAGGGAAAAAAGTGAAGTCTCTTCTCACTGAAACTGCAGCAACTGTTACCGCGGAATATCTCTTCTTAGCATCGTCGGTAAAGCCTTTGCTAGGGCCATTTTAGGCAAACTACAAAGGCTCGCCGACCGCGTATACCCTGAGGCACAATGTGGTTTTAGGTATCAACGGTCAACTATTTTCAGTCAGACAGCTACAAGAAAAGTGTAGGGAGCAACATACCCCCCCTAGTCGTTGCATTTGTGTACCTAAATAAGGCTTTTGACTCCGTGAGCAGAGAGGGGTTATACTCGGTTCTTGTCAGAATTGGATGCCTACCGAAGGACTCCTAAGGATAGTGCAATCGTTCCACGAAGGAAGACGTGGAAGTCACCGTCCTGCACAACGGCAACACATCTACGCTATTTGACGTACGCCGTGTGTACCTTGTTCGGAATATTCATCTCGGTGCTTCTGAAGGTTGCTTTTGGAGATGAACAGCAGGGCGCCCACTTACACACGCGAACTGATGGTAGGCTGTACAACATCTCAATTCTCAAGTCCAAACGCTACAGGGAGGACCTATTTGTAGATAGTCTCCTCTTCGCTGACGACGCTTTTGTTGCTCATGACAAAGCTCAACTCCAGAGTCTAATGGACAAATTTGCCAGAGCGTGTCACCTTTTTTCAATGTCTTTTTTCAATTTTCTTGTATGGAGCAGAATCGTGGACAACGTACGCAAAACAAGAACGCCAACTGAACACATTTCACTTGCGCTGTCTTCGAAACATTCTGGGCATCACGTGGAAGGATCGTGTGACAAACGCGTCTGTCCTAGGCTAGTTCTAAAAAAAAACGGTTACGGTGGCTGGGACACGTGCATCGAATGGAGCAGACTCGTCTGTCAAGGCAAATACCACTGGGAAAGGTTGCGGATGCGAAAAGGTCTGCTGGGCGGCCTATGCTCCGTTACAAAGATTGCGCTAAGTGAGATATGGTTGCGTTTAACATCCCTAGCAGCCGATGGGAGGAACTGCCCGAAGACCACGCCAAGTGACGACGCCTTATTCACAAAAGTCAATCAAAGCATGTCGATGCCTGGTTTGAATTACTAAAAGAAGAACGCGTTAGGCGTCATGAGCGGGCTTCAAACCCTCGTCCATCTGGGGGCGCATACACTTGTCGGGAGTGCGGCCGAAGGATTCTTTCTCGCATTGGTCTCTTTAGTCATGAACGCAAGTGCCTTCGCGATGCTGCTTGAATCATCTGTCAAAGATGCAGAGGCCTATATGATATGAATTAAGTCAGTGGGTAGACGTATTTTGTATCTATCAAAGAGAAATAGAAATTTCCTAGTTAAATTTAAATAATTTTTTAAACTGCAATTATTTTTAAAATAAAAACACAGTTGCATATAAAAATATTTTTTATTTGGATAAAAATATAAGGTAAAATACGGATTTAAAAACTAAATTAAACATTTGGTTTTCCTAAAATTATCTCATCAAAATTACGCATATAGCATAGACAGTGTTTCTAATAGTTTTATTGAAGTATTGAAGAAATATAGGTTATATTTAGTATTCGACTCACAGTACTTCGTTATAATATATTTACTTTTTCTTTTTATAATTACAACAACTACATCTTAGCACTACAGTATTAAACTGCAATTTGTCCCCTTAAATGTCCAATTTATTCCTGAAATCCGTTTATCAATTTGTGTAAATTGTTCAAAAAAAAAAATGTATAAAAACACAAAATCTTTCATTCTAAAAATTGTTACTTATTTTTAAAAAATGCAAAAACGTTGAAACGTTTGCTGATAGAATACTGTATTAAAAAGCTTGTTTCATTAATTTAATCTCCCCAATATTTAAACAAATATTAAAATTAATTTACAATGTATACATTTCCATTAAAACTAAGCACCATAACAGTGCAACATATATATAATATTATATATCATAATATTCAATGACCCTTGATTTTCTCATCTCAAAGCTTTATTCATCTTAAAAAAACAAATAGCTTTTTAAAGGAATCTTATCAAACAAGAATAAACAAATTATATATTTATAAATGTATCATTGACTTATTTATAACAAGTATTGATTTTATTTTTATTGTACTTAATGAAACCAAAATAAACATTATAAAATTTGATTCATGATCAAAATTAATTTCAATTAGCGCTATATAAATCATATTTGTCAAAATAGTTGCTCAAACTTAGGTCTTTCTAAATATAAAATTATTTTAATATCACAGGAATATACATATAAACATCCAGTACATTCAATATAGATTGTATCATTTCTACATCAATGTACTTTTGTCATAGCCAAAAATTTGGAATAATTTTTTTTATAACGAATTATAAAATTATAACTTCAAGTTAAAATTTTTATGATTAGTTTTAAATGTGTTGAAAAATTAATTATAGTTAGAAATATCTTTGTTATCGGACACAAAAGGAGAAAGCAATTAAGGAAAGAATAATAAGATTGAAACAATTGTATAAACTAAAAAGACTGCGTAAATATTTATCCACACATGGAAAAAATGTACCATAAAAAAGTAACATATATACCTACTTACTTTAATACTTAAACGATAATCATGAAATAAATGTAATAACTTCTTGTGAAAAAAATTATGATTAACCATTCATAGAAATAAGACGATTGATAAAATGCTAATGGTAAAATGTTTTCTCTGTGTTACATACTTTTGAAGTGTAAATAACAAATGGCGTCTATTTTTTATTTTTCTTTGTATCAGTTTCAGTTTTCGGTTTTAGAAAATCAGAGAGTCTGCATTTATCGAATCGTGTCCGAGCTATTTCTGTGAGTAGAGTGGAGCTTCTTTCCATCTGCTGTGTTTCTTGTCCGTAAAAACAGTTTCTCTCTTGGCAGTAATTCATGTATTTACGCCATTTTACGTCGCGTGTCAGGCACGTTGGGTTGCCAATTATGATAAGCTTGGCTTTAGCTCGTGTCAATGTTACGTTGTACCGCTAAAAATATAATAAAAAACTTAAATATCTATTTCGGACCTTGGACAAAACTTTCAAGCTCAAGTTTTATCGTTTTTTTTAATTGTTTTAAATTTATATACATTCATGAGCTTACCTTATCGTCTACTAAAAATCCGAGACCGTATTTCGCGTCATAGTCCAGAAGTCTACAGTTAGCCCTCACTGTTGACACGAGAATAACTCTTTTCTCCTTCCCTTGAAACGACTCCACCGTACCGACTTCAATTTCTTTATAGTTTTCACTGGTTAACCAGCCTTTCATCTTGTACACCTTTAAAATTAGCATATAAGTAACATTATTCACTAATTACAAAAATTATTATTTAAAAAAAAAACGTAAAGTTACAATTTGTTTATTTAAATGGATAATATATAGATTATATTTTATTCTTTTACTAGTTCCCGCCAGGGCTTCGCCTGCGTAAATATTAACCCTACTTAAATAAATAATGATTGATGATAGATTTCGAATTTTTTAATATCGTAAATATTTATGATGCATAATAACGGATATCATAATATAACTTAAGCGAAATCAAATTATAATACATTTTTCTAAATACCTGTCTAATGTATGGAGCGATGATGCCGATATCTTTAGGAGACACTTGGTGTTTTTCAATTAACGCCTTTGTATATCTCTTCAGCATTTCAAGTTCTTTCTCGTTGAAATAACTGTTAAATAAATAGATTTATGTTAACACTAAATAAATGGATACGAAATAATATACAAAACGACCTCGTATTATTAATTAATATTTGTTGACTATAAAATGATTTTTATACATATATTGTCGACACTTAATATACTTAGTTCCGCAATTGTAGACACACTTTAATTGGCAGAAAATCATTAAATTACGTTACGTTAAAATCCTTTACAATTTATATAATATCTTTCAAATTTAGCTGATATTAATTTTAATATTTACATAACCTAATATAATAAACTATTTTTTTTAATACCATGTATGACTAAAACACGCACGCGTAAAGCGCACGTTATCCTACGTCCATATTACTTATTTCTATTTCAATAGAAGTTTAGTTAACAGATTGGATAAAACACGAAGACCCGTGATAGTTCGGTTCAGATAATTTGAGCAAGCAAGAAATAATAAATGAATCCATTTAATTTACAATTTAAAATATACAGTCTGTGATAAGTTGAGACGATTGACGAAATTCCCTGCATTTGTATTTTATTCTTACTCCCTGAATGTGCCTTTAACTATGGGCTCTAAGATGTTGATCTTTGCGTCTTTATTTGAACAGTCCTATTCAGACAAAGCATGTAAGGATTATATTTTATTTCTACTATTATGTAAGTACACAAATAAAAATACAGTATCGCCCTTGGCGACAGCTGCGCGCCGAGTGCGACATGTGCGAGTACCTGGGCGCGTTGCCCATGCGCTGCTCGCGCGAGTTCACGGCGTGGAACACGACGGCGCACTGCCCGCCCTCCCGGCCCAGGATGTTCTGGTGGCTGAGTGGGTCCAAGGTCGCTAAGGGCTGCACAGATTCGATAAAAATGTTTTAACATCACTATGAACTCTTAGCTCTTACAGATTAATTTACATTACAACTATCAATATAATCAATATACTTAGTATGTCTTCATGTATTCCATTATGTTATATGGAAAATAATGGGTACATACATTTGGTGTTTTAAATAAAATAGAAAATAAAAATACTTTATTCATTATTGAAGCATTACACTCGCTTATTGATAGTCAAGCGAGAAACTACCTTCGGTTCGGAAAAGAAACACCCAGCCCAGAGAAGAACCGACGAAAGAAACTCAGCGGTTTTTTTTTAATATAATTTTGGCAATAAAATAGTAGAAACAAATTAAACATTATCGTCGTTAAGTAAGTCACAACAAATGTATAACAGCTATCAGCTTAGTGTTACTATTTGTAGAAATATATTTTTATCGAAAAATTGTTTGAAAAAATGACGAACAGTTTTATCTTTAATCTTCCAAACTTTAGTATGTCGACACTCTTTGAGTAATAGCTTTTTTTTTAAATCGTAAATAGACGAACGAGCAAATGATAACACGAGTTCACCATCGCACGTAGATATTAGCGTCTAAAAAAATACTAAATGTCCCTTACACCTCCAATGCGCCACCATCTTTGATAACTAAGATATCTCTTGTGCTTTAACTACACTGACTCACTTACCCTTACAATATATATATTTTTAATATTAATAAATAATCTTTATTCACATAAAAAGTTACAAAGTATAATAAAGTCCCTGATTTCTGAGCTAGGCTCAAATACCTGTATTACAGAAATCAGTGTCCTCTCTCATATTTTAGTGTCATATCGTTCTATGTAAATAAATGATAAATAATAAATAATTATTTCTTACTGTATACTAGAGTAGAGTGTGTAGGTAGGTGTGTGTGTGTGTGTCTGTGTGTGTGTGTGTGTGTGTGTGTGTGTGTGTGTGTGTGTGTGCGTATGCGCGCGTGTGCGTGCGTGCGTGCGTGTATGTGTGTAATTTGTTCCACAAAATATTATAGCAACAACAGTTCAGTTTGTTCATAATCTAGTCCTATTAGCCAATTTTTTATAATTACTTTAGCTTCACGATTACATATGGGATGTATATTTTTTTTTATTTTTTTTGTTATACAAATAAACTGCTTTAAAATCATGTTGTCGTTTGGCTGAAGCTGTTCGACATATAACAGGTGGACATACGTTTTTAATGACACGTTGTTTACTGTATTCGTCGGCATGATAGGGGGTGATTCTATGTTGTTGGATAACTAATTGATAGACGTATAGTAACCTAACCGTTAGGAGTTGACATTTTTCATACAACTTAGTTGTAGAAAATCTGTATGCGCTCTTTCCAAGTCCAATATAAAGGTTTTACAAGCACCACCCCAAGCTTTTATACAATATCCAATGACTGACTGAACTAGTGCATAATATATTGTGCGCAGAAGATCTAAATCAGCAACGTGCCTCAACTTCTTGAAAACCCAAATAAGTTTTCTGCTGCGCGCAGTTGTGATGTCTATATGAGAGCGCCAGCTAAGTTTTTCGTTCAAAATAACTCGTAGATATTTGACGGTCGTACATTTAGCTATCTCAAAGCATGAACAGGAAGCAAGAGAATCACTGGGGTAGTTACATGTGTGAACCTTAAGACTAATGTTCTCTGGTTTTGTTTTGGCCACAGAAAACTGAATAAATGAGGTTTTGGAGGGATTCAATGTCAACAGGTATACACTAAGCCATTGATTGACTCTGTGGAGTCCTAATTGAGCGTAATACCGTACTTTGTCCCAAGTCTCTCCGTGGAATACAAGCGCAGTATCATCCGCGTAGGTAAATATTTTACCATTTCTTAAAGTTTGTTCACATAAGTCGTTAATATAGATCAAAAAGAGAGTTGGGCCAAGAATACTGCCCTGAGGGACGCCACAAATGACAGGTGCCTGAGAACTGACGTGATCACCAATTTTAACTTGTTGTGAACGATTAATCAAAAAATTCTTAAAGATCAGGAGCGGTTTGCCACGAATACCGAGGCATTCCAACTTGTTCACAAGAATGGGAATTGAGACGGTATCAAACGCCTTGGCTAGGTCAAGGAATATACCTAAACACTTTTGCTTTCTATCTACCTGAGAAGTAACATAATTTGTTAAATTGATGACTGCGTCTTCAGTACTTTTCCCAGTCCTAAAACCAAACTGTGAGGCAGATAAAATTTTGTTGTGTTCCAGAAAATTAATTAGTCTGTTATTTAGTAGTTTTTCTAATATTTTGGAAAGAGATGTAAGAACTCATATAGATCTATAATTAGAAACTTGGTCTCGCTTCCCACCCTTGTGAACAGGAGTAATAAGCGATCTTTTAAAGACCTCAGGGAACACTCCCTGAATTATGCAAAGGTTAAAGAGCTTAGAAAGAGCTGGGACTATTATATGCTTAGATAATTTTAGAAGCTGGACTGGTACTAAGTCCCAGCCTGTAGCGCAATTATTTTTAAGGTTCATTATTATTATACGCAGTTGCAGTTTCGGCAAGCTGCTTCCCTATACTAGAAAAGTAATTATTTACAGAGTCTATGCTATTATTTATATTAATGTTAGGACTTAAAAGATTTTCAGCTGACGTTTTCTGTTTTGTATAATCTATAATTGCTAATGGGACGAATAATATTATCAATAGAGTTTAAAAAACTGTCTGTGCATAGTATGGACATATATATGATGAGTGGATGGTACCTACCCAGATGAACTTGCACAAAGCCCTATCACCGGGTGTTATACTAATTTCTATTACACACATGAACAGCGAACATACTTACTTTCAAACAATTGTCGTAGAACAATTCGTTCGGTATCGCCAAAATGTCCGGATGAGATCGGAAGTTTTTGACGAGCATTGTTATGTAGTTTGGATCTGTGTACAGGTTTTCGTACGTCTGCTTCAACCGCGCTAGTAGTGACTGGCCTGGGGACAATCGTTATATATTATTAATATATGTATATGTGTTTGTATAAAATTAAACTTGATACTTGACTTTTATTATAAAATGAATGTTTTTGTGCAAAGTAAATAGATAGAAGCAAGAGGCAAAAATATATTCTATTTAAAGTATAAGTGTTATAGCACAGTTACGGTTTTACTTATAAACGTTGCTTAGTGGATGTTTAGTCAATCATTGATTTATCTCTTTCTGTCATTATTGTTTTGGTATTCGAAAGAAGAAGACACAGCATTGTTTAACTGATCTCCCGTTAAAGAACATTTATAAGTAAAAAAATAAATAAAGTTATATAAAAAAAGAACTGTTTGTAGTGCATAATTTAGCAGAGCTATTTGCTTCCCCTTTCGACACAGGTGACTAAATGCTACAACGATCGTAGAGTGGTAGTGTTACCCAGCCCCCTCTCGCTCGCCTCGCGGGAGATGCAGACGGGGCCGAGCTGCAGCGGGTCGCCGGCCAGCACGAGGCGGCCGCTGGGCGCCAGCAGCCCCGTCACGGGCACCAGCGTGGCGGGCTCCGACGCCTGCGCCGCCTCGTCGATGAACAGGTGCGTCACTTGCAACTTGTACGCCGCTTGGCTCCTCATCCTGTTTCACGTCTTATTTGTGTATATTTCACCCTACACCACTAAGCTGCTCCAAGTTATTCTATTAGGATATGTTCTGATACCCCGTCATCGTTAACAAACTGATGATATGCTTTTTGATTGTAATATATACAAGATTTATTTACTTATCTATATATAATATAAATATAACACGACTTAAAAAAAATAGATACAAAAAAGAAGTTAAGAAACAAGTAACCACAATAAATAGGTTTACTTTGATATTTAGGAACTATGAGGCTCAATAATGATTGATAAATACAAGTTTATTATCATGAGTATTTCCCGATCACGACAGCTCGCAGAACATTTAGCAATTGGCATTAATTTTAGTCAAAATGTACCATTAACTGATAGTCTAATATAAATAGCCACGATAGCGCTGCTAACGGTACTGATCAGTGTTAGTTGAGGTCATTCTAGGCTCCATTCTAGAACACGGTAGCATGCGAAAGCGATCCCGTGGCGCTCCTCGTTAAGACGGAAAGGGTACGGGGAGGTTTTAGTGGGTAGGACGGTGGCCTTCTGCGCCGTGAGTCCCACATAAATATCCCGGTCGTGGACCGGGTGGTAGGCGTAAATGCCTTTCCTCCTCGACAAAAAAAAAGGCTACATTCTAAAAGGTCCTATTCCAAAATATTTTAGAACGGATCTTATGTTTTGTTTAAAATTAAAATATTTTAGAGACTTGGGATTCGTTTATATTTATAATACAGGTTTAATAAAATTTATAAAAATGCATCCATGATCGCAATTGCAAAAAAATAAATAAAGTAGCTGTGTCCAATCCACTTAAACAATATAATTAAAATTGGAGGTTCATCATGAAGACAACTCACGATCCGTATTTGGCAGCGTGCAGCAGCGTGGTGACGAAGATCCTGTAGCTGGCCACGTGCACGTTGCTGACGGGGTAGAAGCTCTCGTAGCTCCTGCCGTTGGACACGCACGCCAGCGCCGGCGGCATCACGCTCCTGTCGGCACACCACGTCTCAACCACTCACCCTCGTAAGAGCCGTCTAAGGCTATTTTTGTTAAGCGCATCTATTATAACTAGTCTGTATTAGCTTTATTTTGTCATACCATTCTCTAGACTGCGAGTTGGCTCTAATCAGGAAATTTGTGATGTTTAGCTTTTTGTTGTACTGCAGTAACATCAGAGCGATGTGGTCCGCCGCCATGTTGGAGTCAGTGCACACCATAATGCGGTTTTTCGGATTGCGCACTACCAACTGTAAATTATAAGAAAAGTCAGTGTGTGTGTACTGCCCGTCATCGACCGTTACAAAATGATACAACTGCAGCATTGTCGACTTAAACGAATATCTGGCGACGCGGCAATGAATTTATCGTAGAAAAGGTATAGTTGTGTTCTTTTTAGGAAATTATAATAACTGATTATTATATTCATGATTTTTCTCTTCCATGTTTTAACTAATGTATAAACGGAGATTGCCATAAAAACAAAAATAACTATAAAAAAGCATTAAAAAACGCAATACGTCTAGTTTTTCGAATGGCAGCCCGATTCTTCATTAGACTCAGCTTGTAAAGCTTATTTACAAGTAAATTTCTGCAACCAAATATAAAATGTTGTTGTACGAAGTCAACAATACTAAAGATCAATCTAGTAGTAAAATCAATGATTCCACTATACCTGGACGATAGCCTCGACAATGGTTATCGTTTTCCCGGTTCCCGGCGGCCCAAACACGATGTAAGGCGCCTTGCCCGAAGTGCCGGCCACGATGTGTTCCACCGCCGACTTTTGTTCCTCATTGCCAGATATTAGTGGGTTATAAAACCTAGCGAAAATCAAATTCTTTCTTCTAAATGTAAAACGATAGTTTAGGGAGGGGCGATCGTTAGTAGATTTAATGTATTAGTAGCGGCAAAAAACGGGACAACGTGGGGGGGGCGGTGTTCGACTCACACGGCGATGGGTTTGCGCGGCGGCGGGCGGCGCGCGGGCTCGGGGAACACGCGGCACTCTTGCTTGGAGCTGAACAGCGTCGACACGGCGTCGTGCTGGCGCTCCACCGGCACGCGCGACAGCAGGAAGCGCACGTCGTACGCCGCGCCCGCCACGTGCCGCGCCGCGAACCTGCCCAACGTTACTTATGCTTCAATTCTAATCTTTAAAATAGAAGAGTTGAGTAACCACGACGAGGACGTCTCGTAGCTTTATAGACCCTAGACGCATACACATCTGCTCTATAAGGAACATTACCCATCCCTTGCAGGTCAGTTGACTAAAGCTGGCACGTTCACCACATTTACACGTTGCGCTTGTGTGGTCTGTGAATAAGCGCGCACCGCATGCGTATCATGAAAGTGTCTGTCTCACTCGCGCGCAGTCAAACTTATGAGTGTGAAGGGGTTGGTTATTGTTTTGCTTTAACTGTTGCTACTGTAGTATAAATACTGAGTGATATTTTTATTTTTTACTATGGGGTATTAATGTAGTTAAAGTTCCATCAGAATAGTTCATATTTCTTACATCGCAAAAGTCTATGGGTGGTGGTGTCCACTGAACATCAGGTGGCCCAATTCCCCGTCAGGCAATCTATAACATAAAAAAAGAACTACAACATAATAAAAATACTCACGATGGATCAATATTAGATAAGTGAATATGACAATCATCAATATCCTTGATAACACTTTCAAATATCACATTCGGAGTTTCTTGTGGACGAAGAAAAACGCGATCGCCTGGAACGTAAAATATAATTATCCATTTGTTCATTGTAGTGACGACAAGGACTTTTTTCTGATCGATCACGCCACGGCGACAATTCTCAACTGAAAATAGCCAATCACGCACAAGAAAAAACAAATTATACACAAGTGCACAAGTGCGTTCGCAAACACAACACTTATCTAAATTCTCGTAATCAGGATGGCAATTCTAAAAGAGTCTATCCGTGCAGTGACGGAGAAAGAATACATTTCACTGCCCCTTTCCCATGGGTGTCGTAAGAGGCGACTAAGGGATATCATCTGGTGGTAGGATGATAAACATCCGCCTGGCTTGTCACCACCGTACGCATGGTGAAAATCTCGTGAAGTGGCTTGCAGCCGCGTTTCGAGGTCAGCCAGCGTACAGCCAGTGCCCGAGCGAGCATTGCCGCGATGGGTGTTGGTCCAGTGGAGACGGCGGCTGAACCAATGCCGGGGGAAACACGCCTCCACACTTTGCCCATCCCTATCGTGGCAATACGTCGCTCGCTTCACGTCTCTTTACGAGGCGTGAAGAGGCATCTTGCGGGCCGGCAAGGCGAGGGCGGCTAGTGCAGAATCTTCTTCCAGACTGTACTGGCCGTCCTCGCGTTTGGACTCTACTACCACTTAACATCAGGTGGAGTAGAGTCATTTGCCCACCCGGCAAATATAAAAAAAAAAAAAAAAGTTACCATTCCGGAGGCTGAAACAACTGTAAATTTCTTGACAGAAAAAGAAAACCCATTGTTTTATTAGTCCGATCCGGTATTTCATTCCATGGTTTATAAGAGACCATACACTCTTATAAACTAGTCACTACGCCGACGAGGCAATAAAATGTTAATGTACAATAAATAGTTTACTACCTAAACCATATTTCTAATATAGCCTATAGATAACTATGTATATTTACATTTGAGCATTTTATGCAGCTCACTTCATCTAAAACATATATGAATATATTTTAAAGAGATATCGAACACGATGATTTTAAAAAAGTTGACATCTATCGAAATTCCGTCCCTCTTAAAAGACAAAATTCGCAAAATATTTTCTTAGTTCGAACGATGCGCATACGCATAACAGACGAACAACTGTTCGATACTCAAATCAACTCTCGCAAGTCCTGTCGTATGTTTACCACCATCAGAAACCATCACACACATGACAACAACAGTGCAAATTTCAACTAAATCGAAAGCACGTATCCACAATACTTGTAACAAAAACAACCGTTAATTGTTAAACATAGAATGAATACATAGAAACCTTTATTAAATGAGATTGTGATATACATGGGCTATGTATATTAATAAAAAAAAATCGACTTCCAAGATACAGGCTTGTCGCCTGGTTTGGAAGTCAATAGAGCAATACTTATTATATTGAATATAAATTAACCTAGTACCAAATATCATGTAATTGTATATAGTATTTATAATTAATAAAAAATATTAAATAAAATATTAATTATAAAAAATAAAAATAAAAAGATAATACTGGTAACCTCTTAACAGCGATGGTCGTTTCTCAGCCAATCCGGGTACTTCCAGAACAAAAACATCACCTCTAAGTTCAATTTGAACACCTGCCATATTAAATTTCTAAAAAAAAAAAAGAAACTCTCTTTTATATATAATACATAACTCGCAGGCATAATAAAAACAATCTCTTATAGGTATAATATTTTATTTTTTATAAGAGGTATAATATTTTACTAAAAGAAATAAAAATAAACTAATATCAGACCCTATTGAATTGCAATTCAAATTAATTGAACACAATTAACTTCCAGTTTCGAGTTTCGAGTCGTCGATTGCGTCATCGACAACCGTCCAAAAAATGATGA
Source organism: Nymphalis urticae (assembly GCA_905147175.2). Lineage (NCBI taxonomy): Eukaryota > Metazoa > Arthropoda > Insecta > Lepidoptera > Nymphalidae > Nymphalis > Nymphalis urticae. The sequence goes on from LR990002.1 coordinate 4,700,017, forward strand.
TGTATGCTTTAAAATTAGTTAATCTAATTTTGAACAATATTTCCGAAACTGCAGGAATGTATTTCTTTAATAAATTTCATATACACACTATTTTCCAATAAAAAAAAAGAGTAATAACATCAACAGTCTATGTGATTTGCTAATAACTCTGTCACCTTATGCACTACAAAAAGTTCTTGTTAATCTAATATATAAAAATCTCGTCTCACGGTGTTGGTGGTCGAACTCCTCCGAAACGGCTCGACCGATTTTTATGAAATTTGTTATGCATATTTGGGAGGTAGTAGAATAGGTTGTAAATTATATTTCGTACCGCTAGCTGATAAGGGTGTCCCTATCCAGAATTTTTCTTTTCTATTTTTTAGACATTTTTTTTTTATTTGCATTTTATTTTGATTTAACATAAAAAATTATATAACCCCAAATTTTCACCCTCCTGACCCATCATACAATTTTGTAACCACGATTTTAGTATTTTTGTCTGAATCATATAATAATATTTATTTATAGTAAAACTGTTCGAAATACTTACTGATCGTCTACGTCATTCACGCGTCATTTTGACATTTAAAAATTTGCAAAATATTTAACGATTTATTTAATGGATAAGAAATATAAACGTTTTATGATATTAAAAAGGTTGGTAAAATATTAAAGATCAAATGCATTATCGGTATACCGTTTTTATCAGTAAAAACAACAATTTGGTCTGTTTGTTTGTGTATATGTTACAGTGAAAAATGCAAGCAAGACGCATTCGGGCCGTCGAACTAATAAAGCATCAAGCATGCATAATAATAGAGCAGAATGAACAGACACACAAATCCAACAAAATAACAAAAATTTACGTGTGAGCATGTCACCATTGAACGGTTTGCTCATCGCCACGTATCCAGCAAGGCTGTTCCTGAAGTCCATTCGCAAACGAAAAAATATCGTAAAAAATAAGTAAAACTTAATTCCATTTGAATTCTGTTACCAGCACCACCTTTGAACATACTATGTTTGTTTATATAGTTTGTGTGAAATAAATCATCTCGAGTTGTGTAAAAACTATAATTCAAAAAATATTTAGCAGTAATTCAATTTGTCTGTTTTAATAGAAACTGTTAATTATTAATAATTGAATCGATTGAAAGGCAATAAAAGACGCGGTTGCCTCACTGGAATTTTAAAAGGATTAATTTAAATTAATATCTTAGGAGTCACGGCAAAATTGAAATTCTCGCGCAACTAGAATAATTATGGTGATGGCGACGATGCAACGATGCGACAGCGAAATAGTCAACGTAAAGATTGTGTTCCATTCGTATGTACTATGCTTATCACATATTCTACCGTCAAACAGCATTATTTAGTATTGTTATGTTCCGGCTTAAAGGACGATGGAGCCAGTGTAACTACAGGCACAAGGGACAATTTAGTTTCCAAGGTTGGTGGCGCATTTGCGATGTAAGTAATGCTTAATATTTTTATAGTGTCAATGTAAATGGGCTAGGGGTGACCATTTAGCAATATAAAAAAAAACAAAATCCGTAGACATAACCTAAGAAAACAATAATAAATAAACGCATGAAAAAATTCGCACGGTGATGCTTTATGCATATATGTATAATGACAATCGATAAGTCGCAAGGCCAAACGGTGTCCGTTTGTGGCTTAGATTTGGGCACACTGCTTATCACACGGACAAGTATAAGTAACATGTTCTCGGGTGGGCAAACCATTGAGCTTATTTGTGTTGGCTAAAGACGGACTGACAAAAAATATCGTAAACTCAATTACTCTTCGAAATTAATAAACTGATTTAGGATAAAAATATATTACTTTTTTCACTTTACTACTTTAAATCAAACAATGAATATGTCCATTACATATGTCCATTACATTAATAAAATACATTGAATTGAGAAAATGAATGGTTGGTGTTTTTTTTGTTTTCATCACACTACCATAGATTTGTTACTTTTTATTTTAAAACCAAAATATTCAGTAGATATCATTTATATGGCAAAACAACGTTTGCCGGGTCAGCTAGTATTTTATAAAAAAAAACACTATTACCACATACCACAATATTGACACATTTAACCACTTAGTTATTAAAATGTGTTAGTATTGGGATATTGGTATGTGGTAATAGTGTTTTTATATCCATTTTAATTAATTTTTTTTGACGACATGGGACATTCAACATGCCAATCCTTCACGAATGTCCGGTCAATTCAAGGTCAAAGTTGTTATTTATCTTTACTACTGCCATTGGAATCTTATCCGACCAAAGGCTTTACTTACATTCCCAGCTAATTCCCATTGCTAATTCCCAGACTCCGAGCTGCAATTGAGAATTTCTCGACAGAAAAACCCAATAATGTTCTGTTGGTACGACCCGGAATTTGACCCAGGACCCAGAGCAACGAGGCAGTCAATTCGAATATATATATATATTGTATAAGAACCTAACTTACCCTCAAATTAATCCTGGAAATGATTTCCTCCCACCACAGCAAATAATGAAAGTAAATCATATAGTTGTTTTTTGTTGGTCCTTCATCAAATATTGCTCTGAAAAAGATAAGCTGTATTGTACTAATATATAAATAAGTGTCAGCGAGGATATGTATTACTGCTAGGCGAAGGTCTCTTCTCCTCATGAGAAATTCATAAATATGTAAAGAAATGTCAATAAGGAAAAGATTTATATTCGCTAGACAGCACTTATGCTACGGCCTTGCTTATGAACAGAAAATTATACAATGAAATATATAAAACAAAAAACTATAAAAAAAGTCGTTCAAAAGTTTGTCCACTGGCACTGTACCTACGCTAACCCTAATAATAGTAATGTCCTCCAGACCGATTTCGGTCACGGCGGCCAATCTCAAGAGAGATTAGCCAACTACGGAGGAGAAATTATAGTGCACAAGTGTGTGCGCAAACACAGGTGCACTCTCTATTCTCTAACTCTCATAATCCGATGGGACGGCAATCCGACACGACCGGAAAGAGTTGTGGACCAACGGCTTAACGGAAAGCACTTCCAACTTCCAGACTCCGGGTTGTTACTGAGAATTTTCTCACAGAAAAACCCAATAACTTTTTAGTGGCCCGACCTGGGAATTCAACCCAGGACCTCCGCGTCTGCGGCCTTACATCAAGTCACTAGACCAACGAGGCAGTCAACGCTAAGCCTACTACTGTGAACTGCTATGGAATTATTTGATCAAATAGATTAATTTCTTTGATAAATAGAAAATAATTTCATTGATCCATGTAAGATATACTTAATTTTATATTGTCTAATTTCAGATCAGATTTTAAATATATTAAATACATTATAGAAAAATATAATTAAATATCCACAAACATTACTGTTTATCTTATTATCCATATACTTTAATGTTTAAAAAGATCATGGTACCTGGTAGATATTAATAGTTTTCTCAATTTCTGTAGAGTTTCAGGAGTCTCTTTCAATCCCTCCAAAGCTTTTTCGTCCAGACCGCGGGGAAGTAAAATTTTCAATAACTTTGGAATTTTGTATTTAATTTGATAAGGCCTATTAATAAAGAATTATTTTGAATCAATATTTATTTTAAAATAATTAAAAAATAATAATGAGATTTCCATCGTGTCTAGCTTGATATATTAACGACACTTGAAAAACAAAAACAACAAATCACTATGCAACAGTTAAAAAAAGAGATAATTGGAGGAACAATAATGCAATTTATTTTAAATTATCTTTTGCATTTAGATTCATTTACTCAGAGTATTTTGTTATCTTGGGACTCAAAAAAAAAAATACATACACATGAGTAGTCGACTCCATGAAATGCTCGGCTTTCTCCCAATTTGAAGAAGTGTAAGGACTTTTATTACTTCCTAATAATATAAACTCCTCTTGAACCATGACTACCTGTAAATGAAAATATCATAAATATTAGCTTTGACAAAGTGAAATTAGCTATGTATAACTAATTAGTTTATTTATTATTATTATTAATTATTATGTCTTATTTGTTTAAGTGATTTATAGCATGATTAGTTATTCACTTAAATATTAAGTGAATAATTTACAAATATTGAAATTGAATTTAAATTTTTAATGTATACTTACCATTTCTCGAACAAATATTATGTTCTTCTCATCACTTCTTCTATGAAATGTAAACATTATAGGCATCTCAAACTGCCCAATATCCATTGCTTGAAAATAGACAATAATATCTTCTTTTATTGATGATTCTGTGAAATTTATATATATGTATATATACATTATATATATAAATAGGTACAATGCTGACATGCTGATAATAGGTAATATGGTCATCCATATACAGATGAAATATATATAATTATATTACTCTTTTTCATTCTACTAGTTTAAAAGTTAACTTCAACACAGGATTGATTCAAATCAAATTATTTGTATTCAAAGTATGTGAATCATCAAGTGCTCCCGCTGGTACGGAATGTTAAATATTTAACGATCACTTGTTTTTTTATTGAAACTTCACACAGGCTGATATATAACTGTACAAGCTATGTTTGACATTGTGACAGGTTTTTTTTTTCTTATAGAAGTGAACCATCATTATTTATAAGGTACTATGAAATCTTCATAATATCTTATTTTATTATATATATTAAAATAAATCTATATGTTCTCTATATCTGATCTAATGTTATCAGTTCTCTGCATGAGCAGATTAGAGTAACACAAAAGAAATAAAAAAAAAGTGCAAATTGAAAACAAGGTGTTATAGCAAAATAAAAACAAATCAGCTAAGTGGAAGTTGAATACAAATAACCTCAATGGAACTATTGAGTGATATTAACTATTGATGTTTGAGAGAGAGAGATCATCTAATCTATTACATGTATAAATAAAAAAAAACATATAGTCACATTTAAACTTTTTGAATTATGTATGTGATTAATTACAGAAAACAAAGTACTCAAAACTTATCTTACTTTTATTACAAAAGTTATGTTATGGAAGCATAAGTAATTTTATTGATAATTGAAGTATTAATACTACTGTCATAAAAATATTCATAAAAAATTGCCGTACAATTAATTCAATTAAATTACAAATTGTATTGTTGGTTTGCTGTAAAATTGAAATTTTTATTTGATGCATATTTCTTTGAAGATGAATCATTCTTTGTCTTGTGGTGCCATCAAAAAATTTATAGTATCGGTTAATTTGATACCTATATTTCTAAAATTGATTGGCCTGACTGACTGAATTTTTGAACTTTTTTTATTTTATAACATAAGCATCTTCTAAAAAAGATTTTTTACAAATTTCAGCTTTAGGAAAGAAATCAGAAAGGGTGCAAGAAGATGGGTAACTAGATAATAAAAAACATAATCTATCACCTACCACATATATATATCAATTAGTAAAAGAAATAGTAAGTCAAAAAAAATTAAAGAGCTCTGCTTGTTTATTACAGGAAAAGATATAAATATACTTACTTTTCATCAAAATATTGGGATCTTTTCCAAAAACATAGGGGTGTTTGGACATTTCAAATTGGGATTGCGGGTGAGCTAGTTGTACACCTATCACCAGTAAATCTTCATTCTTCATATCATTTTTAATGCTGAATGAAAATTTTACTTGTTCATTGGGCCTAACCTGTAAAAAGAAAATTATTTAATAAAAGAGTTAACATAAATAAAAGAAAAGTAATTAGGATATTGAATGCCAAATATTTAGTCAAAAATTTAAAGTATATTTAATTTGAACAATTTCATTTAAAAACATTTAAATATTATATCTACAAATCTTAATGTTAATGCAGAACTCTTAAATCAGTATTTTTCTACTTCTTTGAACTTATTTGATAGTTCAGCTAAATCGCATACTCTTCACTCACTCTACGACTTCGACTCCTCTTTATCCTCCATTCATGTTAAGTCAGTTTACTGTGTGTAATGTTAAGAAGAACATACTGTCCATCTCATCCAATGCCATCGGCAGCGATAATGTAATTCGTACTATGATTATGGGAGCGATAATATCAAGAAGAGGAATGCTCTTCTTGATATTATCGCTCCCATGATCACATATATTCTAAATGAATGAGTCTCATGCTGTATATTTCCTGAAGCTTGGAAGAGTGCTAATGTTATAAATCTTTCAAAGAAAGCTAATCCTGTTTCCTTTTCTGATTTTCGTCCTATCTCTATTTTACCTTTCCTGTCAAAAGTTCTTGAAAAACAAATTCACGTTCAGTTAAATCTCTTCCTAAACATGAACAACTTGCTCTACTTTACTGCCCTTATAAAAGTTACTGATAACATTCAATGGGGTATGGACAATAAGCAACTCACCATTATGTATATAATGGTGTTGGTTTTGATGTCTTACTTAGTCAGCTGCGTACTCTTAACGTTTCCCCTGCAGTCATTGATTTGTTTAACAGTTATCTTCGTGGTCATCGGCAACGAATTCGCACTGATGACACTTACTCATCATGGTGCGATATTTCTGCTGGAGTGCCGCAGGGTGGCCTGTTGTCACCGTTACTTTTCTCTATTTTTATCAATTCGATTACTCATAACTTATCTTCTCTCTACCACATTTATGCAGACGATGTCCAGATTTACACAGAGTCGACTTTGGAGAATCTTTCGTGGGCTATCGCAAGATTGAATAACAACCTCAATATAATTCTTCAGTGGAGTAAATCGTTTGGTCTTAATGTTAACCCTAGCAAATCTCAAGCCATAATTATTGGCAGCCGGAAACAATTATCGAAAGTCGACTGGTCTTCCTTGCCATCAATAATATTTGTCAATATTGTCATCCGTTATTGCGATTAAAATTTAATTGTGTTAAAAACTTGGGAGTTTTCCTAGACAATACTCTTAGCTGGACTCGTCATGTAAATGAAATCAGCAGGAAGGTGTTTGTTGCGCTGAGGTCTTTGCGTTGTCTTCGACATTTTCTTCCATTATTTTCTATCCAGGGAATCCTGGAGAAGTTCTTCGTTCTGTGAAGTCTTTTTATAATAATTCTTTTACAGTTCAGGCTATTAAGCTCTGGAACAACCTTCCTTTAAATATTTGGGAGGCCAAATATTTTTAAAAACTTTTAAAAGATCACTTTTTGTCTCGAATGCCTTATCACCATTAATTTATTACTTTTTAATTTTTTATTTGTTCTATTGTTTATAGTATGTCTTCATATTGTATACTTGTAATTTTAATATGTATTGATAATATAATTTATTTATTGTTATACATTATGTGTATTTTATATTTACATTTATTTATTAGTTTGTTTAATCATAAATGAATATAATATTATTTTTTATTAGAGCACCACCTAACTCATATCCTAGAGTTATCACTTACTCCGTTGGTTGCCTGGAAGAGATTGCTATGTAGCGATAAGGTCACCAAAATTGTATGCTACTTTTATTTAGGCTGTATTCATGGTTTTGTATTTTTTTCTTTTTGTGGTGTACAATAAAAGTATAAAGTAAAGTAAAGTCTGTACAAAAACTGGTACATTAACTTCTTTTATACTAGTACAATTTATCCATATACAGTATTTCTGTGATGATCAAAAAATGGTCATATGTATATTATTTTAAATATTACAATTAAATGTACCCGAATTCAGAGAGGTATTCGAGCAATTTAAGGCCAATCGTTTATGAGGTCTATTCCTACTAGAAACACTTAAAAATTTTATCATCAAAAGACTAATAAAATTGTACATATTTCTAGTCTATAAATAGATAGAACAGCAATATGATAGAAGTATGCAGCTATTTAATTTATAGATAAGAAATTGAAAGTATTGCTAATTATCTTGTCCATTGTACTATCTTAGATCATTATATCATGGACGTTGATCATACTTATTAATAAAACAATAACTTAATATAAATAAAAAAAATACTTACATAAACTCTGATTTTGTGGTGATCGCTGTTTTGTATTGTTAAGCCAGTAGTTTTTTCTGACTTATATTCAGCAGTACATAAAATGATTACCCCATCACGATTCTTGCTGAAATACCGTCTAAGCAAAAAAACATATAATTCAAACATGTAATTATTAGTTATACTTTTTTTTAATTATGGTAGATATATCAGCTATATTAGCTTTATTATAACTTTTAAATTAATGAAATAGTTCATACTCATGTAGAATTAGTCTATGCCTAGAAGCAGTACTAATTGTGCTTAATTTTTTTCATAATTAAGTATTTTTTTCATTGCAAAATATTGAATAAATAAATATGAATAAATACTTCCAAGACCTTTTTTATCTTATCTTTTGCTTCTTAAGAAATATATATTTAACTATTTATTTATTAAGGCTGTTATTTAAGACTGTGTGGCAGATGTTAGTTTAAAACATCTGCATTTGATATAAGGAAAATGTATGACTTACTTGTTATTTTTGTAGTTTTGTAAGATTAAATTGCATAAATGTTTAGGTGTATCATCGTGATGAACAAGCGCATTTTCATCATAATGTTCATCAACTGTGCCACACACTTGACAAAACATTTTGTTTATCACTGCAAAATGAGTTTCATGTTAGAAGTAGGTATTCAACATTTAAATATATGAAATATCGAAAAATAACACTTCGTTAGATGTAGATGTCATTTTGACTTGTCAGTTTTTAAAATGTGAAACACAAAGAACAATATTATGGACACACCAAATTTGCCTACCTTGAGTTAGAACTGCCGCGTTTAAGGTAAAATAATTGTTTTAAGCTTGCAACTAAATGGATTTAGTTGAAAACCCTCGAGCAATGTGTAAGCTAACTAAACTACTTCAAAACAAAAACTAAAATACTCTAGGAATTCCCCGACTACAAATTGTTTTATTTTAGTAGATTACACAGATTAAAAAATCTCCTTTTTTAATAATGTCAATAACAAAATCCTTATTTACAATATTTTGCACGTAAAGCTTACAAGAAGGCTTTATTTATTTTTTAATTTGATAATAGACTTAAGTGAAAGATTTTTAAGAGCTCAAATATATAGAAGTATGGGGTATCCATATGGCATTTACATTTAACTAATATACTTAATATTTATCTGTCAAATTATCTTAATCTGAAGAAATTATTGATTTATTAAATTTACTCATTATTCAATATTCAATAAATTGCCAACTAAATCTTATCGTGTAGTGTAGAGTAAGGCTTAAGACTTGGAACTTTTTATGATGTAACTAGTGTGTATTTAAGATGTTATAAAAAAGAAGCAGTGATGCCAACTTAGGGGTTTTCCCCCCACATTTGGGGGGAATCCAGGTTTTTTTTAGGGGGTACATTTATTTAGGGAAATTTTTAGGGGGTCTATTTCAAGTTTTTTTTCCTAAAATAACGTATGATTCTATAAAATTTATATTAAGCCTCGAACGCAACCAACAAACTAAACCAAATATATATTCCAAGCGTGGCTATAACTGAAATATTGAAAAACTATAATATATTGATATTGAAATAATCAGCTCAACTGTTATCGTGCGTGTACAAACGTAGGAGGCCCGGGCTACGATTTATGGTCACTGAATGAAAAATAAAACTCGTTTAATTTCATTGCTATCATCATTAACATTATTAGTTCATTAATTCATTTATATCGCATTAATTATTACGCATTACGCATAAATACAACACAACGCATACATATTTAGAGGTTCTTAATTGATATTTAGGGGAATTTGAAGTTGGTCCTAGGGGGAATATTCTGTAGGAGTTGGAATCACTGAAAAGAATATAGCTATTAGTTTAGCTAGTAATAGCTAGTTTGTCACTTATGCGTAGTTACGTTAAAGACTAATAAAAAGAAATAGACTGAAGATACAAGTTTTTTCCGTAGTAGGTACTGCTCTTTTATAAACAAACATATAACTTTATTTGAAAACTAGGTAGGTTATTGTACAACCGTCTAAAATTATTCAGTAATGTAATAAAATTTGAATTTTATTATGATTATGTTTATCATAAGTACATTTATTCCTACGATATAGTGGATAAACAACGAGTGAATCAAACGATTAGCAAAGTGATATTATGATCTTTTTTTAATTGGTAGTGATAGTTGTTTGTCGAATTTGTTAAACCAAGAGTAATATTTCCATGTACTTGTAATTATAAAGTTTAGTTGTTTCCTTATGGTCCTGTCTGGTGCGGGTGATTCAATGATAACAATTCATCCTTTTCAGAAGTCAAAAGACTTTTTTAAAAATAATACATAAATATAAGTAATTTGACTTTATAATAAGAAATAACAAACAAAACAATAATTAATTACTTTAAATGCTAACAAAACCAACAAAAAATGACAATTCAGGTAATTGTATGCTCGAAGCACTTAAATTTCGCGCCAAAAGTGATATTCTTTGTCTATGACGGGCGATGACGTTTTTTTATTTATTTATAACGGTACAACGAACGGTGGAAGTAACTGATACATTCTGTCAAAGGTTGTTAAGACGGCCGTTCCTGACAGCGGGATGTCCTCGGCCGTCGCAGGAAGAAAATGAAGACCTGTGGGATCTTGCTGAGGGTGTTCATTCTCTACAACATAAAACTAATAAGCGTTTGCACGACTTCTTTATTAGTGCCCAGCTAGGGGCCCAAACGTTTGCATGACTTTTTTAAGAATACCCAGCCAGAGGCCCAAACATTTGCATGACTTCATTACGAATACCCAGCCAGAGGCCCAAACATTTGGATGATTTCTTTAAGAATACACAGCCAGAGGCCCAAAAGTTTGCATGACGTCACTTAGTCACCAATCTGAAAGAAGGCTGAGCAAGTGTCCGACTTCCACTCGTCGCACCACAGCACAACGCGTTCGCAGTTGCTTAAATGTTATTGCAATTACGGTCAGCAATCAGCTTCAACTTGAAGCGACGGTGTGATAGCACGCGCAAAATATTGTAGGATTCGCGCGATAGTAATATATAGCTAATGTGACAACTTTTTTTGTAATAAATTCTAGATAAGAACCTTTACATACACTTTGCCTTTCATTAAGTTTTTTGGTTTTTAAATCACACCCTGACTTCTTTTTATACGAGTAGACTAGTGTAAAGATTTAGTTCGGACGTCAACAACATAAATTTTAAATGAGATTGGTAATTTTTGTCTTGACGGTTTAATCAATGAAATAATTATATTGGTAAGTTAATGTCACCGTCAATCACACAACACAATCAGATAACATCAGAATTTACACAAATCTTAATCGCTTATGTTGGTATTTCCCTCGTATCGTCAGAATTTACTTTATGTAATACCTACACATGTTGGCCCAATATTCGTCTCACAAATTTGTCAGGTGGTATTTTTGAGTGATTTTACTCTTTGCAATTTATATATACAATATTACGTAGAATATGTAGGTCGTAGATTTTATATCGATGACTTGTGTAATATCCCTGATTATTATTACCTTTTGAAAAGCTTAAACTGAAATAAAAAAGACCACATTTGGTAGAGTAGAGTTGTAACAGCAATTACAACATGTATCTATGATGGTATTCGTAAAATATTCACATACAAATTTAATATTAAATTTTTACACATTCTAATACTTAAATAATTTGAAAACTTACAACTCAATTCTGAATATCGCATTTTTTAAATATTATGTAAGTATTTTTCTTCAGATAAAACTAAAGAGAAATATTATACTGATATTCATCAAACCGATGAAAGAAAGTGTGAGAGAAAGTTTAGTATTCAGTAAAATTTATGTTTTTAACACGATTTTCCAAAAATTTAGAACGTTCACATATACAATAGTTTTTAAAAAATAATAATATATTTGTAAGTTCTCTAAAAAGATTTGCATTGGGTATCGTTACATTAGCCCAAGTGAAACTGTATGAAAGTCGTTTTTTGTTATGACGAGATTTCCCAAGCCATCTGCCAGATTGACATGAAATTTGTCACAGCTACTCATTCCCTCGCTCACTAAAAACGAATTTAACGCAAATGCTATCCAAAATACAATTTTCTTCTTATCTACCCGTGCCAAGTCGGTACGATTAGCTAGTTATCTAATACAATTCATCTTGATGGTTTCCTATACAAAATGAATACCTAACAATTATTATTAAACGAAATCTATGAACATTTTTGTGGTTTCTAGTATATGTAGTAGATGCCTATTCTAACCTCAGTTACTTCTTTAGAGACTTTGGTCTTTATATTAATCTTAATAACTTTACAAGATCAGGTTCGAATAATATTATAATTCTATCTGTAAATGTGGATAGTCTTATTTCAATTTTAAAATATGTCTATAGCTGTAGGTTATAAGATAGGTAGGTAAGGAAGGTTATAAGGTTAGTCCTTATAACCTTGTAAGTTGCACTCTTCTCCGTTCTCCCAAACTATAATACAAGAGATTTCTGTTTTTTTTTAATATATCATAATATTTACGCGCTTTATTTGTAATTATTTATATTAAGAGTATAATAATGATCATTTATTCGACGACTAGTAAAATAATGTATGTAATTAGATGTCATATTTAATTGGTTTTTATATTTACCTAATTGGATTGGGTGGGCTTATATAAATAACATAAAAATAACTGATTATTAGTTTATTAATATTTAGTATAACTGGAGATCACATTTCAATCAAATAATTATATGATTAAGCGTCAAAAAATGCAGATTTTTCAATTAAGTCGTCATTTTGGGAATGAAGAGGGTATCGATACAGACGATTTGAAAGTATCAAATGCGAAAGAGGATCTACAGTATAGCGAAGGCCGGTGCACACGTGTAGGGCACTGTTGCAGTAGTATCCGCGAGCACACTTCTGGCCGTAGATGTCGTATTCCATTTTTTCAGTGCACGATTCTCCAGGGCCCTGTATAACAAAAATATTTCTCCTATAATAGTTTGTTTCGGCTTTTGTTATTATAGCTTGAAGGTTCGTTAGGCGAATAACATCTGCGCCGAACAATTCATAATACTTCATGGCGACCACGATCGCTCTGACAAGAATGTCACGACGAAGAAGAAGAAGAAAAGTTTGTTTTATCACAGCCGACCACAGCTACGATAACAGCATTTAATAATAAAATACAGCTTGCGTCCGGTTCACTTTTACTTTTACACTAACAATAAGTAAGAGCTAAAAAGATATATACCCGATAGCAGTCCAAACGATTTCCGCATTTATCGTTTACATAAGTGCCCATGTGACATTTTTTGAACCGCTTGTTTCCCTTTACAATATCACATTCTTCTTGAGGAAGCAACCAGCTATGGGAATTTTCGCAGACGGGGCACTCAACAATTCTGTCAAAGAAAATGCTTTGTGTTATAGAATTGGCAAACTCTTTCGTAGACATATATAATTTATACTTATATATTAAAAATAAATTATTCATAATTAACAAGCCTTAAGCTATTGTTCAATGAATATCAATGCAAAATAAAAATATGCAAATAAAATTACCGTACCATACAACACATTGTACAACATCGATTGACACAGAATTACCCTTCCATGTCGGCATGTGCTTCGTCTCTTTCTATAAGGTTTCTGGATTCGTATCCTCTATAATGAGCCAGGCATGTGCCAGCTAAGAGGAGGATAAGGACTGCGGAATGCATTTTAGAGTTCTGAAACCGTTAACAATTGTATTAAATAAGGACAATATGAAGACTATTTACACTTTCATAATATGTCATTACCTGTGTCCTATCATCGTAACATAGTATGACCAAGAATTTTGGAAAAAAGGAAATTATAAGAAACGACAGTAAAGAAGTAACATTTTTATTATGAGTTTGCACATTGTCATGCCGTACTTAAATTAAATTTAAATGAGTGCAATGCTGCTTTTACCGCCCTGCAATGATACCAAATTATTTTTTACTGTTTACTAGGTGTACTAGATACCTAGCTACTGTAAGCATCTTTAGTTATAAGGCAGTCTGACAAAGATTACCTGATAATGCTCTAAGCACCTAACTGAAATATATGTAATTTTAAGTTATTGTATTTGGTATATAAGTAGTTTTAATTAATACATTATTTTATAATTAATTTATCATCATTGTGTTTTTGTTTTTCTGTCATAGTGGTATTGTTTTCTCTCAATCATAAATAAGACAATGTTGTTTTGTTTTATTTTCGGAGCGTGTTGTGATTTTATAAGAAATTTGTTTTTTGTCAATTATTTCAGCAATATTATTATCATTTAAATTACTAGAATTATAAATATATTATCAGTCAACATATTTTGGATAATTCACACTGGAATCATCTTTTATTCTAAGAAATTATGAATGAAACTCGTGGGTGTGTGTAACTGTATCCAATGATATAAATAAATACTTTAGCGTGTGTTAATTCCTTTAAAACAACGTACAAGTAAGTGCACAGAGCCAAATCGGCAAAGATTTGTGAAAGATTAAAAGCAATGGAAATAATTTAGTGACATATTTTCTTGAGTTACTAAGATTTTTCTCAGGGCATTTATTCATATGACGTGGGTATGTCTGACGATCATGCTGTTTTGTTTGCGAACATGTTGTTTTTAATTTTAAACTGCCGATGCATGCATGTTTTTTAACACGTAGGTATTTGTCTATTTTCATGGGTATGACGAACAGTTTTTAAGAGACAAAACAAGTGCAGGGTTCATTTTTAATAAATTTCTGCTTTGAATCAACACGCGTATTTTTATCACATGCTTATGAAATATTATTTTAGTAAGATGAAATTAAATACACTAATGGATTATAGTAAATCTCAAATGGGAATAAAACATTTATATGAATAATTTTCAAATTTGTAGTAGGTATATTTATTCTAAAATAAATATATAAAATAAATACTAAAATTTATGTTCCAAAATTTGAGAAACATGTGCAAATAAAAAAATGCGCTCCATTCTCACGAGTCACTGACACTTTTATTTAAAATTATATCGAATTCTGAAAATTAGCGAGGACATCGGCAACGATAATATTTATCAATACACTGAAACATGCTGCATATGTTTAGATAGCGTTTGTGTTTGTAAGAAATAAAGAGCTTTGGAATCAAAAATATTTTAATATATTGGCAAAGCGGTAAATGCGATGCAAGCTTGCGCAAGCGCCGCCCGCCCAGCAGCCCGCGCCCGCCCGTGAAATGCGCATTCGTGAAACACAACTCGAGTAATAAGGATGTTCAACTTCTTTGTTCAGTGATTAATGTTTATAAACTTGTAATATTTGACAAAAAAGCTGTCTTGAAAGTAATATATTTTAAAGACGTGTTTAATCGAATAAATAAAAAATGGGAATGATTTCGCGAGTGCGCGGACGTCTTCGAAGTGATTCTTTCTCGAAGTTTCATACAATTAAATCTGAAGACAAAATTGCAAATATCGGTAAATGAAATGATATATTTGTTTCTTTTTTTTAATTTTTAATTGTTAGTGTTATAAATATTTAAGAATAACAAAAAATAAATAAAGTAAATATTTATGTATTAAGTCTGATCCTATTTGTTGTCTGACATTTTGAAATAATAATATTACACGACTGTGAAATGAATAAATACTAAACGACTAGTTCTTAATTTTGTGAATTTATATAATAGCTACAATATTATAGTGCTAGCAGGTGCTATATAAAGATGTGTTGACATCGTTGTTCAACGTACGCGTAAAATTTTATCAATGTCATATGGTGTGACTTTTGTTTTCACTATTGCTCTACAAATAAAATAAGTATCATAAAAATACATTAAACTGTTCTTGTAACGCTCTACTTTCATACTTGTTATATTATTTGTATTAATATATCGATAATTAATTGGAAATTAGGATTAGTAACGAATTAATTTTCACTGCAATTTATATATTGTAAATGTTATGTTATTTTATTTTCAGTGTGGTTGATATCGTTAGTATTTTTACTCCCATATTGGGCGCCCCGAGGGCTATTGGTCGCTCTGGGCGGCGCGTGGTTAATGGCTGCTTATACTTGTCTAAT
Source organism: Nymphalis urticae (assembly GCA_905147175.2). Classification (NCBI taxonomy): domain Eukaryota; kingdom Metazoa; phylum Arthropoda; class Insecta; order Lepidoptera; family Nymphalidae; genus Nymphalis; species Nymphalis urticae. The sequence goes on from LR990002.1 coordinate 4,716,036, forward strand.
GGTGCCACTGCTTATCTCTGCTAACTACCGTTATCCTGCTAGATGGTACCCTGCCGTCGCAAAAGTCGTAAGAAGTAAGTATAAATTCTATAAATCCTTTAAATGATCTTTTATAAGTGCTACGATTATAATTAAACACAAAATAAAATTGATAACCATAATTGCGTTGATCAAAACATATCGTAAATTACAAAAAAATTATGGTAAACCTAGTTAAAGAAATAGATCTATTTTTTTAAAATATGATAAAAATCTATTTTATTATATAGTTACGTTTACTTATACGAATATAATATAGAAGTCATTAGACTTTGAAACACTTCAATTAATATCCGATTTGGCATTACATTAAGTACTGTTTGCCATCCATCGTAATTGATTTCTGACATTTCAGTTTAATCAACAAACGTCAAAATCTATAAATAATGATTTAAATTAGACGTTTGATCTCACAACACACGAACTAGCTAAAGCTTATCGCAGAAAGTAGATTTGAAACTCAATTGTGTTTTATGTTTCGAGGATTTTCAATGCGTTGTTTAAGATTCGCTATTCGTACATACAAGTACCTACGTCAGCTTGTTTTGTAAACAAGGGGTGCGCCATTCGACTTAGCTATCGATCCATCTGCGTTGTTTATAAATGATGATAAAAATAACCTTAAACAAATAACGAAATATATTATTATCAACATATTATGGCAAGACTTAATACAAAATTTATTGTACACAGTTGTGTATATTTGCCCGTGTTCTTCAGAGCAAGTCTATATGTGTATTATGTAGGCAGTTCTTAGTTATCACTTATAAATAATTTATTACCGTCATTTGAATACATTTATAGCGATAGGAATTTGTAACAACGGCTAATCTTTATATGCACATACCTTTGAATGTAATGTTAGACTATAAAAGCGCGTAAGAAAAAGTTTTCAATATATAAATATATTTCTAGTATAGGTATATTTAAATTCGTATTTTTTTTCGCTTTCTGATAAAGGCTACGCACGCAAACAGTGCCTACTACTTTAAATAGTTCCACAAAGAATATACAGCAGTAACCGGGAACTTTTTATAATACCTAAGCATATATTATAAAATGTATATTTATATAGAAATAAATTTTCAACATTCTTAAATTCTTAAATCTCAGATTCCAAAATAAATAACAAATCAAAGTTATTTTATTTTAAGAATCGGGGTCACGATTGATATTGAAAAATTTGCGAGGAAAATCTTAAACACGTTTTGCTCACTTGTGATCGAGATAAATGTTTTACGAACTGAAATATTCAACGTCATGAGTCATGGGTTTATTTTATATTTAACATGTTGTTTATCCTAATTGATTCCAATATATTTGTACAAGTAGGAATTTGGAATATTTTACGATATGCATCTTTAAAATTAAAAAGATCGAGAAACTTATGTTTAAAATGTATAATATAAATTGGAATCTACAATAATAACCACGGTGACGGTGATCATATCAAATCAAATTATTCTTTAATCAAGTTGGCATTTAAAAGCACTTTTCAATGGTCAAGTTACTGTATTGATTTGATTAAATAAACAACTATCAAATGAATAATATATAATCATTATTCTAGGTTTTAATATGCATTAACTATTTAAAGTTTCTGAAGTGAAAATGAATAAAAATTAAACTATACAGACAGTATATAGAAATTATTGAAATAAACACCGTCTAAAAGATTAAGATAAGAACTGATTGTATTATTAAAACAAAGACTTGTTGGCAACATGTCGACAAAGAGACTTAAAACTACAAATTTATAAAATAGTTATTAATTAATTTTAAGCAGTCAAATTAACAGAACAATAATATAGTCTCTAAAATGCATCTTAACACCACGATATTATATGTAGTTATGCAGGAGAGTCAGGTCATTGTCGAGAAGCTGAATGGAGCAACGGAAGCTGGACCCGAGCCAGCGCATGTGCGTCACCGTCAGTCCAATTTACTAATACCTAAAAGAATATTTATTAACTTTTAATAAACATTCTTTTAAACTGTCAAGTTTGATATTCACCAAATACCAAAAATCCTTCGTTAGCTGCAAGCTACAAGTGTATCATATATTTCACAATAATCTTCCTTACTGAATTTCGGCCACAGCGGCCAAACTTAAATTCTATCTGACTGCGCAGAAGGCATTGTACCGCAGAAGTTTGTGCCCAAGAACAGTTACAATCTCTATTCCTTCACTCTCGCATTCCAATAGCAGTTAAATTTGACGCGGAAAGAGATCAGGTGCAAAACCTACAGCCTTACGTTCGATTGGAGGCATTGGAGTGTAACACTACCAGCTGGTAGAAAGTTTTCTAGTCTTGGGTTGCTACTGTGAATCGTTTTACAGAAAAGTCCAATAAATTTTTATTGCCCGATCCGGGATCAGAACCCATATTCCTCATATCACATCAGAATCTGCAGCCTTAAATAGCCACTCTAAAGTTAATATTATTACATGGATATATCAAATTTCGTGAGATATAATGAAAAAAAAAAACAATATCTGTTTCAAAGTTTCGACTTAAATTTGTCCGTTTTACTCAAACTAGTGTTCGGCCCGTGGTCGAAATTAACCAAATTCCTATTGAAAATTTAAGGAAAACATAAATATGTGAATTTCTTGGGTGGAATATTTTTTTCCGTTCTCTAATTTCGTAAATTTTAATTGGTAGCTCGACAAAAGCTACCAAGAAATAAAAATAAAATCGGCTGACAAACAGAGGAGAAAAATGTATTGAATTGTTTTGTTTTTGCTTATTTACATATGGTTGTAAATTTTTTATTCAACTTACCAGAGTTGTGATGTTGGGTGGTTTACTGTTGCTTCCGATGGAGGGCTGCTCTGAACTGCTTTTGCTGAGACAGGGGCTGGTCTTTTATACTTTACAACCCTTGAGAATATTATTATTAAAAAAATATGGTCAATAAAATACGATATGAAGCATTCAAAAACATATTGAAATAAAACACAATACTTTATTTTAAAAGTTTATTTTGAATAAATATTAGAACTAATAAACTACTATTCAACTAAAACAACATATCAACACTAAAAATATAATGAAGGATGATGCGAGGATTTGTATGACTCTGGTCCCACTACCGACGTGTATGAGTAAACTACCATATGTAGCTTTTTAAATAATATAAAACTAAGCTATTTAGTAACGTTTTTCTTTATACAAAAATTACACATTTTTATTTCAACTATGCGTTTAATATGTTCTCCTTTAAAAATAAGGTTTGTCCTTCAAATCCCTCAGGTCTGGCGAACCCTAGGTACAGTAACAGCCTGTGACTGTCCCACTGCTGGGCTTAGCCCACCTCCCTTTTTGAGGAAAAGGTATTTAGCTTATTCCACCACGCTGCTCCAATGCGAGTTGGTGGAACCCTAGGTACCAAACGATTAATAAAAAGCATTATTTGGCTATTACTTAAACTACCATGTTTAATAAAGCATAACTCTGAACGGACTAAGATTTAAAACTTGGAGCCATAGTAACTTCTGATCAGCTCCAAAATACCTATCCAACGATATATTACACGTCGCTATTGCTGGTGGGACTTAAATTTGTATCCTCCTTTGTAATGAAAATAAGCAATTTGCTTTTGGAAACATCATCTAGGTTTCAAAAGCATATATCGATTTAGACAGTGTTAAATATTGTACCATTATAATAATTTTGGATAAATAAACGTATAAATTATATATAAATTTAAAAAATTATGTTCTTGACTATATACTGCATTTACCCATTTCATTATTTCTGCCACAAGTTTTTTATCATAAAAAATATGTAAATAAGCAAAGTTCTTTGGATCGGAAAAGTTCCAGTACTCAATACATTGTGACAGTTACTAGCTTGAAATTATGTTGCTTAGAACATTAATTTTAATTCAAGTAACAATTAATACTGGTTCAGTTGTGAGAATATGTTAGTATGAATACAGAAATAAGACATATATGCTTAGTAAGCGTACTAGCTAATTGTCACATGACAGTTATTTTATACTAGATTCATGAAAATCTAGCATAGGGACTTAATCATACTACATAACCCCTTAATAAATCAAACTCAATTGAAACAGATATCCATTTTCAAGTACCTACATTATTTTTTTCAAATATATAAATACGTAAATAAGACAAAACCTTCTCCTCAAAAAAAAAAAAGAGCTACATATCTCATATGATAATGCAGTCTGTCATCAATTGATTTGTGTCAGTACATCATCAGTGTCATATACTAGATCATGTCCCGAAGATTGCGGGTTCATAATTTACCTGTGTAATCCTATTTTGGTTTTAATTATATGTTATATAATAGTCAATATATCAACTTATGTATAAAAACTGTTGGATTACCAAATAAATAAATAAATAAATAAATAAATAAATAAATAAATAAATATCCGGGCAAGCACTACGCTTATAATTTACTTCGTTTTCTGTGTATCATGTGTATGTAATATGTAAATAATATATATGTATGTAATGCCCCCGTTAGAGCAACGTGGAATAATGTCCAAAAACGGTATCCCTAAAAGGAGAGGACGACTTAGCCCAGCTATGGGACATTTACTTGATGTAATTTTACTTGCTTAAGTATTTACAAACTTGGAGCGTTGTAACGCAGAAATTGATAGGTATAGTTCTGTTAAAAAATTGTTTGACTTATACTTAATCAGTATATTCTAGACACATGTAATTATTATATTCTTAAATAAAAATAAGAAAACTTCATATTATATAAAGAAAAGTACCTACGCTATGTTGTAATTATAATTTTTGCAGAGATCTTTCGCCGTCTTCGAGCTCCAACTGCATGTGTCCTGGGAGTTCTGAAGACGGCGTATGCACCAATCGATCGGGCAGAGAAACTATTTCTACAAATGAACAATCTTTCCACAATGATAAGTCAGGTAGATAATAAGTCAAATATATAACTACTATAAATTAAAACCTCTATTAAAATCAATTGGTTCCTGTAATTTTTATTCTACCATAAAATATGTCAATGTTTTATTTTCAGTTACTTTTGTTTACCGCTTGTGATCGTCTCCTAGTATTCCATGGAAGACTGACCTGCCTCTACTCGTTAATGTTCTACAATGTAATCACATATTCGGTAAACTATGTGCGCGAAATTTGCACTAAAGAAGACTGGTCCCCGTATGTGAACGTGACTCGTCATTCACAAGTAAAACATCTCGCGATGTCAGCAACCAAAATAGTTTTGGAGTGGACAAAAGCAGTAACCTTCATAGTCACGATGACTTTCATTCTCTTAACGCTAGGATTAGAGCAAGGTTTGGAGCATTTCCGCCCGACGGCCTTGTACACGATCGTTACTGGGACGTATTATCTTCTATCAGAGAAGACATTCCTCGAATTATGGCCGATTGCCCTAACTGCATTGAAATTAGAACGACTCGAAGGTATGGAACCGTTATATTGTGGAGTTTGGGCTAGAGGTATCACAACGGCTATAGCCGTTCCTCTGGTGCCCATGCTCGCGTGGAACGAGCGCTGGAGGTTAGCATTTTTGATCTTGTACATTTGTATAATTGTTCACGGCCGTCATAGACTCGGTGAAGCATTAGTGAAGTTGAATGAAGCTCAGAGATCTCTAGCAAGATTCAGACGAGCGACTCCAGAAGAACTGTCTACTCTAGAAGATGTTTGTGCTGTGTGTCTTGGTACAATGAAATCAGCTAGAGTAACGCCATGCGCACATTTCTTCCATGCAGATTGCTTAAGAAAATGTCTAGCGACGTCTGACAGATGTCCTATCTGTGTTAGGGAATATATGTTCTGTTAGGGAAAGCTTAAAAACAAAAGACTGGTTGCCTAAGATTCGTAAAACATTCTTGTTTGAATTATTCTTTTTGTCTGACAAATGTGTGATATAATGACATAAGATTAAATATATAAATGCATAAGGAAAAATGAGTCACTAAATTTCGTGACCTCTTAACGATGAAATTTGGGTTACCTGTATCACAAGCAGGAAAATATTATATTATGTTCTGTATCTACACAATAAGTTATTGCTTAGTTGTATTTAAGTTAATGCTTTTATATGTAATTTAATTGTACGTCAATTGTTGTAATCGCTATTAATAATTTAATAAAAAAAACCGACAAAAATTAAAATAAAATTCAATAAAACATAGAAAAACCATTTTCATTACATTCTCACATAATAACTAAACTACACCGAATCTGTTCTGTATTAGTACTCCTTTTTATATAAGGAATTATTGTGGGAAAGGGATCAGTATTATATTCGATTATAAGATAAGAAATTGAATGAAAAACAAGTTGAACTTGTCATTGAAGTTGATTTATGAAGGAAGTCAGAAATTATATAATTTAACTGTGAAAGGATTCCTATATTTACCATATAATTATAATTAAGTACCTACACCAAAGAATAAAGTAATATAATCTACACATAAAGCATTAATTTCTTAGAAACCAATAAAAATATATAGGTATTTCTTTATATTTAATACTTGAATTAATTATTATTATATACTGACTAGCAAATCCCGGCGGGCGTCCTGCCTTTACGTGTATTCAATAATTGCCGTAAAAAAAAGGGATGACCTTTATTTGGCGACAGATATTTGAAAGTTTAGTTCTGTGTGAATAAATTAAATATAAACAAAAGATAAATGAAATATGAATCGTAAAATTTATAGTTCATTTATAAAAAAAAATAGAATATCAAATATTCTCTGTGCTCAAATATATATATGTATAAAAATAATTTAATGGTGATTAGTTGAACGTTGTAATGTACCAACTTTCATGGGGATCTGTCAGACGGTGGTGCGGCTTTTTAATTTTAACAGCTATAACAACATCAATTTTATATACTTTAATTGTTTATTTTACAAGCAAAATAACCGCATAAACTTTGAAATATGCTCATTACAGATAAAATATTTTAGTGACAGTAACTTAAATACGACGAAATAAATTTGTAACATAGGTAGTTTCTGAGATATACATAGATGATGACATACGAACAGACTCGGACACTAAGATTTCTTTACTATTTTTTTGTCACGGTACGTTAATAGTTAAATCTTGCTGTATTTTGTTTTGTTTCCGTTTTATAGCGATAAATTAACTTAAAATAAAGCTTTATTGTGTTGTTCTACAGGAACAACTTATTTTGTTTTGTTAGTTCTTATATGTTTTATTTTTATTTCGACTTTAAACACTGTCATCGTGTCTTGAATATTTGATAAAAAAATAAAAACTTACCAAATGTTACTATGTTTTACTGAGACCTTTTTATAAACTCCTACTAAATAATATTTATAAAAATCTAAAACACTTCAATTATCAAAAGGACCGGGTCCAGATCGTATCAAATCTGGTCACATGATTTCAAGAAACCTGGTGGATTAAGTTCGATAAGTTCCGTTGCAGGCTACTTTAGTTGGTGGTAGGGCTTATGCAAGCCCGTCTAAGAAGAAACCAGCAATACTCAGTATTGTTGTGTTCCGATTTGAAAGGTGAGTGAGTCAGTGGCATAGACATAAGTGACATATCGTCTTGTTACTAAAGTTGGTGACGCATTGGATGTAAGGGATAATTAATATTATATACTATTTCTTGTAATACCAATGGATAATGGGTAGGCAGAGCTGACCACTTAATATCAAGTGATCCATCTAATAAAGTAAAAAACTTCTTAACCAAACCCCAGCCATCTAGTTGAAATTAAACTTACTTTTGTTTCTGATGACAATAGACTGATGGCGATCTTATTGGTTGGCCTACCTAATTACTGAATTTATGCGTTTTTGTACATGGATTAAACAAAACCTGTTTTAGAAAAGTTTTTTATTAAATAATTTAACGATAACTCAATAATTTTTGTTTTAAGTACTTTGGTGTCTATTTTGTTTAGCTTAGAATTAATTCAATTCAAACCCAATTTTTTAATAATTTGTCCAGTTCCCAAATTCCACCTCCATAGATATAAATCGTCTGGCAGTTTACACATTTTCATAAATCTACTTTTATAGATTTATTCAACCATAGATAATATTTTATTTATTCAACAACATAAGGTAAATTTTTACTAATAAAACTAAAAGTATGTGCTGTCTCACAACTATAGCAAAAAGCTGGCAGTCGAAAAGACTGAATTTTTTAGTAGTAAATTCAGTGTCAATTGTTGTTATTATGCAATATTATTCAGCCTTTTCCCACTTAATGTATTTTTGCTTCTAAGTACATTGTATATAGGTATATAAAACAACAGACATTCTCAAGGAAAAATAATGAAAATACGGAAATTTCCTTATGCCTACTGCGCATGTGTAATAAATCTGTGAACTCAGCTTCCTAAGCACGCTTTTCATTGATCAAAGTGTAGTTAGATAGACTACGTTATGTAAAAAAATCAATAGACAAAAGAGAAGAAAAGGATTAGAGCTATTAATATTCAATTTTGTGTCGTTAGTAGCTAAATGTAAACTAGACTAAAGCTAAAGCAGAACTGGAAAACATTCATCATAAATTCGAATATATGATGATTTTGATATTGATTTTATTCGAAGTTATTATGTGTTTGTTGGTAGTAAAATAAATTACTAAAGTTTTAGTTAAAGTGCAAAAAACTTAGTTAAATATATTATAGATGTACATATATCGATAATATGAAATGGCGTTGCCATGACATCACACGATTACGTCACGCAATACATGTTGCAGATTGAAGGCTGCAACTATTTTAATACTGTTGTCCTTATCACACACAAGAATTTCATAGTAACAGGATAACATGAGACGCAAATTAAATATTATTTTCGTGCTATCTCTTTCTTGCACAAGACACCGTTTCTCATAGCAGAAAAGTCCCATGTGCGGTGCCGAATTGAATTCTATTTGAGTCAGTCAGTTCAACTCAGTCAGTCCGGCGTCTGCAGTCAACGCGTTGCGTTTTTCCGTTTTATTATTGTTATTACGTAAAATCAAAACACACAGAATTAAAACAAATCGTTGTGAAGTAACATTTTTATCAATAAAAATGTGAATAGTTATCTTTGCACACTGGACACAAGTTACCGTGTTAGCGGATGTCTAAATAACAAGGTTTGTATCCAACTTGTAACCAATTTTTTTTATAACTATTGATAAGTAAACAATGTATCGGATATGAAATGATAAAAATTTAAACCATGATACTGCGGATAAGTATTTATATGTCGTTGACATAGTTTTCAACAATTGCAACTATAATACACGATACTAGTTACAAGCATTAAAGTTTAACTTTTAGAATCTCTCTATGCCTAGAACTTACAAATAAAGTGAAATTAAAGTTGCGATTCTTTATACCTCGTTCTTTTACTGCCTATTAAATAGTATTGATAGTTAGCTGTACATTACATAATAAGAATAACAGAAATTAACATATAAAATCTATAATCACAAAATTGTTGTGCTTCTTAAAATTTTTAGAAAAATAAGATAGACATTTGTATTTTAGAAGTATCAAGTATTGTAAAGTAGCTTTTAGATGACCTTATGCAATACAACGATCTGCCCTCGAAAATGTTATTGTTCTGTAACCTTGTACACAAAGTTTAAGTAGTACAAAGTTAACGTCACATTATAGAAATCCTCTGCAAGCTGGCTAACAAACACCCGAAACATTTGCTTATAATTTTTTTTTAATGAAAACGTCATTATTTATTCACACTACACACCATAGATAAAAAAATAATGGACTGTCTAAAAATATATTTTTTAATAAATAAGCACTAGTTTAAGGTTTTTAAGAAAGACTTGATCTTCGTATGGTAAAATAGTATTTAATTATGAAATACCTTGGCATTTGTTAAATATATACAAATACTTAGAATTTGACCTTCACTATTTTACGCATAATCATTGGGGCAGGATTAGCCAAGAGAGAACACCGCGCGGAGTCCTACCCGAGCAAGCAACCAAACATACATGTCGTATTTTACGGTAAATAAAATTATTATGTGGCAACCTGTATATTTACTTATATAAACTGAAACTATATATATACATATTTTTCTTTTATTTTAAGGGGCCTTTATAGCCAGCCTATATGTCGGCCCCAAAACTATATATTTGATGGAGCTGTGAAACAGATTAAAAAGCGACTTATTTTAAGTTGCCTCTCGTAGCAGTTCAACAGTTACTCCCTACTAGTACTGCTATTTAACGATTATATAATAAAATATAGATTATATATTAGAGCCTTGTCGATCGATAGGAGCGTATCCCATAAAATCAGAAACTGTGAGACAACAACTCTGGCATTTCGCCAAATATCTGCTTAACCGACCTCACTTTACAAGATCTGATAAACCTTTATCTAACACTCAAAATACATATTCATATAAATTGGTTGTTATGTTGAGTTTACCATCTATGTGCAGTTTTGAAATATAGAACCTAGTGATTATTACTCGTAATCACTTAAAAACTATATTTTAAATTAATAAAACTCGTGGCTACAAGTCATTTCTTTCTCTGTCTGTGACAAAAACCTTCAAAATTTGCCATTTTAACGTATATTATGCCTATTTAAATTATACGTGATACAAAATATTAAAATTATTAGGTAGCTGTGGTAAACTAAAATAAAAAAGGATGTTTTGGTTTTGGTTTTTCGCAAACAGCCCCATTAAATAAAAACGAGGCAGTTGTTTCGAAATCACATGCAGACCAATTTTATTTATTTGTATAGATCATTTGTATGTGAATATGACTTTGACGCTTTATCTTACAGATAAAAGTTCACATTGAAACAAAAAATCGTTTATTTACATTTCAACAAAACGCATACAAACTTATAAAAATAACAATGATCGCGTTGGCAGAACTAAAATAAAGCATGTTGCTCACGTTTTAAATCGGAATTGTTTCTTTAGCGATATATAAATAAGTAGTAGTATTATTAAAGTAAACATTACCACGTAATATTTTTTCTTAAATTTTCAAATTTGCTAAAATGTATTTGAAATATTCGGAAACAATAGGTAATTGTTCAAGTCTGCATTCAACTATGACAAAATATGCAGGATTCTTATCTCGTGTTTAAACGGAACGGATGTCGACTAATTAACACCTCTTTTGCGAAGCAATGACTTTAGACTTGAGTTAAATATGTAAACGGTTTTTTTATAATTATGGTACTAAAAATGTAGTTAGGTACTTATATGATGATGACTGTGATATATATAGTTAACAATACTGATATTATAAAAATACATGTTTTGTTTTTTTTTTCAATTTTATTACAAATCAATACAACGAAAGTTTAGTACGGCCGTAGGCGTAGTATAGACATAATGTGTATGTTTTTAAGAGATGAGAAATCGGACTAGGCGACCAAAAGTCTGGATGATATCCACATCTTGATACGAACGATTTAGGATCACTAATATCCCTTCAGCATAATCCGTGCCATAATTTATCTTAAATGTGACTTACTTAGTTACAGTAATATATATCAGCTTACCGCCGTCCACTGCTGGACGAAAGCCTCCCCCATAGAACGCCAATCATCCCGATTTTGGGCAGCCCGCATCCATCCCGTACCTGCCACCTTTTTCAAATCGTCGGTCCATCTTGCCGCAGGGCGTCCTACACTACGTTTGCCTAAGCGTGGTCTACACTCCAACATGTGTCGGCTCCATCGGCCATCGATGCGTCTGGAGACATGACCAGCCCACTTCCACTTCAGCGTGCTAATTCTACGCGCGATGTCGGTGACTTTAGTTCTCTGGCGAATGTCCTCATTTCGGATTCTATCTGCCAGAGAAACCCCAAGCATCGCACGTTCCATAGCTCGCTGAGCGACCTTGAACTTGTGGACCAGTCCTACAGTGAGTGTCCACGTTTCGGCGCCGTAAGTCATAACAGGCAGGACGCACTGATTTTATACCCTGGTCTTAAGTGACTGTGGGATCGACGATTCAAAAATATGACGCAACCTCCCGAATGCTGCCCAGCCCAAACGTATTCTTCTTTTGACCTCCTTCTCAAAATTGTGCCGGCCAAGTTGTATAGTTTGGCCCAGGTAGATGTATTCCTGCACAACCTCGAGTGGAGAGCCATTTACGACAACCGGTCTCGGGGATATATGTTGGTTGATCATAATTTTGGTTTTTTCTAAGTTCATCCGCAGACCCACCTGTCTTGAAGAATCGCTTAGGCTGTTTAGCATCTCTTCCAAATCTTGCAGAGTTTCCGCCATGATGACAATGTCGTCAGCAAATCGCAGATGTGTAATGTGTAGGCCATTTATATTAATGCCGCGTCCGTTCCAATCGAGCGTCTTGAAGACGTCCTCCAATGCATTGGTAAAAAGTTTCGGGGAGATTACATCCCCCTGTCTTACCCCGCGATGCAATTGGATTGGTCTTGTGCTCTGATCTTGTACTTGGACGGTCATGGTTGCGGCTTCGTACAAACACTTTAACACCTGGACATACCGAAAGTCTATTAGGCATCTCTGCATCGATTCCAGAACAGCCCAGGTCTCGATGGTATCGAAGGCTTTTTCGTAGTCCACAAACGCTAGGCATAGAGGCTGATTATATTCCTCGGTCTTCTGTATCATTTGCCTAAGTGTGAGTATGTGGTCTACGGTACTGAAGCCCTTTCGAAACCCAGCCTGTTCAACGGGTTGGAAGTCATCGAATTTTTGGGCGAGACGATTCGTGATTACCCTCGAGAACAACTTATATACGTGACTTAAAAGTGAAATGGGGCGGTAGTTTTTCAGAAGAGCTTTATCACCCTTCTTAAAAAACAGCACCACCACACCTCTGCTCCATGCCTTTGGTGTAATACCATTTTGGAGGACGGAATTAAAGATCTTTACCAGCTCTCTCAGAACTGGTGTTCCTCCCGCTTTAAGTAATTCTGAGGTAATTCCGTCCTCCCCTGGAGCCTTGTTGTTTCCAAGTTGTTCGAGAGCAATCCTAATCTCGCCCAAGTCGATGTCGGGAAGCTCGTCAGATAGATGGCGTGTCAGTCTGTAGTTACAGTAAACAGTTTTATTAAAATCTTGTAAGTATGATTATATGAGTCAACCTCCTACACAGCAATATGAAGCCCCATACGTTACACACATATGTATTATTAGTTACGCATCATGTACTCGTATGTAGGTGGTTGGTATTTGATTAATTAATAAACACGAAAATAAAATTTAAGAATACAAATATCGCATCGGTAAAGAAATAGAATGGTTTACAATCGAAAGTTATGTATTGCCAAATGTGAAACAAAGTATCTGAATAATAAGCAGTGCTTACGTCATGCTCTTGACGAGATGACTAGACGCTCCGAAAGTAATTAGACTTGTACAATGACAGATTTGTACACAACGTGCTTCATATGGTATGTAACTAAAGTTGTAACAATTTAAATTTATAAATAAACCATAAATTTCATTAAATATTTTTGTTAACACTAATTAACTACTCTCATTTCAAAAGAATATTATTTTGTCAATGTGAGTAGCGTGTAATTATTGACTAGTTATGTTCTTACCGCTTTTTTTTTATAGAATAGCAAGGCGGACGAGCATATGGGCCACCTGATGATAAGTGGTCACCAACGCCCTTAGACATTGGCATTTTAAGTAATGTTATCCATCGCTTACATCGCCAATGCGCCACCAACCTTGGGAACTAAGATGTTATGTCCCTTGTGTCTGTAATTAAACTGGCTCACTCACCCTTCAAACCGGAACACAACAGTACCAAGTACTGCTGTTTTGCGGTAGAATGTCTGATAAGTCGGTGGTAACTACCCAGAAGAGCTGGGCATGATTAACTTATATGAAAGCCCAGTGGTTCTTGCCCAGTTATGAACCCGCAATATACGGCTTAGATTTATGTGCTCTAACCGGCGTTACTGTATTTTTTATGATATGATTTCTTATAATAATATAGATATTATTTTATTACCCATGGAAGCGAATGACCTAAGGACAATGACCGTGGGCTTTGAAACGCAGGAATACAAACTGACGTAAATAATTATATATTATACATATGATTTTGTCTTTTCGTTGAATGGCCTCAACATGCTATTACGAATAAAGTATGTCTAATGAAAAGCAAATGATCAACATTATATTTATACCGAAATGAGGTCTTGGTTTTAAATTATGGCATCTATCCAATTTAGCGGTGGACTTAAAAACAAATGTTGAATGGTAGTGTAATTATTACAGATAGTTTTTCATGGTGTTAGCATCGTTAATATGTTTTCACATATACTTTTGATTTATTATTAAAACTTAAATTCTGCATCCAACTTCATACTAGTGAAAATTGTTCATATAATTGTTCAGTTACATAGGAACTTACGACGAAGAAAGATCTTTCTTTCAAGTTTTAATACTTGTTTAGATTGGGCCTAGTAGCGTCACTTACTTGGCCCAATCTAAACCATCCCACTCAAACATCATTGAAATCGATTTAGGAGTTTGCTGACATACCGTGTGTATGAAGAAGAAGAACAAGAATACAGAAGAATGATTTATAATATATAAACACAGATGTGTCTATCTGATAGTTACATAGACTATATTTAATTAAATTTTATATTTGTAATGCTATTGTAACTAAATTTAGGATCAAAACTTGTTAGCCTTGACGAGTGTGTTGTACTGTGACGAGTCGTACAGTGACATCATATTAAAGAATATAATTAACCAACTATTGTATTTTACGAAGTAAAGAAACATGAGTTATTTTACAAAATATATTAAATTGAAAATAACGTACTTTCTATGATTTTAAAACTTAGTACCTACGTAGTAGCCTATTCCAACAACAAGAGGAGCAAAGAAAAATAACCCAATATGAAACCGAATTGACGTGATATCAGTGGTCGAGATCTTAAATAATCTATGATTCAATATAGATTTCCGAAAAAATAGCGGTTTGTACGTATTGTTAAAGTGATTATAAGTAGTTAAGTGAAATAGTGTTGTATTATAAATAAAGGTAAATTAAAGCAGAGCTATCAGCAAATCGCATATTTCCTGATAGGTACAACGTTGGTGTCTTCAAATCCAGGGTACACGGGTTCCTTTTGGGCAGTCGTGCTACATCCTAGACCGAGCAGTCATGCTTAAGATCAGGCAAGTCAACGGTCGAACGCTTGCCTATTAACTGTAAAAAATAAATAAACATCGCATGGAATATATAATCTAAGGTTCGTTACGGTATGAAATCTATGTTAGTAATTGCTTTTGATAATTTCAGAAGTCAAAGGAAAAACAAACAACATTGAGTAAATTTAGATGTGTACCAATGCGCGGATTTGTATAGGACGCGGTAAACACATTCCTTCAAAAATAACTCTTACAAAACCAAATCTATCACAAACACATTCAAATGAGCATTTTAATTGAAATTTTAACTTTCTAGGTGATATTTTTGTAATAATGATTAAATTTGGGGCAATCGAATATATTTAATGTTCATAAAAGTACACACAAGGTTTTAAAAATAACTTTATCAATACCTACGCTAAACGTTATATTAAGTATAAAAAGTTTTGTTAAATTCTCTCAAACCACAGAACATCAACGATGCATCAACGAATCTTAACTTTTTTTTTTTAATCAAAAAAATAATAAAAGTACTTTCGATATATGAGATAAATATCGAAAGTACTTTTATAATTTTTCGTTTATGTTAATGTTTCGTTTATGTTTATAATCGCTCAACTAGTGCGTATTTCAATTAAAAAGGTTAGACTTACTTATTATAGTATAAGTCTAACCATTTAAAAAAAAGAAACACTAAAACTTTTTTAAATGTGTTATCCATTTAAAAGAAATAGGAATATAATAAGCAAATATTAATAAAACAGGATTAATACCAATTATATCACAACAAGAGTAATGAAATCGATAATTAATTATGATATTATGTACTTCAATGACCTCGTTTGCTGGGCTGTCAGTTATAATTTATGAAATACATCAGTCGTCAGGCCAAGCTGAAGCCCGTGGGAAATATGACCGTCCGAAATGTTTTTTCGCTAATTAGACACCAATCGCATGACTATTCGGCATAAATAATCTTATTGGAAGGATAGGCTTGTCCTGTGGACGTTAGGCTAATAAAACCATTGATTGACCACCGATAGAGACGTACATTTTATTACGTGTCAACTTTTCAACCGATCATCCTATAATTTTACATACCTCAGGTCACACGTCGTCAGGGATACAGAAAAGCACATACGTAACACCTCACTCCCTCCTCACACGCGGGCAAAGTATATCAATCATGGAAATGGTTGGCGCATTGACGGTGTAAGAAATGGTGTATAATTATTGCAGTGACTATGGGCGTAGGTAGCTATTTACCATTAGAATGGCATATTGGCTTGTCTGTGATCAAAAAGTTTGCGATAAAAACGCGCGTCTATTATCCCTTACTAGTTGTTTAAAAGGATGATACAAATTTATTATACATGACTTTCAACCCGCTCCGTAGTCAAGTAAACTGTATTTCTAATTCATACTAATGTTTCAGAATGGAAATGAGATAATCTGTAATCAAAATGACAATACTTCTTTATGACTACCGTGAGCTGGAGGAACGGGCTTCGAGATATCTTAATGTCTGGAAAGGTAAGAAATAGTCTAATTATAAAACAATAACAAACCTTTGTATCAAAATTATAGTTTAAGTTTTTTTTTTTAAAAGAAGTGTATAATTTGAAAATGAATACTAATTGTGTTGTCATCGACTCTTGAAGTGTGCCCAATGCCTAATCAGATGTGGAAGTAGACCAAATTAAGCCTTATGTTTTTATACACACAACAGGTGAAATTATGATACCAGTATATAATAATAGTGCCTACTAAGTTAATTCATTTATTTACTTGCTTTTCAAAGGAAACTAACAGTACTTTAACAGACAAAATATAAACTACAAACTAAACGATAACGCACTGCATTAGACTCAGTAGTTACCTTTCGAAATCAATTAAGTATATTTATTTACATATCACATAATATATTGATAGGATCAGATTGTTGAATATCCCGCGTTATCTTTAATATACATAAATTATCTTGTACTTAATTATATTATCTATTTTTTTTTATTTTTTTTACGAACATAAAACAGTGTAGTATATCATTTATCTCCATAACTGTAAGACAAAGTTCTATTGGTTTGCAGAAAGATTTTTTCCCTCTTACCTTTCACTGCACGTTCAAGATATAAGAACTATTTTTGTGCAATTCGAACAATAATAAACTCATTCATTATAATTATTTATCGTAAAAGGTCATGTTCATGTTATCTGTTCAAAATTTTAAACTTTTAATAGCTTCTTTCTTGTTTTTAAACTTGTATAAATAAAATATACTATTTGGGTATTTAAAAAATTACGCGAACATGTATCATACCGTAACCTTGGAAAAATGATCGTTATGAGCCATAACTTATGGCTACTGCTGATAGTAAAAGTTAAAAATATATCCCACGAGATATAACACGAGCCATGTTTGTTAAATTGGGTCGATTTGTTGCGGCTACTATTATGTCTATTATTACCATGCTTAAATTTTATTATCTATGAAAAAAGTTTAAAGGTTTTATATTTTTATTTTATTTTTAATCATTTGTAATTACTTCCTTTCAGCATGGCATTTAATACTCTACGCTCTAGCGGCGATCTTTGGAATTCTCAACTATGTGTTCCTACGAAACACCATGCAACTCGTTGACAACAACTGCGTATTGTATCCGAGAGAACTAGCATTCCGATTTATAGACTTACCCGATGTGCCAGAAACGTATAGCTCAGTTAATTTAACAAGCGTCATTAATGATACGAACTTTACAAAAATAGAAGATAATCGAAACGCTCAAAATTCACCCGTCCAAGTAGAAAATGTAACCAAAATTGTTGAAGATAAAAATGTGATTATAAACAACACAGTACAAAATGACACAGAGTCGGGCACAATTGAAAATGACGTCAACATTCTCACGGGTAAAGTAAAAATATTTAATTCTGAATTTAAAGTTAGGACCTACTTATATGAAATATCTTACATCAATATATTGCGATTCATGTTCGATTATTACTATCAAAAGCAATACCTACAATAAAATTCTCCAATTTTAAATTTAAACTGCAATGAAAGCAAAATTCTAAAAAGTATGAAGATACCTAATTAATATAAAGGTACATAAGTCATGGCAATAATAAAGAATGTGGTGTTATTTTATAGTAAATGAAACTCATCGCCTGGTTTTGGACACATCACGGACTCTCTTCGGATGGGACAATGATTGCCAATTTGCAGAATACATGCCGATCATGTCCATGATTTTCGCTGCTGCATGGGCAACTTTCTTTACTATGTGCCCCGGTGGCGGTTATTCAAGATCTGGGTAAGATATATAGGATTATTTATAAAACACGAACATCTTTGAAGGACTTTTAATGGTCTAGTACTTTTTTTGAAAATATGAATAAAAATACTATTACTTTAAAATACTAACATTAAAGATAAATAACTCGACGTAAATAGATATGTATATATTTTACAGATTGCAACAACCCTGGCGGATCCTTACACCGGCCTTGTTTTTCGCCCTTATAATGGTCGGTCTCACCGGTCACAGTTTTACAAGTACCAATAGAGGCCTATATGCATTTTGTTCAGCATTCTATAACATCACTAACGCTACGACGTAAGTATGTGTACTAATCGTACCTGTTATAGTTTTGGAAAATATAGTGAAAAAATAGGTATGAATACATATGCGCTTATGCTATATGGACCTTTTATATAGGAACTATATTGTTGGTTAAGTGGTTATCGTATAAGGCTGCAGATTCAGAGTTTCTTGGATTCAGTCTCGTTTCGGATAGATAAATTGAGATTTTAATAGAAAAATTGACAATAAGAGCCTGTTTCGCACCATTTTACGGTTGCCGTTGGACTAAGAGATTAAAACTGAGTTTGCACACGAAGGATGTGACTAAGTACTCTTTGAGTACCTTATAACTCATTGCACAGTTGCTTAATATTGTCGATTGTCGTCGTGGCCGTATTTCGGTCAGAAAGGCACTACTATTTATGTTGTTTACATAGCGTGAACCGTTTTAAGCACTTGGAACACATTCGTATAACCCACAGAGTAAGGCCCAAGTACCGATAGCAGATAGAGATAAAAAGTTGGAATCGTTCAGGTGCTCGTCGGTGAGCCCGTACCTGTCGCTCGCGCGGGGCGCGTCGTGGCCGTTCGGCGCGCGCGCGGCGGCGGCGCGCGCGGCCAGCGCGGGCGTGTGGGCGAGCTGGGCCTGCGCCGCCGCGCTCTTCCTCGCGCGCTGTCTCACCGCGCCCGACTTCCAGATCAGGCGCACCGGGGCTTACCTCAACGATCCCCAGCAAGTATGTAGATTCATCACTTATAAAACCTCGCTCTACTTGTTATGACCTATTTAAACATTGATCGGTGTTTGGTAATAAAGTAAGACTAAGAAACGACGATTATTGGTTTTACGTTCTAATAATTATCCTGGTTAATATTTTTCAACGTATAACCCAATGTTATAAAGATTCTTTTTAACTTTTCAGAAAATAACACCCTACCTAAAAAAATCTACGCGTCGACGTCTCTCGAAGACTTCTCCGAATAAACGTGACAATGCTTCTATTAGATCGGAACCTACTGCTACCACGGAACTCGTGACTGCTTCTGTCGAGCAAGGACAAGACACCGTGCCCCCTTCCCCACAAGTTACTCCTATTAAACCGATGAATGGCAGAGAAGACATCGAGATGACAATAACCCCATACAAAATACAATAAAAATTGTTTATTGTAAGCGGGTAATACCTGTATATTTTGTTAAGTTATTATTGTAACTGAGAATTTTTTTATAAGAATTTATTTAAAGTTTAAATATATATTAGAGAATATAATATAACGGACTTAAAGGACGCATTTAAATAATTATACTAAAAGTTATCTATAAAATGTTGATTTTATTGCTTTATTATTAATTAATTAAGCTGGTTTGTGTTTATTAAATAAATGTTTTAAGAAGCATGGACATGTTTATTTATCTATATTAAAATATATACGCATATTTTGTTAAAAAAATTATTTAAATATAATAATAATAATAAGCAACTTTATTCATCAAAAAGAAACAAAGTCAAAATTAAGGTACAAAACCATAAAAAAGAGTTAACAATATGATATTTGATGATTTGGTGAAAAGGTCGTAGTCTCAGCTAGGCTGCTTTTCAATCTACGCCTTGTACATATGCTGCCAACACAAACGTTAAGGTCATTGCAGTAAAAGGTAAACGAAGATATAATTACTAAATAATAAAAGTGAATACAATTTATAACACGCCCAATAGGCTAAAATAAAAAACATACAAGCATCACTAAAACAGAGAGGTTTGCTGTTTTTTTTTAATTCTAGTAGAAGGAAAATATTTCATATTGAATAAAAATAATAATATTTAAAATGTATAAGTAAATAGAGATATATTAATAAATTACAATCAAAATAATAATGAAGTATATTAAGTTTATTTACACACATTTGTCCAGACACATTGCGTCTTTTGCATAGATAGAAGCCATTGCTTGCATTGTGCCTTAAACTTATTTTGAGACGTACTGTTCTTAATCGGAGGTAGGATATCGTTCCAACACTTTGAAGCTGCGAAGCGAAAGCTACCTCTAAATGCTTGCAAATGTGGTCTAGGCAGTATTAGTCGCGGAACTCGGCTCAATCTACAATTGGATTCATTTGTTTCGGACCATTTAAGTTTATCAGTTTATACATTATTATTATAAATAATACATTAGAAATTTTATTTAGTAGTGAAATTACTGAAATGAAAAAAAAAAAAATTAATTACTTTTCCTTTCTGTCCACCGAAGAAATCTCCTAACTATATTTATATACATGATTGTTCTAGGTCTAATTTTTTTATAGTGCTTTATTTCATTTTAAGTTATTTCTTATGCGTCCTTATGAAATATAAATACAAGTTCTATTTGTTTTTCCTTTCCACTATTAAATTAACTACATCAGGGCCTATTTTTCTTTTTTAGTATGAGTTTCCATTTTAAAGCGCGACTTGTTAAAGAGTGAATAGCTTTCTTTAATAACTATAACGAATTATTATACAATTTAGTTCAAAAAATTTATCGTAATAAGGGAAAAGTTGTGTGCAGCAAGATTATTTTTTAAAATAGAAAAAAATATCTCCACAAAGAATAATATTACTAACAAATTTAATTGCAACATATTTACCAATGGCTAAAACGATATTCAAAATTATTATGAAATAGCTAAAATGTAAATAATTACTAACAATTTATAAATCTTTTAATTTAAAACACTGTTGTGGCTATATTATCTTTGTTTAAAACAGCATGCGTTGTGCTGTACCGATGTTTAAAGTAGTTTTGTGATTTAACGGGGTTTTCTAAACTATATTGACATGTTTAGCATATGTCAATGTCAAAATGTCATAATTTCATGAAAATATTAGGTGACTAGAGAAACTAAAATTATTCAATACACGCCAGAAAAGGCCAAAAAATTGAAAAAAGATACAAAATATATTCTACGTTGATATATAATGATATTTAATCAGGTAAATAGAATTTTTAACAATCGTTACGTTATTCATAAATTTTTACGCAATGTACATAACGAAGCACCGGCAAAAGTTTTATATCCATTAAAAAGTCGAGCATTGCTAAAGATATCGGGTCAGGAATCGTCATCTTTTCTTCAGGGCCTAATAACTAACGACATGAAACATTTTGAAGAAGGTGCTAAATCTATGTACGCAATGTTTTTAAACAACAAGGGTAGGGTTATGTACGATACTCTTATACATAAATGGGATAATGAGGAAACGTTCTTAATAGAATGCGATAAAAAGTTAGTCAATTTATTACAAAAACACCTAAAAATATTTAAATTAAAACGCAAAATCGAAATTGAAGATGTCGATAAAAGTTTTATTATGTGGGCTTTAGTTCATCCCGATTCAGACAAGATCCCTGATTCTACATCTAATATAAATATTTATAAGGACCCTAGACTTGCCGATTTAGGTTTCCGCATTATTTCTTCTGTTGCAACAACAGATTCAGAGATATTACAAATGTTTGGAAATAATATTGTGGCTAAAGATACAGAAGAAGGCTATAAATATTTAAGGTATAAGCTAGGTGTAAGTGAAGGAGCTGAAGAATTGCCACCAGGAACTTGCTTTCCTTTGGAGGTAAATTGTGACTACCTCCATGGTGTGAGTTTCCACAAAGGTTGTTATATTGGTCAGGAAATAACAGCTAGAGTTCATCACACAGGTGTTGTTCGCAAAAGAATAATGCCTATAAAATTCAATCAAAGCATATCTGAAAACATTGAAAAGGATTCTGTTATCTCAGCTAGTGATAAACCAAAAAGTAATTTGGGAAAATTGAAAGGTGTTATGAATGACTATGGAATAGGATTAATAAGAATCAAAGAAGCACTTGATGCTAAAGTTCTTATGGTTAGCAAATATTCTGCTGAAGTTATAAAGCCCTCGTGGTGGCCAATAGAAGCCCCTAAGGAAATTATAAAGAGTGAATAGCCTTCTTTAATAATTTATGGACAAATAAAATATTATAAACAAAAATGTCATGAAAATCTGAAATGTGTAGGTATCCTTATTTTGGTTTTCTTAAATAAGGTCTTATAACATTATGTAAATAAAAAAATCTGATATTTTATTCAATTCTTATATGAAATCTATTGCTGATAAAATTATTATTGTTTCAGTAAGATGGATACCTCAAAGCCAAAAAATGAATGTGCACAAGTTACCTACAATTTTAAGTGTTCTCAGTGTGATCTTAATGAAGAAGCTCACTATAAAGGTGTAAGTCCACCTTTTTCACGCAAGATTGAACTAAAATACCCAAGCTACGTGATGAAAGATCCATTTAGCCCTCCAGGGAAAGGAGAAATTTTAATTCTAGGGGCTGATTGTGCCATTTGTGATAAAACTGTCTGCATAAGTAAACAATGTAGCATTTTCTATTTAAAAACATATTGCCTAGAATGTGTAAAAAATTGCCTTGATAAATTTCCAATAGAAGTTAGTAATAAAATAAACAAGAACTAATTATACTTTTCTTTTACTTTTTTATGCCAATTATTTAAACATTCGAAATATTACAAGTCAACTATCTCTATTTAAAAAATAAAACACTTTTACAAAATACTGTTTACTTTGGCTTTCCAGTCCCATTTACAGTATTTTTATCAAGTTTTCACAAATTAATTCAATAACACAGTTACATTCGACCAAAACATTTGGTCACCTTGGTGTAAGTATAATACATAAATTTAAATAACTTTGACAAGCCAGTATTTAATACGCAAATTACAACCTCAATGCTATAAAAAGCCACCAGATGTCCACACTCCGTCGGAAACAGAAAATACAATCTTAAAATTATTAAAAAAGATAATTACAGCATAGTTACATTTACAGTAATATATTAATAAGCTCTAAAATGACAAAATGAAATATATATATGTATATATATTTTGTCGCCATTGCTGTCACTCAATTCAGATTGTTAGCACCACAATACATCATAACCCTTTAATAAAAGTGACCGCCTTCACCAAACAACCAAGATCTTTAATATAAAACAACACATTCAATGAAATATTTATCAAAATATGTTAACAGCAATTATATATAGTAATATATAAATTACAGAGAAATATTATTGCTTCCAGTGTTCCCTAGGTAGCTACTGTTTCGTAGAATATTCGAGAATGAGATTTTCATATATGTAGCTTATTCCAGTCAAAAATAATCTTCAAGAAAAGCTTTACGGGTAGAGAAATGTTACAATTTTAATGTATCATAAATGGACATATTTAAAGATGAATTTTGAATACCATACTTTTTAAACTACTTATTGACGAAATACTACGAGACATCTTAAATGTATTATTTGTGTAAATCTCTGGGCAGTGTGCTATTTCTTTCTCTAATTCAATAAAGTATTAAATAACCCTATCGGGTATGAAGAAAATAAACACATTGTAAGTATAAAATGGTGATGACAGAATCTAGATGAAGAAAAAATATTCTAATATAAAATCTTATAAAAAAAATCGTATTAAGACATATTGAATCGGCTGTCTTCAAATAATTTTTGAACATAACTTCAAAAAGCTTTTAGTGTTGTATGAGATAGATTTTCTATTAACGATGAATGGGCCAATATATTTTTTTATACATTACATTTAAAACTTAATAAGACATATAAAATTTAACTGGCCAAGTTTTAAAGAGTGGCAAATAAAAAAATAAGTGGACTTTGGACGGGTATTCTCTTACAGTAGGTAAAAATTGTGATCTTAGTTAAATTTCACTCGGGTAAATTTTGTGGGTAAGTGGAACAATCTTCACAAATTTTATTTATTCCTAAACTAACAAAATTTTCACAGCCGAAACTTAATTATAATTTTGATGAAAACTAATTTTTCAAGGTTTCTGACCTTGTATTTAAAATAGCCATCTTCTTTTTATTCTGTTTCATATATTAAAAGAAAAATTGGGTGCTATGATTAAAACATTTTGTAAAAAATATTATTTGGTCTCAATTAATATTTTAAAGACCTTTTAATTCAATAAATCATTCCTACTCTAAACACCTTATAAACTAAAGCATTCATGTGGTGTTGTCTATGATCTCATCCGGGAATTAATTGAATTTATTCCAAGAGATTCTGTCAGGATCAAGCGATACAATAAAAACATCTATCATTATTTTAGTTACACTCAATACACAATATTTAATTACCTAATATTATGGTCACATGAGTAACATAATTTACACTTGGGGTCGGATTAAAGTGAATTACAAGTTAACATCAATCTTTTAAAAAAGTAACAAAATTAGGTATTTTGAACAATATGTTATTTAATATTGTATACAATTGTGATACAATTGAACAAACAAAACCAAGTATGACTTATACCTGTAGGGTCTTCTGGTTGAAAAATACTGGTAAAAGAGATAGTTGGTTTTATTTCATCCGACCTCCGATATAATACTAAAATATCTGTGACCAATTACAACATTAAACATAAATAAAATAGTTATTTAAAACAGGTAGCAAACAGACTCTATACATATTTACTTTAAGCATCGTTTGTTACAAACTCCTTATACTCTAAACGAAAAAAGGCAATATCTAAATTTTTTTATAAAATTACATATTGAGCCATCTATAGTTTTGAAAAACATGCCAAAATACCCAAAACATATTCAATTTGGTCGTCTGATTTGTTTTTCAAATACTCTTACAAAGAAATCGTCATATGAAGTAAAAAAAAAACGATACACTTTCACTTAAAAGCAGTGAAATACGTGTTGCGTGTATCAATTTTATTTTTACTTATTGTAAAACAGATAAAGTATACCCTAACTCCTATTCGTAGAAGTTTAAATTGATCAAAGCTTGGAATGTTCCAAAAAATTGTAACATTGTTATGTCATGAATTTTTAATTATAAATTTAATAATAAATAAACGAAACTGCACACGTTTCTATAAAAGCACCGGATTCACTTTGCAACAATATGAAGACGATAGTCGTATTTTCTTTATAATATGGCCATTGAACAATTTTAATTATAAGTAGTGCAACAAATATATAAATTATTAAACTATACATATATAGGGCGAGATTTCTAAATATATGTTTTTGATGTTTATAAAATTTTGAAATTACTTTTCAAAGTAAGATATTTCATAAAACTAGTTAATTGCAGCTAAACTTAATAGTCAAAATTTAATTCGATTCACGCTACAGAGTAGCCATTACTTCAATATTGAGAATAATTACAGGTTGCAGACATAATATTTACAGATATGTGTGCTTAAAAAATCTAATTTGTAACGGTTTACTAGAAAAAAAACCGTGAGGTATATCAACACGATGCGATTTTGAAAGTGCTCTCATTTAATTATGTAAATTTCAATGTAATAAAGGTGGGTTTTAGAGTCGTTCAGATGTCACAGTCCGGGGTACGGTCATAAAATTCTATCGAAGTGTTCTCATAGAGAAAGAATGAGAGTAATGTACTCGTAGCGGCGACGCTCAGTCGTCGGGCGGCTGCAGCTGGTGCAGGCGGCGCAGGGCGTGCGACAGCAGCGGCAGCAGATCCGGCAGCGCGGGCGCGGCCTCCTCGGTGGACTCGTCCGACTCCTCCAGCGGCTCCTCGCCCTCGCTGCCCTCGGCGGACGGACAACGCGCCTCGCTCGTCGGCCCTCCGGCCTCAGCCTCGCCGGTTTCTTCTTCTATTATGGACACTATTATTGCTCAATAAAATGTCACTCAACATTACTATATCGTAACTTATCTTAAACGACAATAACATACAATTCATAGGGAACACATAGGGTATTTTTTCTTCTTATAGCGTAAATGTAGCCATAAAACAATAATGATTAATTGATATAGTAGACATTATGCAAAATAGATTTGTAAGAATAGAAAAGATTACAGTCGATCGTCGAAAATTACAGGTATATCATACACCATAACTTATTATATATTAATAGAGTTAAACAAAGAACATATGATTTACCGGTGGGTCTAAGCAGCCTTTGGTGTAACGCAGTGGCGGCTCGATGTAAAGCGCGAGCTAACGATGATCCCGCTGTCGGACGTGCACGCTCCGCCATCAGCAGCAGCGCCCGCGTACTGCCCACCAACGTGACGAGCGGCGCTCGCGCCGCGCTGGCAGCCAGCTCCTCGGCCAGCGACTCGGCCGCCCGCGCCGAGCCGCCCACCGCGCCCGAGCTGCCCGATCCGCCCGCCACGCTTGAAGCGCCCGATGCGCACGGACTCGTCGCACCTCCCAACTGTATTAAGCAAATTAAATAGTAAGCGAATTGTCTCGATTAATTTCAATATTATTCGCACTACACGTAAAATGTACGTTACTTTTGGATAATAATGCTGCATGAAGTCATAGATGGCAGGATCAGCTAGCGATTCTCGTTCGTCCAAAAGCACCGAATCAACGTACTCCGCCACAACACTACACTCCAGCAACATTTCTTCTAACTTCGCGTCCGCCTAGAGGAATACATCCAATTATTAGGATTTTATTTTAACCTTTATATCTTGAATAGCATAAAAATATCTACGTTGACGAAATTGTACATTGACATGGTATGCATAGCAGCACCCTACCGGTGACGTCGCAACGTCTCTCCAGAAGGTCGCAAAATAATTAAAACGAAGCGGCACCGCCTCGAGCGCGCACAGCGCTGACAGCAGCACGAGCTGCTCCGACATGCAGCGCTGACTCCGCGCTACTCGACAACAGGTGTCTGCAAAATTCAAGTTGTATTTTAACCTTGTTTGTTTACATCAATCAAACGCCATGGATATAATGAGCCGACTCTTGTACCATTACTCACCAATAAACTTGTGGTAGGGGCGGTAGAAGGCGGGGCGCGGCGGCGAGAGCGGGTGCGAGTGCGCGTGCGCGGAGCGCAGGCGCGGTCGCGACGCAGCGCGCGCCGCCGCATGCGCGCCCGCAGCCAGCGGCACCAGCGCACCCAGCGCCGCTCCGCCGCCGATCAGAACCAGCTCGCGGAGAACTCCTGTCGAAGACGTGATAAGATATAAACTTTCCCAATGTACGGTTCGTATTTTCAATCACAAGATTTAAAGTTCTCTAAGCATTCAGATTTTAATATATTCGGATATATTTACTCGCTTTGACAATTTGAGTATTATATTAAACGGACTGTCTTAATTTCGAATAAACATACAGATGATGTCCCTCTGATCGATCTTGGCCGCAACGATAATTCTCAAGGGAGATTAGCAAATACAATAGAGATATTACAGTGCACAAATTTGCGCAAGATCAGTCTAACCTATTTGGACCCCGGCTCAGCACGACGAGAAAGAAAGAGACCGAGCCTAAGAATAACGAGAATAATTATAAGCCTATAAGAATAACGAGGTACTTTTTTAGTATACACATCGTTGTGTATGAAATAAAAGAAGAAGTATTAACCGAGGGCGGCGTGCGGCAGCCGCGGAGTGCGCTGGTGCAGGTTGAGCAGCGTGAGCAGGCGGCGGGCGCACTCGGGCCAGTCCTTGCAGGCGAGCAGCAGCGCGCGCGCCTCCTTGGCGTCGCGGCGCAGGCGCAGCGTGCGGCACAGCGCGCGCGCCCAGCGCAGCGCGGCGCCCAGCTCGGCGCGCACCGCGCTGCCCGCCCCGCCGCCCGCGCCCGCCACGCCGCCCACCCCGCCGCCTTCCACGTACACCGCGTGGAGACTGTGCAGCGCCTGATCGAATACAAGTTAACCTTAATTATGCGTTCATTATACAAGTCGATACCATACTTTGGATATCAAGATATGCGAATCAAATGCCTCATAAAAAGACACGCACACATGTCTTGACGGTTTTCAGCATTAGACGTCCGAAAATCAAACTACTTAATTTCGAATGAAAAATTAATGTAATTGTAGAATCGATTTTACTCACTTCAAAAGTCATCTGCAGTCCGCCATTGTAAACTACATACAGTCTGTCGTCCTCGTTCTCAACGAGCGTGCAGAACGCCGATATTAACGTCGTCCAGCACGTCCGTCCATTTAAACCTGGAAGATTCATTCGTATTACGTGAACACACTAGGAGAAAGTACAGCTCCTGAGATAAAATTGTAATTCGAGGGTCGTGTCTGCCCACCCTGTAAGTAAGCGGAGAGAGTGCTGCGGCGGAAGGCGGCGGCCTCGCGCGCGTCCACGCCCTCCCCGCCACCCGCGCCCGCCGCGCCCCCGCGGGCCGCCAGGATTCGCGCCAGCCTGGTGATAGGTATAAGTAGCTTACTTTAAGCGATATTTCATTTTTGTAATATTGAGAGACGTGTATAAATAATATTAAGGTAAACTTCTGTAATCGAAATCGTCTACGTATGTAGGTTATTGAGCTTGCGTTAACGCGATCCAACCTGAGCAGCTCGTCCGCGGCGCCTGGGTAGAGGTGCGCGTGCGGCGCGATGTTCCGGAAGGCCCAGTGTATGTTCTGGTGCTGCGCCAGCGTACGCGCGAAGGCGCCCGACCGCCGGCAGCACAGACGCAGCAAGGCGTAGTACGGCGGCAACATCGCGCGGTTGTACGCCACCACCTCGCCGTCCTCGTGGTCGGCACTAAGAGTTTGTATAGTACACAATGAGTAATACAAAAGTCTATATATTTTGAATGATATACTTTATTAGATAGTTTTTATTTTGATATTTTATGTATGGCGTTGATTTAGAAATAATGAATGCAAAGCTGTAGCTCACAGAATATAGTTGAACGCGATGTGTTTAGTGAGGCGCTGGTTAGCCAGCATCAGCTGCACGTTCTCGGGGCAGTCCACGGACACGGCGTGCCAGAACGTGAGCAGCGCCTGCTTGTTGGGATGCACCGCCACCGACGGCTCCGAAATCGCAGGATGGTACAGCTCCCACAGATCGTTGAAGTACTGACCAAACTACGGAGGAAATGAAAACTCCAGAATAGTTATTTTTGCTTAGGTAATTGAGTTTTGAAGTAGAACCATTACATACCATTAGTTTCTCTACCCTGCTGACGACACAATACGACATGACTCCAAAATATGCAGTCAGTTTCATAGTTCCGTGAACGGCGATGTCCGTGTATTTTCTTGCAGCTTTTAATTTGCCCAAAAGCATCGTATATACCTGAACAAAAGGTAACGAACATTTAATGAAGATGAATGTATAACACATCGCACAAATCAGTGGGTACGAGTCGCTTGGCGCCTACCTGGTGCAGCGTGTGGTGCGCCGTGTCGGGCAGCTTGGCGAGGTGCAGCGCGGGCGCAGGCAGCGGGCGCGCCCGCGCGTACCCGGCGCGGAAGTGCTGCGACGGCACCAGCGCCACCAGCAGCAGCGCCGCGGCCGCCCGCACCCGCGCCGCGCCCGCCGCCAGCAGCTGCGCCTCCAGCCAGCGGTCCGCCGTGCGCAGAGCCCACGCGTGGGCCGCCTTGTTACGCGGCACCTGCATGGCGAGCCACTCCAGCGCCGCATGCGGGCAGACGTCGCCGGCGTCCCACAGACGCGCCAGCACCAGCTGGGTGAAGCACGGCAGGCCCCCCGACGCGCCCGCACCGCCTCCGCTGCCCTCCACTAGCAGCGTCAGGAGCTTAAAAAACGGCCCGCAGCTCTGGAACGATCGATCGTTTGTAGCTTATGTCGTTAGGTTTCTATGACGACTGAACAAATATACTTACTTCAGAGTGTTTCGCGATCGCCTGGAAGATCATATTCACTATTTTCGAGGCGAGAGCTTCGTTCCACCGACACAGAGCGAAGATTAGAGACCTAGTTTGTTGTAGATTTAGACTGTCCCTCGTTTGCTGATAGATGAAAGGAAACCCCTAAAACGTACATTATAGAAGATAAACATAATTTATTTTTTTGGTGAATAAAAGGAGAAAATAATGATTTATTAAGAAAAAAGAAATATTTCATGTTCTCTATAATAAATATTTCAATAAATCTTTGCCCTGTTGTGGCCCGTACCTTGGCGTGCAGCAGCGCGCGCGCGTCGGGCTCGGCCAGCGCCAGGTGGCCGGCGGGGTCCCGCGAGCGCTCCACGAGCCCGCTGACGAGCGCCACCATCTTGTCGAGCGCGCCGGGCCGCAGCTTGTCCCCGCAGCCGTCCGCCGCGCCGCTGCCGCTGCCGCTGCCGCTCGCCTCCTCGCTGGGGGACTCCACCTGCGGCATCGCTTATGCTTATACTTGCCGACCGACTCTTGACGAAATATATGACCAGATAGCACTAAACTATTAAACAGCAGTAGATGGTAACAAAAAAGCCGAGCCGGTAC
Source organism: Nymphalis urticae (assembly GCA_905147175.2). Classification (NCBI taxonomy): domain Eukaryota; kingdom Metazoa; phylum Arthropoda; class Insecta; order Lepidoptera; family Nymphalidae; genus Nymphalis; species Nymphalis urticae. The sequence goes on from LR990002.1 coordinate 4,747,072, forward strand.
TTACAATATCGCTTTATGTACAAATTCCATAGTATTCGCTTTAATCGCTTAAGACTGTATAATTACATAATCTTAAAATGTGTCAAAATCTTCAACCATAACGACTTTAAACAACGAAGAGGATAGTCGTGTACTAATCTATGTTCACATATTCTCTGTAGTTGAATGGATCAAAATAAATTACCTAAATATATCAATAAACAATTCATCATACCGTATTCGAGTTCTGCCCCAGGTAGAAGTTGACCATGGAAGAGATAGCGTTGACTCTCAACATGAACTTGCCCTCCTCCTCGCCCATCTTGCTGAACTCGTACAGCAGACTGAAGTACTCAGTCAGGTGGCGCAAGTGAGACCGCGCTCCGCTTTCCATCTAACACGCAAAACGAGTTTTTTTATTAAATAAACACATAAAACACACGACTACTTTAATAATAATAATATTCAACCGATGAAAGATTGATGACTATTAGACATCTTAAAGAAATATATACATTACTATTAGATTCAAAGTCGATTTTTCTTTTTTAATTATTAAGACCTTACAAGCATTATTAATAGATACTTGTGTGCAATGGTCGAAATTCGAATGTGACAATGTAATAAAAAAGCTACATTTCATCTTGTAAAATAGTCATCAGTATAGCAGTTATCTAATTTACAAATGAGGTGAAACTATAAGTACATATACATTTTGTTATAGTGACAATAAAAAAATCCCACCGCAAACATTATGAGATTTTTAATATCGGACAAATCATCATATAAAAAACAACTCACCAGAGACAATAACATCCTTATAAACCTAGTAACACAACTCGCTTCTCCTAATTTGCTATTGTCTTCACTTTCTTCCATACCCTGAAGATACAGGGCACAATGACTAGATCTGAAATAAAAAAGGTTTTCCTACAAACATCCATTTTTATATTTAAATAATAAAATTTGATAAATAAATTAATAATCACCTCAGCCTTTGTATAACGTGCATGCATAGCCTCTGAAACATTTGTCGAACCATTTGATTCGGACATTTTATTAACACCTGAAAATAATATAAAAACATAACTTATAATAAACTTATAATATATAATAATTCGAAACAGAATGACATAATAGTTGAGCTCAGTTTACTTTATTATAGAATATTATAGCATTTACCTGCATCGGCCACCACGTGTCATCAGCCATGTGACCGAGAAACCACTCGGAGGCAGCTGCGGACGCGTTGAACTGTTTCGTCACCAACTCCACCCAGGACACCATGGTAGGCTACAGTATGATTTTATGTAATATAGGTTTCGAAAGGGTAGGACAACGACATTTGATTTACGTTATTGTAGATAAATCATGAACAATGGATATACATATATCTATGCTATTCCAAACACAAGAGGAGTAAACCCGAATAAACAACTTTGACACCGATATCAATTGACGCGATATCATTGCTCGAGATCTTGAATAACCTATGATATACACTATGGATTCGTAAAAAAATTGCGTTTTCAATGTCAGCGAAGTTGTAATCGGAACTTCGAAATTTAAATGAATGTGATTATAACTAGTTAAATGGAATAGGGTTATATTCTACATGAAGGTAAATTATCGCAATAGGATCAAGTCAATTTACCTTTTCCTTGGCGTGTATGAATGTTTCAATGAAGAAGGAGGTCGAGAGTCTGGCGGCGACCTCCGTGATCTCCGGCCTCAGTGTGAGTAACGATTGCGGCACAGAGCTACACATCTGACCCATAAACCTGTTGGGATGCATGCATTTGATAATCTTTTACTATCTATATTATTAGTGCAAATTTTGACAAATGACTTTAATGTTATTGCAATTAAGTATATTTTAAAACCATAAATTTAAAACTGCAATTAATTTTAAAACCACAATTATAATTAGATTGTAATGGTTGATCCAACAGTAGTTGTTATAAAACGAAAGTCGTCGTCGTTTGTTTTATATATAAGGTGAGGAAACGTACGTGAAATACGCGTGCTGGAATATGTTCTTGTCGTGCAGGAACTGCATGTTGTCGTCCCAGATCCAGCGCAGCAGCTCGGGCGGCAGCTGCGCGGCCGGCGACGACTCGCGCCGCTCCACCGCCGCGCTCGCGCTCTCCTCGGCGCGCGACGACTGCGGGGCACAACATTATGCACTCCAGTAAAATGGTGTTTATCCGGCTCGAGTGGGACCAAACGGTATCCGGATAGTCGATCATTGAAACGTTCGCGAAAGGCGAGTGAAGGAAGGTTTTTTTACCTATCTAATTGGTAATTTAATAGTCAGTACTAAGTTTCAGACCTTTTGGTATCTATTTAAATGCAGTTTGCATTGCAATGCAAATTGTTCGATATATTTTAAGATGTCGTTGAATGAAATGGTCGAAAAAAAAAATAGCATGCCGTTATTAACTTAATATAAAGGTTAACTCGTTAAGTAAAGAAAACTCTGTTTTCAGAGTTTTGTAAAATTAAGACTTATGTAACACTTACAAACAAGGCAGATTAAAGACTATTAGGTCGAAAGGCAATAATGGATACCAAATTTCGATTAAGAAAATTATTCGAAATATTTCAGAAACGTATTATTAAATAGGGTTGTGAAAGAATAATTTATCGAAACGAAAAAAATATGTTTAATACCACAAATACTATTGACACAATTACCTGTGCTTCCTCCTGCTGGCCAGAGTCAGAACCACGCTGATTACGCGGCGGACTAAGCTCATAGAACAACATGTAAGCGCTGTTTGTCTTCTCGAAAGAGAAGTCCATAAACTTATCAGTTACCGAATCGTATGTTTTACTCTGAAACAAGAAATAAAATAATGGAATAAGAAAAACAACTACTTATTTCTTTTTAAGTCTGTTTTATGTATAAAGCACATATAAGCACATCATCAGCACAAAACCGACCCGCTAATAAAATAATTATCAAGGACGGTCGACGTCAGATAGGTAAACAGCCTTAAACTCTACCTAATCCATTTTCTCAGTGTCACAAAACATAATGCACCGGTCTTAATTAACGGGACAAGGACAAGCGAAACATGATGAGTAGGACCGACACTAGAGTGGTATTCGATAGTTAGAACGGTGGCGGCGCCTCACCGTCATCTCTCCGCCGAAGCACTCGGCGGCGATGTGCGCGGGGTCGAAGGGCTTGACCTCCGCGTCGTTGAACAGCAGCCAGCGGTCGTGCAGCTCGTGTTCGCGGTCGCGGATGAACGAGTAGTAGTGGCCGCCGTCCGCCGTGCCCGTGTGTACCGTCACGCCTATCAGCTCGTATCTGGATACACACACAACATCAGTCTTAACTCTTACAGTAGTCGGCAATTATGTTACACTTACTATAATCTATATAATATAATTAAAACATAAGACTTAACAGCACCAAGTATACAATACTTGGAGTACTCCCTATAATAATACAGATTTTTATATTTGTAATTTTTTACAGTTGTATTCACCAGTTTTGAAGTATATCCTGGACAAACAGAGACGAAAATAAAAGAAAAAATTGTCTTTCCTTAGTAACTTACAAATTGTTGCACTAAGTTTAAAAAAGGCAGTTATTTTGAAATATACACAGATAGACATTTGAATTGTATACATTTTATTGATTGAATTGCGCTTCTCTTCAGTTCTTGTAACATTTTCGCGCATTTAATCGCACCACATGACATTACACAACTGCAAACTCCAAGTACTAACGTAAAGTACACATTACTAAAAGCTTAGAAACCTCGGCTTTATTTTTATTCTAAAGAGGTTGTTGTAAATTATAGACATCACCCGTTTGACAACTGACTTTATTTCTTTATAACCAGCCAGGTATAGACTGATTTAACTACAACATCTTCCCCCTTTTTAGGTAATTTAAAATTAAAACTAAACATAACAAAAACTTAATGACTAAAATAAAAAATATAACTAATTAATATAACTATAACCAAAAAAACTCAACTGCAACACCTTCCCCTTTTAAAGTAAATTAAAATTAATAATAAACTAAACAAAAACTTAAGTACTTAAATAAATTAAATTGAATATAACAATAGTTGAATAGAAAATATCAACACATTTCTTGACCTAAAACCAATAATTTATTTAAATACTTTCTGAGCCAGACGTTGCTTAGCGATTTCTTTTGCTCTACGAATAGGTCTAGGGGATATATGCTTTTCAATGCAATTATCATTTGAAATATTTAAATTTTCAGGCACAGGCAAACTTTCTGATGAAGTTACATCCTCGTTGGCGTCACTAAACACTTCAAAACTGTTGTCGTTAACAGGGTTTATATTAGATTTACATTTTATTAAATGACGACGATTTCGTCTAATCTTACGGCCTATATCAGTTTGCACAATGTATGATCTAGGAGCATTAGCATGTCCAACCACTTTAGCTCTACTCCTATATTTTCCATCAATACAAATAACAGGGTCACCCTTGTTTAAAATCGGTAGAGTTTTACAATGTTGATCATAATACATTTTAGCTTTGTTTTGTTTATTAATCATAGTATTATACTCTAATGGATCAACAGGCTTAGGTTTTAATATATTAGGATGTACAGGTAGTTGACAACGTAATGTTCGACCCATTAGTAACTGAGCTGGAGAACTCAAACCATCTCTAGGAGTATTTCTGTAATTAAGAAGGGCTAAAAAAAAATCTCCGTCACTTGAGAGCGATTTCTTTAAGATATTTTTAATAGTTTGCACCGTGCGTTCGCTTTTCCCATTCGATTGTGCATAGTTCGGAGAAGAAGTAACGTGATCAAATCCCCATTCAAAAGCAAACTTTTTAAATTCTCTACTACAATACTGCGTGCCATTATCAGTTATCAAAACGCTAGGAATACCATGTCTCGAAAATATTTCTTTCATATTTTCTATAACGGTAACAGATGTAATATTATTCAATTTACAAACTTCTACAAAGTTGGAATAATAATCTATGACTATCAGGTAATATTTCTTACGAAATTCAAAAATGTCGGACCCTATTTTAGCCCAAGGGAGTTCAGGAATATCTATCGGTAGCAATGGTTCTTTTGAAGGTGCGTTTGTGTATTCTTGACAGGTACGGCAACGCCTTACATACTGCTCAATATCACGGGACATACTGGGCCAAAAAATAACTTGCCTCGCTCGTCTTTTACAACGATCGATGCCTAAATGTCCTTCGTGGACAATCTTTAACATGTCATTCCTCAATGTACTCGGTACTAATACAACGTTACCTCTAAACAAGACTCCATCGACAACATATAATTCATCTTTCAAAGACCAATACGATTTAACTTCATTAGAAACATTATATTTATGACTTGGCCATCCCGAATTAATGTAATTTAATAATATTTGCAATACTGGATCATTTTTAGTTTCTCTTTTTACTAAACTTAACTTGTCATTAGACATCGGTATATTTCCAATTATCATTTGTAATTGATATACAATATTATCATGAACCTCATCACTATAACGTTCTGGAAGTGCTGCTCGGGACAACATGTCAGCAATATGCATATACTTTCCAGGAACGTACGTAACAACTAAATCATAGCCCTGTATTCTTAACAGCATACGCTGCAATCTTGCTGGGACAGACATTAAAGGTTTTTTAAAAATACTTTCTAATGGTTTATGATCAGATTCCACAACTACGTCCTTTTGACCATAAACATATTGATGAAAACGCTCACATGCGAAAACGATTGCCAACATTTCTTTTTCGATTTGTGCATATCTTTTTTGTGCTTCAGTAAGCGTTCGAGAGGCATATTCTACAGGGCGACCACCCTGCAGCAGTACAGCTCCTAAGGCATTACATGATGCGTCTACTGACATTACAACGGGCTGACATGGGTCATAAAGCGCCAAAACACCAGCACCCGTGACTACCTCTTTTAATCGATCAAATGCAAAACGTTCGCTTTCTTCCCAACGCCACTGGTTATCTTTTTTCAAAAGATTTGTCAGAGGAATGGCTAACTCCGAGTGATTGGGAATAAATTTAGATAAATAATTAACTGCTCCTAAAAATCTTTCTAAATCTTTTCTATCTTTCGGTATTTGCATTTCCTTAATCGCTTTGATTTTATCACTATCCGGACTTATGCCATTGGCATTAAAAACGTGTCCTAAATATTTAACTTCGTCCACACAAAATCTACATTTATCCTTATTAAACTTCAAATTAATTTCCCTAGCTCTCTCTAATAGTGCCTTTAAACGCCTATCGTGAATCTCTCTTGTTTCACCCCAAACAATAACATCATCAATATAACTTTCTACTCCATCAAGATCTTCTAAAAATTTTTCTCAACTTACCATGAAAAACTTCTGATGCACAATTGATACCAAACGGAAGACGAAGAAATTGGTATCTACCGAAAGGAGTGCTAAATGTGCACAAATCTGCACTCTCATCGTCCAATTCCACATTCCAAAAACCAGAGGTGGCGTCTAGCACGGAATAAAACCTAGCCCCGTGCAACTTCGACGCCAGTTCGGATACAGTCGGAAGTTGGAAATAAGAACGCTGCACTGCTTTGTTCAGTTCACGTGGATCTAAGCAAATACGAATACCATTATTTTTCTTTGCTACAAGTACCAACGAATGAACCCATTGAGTCGGGTATGAAACTTTCCTAATAACACCTAACTGAGTCATTTTTTCCAACTCCTTTCTTAAACGATCTTGTAAGCCATGAGGAATTTTTCTCGATGCCGATATGACAGGCGAAACGGATTGATCAACAACTATATGATACTTCCCCGGTAAACATCCTAATCCTTCAAAAACATCATTATAATTCGATATTTCAATTGTTCTGATACGCTTCACTAAGCCTAAAGTCTCACATGATTTCTGACCCAGCACGCTATTACATTCCATGTCAGCTATTGCAAATTTTAATGTATATGTCACATTTTTATATGACCAAGGCATAAAGCAAATTCCTTTAATTGGTATCGTGTTTTGTGTATACGATACTAAAGGTATTTCTTTTTTAATTATAATATTATCATTAAAACCTAACTCTTTAAATCTACGATAAGACGTTGTAATCAGCTCCTGTATCCAATTTAAAATTTTCCTTTCCGTATATAGAAATAAGTTCCTGACTCCAGTTATCTGAAGTATTTCTTTTACCTGCTATAACAGAAATTAAAAAATTGTCATCGGTAGATTTGATATTACTAGCATTATTGTCATCTTCAATTTCATATACATGCTTGACTTTATTATAAGCACTGTTTCTAAAACGATGCAACTTACACATACGCGCAACGTGTCCTTGATTACCGCAAGAAAAACACCGAATATATCGTGCCGGACACTCACCGTTTATATCACATTGTATATAACCACACCGTGAACAAGGCCTTTTACCCGCATTAATGTTACGTAAACTTTGGCGTCCCGAAGCTGAAGTGCTAGCAGTGTTACTAGTCTGCGCTCGAGTCCTCCAATCCGGAACTGCACCGTGACTGCGACCTCTCACTTTGACGCTATCGACGTACGCGGTGCTCCCGACACCACTCTTACTGCTTATTTGACGTTCACTTTCCTTTGATATTTCTTCTGCCTGACAAATCTTTATCGCTTTTTCTAAATTTAACTCATCGCATCTCAGTAAACGATCCCTGACCGTAATTTGATGAACACCGCATACAATTCGATCTTTGATCAAATCCTCTTCTAATGTCAAGAATTCACAATTTTTACTTAGAAGGCGCAGCGCTGTAACGTACTCTTGAATCGACTCGCCGATCTCTTGGTTTCGTGAGAAAAATTTATATCTCATCAATGTAACATTTGGTTTAACATTAAAATGGTTATCAAACTTTTTTAATAATACATTTACATCATCACGATCATTTTCTTGATTAAATGTAAAAGTTTGATATATGTCAAATCCGTCTGGGCCTATAAGATTTACCAATAGACTGGCTTGAACAATCATTGATTCTGCATGTACTCCTGAAGCTTTCAAAAATAATAAAAATTGTTGCTTCCATTTTTTCCATGCATTAGCCCGGCTGACAGGACCTCCGGCGTCCATTTTTAGTTCAGATGGCGGTCGCGCGTGTTCCATTTTGAATCAAATTAATATATCTTGCCTTATATTACTCAATCACATTTCCTCGAAAATAAGTAATTCTTTTTTCACGTTTCTTTTATAAATTTAGCGCACTTCTTACATTTTAAATATTAATAATTAATATTTAACAAATCCGCTGCCACCATGTTGTAAATTATAGACATCACCCGTTTGACAACTGACTTTATTTCTTTATAACCAGCCAGGTATAGACTGATTTAACTACAACAGAGGTGTTAATAATTTGTACTCATATAAACGAGATGTTTATTTTGTTATCTTAAAATTAAATCACAGTTACGAAAATACTCACTCATAATGCTCTTCAGTATCCGAATCTTCAGTTTCATTGTAAGAACTACTTTCACCATCTTTTTTTAACTCGGCTGATTTTATTTTCTCCTCTGAAAAAATGTAGCAGTGCAATATTATAATGAAAAACCTTAATAGAAAGATTACATATATAATAGTTTGATAGCTTGATTTTAGTAATATATCTTATCGTACTGTTATTTTTTTAGGTTATCTTCGTTTTCATGGTAAAACTACTTTCCTAGATTAAATTTTCTTTCCATAGCCTTTTTCTAACCACATGAGGTATAAAGACAAATAAACAACTTCGACATTAAAATAAGGTCCATGGTTCAGGTCCAACCATTGATCAAGATTTCGAATAATCTATGATATTCATTATGGATTCGTAAAAAAATTCTTGTCGGAACTTTAGGCGAATAATTTAAGTGAATATAAGTAGTAAAGTGGAATATTGTTGTATTACAAATAAAAATATATTAATCAAGAACTGTTTGTAGTATATATAGCAGAGAAGCAAATTGGATTGAATTCTTTAATTGCAATAGGATACACAAACAGGTAGAAACGGCGTTCCTTGTTAAATGTAATAAAAATGTGTACCTTGATATTGCGCCGGCATCAAATGTTTCTCGACATAGCCAGACATGTCGAGCCGCATTGGAAAAGAGAAATGCGTGTTGACTTTCTCCTTTAGCATCGTGAGCATGTTGAACGTATATCGCATCGTATTGAAGCAAAGAATGCGAGGCAGTTTCTTAAAACACGCGCTAAAAAGTAAGAAAAAAAAATAAGTCGTTATCATTTTGCCAAATATATATGTTATATAAATATATTTATATTATTATTATTAGTTTTGTTTATTGCAATCATTAAAACTTATAATTATTTAATTTTTATCGCTATTTGTCTTTGAAACAATTAAAAAAATGTATAAAACTATTTATTGTAAAAGATTTAATCGTATTTATAGATTAAAAAGCAACACTAATCTAATTAAATTGGTGGTTCAGAGTTCGACCTGAGTTCGAGCAGTTGCTTATTGGTCGTTGGAGGACGCAATACCTGCCTAGGAACAGCTCAGTATTCCTACGCCCACAACGTCTAGTTAACACGATTGTCAGGCCTATGCGACCCATACATCAAAAAAAAAATACTCATACAAGCACTTCTGAATTGTGCCCTTACAAGGAAAGCTACTATCGCTGTCTTAAATATATTCAAAACTAAATTAAATTAATTACCGTTTCTCGGCGCGAACTTTATTGGCACACTGCGAGCACGTGTAGCAGTTGTCGCCCTCCAGCGTGTCCTTGACGGTGACCTCGTCCAGGCTCTGGTGCAAGTTGCGCATGTCGGCCACCTGGCAGCGCACCGTGTAGAACTCCTCCAGCGTGCGCGACACGTGCGGGCAGTCCTGCGGGACACGGTGATACTGATTACACCATTCATTAACGAATGCCACGTTGGTGGCTTACTTTTAACAAACCGAGCTTTGACGAGATGGTTTGCGTGGTTGGTAGATACTTGCCTTTCACGCCGTAGGTTGTGGGTTCGATTTCCACACAGGACAGACATTTGTGTGCATGAACATGTCTGTTTGTCCTGAGTCTGGGTGTTAGGTCTTAGGGTTAATTATCTATACCGTAACCGTAACCGTAACAGCCTGTGAATGTCCCACTGCTGGGCTAAAGGCCTCCTCTCCCATTTGAGGAGAAGGTTTGGAGCTTATTCCACCACGCTGCTCCAATGCAGGTTGGTGGAATACACATGTGGCAGAATTTCAGTGAAATTAGACACATGCAGGTTTCCTCACGATGTTTTCCTTCACCGTAAAGCACGAGATGAATTATAATCACAAATTAAGCACATGAAAATTCAGTGGTGCTTGCCCGGGTTTGAACCCACGATCATCGGTTAAGATTCACGCGTTCTTACCACTGGACCATCTCGGCTTTTTTAATTATCTATGTAAGTATGTATTTACAAAAGAAAAGTAGTATAATGTGTAGTATTTCAGTTATCTGGTTTCCATAGTACAAGCTCTGCTTAATTTGGGATCAGATGGCCGTGTGTGAATAATGTCCCAGGATATTATTATTATTGTATATCAGATAGCCGGCCCGATAATAAATGACTAGGTTTTTCTATCAAGAAATTATCAGTACACGTAAAAGCACGAATACATTGTTACTGCGCCTAACCTCTCCCCAGTTCTTATTACTTGTACCATGTACCACCATGTACATGTGCATACCATATACTATACTGCCCAGTTAGCCAGTCTTTAGATCAAAATCTGAATGTGGATCCTTTAAATTGGAGGCTTATGTATGTCTCCAGAAGTTGGTGTCCAGGAATGCGGACTTGGTACTAACTTGGTTGTAGGATTGGAATTTGCTAGTTCTGTATATGTAAATAAAGTTTGTACATTTTAAAACACACTAGATAATAGTAAAGAAATAGCTTACCAACGATACAACGTTGTTACTAAGCACGCCGCAAAATAGCGTTTTGACTAGCTTTTTCAGTTCGGGTGTCATCTCCTCGAGCTTGGAGACGAGGTCTATGAAGAACTCTGCCATGTCTTTCTGCTCGCCAGTGTTAAGCGGCTGGTGGTCCATCTGGTAGACCTTACAGAAACTGCGCGGGTTGTACGCTTTGCGCTCACTTTCCTAATCAAACATAATGAAACGAGTAAAACATTTGCAGGATTAGTTATTTACGTTAAAGACGAATTATTTATATAATTTAGAACAATTACACTCAATTATTATTGATACTCGTAAAACAATTACATGAACAAAATATTTAGTGGAGTAGTCCTTTTTATTGCTATTTTTATTTGACAATGTAACGAGGCGTACCATGAGGTAGGCGAACATGCGCTGCATCTCGTGCAGCGTGGGCGCGTGGCGGCTGTGCGCGGGGTCGGCGCGCAGCACGGCGGCGCGCGCGGCCGGCATCATGTACAGGTGCTGCATGCACGACGCCATGTAGCACGTGGCGCCCAGGTTCGTGAGCCCCGCGAACCCGCACTCCGAGCGGGACTCCTCCGCCGGCCAGTAGTCCCACGGGTACGACGACGACGGGCCTGCGGGCGCCGCGAGCTTAGTGTGCGTTCCTCTCTCGCATGAACCCGCCCAGGGTCGGGATCGCTTACCGGGCTTATGGTGCTCCATGAGCTTGTGGTGCAGGACCATGTAGTTGTCGGGCGCGCCGCGTACCAGTTCCACTAGCAAGTCGTAGGCGGCAGCGCGTGACTTCTGTGACTTGCACTTGGGAAGATTTCTCTGGGAGGGGTTGGGGACATCGAACAAAAACCCGAAGACCTGGGGAGAGTGATGCAAGTATTTGAATGATTCTTTAGATTTTAAGGCTAATTTAAAGAGTACAAAAAAGTAATAATTATTTATGTACCATTTCTAAGGTTCTAGTTCCTTGTTCTGAGTTTTTAAACCTTAGAGGATGTTTCGATAAATGCGTGAGGAGACTCAGTTGGCCGTACAATCCGTCGTCAGGGGTACACGGCTCAGAACGTTTCTCAATTATCTCGCGTTTTTCAAGAGAACATCGGATTTGTTCACAGAGTTCGTTTAAATCGGGAGCTCCGCTATCTTCTGCCACAGCACCTTCTGGAAAACAGTTTTTTTCTGCATAACCATTAAATGACAATTTTGATTTAATTAATTTGACTATATTTAGAATTTATGTAAGTTTTTATTGTAAGTGTATTAGTAATACGTAAATGAATACGGTAAAATACCTTTAAAGAAATCTTCCGGTAATCCATCTATTAACCTACACACAAGCCAAAAGTAGTCTCTACATGCTGGGCCATATGGCTCCTTCCCTTCTTCGGCGTGATGATGAGCAACCTGCAAAAAAAATATGTATATTTTTAATAAACGTTTACAGTTATTACAATAAAACTTATGTAACACAAAATAATTGCTAATACATTTATAATACTTGAGGATTTTTTGGTTATCACACTTTATTAGTGGTTATGGCTACCTCATGGTGGTGATGGTTGTGGGGACGCATGTCGGCAGCGCGAGGCAAGTGCTGCAGCAACAGTTGGAGCAGCGGAGCCAGCACGCCCGTCTCGCCGCCCGCGCACAGGCGATACAGCGCACTGCCCGCCTCGCGACGAACCTGCGGACCGACGGTTAATCATCTCGGCCATTCGTTTCTCGCTGGCGGTAGGGAGCGCGGTACTCACGGCGGGGTCGGCGTCGTCCAGCAGCAGGCGCGGCGCGGCGCGGCGCAGCGACCAGGCCAGCGCCACGGCGTCGCCGCCGCCGCGCGCCCACACCACGCACAGCCGCATCGCGTGCTGCACCACCTGCACACAGCGCGCGCTCACACCGGGCCCTCGCACACAACGGTAGTCCCGTTACTAAACGGCGAAATGACAGAGGAGTGTTACCTGCGCCCTTCCCCAGAATCCAGTCTTGTACGTGGTGGGTTCCTTCATCGTAGCCGCTTCGCATAGTATTGATATCAACCTCTCCGTCGTTTCCTCTACGTTCATCAAAGAAAGTAGAGCCTACAAACAAATATTTTTATTGACATACTTTAAAAATCTGGTGTATATAACGGCCACAAAAATACTAAATATTAATCAATTATCATTATATATATTATTTAGATAAAATATTTTGATCAATGTCAATCAAACAAAAAATAATTCTCAATCATCAATTTTAATTCGATTTGTCTTTACTTTCCTTCAAATGTAAGTATTAAAGATATATAATAATAACTTACTGGATGTAGTTTTGGAGTCTGTCCAGTTTCAGAGGTAGGCAATGTTCCGATGCGACACAACAACTGCAGCAACAAAGCTAGGCAATCTTGACGCCACTCGCTATCGTCACTCCTCTGTAAAACGCCTGTGAAAAAAAAATATATTTGTAAAATTATAAGTTGAAAATAACCGTTAAACACTTTATAAGTTAGAAATCACTTATTCTTACAATACCAATAATAACTATAGTCCATTCCCATCGAAAGAGTAGAAATAAAAAATCTTAGAATAATTACATGATCCATGTTGACAGAGTGGAATAGTTTTGTAATATAAATAATATATTTATTTATATATTACTACTTAATTTATATATTACCACTTAAATACTTATTACTACTTTAAGCTTACTTCCATAATGAATACAGTTCCTTCAAGATGACCAATGATGTCATAGCAATACAACTTGACATTTCAAGTTGTGTATTTGTCTTTACACCTCTTGTGATAGGAATAGGTTATATACCTCTTTATACATTGTAAATCACAAAAATATCACAAAAAAAAATCATATGCTGATATGAGATGAGAAATCCAGCAAAAATCGATAAAGCAAAATATTACCTTTAATTTTTAACAATTATTGTCACAGATAAATTGATATGAAGCAATCTCGACCTGACCTAGTACCAGATAGTTGATTTTTTAAATATATATATATAAACGATAATATAATAAAAACCAATAAATGTTATGGGCTTATCTGTCAATAAAGTATTTTTAACATATAGTTAGGTTTTTGTATTTTGGCAGTATCTTTCGTATTAACTAACGTGGCGAATTTCGGTCAAGTGAACATTTTTAAGATTACAAAGTATTTATTATGTCGACTAACCTGACATCATAATATCATACAGCAACCTCAGTCCGCCTTTCTTAATAAACAATTCATTCCAATTTTCTACGCTCACTTTCTCTTCAGTTTTATCCAAACTACTGGTGGGTTCTTTCACATTAGAACCATTGTTGTTTGAACTAAGTTTATCTATGATGTGCAGAGAATACATTAGTTTCTGTGGACTCATGGGGTCTAAGAGTTCTGGAAGCTTATTCTCTGATGGATTTTGAAATGCTTCCAGAAGTGTAGGGTTAAGAGGAACAGCTTGAAGAATGTCCCAGACACGTCGAGATAAAAGTTGCGCTTTCGTATGCGCTACAGGTTCCTGTGAATGTTATGAGATTTTACAAGTTATATAACAAACATTTTTTTAGTTACATATTTGTCTAAAACTCTTAAAATTCTAACTTAAAATAATAAACTTTATATAAATTGTCTATGATTTAGTCTATGAAAGAAAAATACATATATAATCAATTACCCCAGTTCCTGGCTCCTTCATCTGGCCGAGCGCCTGCATGAGCGTAAACAGGTGGTGGAAGTAGGTGGGGTCCAGCAGCAGGTGAGTGGGCAGCCGAGCACGCGCCGGCGCCGGCTGCGCAGACGGCCACTCCGCCCACGCGCCGCGACCGCCCACGCCCACCGACACGAACACCAACTGCGAAGGTTACAAATTAGATGACTATTTGTCTAGGAGTAAAGTACATTGATTGGACACTTTTTTCATATTTTGTCTTTTCGAGGCTATTTTTGGGCATAAGTATTTACATAATAAATATTGTTTTTAACTCAAACCTGATTATCCTTAAACCCCATGTCGTAAAGCGTTCTCTCATCGTAGTCGATCGTCAACTCCTGGCCCTGAGTGATCATTCGAAGGGGGCCATCGGTCGCCAACGCCGTGACACCATCTTCACCTTGTATCTATACAGATATAATTTATTATGAGAATAACTTCTTTAAACATAAAAGTAATACATATCTAAAAAGAAAGAAAGAAATAAATTGAGTAAAGTAGTAAGTGTGAAGTTGGGGTCGCGAACCTGTCTCTCCCACCAGACGTGCACGTGCGCGCGCAGGTGCGCCACGAGGTCGGAGTGGTGCAGCGCGAGCGCGGCGCGCGGGCCGGCGCCGGCGGGCTGCAGCGTCACGCGCACGCTGCCCGCGCCGCTCGCGCCGCCCTCCCACGCGCCCGACTCCGCCAGCGCCCAGCGCCGCAGGTGGTACGCGTATCTGCGAAGCGAAGGACGTCGTTACTATTTTTTACTCATACTCGGCAGGCAGACGAGTTGGAGTCTAACACGAGCCGTTCTTTATATTGCGCATGCCGCCCATACATCTAATTTTATGTTCTTATGCGTAATAACACATGCTACCAGTTACTTATTGAGATTAGAGCATACGTTAAGTTTACCTATTTTCTAATGAAGAAATTCTGTACTACTCAACCTTTACTCGAACAGAAATTTATTGACTTGGTAAATATAGTTTATTAGGTTACTCAATTCTGAAAAACTTGTTATGTATATATATAATTTATCTAAGAAATATTTATAAACACTTAAGGTTAAAACGAGAACATACCTTCTTTTGAATGTATCCAAATGTGTTTTTAACAACAACAAAGCCCTCTGTATACATTGTAACGCCGCTTCTTCGGTCATGTGCTCGTAAATATTCTGTTTATCGGTAGTTTTTTCAGTCTCTTTGCCTTCTTCTATTGGAACACTTGATGTTGAAGATGTGCCCTGACCATCGTCATTTTTAGATATTAATCTCTCAGCAGCTGACGATAGATGAAACATACATTTGGAAACAAAGTCGTCCTCTTGTTGTAACTGTTGGCCCATGTAGTAGCTGTTTAAATATTGAATAGCACCCATCGAAACATCTGTATGATAATAAAAAATCAAGTAAATTTTATTTGTTAATTAATATAACAAACGAAAAGGAAAGACAAAATTATCTCATGAGGTAGATAACACAAAAAGTTTTTAATATCCAGATATTTAATTTTACAATAAATAAATGTTATATAGCATAATGACTCAAAATATAACTATATAACTACCTATACTACTAAATATTAAATATGACTGTACCGGTGCTGTTGGCCCGGAGCGCGATCTTCCACAGGTGGTCCATGGCCAGCGTGTGCGGGTGCGCCGCGTCGCGCGAGTCGCCCGCGCCCAGCGCCATGCGCGCCAAGTTGCACAACTGCTGGTACAGGCTGAGGCCCATTATGCTGATTGTCTGGGGAACACGTACTGTTGTTTATATACAAATATTGAAAGCGACAGACATTCAAAAGCTTATTATTCAATAAATGACTACTATTGTTTTGTGCCGGTTTGAAGAGTGAGTGAGCCAGTGTAACTACTCGCTGTAGGGACATTATATTTTAGTTCTCAAGGCATTGACGATATAAGGAATGATTAATATTTCTTACAGCGCCAATGTCTATAAGTGATGGTGACAATTTAACATCAGTTGATCCAACTGCCCGTCCGCCTTTCTATTTTTTTTTTAAGTTGATAGATTTCACATCTTCTTACAAAATACTTATTACAAAATGATCATTACTTGTTTTTTTTTAATTATACTTGAAAATTATAATTGTATTGATCGAAATCATTTCTACAAATTAATTGATCATCTTTAAAAAATATACGGACCTATGGATTTTTACGAGTATTTCACATAAATGTTCCAGTAGAGAAAATAGTTTTTAAAGCTTCTAAATGAACCTCTGGATCCAGTGTTGGCATCTTCTCGACGTAGAGAAAGCGTAACGCGTCGAGACCGAGCGCGTGCTGGTCGGGCGACTTGGTGTGCGACAGCAGCCACGAGTACAGGCAGTCCGCGCACTCGCTCGACCCACGGGCCACCAGGCACTGCCACAGCTCCTCCACCTGCTCCACCGTCAGCCTGTGGGCGAGGATACCTTTTTTTATTCATGGACAATTAGCCACCGGATTTGATCTGTGCGTTTTTACTTACTTACTCGGATGTAACGCCGATATAAAACAACAAATATTTCATAATCAGGGGTAAAATATCAAAACAAATCAGCATAATAACCGACTGCATTTTCAAGATCCCGTAGTATGTCTCACCTGAAATGGTGCGGCGAGCCGACGGGCGAAAATATCGCGGTGAGGAAGTGCAGGCGCACGGTGAGCTCCGTGATGTGCGCGTAGTGTTGCGCGTCGCCCACGGGCGCGCCCGCCCGCGTGGACACGTAGTGGCGCAGGTCCTCCAGGAACAGCCGCATCATGCCGCGCTCGCGCTCCGCCCACATCACCACCTGCCACCAGTTTTGCTCATTGCACTACACCCCATTGTGTACTTATTGATGAATATTGCTACTGAATGATTGTTGAATAATTTTATAATAAAATTAAATATATCTATTTTTCCCTAATATTCATTCTAATATAAAATTTATAGAGTATAAAAAAAAATTAAAAATTTTACCTGATGCATATCCATTCCTCTTAGTTGTTGGAAGGACGAAAATAACTTTGGCAGCAGTCGCAACGATACGGCAACAGATCTGTTAGAGTTAATGATGTCGTTTAGATAAACATTTGTAGTAAAAAAAGGGGAGAAAAAATATTGAGGTTTACTTACCTATGATTAGCGAGATTGTCAAGACATCCCTCTATGAATTTTATTCTGATGAATTTATCAGTACTAAAACATAGCAGTGCGCACAACGCTTTTTCCGCCTCTAACGCCAGACCCTCGCCGAGTTGCTCCTACAAAATATATAGCTATTAACTCATGAGATAAATATCATACTACTATTATACATAATATGACAACAGTATTATGTCATGTAAGGTACGTTTTTTTTGTAATTCGAAAAAAAAACCAATTACTGTATAAATATTATGAAACATAAAACCTAAAGTAAAATATGATAATATGTGTATCATCGTCATACGACTCACAATGGCGCCGTCCTGTAGCAGATCCCACAACAGCGTGTTCCCGGGCCGGCACACGTCATCAACGTTGAAAGGCAGCGGCGCGGGAGCGGGCGACGGCGGGCGCGCCTCTAAGCCCACGCCACCGTACTCCGTCAGGCACTGCGCCTGCACGACATGGGCACGTTAGATTCGCTTTATAATATTTATATCATCACAAGTCATGAAGACTGCACACCCCACTTCACATCAAAGGCAACTTTTTCACATAAAGTATCCTTCTCTATATCTACTTAAAAAGATAGAATAAACATAATATATTATGTCATTATCATCATTTGCTTGCTCTATTCTTATTATTTCAGGGTTGCCACAGTGCTGTTCTAGCGTTGTTTACAATATAAGGATTTGGCAGATTTTTACGGCCATCCTACATGTAGGCATGCCAATCCTCATCTTGAATACTTTTGCTGGCTTTAATGTACTAAGGCAGACCCTTAAAGAGGCGAGCGGGCTCATACCTGCGCGGCGAGCCTGGCCAGCTCCTCCTCGCAGGCGGAGTCGTCCTCGTCCAGGTCGGGCAGGTGTCGGTGTGAGTGCGAGTGCGCAGAGAGCGCCGACGACGCACTGCCCTCTTCCTCCTCGCGACGCTTGTAGCTCTCCATCAGTCGAAGCTCCATCAGCCGCCTGCTTGCAACGTACATTTTCTTTATTAAAATTTTAAAACAAACATTCAATATTTGGTACCAATATGCCAACCTTTCTTATGAGATTTGAGTTATATCAAAGTGCATATGGTGATGATAACACACAACTAAATTTACATAATCTAAAAGAAGGTTTTGTTCTTATCTTGCTGCACTATTGTCTATTGGAAAAAAGTACCACATGTAGCTTTCCAATGTTCATTAAAAAAAAGTTAAAAAGACGAGTCCTCAACTCTTCTAATAAAATTAAATTGATATGCTGACGTATAGAAATTAAGAGTAAAATCCAACCTGGCATCGACGTTATCGCACAAGAGCTGACAGTGCGCTGTGTCGCTGCCGGACGACTCTTCCTCCACGTCGGACACAGATTCCGCTAAGTCCGCAGTTTTCAATTGTGTCGCTACTGATCGAAATTATTATAACAACGTTTAATTAGTGATAATAATACACTATTTATTACGTCGATTAATTATTATTACATATATATTTAAATAAGAAATAATTCTGTTTTACGCGTTTCAGAATTTTGACATGAAACTATAAAAAATAAATATAATATGAATTTTTAATAGATTTGTGTCCTAAACATTGATAGTTCATATATCTCTATAAAGATCCAATGAAATATATGGACCATGCACTCACGGAAATGCCTGGTCTTGCCTTGCTTGTGACGCTTTTTGTAAAGTTTCTTCTTTCGCGGTCGCAGCAACTCTTCGGCGCCGCTGCTGGCACTTCCGCTGCTTCCAGCTCGCTTATTACGTCTATAAGATTAAATTTAATATTTATTTAACGCATAACGTATGATTTTTAAATTTTTCCTATAATAAAGAAATTAACCTTCTGTTGCGCGTAATGATATACATACTTGTTTAATTGTTTATGTAATTGCGAAAAAAATTTGAAAGTATTTTGGTTAAAATTATTCATTAAATATGAAAGTTTTTGTGGAATAAATATAAAAAAAATTAAATACATACTTTTGACACGATTTCAGTGAAGAACATTCTTTCTTCGTAAGTTCTTCTCCTTCACGAAGCCATTCTTGCTCAGCTATAAATAAAATATTTAAATATATAATTTGACAGTGATAGGTAAAAACAATGACAAAAAAAAAATTTAAGTTAAGTATACCTGTGAGTTCACGTTGGTGTTTGCTTTGTTTTCGGGGGGTGGGTCCTGCCTCTTCGCCAGATGTACTTAATTCTTCACACTTTTAAAAAATTAAACACATTATATAATTTGCTCAAAGTTTAACAATTAACAAATACATGTTTTCTCCTAACTATTTTCATGCTAACATATCGCCACATGTTTTTTCATTCGCATTGATAAAAGTTAGTCAGTGGTCGTGCAATAAAGATTGTCACGGGGCAGGTACCGGATCGTCGTCGGAATTGGTCTGGTCCATGCTGACGCTGGCCTCGGACGAGGAGCGGTGGTGCGGCTTGCAGACGGGCGGCGCCAGGCGCGGCGGCTCGGGCGCGGGCGAGCCGGCGCCGCAGCCGCCGCGCGCCCACATCGCGCGCATCAGCGCCGACGCCAGGTACAGGCTCTGAGACCACAAGCCGCGTGTTATGCCGACGCTTCTATCCAGATCACATATTGTTAAATTTAAAACCGTAAAGTTCGGTTTTTGTGCCAGTTGTTTTAAGAGGACTAACCTGCTCGGTGTGCTCCTTGGGCGGTAGAGAACATAGCAGACTATACAAGTGTGCACATGGCTTTGGTGCTAGTGCCCTAATAAATCCAGGTAGCAAGTCGTATACTTGACGACCACAATGTTTAAGCTGGGCGGCCGCCCATACCAACTCGACATGCTCGGGGGTAACTCGACCTTCTACAGCAAGAAACTTTAAAATCATATGAGATTGTTTTATCACCTGTAACATAATAATTTATTTTAGTTAAAACAAATACATTCTAAAATAAAAGACTAGTCACATAAAACCTTTCTGTTATTACCTCAACATGTAAATTAGGACCGAACAAGTGTTCAATAATATTATTATTAGTTAACCATGTAGCTAGTTGTTGCCCAGCTAGTTCTGCATCAGCGGCCGGTTCTCCTGCACAAAGCTCATTATGTGCAGCTATATGTGCATTGATCTGTGCTACTCCGGCTAACCTCATGGTCAATGTACTGCTGCTAAAATACTTGAATGCTAACGCCAAGCCATCTCCATCAAATGCTAGCGGTGCATCAAGTGGTTCTTTTGCAGCTCCCCACATAAAATCTAGTAACATAATTTTGTTATGTATTACTGGAAATAAATTCTAATCAATTATGAAAAAAATTTAATGACTTACCCGCCATAGACTTGACAGCTGGTACCCGTAAGTCTTTATCTTCCAAACTACACATATACTTAAGAATTTTGCTCCGTAGAGGCATAAAAAGTTGTGCAACTGCTCTGAAATTCAACCAGAGTTTCAAGTTTCCGACAGCTGCCACTATTGCATGTGCCATAGACAAAGGAAGACTAGTAGGTGATGCACTTTCAAATACTGATGTCATGGCACATACTCCCCCAAGTTTGCAAAACAAGCTAACATTTCTTAGTAAATATGCTGGTATTTCTGTGTCATGAAGGTCACAGTAAGAGCTTAGATTTGATATCTCCTGTGCTGACAAGTCATCTAGACGGCTTAATGCTGAATGTTTACAGGCTAAATATAGAGGAAAATTGAGGAGAAAAATCTTGGAGACTATATGCATTAGCTTTTCCTTCTGCTGCATAGACCATGTTTCCGTATCACCAGTAGGAGTTGCAGGTTTATCTATGCTAGTTGATTCTTCTGCTGATTGTTCAGCAGGCTCTGGAGGTTTTGTACTATCTGTGTCCTGAACTTTTTCTTTTGATACTGGGCTTTCTTCTTCATTTTGTAATTTGTTTACAACTTCTGGTTCTTTTTGTATTTCTTGATTATCAGTGTTTGCCTCGGTTTTAACAGAAGCCAATAAATCATCTTTAAGTTGTTTAAGTTGGCACACAGATAGACACAGTATGCTTTGAACCACCAAATAAAATCTTTCAAAATTCTTTACATCACGGTAACAGCACATACATTGCCTAAAATACAAGATTATATATTTTTTTAATAATTAAATTTTAGGCCTTCATACATATATTTTAACGATTTATTAATACAACAAATGTGCCATAAAAGGAATGCATATTATCAAAGATATTCATTATATATTATTAGTTTATCATAATATAATTATTTTATAAATGAATACCTCTCTAAAAAGTAATTTCATACCTTTGTGGCCACGAAAGAATATAATTTAATACTGTTTCGAGTTCGGACTGACTTATAGTTGGATACTGGGACACATCGTCGGTTAATCTTGTTTCACCTAAAATAAAACAAATAAAAAGGGCATATACATAAAACTTTAGTTACCCAAATTTATTTAATAAAAGTTTAGTATGAATAATCAAAGTTCTAAGTAACAAAATACACGTAAAAGTAAATGGTTCAGAAAATTTCGAAACAATGTAACTTACAATTTACTAAAAGCTGTGAAAACTCCGAACAAACATCACACATTCTCGACGTTTTGTGTTAATATAAGGCGAAATATTATTAAAATATTATCGCAATTGTTATTACTTTAAAAATATTGATCATTATTGATATTTTCGTATCAGCAAACGAACACTGCCTCAGAAATGTCACAGAATCCGTTCCACCATTGTTGACGATTGTTGTCAAAGTAGCGTTTCAATATGGCATATCTACAAGGTTATACTTAATCAAACACAGTGGTGCCCAAAACACTTCATAAATATAATGTCCTAAATCATTTTTCTATTTGTAGCGAAAAAAAGTAAATACTGTACACAAGATATATATGGGACAAGCACTTCAATTTTATAATATTTTAAATAACCACACTTAAATTTTAACAAAAACTAAACGCAAACCCGTTCATAAATAAAAACACTATGTATAACAAAATAGTATTTTTAGAGTTTAATAATTAGACCATACCACAAGCTAACCACAGCTCTATATTTCATAATAATTATAACTTGAAACATATTTTTTCTAGGTGCTATAGAATATAATAAACAATGTTTTTTTTTTTTACATAATAAAAACCATAGTAAAATTACGTTTTTAAGCATAACCTGTTATTGTCATTGTCAATTGTCAATATATTATGAGCGTTGACATTAGAGAATAGTCAATTGACTTGTATTGTATTAGACAGCTCCGGGAATAGAAAATAATCTAAGATATGGCTTAAGTTGTGAATTTGAAAGTTTTCATAAATAAAAAGAAATGGTTGAGTTACTTTATATTGTCACAAGCTTGCATGTGCTACTATGTCCATTCACAAAAGTCGAAGAAAGTTTTAATATTCAAGCATTTCATGATATTTTGTATCATCGGCTAAACTTATCAGAGGTATAAAAGAAGTTCTAATTTTGGACTCGTATGTTGCGCACTGTCTGTGTTTTTATAATAATCTATTTTTTCCAGTACGATCATAATGAGTTCCCGGGTGTAGTGCCGCGTACTTTCATTGGACCACTTGTTATATCTTCATTATGTTCACCTATTGCTTTCTTATTTCATTTATTTAGTATAAATAAATTTTGGATGCAATATGTAGGTGAGTCAGCGTTACAGGTCTATAACTGATGTTATATAGACCATTTACAATGTAAATATTTTTGGTAAGCAAGGCTAATTTTAATTCAATTCTGTTTTAATTACAGTGAGACTGTCTTTAGCATTGACAGTAATAGCAGCATGGAACCGACTTCGAAATGCTTTAAGAAAGCAGTTTGGGAACACTCTTGCTTGGTGGTTTACTTTAATCAGTGTGACACAATACCATTTTATGTTTTATATGGGCCGTCCATTACCTAATATTATGACATTACCACTTGGTAAGTTAATTTATTAATTAAAGGTAAAAATCTCATCATTTGAAAGAATATAATGTGCAATGTATAAGTTTGAAAAAAGTTATAATTAGTACATAGTTGTTTTTTTATGGATAGCAGAATATTAGCAATGGAAATTGTAGTTTAATATAGCTTATTTCAATCACAGGAGTTGTTAAGATAAATTAACAAATTTGACATTGCATTACATGTTATCATTAGTGAAGATTTTGAATAATAAATGCTCTTGTTATGAATTTGTAAAAAAATAGAATATGTAACTCTAAGGTTTGTTTATCTCTACTTCTTCTTTGATTGAAATGGTCTATAGATTTATTTTTATAAAAAAATAAATTGCTTCATGGTTTTATTAATAGGAATTATTATTTTTTCATCGGGCACATAAACATGCATTACTCTGCCATGAATTTTTAAAGTATTTATTTTGTTTATTTTATTTCTTTATAATTTATGTGTCAGAAATAAAAGTTTCAGTGTGTTTGAAACAAAAACCAACTGTAGGCCCCCTCCCTTATTCATCCATTCATAATAAAGGTCAAATATATTGTTTTTTGTTATATAGGGAGTTTTGTGATGTTTATTTTGTGTTTATTATTTTCTAGTACTTTTAGCATTTGAAGGATGGTTACTTGGAAAACATAAGCAGTTCATAATATCAGCAGGTGCTGCAATTATTATATTCCGCTCTGAACTTGCAATGTTGTTTGGTTTATATCTTATTGTAGACCTTTACTTTAAGAAGATTGATGTTACTGCGTAAGTTATTATAACTTTCAATTCCTTGATCGTAAATAAGATAAAGTGTATTAGAAACTATTATTTTTAATAGGTTAACAAAAACAAAAGTAATCATTTATAACCACTTCCAAAAATGTTTTTATTATGTTTTGTTATGTTTTTAAAACATAATATTTGACCAGGCATACTGTGCTTTTTTCATTTTAAAGTCGGTTAAAACTTATATTCCACATCTAATTATACTATTACTATGACTATTGAAGTAATACCCAAAAATATCAGTTTTAGTATATTTTAAACCTTAAAAAATATATTTCATATTTTTGTTTACATTTTGCACAACTTCTAAAAGGGTGAAATGTATATTTAACTTACAAGTATAATATGTATGGCAAGAATAATACAAAATGCATGTGTAACAGGAAATAAGAAAGTAATAACCTAAGTGAATGTATTGATTTATAAAATACATATACATCCAAGGTTGTCTTGAATCTTTTCATGCTTAGTGATAAAATCATGTCATTGTTTACTGTTTTTTTGTTTTCGTGTGCTATGCGAATACATTAAAATCGTACTTCAAAAATGTTAGGTGTAACTAAAAGGTATAAGGTATAAATTAAGGGTGATTAGACTGTGTGAGGATTGATATGGAAGAAAAGAGTAATTGTCTGAAGTTAGCTGTGATTAATTTTATAATTTTTTCAGGCTACTTAAAATAGTAATTCCAGCTGGAATTACATTAATTTCACTAACAGTAGTAGTTGATACAATATTTTGGAGAAGACTTGTGTGGCCAGAGGCTGAGGTTTTTTGGTTCAATACAATTTTAAATAAGAGCTCTGATTGGGGTGTATCCTTTTTAAGTTATTTGAATAATTATCCTCCAGAATATAAAAAATATATTTTTATTAATATCAGAATAATAACATTTGTTTTACAATTTTTTACTTATATTCATAAAAACAGACTGCACCATTCCTGTGGTACTTTTATTCAGCGCTACCTCGTGGACTTGGCCCCAGCATAGTCTTGGTGCCCATAGGATTATATCTTGAGAGGCGTCTCGTACCGATCGTACTTCCAGCCTTAATTTATATCTTGCTATTCTCTTTTCTACCGCATAAAGAGCTCAGGTTCATAATATACGTGTTCCCTTTGCTCAACATATCTTCGGCTGCCGTATGCTCATACATGTAAGTTTTTATTTAATAAATTAAGCATTATCAGACTAATATTTACTGTTTATACTTAGGTTTTTTTATTAAATCCTATAAAACCCAATTTAAGTCAGTCAATAACATTTGGGAATAAATTGCCAAATAAACTTATTCTAAAACATTGATTGCAGATTTATACGACGAACTAAATCTCCAATTTATGAACTATTTTTCTGGGGGACAGTTGTGATTATAGTTTGTAACGTCATATTTTCCTTAGCACTAGCTATGGTTGCAATGACAAATTATCCCGGAGGTGTTGCGATAACGAGGTTTGAAAAAATATTGAGTAGTCAATTTCAACACTGTTTTTAAATTACGTATTAATTTCTAACATGTCTTTCCACTTTACAGATTCCACAAGCTATTAAAAAATGAACCTTACGTTCATGTACATATAAGTAATTTAGCAGCGCAAACTGGAGTAACTAGATTTACGCAATTACATGACCACTGGACTTACAGTAAAAATGAATCACTAAATGTTAATCAATTACAAGAATTTACTCATCTTATTTTTGAAGCTAAGAGTAAATATTCATCAAATCTTAAGACATTTTCTCAAACACATGTTATATTAGATAGTGTAGAATCCTTTTCACAAATAACAGTGACATACAAACTCTTTCCTCCAATCAAAATAAAGACCAAACCAGCTATATTTATTTTAGAAAGAAAGAATTTCAGAGATGATGCTTATAGATTGGATAAGCAAAAAGCATACACAGAGGATATTAAGTTAAATCAGGAGAGTGTTGAAGAAAAAGAAGTAGACAATTCTAATTTTAGTGAGGAAGTGCTTGAAGAATCTTATAATCAAATTTTAGAAGCTGAAAGTAGCACTACAGATGGGATAGGGGAAAATGTTATTCAAATTCTTGATACAACTTCAGAAGAAAAGGTCATTATAGTAACTGATGATGATAACGAAGATAATGTAACAAAAGAAGAAACTGAAAAGGCAACGGCGAAAATTACGAAGATGAAAAAAGCGTTAGAAGAAGCGAAAATGTATAATAGACAAGAAAGAAAGAAAAAAGCCATATCAAAAATAAAGTCAGAGACCCGAAAGGAAGTAGTAGCTAGTGCTAAGGAAAAGCTAAAAGAACTTATGAAACGCCATAAACATATCGCCGATGAACTTTCTGTAACTAACATATCAAATAAACTCAATGAGGAGAAAGAAGAAGATGGGAGGGGAGACATACCTGATGTTGAAATTCATCAAGATTCTCCTACAACCATGGGTGTCCAAATAGAAATTGAATCATCGGAAGATGTTGTTGAAGTACATGAAGCTACTAATAACACAAATGTAAATATTGATTCTATAGTCGAAGAGGTAATAGTTCGTTTAATAGACAGAAAAATTTATGACGATAAGACAAAACCCGAAGATATTAAACTTGAAGATAGAATAATGATTCAAAAAATTGTAGAGGAGATTTTAAGTGAAAAAATGAATTATACGACATCGGAAAACAAAACTAATTAGAGAAATGATGAAAAATGATTTCGAACTATTTAATTGTGTGTATGTAATCAGTGATCTCGATTTGAATAGTTCAATATTAATAAGTGTGTATATAAATTACGACTTCGAAAGTGCCAATTTTGCTAAGCTATTATTGATAAAAACTATTGTTCCGAATTAAAGTAAATAAATTGTTATGAGTTAATATATTTTGCTATATTTACTTGCAGTAAATGCTTTCCTATATGTATCATGTCTACTACGCAGACTTTTGAATCACTTGGGCATGGCACTTTGTACAAGTCTCTCTGTATCCACTACCCACTCATCGATAATTATACCTTCATTTGTATCACTGTGATCAGGTTTGAAGGATGAACGAGCCAATGTAATGACAGGCACAAGGGCGACATTATAGCTCCGATAACAAGCGCCACGTAGGTGTTAAATGGAAAAATTAATATTTCTCACAATGCCAATGTTTTCAAAGGAGCGTATTGACTACTTATCATCAGGTGATGCATTAGCGCTTCTTGTCGCACAGCGCGAATAACTATTTTTTAAGTCAAAACTACTAGCAATGCGTATAATATAATAAAATCAGCACTATTTTATAAAGCCTATTCATAAGTTTGCAATGGAACTATATACATAAGTGGTAACCTGGTTATGGTAATCGATTTCACTACAACCCATAATCCTGACTAGCTAATTTCGGGCCTCACGTATTTGCTGCGTTAAATAAATCAGGTAAAAACAAAAAACGTCGGTGATTATGTTTTTCCATTTAAACGTAAATCTAGAATTTTTAAAATTTTATACATTTATTTAACATATGTATAGCTATATCTTTATATTACCTTAGATAATAATAGTGCCTTACACTGATACAAACTGTGCCTCACTGTAAGGAAATAGAAACAAATTCCAGTACAAAAAATAATTTTATTAAGATTAATATATATCACATATTACTCAACTCACATTTATTGTATTCACCATCATATAGCATTTTATATAATAAAATTATGAACCATGAACTGAATATTATTACAAACTACTATAAGTATGGAATTTAAACCATAAGTAAACACAAATTCATATAAAAGAAGCAATATTGCCAATTCTGCTGAACACTCAATGAAACTGACAAATTGACAGGACTAAATATAGCGCCATTTCTTTTTATGTGTTTTGACAGAAAGAAATAACAAGCCTTGCAAGGTGTCAAAATTAGTATTTAGTTTACAAAAGAATTAGCACACACTTTCGTAATGAGGTAGTTATAATAAAATCATCAAACTTTTTTTAAATTAAATAATATAATTAAAATAAATAAACATACATACATGCACATTTTATATTATAGCAAATAATTGAATTAATAATTAAACTCTGCTCTCATTTTACGGCTTGTAAGATAAAATATAAAACGCTCATCGAGAACTAACCACAACATAGGAAATAAACAGACACATATCAAATCAATTTTAATCAACTTGACAGATATTCCAAGTCGTTTTAAATTTGTTGAACAATTATTAAGAAAAGAATGAGTAATTCAACATAAGCTATAAACATCATAAAATATATCATATTAATTTTAGTAAATCTTAAGACATGACTAATTAACAAAAACTTACTGGACATATTTAATAGAATTATAAAACTAAATCATATGACAAATTATAACATTTTAACCAGTCTTATCTGTTTTTTAACATAATTATGAGATTTTAATTATTATTAACACTGTTCTGATATAAAATTTTTATTCATAATTCTCTTACATTTTTAAACACTGATAACTGTTTAGTTATCTCGTATATTTTTTGTACGTATTTCTTATTTAGTTTATTATTAAGCTCATCACTATCATCATATATATGGCTTTTCCTTAAAAAAGAAAACTACGACTATAAAATATTTTTCACTTTTTCTTTAAATTTAAGTTTTACTATTAATAAATGGCAAATTAATAAACATTAATTCCGATACAATTCCGATAGGACTCGTATGTCTCGAAATTGGTTATAGGCTGTTTTATTTAATTTCATTTTCTACATCCAGAAGCAGCTTCCAGTCAAACCGTCCCGAGCTGGAGTTGATGGAGGGCGGGCAGGGCGGTGACGCCACCTCCAGGGGGCGATCGCGCATGGCGCCGAGCGCACAGTACGGCACGCGAGTCAGGAATTTGCACAGCTGGTAGGGAGGAAACTCCTTCTTATCAACCTTGAGGCGTTTTAACGCTGTCACCATTATATCCAACGTTGTCGCATGACCGACGAACATAACATTGTCACCTGATGAACAAAAATAGTATATATGTTGTAAAACAAGTACAATGGTTGAATATATTGTATTTTATTCTGCTCATTAATGTATAGAATAGAAATAGGATTGTTAAGCTTTATGTCACATTAACAAGTACCTTCTAGTTCGTTGTCCTTAGCAACAGATTGAATTACATATTCGTTCCGTTCGTAAAACTCTTCCATCGTTTCCGTGCTATTTGTATCCAATTCTACGTATGGTTTGTAACTGAAAAAAAATTACAGAATTATTATTGTGAATTATAATTTTATAATCAAGTATATATTACTCACTCGAGATCAACATTAAAACCGGCTCTATGCAGTTCCAACGGCGTCATAAATGGCCCCAATCCCTTCGTCATATGCCACAACTTAAACTCGAACAATCCGGGCTCGACTCTTATCTTCACAGAAGGGTCAGCTTGCAGACCTGCCATCACACAGTTGTTCGGTTACAGTGATCGGGTGGCGGGCCGTGGCGGGCCGTGGCGGGCCGTGGCGGCGCGCGAGGCGTACCCTGCAGCACGTGGTGCGCGGTCTGCACGCAGCGCAGCGCGGCGGACGCGAACACGCGCTGCAGGCGCACGCCGGCCGCGCGCAGCCCCTCGCCCACGAGCCGCGCCTGCAGCTCGCCCACGCGCGTCAGCGGCGTGTCCAGCTCGTACGACTGCGCGCCGCCCGCCCTGCACCGCACCGACAATTGTTACAATTGTTCCAACTGTCACATTCATCTAACACATTATCGCAGTGGCTGAGCAAAGCACTCCCGTCTAGATACGACCTTTGTTACAGTATCGCCGACGCGGTATTCCTGTGTGCCGTTTTTTCCAACCTTAGGTACAAAACGTCATAAGCCCCTATGTTGGTGGCGTATCAAAGAATACTTTATATTACCTAAAGCAAATGTCTATCACCTCAGTATATATCACATCAGTAGTACCTTATTTTTCTAAATACAAATATAAAAAATTATAGAAAAAAAAACTAAAAATTGTATAATTATTATACTACCTACTTAATAATATTAACAATATAATCTCCCATAGGCCCATAAGTTAGACCGTAAGTCAACGTAGTGCGCATTGTGCACTCACCTATCCGGCAACGTTAGGGGCATATTGAGATCCTTGCGGGTGTAGGTGCCGTTCTCGTCGAAGCAGTACGGCACCCACGAGCCGTACGTGAGGTCGATGCGCTCCCCGTGTCGGAGAGCGAACAGCCAGCGGCGCTCCTTATCCGCGCTCCCATGCGTCTGCTTTACTTCGTTAATAAACTAAAAATTGATAAATATTTTTTGTTGTTGAATTTTATTTTATTATTAAATTATATTTTATACAAGCATGCAAATTAAGCTTTGACATAATATACATGTCAATTCAATAAACAAACTAAAATTATTTGAATGTAGTTATATTGTTTCAATAACAAATTGATACAAAATCGTTTGAAAAGTAAAACAAATGTAACCGTAACAGCCTGTGAATGTTCCACTGCTGGGCTAAAGGCCTCCTCTCCTCTTTTTGAGGAGAAGGTTTGGAGCTTATTCCACCACGCTGCTCCAATGCGGGTTGGTGGAATACACATGTGGCAGAATTGCAGTGAAATTAGACACATGCAGTTTTCCTCACGATGTTTTCCTTCACCGTAAAGCACGAGATGAATTATAATCACAAATTAAGCACATGAAAATTCAGTGGTGCTTGCCCGGGTTTGAACCCACGATCATCGGTTAAGATTCACGCGATCTTACCACTTGGCCATCTCGGCTTAAAAACAAATGTAATAAAAACAAAAAAAACAAATGTAATAAAATTTCTTTACCCTGCTAACACTAACAGTTGTGTCGCAATTTTCTTCATTGGGTACATTGTTTGCATCTTTATCGAAAGAACCTAAAAAAAAAAAAAATTTATTGATTGCATTTAAACTCAATTTAATTTTTTTTTTTTTTTTATATTTGCCGGGTGGGCAAATGACTCTACTCCACCTGATGTTAAGTGGTAGTAGAGTCCAAACGCGAGGACGGCCAGTACAGTCTGGAAGAAGATTCTGCACTAGCCGCCCTCGCCTTGCCGGCCCGCAAGATGCCTCTTCACGCCTCGTAAAGAGACGTGAAGCGAGCGACGTATTGCCACGATAGGGATGGGCAAAGTGTGGAGGCGTGTTTCCCCCGGCATTGGTTCAGCCGTCGTCTCCACTGGACCAACACCCATCGCGGCAATGCTGACCTCGAAACGCGGCTGCAAGCCACTTCACGAGATTTTCACCATGCGTACGGTGGTAACAAGCCAGGCGGATGTTTATCATCCTACCACCAGATGATATCCCTTAGTCGCCTCTTACGACACCCATGGGAAAGGGGCAGTGAAATGTATTCTTTCTCCGTCACTGCACGGATAGAAAACACAATTAATGCGAATACAAACACAATTAAATGTGAATACATTTTGATAACTAAGAAATTATCGCTCAATGGAAATAATTTATACAATTACATGTTAAACTGTATCTTAAGTTAACTATCAATTATATTTGAGATTTCATTGCTAACCTGACCCGGTCTCATCTTGTGTTACTTGTAAGATATTCTCCGTTTCATTAACAATTGCTGCTTTCCAGTAAGTCTCCCAATTCTTATACACCTCTTCGGACTTTTCAAAGGCGAGCTTGTCGGCGTCCTCGTGCGGGTAACTCGTCGCCATCTCCACGTCAGTATTGGAGTCCGACTCAGATTTATCACCGCCTATGTTCATATTCAAAATAAAATTACTAATAATATTTAATTTTAAACATTTTAGGCTTTTTGTATAAAGCTAAATCAACACTATAAAAAGAGCAGACTAAAATTGTTTCTAATAGTGAATAAAACTTTAAATATTATTCAAGTCTTTAATGCAGACATGTCTCCTATGTTTGTGTATCGATCCAAAATAAAGCGTCTAATGGGGCTGGGCTGTACAAATAATCAGGGCTGGTGAACAATTTGACAAACGAATTCCTTTCATTTAGATTACTTACATAATTAAATTAAACGTATTTATTAAAACAAACAACTATGTAATAGAAATAAAATAAAGATAGAAAATTAAAAAACTCGCAACAGGCTTGATATTAAAAGTAAAAGTGGCACTAAAGCGTCCTCTCCTTTTGAAGGGTTGGAGCTCATTCCACCGCGAGACTCCTTGTGTATTCACAAGAACGTGACAGCTTTTCATCAGGATGCCTGCATGTGGCTTCCTTCCCGGACATATATGTTATAGAAGTGTTTAGGCTCACAGTTGCCGGTAGCCAACGAGATGGCGCGATGCAGCGTCCACGCGTCCGAGTCGGGCGTGCGGCGCGCGCACATGCCGGGCAGGTGTCCGCTCACGCCTGCGCACGGAGCGAACATAACGGGCACCGGGTGTATGACACAGCGTATTCATATGATAATAATAAATCTTTATTTGTAAATTGAAGTATTACATTATTAGCAATCCTAACCTCTAAATTAAAAAAGAACCCTTATCATAGCGGACAGTGCCTTCCCAAACATTGATTAATTCCACAAACTAATATGGTGCTTGTTTTATATTTCAATATTTTTATACTTCTGCTCATATTATTTAGTTTTTTTTTTTTCAATATTATAGGAAAATCATTGGCAAACAAAACAAAAAGCGAATAACCGCCATCTTCTGAAATGATGTGCAAAGATATAATTATTTAGTAATCTTGACTAAATAGTGAACATTCAATGGGAAACTATTGCGTTATCGACTGACATTGTCAAAAGAATAAAATTGAATTAGTTCATTTGTTTTTTTCATCGTTTTAGTACATGGAAGTAAGTGATGATGCCTAAAAACTAACTGTCGAACTAAAACAAGGATAACTTTAAGTATTAATAAATATTATAATAATAAATTTATTTATTAATAAGGTAACCTTTATCAGCAACATGGCATACTTTTGGAAAAACACATATACATACATACATACCATAGTTATGCCTGTGCAGAAAATAGTTACGCAGTTTCCTTGTTTTTTTTCCTTTCTCGCTTAAGATATGTTTTAATGGGTAAGATTATAACCTTCTTACCTGGGTTTTATCACATATCATAAACTAGCTGGTGCCCGCGACTTCGTCTACGCAGGATTAGTATTTGGAGTAGCTTATATTAGCGTGGCGCAGAAAAGAACTAACATTATGATAAAAATTTAACAGGTAAGTAACCTATATCTATTAATTTAAATAAAAATGAAGTATCTTATTTAAGTGTAACTCCTAACCAAAAAAAAAACTGCCAATACCTAATCAATCAAAAGTAAATGATGTCTATCATACATTACATAATTATGTGTAACTAACGTTTATGGCAGCGCACGCCAGAATAGCTCGCAGAAAGGTAGGTTTTTTCCTAGTTACTTGACATTTAATGTCATATTTTGGACAGCTCACACAATATCTTTATAAATTGTAGCCTATGTGTTATTCTGATGTATAAGCTATATTATTGGAAAGTTTAATCGAAATCCGTTCAGTAGTTTTTGCGTGAAAGAGTAACAAACATCCATCCACACATACAAACTTTCACGTTTATAATATTAGTAGGATATAAATAAACATTAATGTACCATAGTTACCTATAAGTAATTTAAAAATTCTTTTAATATAATTGACCTGACTATCAAGAGATTAAATCACATTACATTGTGTAACTTTTTTTTTTAATTTATAAACGAATACAACAAACTGGTAATGTGCTATGACAGTAATTCGTAAGAAATAAAAAATATATAAATTTAATACAAAGTAAATCCTATTGTAAATAAATTAATGTATTACATCACACACACTACCATCGTTATCGCGAATGAGTAACGCCGCTAATATAATTCCGATAACGAAATATACATCATACAATAACTATTAATTATGAATATAGTTTGTAAGCAAAAACCAACCTTTGACAACCGAAATCGTAAATCGAAAACATCTCACTGCAGTTCTCATCGCAGAAATCACGAAACTTCAAAAGTTCGAAGCGAGACAACAACGTCAATTCGACGAATCCACAAATACAAACAGAAATGTTTTGCGGGGAAACTCGATAATTTTAATGCTTATTGTGCATTTCGATACGTTAAGCTAGCATTCGTTACATATCAACAAAAATAATTTTACGTTATTATATTTTTGCCTAGAGAAGCAAAAAGGCCAGTTGGCAGACCAACCGTCCGATGGTCAAACGATTTTAGAAAAATGGCGGGTGCTCAATGGATGCGACTAGCACAGGATCGGGAGAATTGGCGCGCCTGTGAGGAGGCCTATGTCCAGCAATGGATTAATGTGGGCTGAATATTGATGAATGATTATTATATTTACCTGTAAGCCAAGATGTACCATACACCCAGCCGTCGAGCGATGTATCAAACTGTTTGTCTTCGATGTAAATGTAATCGCCGAGCACCAACTCCAGTTCGTCACTGGCCTCTGGCACGTAGCTTTGGGTAACTTTATATACCTGGCAATCGAACAAGTTTATATTATCAACGATATATATATGAGCATCGTTAGTTATCACAATGTAATTCAACATTTCATTTAAACATGCACGCGAACGATACCTATATCTTAAAATTCCAAACGAGTATAATATGTAAAGAATATTAAGACTATGTAGAAAACGATTGTTTAAGAAGTGGTTCCGCCAGGTGACGCTGTCGAGGTTATTTGCGCCAATAGCAACGAGTCAGCTCGAAAAAAAAAAAAGAAATGTTAATTACCTCAATTCATCGAGAAAATATTTTACAAAACAATTTCGTTCTACCTACACAAAAAAAAAACACGTTTCAAACATGATAGTAGAAAGATATGTATTATTAAGTCGAAACGCAATTTCAGTATGACTATACGTTATTTTTTTTAATATAATTGATAATATGAGTGAAACTTATCCCTGTCAACATTTAGTTATGTAATCATTATAATGTACATAGGCGACATCGGACATGATTCGACAAAACGTAATTGTATTTAATAAATTAACGTAACATTCGTCGATCAGTTTACGTTTTATTGTCTACAAATTTATAACAGGCGCACAAAAATAGCGTTGTCACGAAAATAAGATAAGAAATAGTAATTATATAAGAGTGCGTGAAATATTATAAATATGAACGATATATATTGTTTCTAGATACTTACTATTACTAGTGCCGACAAATATATGGCTAAGCATAGAACAGAATAATATTACTGCCCATTAATAAACAACATTATATACACTTCGTTCCTTTATAAGGTATGCCGAGTTAAAAATGTGCAAATTGAACTAAATACACTTTAACGAGGTTTTTTTTCAAGTGTGGCGTAGTGGCTATTATTCCACTTAATGGTAAATGGTCACCGCCACTCATATACATTGGCACTGCAAGAAATATTAACCATTCGTTTTAACGTCAAAACGCCAACGACCTTGGGAACTAAGATTTTATGTGTCTGTAGTATCACTGGCTCATTCAACTTTCAAACCGAAACACAACAATTATAAGTATTGCTATATGTTTGAGTATGTGGTACCTACCCAGGGCTTTGGTGGTAGACCAAGTGAATGTGAGTTTATTCCATCATGTGATGGAACAGCTTCGTTCTTTTGGGATGATGAGCTTTAGCTTGTAAATC
Organism: Nymphalis urticae; assembly: GCA_905147175.2. NCBI lineage: Eukaryota > Metazoa > Arthropoda > Insecta > Lepidoptera > Nymphalidae > Nymphalis > Nymphalis urticae. The sequence goes on from LR990002.1 coordinate 4,783,150, forward strand.
ATCACGATGCTGTGCTTATTCTGAGTTAACGCATATTCAAAACGGAAGATCGTCACTAAATCAGAAAGAAATTCCTAGCACCTTTCAAGATTATATTACATCTGAAGGTTAAACCTTAGTAATAGTAACCAAGCAAGTCACTAATAATTACAGACGGAGAAAATTTGCCAGTAGTTAACGGGCAAATTTTCCTCGACAAGGATTGATTATGGTTCAAAATATGAAGTTAAAAATCCGACATACTAATATTCTATATAGGTGAGTTTTTTTATTACACCTTCACGTCTAAACTGCTCAACCTATCAACATAAAATTTTACACACATTGTCAGGGGTACAGAAATTGACATATTCTCACACGCGGACGAAGCCGCGGGCGAAAAATACTTTCTTAAAATTATTATTTAAAAAGATCATCATCTTTTTTAAACAATTTGATTTTACATTTGGGATGGCCGAATGGCAAGAACGCGTGAATCTTAACCGAAGGTTGTGGGTTCAAGTCCGGGCCAGCACTATTGTATATTCATACGCTTAATTTGCATTCATAATTAACTTCATGTTCGACGGTGAAGGAAAAGATCGTGAAAAAGCTACATATGTCGCATGTCATGTGTAGCCACCAAAACGCATTAAAGCAGCGCAGAAGAACATTTACAGGCTTTACGTTAGTTTTTATTGATACATGAGGAGTAACAGACGCTTTGTCATGTCCATGTTGATGTGACGACAGATGCCCATGTCATGTCCATGTTTGTTACTGCGACTATATAATTTTATAAATGGCGTAATTTATTTATTATATTATTAATATATATTTATATTCCGTACGTCCCTTAGGTAAACATTATGTCTTTAAAAAACTCTAAACTTGGTAACATATGGTCACGGATGTTTCCCAAAATTTTAGTATCGTTTTTTTTCTATTGTGTTGTCAGGTCTGGCACTTGACATTATTAAGAGTATAGGATATTATACATTTGAATAGATTATTCTATATACGCCTTTCTTACGTCAATACACAGGATGGTCTAAGAGTATTATCACATAGACGATTTGCGCGCGAGTTTACAGCGAAGGGAACAGCGAATACTGAATGAACGCTCACACTGGTATCGTTGATGGCATCGACAAAATGACCTCCATGGCTGGAAAGAAGGATTTTGCGTCGAACTCATTGCGTAAACGCAGTGTCCTTTTTTAAATTGTATTTTTCTTACCTGTTGCTGTTTGTCCAAATGGTTTCACCGGATGCGGTGAGCGGGCGATTCCCGCTTTAAATGTGCTCGCAAATCGCTAGTGTAACAAATCCCTAACGGTTCTTGTCAAAACACAAACAAAAACATTTAATAAATTGACTAAATTTAAATGTTGTAATATAGAAGCAGCAAACCTGGTGATTAGTAAATCTTGGGTCCCTCGAGTAAAGTCGGAGCTCCCAAGCTGGAGTCTGCATTTGACTCAGATCAAGCTTGTCAACGAGTGCCTTAAGAGCATCGTAAGCAGTCACATCGAAATGGTAAGCCAATGTTATGTGGAGAGACTTGTTCTGCGCCTCAACATTTGGCACTGAATAAACATATCAAAAATATACATAATGTAAAATACAGTTATTTTACATACAATCAAACTCACATTATATTACACAATATATAGTATATAATAAAAATGATAATAAAGCCTTTTTATGCTATTGTTAATATGTGAGTCATGCATAAAGCATAATTTAAATTGCATAATAATAGTTTTATTGTACTGTATATTATAATTATGTTTATATATAAATGTGATATAAACACATAGAAAAACAAGATTACCTTATATACTTCAGATTAAAAAAAAATCAAGCATATCTTCATCACATTTAAGCCAGGCTGTCAATAAATTACTTTTATTTAAAAACTTAAATTGGGTGCCATAAAAAAACAAACATTTTTAACTTGTTGCTATAGAACTTATCTTACATTTCTTAGAAAGATCTTCAGGATTTATACAATTTTTCGATAGCTCATTAGTATCCACCTTAACACCCACTGTATAGAAAATTAGATAGATATTATAAGTTATTCAAGTCTCTAAAAATAAGTGCCACTATACAAGTTCAAAAAGTGGTTCTTATTTATATTTCCACAAAATTTCCAAGTTTGTTACTTTCACCAAATATGTTATTAAATAGTAGAATATATACATACATATAGAATAAATACTTACAGATAGTTGATAATTGCTTGGCATATTGTAATGAAATCTTTTTTAAAAAATCTTCATGCTCTTCGGATATGAATAGACCCATAAAGTTGGGTGAAATATAGGGTTCTAATTTTATTGGACAGACTGGTGGTTTCCCTACAGTCTCTATAACCTGCTTGACTGCTTTCCCTAATTGTAGAGATATTTCATCTGCAGCCTGTTAGAAGAATACTCTATTGAGTACTAAAATGAATAACTACATATAGCTATGATGTTACTTTACTATTTTTTGTTAAATATAACAAAATTACTATTCATTTTACTAGTATTTATAATTAAATAAGATAGTATCAATGATCCAATAAAATCTTTAGTTATTTGGATTTTGTACTTGGTTTTTTTATTAGGACTGAATATAAACATTTTCATGTTGATGATGATGAATATATATTTATATAATTGCCATTTTGTAAAACAAAAGTAAAGTATTTTTTGTTACTGCTATTATGTTCAAATAACATTCTCACCACTTGAGAAATTGTTAATAGTTATACATTATTAGATAGATAGATTTGTATATAATAAATCAATAGATACAATAGTTTTTGCCTTAGGACATGAGATGGGCTGGATCACATGAGGTAGTATCTATATGCTGTGATACAGGTACCTCTCATCCTTAATACTTTTTAAACTTAGAATGCTTATTGTAATATGGTTCAATTATTATTACCTTAAAAGATGGTATGAGTGTAATATGGGGTGGAAAGTTATGTGCTCCATTCCACCCGGTTTGCTTAGATTTTTCCCAAAAGTCATGAAGCTGAGTGAACAAAGGGCCAGTTGGAATTGCATATAATATGAACTCTCGAGGCTCGTCAGCGTCAATATAGGCGTCATTAACATGAGTGAGAAGCCAGTCAGACGCTAACTGAACACTACGATTTCCGGTCGCGGCCAAAGCTTTCAAGCTACAAATCAGATTATTTATTTCAATCAAAGTCGATTACATTTATTTCTGTATAAAGTCTTTATATTTGCAACTAATAAAAGTACAGTTTTATTTTATAATTTATAATTGTATTATACTATGTTATAAAATTATGGAATATAGTAAGTATAACATTTAAGAAAAACTTACGCTCGTTTTTTAGGAAATCCCATTTGCAATAGTATTTGAAGAGGATTGGTATCTTGTTTAAATATTTTACAAGAAGCAGATTTCTTACGTGGAGGAAGATTTGCCATAGTATTTGTTTATATTGATCAACAGTTTATCTGAACAAAAGCCAAACTTTGTTTATCAACTAAAAATTATAACAGTAAACTAAATAATGACTTTTGATATTTAGTTAATTTGCACCAGTCTTAAAACAAATGCATGTATTATAAACTAAACCCATACTTTATAGGAATTACATTACTAAGTTTATTTTGTTTATATAAAAATACATGTAGGATGTATAGTCGCAAATATTTATATTATTCAGTTGTAATCATAGACTATAAAGACCATTAGATAAGAAGTTTAGTTGTAAGTTTGTAGCTTGTATTCACTATTAATGTATTTATGTTTTGTAAATATTTCGGTAATCTTAAAAAGTGTAATCAATAGTTTGTATTCTAAACGATATTTTTTTTTATTGATTTTAATTATCATTAATAATAAGGTTAATACTGTATATATTACCCACAAAATATATCTTTTTTCTTAAATGGCACCAAGGAGAGTAGCACCAAGAGTATATATAACCACAAATATTTTCGGTTTTTTAAAGAATGGTAGCCCTGGAATGGTTTACAAACTTTTCAACTTGTCATATTCATAATATTCATTTGTGTTGCGAATGTCAATTGAAACAACTTTAAATAATTGCAAGTTCTATTGTTTACTTGCGAAATATTTTCACTCATAAATTATTTCTTATTTTTAAATTACTTGCAAAATGTATCTAAGATATTTTTTGAATGAAAATGGTGACCGACAATACACACTAGCGGTGCGTATTTTTTATAACCTATACAAGCATGCTTTGTGATATCCTTTACATGGCATTAATTAATGTTTTTATTCTGAAATTTCAGACTATAGATCCATCTGGAAAGCCTACATTGTCAGCGCACCCAGGTAGAAATATTAAAAAACTTAGCAATAGATTCAATTAATTATATTTAAATAAACATAAGGTACCTATTTTGGGTTATAATAATTCATTTCTTTTTGACATTTCAGCTCGATTCTCCCCTGAAGATAAATATTCTCGACAAAGGATTACAATCAAGAAGAGATTTGGACTTCTACTTACACAACAACCAGAACCTATACATTAACAAATTATTATTAAGAATATTTTTGTAATTTGTAACTTACTTAAATTACTTTGGAAATTTTATACTTAAACTTACCTAATTACTATCTTGATGCATTTGACTATCTAAAAAATGCATAAGTACTGTGGGCAACATACAACAAAAAGAAGCTTAAGATCAATAGAGCCTAATTATGTCGACATTATGCAAAATATTTGTGCTGAGTAGAATTATTATGGTTGATATAGAACAGCTCTAGATTAATAATGTATGTTGGTCAAACATGTACTATAAATATACACAATAGAAACTTGTGTTAATTAATTGTGTTGTTTTATTTTTTTAATATTCATTGAATAGAAATTTTAAGATCAGCATATTGGCTCATTTGTGTTCAATGGTGTCAATTTTTATAAGCTTCCTGGTAACTAGAGACATTTTTTAATTATTTTAGTGCTAGATAGACATCCAATAAACTCTTTGAATTGATTCAATTCTTTGAGAGTGCTTGTTATAGTAGGATGACCAGATGTATCCCGTGGCGCTCCTTGTTAAGACAGAAAGGGTACCGCTGGTTTTTTAGTGGGTATTCCGATGTTCAGGGCGCACTTGGTGCCTTGGACATTGGCGAGCCCCACATAACCGTTTCCCACACGGGAACAGTGTAGGGGGGGGGGGGGGCTCGCGTAACGAGTTTTTCCAGCGATAAAAAAAAAGAAAAAAGTTGACCAGATGTTTCGAACGCAATACGGTCATAAGTGAAATAGTCTAAGTTTATCTTGTCTGTGTTTTTAGAATTACGAAATACTCTTTTAATGAAACCCAGCTGTATTTATGCTTTTTCTGAAACAATATCAATAAGATTATTCGTAGAAAGTTTTTATCGCTTTTGATGGCTAAATCTCTAACATTATTTCATTCATTTAATTATGTGTACACTGTCAATCTTGTAATCGAATACCATTATATATTGATTTTAATTTATGAATCAAGTTTTTTTTAATATCCTATTTATTATTGTTTAGTTATGACATATAAACCTTCAAAAAAAGAGCGTAATCATTCCTTAAAAGTGGGTGTCCATGTGTGTGGTACTTACTTTCCATCAGAGGAGCCTCCTGATCATTTGATTCGATGAAGAAGTACAAACCCGTAACCGACAAGTTAAAGGATTAATTATTAATGTAATAATCATATGTGCTTAGAAATATATAATACACACACAAAGATAAATGCATTGTCATAAAATTATATGCCGCAAGTTCATAACATGCGACATAATTATCGATAATAATCGATTGTAGACGTCTTATATAACGAAAGATGAAAAAAGATTGAGTATAAAAGTAAGAAAGTGGGAAAGACTTAATATTTAGATTTCCATTAAAAAAAAAGAAAATTGCTATCGGTCAACATTGCCTCCATCAACTGTCAAATGTGAAATGTTAGTACCTTCCAACATTCAATAATTCAAATCCTAAATAAAAATAAATATTGGATTGAAACTTGAAAGTAAGAATAAAACTTCTCTATTCATATTGAAAACCTAATGTTCTATTAAATTAAAAAGGACGATAAAGTAAAGATGTCAGATAAGAACGACGAGTTAAAAATTTATTGGAATAAAATTATTTATGCGTTTCCAATTCTTAACGACTCGCTGTTTACTGACTGTACTGCTCCAGAATATGAAGAAATACAGCAAATAATCGTTGGTTTAGGAGTGCAAATTACTATAAGAGATCTTATTTTTGTTTACATCGAAAAATATCTACGACAACATGTAGCTCCCGCTTTTTGGGCAAAATTTACTAAACCTGAAGAAGAGGTCAAAGGATTTCAGTTATTCAAGTCAGCTGTTAACGATCTCTATGATTCGGCCTCTAATTTTTTGCCTATTTTAACAAACCTTAAGATATTGTGTAATAGCTGCTGTGATAACAAGCCAATATTTGGTGAAAGAGATGTGACATCTGGATTTAAGCAGCTGCTAAGGGCTACTCTACTCTCTCAACTTCCTTTAGACTTTCAGGTCATAATTAACCATTTTTATAAAATATCTTTTAATGTGTTTGATAATGAATATGAAAATTCAGACATGGGTGAAGATGTTATGTGTTCTGGATGTTGGAATGAATATTCAGATTGCAACTGTGCTTACATTGTTAAGGTCTTCCACGACACAAACCGAAAGCTTATGGAACTTCAACTCCTGGAGAGATTGACAGGACAAGTCTTAACTAATTTTATACAAATGAGAATTGAATCGCACATTCAAAAACTTTGTACTGGTACATTTGATGTTTCACATATTGGCTTTTTAGAGAATTGGTTAGACACAACTGTTATGTCTTGGTTAACAAGGATATACTGTGCAGGTTCATCAAAACCACCATCGGATGATAAAAATATTTTAAATGCAATTTCAAAATTTAAGCAAAAGTTAAGTTATTATTTATATCATAGTTACACAAAACTTAGAATTGATCAGTTATTTAACATTATCATTGAATATCCAGATTCTCAACCTGCTGTAGATGATATCAAGTTATGTTTAGATAAAACAGATTTGCGTTCCACTTTGTGTAAAAAGTTACAAAATGCTCTTGAGACAAGATTGTTACATCCTGGTGTAAACACACCTGACATTTTAACAGCCTACATTTCAACTATACGAGCTTTAAGACACTTAGAGCCTTCAGGAGTAATTCTTGAAACTGTTACAAAACCTGTTCGGAGTTATTTGAGAAACCGTGAAGATACTGTGCGTAGTGTTGTTAGTAGTCTGACAGAAGAAGGTGCGGGAAGTGAACTAGCCGAAGAATTGGCAAAATTTGCTGCTGAAACTGATGATGAGAATGAGAAGGAGGAGGCTTGGGATGAGTGGGTCCCAGACCCTGTAGATGCAGATCCCAAAATAAATTCTAATGATAGAAAAGCAAATGACATAATATCTATGCTTGTTAATGTTTATGGCAGCAAGGAATTATTTGTAAATGAGTATAGAACACTTCTAGCAGACAGGTTACTAGCTCAGAGTGTTATTAATACAGAAAAGGAGATAAGATACTTGGAACTGTTGAAACTTAGATTTGGGGAGTCGCAGTTACATTTTTGTGAAGTGATGCTAAAAGATATTTCAGACTCAAAAAGGATCAATGCACTTATACAACAGGACAAAAACTTTGAGGGATTTAGTGATAATTTCTCTTCTAATGCTATGATTCTATCAGCACAATTTTGGCCACCGTTCAAAGATGAAAGTCTAGAATTGCCAGAGGAAATCAAACAACACTTCAATGCTTACACAAAATCATATGAGGCATTAAAAGGCAATAGAACTCTGAGTTGGAAGCCACATTTGGGAAATGTAAATATTGAAATTGAATTGGGTGAGAAAAAATTAGACTTAACTGTTTCACCATTTAATGCAACAGTAATTATGCATTTCCAAAACAAACCTGAATGGTCACTTGATGAATTGCATCAAGTTATGAAAGTACCGATTACTATTTTAAGAAGAAAAATAACATATTGGCAGTCAATGGGTATTGTTGCTGAAAAGAGTACCGACTATTATGTGTTGGTTGATGGAACAGATGTAAACAAATCTAGTGTTGCTGTTAATCAAGTCCAAGAAATGATATGTGAGGATGAGGAAACTGAAAGTGTTATGGCATCTGCTCATGACCAGAGAGAAGATGAGCTACAAGTTTTCTGGACATATATAGTTGGCATGTTAACTAATTTAGATTCTTTGTCATTAGAACGTATTCATCAGATGTTGAAGATGTTTGCATCTCAAGCTCCTGGGGCTGAATGCAGCCTTCAAGAACTAAGACAATTTCTAGATATAAAAGTACGTACCCATCAACTAGTTCTACAGGCTGGAATGTATAAATTACCTAGATCTTAAGTAAAAGGTGTGTAATTGTTTTGTTTTTGAGCAAAACTTTTTATTATATAAAAATATCATTTATTATTATATAATATGGTTTTATAATATTATTTACTAGGAAATAAATAAAATAAGAAAAGTTTAACAAAACTTTATTTTTTTCCAAGGATTTATATATAAATTTTTTGTTATTTTAAAGTCTGTGGGTTAATATCTCGGACAAAATATGGTGACAATCATCTAGGCCCAATTACTGTGAAGGAAATTAAGGTATAAAAACAAATATAACAATATAATATTGCCAATGATTAAAAAAATCATGTTATTCAATTAATACTTAATGATGTAATACATAATCTTGTCAGTCTTAACATCTATAAAATACTGTTAAAATGGATTATATAATAAAGAATACTTATAATAACACCATTTTATATACTGTTAAATTAATACAAGTAAAAAAAAAAATGGAATGCATAACAAATTAAGGAGCAAAATCCATACATAAATTTAAATGCAAGCAGATCATAACAACATTTACTTACTTATACATTACTAATCTCAAAATGTGCAATAAAAAATCATGGAAAGTAACAGCTTTGTGTATAATTATTATTATATTATATTTTGGAATGTTGGAACCAATTGTTTGATAGCACCAAATTGTTCAAATTTAAATGATATATTGATAAAAAAGAACATAAATAACAGATCAATCTACTTGTGTACCACCTAAACCTTTTTCCCTTAATAAAAATATAATATAATCAAATTAAAACAACTCTTAACAAATATTCGAATACTGAGATATTCTACGAAACATAAAATGCCTGCTTTAGGTCAAGTTCCTAGATTTTATAACATTAAATTTCTGTCATTAGAAGGTTTGTATTTGCTTTTTTTTCGGTTTTCTTTATTAAACACTTAAGCCATTTATTAGCAAAGTTTTATGCACATAATCATTATGTATATCTATTTATAGGATATAAACTATTTTTATTTTTTATGAACTTATTTTAATTAAATTTACATTCTACAAAAATCAGGGACTTGATAAAATGTACAAAATAATTTTCACAACATAAAATCATTGGTACCTATTAAAAATTTGTATATAAGAAGTAACTTCTTAGTACAATATGAACATTGTTTTAGTTTAGGTGTTTATTAATACAATTATAATAGAATCATAGTTCAAAAATAACTTTCATGTGCATAATACGTAATCTAATATTAACAATAATCAGCGTCCAAATGGCAGATTTGAGAATAACAACAGATGTAAAAAAATACTACTTAAATTCTTTTGGATATCCAAAAGTAAGCCGATATGTTAGAGCCATATTTTAACAAAAATATCTTTAAACTACAGTACATAAATAAATAGAATAGCCTACAACAGTTAAAGCTCTAAATATAGTTTACATATGTACAGACAAATTGGTGAAATGGTATTGTAATTTTTTTTAAGACACAAATTAATGTTAACAATGTGTAATACCATTAATAATTTCAAAGCAAAGTTTTATGTTCTTAATATATTGACAACTATAATAGTATGAAATTTGAAAATAAAATTATTTGGACGTTTTACGGTTTTCATCATCTTGGGTTTGTATTTTTTTGATATAAACTGCTTAACCCAAAATTAGAGAACAATATATATTGAAGACAGTGAACATTTTCATTTAGAAATCCAACAAGTGTAAATACTTATTGTGCTTGTAAAACTACACCACATTATTTATTTGCAAGAACAAGTTTTTTTGAAAGTAAAAAGCTTGTCAATACACATTTGCCAATATTAAACAATTATTTTATTATCGATACGGAATTTATGAAGGCATGCTTAACGCTAAAAAGCATACATTTCACAGCTTACGGTAAGGCAATCCAAGCAATTTTCGATAGGTATACAAACAACTGTTTTTCTTATAAAGGCTGCAAGAAAATTGCATTCCATTGAAAATTTAAATGCATTTTATTCTACAGTTAAATACCTTATATCTTAAAAATAAATTATTAAGTACATAAAATTTCATTAAGTCGATACATTTTAGTGCTAACAATCTCATCGTGGACGACATTTGTTACACTGACTATGTTACATTAATCAAATCCTTATATTTCCAAAAGTTAAGTAAACTATCAAAGAATAAGATTAAACTATGTATTATTATTAAATATATTATTATATTTTAGTATAATGGTTTAATTAATCTCTTCAATAAATACATTTACTAGTATTTCAATAAATCCTCATTTTTATTGTTTACAATGTTAATTAAAGACTTGATTCAATGCTTTCTTAAAAAAAAAAACATGTCTACTTGAGGAATTACAAATATCATCAATAAATTATATCATTACTTTAAAACAAATTACAAGGCGAAAATAAAGCAAATAATACTTACATCCTTATAACAGTTAAGAACAAAACAATTTATCTTGAATCAAAACAAGATGGAAACTAGTAATTTTGTTGTTACTAATTATCATCGTTACACATCGTTAGTTTTTTTACTTTAAGCATAATAGTCATTTTAATGGATTCCGTGTACCAGTTACGTAAAGCATTTACGATAATAAAAAAAATCCACGTCACCATGTAACGCATCGCCGGCATTGCCGTGCACTTGAGTTTTCTTGTTTTTGTGTTTTAAGTAGTTTGCAGTATCAGTCCGGGCATCGCTCACCGATTGTGCCGAGGCGCGGAAGTGGGTTGCGGGGTAGCGGCGGACTGAGGCGGTCGTTTAAACGGCCCGAGTCGTTTGGTAGGCCGCGGAGACACAGAGTGCGGCTCGCTGCAAGATCCCCACGAACTGGCGCCATGGTCGATCAGAGCGTTAGCCAGACGAGCACTGGTCTGATCTGTACATTAGAACAGCATTAGGAAAGCGACTACATTTTGACGTTTCGTAGTCATACATTCGGTGTTGTAGTCCAACTTACCGGTGGAGTGGGAAGAGGCGAGCTGGGCGTGGTGTGCGTGCGGCGGCACGGGCTCGCGGATGCGCGTGACGAAGGTCTCGAAGGTGGTGGGCTGCGTGTGGTTGGTGACGAGCGCGTCGAGGTCGCGCGCGCGCTCGCTGCAGGCGTGCTGGTACAGCGGCATGGTGGCGCGCACGGCCCGCCCGCCGGCGAAGGCCGCCCCGCGCACCAGCGCCGCGCAGCAACTCACGCGGATGATGCACTCCTCCCACAGCGGCCCGAACACGGCCACCTATGATCATGATGATGATATTAATTATTAACAAAACTCTTTCAAATTTTTGTTTATTTAACATTCCCAGGAACATGTATTTTTATGGTTTCTCTTTTATTCATAATTATGATGGTGTACAAGTACGTACATCCGGCTTCCTTGAGACGGTGCAGCGCAACAGACCGCCGGGCAAAGGGTAGAGCACGATGAGCACGTCGCAGAACTGCGTGGGCAGCGTGTCGCGCTTGTACGGCCGCCAGTGCTCGCTCCACACTACGTGAACCTCGTCGTTGCCCAGGTGTCGCGTCTTTAAAGATTAATATTTACTAGTAATTTAATAAATATATAAGTGATGGCATATTGCATATAATCTACTCAACATAATGTGACCGACAAATATAACAAAATCCTGTTCCAGTACTTTCTCAATGACAAAGTATATAGTTGGGAAAAGTTTGAAGAGCACAGTCGAGGCTACCTTGTTGAGGATGGCGTCGGGCGAGTCGGCCGGCATGCGCGTGGCCACGTGGAACAGCGCCTCGAGCGTGAGCGTGGCCACGTAGGGCGCGCTCACGCCGCCGCCGCCGCCGCCGCGCAGCCCGCCCGCGAAGCCCACGTGGCTCTCGAGCTCCACCTGACGCAGACACATCGTTCGTTGGAATTAACTATATATAACTAAAAATAGGAACTAACTATATAGAAATATCGTAATATTCATTTTATTCCTTTTAAATTAGGTACCTTTCAATAGGCTTATTCAATTTCGAGGCAATAAATACTATATTATTCATAAGATCATTACGTAATACTACATATATATACATTTAGTTAAGATAATATCTATCTAAAATTTTCAGTATACCTCCCAGGCAAGGGCAGCTAAGAAAGCCTCATAAGCCGAACTGCCGCAACGGTTGGAAAGTATTTCGTTTCGAGTTTCCTGCCCTTTGCCCACGTAAATCACCGCGACTTTGTGGGTTTCTCTGCATCTGTGGAATGGAAATTAATAATAAGAATAATTTAAAAAGTGTGTATTAGTACCATACAATTTATCGGATATGTGGTTTTTCTTTATGCGTTACAAAGGTTTAATAATAATATATGAATGTATAAACTTGTATAGTCGGCCAGCTGCAACTAAGCCGAGAGAGAATATGGTCTCACCTCTGCTGGTCGAGGTTGCGCAGCTCGCGCAGCAGCCTGTCGGAGCGCCGCAGCAGCTGCGCGTGCGCACGTCGCGCGGCACTCAGCGTGCCGAGCTGCGCCACGAGCACGCGGCTCTGCTCGAACGGACCCGCCGCCTCGCGACCGTTCCACTCGCTCGGCTCCCACTCGTCATCACTACGATTAAAGAAACAATTATAAGCGGACGAGCTATAGACTACGTGGTGGTAAATAGGGTGGCCGCTGCTGCACCTGTCCTTGTGCGCGAGGTAGTGCCGCTCGGCGTTGCGGTGCGCCACGAGCGCGCACACGAGCTCGTCCTCGGCGCCCGGCGCCAGCGGGGACGCGCCCACCTCGTCCAGGCGCCGCCCGCACGACACCTCGGGCGACGTGTGCCCGATGTACGCCAGCACCTGCGCGCGACCGCAGCTTATAGCGAAGCGTCTCTCGTAGCTCACCGAACATTAACACGATGCGATTGATTTAAGTCTAGTTACTATTTTTGACCTCGATTCATTGTATCTATTAGGTCGCTTATCTTCGTCACGTTACAATTAAATACCTGTTAATAATTATATCTCTCCAACAACAAGACATACTTTACTAGCAGTCCTTTGTTAAAGATTCTGGTTGTAGTTTTTACGGTTAACCTATAAATTCTTAATAGTCATAGGTGTTCTCAGACACGAAAAAAGAAATAGTAAGCATATATTACAAAGGGGTTCAAATCTTACGTGATCCAGTTGATGTTTGTCTGGTGGAGAATTTTTGTAATCAGGCAACAAATCTGCTGGCAAAGGCGGTGGTAGAGATGATAAAGTAGTGTCTCTTGGACTGTCGATTCTGTGCAAATACATTATTCAATAAAAAACATTTTCTATTTTTTTTAAGGATTCATACTAAATAATTATCTTTTTCTTATCGATCTTTGCTTACGTGGTGGGTAGTGGCAGCGGTTCGGGTGGTTCCGACGAGCCGATTGAGGGGTCGTAGTAAAGCGCCGAGGCGTCCCAGCAAGCCTTGCCGCAGATATCACGCAAAAGGACTCGCACTTGACGATCCGATGTCATTAACCCTATTTGATGTTAAAGTGATGAAACTAAGTCAGCACAGTTATTTAGAGAAAAATCTTATAAGACACTGGTAACCTTTGTAACCATGACAGAAACAGATTAAGTCAAAAATTTTGAGAACGACTCGTACGGTGCGTGTGTGTGTAAGAACGTTGTGTCGTACCTGGCGTGGTGCCGCCGCAGGGCGGGTGTATGGCGGGCAGCTCCACGAAGCTGGCGAGCGTGGTGTCCCCGAGGCGCAGCAGCTGCACGTGCGGCGCGCCCAGCACGGCCGCGCTCAACTCCGAGCCCAGCGCTGGGCTGTCGTGCTGCTCGCACACGCTGGACGATGTCTGACAGCCGCTCCACAGCGGCCAGTGGCCCAGGTACAGAACCAGCTGGGAGCAAATCTGAAGCGAACGTGGTCGTTAGTCGATTTGTTACACAGAAAATGATAACATATGAATATAATTTAAATATAGTCCCGATACGTGCTTCCGAAGCACGGAAGTAAAAAAACCGTCAACTTCTATATTATGCTAGTTAAATATTCTTGATAAGAGCGAATATTTGTGGAACTTGGAGATAGTTTATCATATAGATTAAAGGATTCCAGGAGACAGCTAATATATTATTTACCGTTTGCGCCCAAAGTTTAACGTCGATGGTCGAAGCTGGTGTAGTTTTCGGACCCAAGTTGTCTAATTGAATGTTGGGATCAAAATCTTCGTCGACTGGCAGCGACAGGCCTTCGATATCAGATCCATTCGTTCCTTTCATTACTGCGTATAAAACCTGAAAAACATTCAAGATTTTAATGTCATCCATAAATACATTTTTATTTATGGATGTCGTCCCATGATGAAACATCGCAGATTCGATTTAAGTAGTTTTATACCAAATTTCGATGTATAAGATAAAAATACACTTAAAAAAAGAGAAATTGTGTCAAGGTTTTTTCATACAGATTCCTAATAAAATTCACACAAGTTTACGCAATTCGGCGTTGGACATTTTCGTGGGACATTCACATCTTCATTAGCACCATACTATGAATAGCTAGAATCGAATATGTGGTCATCGATCAGAGTTTGCATTTAAAATGCCGCACCGCTCAACTCTCAACACAGTTCGTCAGCTCACTTCAGCAGTAACAGCTATCTCAATTCAATCTCATCCCAACTACAAACATGCAAAAAATCGTAAGTGTTATTTTCTTTAATGGCTTATTTAATTTAGATTTTATTGTAGATAAGAAAGTATAGAAAATTATGGATAATTAGCGATTTTCCCAGACAACCGACCCTAAAGAATATCAAAGGGTAATTAAAATAGAAATTGGGCTTTTACTATAATGCTGAATAATACTTTCGCGTTTGAGATCATGTAATTCGTAACAATTGGAATATTGAACCCATTTTATTTATACCATCCTACATTTACTACTTCTAATAATTGTAAACGTCTAAAGAGAAAGTGTGAAATTTCACAACCTATGTTATACCGTAATTGCTAAACAGTTAAGTATATGGTATGTTTGTTACAGGTACTTTTCGCTTTCGCACTGGTGGCTATTGCCGCGGCGGCTCCCCAGGACCCCAACCAGGCTTACATCCTCAAACAAGACTCTGAAGTTAACCCTGATGGCTACCACTTCGAGTGAGTAAAAAAGAAAAAGCACAAGTAATCAAAGAAAAAATTCTCATCCATTTTCGATAGAGTAGAATAATTGTCTAGATCATTTCAAACACTGGATGTCGACCGACCAATAAGAGCCGCCTAAGTTAATTATTTTGTCTATCTATTAATATCAACCATGACGGCGGAAAACAACCCAATAGCAAAAAATTCCTAAAAAGAGGGTTAGCGTAAGGCAGGCGGCCGCAAAAGTCTGTTAATCTATCTATGCTAACAAATGAGATGTTTTTTTTTGTAGTAATATACATAAAAGTTATACAAAAAAAATATTGCGCGTTTCGGCTATAGTATAATTATATTATTACATAGTAGCTACGCTTTCGCAGTTTCACACGCTTTAAATTTAGACTATTAACGTGACAAGCGTAAATTTAATTTTCTTGTATATTTATTATGTTTAATAAAAGCCGACATTACGCCGAATAAAAATAATAGGATAAGAGATCATGTGTGATGATAATTTAAAATATTATCAACACTAAAGAAATGTCATTTTATCAGGTTCGAGACCAGTGACGGTATTTCCCGTCAGGAGCAAGGAACTCTGAAGCAGATCACCGAGGATCACCAGGGTATTGAAGTACACGGAACCTACAAGTACACCGCCCCCGATGGTTTGGTCTACACCGTCACATACACCGCTAACGAGAACGGTTTCCAGCCCCAGGAACACGTTGAACACCCAGGACAATAAGCAGTCACTAGTTAATGTATTTATAGCTTTTATGCGCATTCACCAATGGCCGCGATCCAGACATCATACCATTGTTAACGTCTAAATTTATCTTGACGTTTGTTTGGCACCTATTATTTAATAGAAGGCTTTAATAGATTGATTTCGTTGAATCACTTTTAAAGTCATCTGTTGGATATGAGAATATTAACTAGGATTCGTTTTTGTAATCTTTTTTTATAAGTATATTTTTGTATGTTTGTAAATGATTTTGAATAAATTTTTTATTGTTTAAAACGGTACTTATTTTTTTAAACATATCCAACAATTGTATCAGTATTAAAGTACTGGTACAATTGTTACACACAAAGAATTAAACAAAACAGTTATGTGTTGTAATTTTTTATAAATAGCATCATTTGTCGGTTTAATTTTGATTAAAAAAAATATATAAATTATATTTTTGTATCTTTAACTATAAAAGAAAATCAAAAAATATACATACATTACCCGAATACTTTCTTACAAGTACAGTAAATTAAAATGAAAATTTTAATTTTCTAACATGTAAAGTAAAACGGTGCTACGGTTTGGATGGAAATAAGACGTGATTAAGAATCAGAAATAAATTCAATTGTTTTTTACATTTTTACCACTTTCAAGTATAAAATTTGGTTTATACTGAGTAATATTGTATCTGGTTGTAACATCAGGTGTTCTGCTGCTAATCAACAATATTTTGTTTTGCGTGTTAAAAGTTTTAACGATCAGTTAACCATAGAGTAACTATAAGCACAAGGGATATGCCATCCAAGATCTCTTGGTTGGTGTAATGAAAGACAGCTATGGTCTACCATAAGGTTGCCTAATTGTTGCCTGTTTTCTAGAATGTCACCTTGAATATGATGAGCAGCAGCGTCTGGTCTCCGTCGGGCTGCAGCAGCGTGGCGGGCCCGCAGCGGCCGGCGAACTCCGCCAGGCACAGCAGCAGCGACCCCGCCAGCGGCTTCACGGAGTCTCGTCCGCTGCTACTCGATATTTGAGCGAGGCACGCGCAGATCCATTTTATTATTTTCTCTGTGTGAAAGTATTATTTTCTCTGAGTGAAAATGTATGTTTATATGAAAAGAAATCGTGATGAGATTTGCAACGTTAGCTTAATTTATATTAGGTATTGTAATTATATATAATATTAAGAGAGTTCAAATTACCAACGAGGCCGGGATACATTTCCACGATACGATCGGTGTAGTCTGCCAGCACTAGGACGGCGTCGCTGACGACTTTTGCTATTGTCTTATTTTTCATCTGTAAAAATGATGGTTATATTTAGAAACATATAAACGGTTGTCTTCCTAGGCTTGACGCGGCTAATTTTATAAAACAGAGATACAATGAGGCATTCAGCTGCCGGGCTGCGACTCACCATCAGCATCTGCAGCAGGCAGGTGACGTAGGAGGGCAGGCGCGCGCAGGCGAGGCGCGCGGCGAGCACGTGCGCGCAGTGCGCCGCCAGCGCGCACGCGCCCGCGCAGCGCGCCGCGCCCGCGCCCTCGCGCCGGCACACGCGCACCACGATGTTCAGCACGTGCTCCTGCGACACACGGGCCGTTACGGGGGTCCTGCGCCGCACTGCGAGGTGGACTGACTTATTAACACAGTCATGATTTTACCTTTAAATCTGGACAAGACACTGTGTTATATTGATGAGGATATGGTTGTAACATTGGCGCGTTCATTAGCCCGTCGGGCAGCGCGAGAAGGGACCCTAGGAACGTCACAGCGGCTGTTCGAGGACACTGAAACAAAAATTACAATGATTAAAGTATATACTGGATAAGCTTTATAACGTAACGCTTAAACCATTAATGGCTCGATGAAGGTTATCACAGGTGTGGCCGAGTGATCTCTCTCCTTTCTACACCTCGCTAAAGACACCTGTATCAACTAACCAGGATCGAATTAAATATTATGTCTAAACGAATATCTGCTCCCAGTGGCACAAGCCAGTATACAATTATATATATAGGTCATACATCGGATGGCAACAACTCACGGAGGGTCCCATGTCGGAGGAGTTGAGCACGACAGTGGAGGCATGAACAAAATCGAGCAGCAGCAGCGAGTGTCCCTCCAGCGCCAGCGACAGGTATCGGGGCGCGGCGTGCTCCACCAACACGTCCACCACCGAGCGGTCCTCGCCCGTAAGACCTGTGCACAGATAGATAATACTATTTATTTATTGTTGTGTTTATATTTATTTATTTATTTTATTGTTTCATGAAAGTTTAATCCGATATAAATAGTGTAGTAGTAATTGCAATATTAAAAATATAGATATACCATGATGCAGTGCCCGTAAGTAGAGATTTAGATGAGCGAGATGGGGCCGACCACTACAGGAAGACGGCGCGCCCGGCCCCTGCGCCTGCGCAGCTGTAGACTCGCACAGTAGCCGCAGCGCCACCAACTTGCCCGCTCTGGTATACATTTATTTTTATCATTTTTGAAATAGAATTTGCGTAAATTTCAGATTATAGTTTTATATTGAATTTTATTTTATTGAGCTTTAATAAATACAATAATCACCTGTGCGATGACGGTAGCGCCTCGGCCTCCAAACACCATCCAGCCACAAGGTTGAAGGGGACGTGGATTTCTGTATTGCCATTGAGAGTTTGGTTTGCGCTTATCTGTCAAAAAGATTTATAACATATCTATCACACCAATATATAAAGTTTGATTGATGTCAAATTGAAACATTATTTTCAACTTTTGCAAAGGGCATAAAAACAATAACAATTAAACACAATGTTTTATCTCTTGAAATCCTGGAAACACTCTGTGTTCAATTTCTTTCTCTCTCTTGCATGTATTCTTTATCATAAATATAATTTAAATCATTAATACAATTTAGAATCCATAAATAAAATAAAAATATGGCAGGTGGTGTTTCATTAAAATCCACTCAGTAATCCTTTTGCGTACATATCGACGCCCTTTATTTTTGTGTTTCGACCTGCTTATCTTTGTGTTTCATCCTAATATTCCGCTATAAATATAAGAAATTTTAAGTTAGCTATATGTATCAATAAAGTTTGTTTACCGACCCTAAATGTCTGTTAATATTGAGTAAATAGAATAACAACTATTATTACGCTGCGTCTTCCCTGTTTAAGATTTTATAAGTTTATGTATTTACTATAAATACTTTCCCCGGCACAATTGTTATTGGCATCGATTATTATTTTTCTACATTCTTGTTCCATATCAAACGACGAATTAGAGATTGGAAACACTATTATTATTTTTTCAACATTACGTAAAATAAAAAAAAATAACGAAGTTTAAAATAACATCACAATTAAAAAGTATTAAAGTAAATGTGTTTTTTAAAACTACCTTCAAAATAAAAAATAAAATCATATTATAATGAGTTTTTTTAAAGTACCTCTCTTTTTTGACGCCTTCTTAAAAGCCTTCTTTTTCCTGCTCCTCTTTCGCATTGGCAATCTTTGAATTGTTTCGAATTCGACAACAGTTCGCACTATTTCAATAACACCATACACAAACCAAACGCGAACAGCTTTGAATGACGCGTAGTTTTAAAGAACAATAGAATGTTAGGATTTAAAAACAAAACATGATAAAATCGTGATAAATAACAAAATATTAAATTTCAACATGTGCCGGAGAGAGCCAGATATCGTATGATAAGTCTGTCACTGGCATATTTGCGATAACCATTAACAGATGCCGTATGAAGTGATTTTACTACGTGGGTTTTCACGTAACGGGTTTAATAGTACACTCAATATTGATACTGCAATTAACAGTTGTATTTAAATTGATGTCTTTGTACTTATAGGAACAGGCGTGAATACTTTTGATTGAATGAGGTTTTATACACATTTGGATCATATATTGCAACTGTATTAAAGAAAATATATTGCTGATGTCAGTAAAATGTAGTATTCGTTAACTCGTTCGTTTCGTAACTCGTTCTTGAACATGGATGAAATAAAGCTTTTTTTTAAATGTTTTCGTCGTCTTGATGACTTATTTTTTTACTAAACTTGCCTGCTGTCCCGGCTTCGCACGGGTTGAATTAGGCTATACATAAAAGTTTTATATCGTAATATTATATTATATATATGTATAACTAATGGTTTTGGCCGTTTAAGAAGCCGAGATGGCTCAGTGGTAAGAACGCGTGAATCTTAACCGATGATCGTGGGTTCAAACCCGGGCAAGCACCACTGAAGTTTTTCATGTGCTTAATTTGTGATTATAATTCATCTCGTGCTTTTCGGTGAAGGAAAACATCGTGAGGAAACCTGCATGTGTCTAATTTCACTGAAATTCTGCCACATGTATATTCCACCAATCCGCATTGGAGCAGCGTGGTGGAATAAGCTCTAAAGCCTTCTCCTCAAAAAGGGAGAAGAGGCCTTAGCCCAGCAGTGGGACATTTTACAGGCTGTTATCGAATAGTTTAGGTGTTTTTTTCTGACATTCAACTATCTTCATCATCTTCAACAATCATCGCCAAATTTCAAACAATTCACACAAAACTTTAATGAATTATACACCTAAAGCTTCCTAGTGAATTACTCCGTTCTATTGGTGAAGACCGTATAAAAATCCGTGCGATAGTTTTTGAGTTTATTGCGGTCACACAGACACACAGACAGACGCGATGGTAGACTTTGTTTTATAACATGTAGTGATATTCATACGACAAATAGCTTAGACTGTAATAATATGATTTAATCAATAAATTTTATCTTTTCTATTGACTTTATGTAAAAGGTTTTTTTTTTAAATATAAACACGTCCTTTAAGATATTGTCGTATGGTCCAAATTTATTATATTAAAATAAATAAATGTTAAAATAATAAATGACCTATTTACACGAATATAATTTTATCATTTATATATTTTAGGTTTAAATTAAAATGAGTACTGTAGATAATAATTAAATTTAAGATGGAAATAATTATAATTAGCTTTATACAAAATACAGAAACATATTCATCATTGCATATTGGGTAGAAACTAGTATCATATATTTTGTAATTTCTATGCATTTTAATGTTTTCTAGTAATTCACTGCAAATATAAAAAAATCTCATACTTGAATCAATCAAAATAGTGTAACAAATTCATAATAAAATTAATAATGTATGACGGATTGATTTGGTTGAAGGTCGCTTTTGACGTTTGTTCGGCTTGACGCATGCTTGTTAAAATACTTAATTCTAATTATACTGTCGCCAACGCTTATTTTTTTTCTTCTTAAAAAAATCGTGTCGAAACCTTAACTGGTAATGGTTCCAAATAATGTAATTACGAAAAAAAAAATTTCCCTTAAAATATACATTATTTTATTTGAAATAAAAAAAAAAATTAAATATTCGTTTGCTATTTCAGCACCTGCTAGAAGATTACTGTGAAATTTACTACTGGATGCCATACATCTAAATGCAGTCTGACAAATTAAAAGAATATTTTATACCGCTAAATAAAATGATCGGCTTAATTAAAACTGTCACGAACTGTACGTGTCAGACCATTTAAAAGGTTTAAATTGATTATTATCAATCATGGTTTATTCTTAGGAGTTACTAAGGCGTCGAATGTGCTTAATTAATTTATTACTTGTTGCAACTCCTAAATCAGAGCTCTAAATTCAAATATGTAGAGCTATTTAGTTGATGTTTATCACTATACGAACATTTATATATTTTTTTCAACCTTAAAGTTTAAAGGCTATTAGGGTAAATTAATTTTTTCATGTAAATAAAAGTCCGTCCGTTCACTCATTAGTTGCCGCACGTAACGTATCATTTCGAAGTTACAAAAAAAAACATTTAATCGAAATAAAGTAAAAAAATCGACAAACGTCTATCAGGGCTCATGGATTTATATAACGGGTTCACTATGGACTCGAATTTTTACATGTAATTTATATCGGTATAATTTTACTTATTCTAATAATCGTTACGCATTATATTTATTCTGCATAAATATTTAGGCATATTTTTTACCATAACTACTGCAGTTCAAGAAATAACTGAAATATTTTTTACATGTAAGATACCAAATCTGCGGCATCTTAACCTACCACAAATCAATAATGTTTTAATAACTTTATGCGACTCAAAAAATTATAGTTATGTCTATCGAAATATCTGTATATGTAGTATCTGGGAAAAAAAATCGAAGAACAAATTGTGATATAAGTATCACTTTATTGTTGCTATAGTCGGATTTTTATCTTGGATTCCTTCTAAGAATTTATCAGAAAAATTAATCAATATTGCGATCACAAATCAATAATTATTATTCACCGTATATGATTACTTTCTTAATTACTACATACGTTTATCTGTAATCGTGATTGATCTTTATCAATAATTTAAATATATTTTACCCACGTCTGGTTAGATATCTAATAATGGTAATGCAAATCAAGTAGTCGACGGCGTCCTCACCTTGACGAGCGTCGCGTTGAGATGCACGAGGTAGTTAAAGAGGTGGTGGTGCGCGTGCGGGTCGCGCAGCGCGTTGGGGTCGCCCAGCGCGGCCAGCATGCGGCGCCACAACACGCACGCCACGTCCGGCAGCCAGCCGCGCGCCGCGCCGCCCAGCACCACGCCCACTCCCACGCCCACACCCGCGTCCGTCTCGGACCATTCTGACACGAGATTATGAGGCGTTTGTGAATAATAAAAGTATAATTAGAATAGAACTTTGTGATTTTGTTGATTCTTCAAACTGAAAAGACGATGATCAGGTAATGAAGTATAAAAAATTTTTAATTACTCTTCTTCAAGATAACATTAACATTGATATCGTAATATGCTTTATGATGTGTATAAATATTTATTTATCGGAATTATTATTCAATTTAAGATTTTTGTTCTTCTATCTAAAGTAATCAAAAATATTTATATCCATACGTACCAACGTTGCCACCATCCGAAGCGAGATCTATTTGCAAGGGAGAATCCTTAATTGAGCTACTTTCAACACCGCTAGACGGAGCCGGTGACGGCGATCGTGATCCTAAAATAAATTGTTTAAATTAAAAAAAAACATGTTCGTTAATGTTAAAGTAAATCTAAATAAATAGTTGATACATTACCACTGGCTGAGTCCCTTTCCTCCTGCTGTGACGATTGTCTTAGTGAGTCAAGGGAATACCACCTTCTTGGTTTGTTACTAGTTGGTTCTTTGGTTTCTTCTGTAAAATAAAAATGAATTAATTGTAAAGAAAGTTTCAGTATCTGCTAAAAGCTATTGAACGCTTGCTGTCGAACACTGTTAGACCATATGCGCCTAAGTATAATTTTGTACAATTGAGAACCATTAAACGTATAATTAAATTAAATTACTTTGACATTAAAAGCATCCTTATAGTATATATCACCTGCAGGTT
Source organism: Nymphalis urticae (assembly GCA_905147175.2). Taxonomy (NCBI): domain Eukaryota; kingdom Metazoa; phylum Arthropoda; class Insecta; order Lepidoptera; family Nymphalidae; genus Nymphalis; species Nymphalis urticae. The sequence goes on from LR990002.1 coordinate 4,806,784, forward strand.
GCTGAGTTTGCGTATGCGCATTCGCATTTCTAGATAAATGCGGGTCGCTGCGGCAGCGCGCCAGAGGTCGCCGGGAGCCCGCTTCCTTTCGCGGATGCGATTCGTGGCTTGTTCGAGGCGATTTACCTATTAGAACAAAAGTAAATAAAATTATGTTTATGCCAATCAAATGAAGCAAACGTTTCAATGATAAATCGTAAGTTTGTCATGCCATGGAGTCATCTATTATTTTGAGTGACGCAGTGTATTTACAGTCACAAGGGACATAACGTCGAAGATGCTATGGTCGGCAACTCATTGACGGTGGACAGATGTCTCTATGTTTTCATGCAGTGTATATCGGCTTAGCTGGCCATTTATCAACAGGTGGTAAATATAGCTAGTCGGTCTGCTAAAAATAATTAAAATCAGAAGCGCTCGCCGAGCGCGTACCCGGCGTGCGGGCGCCGACGCGCGCGGGGCGGCGCAGCGGCGCGGGGCGCGGCGCGGGCGCGGGGGGCAGGCGGCGGCCCCGCCCGCGCCCCTCGCCCGCCGCGCTCGCCTCCGACAGCTCCAGCGAGTACACGTGCCGCGCCAGCACGCGCGTCAACGTTTCCATCGTTTTCTGCAGGGCGTCGTTTATCGTGACATGCAAATCATTTATTTTTTTACTGAACGTCGTCGCTTCGTTTAGTTGAAAGCTTAAAGCGAGAAGTAATATTAACAAAGTTATTGATTCAAATTAAATTTGACGAAGAAGACCCACTAAGTATTTCTTTTAATTGGGTATTATTTAATAAAATAAATTATATTGTAACAAAGATGACAAATTAATCACCAAGACAATTAATTATAATTACTTGATATTGAACATAATATACAAAAGGAAATGTTACAATGTAAATGAGCTGATCTTACCGCCCATTCCTTTATCAGATCTTCCCAGTGGGTGAGGCGAGTCAACAATTCCATAAAGTTTTGCCAAAGTTCTTGTTTGACAGCTACATTTAAATTAGCCTTGATCCACGTCACGATTAACGTTTGAAACAAAGCTGGAGCAAGGAAGCCTCCTGCAAATGAATCACTTTGTAAATTCACAATAATTTATACAAATAACAAATTAATACTATATTTATAAGTGTAGGGGAAGTTACCTAAAGTATCTTGTTTCCTTTTCGGTGGCACCTTTGTCAGGACCAGAGATGTTATTTGTAGTAATACGAGCAACAGCTGTTCCCTGTAAATAGAATATCTATAGAGAAATGTTTTGATGGTAACCTTACCCACATTTAAATGATGCCAAAATTGTTTGCTTATGCATACATAGATGAGTGTACATACCTCATATACATACTTTTTTAATTTTTAGTGGATACTACTACTGGATATATATATACTCACAAACAGACATTATTGTATCGAATGAAAAAACGAGACACTAGAAGTAAAAAACTACTTATCAAATAAATTTAAAAAAGGCATCTCATTAAAAATATAACTATCAAATGTTAACTAATATGGCCTTAATTTTTCTGTGCGCAGTTATTGTCCGCTAAGTAAAAGATGGTGACTCGCACCAGGAGCCGGCGTCCATGGCGACGTGCATGACCATGTATCGGTAGATGTTGAGCACGCGCTTGCAGGTGTCGGTCTGCTCGTCCAGCAGCTGCGGCGGGCCCAGCGCGCCCGGCGGCGCCACCGGGCTGGCGCTCGCCACGAACACGTTGGCCGCCTGCGTCATGAACACCTGCAGCACGTTCTGTGGACCACACGCACGACTGACTTCACGGAGCCTTCACGCTCGATTTTTTGTACCGACATATATATATATAAGTATTACATACTATATTACTAATCGGTATAATAAGATATAATCCTTTAGACTCGTATTAATCTGTGGTGTTTAATATAGTTTTGATGTGATTATATAGACGACCTTATAGTTAGCATTTTTTTAATAAATATTATATACTTCGTGAATCTATAGATAGAGATTTAATATTTAAAAGTAACGATACTTATTTTAACCAATTTAATTGCTTGGAGTTACAGAATTAATTACCCAATTTAATGTATTAAAATAGTTTTGTATGATAATATTTTTGATTGGAAGGACTTAATGGGCTAGTAAATACAATCGGTGGATTAAAACCGAAGATAGCACGACCTTACTCATTTTGTGCATAGTGCTAAATAAAAACGTCACAACGAAAACTGCATGTGTTCGATGATATTCTGCCACATGCATATGCAGCAGACCGGAGTGAGGCTGTGCTGTGAAATATACTCAAAACCATCTTGTTAAGAGCAGAGGGGGGCTTTGCCCAATAGTGGGATATTTACGGACTAGTGTTAGCTACAGTGAAAGAGATCAGGGACGCAATAAGCATATGATTGTTATTAGGCAACACCTGCACGCCCGCCCGCACCATGATATTGTCTCGTCCGATGGCGCCGAGGTAGGAGTCGTTGCGCAGGCGGCGCGGCGGCGCGAGCGGCTCGCTGGCGTGGCTCAGCGCGTGCTCGTATATGCTCTCCATTAGGAATGGCGGTATCTCGGCCACCTGGCGGAAAAAGTTGTAAATTAGCACCATACTACAAAAAGACACATTAAGGACACAACTAGCGTATCTTACAAAAGATCATTCGCTTCTAAGCGAGTAGTCACAATGTGTTAAATGAGTATGAATTAATAAAATGACGACTAACGTAACAACGAACGACGATTGTAATAAATAATTTTAAGTTTATCATCGTTCTGTGATTATAGTCTTTATGGGAATAAATATTCTTTACGTGTAAAAGATTTGGCACTTTTACGTCAAGCGGTTCCACCCGTGCATAGGTATGTTATTCAATAATAAAATACCATATAACATACTATATACATCAACATAGGTTGATTGCTCACCACAATAGAAATGGTAAATATTAAAAAAAATGTTCTTAATGGTAACGACATCCACGGCTTGAGTTGGATATTTTAAATAATAACAAATTATGCATTAATGCCGTTTGTCTTACAAAGTTTTAAAATTGGTTGATTTTTAACTTACATTCATCTGTATCCAATCCTTGTAAAGTGCAATGACGCGGCGTATAGCGGCGGCGTGAGAGAACGGTAGCAGGAAAGCCTGCCGTAACACTTCTATAGTGAAATCAACGTGCTCGCGCGACCAACAGCAGAGCACGTCACGCACCACTTGCTCTGAGCTGAGCTCTTCGTAGTTGCCTGAAC